>OY987308.1:21692428-23143261 GCA_963920635.1 Pseudeuparius sepicola
TATATATTGAGGTCCACTATTAAATGTTGGCTAATCTACAAATTGGGAACATTTTGTATTTTGGGAAAATAGGTATCATTTCATAGGAAATGCAATCTGCTTGTTTTTGGAGTCTGTAGTTGGAGTCCATTTGACAGGTATTGTTAAGGAGCTTTCTGTTGTGGAACTATATGTTCTGTGTTAATGGTTAAAATGTGTAGTTTTATAAAAGTTGTTATAAAAGTGTTTAAAGTTTAAACCTAGTTATATTAGCTAGTATTACAGTTTTAATAACGTGTGATAACAGTTATCCTTGTTTATAAATAGCTCTGTAGCTACAAAACGTGTTAAACAGTTTATTTCCCATGTTGAAAAAAAAAACAAAAATAGAATATACATAATAACATTTTTGAGAGGGCATTTACTTAATGGTTTCAATGTGTAGTTTTATAGAAGTTTTTATAAAAGTGTTTAAAGTTACATCCTAGTCATATTAGCTTGTATTACAGTTTTAATAATGTGTGATAACAGTTATCCTTGTTTACTAGCTCCGTAGTTACAAAAAGTGATAAACAGTTTATTTCCTATGTCGAAAAATCCAAAAATATAATATTTTTAACGACGGCATTCACTTAATGGTTACAATGTGTAATTTTATAAGTGTTTAAAGTTACATCCTAGTTATATTAGCTTAGAACTTAGAATGGTTGCAAGTCAAACAGCATACAAGGTAGGTCAAAAAATATAAAAATTGCACAAGAGTAAAGTACCCTTAGTTCAAATAATTCAGCAAAAGGTTATTAAGAAAAATTGTTTAGAATTAAAAGCTATGCCTAAATACCAAAACATAGCCTCCTAAGAAAAAATTTTTTGTGTCAATTAAGTTCCACAGTTTCATAATAATCATTTAAAATAAAAATTTTGCACCTTAAATGAGAGTTTTTTAATATACACATTATCATTACTAATATTTTACCTTGTTCAGAAGAATTTTTGCGAAATTTTAAAATTTTGTTTAATATCGTTGCAACAAACATACAAGTTTGTAATTCCCTAAAAAATTAAAAATCTAAGTTAATTTTACAAATATGCTTGAACTTGAACAAAGTTATGCGAAATTGATATAATTTTGATTGATTTATGAAATTGTTTAGGGTGAATATGAAAACAAAATTTTTTTAGCGAGTTATTAATGTTTTTCAAAAAAATATATTTCTTTTCCTTAGGAGGCCATGTTTTGGTATTTAGGCATAACTTTTAATTCTAGACAACTTTTCTTAACAACATTTTGCTGAATTTTCTGAAATAAGGGTACTTTACTCTTGTACAATTTTTATATTTTTTTACCTATCCTGTATGCTGTTTGACTTGCAACCATTCTAAGTGCGCCTAATATGATTATCGAACATGCACCAACTTTCGGGAATATTTGTATTTTCGTTGTGCAATCGATAAAAAAAATCCCATATGTTGCACACTTAAAGGATCACACTGTATTCAATGTGTAGTTTTATAAAAGTTTTTATAAAAGTGTTTATAGTTACTTCCTAGTTATATTAGCTTGTATTATAGTTTTAATACTGAGTGATAACAGTTATCCTTGTTTATAAATAGCTCCCTGCAGCTACAAAAAGTGTTAAACAGTTTATTTCCTATGTCCTAGCCTGTTTTGCAGTTTTAATAATGTTTTATAATAGTTAACCTTGTTTATAACAGCTCTGTAGCTATAAAAAGTGTTTAACAGTTTATTTACTATGTCGAAGAAACCAAAAATAGTACCCGAATTAGTGTAAAGTGCGTCAGATGTACACAGTGCGTATGAATGTTTCAGTGTGTCCTCTTACCCTCGAAAACAGGCAGGTCTTCCGGTGCTTCTCCCAGTGCGCCCTCCGGCACGTCCTGCTGCAGTACGTGTAGGCGCAATTGTGGCAGTTCTTGAACGCATTCGCCTCCGACGTCGATAGCAGCGCGGTCCTGCCGCACCTGGCGTACCTGCAACGCACCACGGGCGGCGACCCGGCCGAAAGGTCCGGGTCCCCCGAGTCCCTGCGTCGGGGCGTCTCCGGCCCGTCGAGGGGCTCCCGGTGGGCGGCGTTGGGCGGCGGACTCGCATTAACTGATGCTGTCCCTGGTGGGGAGAAATCGTTTGTTTCGTGGACGATGTGTGGTAGTTCGAGGCCCTTCTATTAGATGGCGGCGGTGTGGATATTGTTCCGGCATAGCAATGTAATAGAGGGGTTTGAACAATTCAATTCTAATAATTATTATCTACACTCTATTCAAACTAAATGCAAGTGGCGCGTAAACATTTAAGCACGTGAACAATTCTGAGGGCTAATACGAGGCAGGGCCGCATTTAAGACAATCTCTATGAATTTTATAATATAAAATATTAAAATAATATGGCCCAGTATTAAGAAGTTTAAAAACAAACTTTTATGACACATCTAGTCATTCACTTACCTGCAAATTTCTACTATTAATACAAATCGTAGCTCCAACAATTAATAAACAGCGAAAGAATTATATCTGAAAAATATAAAGGACCACTTGCAACTCAATACACCTCTGTAAGAAACACCGACTTGCTGCACTTGCCTGCCGGGTCAGACTTTATTGCTGGCTAGCCAATAGCAAGCCGATCACGTGCGTATCGCGCTCTAGCCATACAAAAACTTGTGTTTATGTTTCACTTGCGTTTAGTTTGGATAGAGTTTAGTTTCTTCTTGCTAATTCGTTAGAATTTATTGCAAAAATGTTAGAATAGGTTATTTTTTAACACTTTATACAGGGTGCCCAAATTTTGAGTCTAAATATTGGGAACTCAGAATTTATAAGAGACACGAGGTAGCAAAATTGAGTCTGGGAGTCTAATAATATGCCATAGAGAAGGTTGAGAAAATCCCACAGGTTGCCAAGATTTTTGAAGAAGAAAAAACGAAATTTCCAATTTTCTCAACTTTTCTCTCCTTTAGCCATTATAAATTCAGAAATCCTCTTAGTTACACTTGAAATTCGGTATACAGAAGTGTAAAAAGGAAATGTTAGAAATGTTTATATTAGTTTAGACCTGACCTGTGGTCTCAAAATAATTGAAGCAACTTTCAAATTATCATATTTTTAATTTTAATTATTATATCAATATTTTAACTTTCAGTTACTGGTAAACACTAAAATTTTAAAAGAAAAATGTCCACAATAAAATAACAGAATTGAGAATAATAAAGTCGACAATTTTAGACAAAATTCAGAATTTTGAAATTCATTAGAAGTCCAAATTTAAAAATCTGGTAGTAAAGGTCTAAATTTTTAGAATAAAGTAAAAATTATGTTTATACATAAACTATATAGGGTGTTTCCTAAACATGCGGAAAAAATTCAAGGGAATATTCCTTGGGACAAAATAAAAAAATCATATAAACATATGTTCAGAATTGCTTCATTTCCGAAATGAAAAATCGTTTTTCTTATTACTACCTAAGAAATGCTTGGGCTGAAATTTAGAGTTTAATTAAAATTACATATACCACCTAATAGGAACTTGTTGGAAGCAGGAAAGATATAATACATTGCAAGATGCGTAAGCTCTTTTCTGGAATCGGAGGTTTTTAAGGACCCATCAGGCAACGCTATTTAAAAAAAAGACCATATTTCGAAAATGAAGCAATTCTGGGCATATGTATGATTATAGGAACTCTTTTTTAAATTTTGAACCAAGGAATATTCTCTTAAATTTTTGCCGTATGTTTAGGAAACACCCTGTATAGATGAGAAAAAATCCGATTTTAAAATTCACTAGAAGAAATATTTTCAGGAGCATGCATAGCAGCTAATAAATGCATCTGATTAATTTTCAAACCTACCACTTAGCGCCCATTCGACCAAGTACCTATCAAAATTGCATTTTTAACTCTGCACGCTCAGGATACTATAATAATGTATTTTAACAAATAAGTAAATAAAAATAAATAAATAAAAATAAATAAATAAAAATAAATAAATAAAAATAAATAAATAAAAATAAATAAATAAATAAAAATAAATAAATAAAAATAAATAAATAAAAATAAATAAATAAATGAAAATAAATTAATGAAAATAAATAAATAAAATTAAATAAATAAAATTAAATAAATAAAATTAAACAAATAAAATTAAATAAATAAAATTAAATAAATAAAAATAAATAAATAAAAAAATAAAAAAAATAAAAAAAATAAATAAAAATAAATTTAAAAAACTAAAAATACCTAAATAAAAATAATAAAAAACCGTATTGTTATTTTATAAACTGGATCTACTTACACCCGTCTCCTACCTGCTTGAAGGCAGGGGCTCGGGGCTCTCCCCGACGACGGCAGGCCCAGCAGCGAGTCCAGAACATCTTCGAGGGTCGTAGATCCAGGCGAGGGCCTTGTGAGAGATTCACCAGCTGTGAGGTGCATCAAATCTGTTTTTTTTTTGTGGGGACAGAGTAAATTAATTGTTAGTGCGTTAGTAGGGTAAGAACTTGTTAATGGTCGTTTGTACATTGTACAGGGTGTAGCGATAGAAAATATACATCCTGTACGTATTTTTTAGCGAAATACTTATACAAAATATTTAAATACATATATCCCGAAATAATTGTTGCAATTTGGAACTTCATATTTTTCGTAAAATTGTTTGGTCCACCATATAATAGCAGCGTAGTTTTTATTAGCACTTAACTTACTTTTAATAATTAATTCTATTAAATTAGAATAAATACTGATAGCAATTAAAAAAGAGTGTTAATTAATTAATATTAATGTAACGGAAGTGCATACAGATAACAAAAAGTAAAGCCCAAGCAAGCTACACAAAAAATAAAACATTTTTCTTACCTTAACAAAAAATAAATAAAAAAATCACCCACAACCACAAAAAGGTAAAATAAAAAAATAATAAAAATAAAACAATTTATTTGAACTTGACTGGTTATACTTTACAGACATGCGTTGTATAGAAAAAACTAAGACAAAAATAAAACTTTTTCCTCTAAATAAAACAATAATTGCACGATGTCGTATTAAAAAAATTACACTCCTAAGTTAATATGTTTTTTAAAAAATAAAATAAACTGTACAGACCTACTCCTAACAATTTCTTAAACATTACGTTCGTTTTGAAGATTCTTTTGAAGAAATTAAAGCACCCCCTCGTCGCAGAAACAATGAAAAATAAATAAAAACATTTAAAACAGTTTCTATTTATTTTTAGCCATTTTTGCGATTTTTAAATGAAAAATAAGAACATCAAAACGCTACACAATTTACAATTTGTAAACCATGCGGTGACATATAACAAACAAAGACACCAGAATAGCTACAATTTATCTGTGATGTAAATTAAGGACTCCGAAACAAAAAAAAATAAAATTCATCAAAATTGTAACTTAGAAAATAATATATATATTTTTTTATCAAAGGAAAGCCCCATTTCAAAGCAACAATGTGACACAGATTTATTACAAAAGATCCTAAATTAAATAAAATATTAAAGCTTTCAGTCTGATCATTTAAAAGATTATTTCGGCAATTTTTTATATACAATCTCGTAGCACCAAATAAATCAAGCATTTCACGTTTTTTTCTTCAAAAAAAAAACACAGAGAGAGCGTTCACAACTTAACATAGAGTTCGATTGGCATCACACAAACACATGAAAAAATAATTATTATCTAAATAATAATATTATTTATATACACTGATACATATTTAGGTGAATATACAAAAAGCTCGAAAATACCAGAAGTAAATGTTAAAGATATTTCTGACGTAATAACTCCTAAATAAACAATTGCATAGTTTAAAAGCACCAACAGTCTTTCACTTGTTTCCCGCATAAAAAAAACTCGCGTCCTCAGGTCAGGCGGAGAAAAGGTTTACAATATCACTAACACACTCTGCACATACATTCTGAGTATGAAATAATGTCCATTCTTTTCATTTTTTTGCTATCTTAATGTTATAGTTTATCGGAAAATTTGAAATTTTTGATCGTCTAATTGATTAGTTTGAAACACTGGCGGACTTCGGCCTTTGGGCTAGTATACCTACATAATAATAAACTCCTGGACGAAATTAACGCAACATCATAAATTTGACACTTATTTGATGCTATTTTTTTTTCTGAAATTATGATCCGATTTGATTGATTTTTTTGCATTGTAGGTTGGTTCCTTGACAATGTCATAGTTTTCGCTGTTTATGATAAAAAGTTCACTTTCGATTTATACCGGGTGTAACAAAAATGTTATGTTTTTTTCCGAAAATTCGTATCACCCTGTGGAGTATACTAGCAACCGAAACATATAGCAGTTGACATTAGACGGTAGGTCCGTCTTTCTTCAACATTTTCTTTTTTGGTTTACTTCATTATCTCTGTTATTGAAGGAGATACACTGTTTTATAGCGTAACATGTTTTTATAGACTTTATTATTCAACACAGTCATTGTTAAATGTTTTCAAGTAGGCTATGGAACTTTTCTGACATTTCAAGGGATGTGTCAACAGATGCTGTGTTTTAAAGTTACAAAGGTCAAATAAAATTCGCCATACCGATAAAAACTATTTGGAAACTGCTTATTAAACGTTCGTTTCATATGCCCAGTTGCCCGACGAGTATTTTAAAATTGAAAAATGAATCGACCAAAAAATTTATCGGCAGAAGAAGCAGTAAGAGCTTTAACTTTGGTGGATGAAGGCTATTCGGAAGGAGGAAGACATCGTTCGACGGTTGAACGATTTAACGAGACAGGATCTTATACTCTCGAACAGGAATATCTCTAGTACTAGGCTAATAAGTGAGCTTAGAACTGCTCGCCATCATACAATATCGTCTCGAACAATCAGAAGACGTTCAAATGAGGCTGGTTTAAACGACAGAATAGTTGGGCAACTGGGCATATGAAACAAACGTTTAATAAGCAGTTTCTGAACAGTTTTTATCGGTATGGCGAATTTTATTTGACCTTTGTAACTTTAAAACACAACATCTGTTGACACATCGCTTGAAATGTCAGAAAAGTTCCATAGCCTACTTGAAAACATTCAACAATGACTGTGTTGAATAATAAAGCCTATAAAAACATGTTACGATATAAAACAGTGTATCTCCTTTAATAACAGAGATAATGAAGTAAACCAAAAAAGAAAATGTTGAAGAAAGATGGACCTACCGTCCAATGTCAACTGCTACATGTTTTGGTTGCTAGTGTACTCCACAGGGTGATACGAATTTTCGGAAAAAACATAACATTTTTGTTACACCCGGTATAAATCGAAAATGAACTTTTTATCATAAACAGCGAAAACTATGACATTGTCAAGGAACCAACCTACAATGCAAAAAAAATCATTCAAATCGGATCATAATTTCCGGAAAAAAAATAGCATCAAATAAGTGGCACATTTATGATGTTGCGTTAATTTTGTCCAGGAGTTTATTTTTCAATCTGCAAACAATGTGCTCTAAAAAACTGCTGGTGTTTAAAACCACCCAAACCTTGCTGCCACTCCATTTTCAGACTGATACAACTTTCACACCCGCATTCGCGCTTCGAAATCATCACAAACAACAAACGGACTCGTCCCCCTCTCCGCCCGGCCTCCCGCCCCGCTCTACGCGCGCACCGACTCACCGTTATGGTTCTGCAGCTCGAGCCTCAACCCCTGACCCCGACCCTCGGCGGCGTCGCCCTCGAGACCGGCCGGAGTCTGCGGACTGTCCGGCGGCCTGGTGCCGACGAACGAGCTCTCCAACCAGCACAACTTCTGGCTGCCGCGAGGCGACGAGCCCGGCGAACGCGCCGGCGCGTCCAGCGCGTCCGGACGGCGTCCGGACACGTAGTGGACGATGGCCGACGTCACCTCCTTGATGCTGGTCTGGATCTCCGGAGACGCGGCGCTCGGTTCGTGGTGCTAGATGGGAGAGACGCCGACGGTCAGGATAACAACGACAACAGTAGGTAAACTATGCCACGCCGGTTCTAGGCCACTTTTCCCATGTTAATACTTATGAGCAGGGGCGTGCAGTCCATGGAAGCAAGGGAAGCAGTGCTTCCCCTAAACCAAAACAAGGTAAAATGATGAAATGTAATTTTTGAATTTTGAAACAGGAAGCAATTAGTTTAGTTACCTAGCTAACGCTAAAAATTATCTTATATATCATATATCAAACCTACAATATGTTATGCCTCTAGCAAATGCGGCGTTGACTCCGACTGCGCCCATCCTACCGAGCGACAGTACAATGTAAGCTATGCCGGCCGCTAGCTTTTCTGTAGCGTTCGAGAGTTGAGAGGTTATTGAACTTTCCACCTCCACCGCACTGGCTGACGCGAATGAGAACGCGTGTTTTAAGGGTGCGTGGAAGCTATCGTTGCAGTAGGTTCGTTGTTTACTTTAGTTGGCTTTGATATATGCGTTGGTGCGTCGTATCTCGGGCGATATGGAAGACAATACAATACGGACATGAACATGCAAATACCGTCAACTTCGGCTGTCGGGAATCACGTTTGAAAATGTTAAAGTTGAACAATTAAGTAAGAGTGTGTGGGAATGTGTAGTGTGTGCCTTATAATAAAGGGATTTTCAACATTAAACTTTGCGGATAAGCTTCAATTAATTACAAACTGAAGGGCAAAACCCCCTATGAAAAATTTAGCCACAAAAATGAATGAATGACTTTCACAGATATCGCTATTGAGAATATACTTCTCCCGAACATGTTAGAGCATCGATGTTTTTATGATGACGTCACTGAATTCGCAAAAAGTGATCGAAGAATCAAATTACATTACAAATATAGGTAAGTTTTTAAACATTGCTTCCCGTACTTAAAATGTCACCGCATGCCCCTGCTTATAAGACTATATGTTAGTCCATGTTAATCCTTATGGGACTAACATAGTCTCATAGGATTAACATGGGAAAAATGGTCTAGAACCGGCATAGCTTACCTACTGACAACAACCGAGAATTAAGCGATTAAGAGCACTAGCACGGTGCGAAGGTAATCTTTTGGTGGAGTTAGAAGGTGTTTTGTAGCCTGCTGAATGCTCTGGAAAGGTTTGAACGTGTACCAAATGGCGCTAGATACTTTTGCAAAAAGGATTTTGATAGTTTTGGTGACACAATTAATCCAAGTACACACGAAAGTAAAAAAAGTTACTTTTCCCGGCTGCCCTCATTACTTAGAAACATCGTTTTTTTGCAAATCGCGACGAGCAAAGGAGTCTGTTTACTCCTCAGAAAAATAACCAAGTATAGAGGGAGTAAGCACAAAAAGTAAACAGAACCAACATATTTTTGAGTGATGCCACGTACTCCATTATTTACAGCGTTTCATTTCAAAATAGACGGATTTAGTAATGGGATTACACGAAGGCGTTAAATAACGTTAAATTAACAAATGTAGTTATTAATTTCTTGTAGTAACAATTTTAAACTAAAACTAAATTGCGCTGTAATTACAGGGTGTTCGAAAAATAGACGGAGATATTTTAGAGGGTGATTCCCTGTTAAGAAATATGAAAAAAAGTTTCTATAAACATGGGTCCGGAAATGCAGAGTTTTCAAGATACAGGATGTTAAATATATTGCATGTCACTGGACAAAATTGGTTTATCAATTTTTGCAAAAAAAATCACAAGTGCCTTGGAAAACAAATAATCAAAAGCATTTCTAGGAAAGAGTGTTATTGCAACTTTTCCAATATCATAACATAAAGTACACTACAACCAATTTTGTCCAGTGACATGCAATAAAACGGTTTTTTTTTTCTCTCGAAAACGAAGTGAGATAGGAAAACAATACAAGAGGGAAAGAAGTTGTATTTTTAGATGCTTAATCAAACAAAAAATATTAAAGTTACAAAAAAGGTAGTGGCGTACATTTTTTTGATAATAATATTCGCTAAGGTGCCCCCCGGGACGCCACTGGACTTAATAAATTTAATCTAGTTAGGGCGAAATTAGCCTCTTAATACAACAAATAACATTGCCAAATTTCAACAGAATCGAGTAAATAATTTTTAAGACATTAATAATTTCATGTTTTTTTTTTTATTTAACATCCTGTATCTTGAAAACTCTGCATTTCCGGACCCATGTTTATAGAAACTTTTTTTCATATTTCTTAACAGGGAATCACCCTCTAAAATATCTCCGTCTATTTTTCGAACACCCTGTATAGTAGCTATTTATCACTTTAATAAAATCGTCAACAGGTACCTCAAACCGCCCAACATGGCAACGCCGCCGTTGCCGTCGCGTTCATTACTCGACGGTATTTGTTTTGTGTTCGCCCAGCAAGTCAAGTTTTCCGATTGTTTACGTATCTGTTTTTCGTGTTTTCAATTGTGTTTTGTTAACTTACATAGACTATTTATTAGTCTTTAGGATATAGTGACTGATTTTGTATACAATGGGACGCAGAAAGTGTGTGGTGTGTGGCCAAATTGATATTGTATACACGGCCGTAATGTTTGTTTCTACTTCGGTAAATTTCCGTTAGATGTTGGTTGACTACAAACGTGTGTATTTTGATGATGTTGCTTCCTCTATCTTTGGTTATTTCTCTGACGCTTACTCTGCGCGAATTTCTAGTTAAAACAGTGTACAGACTTCTAGGGCTGATAGAACACCCAAAAATAAAACGAAAAGTTCATATAAAGGAGGGGGGGGGGGGGTCAAAATGTATTCCTAAAAGAATACAGGGTGTCAAAATTTGGCGAATAGTTATTGTGTGTTGATATATAGCTAGTCAAAAATTTAAAAGTGATGCATTAAATAACAAACAACTCAGTTGAAAGGATTTTACTTTTGTTTGTCTCAGTCAAAACCTACTCTGAATGCGAAGTCCGATAGAAATGTTATTGTCTGCTACATGAAAATTTTAAATGGCAAATAACCCGAAAACGGTTGCTCTTATTAGAGATGTCTACAAATTCCGCACAAAAATCTCAGGGTATACATATTTACACACCTAGTCACGTGAACAAAAAAACAGTCATCAAATTTCGTGCAAATCTTTCTATTCGTTCAAAAGTTATTTGGAAAAATATAAAACTTAAAACAAATAAGTCTTTTTTATTTTATTAGTGTCCTAAAAAAAAGCCGACAATATCACAAATATTGTTACTAACTCAGACAAATAATAATAAACATAGACTAATAATTCAATACAATATACAGTGTGGTCACTCTTACAGTGCATACCATTGGGATATCCGAAACGAATATTTCAGAATCTAGTTGGCCATTGAAAAGCTCACATCTAGAAATATAAGATTGCCAGGTTTCATAAATTTCCCTTACATATAAAAAAGTTATGAAGGAAGAAAAAAACGCATATTTTCAGTTTTTCAGCAATATTTCAGGAACTACCCAAGATATCTTAGATTTCTTTTCAGATTATTGAAAGGCATACAAAAACGCAACTTTTCTCTAATTTAACCCACGCTGTATATCTCTTATCGTTTCGGATGTCCCACTGGTATGCACTGTAAGAGTGTAAGAGTATACCCTATACCAAGATGAAAAATGTTTAGTAACATTATTTGTCTAAGTTAGTAATAGAAATCTAAATATAACCAACATTAAAAAACAACGATTGGTTGATATTATAGCTACAATCTACATAAAAATTTGGACTGTTATCATTTGACAACAAATTTTACTGATTTTGTGAATTTACTGATCCTACTTGGTCTATAAATAATATCCTCAATAAATTGCTTATTCTGGCTAAGGTGGCAACGTTGCATGAGCTCTTTGTGATCGTTGCGCATTGCTTTATTATGCACCGACAGCTGATCCAGAGTACCTTGAGATTTCGCCGGTTTGTGTTGATGTGTTTCGAATGTTTACTTTTGCGTTATTCTTGTTTTTTGAGAAGATTTTGTGGTTATTGGACAAAAGACATATAGTTATGTTAGTAATTAGTGACTTAATTAGTGTAGTTTTAAGAACGATGGGAAGAGTAAAGTGTTGGCATAGGAAACGTAACGTCTGATTATCATATGATGCAGGCTTAAGTGTCAAATTTGTTGTTTTTGTTTTGAGTAGGCATTTTTTATGTTGGCTGATTACAATGCAGCCTTCAGGTTAGTCTGTGTTTATTATTTGTCTGAGGCAATCTCTATAATATTCCGTGACCAATTGATTGCTTAGGTGATCCCTTGATTACTTAGTTCGATTCATTATTAGACTCATTGTTTACTTTTTCCTGTATGGCAGTCGAGTGAGCCATATAGGTCCCAAAACAGTGCTGTCTAGTCGATTGTCATCTCTTTCTTAATAAAAATATCTTAACTTTTGCCACATTAAATTAAGTATGATGGATGAGTATGTGAATTTATTACAATAATTAGAGAGTAAATTACCTTAGTTTAGTAGTTCAATATGGTAATTTCGGCGGCGTTCGACGGAATGTTCTAACAAACCGTAGCTTTAAGTTAGTCTATGTTTATTATTTGTCTGAGGTTGCTAAGGATAAAACTTAAATTTTGACAACCTATATGAATATATTAATACCTTCTAAAGTCACCTAGAAGTCCGACAAGAAAACAAAACATCCTCCAAGCTGCTCCAATCGACCACCAGGCGCCGTCCAACGACTACCAAAGACAACTTTCACCCGGAAACGCCACATACCTTGCCGTCGATCCCGTCCTCCCTCCTGCCGTCCAACAGCGAGCTGGCCAGCCTCTCGGCGGGCGTCCTGGGCCTGCTCAGCCTCTCCTGCGACCTCCAGCCGAGGTACGGCTGCCTGTAGCTGAAGCTGGACCTCGCCGATCCGGCCGGCGACGCGCCCTGCCTCGCGTTGAAGCTCGCCCTGGTGCTCTGGCAGGGACTCGACGCCGTCGAGTTCAGCTTCGACGTGCTCCACCTGACGAACGGTTGGGCGCACGGCGTCGGGCTCAGGGCCACCGGGCTCTGCGCGTTCGAGCCCAGGCTGGACAGGCTCGTCGTCTTTGAGCCCGTGCCTAGGGGGGGACAGAAAACGGAGGCGGTGAGGATGAGCCCGGGCGGTCCTAAAGCACCAAAACTTCATGAACACTCAACATATTTTGCGAATTTTGAAGCTTAGCGGCACTTGTAAAATGTCATGGTTTAGCTGTTTTTACAAGCTTTTATCAGAGAACACCACCTTCCTTGTTCTCTGCTTTTATTTAACTTGCCCTGTTAGTATACAGGGTGTAAATGAATAGGTACGAAAAAATTCAAGTGGTGAATCTTTGAGTGATTCTAAGACGAAAAGTTTATATAAACATAGGTCCGGTAATGCTTCCTTTTCATGATACAGGGTGTCAAACTCTTCTTAAAAAATCGCTTTTTCGTAAATATCTTGATAATCCTTTAGCCGATTTTGTTGAAATTAGGCAGTGTTAATTATGGTAGAAAGAGGTTAATTTAGCCCCTACTAGATTAAAATTATCAAGTACAGTGGCGTCCCGAGGGCACCTTAACCAATAATTTTGTAAAAAAATGTGCGCCACTGACTTTTTTACAACTTTTATTTTTTTCGCATTCAGCAACTAAAAATACAACTTTTTTGTCTTTTGAATTATTCTCGTATCTCGCTTTGTTTTCGAGAAAAAAAAATAAAAATCACTTTATTGCATGTCTCCAGAACAACATAATAAAAAATTAAAACTACCAATTAACAAAAACTAGGGTATACCCGATATTTTTTCCATATTAATAGTTTATTCTAGTCTTAAAAATTGCTATAAACGGTAATGCTAGCTATAAAAATTTTTGTTTTATTATAATAATTATTAAAAAATGTTTGACACCCTGTATTTTGAAGACGAAGCATTAGCGGACCTATGTTTATATAGACTTTTGTATCAAATGAAAGGGTTTGAAGAGTAGAAAACGAAAAAGTTAGTGACATCACACTAAATTCAATATGGCCGCCGCTCCAAGATGGCGGATTACCTATTTGATACCCAACATGGGTATCAAATGAAAGGGCTCGACGGGTAGAAAACAATAAGGTGAATGACTTCATACGAAATACAATATGGCGGCCGCCCCAAGTTGGCGGACTACATTTCTTTGCCACCCTCCTGACATGGGAATCAAATAGGTACTAAGAAGCAGAAAATAAAATTGAAAATAAAAAAAAACCTTTTTAAAAACAAGCTGTTATTTAAGCCATGTACTAAAACGAATAAAATAAGTTTAGGTTTTCGTTAAGATAATTCGATTCCAAATTGGGACAAGTTTTTGCAAATTGAAAAGATTGTCGCGCGAACTGTAAAGAAAAAATGCATACTTTGGCAAATAGGTACTTGCTTATCAACCAATCACTGTCCAATAAAATTAATTGGTACCTATACTTTCATCAACATTTCGCGCGACAAGCTTTTCAATTTGCAAAAACTTGTCGCAATTTGGAATTGAATTATTATCTTATAACGAAAACCTAAACTTATTTTATTCGTTTTAGTACAAGGCTTAAATAAAAGCTTGTCTTTAAAAAGGTTTATTTTTTATTTTTTGTACCTTCAAAAGTCAAGTAAACACCGGAAACTGAAAGAGAATTTCAACAATGTGTTCTAAAGATCTGTAGGATCTCCAAAGTTGACGTAAAATTGAAGAAACTCATTTAAGGACAAAATTTAATACAAGATGCATGTCGAGCAGCCAGTGAATCTCTTAAAGAGACACTAATTGATGAAGACACCAGAAGATACTTTGAAGCCACCTTGAAGCCTCATACTGTTCTAAACTTTGAATAAAGAATCCCAGGAAGGAGTGAAAGCGCTATGTGTATTATAAAATACGTTAGACGGAAATCGCCCCGAGCAGTAACCAAGTTTTGACAGTTTGGACACAATATTTTAATATCTGAACCGGTGATATGTGTCAGTATGTGGTATTTAGATACTTTTTCGAGCTGTTATGCTTAGCTGTGCGGCTTGTGGCACTTCCCTGACCGCCAAAACTAAAATGTTTGAGGATAATAATCCATCGGTAAGTAATTTTGCAATTTAAATGAACTTTTGAGGCCACCAAAGTGGCATAGGCGTTTGTATAGGTACCTACTTCCTCATAATTATAATTGCAGTATTATCAAAGATCCCTAAAGACATAAACATAAACTTGCCTTATAATTTTGTTGAGGATTTCTGCCACCATTAGTTTGTCGAAACAACTCAAAGGTGCGCGCCACTTTTTTAAGCCCAAACGGCATCCCGCCATATGCAAAGACTGTCCCGGTCGAGCATTACGCCCAAATTTACTCCTTCCTGGGGTACTTTATTCAAAGGTTCTAAACGGTTGGTTTGTTGCTTACCCGTCCACCTCGTCTCCCGCGAGGGGTTCTTCTTGAGCAGGAATCCTTCTCGCGGCACTGGACAGTTTTTGTACCATTCCGGAACTGTTAGTTTCTGCAGGGAACGCTGCACTCTAAGCTGGTGCTCAGACATAACCCGTTCCCCCTTCTGAAGTTCGTTTTCAGGGGGCTGCAAGGAAAAGGGAAGTTGATCATTCCCTTAAATCAAAGGCCATGGCGTCCACGATTTATATCCGTGGATTTATAAAATATAAAACGGATTTTGCGAGTTTAAGATTAGTAAAAAAAAACGAATGATTTCTGAAAATAGACGTATGATAAAAAATGTAGATATGAGTTAGTGATTATAATAATTATGATAGGCAAATGCTTCTTCAACCACAAAAACTAAAATAGGTTTTTTTTTGCGGAAATCACCAACAATATGTTAAATTAGCTTGCGCTCAACAAAATGTTGGACCTCACCTTCATTTTTTTGGCGTACATCAACGAAAAATGAGCTGATCTCGCAGTTGGAGACGTTATCAGTTGACAAATTTTCACCTTAGACTGATTTACAATGGAACTAGGCGATGTATGGTTACCATACTGTGCCTGTTATCTGTTAAACAATCATGCTGTTTATATTTGCATCGCAAATATTTGGCCGAGGTATACAGGGTGATTTACTGCCATTTATGGGTCCATTTTTTTCCCTTTACATTTGAACCATTAATTCGTTGTTAAAAATCTTTGTTCGCTTATTGAAAAAATATCAAATTTAAACTTTTGCAGGTGTCATCATATAAAACATTACCTACGTTTTTCAATAAGTTGGATAATACCAGCATGTAAATAAATAAACTCTCCTGATATTTGTATACAAGTTTTTTATGTGACACGCTTAATATAGTACAAAATAGCATTCCAACAGAGACATATCGATATAAATACTGCCGAGGTCATAGCATGACTATTTCCACATATTTACATTACTATTCTATGCACATTACGACGCGTATTGTAATAAAATAATTTTCCAACACCTGTAATCTAGCATACAGGCCTCAGGACAGAAAAAATAACTTACTTCCTCCCACAACATGCTCAATCTGACCCACTTGTGGCAGTACGAGTCTTCGTACAAAAGCCCCGGCATTTCTTGAATGACTTCCATGACTTTTTGACACTTTGATTCGCCTCAACTTGTTATAGGTCTTCCCAAGGCACACCGCGGTCCGAAAAATTTCGAGCAACTGGGTGTTTAAGAGGCAATTGGCTTTTATAATCAATTCTTGATCTAATCCAATAATTGCCGTAAAAAAATGGAGGCGGCAGCGTCTAATTTCATTAACCTTTTGACTTGGTAGGTACTACGTAAGTACACTTTACATGGGTACTGGTACTGGGTACCAAAAAAATATTGCCTAGCAACACTTACCCTTATGTAGCAATAACGCGCCCATTTCAATCAATGATATATATCGTTGAATTTAATATGTTTCATCAAAACGGTCATGCCTAATATTATTATTATTAGCAAACGATATTGGACATACACGGTAGCTACCGCCACAGAAAATATATTCGTAGTATATTTTCTGTGCTACCGCTTCAGCTGGTATTTATATTTCTCTAAAAAGATTATTGCCAGCCATATACGGAATTTGTTAACATACGTCTCGTATACAGTTAGCATTTTCTTAAAAAAACATTCGACTGACTTCTGTAAGTTTTCCCACGGCTATTCGCACAAAGGCATTGTTTATCTTTAAATGTTACTCAACGGCCTTTATTGTTAATATCCTGATTGCTGAATGGACTGGACAGTTAAGGCGTTGTTTTTATTTTCAATATAAAAGTCTGGAGAACACATTGAAGACAATGGGCCATTGAACATCTTTTCTTTTGAAACATATTCGGATCAATGCCGATTGTAGACCACACATTGACTTCAACATCTTGAAAGCATTCTGGTAATGGTATCCGGCACAAACATTTCAAAGTGTCAGTTGCAGTACAAACATTCGCCATTTATCCAGATAGGTTTTATTTATGGATATGGATGTGGCCATTTTTCCTTTTAGATTATCTCGGTCAATTATAATTCCTTTGAAACCCAGTCCAATAAATACCGGGGATATCGATTTTGGTTGTTTTCTTCAATGCACGGAGCTGGCAAAAATTAGAGGGGGTCAAAATAACTCATGTTTTATGTTTTGTTGGTCGTCTAAATTTTTATTTCTTATTTTGTTTTGAGAACCGTTTAATTTACTGCCTTAAAATGTTTGTTTATGTTGCAAAATTATACAAATATCATGACTCATGCAAGATTTCTCCTTGCATCAGAAATTTATTTAAATTTATTATGTATTATGATCTCATATATTTCAAAAAAATTGCTTTTGTAGCAATGATGTAAAATGATATCGTCCCTACTCGATGTGATAACTAACCATAACCAAGGGCATATCCAAAATTATGCCACATTGCAGATTGCTAAATTAAAAGAGCACAAGCTCGAACTCCTGGTACGAATTGCGCTATAGGGTGGTTTCCTAAACATTTTTTTAGAGCAAAATGGCTCTAATAAAAGTTGTAGGGGATCAAAGTATGAACAACTTTTCCTCATAAAATTTTTTGTACCTCTAACGAGCTACTTATATGACAAAAATTCCGTACGCTGCAGGGGTGGACTTGTAAACATTTTTTTTTACAAAAAATGACCATAATAAAATATTTAGAGAATGAACTTCTGGTCAACTTTTACTTATAAAATTTTGTTGTGTCTCTAATACTTAATGATTTACAGGGTATTATATTTTTTAATTAATTTTCCTCGGGTACCTACTTTTCATTTAGATAGTTTAGAAAACGCCTAACCTATTTAGCATCTAATATTTTTTGAATATGCAAAATAAGTTCCTAATGTGCAAAAAATATTCCCTCATATTTATAAAACGTTGTTACAATATTTTACGAAATATATTATGTTCAGTAACTTACAAATGTAATATGTTAGATGAATGTACAAATGATGTATATGTTTGTTTTGAATAAGAAGGGATATTGCCATAATATCTTGTGTAACATATTCCTAACTTATTGTTTCTGTAAATATTTACAAATTGAACATTTATTACAGGCACCTTAAGAATGTGCAATTTTGAAATATTGCTGGAACATATTAAATAGTACCTATATTCATACAGCAAATATCTTATGAATGTTGTATAAAAGACATTGAATGTTCACGAGTGGCAATCTGGAATATCATATTTTAGAATGTTGTTGAAACCTATTTTATATTAGATTTACATGGCGGATGTTTTAAAAACGTTACTTATTCCTAGTTCTGTGACGTTACCCAGATTCTAGCTTACACTATTTTTAGGTAATATTTCCAAGTACGTCGATGGCTCAGTTGGTCAGAGCGTTGAACTTGTAAATCGATGGTCGCAGGTTCGAACCCTGCAACTGGCGTTGGCGTTTTTTTATTTTATAATATACACGTGAATATTAAATGGATCTACATAGAACAATCAAAAATGCTTCTGAAGTTTTCAAATAAATCTTCAATGAATATTTGTGGAACATACATTCAAGATATTTCTGAATATTTATAATAGTAGGTACCTTTAAAAGGCGAACACCTGAATGGTGCCTGAATGTTCAGATAATGTTTCTACAGTTTTTATGACTATGCCTACAATATGCATGTACTCTGAAAAAACATTATCAGAATATTCCGCCAATGTGATTTTGCTATATGGGAATAGCTTTTCCGCATCCTACTTAGATTTTAGGGGCGTAATTTTGGTAATTAAAGTGAAAATAATGGCAAAGCTTGAAATGTTTTCTTAATGTCACATTAAAACGTTTTTAATGTAGCCTGCGCCATCCAAAAACCAACTTTACCGTATTTCAATTTCTGGGCCCTATCCAATTTATTTTCCAGAATGTACTTCTTCTCGAATATCGATCTAAACCGTGGCCCCGCACCGCCAGATCAACAGATAACACCGACAATGCGACAGGGAACGTTTTCCCCGGCCTGTAAATCAAAAGCCGGCCTGGTTCCTGCTAGGTCGCATGGTTTCGTGGAATCTAATGCAGGAGCTTTTCAACGATGATAAATAGGAAGGCAGATAACAATCACGAAGTGAGCCTTTGGCCATCCATCCAGGAGAACGCCCTCGATAGGTCCGTCTTCTCTGGGCAATTTAGACAGGGGGCGGTGGCTAGAAGTGAATGTACAGGGTGTTCCATTTTGGGTGTTTTTGGGTGTTTCTCTCAAAAATTTCGGTTATTATTAAAGCTAGAGGCCAGACAATTCCTTAGCGACATGTGCCAAAAGGAGACTCGCTTTTTAGCGAAATATCTTCTAAAGGCATTAATAATGTGCATTTTATTTGATTTTACGTTAATCTACATAGCAAAGAGATTGTATTAGAACCAAATTCATGCTTAAAATACTGTCTGTCTTCCTGTAAATTGAAATGGAGACTTAATTTTGACACATGTCCGTAAGGAGGCTTCTGTTGCAAAGCTATTTATTCTGAGGTAGAGGGTTGCGGTTTTCACGTCACTGTACTACTTTTTTGAGAGGAATTTGGTGGACCAATCAGATTTTAGATAAGTTTTATAGTTTCCGCGCATTGGTGCAGGACTGAAATTTTCGATTTTTTTGGAAACCTCTCTCCTGGCTACAACTTATACAGGGTGTTCACTTTTAAGTGGACACAAATCAATAAAAAATTGATTTGTTGGGATATTTTCAAAAAAAATTTTTTGATACAAAGGTCTTCAAAATGCGCAACTTTCTACGTGAACACATTTGTCAAATTGCAATTCCAGGCCGGCTAAGATTTTTTTTAAACCCCGATTTTCACAAAATCTATTTAGGCATTTTTTTATTTAAAATCTGACCATACAGCGTTAATTAGGACCCTCTAAAACCCTTAAGTTCAAAATTTGAACTAAAAATATACAGGGAGTTCGGTTTTACAGCGGCTTAAAGTTGCGCAAAGTAGTGATTTCGAGGGCCCCTGGAGAGTCAGGCGTGCCATGGAATGATTTTAAAACAATTGAAGAATTAACAGGACCACCCAAAGTATTGATGGACGAGACTGCAAGAAAAAATAATACAGGATGTTTTTCTCTACCGCTGCTGAAAGTTCAGACTTTTTCGAATTTTATTCTGATCAAGTTTGCCGTGCTTTTTGAAACAAAGTTACTAATAACAAAATTTATTTAATCTTAACAATAAAATAACAAACAAAATATGCGCAACTTTAAGGCCCTGTAAAACTGAACTGCTGCCTAAATAGATAGCTGCCTAAATAGATTTTGTGAAAATCGGGGTTTAAAAAAAATCTTAGCCGGCCCTGGTATTGCAATTTGACAAATGTGTTCACGTAGAAAGTTGCGCATTTTGAAGACCTTTGTATCAAAAAAAATTTTTGAAAATAACCCAACAAATCAATTTTTTTATTGATTTGTGTCCACTAAAAAGTGAACACCCTGTATATATCGACAAATTTAATCAACTATTTTTATAGATTTTTTGGCGTAGAATCGAATGGAATAATTAGTTTTTTTTTGGTAGCGTTAATAGTTTTTGAGATATGAACTACGGTTTCCATTAAAAAAAATATAACTTTGGTTCATATCTCAAAAACTATTAACGCTACCAAAAAACTAATTATTCCATTCGATTCGATTGTCGATATATATAAGTTGTAGCCAGGAGAGAGGTTTCAAAAAAATCGAAAATTTCAGTCCTGCGGCAATGCGCGGAAACTATAAAACTTATCTAAAATCAGATTGGTCCACCAAATTCCTCTCAAAAAAGTAGTTCAGTGACGTGAAAACCGCAACCCTCTAGCTTCAATAATAAACGAGATTTTTGAGAAAAAACACCCAAAAACACCCAAAATGGGACACCCTGTACAGGGTGATTCAGTTTTATTCTGCGACACTTCAACAGGTGATAGAAAACCAAAAAATAACCGCACTTTCTTATATAAACTATATCATTTTAAGGCCTTATAAAAAAGTTACAGGGTGGTTTATTTTTACAAGGTGGTTCATTTTTTTACTAAAAACAATTATACGAATTACCCACTTTTAAGCCCACTGGTTGTTCAAGGCGTTTGATATTAACAGGTTTTATGCTAACCCATGCCGCTATAACATGCCCCAAATATGACTTAAATATCTCAACTAGTTTGGTAAATGTAAATATTCAATAAAGTCCACATATTTCTTACAACTTTAACACCCTGTAACTTTTTTATAAGACCTTAAAATGATATAGTTTACAGAAGAAAGTGAGGTTATTTTTTGGTTTTTTTATCTCCTGTTGAAGTGTCGCAGAATAAAACTGAATCACCCTGTATAACACAGAGACACCCTGTATAATGTAAAACAAAACGAACTAAGGTCTGTGCCATTTAACAATTTCCTTGTTTTTAATGGAACCGTAATAGACGCTGCTTTTCCAAGTTAATTGCGCTTCTACTGGAGTTACTAATTGCTTTTATTTTAATTTGGTTGAATCTAATTTTACAAAACACAGGGTTCACAAAGTATAATTTTAATACATAAAATATCGATGAAGATTACAAAGGAATCTAGCTGGAGTTGATGATCAAATATTCATAAAGGAGTGGCTGGATATTGTAGAAGACCGCTAGTAGTATCATTATTATGCTTTCGTGACCTAGTGAACTCTGGAGTCAGATGAGTTCAATAAAGTTTTATTTATTGCATCGTATACAAAAGAAGAGATAACGATGAATTATTTATTTCCAGAATAATACCCTTTATGGGTGTATACCGGTTTACTTTATGGAATTAAAAAAAAAGTGAGGATTTCTCTTCAGCAATTCACCTACTGCGTCTAACTACAAAAATAAACAGACTGTACTTACATTTAAAATCTATGAAAGCCAATTAAATAAGCAAATTTGCGCGATTTAACCAATTTGGGTTAAGGTTCTTTCGAAACGGCAGAACAAGGCAGAATTTGATTGGTTAGGGCACACATTTTGCACACAACAAAAAAATCACACTATTCGGCATAATTTCTTACCTAAAAATTTCTAAATCTAATACACGCCTCATCCTTCACTCTGCCTTATTCTTCCAAGCTACATGTAATACTAGAAAATAAAATAAAAACAAATCAGAGCCTAATATACAAAATTTTAAAGTCAAATTTTCAAGAGCTTGTTTGTAGGAAAAGTTGTTTCCGTTGTAATTATTCTCTATCCCTATACCGTTGACTAACGTATTTATAAAGACTTCTCATGGCTATAGCTTCATGTCCTGGAAAACAGATGGCTCTGATGGGTAACAATGTATTCTGCATTGTATTTTATCTCCGGAAAGCGCATGGTGAGCCAAAAATATGCCAGACGTGACAGCCGTGAGCAGTCTTTAATAATATATCCGTCACTAATCACTAATTTTATGTAAATTTTTAAAAATAGATTTCCACTCAATGTTTTACACCGGTTACCATAAGATATGGAAACAATTAAACACCAAATATTATAAAGTCCTGAATATTGTGGTAAGGCCATGAACATCGGTATACGGATAAAAAATTGCAAAAGAAATAACTTTTTCGTGAAGTGTCTCAAAATCGCCATAAAGAGCTCAAAAATGGGCACGGAAGTAGCGCATTATTGTACGATTTTTTCAATAAGTAGGCCTTGGCGAGATGTAAACATGAAACGTCAGGCGCGGAGCCATCGCCCGTCAAAAGTGACCAAATATTCAAAACCCGGCCAATAAAGGCCCATTTAACTTTTCGTACACATTGCGAAATTGTCATTTATTTTTTTTGATTTGATTTTCTGTTGGGAAACGCCGTGCCTCGTCATACTTGATCTAGGTAGAGCGATCGTCAATCAACGCCGTCGGCGATTTATGAACGGGTGATCCCTTATGAATATTTTTTTAAATAATGTGTACCTCGGCACTGAAGTTCTTTTTATGGCTCATATTAAATTACGTTAAATTGTCTTGCATTACATAAAGTAAAGCCAAATTTGACACCTGAATTCATGTCATCTATTTTGCATGCGTCATTTTTTTTATTTTGTTAGTTCTGCAAACAAAAAGTTTGCTCTTATAATGAACATTGCATGAAATATTTTCAAAGTTAAACTTTGAAGCGTTAGATTTTTTAATGCTGGAAAATTGCGTCTCTTCAGATTATAAGCCACTTATTAATAATTATGGGGGCGTCGAAACGCACGTATTATTGTTTACAGAGGTCGAGTCTATTTAAAACTCCTTTATTTACCATTCTCTCGAATTAGAACACAGTTTATTTTATAACAGTACTATTTCCCACCGATCGCGAAAAGCGCCTTCTTTCCTAGACAATAACTCGAACAACAACGGAAAATTTTGCCACTTTATTTTCGGCGCAAAATGCTCCATTCCCAATAAACATTTTATATCATTGGCATTCGCTCATTTCTGCTACATAAATAGCATCTGGCCGTTTCTAAACATCGCAAAGGTCAAACTCGTATCGTGGGGTCCTCAGACTAGATGACGGTGACAGAACTACACTGAACAGTCGACCGGATGTGGCGTATTGTATAACTGTATTTGTATAGACGGAACTAGGCGCATCCCAATGGTGTTAAATACTAACCCCATACAGTGGCGCACCCAGGGGGGGGGGCAAGGGGCCTCGCCCCCCCCAGACCTTTTATATTTTAAAAATTCTCGAGGATGGTATAGTAGATGTACTGTTCGCCTGTGCGACCCTCTGCGCACTGACTGGCTAATATCTGATTTTTTTGTTATTTTCTAATATACCTGCCTTTATAAAAGACAGTTTAGAAATTTCTTTTTATCTGCCTGGCAGAATGTTTGCCCTGTCTGAGCCACAAGTTCACCGGTCACCTCACCAGAGCCGTAGATAAGGCGCTGCTCCATTGAGAAAAAAAAACGAAGAAAAAAGACATCATGATGATTTTTTATATATTATACCTCATTTAAACTGAATTTGCCATTAAATTTTCAAACAAAGTTTTTGCTTGCGGCGCATTTTAGTATGCAGACACCTCCTAAGTACACTTGTTATTGCCCGCTTAAAAACAATAATCTCTATTGCCCGACCTTCAAACAAATTTCAATTTACCTACACCAGAGACTTCAAGTCTCTGACCTACACCTACTACACTGGCCAGAAAATGTATTAAATGTTGCAAAAATTATAAACATAATCGGGCTCTTTGAAAGAATATGATAATTTATAGGGAACTATGAGCACTATAACTTTTATTTTTACTTCCACATCACAAAAGGGTGTTCAGTGTTGTTTTTGACAATTGCTGGATTTTTGTCAGTTAAAAAGTATTCTTGCTTACTGCACAACTGATTAGGTATAGGCCCACATAATTAGCAAAAAAATTACCTTTGGCGTCAAATTGTATGTTCATATTATATTTGACCTTGAAAGTTTCACAAATTTTCGCCTGCGGCGCGATTTGTAATAACGAAGATTTAATTCCATTTTTTACCCCCCCTTTCCCCCGACAAAGTACCGCCCTGTAGGTACCTATATCCCTCACTTCTCAAATAATGTGTACTGCCCTGACTGGAAAGTCGTTTGCCCTGCCTGAAGTTTCTGTCTGGCTACAGCCTCGTGTTGCCCCCCCCCCCCAATCATATTTTCTGGGTGCGCCACTGACCCCATAATATGCCCATTCAATGGTATATCACTTATTCGCATTGGGTTGCTAAAGTTTAGCATTTTTGACAACTTTCTTAATGAAAATGTTCTCAGAAAAAATGAAATGGAATGTCGTCAGAAAATAATAAATCCGTTTGCATATTATTGGCTACTTTTTAAACCAGACCAAGCCCCTCGCTTCCACCTACGAATATGTTTTGGCGCACGTGCTTCAATGCACATTTTTACCACACAAATATGGACCGCATAGCTGGAACTTGGTCGAATTTGAACACCGGAAAATATTTACCTAAGAGAACGGTTCAACAGCCCAGTGGTTAGAACAAGAATTTTAATAAGTGGGTGGATCGATATCTTTATGAATAAAATATCGAGCGGCCGAGCAGATTGTTGATACTGATAGCATATACATGCTCACTTGCACAGTATTAATGTTATCCGTACAACTAGAAGAGAAAAGTTTGCCTAGTCCACCGCAATCATTTTGTTCCTTTTTACGATTCCAAATGCAAGAACAATGGTGAAAATGAACAACACTTGGCTTGCACGGGTTGCAAAGTAAATAGAAAGTAAGAATGACATGGATTTTAGTTTAACGGCCGACCAGCACTAGCTTGATTAAAAATAACAACGACCAGATTCGAAGAATGTTCCGCGTCCTATGATGGTGCGGACAAAATGTTTCTGATATCCACTCTGTAGGCGTTAAAAAAATTCGCTGCATTGGAAAATAGGCTATAAACATGACGTGCGTGTTGAAAACGCGTGGGTAGCAGAAAGAAAAGTTTTGCAAACAAATGCGAAGGCGATATCGAAAACGGTGTGTACCTTTTGTTATTTACGAAGATTTTGAATGAATCAACTGACTAAGATCCCTAATGTGATAACCGTTTTTATTTCTTCAGAAACACAGACATAATAATTGTGAAATTTTAACTATTAATAAATGGCAAGTCAAAAAGGTCACCCATTTTTAGTATATACGAGTATACACATTAAAAATTACGAAACATCCAATGTTGTCTATACAAGCTATAATTATGGTTTTGCAGTTGTCTGAAGTAGGTACAAAAATGATAAATAAATATACCTATACAAAATAAACCAAACTTGGTACAAAGCGTACTGCACCCTGTATGCGCCACACGTTTGAGACGGGAAAAGAGAACATGTAACCGAGCCAGCAAATCGTATGGATAATAATTAACAATTAGAAACTTAATATTACTGCCGTGGGTGCCACTTTTAGCAGACTTGTAGTACCGTTTCAGGTGGTTTTAAATGCCGATTGGTAAGATACAACCGTAACCAGAAAACTAACCATCATAACCATATTAGCAAATGCAAAAACAATTAATAGTCCAATAAAGATCTCGGCTTATAGGGGTCGCAAAAAAATCCAAACAGGATGATTTTTTCAGGGTTGCTTGGAGACTGTCTCCCGAGTGTTCAACCAAAAGATCACACTCGAACTTTTGGTACGAACTGAGCTATAGGGTGGTTTTCTAAACAATATGGGTGGTTTGCTAAACATTATTTTAGAGCAAAATGACCCTAATAAAAGTTGTAGGGGATCAAAGTATGAACAACTTTCCACTTTCCCATATTTTTTTTTGTATCTCTAATACATAACGAGTTACAGCGTATTACTTATATGACAAAAATTCAGCACGCTGCAGGGGTGGACTTGTGAACATTTTTTTTGCAAAAAACTTACCTCAATAAAAGTTTTAGAGGATGTCTCCAATACTTTGATTTACAGGGCATTATAGTTTTTAATTCCGCACAAGCATGTGGTTGCTTCTGGGATACTCCTAGTTTGGAGTATTGTGAGGGTGAGAATTATTATTATTATATTTTTATATTTTTATATTATTCTAAATATTATTATATTATTATATTATTATATTATTATTAATTAATTTTTGTAAATCATTAACAATTAGAGACACAAACAATTTTTATAAGAAAAAAGTTGACCAGAAGTCCAGAAGTTCATTCTCGAAAACTTTTATTGTAAAAAAGTGTTTACAAGATCACCCTCAGACAAATAATTGTCTGAGAGATCACCCCTGCAGCGTGAGGAATTTTTGCGCTGTAACTCGTATTAGAAATACAAAAAAGAATTATGAGGAAAAGTTGTTCATACTTTGATCCCCTACAACTTTTATTAGGGTAATTTTGCT
Organism: Pseudeuparius sepicola; assembly: GCA_963920635.1. Lineage (NCBI taxonomy): Eukaryota > Metazoa > Arthropoda > Insecta > Coleoptera > Anthribidae > Pseudeuparius > Pseudeuparius sepicola. The sequence goes on from OY987308.1 coordinate 21,719,630, forward strand.
CTAAAAAGATGTTTAGGAAACCACCCATATTGTTTAGAAAGCCACCCTATAGCTCAATTTGTACCAAAAGTTCGAGTGTGACCTTTTGGTTGGACACTCAGGAGGCAGACCAAAAGCAACCCTGAAAAAATCATCCTGTTTGGATTTTTTGCAAAACTAACATCTTTGTTGGACTAGAAATATTTACCAACAGTATAATAGAGGTATAAATTATCGGTGTCAATTTTCTATCTGTTTTAACCACAGACGAAAGTTTTAACGTACTATTCGCTTTATCACTAACCTTTGCTTGGGTGAACAGCAACCTTTGGATATATGACTTTATTTATAGTACATACACCGCTTTTTTTTCCATTTGCTAGTCCATAATTATTGTAATTATATTATTGCTGCCACAACACCGGTTGCGATGGTTTTAAATATGCTCGTTGGACGGACGACGTTTTTTTTTCTTAATGGGGACTTTTGCGCTCCTTTGTACAATGCGAGCCCAACTTAACCGGTACGACCTATGCACAACGTGTACGTGGGGAACCATTCAGGTCACGTGGGCGTCGCGGTGACGTCATAATTCGACGGTACCGGCGACCGAGGGCACGGTGGTCCCTTATAAGGGGACATCTAAACGTTGGCAAATTGCCGTTGGAGCCTCTTAACTCTTGCCGTGGCGAAAGGTTGATGAACCGGTCGCGCAGGGTGCGAGATATTCAAATGAGAGCGCATTGTATATACTGACCGAAGCAGCAGTTTCGACATGTTCCATTATATTCCAAAAACAAAGAGAGAACCGCAAACGGCTCACAAATATCCGCCATTTGGCGCCTCGTTCGTCGAAATCGGCCGAAAAACGAAAAAGTTACGGACCCGAAGCTTTCCACGTAGCGGACCCCCCCAACCTGGGGGGGTTTGGGCCCGAACATTCCCAGAGAGTCCCGTACAATATAACCCGACCCCTGGCGAGTATTGACCCCCCGAACCCCGCCCCACCACTTACGTCTGGTATCAGCAACGAGTAGAACATCCCGCGGGAGGCCCCAGCTGGGGGTGTGGGGTTTAATGAGACCCCTATACGCGGGCACCCGCTCAAGGTCGTGGCGCAGCGGCCGGCGGCGCCGTCGGAGTGCAACTGCAGAGGACACCGACTCACCCCCTCCTCCCCCCCCCCCCACTCTCAACCCTGAAAACCCTGCCCCACAAAAGCGGATCGATCTCCCCCGGAATCGGGAGGGGTGGCGCCTCTCCTGGAGGGGGATGAGGGCATGAGGGGGGCGGAGTTTTGCGGGCACGTGCCCCGGAAAAATACCCCCGGGACGAGAGGGGAAGAAGAAGAAGAAGAAGAGGACTACTGTCCGAGTTCTGAGAAGGTCCTTCCCGGATGAGCTGAACGTTCCTGCATTTCATGGGTCGATTGTCGATTATGACTGGATTGTTCTGGAGAACACGGTTGCTTGCTTAGGAAAGTGCAACAGTACCGAAACCAAACCATATCTTCTTCCTCGTCAATCGACGACACATTGAAAACAAAAATTCCGTCGCATAGAATCCAAGTGGGGGGCCTGCAACTTACGGAGGCCTTTGCCATGACACCAGGGAGCATGCTCAAACATTTTACAGAGTTAGCGTACTCCACATCTCCCGAACAGAACAATAGCCTCACATCGGCGAATTATAATTGCAGATTCGCCGTCGAAAGTTCAAAGAATATGTACATAAATAATATATATTTCTCAGATCAGATCGATACTGAAGAAGAAACGCCAATAGAAAGTTTCCTGCTGGGCAGCAACAGTTAGTCGTGTTTAATTAGATCCAATTTAGAAAAGTAGGCTAAAGCTTCGACCTTAATAAAGTCTCCCCCCCCCCCGGCAAACGGTAGCTACGAGTATTAGCTGCGCTCATTAAGAAAACTACCAAAGCTAATTTCTGGCGGAATTTCAATTTTCACGGGAAATTAGGTGATCTCCAATTATCACCGACGTAAAACCGAACGGAAAATGTGCAAATAGTTTGATACTGTAGCTGATTTGATCGTTTTATCAGAAGGAAATAGTTTCAATTATTATAATATCACCAAAATTTTGGTGCAAAGTCTAAAATATCATCCTCTAGTTTTTTTTTTCCAAATAATCTGGGCTTAACATATACAGAAAGGAAATCACGCATAAGAACTCTTCGTCTCTCTTTATAGTTGCTTCAAATTTTGCACCAAGGGCTATTATAGTACTGACACCACAGAACTTCAAAAGCCGAATTATTTATTCTGTTAGTTTTATTTAACAAGTTTAACCTTCAAGTCATTAATTTTTATCTAAAATGAACGCTCTTGATCACAAAAGCGTATATTTTCTGTGCTTTTGATTTTTATTCTAAAGCTCTTTAATCTACAATATATCTTAGCGATACTTCTTTATTCTTCTTATTACTTAATACAAATCATAGATTTAACAGGTGTCCAAATGACATCACATAACAATTTAGATCATGTACAACATGAAAAAATGTACAAATTTTGCGCCAAAAGCAATTTTATAGAGACCAAGACAAGACAGTACTTAAAGTGTTGTACTTGAAGATCACCTGAAATTCTTGTAGTGTTTTCACTTTTTATTTTTAAACTATATTTTTAATTTTGAATGATGTAATGTACATTTAGTATAATATTTAAAGCAGTTTTACCAAATTACTGGCAAAAATCAAGAGGAACAGCTGTTTAATCGACACCAAGTGTAACTTTGTGCCACACATAAACTATAGATTCGTCGAAAGTTCGCACCTAGAGCCGTTTCGTCGACACCAAGCTTAATTTTTGCATTGTCACCAGCGTAAATCAAGAGGAATAGCTATTTAATCGACACCAAGTGCTGGTTGGCGCCAAACATAACCTACAAATTCGTCTCGACCTTGCACCAAGAGCCTTTTAACCGACACCAAATCTATTCTTTTCCATCATTTCTTGGAGGAACAGGTCTCCCATCGAGACCAAGTGCCAATAGGAGCCACACATAACCTAGACAAACATCGGAAAGGCACGCCAAGACCCAACCAACCCGCACCAAGACTCACCTCGACCACCTTGAGGTTCTGCTTGTCCAGCAGGAACTCCATGCTCTTGTGCGGCCGCTGCCGCTTCTCCACCTGCTCGGGCAGCAGGCTGAGCATGCTGCGCGTCTTGGCGGCCGCCGCGGCGGCGGCGGCGCCCCCCGTTATCACCGTCACCTCGGTGTCGAGGTCGGTCTCGATCAGCCCCGCGGGGGCCTCCATGGCGCCGGCGGCGACTGGCCCCCGCCGCGGGTCGATCGCGGCGCCCGTCGTCGTCGTCGACGCGGCGGCGGCGGCGGCAGCGCCCTCCGGCGGGCGGCGCCGCGGCGCCGCCTGCTTCGCGCTCGCGTGCACGACGCGCGGCGGCTGGCGGGGCAGCGGCGGCTTGGAGGAGACGGGGGTGGAGTTGGGGGCCGGCGGCGTGGGGCCCTTGAGCGGGATGTAGATGTAGTCGTCTTTGGTGGCGATGCGGGGCTGGTGCACGTTGGCCGCTTGCTGGGGTGCTGGAATCAGAAGACAGATGGCGTTGGGGTTGCGTTTTCAATGGCAAAAACTTTGTTATTGGCGCTTTTGCTCCATTACCCGCTAGAATCAAAAGGGATACGTGTCTAATCGACACCAAGTGATAGATTGCAATGCACGGCAACTAGGAAATCGTCGGAAGCTTGCACCAAGAGCAGTTTCATCGACACCAAGATTACTCTTCCTTATACAAGGTGGCGCGATGTATCTCCTGATTATATTGAGCCATAAATAACAAATGAAGGTATTATATCGTGCCAACTTTGCAAACAGAGTTTATTTGCTTTTAGGTGTATTTTATATATACATGATGACCCAAATTGGTCGGTTTTAGGGGTTCCTCCTAGGCAAAAAGTAGCTAAGGTGCATTAGCTACTTTTTTACCTATCTTACTTTTTGTCTATCTCTATGGGAAATAGGAGAAACCCCAAAAATTGACCAATTTGAACCACCCTCTTCATGATTTGAAAAAAATTAAGTGAAATTGTTAAATAGACACCAAATGACAATTTGCTCGATACTTAACATGAACAAAGGCAGAAGACACGCACCAAAGGCCATTTCATGGACACCAAAAGCGTTTTAACATAATTTCCGACGCCGGTCTCAGTTTTTTATGCACCAAGCGTGTTAAAACCTCGAATACCGCCATTAATTTCCTCAGAACCGGCCAGAACTCTAACCAAATTAACAGTCCTTTCTCTCCCGCTGCCAAATTAACGGAGCCACGGAACCAATTATCTCTTTAGTCATCTACGAACGCCCATAAATTCAGTGTGTATGTATTACTGAAAAAGGCGATACCGGCGGAGTTCGATGACACCGATTCACGTCGTGGAATCCATGTAAACAGAACGCCTGCAATTTGTATACAAGCATCGATATGGTTTTCTGGCGTTGAAGCGTCCCAGTCATCCTGTCATTAAGTGTTTTTATTAGAGCGTGAGTGCGGAGATGTTATCTGGCTACCGACACCATCGGTTTCACAAGAAACGCGGTTGTTAACATGAGAAGTACCAACACATTATATGAACTTTAAGCGAAGATTAGGTACTTGTTTTTTTATTTAATATCATATATTTTCTTTTGCAATGTGTCTCCTACCCTAATTTAAGTATTAAATTGACCCACCGCGTCTTTGGAGGCACCAGACAATCACGACTTCCGCAATTGGCAACATCGGCACAAATTACCTAATAATTTGTTTACGAGATCTGATTTTAGAGTGCACAGGGTGTTCCGTGTATACGAATTGGACGCTTCCGCGTGCGTTTACTACAGAAATAAAGTTAGTGTGGTCACGTGCGTGCACGCACCGGTTTTGTAAATTTACAACGCGCCGGTCGGGAGGTCCATGTATTTTTTTCGTATTTATTATTGACTTCCTGCCGGTAATTGGGCTATATAATCTGCGGCGGCCAAATGAGGGAATAAAATGGCGAATTTATGTTAAATCTGACAAGAGTAAAATTAGTTTAGTTTAGTGGGGTCGCACAAACGGGTCGATAAGGAAGAGTGGAGCAACACGAGCAATACAATATTTTTGATATACAGGGTGTGTACGTCAATCGGGTAATCATAGAAACTAAAACAATGCAACTGGTACCGAATGTTTCTTTTACATAATGTTTTGAGAATTTTTAAATTTTAGTTCCAGCGGTGCACAAAATAGCGTACACGAGACTAAAGTGACTTTTAATCCCTCGAGTGATTGTAAACAATCTTGGTATAAACACTCTCGGTATTAAAAGACGCACTTTAGTCCCTTGGTACATAATAAATACAGGATGTCCCCGGGATTGAGTTCACATAAAGTGTAAATAAATAACAAAAAAAATCGAGTTGAAATTTGAGCTTCTGGGGATCAGCCCTGCTTGGTTTGAAACTAATTTGTGACATAATTTTAGTTTCAAAAATCACGTATGCCTTGGAAATTATGAAGAAACGTCGACTGAAATATTTAATATTTCAGTCAACGGAAGAAACTAAATTTCCACATCAGTAAAGTGCCTTTTTTGTAGACTTTACGACAAAATGTTATTAAGGAAACTTGTTCAGAATGAAAAACTGAGTAGGTCTGCGAAATTTCGAAAGTCTAGGCCTACTTTGATTTTTTGTCATTTTTCCTACTTTTTTTATTAAACTACGTTTCCATCTTGTAGGTCAGTTTTTTTTTATTAACGCGACGTTTGGACCCTTATCTTGGTCATCATTAGGCTAAAAAGAACATAAGTGTAATTAAAAAGACAGGTACTCGGGTAAAACTAGCATTAGAAAAGTATTAAAAACATTATACAGATTTTTTGACTTTTTTTTAGGAAAGTGCCCTTTTTGTAGGTTTTACTGCAAAATTTTATTTAGAAAACTTGTTCATAATGAATAACTGTATAGGTGTAAAAATTTTCGAAAGCCTAGGCCGACTATGATTTTTTCTGCTAAAAAATTAAAACGCACAAAAATCAAAGTAGACCTAGGCTTTTGAAATTTTTCACACGTATACAGTTTTTCATTCTGAACAAGTTTCCTTAATAAATAACATTTTGTCGTAAAACCTACAAAAAAGGCACTTTACTGATGTGGAAAATTAGTTTCTTCATAATTTCCAAGGCATACGTGATTTTTCGAAAGTAAAATTATGTCGCAAAGTTTCAAATGCCAGCGCACTTTTCTGAATTTGCAAAAAATATAACTTGACCCGAAAATTGTTTTTTCCAACGTAGTTTAACCCGTAGATGTCGGAAATACTTAATGCTTAAACTCGTGTATATAGGAACTTCCGTAATATGCAATAATTTACATAACGTATAAATAAACCGACGTCAAAATTCGACGCCGAATATTAAAAAGACGAAACAATGAAAGTAACGCATTAAAATTCATGAGGGGCGCCGAATTTTGTCGCATTTATACACGGCGAAGTGAAGAAAACTCGACAGAAGCGTTGAATGAAGTTCGACACAAAACTATGTACCCTACCTCTGACCACTTTCATATTGCACTCCGCCCTATCTTTGAAACTATCACCAGACGCCCCGACCGACGACTTTCCAACGTAAAACACAACTGGTGCCTCCACAGGTAACGCACCTGGCCTACCCTTACCCAACATCGTCGCAAAGCATAATAACCCCTGGCGAGGGTGTTACGTCAGCCATGCAATGAGATTATCTCCTCAGACCGTCGCCGAGTGCCATAAGTGCCATATTCTCATTCTGCTTCATTACCCTTATTGTGCCGAGGGTTGAGACAAATAAGAGGGACAGAAGTAATTGGCGTGTGTTCTGTGGCCGTTTGCTAATGGTTTGCGATTACCAAGTAGGTTCAAAAGTGTATACACGGGCGAGTTTTCAAAGTTAAAATGAATTTCTCTAAAAAAAAATGTCCTTCCTCTAAACCCATCAGACCTCCGTTTACGAATTCCAAGAATTCCGGTTCATTTATGATTTATTAAGGCCTACAAGGGTTCCCTTGTGGGGTCCTATTTAAATATAATTAATGTTGATTACTTGGGAATGTTCAAAAGGGCCACGCTACGCTATACGGCCAACGAGCGTCACGATTTCGAGTACATTTTATATACAGGATGATTTTTTTAGGACTACCACCGCGATTTTCTCGCTTACTTTACGCTCCACTCCAAGAAAACGGTAGAAACCAAAACGTAACGGCATCCATGGCCAACTTTTTGAGCAATACAAAAAAAACTCAAATCGAGAAAAATGCAAAACCATGTACAGTCCGATTCATAAAGTTTGTACCAGATGATTTGTTATTAGTTCTTTAAAAAATCTTATTTTTCTCCTGACTTTTTGGTTGAAATTTATTTGTATTTTAGTAAGAGAGCAATCAATAGGTTATTTAGCACCCATTTAGGTTATTTGCGGTTATAATTTTAATTGCAAAATTTGGGCTGTGACGTCACGACCCTCTTTAGGCGCAATAGTGTCCCCAAAAGATGCACCAACAAAGCCAGAAATCAGATTTTCAAAAAAATCTAATGTTTCCCATATTTTTGATGCAAACCTTATGAATAGCACTCTATTTATTTTGCAGATCGAGGGAACTTCGAAATGGAAATTAGAGGCAAATAGATCACACAAGAACTTTGAGAAGAGAACATTTTTCTACAATTTGTAAGTTTTCCAATTACACGGATATTAGCATTGCAATTTTGAATTAGTGTGAAATCGAAATAACAAATAAAAACAGTAACAGTTATTCAAATTATAGACAAATTTTCTCTTACTAAAGTATTTGTGTGATCTGATTGCTGCTAATCTCCAATTAAAAGTTTCCCTCGACCTCGACTTCAGATGGTTTTCACATTTTTGTCGATTTGAACGCAAAATAAGCAAGAAAATAGCGGTAGTAGTCCCAAAAATAATCATCCTGTATCTGGTGTGCCGGAGGCTTTGTGTAATAACCTCAAGAATTTCCAAAAATCGTTAAAAAAGAAATCAAAAGTAGTTTAGTGGGGTACACGTCTATTTTTTTCTCAACTTCCTGTTCCACGCATGTGGCAAACTTTAGATTGATAATCTTGTGCCTTCGCAAGCGTGCTAGATCCATCGAAGAATTCAACATCGCCATTTTCAAACATCATTTTCAAGCTGAAAACTATGTACCTACTTATAAAAATGTATAATTACACTTTTTGTTGCAAATCGGCGAGAAAATCGAAAAGTCGATCGAACACGACAGCGCGGCCATAAAAGAAATGAAGCTATTAAATAATCATCGCCATTGCAAGCGAAAATGAATTATTAATATTTACACACGAGTTGTATTAAATATAGGTAACGCTCGGCGATGAGCCAATCGACAGAACCGTCATTTATAATTATAAATAATAAAAAATTCGCTTAAACGAGAGTGCCGTAACGAATTGCATACACGTAAAACAGTAATCATATAGCAAGCACACTTTGCAAATGCAAATTATCTTATTCTTATATATGGGTGGGTTTTAAGGGATGATTTCTCTGATGATGTTTCTCTAAGTAAAACCTACACTTTCCGCTCTTTAAAACGATTTTTTGTTTAAGTTTTTATCTTTAAAAATGACAAAGTTGTGGGCTCTCGAACACACCATCATTCAAAATCCGCGTAAATCACAAAAGGTACGAAAAATGGAGTATCGCAGGTCGCTGAATTAATTTCATAGCAGCCGAAACAAGGGGTGTGTGCCACTTCAAAATATACAGTGGCGGTAGTTTCTAAAGAGCAGAAACTCTATTTGCACAAGATGCAACTCCTCAAAATTTATAATCTGAAATAGTTATTTTAGAAAGTTTGAACCAAAAAATTCCATCCAAGAGGAACACCCCCCTTAACTTTTTTGTGTGGATGATTACAAAATGACTATTATCGTTTTAGGGGCATCATTTTCATCATTTTTTCTTATACTTAATTTATCAGCAAACGTTTCGTCTCTGAGATACAGGATGTGAAAACATGAAAATATGAAGTTCGAACGCCCTGTATTGTAAAAACGGCTGGAGAAATCATATAACATCGTTGGAATCGGGACGAAGTGTAGATTCCAAAAATGCAATAATATACAGGGTGTTCTTGTGAAAAAACATCAGCTTGGTTTGTCCAGCTTTTACGGAACACCCTGTGTCAATTTCAGTAAGTTCGTGGAAAAGCTCACAAAAAACCTTAAAGCTTTCATCTCTACAATTTTTTCTTTAACTTGAAAAATAAAGAAGTTAAGGGGGGTGTTCCTCTTGGATGGATCACCCTGTACTTTTTGCCGGACACTGTATATGAGTGGTTTTCAGGGGTTGATTCATCTCCTGGTGTTTTTCAAACTATATATACACGTTCTTCCTTTAAAAAGTTTTTTGATCAAGTTTTCATCTTTAAAAATGACGAAGTTACAGACCGTCACTATTATTCAAAATCCGCGTAAATCACAAATGGCACGAAAAATTCACGATTGCATGAAGCTAAATTGAAAATATTGAGCTCTTTTCAGGACTACGGAAAAAAGGGTTGTGTGTCACTTCAAAATATACAGCTGGGAATCTTGGTATGGTTTATAACGATGATGCAACGCCTCGAAATCTATAATCTGGAATTATTTTAGATATTATGTTTTTTACATGATGATTTCTGTGTTAAAACCTACGCTTTCTGCTCTTTAAAGTGCATTTTTGACCAAATTTCCATCATTAAAAATGAGGAAGTTATGGACTCTAGAACGCATCATTCCAAATCGGCGTAAATGACAAATGGTACGAAAAATCGAATATTGCATGTCGCCGAACGGGTAAAATTTCGAACTTTTCAGTGCACCAACGCGGGAACCTCGCCGTCTTAAGGGGTGAACGAAACACGATAGTGAACCCTTACAAAACCTGAGACCTAGACACCGACAAAACAACAAGCTCACCTCCATCCTTCCTCTTCTGCTTCTCGCGCTTGCCGCTGAACCGGAAGCTGGCCAATCGCTGCAGGAACCCGCCGATCTTGCCCCTGCCGTCCTTCTTGTTGCGCGCGTGCGTCACCTCCATGGCGCCGGCGCCGCTCGTCGCGACCGTCGGCGTCGCGCCTCCGCGCAACTCTGGCCGGGGCCTGTTGGCCGCGGCGGCAACGCTCAACTGCTGGACGCTCGAGTGGGGCGACGACGGCGGGGCGGCGGCGGCGGCGGCGAACGACGCGTCCAGCAGCGTGTGGCGGTACTGGACGCCGTCGCGGTCGACGTACGCCGACACGGTCGTGCCGTCCTCGGACCTCCTGACCAGGCGGGAGCCTGCAAGGAAGGGGGGCGCGGCGGTCAGGGCGGTGGGCGCGTACGGGCGCCGGCCGTTTCCAGCTTCTGGTCGATTTTTGAGATTTTCTTATGGTCCAGTCGCCAGGTAGTTTTTACGAAGGCGTAGAGGGGCCACGCTTGTAAATTCTTCTAGTATTCACACTTTAAACTCTGAATTCACACTTTAAAGTCTGAATTCACACTTCAAAGTCTGAATTCGGACTTTACAGTCTGGTCTAAATTCACACTTCAAAGTCTGAATTTAGAGTTTAAAGTCTGAATTCACACTTAAGAGTCTGAATTCACACTTTAAACTCTGAATTCACACTTTAAACTCTGAATTCACACTTCTAAGTCTGAATTCACACTTCAAAGTCTGAATTCACACTTCAAAGTCTGAATTTAGAGTTTAAAGTCTGAATTCACACTTAAGAGTCTGAATTCACACTTTAAACTCTGAATTCACACTTTAAAGTGTGAATTCAGACTTTGAAGTGTGAATTCAGAGTTTAAAGTATGAATACTAAAAGAATTTACAAGCGTGGCCCCTCTACGCCTTCGTATTAGTTTTTACTCCGAATAAGTGAGGAAGTTTTGATTTTTTGGGAATCGGTAGATTTTAGTGTCCTATTTAACATACTACATTTGCCCTTCCGTACCTCTGCCGCTCGCGCCGCCATATCCCCATGATGGCGCTCAAAACGGATTTGTTCAAAATATCTCGCTTTCGGTTCCTCTTAGCGCCAAATATCTATTACAATATTTATAGAAGAGAAAATTTGCTACAAGAAAGGGTCCATGCTTTTTTCTCCTAACTTTAATAGTTTAGGCGCGACAGGCGATTCATTGCTGCATGTATGCTATTGATAGTGAAAATAGATATTTACCTGCTTTTCCGCAACACATATGGCAACCCTGCTTATAGAAAAATGTACCGCGAGGGAAAATTATTGCTCACAGATTTCTGTACACGCACCCTCACTACAGTCACTAATACCCGTTTCGATGGGTGGATTTATTACGATATTACCTACTTTTTAACGAAATCTATTACTATTTATATTTACCTGTGGAAGCAAGAAATAATTTGGTAAAACGGAAAAATAAAAAAATCTTAGGAGAAATATTTATTTGATGGAATTAACGAAAGAAGAAGAAAAGTTCAACCTAACGTTTGTAATTTATGTTTATTGTTTATTTAACCTTCTTCTCAATGTATTTTTCAAAACCTTTTTATCTGTAAAAAGAGTAATTTTTCTAGTTTAAAAAAATTAAATATTACCGTCTTTTCTCTTCTTCCTTAAACGTCGAAAAGTGGCCAAACTCTTTCTTTAACTTATAATATATATATATATAATGTGACCCTATACGAGAGTGTCTTTTGCAGACCTTACTAACTGGTTTAGTAAGAAAATATGGTCTACTCTAAAAAATCTATACAATAAACAAACTATAAATGTAAGGTTGAACTTTTTCTTCTTCTTCCGTTAAGGGGGGGGGGGTTGCTTAAAGAGAAAGTGAGGTTAGATTTCGTATTTTTTTAAGTTGTACCTATAACATAAAATCTAATAAAAATTTTACCTGACAAAAATTTAGTACAAACATTTCTGTCTTCATTTTAATCATAAGATCTTAAAAGCATATGCACTGGAATTATTATTTTCCCCAAGGTAATAATAATCTATAAAATAGAACACTGCTTATATAAGATCTTATGAATCAAATTAAGACAGAAATGTTTGTACTAATTTTTGCCAGGTTAAATGTTATTAGATTTTATGCTATACAACTTAAAAAATACGAAATCTAACCTCACTTTCTCTGTTGGCAACCCCCTCTTAATTCCATCAAATAAATATTTCTCCTAGGAATCCGTTTTGAGCGCCATCTTGGCAATATGTCGGCGCGCGCGGCAGAGGTACGGAAGGGCAAATGTAGTATGTTAAATAGGACATTAAAATCTACCGATTCCCGAAAAATCAAACTTCCTCACTTATTCGGAGTAAACCCCCTTTATTTCGACCTGGCAACTGGACTATTATTAATGATCTATACTCTATTCAAACTAAACGCAAGAGAAACATAAACACAATTTGTTGCATGGCTAGAGCGTGATACGCGCGTGATCGGCTTGCTATTGGCTAGCCGGCAATAAAGTCTGGCCCGGCGGGCGAGTGCAGCGAGTCGGTGTTTCTTACAGAGGTGTATCGAGTTGCAAGTGGGCCATTATTTTTTTCCGATATAATTCTTTCCCTGTTTGTTAATTGTTGGAGCTACGATTTGTATTAATAGTAGAAATTTGCAGGTAAGTGAATGACTAGTTCTTAATATTATTTTAATATTTTATATTATAAAATTATAAAATTCATAGAGATCGTCCTTAATGCGGTCCTGCCTCGTATTAGCCCTCAGAATTGTTCACGTGCTTCCATCATGTAAATGTTTACGCGCCACTTGCATTTAGTTTGAATAGAGTTTAATCTAAAATTTAACTTTGGAGTTAAATTACAGGGTGATTCAGTTTTATTCTGGGACACTTCAACAGGTGATAGAGAACCAGAAAACAACCCCAGTGTCTCGTATAAACTATATCTTTTTAAGGCCTTATAAAAAAGTTACAAGGTGTTAAAGTTGAAAAAAATATGTGGACTTTATTGAATATTTACCAAACTGTACTAAAATCGAGTAACTCTTATGCCTGGCGTAAACAAGAACACGTGCGTTGAGATATTCGCCAGAGCCGCACTCAGGCACGACGTTTATTTCATTTTAGTTTTACAATTATTGTTTACGTCAAAATATTTCGGAAAAGAATTATTGGCTTAATTAAAATGGTTCAAAACATCGATAAAATCATTGGTGGCAGTGTCTAAATAGCTGAAAACAAGATAAAACCGCGCAAATACTCTTTTGCGATCGAGTACCTACGTGCCTGTTGCCGCGCGCGCCGATATTCGATGGCCTATCGACCAATCGCCTTTCGCGTAACGTCATCGAACAAGTGCTTTTATTTACGCCAGGAAAAGAATTGCTGCATTTTAGTATAGTTGAGTATATTTGGTGCACGTTATAACGGCATGGGTTAGCATAAAACCTGTTAATATCAAACACCTTGTACAACCAGTGGAGGGTAAGTGGGTAATTAGTACAATTATTGTTTTTAGCAAAAAAATGATCACCTTGTATAGCAACAAAATGTATTCAATTTATTATGTAAATTTTAATTGTAAACAAAAACGTTGTCTTAGCAAATTTGATTTTTTTTATTATTTCGGGGTATTTCTGAAAAATTATCTAAAAAATTTGCTCACTGAGTCAAATATTGCCTGACATCTCTGTCCACAGATTAGGGAGGGTTCCTCTGTCAGCCATTGGCTATACAATGTGTCAGCTATTGGTCACATTTGGCACTGACTATGGTAGACCTGTAGTACTGTCTTCAAGAGCATCAAAACATGTATATATTTGTCGCTCAACGATTCTGAGCCATGTCCTCTTCTTGTCGAAAGTACTGAACACGACCAATAACTACTATTACGATCTTTAAAAGTTTACCATGTCAAATTAAATTCAATTAGGTATTCAAAATAAGTTCAAAGATGTATAGTTAAGAAACGACACTCTATTCCAGTCTCTCATTTCAGGAGAAGAGAAGAAACAGTATTATTAGAAGAAAAAAAAAAGAAATATAGGGAGAAACAAAGAGAGAGGGAGAACAATAAATATAAAACAGAAAATATTAAATGAGAAGAGTGGGAGCTAAATAAAATGGGAATATATTTACGAGAATCAATATTATCATAGAAAAATAAAAGAACTAGGTAAATAAAAGCAAACATTATTTTTAATAACAACTGTGACATGAACAAATTAACAACAATTTCCAAAATTGGAAACCCAAAGTTCTCTACAATAATCATTTGTGTATTCCTTTTTAAAAATTGATGTGACAATTCTTATAGGGTGTCACGTTCTGGGCTTATCAGATTCAGGCTAAGGGTGTACTCAAAAATCACTGTTTAGCTACTGGATAAAAAAATATAAATTTTAAAATATTGTTTATAAAAAATATATTGCAGATTTGATTTGGGCTGTTGCTAATTATTTCCAGTGATGTCTCTCTTACTTACTCCATACGCCAAATAGATTTTTATAGAATAAAATTTGATAAATGTCAGGCACTGGTAAGTTTACGTTATTGGTTTAGCGTATTTCAGTGAATGCCACTTAGAAAATCACGGTTGCGGACCAAGATATCCCAGTATTACTGGCAACTTCACCAAAACTACCACAACTTGTTTACACAGTATAAAATTATGTCTAGCTGCTTTACACATAATGTTTTCAAACATCGGAAATTTAGGTATTATTTTTATACGAAAATTTTGGCATACTATCAACCAAAATCTTATGATCCCACGCCCACATTATTTACATTAATTATAAGGCCGACACAATTTCTCGCCACTTAAATTTGAACACCTTCAACAACTTGATGCATCGAGAATGAAGGGGAAAAAAGTAGTTACCTTTTCTTTTCAAGTTTCCCCCAAAATCTGGTTGGCTCTTGCTGACGTCCGCCTTGGTGAACTCCTGCAAATTGCTATTAAACTCCCTCAAACACGAATCTGTGTCGCTCAAGTCCGGCTGAGACACCGTACGTCTCGCCGGCGTTCCATACCTAAAGAAAAAAAAAAGAAAAAAAGAAAAAAAAAATTTCAAGACAAACCTCGCCTTTGGTTTCAACGGCGCCTGCTTGGGCGGCTCTGGGGAGCTGGAGGACGACCTCAGCGAATAGGAGGACTCCCTCTCTGGCGTTGCCGTGGAAACGCTGGCGTCGTCCCTCCAGTTAACCTCGCTTACGACTGGCGAAAAGTGAACGCCTGCAATCACAAAGGCGGCGTTGCATGCGAAACGAAAAAAAAAACGGGGCGCGATACGTCCAAATCACGATACACAGAAAACGGTATGCCCGCGCGCAGGTGCTGTCACGTCAACGGTGACGCTTATTCGACAAAATCATGGCTAACTTTTATTTTAAAACGGAAATTTGACTCGTTTTATAGTGTGCTAGGCAGCCACATATACACCAAGGTGTCTCAAGATGCCCACATTCTGTCGCGAAATTTATAACTGACGTATGTCAGTGAAACTAATTTCGGGACTATTTTGTATAAGTTGGCCGCGCTTTTGTCGAAGTGACGTAGATGCGCAGAAGAGTTTCATTTTCCCCTAGCTGGCATACCGTTATCTGTGTATCGTGGTCCATATGACAAAGTGAATCAATGAACCTTTTTCTTGGACAAAGTCCAAACGCTCGATGATATTTCGGGAAGTTATTCGCGGGGCGGCCAGAATTCATTTCTGGTGACGGTTTTAGACCCGGCATTTTCTCTTCGGGTGGCGTTCACAATGTCTCATACGTTCGCGATAGGAATTTTCATATTCGGACGCGAAATGTCTCGCTTGGAAATGTGGAGAAGATTACTGTTCGAATTTGTTGAATGTTTAGGGAAGAGAATGGGATTGAGCGAAGTTTTTTATTTTGTAAATAACATCAACGAATCGTCATATATTTTCACCGTACCTTTTGAACGAATCGTCGTAGAATAAAAATAAAAACACGCGACGAAATCTCAAGAAAATCTGCTGCGCCTTTCATTAATATTCAGTCCAAAATATCGACATTGCTAAAGAGATTTGCTTACTTTTTTGTTCTATATGCAGGGTCATACAAACACTATACTTAATATAGTAACAACTGTTTTTTTAGGATATCTAAATATGTAAATAAGTAACATATTTTCAACGTGTCATCCATCATTCCCTAAGCACGGTTTTTTTAAAAGTTGCGTTGCATTTTTTAACATGTTTCTGGTTAATAATATCATACAAGCGTCCCTAATATTTTCTCCACTAGGCTCCGACTGTTGTAAATAATATAGCTAAACATTGTCATTGCCACATTTTCGTCACTTCTCGGCTTCCAGGATATTTTTGCAAAATCAACAAACTATACATATCCAAGTTACAGAGGTAGTGGTCGCGATGTGACCTATTTTCTTATTGGTCTGGCCGTCGTAAAATCTCAAGTGTTTAGGCGGCGAACGGAATGCAGGGCCGGCTCTTCCTTCAGTCGAGTTTCCTGCATATTTTAGATCGGATCGCGAGCAGTAAATTTATTTTGCTACCTAATTTAAAGAAATTTATAAAGATCCACGAAAAGTAAAAATACAATTTTTAGAACTTCTAAAAGGATTAGTTCAGAATTACAAGCCACTTGGAATCTCATATTAGTCAAACCCAGGTAATCGATCACAAAGCGTTCATGTGATTTTGTTTGCATCTACTGCCCCTGTAACTTGGATAGACTATAATACACCCTAACAGGGGATTAAAATACTGATCAAATGGGCCATGACATTTCTTTGTTTTTGTTTTGTTTATCTTACGATCTGATCGTGCTCACAATTCCCGAGCTTCTCACTACCTCTACTTCTTTACCATTTAGTTCATAAGGAACGGAATGGAAGATAAATGCAGCGCCATTGTTGGTCAGTTTGCAATCTCCAGCACCCGTTTTCTTAGTTCACAGTATTATTATTATTCCTAAATGACTTTACAAATAGATAATCAAGGGAACTTTGGTGTTAAATGTTTGGTGAGGAATAATTAATGAAAATTTGATTGGTCCGCAGTTTTTTTGAAGGCACCTTTACGAGTGAAATATATTTAAATTTTGTAATACGATCTGATCGTTCTGAAAATTCCCGGGTTTCTCACTACCTCTATTTCTTTACCATTTAGTAAATGTGTGAATGACCCTGTACATATTATATGTACAGGGTCATATGTAACATATACTATTTGACATGTTTTTGCCTGTAACCCCCAAACCACTGGCCGTAGAACAAAAACACCGTCGAATTCGGGAGAAAATTCCCCGGACCGCGAGAGGTTTTTTTATTTCGTATGCACTCACCTTTGCTTCCGGTACTCCCGGTGAAACTCTTCACCGAATTCCTCAGGGTCCTCTCCCCGTCGTCCGACATGCCGCTGGTGCTCGTGCTGGACTTTATAATCGACCCCTTCCTCAACATCACCGCCTCGTCCTTTTGTGCCGGACTTTTCGCCCTCAAAAGCTCGAAATTGGGCACGTTCATTTCGTCGTCCACCGCGTGATTGACGTCCTGGGCGGACTTCCTCCTGTCCGCGTCCAAGTAGGCGTCGGGCGCCTCCATTTTGTTGAGGTTAGGTGTGCTCGCGGCCGCCATGTTGGATCGTCGCGCTGGCGGAGTATATAGTTCGTTTTTGGCCGCGTTGAGGCTGTGGTTGCTGCTGAGGATGCTCTGGATGCTCTGTTCCGAGATGGCTTTGAGAACTCTGCGGTCGAAGTCCACTATAGGCGTTTTCGGTAACCTTTTTCGATATCTGGAAGAGAGAGAAAAACGAACTGAAGCGAGCCGCGGACATAACGATTGTATTAGTTGCAAAAATCGGTCAATAAACCGTGAAATTCAAACTCACTGACACGGAAAACGAGTCACTGAACCTGCTGCACTTTTACAAAAATAATGAAATACCGTGCAAATGCATCAACACTACTCTTCAAAAAAATTTTAACTTCAATTGCTGTCATCTAAGCAACAACATTTGTTCCCACATTTATCGCATTTACAATAGCAATAATTGCGTATTAAAAATCATGATTAATACCGCCAATTATTAAACTATAATACGTGGCCTCCATTAAGGTGTAATTCGATTTTACCTCAACAAAAAAATATTTTCGGAGAGTCAAACATTTCGATGCAATAAAACTTTCAAATAAATACACCGTGACCCGTAAAATGTGGGTGCTACTAAACAGATGTATGCATCCATGGGTATATCTCACATTTTTTCTATAATTCGCACTTCCTGTGTTATAAATAGGCACACAAAAATAAATTTTACACCAGCAGGTAGTGAGGGAACAGTATAAACCGAGAATTACGGGACAGTTCTGGATGATACTGGATAGAAAAATCAGTTTTGGGGTACAAAGAAACTATAATAAGTGTGCGACTGGTTTGAAACTTGTAGGGAAACTATACATATAGAACGAAAATAAATCGAGTTTTAAAACTTATAAGTTTTGATTTTATTGATAGTTATCTTAGACTATAAAGGAGTTTTTATCTTGAGTTTATACAACAGCCGTTGGTAGACTAGAAATTATAATTATTGTATAACAAATGTTCTCTCTTTCGTCGAGAGAAAGAATTAGGAATTAACAAATTACAACAAGTTGGCTGTGATGCACAATCATATTTTTAAAATCTGAGCAACTTTCCTCTATGAAAATTTCCATGACAGTCCATGAAAATTCTCATGAAAGTTCATGAAAATCCAACAGTCAGCTGACGTGTCCTAAAGTCATATATATCATTGGAATTGAGAACCAAGTTTAAATTTAGGAAATTTGGGAATCATTCTTTAACCGCTTACCAAACAAACCTTCAAAAGCTATCAGTTTTATAAATAAGTTTGGTTTATTTCTCTACTCACCAAATAACAGCATAAAAATTCCAAAAAAAAACGTTTAACCCGTTACAAATCAAACTAACTTTCGTTTCATTGGAATTCCGTAGCAAAGTCAGCGTCAACTTAGACGATATCAAGTTTTAAAGCTCACGCTATCGTAATAAACACACTTCGAACGACAAGTATAAAAGATGTCTCAACTCTTTGAAAGCAGTCAACTCCCAACTCTTTCAAAATTCGACTAGGGTACAACACAGCCGAAACCATTCGATTCTGGCGACGTTACCGTCGCCGACTCACCTCAGACTGCCCTCCTCGTCCGACAGGTCCACCCTGTTGGCCATCGCCTGCTCGTAGCTGCCCTCCCTCCTGTAGTTCGCCATCTCGCCGAGGTCGGCTATGTCCAGGTCCTGGACGGCGACGGACCGCGCCCCGCAC
This sequence comes from Pseudeuparius sepicola, assembly GCA_963920635.1. Classification (NCBI taxonomy): domain Eukaryota; kingdom Metazoa; phylum Arthropoda; class Insecta; order Coleoptera; family Anthribidae; genus Pseudeuparius; species Pseudeuparius sepicola. Next base: position 21,738,912 of record OY987308.1, read on the forward strand.
CCCCCGAACTCGCCGGCGACGACGTCCAGTTCGTCGGGGGCGCTCTGATGGACGTTCTGGCCGGGCGACCGCTGGCACCTGACGGCGGCGCCGAGCTCCGGCGCACTGGCCGACCGCGACCTAAATATAGAAGCGGCGTCGCGGCGTATTTTCGGAGCGGTAGGCGGGTCGGCGGCGGCGGCGGCGGGCGCCAGCTTCTTGCGGAGGAACGCGTCGATGAGCGGGGAGGAACGCCAGGCGGGTGCCGGCGGCGGTTCCAGCTTGTCGAAGGCGGTGAGGTCCTGGTACGAGACGCCGAAGTTGCCGGTGAACGTCTGGAAGCAGAAGGGGAGGGAGTTGATCGGGTGTGTCTTGGGTCTTGGACGCGCGGGAGGAAGCGGAGAGAGAGTTCGGGTGTCTACAGTTAGAGCGATACCGTCTGGAAGCAGGGCAGTAAATAAAACGGTCGAACCCCCCCTTTTTGGGGGGTGGGGGGCGGGTTGAGGAGGAAATAGATCACGGTGATGTAATTTTATACTTTCCCATGTTTCAGTTAAACTATCCCTCCCCCACACAAGCATTCAATTGCTTCGGAGTAGTACCTACTCCTGTGAAGGTGAACATTATTAATATACTTCAGTTCTCATCCTCAATTACAAAGAACACACGTATTTGCTTCACTCTGTACAAACTGCCTACAAACTTAAAAGAAAAGGTGGTTTTTCCATAACCGCCGCATTATCTATCCACGCGCTACAACCTGCAGTGCCTTATTTTGTACAAGTGCCGACGGACGTGTCGCTACACGTTCGCGATTTTCGACTGGTCTTCGCCGAGGAAAACGCGAAAAACGAAGGATTATAGAATGTAGGAAGGCAAGATGAATGGGTGATGTAATTTTATTCTTTCCTATGTTTCAGTTAAACTATTTATCCCCCCCCATACTCCTGTGAAGGTGAAAATTATTAATATACTTCAGTCTCATCCTCAATTAAAAAGAACACACGTATTTGCTTCACTCTGTACAAACTGCCTACAAACTTAAAAGAAAAGGTGGTTTTTCCCTAACCGCTGCATTATCTATCCACGCGCTACAACCTTCAGTGCCTTATTTTGTACGAGTGCCGATGGACGTGTCGCTACACGTTCAGGATTTTCAACTGGTTCTCGCCGAGGAAAACGCGAAAAACGAAGGATTATAGAATGTAGGAAGGCAAGATGAATGGGTGATGTAATTTTATTCTTTCCTATGTTTCAGTTAAACTATTTATCCCCCCATACACAAGCATTCAGTTGCTTCGGAGTAGTACCTACTCCTGTGAAGGTGAAAATTATTAATATACTTCAGTCTCATCCTCAATTACAAAGAACACGCGTATTTGCTTCACTCTGTACAAACTGCCTACAAACTTAAAAGAAAAGGTGGTTTTTCCCTAACCGCCGCATTATCTATCCAGGCGCTACAACCTTCAGTGCCTATTTTGTACGAGTGCCGACGGATGTGTCGCTACACGTTCGCGATTTTCGTCTGGTCTTCGCTGCGGAAAACGCGACCGATAATACAAGGTATGTTAGATTATCCGCAGGATTGTAGAATGTAGGAAGGAAAGATGAATGTCTAGTTCATAACTCAATTGTTTTTCATGGATGACTATATATTTTAAAAGAAATTCGGGAAACCTAAAAAGTATAATGGCGTGCACTTTTAACTTTTAACAAAATCGTTATTATTTGATTTATTTAGTAAAGTTCGGGAAATTTGAGGGTTTCTGAATACAGTGGCGCGCATAGATATTTTTCTTTGAAAGAAAAATAAAAGTTGCAACATTTTCATTGTCAAATTTCTGTTAGGTACTAACCTGAAAACCATCCCCATCGTAGGCTCCAAATCCGACCAAGCTACCCCCTCTCCTCCTCTTCACCTCTCCTTCTTCCAATCCCCTCATCTTTCTTTCCAGATTTCCAGAACTCTTGCTCAGGTGGTCGCTGTACCCGCTATCTTCGCTTAAATTTTCCGCTGAAACCTTGTCGTCTTTCTTATTGTTTATCGTCGCATGGGAATTGTTCAGGCACAGGCTTTCGAACGACCTCCACGTCTTCAAATTATCGAAACTCCTCGAGTTCTCTATCGTTGTATCGCTGTCGCTCGAGTCTGAACGCGACGTTATGAATTTGTCTTTCCTCTTCGATTTTCCGTCGACCTTTAAAGACTTGTAGAAGTCCACCTCGTCTTCGGAAGCAGGACTATTCAAACTGTCGGGGCTGACGTTGCTTTTCTGCCTGTTGTGGCTCTCCAGGCTATCGAAACTGAACTGGGAAAAAACGCTCGGCGAAGAACTTTCCTGGCATTGCTTTTCCAGGGTCTCGAATTGGATCAAACTACTGGACCGGCTTAGCGAGTCCTCTTCAGGTGGAATGGTGAGAAAAATGTCTTGCTTTCTTCGTTTCGCCGGACAGGCAAGTTCCCTGTCCGAATCGCAGTCTTCTGCAACAAAAATTAAACTCGTTTTAGATAGATATGTATTTGTGCACAAACATGTGTGGTTGTTGTGTACAGAATAAACTGACCTCAGACCACATAAAATTTATATCCCTCAGACCAAAAATAATGTAAACAAAACTTCTAATAGAAACTACAATCAACAACATTTTTGTTTACGAATATAAAACTTTGTGAATAAGATATACCGGGTGGGCCAAATTTGGACTATTAGGTAACAGAAAATTGCAAAATGGCAGTGGTCTTAAAATATAGAGGAAGGTCCATTTTGTTGTTTTTTTGCATAGGTTGCATTATTCCGATATTTTTGCTTCAAGAACAATATTAGTCCAATGATAAGAAAAAGATCGTCTATTATTATTTGGTCTGAGAAACTGACCAACAATGACAACTGAACAACGACAATGACATTCGATATTCTGCAACGAGAAAATCGAGAATGATGACTGGAGGCTTCTTTATTTCGTTGTTACCTTTGAATAAAGAACCCCAGGAAGGAGCAAATTTGGGCTTAACTCTCTGTATATGGCGGGATGCCGTTTGGGCTTTTACAGTAGCGCGCACCTTTGTGTTGTTTCGACAAACTAATCGAGGCAGAAATCCTCATTTACAATACACAAACGCCTATGCCACTTTGGTGCATGGCCTCAAAAGTTAATTTAAATTACAAAATTACTTGCCGATGGATTTTTATCCTCAAACATTTTAATTTTGGCGGTCAGGGAAGTGCCAAAAGCCGCACAGCTAAGCATAATAACTCGAAAAAGTATCTAAATACCACATACTGACACATTATCACCGTATCAGATATCAAAATATTGTGTCAAAAGTTGGGCGATTTCCGTCTCACTTATTTTATACTACACATAGAACTTTGACTACTTCCTACTTCCTGGGATTCAAAGGATGTTACTGTTGCTCAGGGAGAATCAATTATACGGCAGCAAGTTGCATTTTGATAAGCTAGGCAATGTTTTAACAATAACAGAAGTTGTGGTAGCAGGTATCTATCTACCTAATATGCAACATTAAAATCCTATTCGCCGAACCTAATCCTAGTGTTCTACGTCAGTTTGCGCAGCAGTAAGGCTAGATTATTTTCTGTCTGGGCAGCACAAAACGAATACTACAAAGGGGACGTTTGTAAACAAACGCTAAATCCAAGCTGCATATTTACGAAATTTTGGCAACAAAATAGCGTACATCAAAAATATACCTGTATAGTTTATGTTGACGTTATGCTGTTTTATTAGGAGCAGTGCGAAATAGCAGTGAGACTGGGACCTTTTCACTATTAAAACTCAGTAGGTATAGCTATATAAAAACTTGCTGTAACAATGCCAAAAAACTAAAAATTAATAATTGTGCGCCGTGCAAAAAAAATCATTACTGTGACTTGTGATTGTTTGTTCCCTCTCGTTCTTACTTACGTTCGCCTTATATACTTTAATCTCAGACAGCTATGAACATCAAAAAAAATAAACGAGAAAAATAGAAGTAGACGATAAATGCATCAACAGGTAGGCTTAGGTGTTCAAATTTAAAAATACCCGAATGCATGCAAGCAGATATACACAAGAGTGTACTGCGGGTTGCATAAATTCAGGCGTGTTTAGGTATAGTATAATCCGCAATCAGGCTTAGTTCATGAGAATTATTTATTTATTATCGTGATGTTTTTTTTAATAATGAATTGCTGATTTATTGCACCAGCAGCATTGAACGTAATTGCCGTGATATAATTCGTATAAATAATAAAGGACTCGTATACGTGTACATTCGCCTAGATATTGGAACTTTGGTCCAACAAACGCAGATTTCCAAATTTGGAAATACTGCAAGTTTAAATATCGTATCTTGGGTGACGACAAAGATCATAATGATCTTTGGTGATGATCTAAACATCGGACATCGCCGAGAGAATCTTCTTACCGGGTGCGTCGATGCAAATGACAGAGCCGGACTCGGAGTCGGTGGCCAGCCAGCCAACTGGTGATCCCCTAGAGTCTGCGTCATCGTCGGACCTGAGGTCGTCCGATGTCTCTTCTAGAATCGTTTCGAGATACGCATACGCGTTGCCGCCGCATCCATTTCCTGATAAGAAATACTCCGCATCTGTAAAAAAATTAAAAACAAATCATAAGTACAACTGTTTTTCTCTCTACAAGGTCACCTTAAAGGTGCTGGTTTTTATAATAACCATTAAGGTGTCAATTCTTGAATATTGTTGTAATCGGGAGAACAAGTATCTATATAATGCGAGATAACTTTTTAACACTATAGTATATTAACTTTTACTTCATTCAAACTGCGCCGAAAATTCTATGTAAATGAATAAGTGCGAAAAAATTCAAGTGGTGAATCTTTGAGTGATTCGAACACGAAAAGTTTATATAAACATAGGTCAAGTGAGTAATGCTTCCTTTTCAAGATACAGGGTGTCAAACTCTTCTTAAAAATTCGCTTTTTCGTAAGTATCTTAATAATCCTTTAGCCGATTTTGTTGAAATTTGGCATTGTTATTTATGGTAGAAAGAGGCTAATTTAGCCCCTACTAGATTAAAATTATTAAGTACAGTGGCGTCCCGAGGGCACCTTAACCAATAATTTTGTAAAAAAAATGTGCGCCACTGACTTTTTTTTAAACTCACTTTATTGCATGTCTCCGGGACAACACAATAAAAAATTAAAACTACCAATACCAATTAACAAAAAACTAGGATGTACCCGATATTTTTTCCATATTAATGGTTTATTCTAGTCTTAAAAATTGCTATAAACGGTAATGCTAGCTATAAAAAAATTTTTGTTTTATTATAATTATTAAAAAATGTTTGACACCCTGTATTTTGAAAACGAAGCATTAGCGGACCTATGTTTATATAGACTTTTGGTTTAAAAGATTCAAAGATTCACCCCTTGAATTTTTTCGCACTTATTCATTTACACCCTGTATAATTCTGATTTGTGAATTTTATTTTTAGCTAAAAAAACGAAAATAACGCAAGTGCGTATTTAAATTGGACGACCCTGTACAGAATAAGTAATATTCATGTAATATTGGGAGATATTTGAAAGACGGTTAGTTCGGACAAAAAAAGACTAAAATCGTTGACTGATATTTAGTCAGTCAACGATATCTGGGTGCTACGCCCCAATTGTAATAAGATTGCCCCATTGTGCCTAAATGTAAAATACCAAACAAACGAGCATTTCATCTGATTTTTTGATATTTAATTCGTTGTAACTTGTAACAGACACATTATTTGCATGCTTTTCTTTTATAAAAGGTTCTGCAACAATGTTGTTTTTAACATTAAACCACCCGATTCTTCGATTTTCTTCGTCATGTGGCGCCAGTGGCGATCGCTTGAAACAGCGCTATGCACAGGTCTTGGTCCAGGTTTTACATTGGTTTTAAAATTATTTAAAAAATTTTAAAGCTTTTACATCGGTGGAAGTGGTTGTAGCAATATAGGTCGAAATAATTTTTCGGCACACTTCATCATCGCAAACGCCACTTTCCTACAACTTTCATATCTGTTCTGGGTCGAATGCTCTCGTCTTGATAACCTAGTTGACACCTGCGTTCGTCATCGTACGCAGATACCAAAAAATTGGACGCTCTGTATTTACGTGTTGGCGCCGATAATAATAAGCGATTTATTGGACGTTTTAAACTGTTCAAAGTCGACAAACAGATTGTAAAAAGATCTCACACTATGGGTATGGGACGTCAATATAGGATTGTTTACACAAGCCTCTGATGTTTGTTAGCTAATAGAATATATCAGTTAGATGCCTTTTGCGCTTTTGCACTGGTTCTGAAAAGATCTCTTACAGTCACCAATTACCACAGTTGTTAATGTGATGTTACGTGGCGTTGATGCCCACGAAGAGGGTCACTACACATAGGATGTTATAATACCGACCGAACGTAAACGTATTAAAAACATCATGGCATGGCGGCAAGCAGTCGTATCACACTCTTTTCGTTATGCTCTATGAGGTTGTTGGTTGTTTCCGTTACAGTTCAACCGAATTGACTCGTTTCCTGTTTCTCCTGTGTTACGGATTATGCTTTCTTCGGCTACATATTACCTAATGTAATGGTTTCATGTAATTCACAAGTCTGTATAGTAGATCCCCTGCCTGAACTTCATTTGTTGCTTCCCAAATCATGCCTATCTTTTGATTTGGTTAATGTTACACCGTACTGATGATTGCCAAATAGCATGAAACACGTGTATACGGTTACTAGTTTTTTCTTTTTGTTAACTTTGAGTGTTTGCCCATTATCACCTTTTCTTGTAATTATATACATTTACACTCGCTAATCTTACATCCTTATTGTCTCTGTATAGTAGACTTAGATAAGTATAGTCTGTTTTTTTTTCGTTTCCACAGCTTGTATTGCTTAACACTCCTGTAGACTACAGCTGAAGCGGACTTTTACTAGAATTACCAGGGCTTGGTATTTTTCAAACACATACCCTGTAGGATGAGTATTGTGGCCTATCAATTCAATTTGTTATTCAAATTTGTACAGACCCATGAACAAATTTGCACACACCTATGTGTGCATCGTAGGTACAGTCCGAGGCAAATACGAACGTTTACTTGAAACAAGGAACTTTGCGTTAGCCACGTAAATATTACCAATAAATAAATAAAGTACTTTCTATGCCACGAAACGTGGTGTTTGCTTTTCACCCGCTTCCTAATAAATCACGTAATATTCAATTAATGTTTCGCTAATTAAGTGCCTTATATGCACCGAAAAGTATTTGAAACATCTCGCCACAATAACAAACCGAAACATCCCCCAAAAAACGCTTTTGGGCATGTTTTGTGCGTCCGCATTTCTCAACCATAATGTTACCAAGCGAAAGGACACAGGTAACGCCGAACGCCGAGTAAATGAACAACTGGCGTCACCCGGGTAGGCATGCGTTGAGGATGAGCGACCTCAAGGTGTCAAGAAACTGAAAATCACCGCCGAGAATGCAGGCGCTATCGGATAAAATCACCGACTATAGTATAGTCACTGCATGGTAAAATTCCTTGCATTTATTGCAATGTCCACGGCATACCTTGCAGAGCGATATTTTATGAAGTTTACTGCTTGTTCGGTACGTATTTTAGTAGGTAATGTCTGGAAAAATAATAGTTAATGCATGGGAATATTCCCATGATTATAAAAATGTTAAAGGAACTAGGTAGCGGATTACCACTGAATAATTGCGTACAAACGTGTGTTTCATAAATGAGATTTAAAAAACCTGATTTAGAATTGTAATTGCATTAACAATAACTGAGTAAGTATATGCTTACTCATTCATGGTTGGTAATAGGTGTGTTCTACAACAATGGCTAGACTGACACCACCTGACTAAGTACTCAAACGTATATAGGCAGGTAGGTATGCAGTACAATTCATAAATAACTTAAGTACTAATTATTGCAGTACAGAAACCTAATCAATGTCTTTTATATGTATTACTTTATTGCCTTCAATTCAAAACGAAGTCTTCAGAATATGGCCCAGATCAGAATCTTCGTGCGATGAGGCGGTGGTTATGGTTATGCCCTTAGATAATGTCTACGACTAACCTATGGCCTATGGGCACAGAAAAACAGCAAGCGACCAAAACTCGTGGCGGTCAAGATGGTTTTAAAAAGTAAAAATCCAATAATTTCAAGTACGACGCCATATGTTTATAATGCAACAATAATAGTCGCTATATAGAATGGAGAACAACGGTATAAAATATTAGAGAGTTGATAAATGGGCCCAGAAATTGCTTTGTAAATAGTTCCTACTGTGCTTCGGTTCAACAGCTGTCATTTTAATTTTCCCTCCAAGTATCTCCCGTAGATCCGGACCATGTCACCAGACGGCGCTAGTTGCAATGCAGTTACAAAAATTATGGCTCTTATTGTGCTTCCTATGTTAATCTGTGGTTCACGTGTTTTTTTACTTTGAATCCGCGGCTTTTATATTGCGGCAAATAAATCCCAATTAACGTTTTATTGTCCCCGTAGAAGCAAACAAATGTATCAGAGTCCACACGCATACTGAATACCGCTTGTCGATACAGTCGACGTGTTCTGGGGTATTCTAAACTTTTTTTATCTGGCATTAATAATGTATGGTGTGCCGCTTGTAACTACAACTGCTTGCCGTACAGGCGCTGATTTCGTAATGACCGTCGAGGCCTTTATACAATGTCTGCATGCGCTAGAAAATTCAAAAGGTTGCTGCAAACACGTACATATCTGCGCGTCGTTTGAGTACAGCGAGAAATACGTGGGTCCCAACACGGATCCTTGCGGAACACCACGTAAAGTTCAAAATGGGTCGTTGGCTCTCCTAGATGCTCGAGTGGCCACAATAATACACTATAATAATTAAAATTTAACTGTACCTTAGCTTCCTAAAAAGGATCATTAAATGCCGTACATTGTATAGGTCATACCTCATAATAAATATATCCTGAAGTGAGTACCTATACCACATGATCCTTTCTTTGTAGAAAGTCAAGGACTTTTGTTGTTATTCTGGTTTAGACTAGGTTATTTTCAGCCTAGTTTGGCGTAAGAAAAGGATAAAAAAGTATTAGAAGAGGACTGATATGCTAATATTATTTTTATAAGTATATTTTTTGTTCGAGTTCGAGGAAATTGAGCATTATAGAAAGTATAATCCGTGGAATGTAAGACTTGTGTAATTACAAAGGATTATGATTAAAATTTATCATGGTTTACATTTATTTGGTGCACTTATATACTGATAAGTAAATAGCGATAAAGATCAATAAAATATGACTTAGATACAGGGAATAACAACAAGTGAATGTCGCGAAATTATTTAGTTTTCGTTTATATGATAAAGCAAATAATTCTGGAAATACAATGTCAAAACAATTGTTCATAACAGTACCCACATTTAAATATTCTATTATCGTTATCTTATGATTTAAGTCGACCTTACCAAAGGTTAAAAGCCTTTCTATTGTTAGGTGTATTACGTTATATTATTTATTAATAAATAGTTTTAATTTATTGCTATTTCCTCGGCGTTGCGTACGATATTTTCCCACAAACACGAAACCTAAAAATGTGGAGCAACTAAAACTCCCGTTAAATGCTCTTATAGTGAAAGTCTTCAAGTTCTACCCACGTCAGACAATCGACAATCTTTAATGTTCGTCAGTGTTTCGTCTATGTCTCCGTATTTACCTAAGGTCGCTAATAATTAACGACAATCGGATCCTACACAGGCCACTACCCCGTATGCACTGTCGATAATGCTCTGGCGTTACCTTGTCAGTAGGGTACCGTCGAACAGCGACCTTAGGTTAGGACAGATAAAACGGGTGCTGCGGGTTCCGCTGCATACTTTCCAAATCGGGTTCAGCGCTTGCGTTGCGAAATCTGCATGTCGAAAATGTTTTCTTGAAAGAAATCGCTATTATTGTGGTTCCGCTTTGGTGCACTAAGATAATGCGTAATTATCCGGTTAAGATTAATTATGTAAAGCTGTAAGCCCAGAAAAATGAACGAACGTTCGACAAAAGTCGTTTATTTTACCATAGGCCTCAGATAGTGACAGATTTAGGTTCCCCATTTTCGCGTATAAACCTCGAAGAGGGTTGAAAAGTACATCGATGTTGAGTATAATGAAGGGAAATTTACGAGTGGCCCCTGGGTAGGTATAACATAATATGGAGATTTTCCTTAACAGAAATAAAAGGTGGCTGTTGCCCATATTTTCACGCAAGCCGTGTTCACTAAATGATTAATTAGTAGAACCTGGCTTCGGAAAACGAAAGGATTGAATGTTGCAGGTGGCTAAAGGGTTGAAATAAGAATAAGTGCGTAATCTTGTAAGGAAAAATCGAGACTGACTGATTTTTCCGCACAAGCCCATCGAAAATATGAAAATGTACATAGTAACTAGCCAGAAAAACATAGAAAAAAAACATATTATAGATATTATCTTATACATATCTTAATTTTTACTGTATCCATACAAAAGGATATAGGTACCTAAAGTCTATCCAAGATACAGCGGCAGTGGATCAAAACATTGGCCACCACGTGACCTATTATTCTCTTATTGGTCTGGCCGTCATAAAATGTCAAGTGTTTACGCGGCGAGCAGAATGCAGGGCTGGCTCTTCCCTCAGTCGAGTTTTCTGAATATTTTAGATCGGATCGCGAGCAGTATATTCTGTAAATTTATTTTGCTACTTAATTTAAGGAAATTTATAAAGATTCTCGAAAGGCAGAAACACACATTTTAGAACTACATGCCACTTGGAATCTCATATTAGTCCGACCCTGGTAATCGATCGCAAGGCGGTCATGTGACTTTATTTATATCTACTGCCGCTGTATCTTGGATAGACTATAGTACATTTGTCATCACTCATGCAGGATGGACCAAAATCTGTTAAATTTGTTTACTTTTAGGTTATAATACTGTCATCTTTGTCATTGTATTGTAAGATAACCTTGTACAGAATTTCCAGAGAACTGGAGACTTGAGGGTCTATATAGTCGTGACTGATATATTATTAAAGACTGCTCACGGCTGTCACGTCTGACACATTTTTGGCTCACCAATCTCACCATATGCGCTTTCTGGAGATAAAATACAATGCAGAATGCATTGTTAGCTATCAGAGCCATCTGTTTTCCAGGACATAAAACTATAGCTGTGAGAAGTCTTTATAAATACGTCAGTCAACGGTCTAGTTCTCTGAAAATTTTCCAGCTGTAAAGGGTTTGGAGATCATAGAGTAAATAAAGGCGCTAAATGTATATAGGCACTTTATTTATTTCTAAAACAGTAACGTCACTTTTTAAACTAAAGTGAAAAAATTTCAAACGAATTTGGTATATAGGTACCTCTACTACCTACTCATTTGACAAAACACTGTATACAAGCTACTTTTAAAATGGTCAAGTTCCCTATTATATTTCGGCCTTGCTTCTAGTATAATAAACGAGAAAAAATCTGGCCTATTGCTCTATAGTCAATTGCCACACACATTGTATTTTCGAAACCGTTTTCCTCATTTGCGGACAAGGCGTTTTTTAATAGCTTTTAACGCGATTTGCTGCTTTGTCTATGCGGGCTAATAGGATTTGTGCGGTTTCCGAACCGAACTAAGCCTGCTTCTCGTGAAAACGTTCCATCGTTTCATGAGAAGCTCCAACTAAACGTAGAAGAGAAGAAAAAGAACGTATAGGTAGTTGGCTTCGTTTTATCGATATTCCCACCTATACCATATAAGAGACAATTAGACATACTCTTTGGTGGTTGTTGGTTGTTCCTCTAAACCAAATTGCAACCCGTCTGTCCCAAGGCCTTACGAAGAAAGGGATATGGGGCACGGGCGTAGCCAGGATTTAGTTTTGGGGGGGGGGGGGGTTTAGTTTGAGAAGTAAATAAAACAATAAAAATATACTTACATGAAATTTAATATCTATATATTCATCCGAAAAACTACGACATATTTATAAAGTTCTTAACTTTAAATGAAATGGATAAATTAACTTCGTTCCTCTGCGCTAAATCTAAAACCATTAAAGAAGAAATCTTCGGCTTTTTCTTTTAAATATATCCACTACTTCATCTGCATGAATTTCTGTTCCATAGTGAATGTTCATTAGAGCCAAACCATTCAGTCTGTTTTCACTTGTAGTGTTTCGTAAATAGTTTTTCAGTCTCCTTAGGCTCGAGAAAGACCTTTCTGGGGTAGCAGTGGATACAGGAATGGTAGCGAAGATTTGTAGTAATGTGTAAATATTAGGATAAAGGTTTTTATCGCACATATCTAGGCATTCCAAACTAGATTTCGGGGTAGGCAGTCTTCTTATCAGCATGCAAGGTAGCTGAAGCTTTGATAGCTAAATCCAAATTTGTTTCTTTATTAGAAACCCCTTGACCTTGACTACACCACTTTTTCCAGTAGTCCATACCTTTAGGTTTATCACCCTTCCTTTTTTTCCCCTCCATTTTTCGACAGTAATAATGATTCACGTATCTATCCTTAACAAGGTCATCGAATAACAGCGCACTAAAATTACTCACTTACACGGTACACTTAATTCTCTTCACTATTCGTTCACCACTTTTCACTTTTATTCGCTTCGAGTTCGCATGGAACAATACTGCCGTAAGCGCGGTCACGCGCCGCGGCGCCGCTTATATAGCAGCCCAGTAGCCGTCCAGAAACTTCCACGAACTTCCACAAAGTTCCGCTCATTTCGACCGAGGAGCGTGGCGAATAATCGAGAAACAACGCAAAGTGTCCCTACAATACAAAATAGTTCGGCTGCAACTGCGTCTGCCTCTCGTCAAAAGATGGCGCTAGGCGCTACTATTACTACATATATTCAAACGTAATAATAATTTAACTCTTCACTCCTCGTATTTTTTCGGTATAATATTAGGTAATATTTTGCTTATTTCGGGGGGGGGGGGGTTGAACCCCCGAAACCCCCCCCTTGGCTACGCCCGTGCTCTAAACCAAATTGCAACCCGTCTGTCCCAAGGCCTTACGAAGCGGGGGATATGGGGGTTCAAACAAGAATAAAACCTACGGTCCTCGTCTCTCCCCACCCATGGATTCCATCTTGGTGGTTTGCTTGTACCTTTTAAGCGGACAAACTGTTGTTTTAACGGCATCCTCTGCCTAGTCCGTGGGCCCCTTCGCTCGCGAAGAACCATAGAGAATGCAAGAACACCAACAGGTTATATGGGCACGTCGGCATCTCAGGAGGCGGGCAGAAGAGACTCCGCCTGTTTTTATACGCGCAGGAAGCGTACCATACGGGGCCATTCAAGTTTGAATCTATCCATAGACAAAGGAATATTCATTTCTCTATGATCTATCGAGATTTTTTCTTTTTTTTTTCTAACGGTTTATTAATAATTTGTAAATTATAGTCCTGTCCCTGCGGTGCAAAAAATAGCGTACTATATGCCACATAGGACTAAGGTGCCACAAATACCAGGTGTGAGGTGGGACTTTTTTTTGGTCTTTTGGGACTTTTGGCCGCCATCTTGGAATTGAGAGAATAAGCCATTTCAACTTTTTCACTAAGTAAATTAAAAAAATTATGGCCAGAAAACGGAGGCAGTTTCAGTACTATAGCACAACAATGATGAAAATGACTCTTTCTATTATTGCGTATAGTTCTTCACCCGATGGGCCGATTTTCCACGTAGCTGTCTTAAAACGCAGAGAAAGGACCATTTTATTTACTTTTAGTATTGGTGGTTGCATCGTTCCGACATTTTTTCTTCAAAAATAATTATCCCAAATAGGGGGCTAAATACAATATTAAAACACCGCCGCCATGTTGGATTTTTAAAATCGGCCATGTTGAAATTTTCTGTCAATAGTTATCCGTTGTTTTAAAATAACCTTTTTTGGCCCACCCGGTATACCGAGCGGTGCAGTGGGGTAAACAGAATGTAGAGTTGGGGGGAGGGTAATTATTTAAAAAAAATTCTTCTTGAATGACTTGAGACAGTTATTTCCCCCTCTTTTCATAGATTTTCGCCCATACGAGGGGTGAGTTTTTTTTCGATGACCACTATGGGGATCTCGGAAACTAGCCGAGCTAGAACAAAGATTAAATGGAGAAAGAATTGCAGTTTTGAATGCTCAATGTAATGCCCCTTTTGGGTTTTTAAAAAAGTTCATGGCTCACTAGATATTTTGAAAAGAGTGATTTTTTGCTATTTCATCAGATCTCTGTAGCTCCGTTATTTCTGATTATACAGAAAAAAAATGTAGAGACAAAAATTGTAGATAATTTTGGGCTTAATAAGATAATATAATCCAATTTTTGTTTTTTTAAATGTAAATCATAGTTGGCTGTGGCCATTTTTTTTAGCTTTCCAAAGATATATAATACTCGGCATAGTTATTATAAAAAATAAGAGAGCTATGGCTAATTTTCTGATTTTTTTTTTAATTTTCACAGTCAGCCATGGAATATTTTCATAATTACGTTCTATTTTATAATAAGACATACTTAATTCAAACTTTCAAATATATTTTTTTAGCTGGTAACAAAATGTTACAAAATAAAACAAAAATTATCATGATGGAGCTCCACCAATAGACCTATTTCCTGGCCGCCCCGATCCCCAGATTTGTTTGTTTTGGATTTCTTTTTGTGGGAAACAGTACAAAATAAAGTATGAGACAATTGTTGAATTAAGAGCAGCTGTTTTAGAAGCAATTGCCAGTATTGACAGGCGCTCTCTAACAAAGGCGACAAATTCAGTTTTAAAAAGATGCAATATTTGCATAAATAATAATGGTGGATTGTTTGAACACCTTTTAAAACAATAATAATTTGAATTTGAGTTTTTTAATTTTTCTTTTATTTTGTTACATTTTGTTATCAGCTAAAAACAAAATATTAGAAAGTTTGGAGTATGTCTAATAATTATAAAATAGAACGTAATCATGAAAATATTCCTTGGCAGACTATGTGAAAATTAAAAAAAAAATCATATCTCAAAAATCACAAACAACATAAAAAATCGGATCAGATTATCTTATTAAGCCCAAAATTATCTACAATTTTTGTCTCTACAGTTTTTCTGTATAATCAGAAATAACGGAGCTACAAAGATCTGATGAAATAGCAAAAAATCACTCTTTTCAAAATATCTAGTGAGCCATGAACTTTTTTAAAAATCCAAAAGGGGCATTACATTGAGCATTCAACACCGCAATTCTTTCCTCATTTAACCTTTGTTCTAGCCCTGCTAGTTTCCGAGATCCTCATAGTGGTCATCGAAAAAAATTCACCCTGTATATTTTTAAGGGTGTATAAGGATATACAAAAAAATTGTGGGCCAATTTATTTTTAATTTTCTACCTGGATTTCCGGCGAAATCCTCCCTCAGCAGCTCCGATGAGGGGGCGTGCATGCTGTACGCCGGCATCCAGGGGTTGTTGCCCGCGTTCAAATCCACAGGTTGGCCGGGCCAGTCGCCGAACGCGACCTCCTCCATGACGTTCCTTTGTTTTATCGCGACATTTCAGGGCCCGCTACGCGCGACGCACCACCCGCGCACGCACCGCCCGCATTCGACTCGACAAAGGCGCATTATTTGCATCGTGCACGGCGGCGCGCGCTTCGCTATGGCAACCGGGAAAAAAACGGGGAAAACTCGGGCCGGCCGAGTGGTCGCTGACGACGGCGGGCGGGGGGCCACGTGACCGGCGACGGCCAATCGGGAGGCGGGGCCGCGGACGAGAGGCGGGCGGCGTTGCCGGATCTAACGGTTTTCTTTGGATCTCGCTATTTTTCCATTGATCGACAACGTCCGAAGTACACTGCTAACATCGAAAACGCATACTAAACGGCAGTAATTTTACAACATCAATACTAAATTCGTCACCCAAAGTTATTTATGGTCATGTCATAATAAACAAATAAACATTTTTTTTAAACGCGATTTTTCAAAACTGCTGTACCTAAAATAGTTATCGAAGTAAGACAAAACTATCTTTTTACAAAGCCATACATGAGATCATAATATTATGTAACATTCCCTCGTTTTATACAATTTTAACAGTCGTCATTTAGTATCAAAACTGATAATAGCTCGTAACGGCTTCATTAACCTTAATTTCATCGTTGATGCATAATATAAAAATATGTTTACAAAATTAGTTTATAAGCACTATCAAAGTGATTGAATGCACTAACTGACACTAATGATGGTTTTGTCCACAGCTTTCGATAAAAAATATTGTGCATATTAGTAGGCGCACCTTCACTTCATATTCAAAAATTATTGTCCCCGAATTTGACGATTTGTTCAGAAATCTGGCAACGCCGCATGGAAAGGCGTAGAGAGCATCGAGCGAGGCTCGAAAAACCTGAATATAATTTATTAAAAAAGGTAAACTAACGAGAATACTTGAAGATAATAGCAGATATGAGATTTAATTAAAAAAAAACTAGAAGATTCATTTAAGGGGATTGTTTTCAAATGTTGTAATCAACGAAAATAAATGACCCAAAAATAATGTTGTGAACTTTCAGAACCTACTAGAATTTTTAACGAAACAGAAATGATTTTAGTGTTTAATGTATTCCTTATTTACACAACTAGCTTTTATAATTATTTATTATCTTTACAATGGTAAACATATTTTTGACTCTGCTGCGCCACTGTCCTGTCCCATTAATCGGCCTCGACTGTATATCTGGTTGCCTACATCTGGCTGACATCTGACAATATAACCTCAAATTTTCAGCGTTCATTTTCAGCCAGAAGAAATTAGGGTTCCTCTATTAGGGGAAGTTTTTTATTTTTCTGAGGGGGAACCCTAGAAAAAATAACCTATATATTTTGTGGAAAAAATGGAAATAGACCTGGAACAATCAGACGAGGACTACGTTATCCAAAGGGCCAAAGAGGCTTTGAAAACTGACCCAATTTCAGCCAAAGCATGGATGGTCACAGCCAAATCATTGTACCCAAACAATTTTGGCGTACAGGTATGTTTTTGGAGGGTTTTATTTTAGTTTTCTCAATTATTTTCCTGTAGTTCGAAGCGTATTCGATAGAAAAAAATGCCGGACATGTAAAGGAAGCTGCGAGGTGCTTCAGTGATCTGTACGTATTTAAACAAATAAATTTTACACTTTTATAAGGATTTACTATTACCTATTACATGCCCAATTAGTATCACGGAAGCAATTAATTTATCAGTAAAGGGCAGCGCAAATACCTACAAAAACTCAATTACTTCAGTAAAGGAACAGTAGGTAATAATACAGAATACCCATAAAAATTATTCACAAAATAAATCAATAACCTGCATATTATAGCCTTTATTACAACTATACATATACGCTACCACCGAGTAAGGGATATATACCTATTCTATATAGGATAGAATATTTATATCCTTTACTTATAGACATTACTCGTATATTTTCTGTGATTGCAATTAAATTAGGTACACATTTGTAATTTAAATTAAAGTAATGGGAAATTTCAATTACTTATTTGCATAATAAACGTATCAATTCAAATTTTATACCCAAACAAATGTAATTGTAAAATTGTAGTGCATAGTGTCCCTTTTGATAGCACAGACCTATATAGCTTCACTAATGTCTGTGATGATAGTGTACATGAAATAAAGAAAGAATAATAACATTTACCCAACAGAAACAAGTAATTACATTACCAAAAAAATCAATGTTCTTCAATTACTTACTTGATTATTTATGATTGTTATTCCTGCTTTAAGAGGGTTAAAAAATTTGTTTTTGATTTTTTTTAGTATATTTAATGTTATTAATAGATTGCCAATAAATTGTTTTAAGCATTACCAAATTCCAACAAACCCAAGAGCTTTGGAAGGAAATAGAAAAGGTAACGACCGCCCTCAGAGCAGAATCCGACATTAAAGACCCTGAAAAGCAATTTCTATGTGAAATGTTCAAACATATATCGACCGATGTGCAACACAAGCTACTTCTTTTCACTGCCGATCATTGCGAGGACACCATGGAGCACTGTAGGCTTGTTCTGCTTCTTTTGCAGAGATTTCCTACTGCCATATCAAGTTATGGGGTAAATAATGATAATACTGACTCGGTAATTCGTTTTAAAACATTTGCTTGTAGCCGCGACTTGTCGATACATTGATAAGTGCCGAAAAACACAGCGTAGATGGACATTTCCCTGTAAATGCGTATCGGAAGCTTTTAGTCTGCGAACTGTTACCTTTACTCAGCAATCAGGGAGTCAGAGTCGACTTAAATCCAAAATTGTTGTATAAATTGTTGCACAAATCGATTGAATATTATTTGCTTTGTTGTCTGGGACTCTCTGCGCAAAATGGACAGGTAAATGACAAGTCTTAAGAGAAAATTGTTTTAAGCATTTTTTTTTTAAGGAAAACGAGTTAAAAAATGAGGACAGCTGGCAAAAGCTATTCTCCGTAATGGAATTCATTGGGAAACAACTAAATTGGGAGCCACAATTGACAAATTTCACAGTGAATTGGTCGAAAGAAGGATATTGGCAGAAAATTTTGAGTTTTTGCCAATCGAAACCGAAAAACTTTATCGTGGAAGACAAACAACTGCTTTTCTGCCTTTACATTTTTTTCCTTCATTGTTTATACGAATATAACGCTTGTTTAACACCTGAATCACAACCAGGACATACGCCCATCACCTATTTGCTCGTAGAAGCTTTTACAGGTGATAAAAATGTTAATATCTTCTCGGTTTTATTTTTTGTATTTTAGACCCGACTCTTCCGAATCCCATGTCCGAACCGAAGAGCAAAAAGCGGAAGAGCGACAGCGAAATCATTCACGCAACAAACCCGTACATTTCCGTCGAGAAAACAGAACACAAAATAATACATAGCAATTTTTTGATGTGTGTCAACTGCTGGGATTTGATACAGTTTACAGACAGCTTACAAAGGGGTATGCACAAAAAATTAAAAACACTTTTATCTTACGTTAGAAATTGTAATTTTCAGAATTTTATAAGTTAAATGCTCACCTAAAACTGGACAAATGGTTGCAGGGTTTTCTTATAGACTATGCGCTATACCGAGCCAAATATGACGAAGCGTTGGTTTTTCTGCAAAAAATAAACGACACTTCGTTAATGTTGCACAGGCATTTAAGAATGGCCAGTATTTTATACATAAAGAAGAATTATAGTGTAAGTGTTCAGCCAAATTGTCTCTGTTTATTTTTATATTAAAATTATTTTTTGCAGTCATGTTTAGAACCCATTTTACTAGCACTACCCTTACTTTCGTCGAGCAATAATGGCAGTTTAAGCAGCAATCTTATAGTAGGAGGAAATCAAAGACATTTGCATTTTTTACCGCTAACTAAAAAGGCTGTTTTACAATATTTGGTGAAAATACTGCTTCGATGTGTAAAAGTATGTTTTTAACAAGTTTAATAGGAAACATTTATTGTTCTGATCGAATTTCAGGAGAACATGGGGAAACACAACTATTCGGAACTTTCTATAGGGCACATATTCGTTTTGGTGCAACTTGACTGGCCTCAGGACGAAGATTTTGTTCCTTCCCTTTTAGAAGAAATTAAACAACATAGGAGCTTTCAATATCACCTCTTTCAAGTACGTATCATGGCAAAACTACATACTTTTTTTAATATTTGGCGAAAGAGATAGTAGCACTAAAAAATGTTATTGTAACCTTTCGAAAAAAATGTAATAATTTTTTAGAACTACATTATCAACGTGGACATTCTCGAAGAGGTCACGTACCTTTGGGCGAGCCAAAACGGACAATTCCAACTCGACATTTTGCCACATTTAGGGTAAAAAAAATTTCTAAAGTTTTTGTAACAAAATTAACAGAGTTTTTTAGTGGCCAACGACGAATAGGCACTAGAGGCGCCGACAAGGGCGCTAAAGAAGAAATAAAGCAAGCAATTAAAAGGCAAGTAGCAAGAAGTAACGAGAAACTCGACGAACTCATTTTGGGGTTCATACAAAATGAGCGCGCCCAGATTTTGCAAGCTTTAGTATAGTTTATGTTTGTAGATAATAAATTTGTAAAAAAGGAAAGGTCAAGTGTCTTCTTACCATATTAAAAATTGTAATAAACGGGTTATACTACAGACTGAGCCGGGGCAACTTTTGAAATATCACAAAATGGTGTCAATTGTCAGTTGTCAAATCGCATAAAATCAAGACGGCCGTGTACGGTCCGCAGCTAACTTAACGATTTTAGTGTTTTGTGGTTTGACGTTTGTGACGTTCGCAAGCAATGAGGTTATAAAAACCTGGACTCCTGCTTTATTTTTAGTTCGCGTGTAACATGGCGAGAGGTGGTCCTCGCCTGTCGAGTCTATTATTAATTTTCGTGTTCGGTATAAACACAGCGCGGCCCGACAGCGAGCACCTCCCCCCCGAGTTCTACCACATCACCCAGGACCCAGTGAATGCGACGCAAAATGGGACAAACACCGTGTTTTTCAAAGTGCGGGGTAGAAATATATACCACGGCCTGGCGGTTAAGGCTTCAAAGGACAAATCTCAGAGAAATTCTCTCTGCAAGGACCTGAACGTGCCCTACAACGTGACTGAGATCAGCACCAACGAGTTAAAGTGGGGTGAATACGAGTTGACAGTGCCAAAGGACGTGGGGGGTGAAATTTTCTTGTGCCTCCCCCACCAGGTGAAGGAGAATGGGGATCCGATCCCCCCGAGTATTTATAAGAGTGAACTGGTGCACTGGTACCACCAGGGACCCGATATTTTCGTGAATTTTACGACGGACGCGCATGCAAATGTGTAAGTAATTTTTTTCCATGCCGCTTACCGGCTCAAACCAGATCGTAGGTAGGATATTCGCCTCTCCGGCTCTGACGGAAAGCTTCTTGGCGAAGCACATTTATTCTTCAAGTTTTTGCGTCAAAAATTACACAGGATATCGCAAAGCGTAATCAAAGATAACAGTCCATTTGATATGGAGCGTTTATTTTAATTTTTTTTTGTAATATCCGCGCTTTCACAGAAGTCACCAAAATGATGTATGTATCTGTGGTAAATCGCATAAATCACCAAAAGTAAGATGTCATGTGGTAACATTCGTGGAGGGGGTAAGGTCAGAACAACTGCAGTGCGTCTAACGTCGCGCAAACGTGGTCTGTTTCAATAATAACATTTCGTTACGGTTTTGAGTCATACTTTGTATGACACCACAACTATAATTTGGCGTTTCTTGTTTCCTCCTGAACAAAATTCGATAAACATAAATTTATTAGGTAACTACTTTTACGTAGGTATCTGCCTCGGTATCTGCGGAAGTATTCATCCTATTATCCTATTTATTATAGTACGATATTGGGAATAGATGGAAAGCTTATCTGGGGAAGCACGTTTACTTATCAAAGTATTTGCGACCAAAATAACAGAATATTGCCTGAGCCAAAGATAACAGGGGAAGGTTATTTTTTTGGAATATACGTGCCTTCTTTCTTTCTTTAACATCCACAGAACTCCAAAAAAAATGTATGTATCCTATCTGTGGTAAATCGCATAAATCACAAAAGAGTAAGGTGTCATTTGGTAAATTTGTGGAAAGGGCAATAGCCGCGTTCCTTTTGCCACTTTTCTTAAGAATTCTTACTTTATCTCAGTTGGTGGCAGTTCCTTTTACAAAAATGATAATGTGAGCTAAAGTGAGATTGCATATTGCCTCAGTTTGGTGGTGGGGAAAATTAGGGTTCCTTTATAGGGGAACCCTAGGAAAAATGACCCTTTCAGAAGATGAGCCTTTGACAGGAAAAAACAAACTGAGTGGCTCGGCTAACAACTGAGCTAAAGCTCTCAGTGTAGGGGCAAAAGGAACGCGGCTAATGTCAATAAATCTGCAGTGTGTGCGAAGGCTCGCCAACGTGGTCTATTTTAAAAATATTCCGTCATTTCTTTTTTGAAGTAGGTAAGGACAATGTGCAACGCCACAACTTTAATTTGGCATTCTCAAAGGTCAAGCAAGGCGGTTGTTTTTCTCTTCTGGTAATAACATTTTCTGAAAAAAGATTAACCAAATAAATAAATGTTTACTTAACCGAATATGTACTTAAATGCTTAAGAATGCTTTTGTTTACTCCTTTTGTTGACAAATCTGTAGAATTTAGTTTTGCAATTCTTCATTGGTAAACACAAGTAAAGCATCTTCCCAAATCTCAACTGAGATGTCCTTTTATACATTCCAATCCCGCGAATCCAATAGGTAATTTTATTATCATTTTGAAGCCACCAAGACGGGGTCATTTGACAACGACATATGAATATAGGATAGGATTATTTTTTAGAACTACCATCGCGATTTGCTCGCTAATTTTGCGTAAGAAACAAAAACATGACAATTTTAGACAGCTATCTAGGTGATGCTGGAAAAGAAAACTGGCTACATATATTGGTTCCTTTCAAGTGACCCTCCACGACCGCCAATAATTTCAGCCAATGAGGTACTTGAGGCAGTTGCGAGATTGCGCAGAGGAGGCCTGCCCTGCGTAGAGACCAGAGATATAGAGGGGGAGAATGCTTGTCAATGTGCGCAAGACTGCTAATTATTCCACCGCCATTTTAACCCACGAAAGTGCGACAAATTCAAAATAATTTGCTTTTTCAAATTTTTGTTGCATTTATTTACGTTTAGGTCCAATTTTATATTGATGTGGAAGCAACTTTAGTCAAAAAAGTTTATTTGGTCAGATTCATTTTCCGACGGTATAGAAGTTGATTGGAGGCATTTCTTATTGCCCACCAATTTGTGCACATGTTAATGAACACAACACGCCAGCAAAAACGCTAAACACACGAAAAAGACCCTAAAAAGGCAAATAAGAAGTACCTAAGCACGTCGAAACGTAAACAAACTACAAGACAAGACTGGGTTAAAATGGCGGCGATCTGAGCGCCCTCTGTGTAGCCGAAAAATCGGATGCGCAGTAGGTCAAAGCGCATTCTCTTCCTCCATATCTCTGGTAGAGACGACAAGGTAGAGACTAGAGACAGATTTATGCGATGTTCGTATGGTCTGAATGCAGGTATCTCTTTCTAAACGATTCCGCGAGTTTCGCCTATCGATGAAACGGGGAAGGCGCGATTATAATGATGATGATGGACCTTCGGCACCTCCATATATCTCTGGTAGAGACCGCAAGGTAGAGACTAGAGACAGATTTATGCGATGTTCGTATGGTCTGAATGCAGGTATCTCTTTCTAAATGATTCCTATCGATTATAATGATGATGAAGGACCTTCGGCACCGCTTCTCTCTGTCCGTTCCAGGAGCGCCAAGACGACGCCGTCGGCGGGCCGCCAGCAGGCGCCCACGCTGCCCCGGCTGCACCCGCTCGACCACCGGGAGAGGCGCGCCGAAGACGGCGACCGCACCTCGGTGAGGATCACCGGCCTCAGGCCGGAGGCGACCGAGAAGGAGGTCGACTTCGACGAGGACGGGGTGCCGTCCGTGATGGCCGACGGGACGCACACGTTCCGGCTGTTCGGCGAGAACCTGCACGACAACCTGACGGTGACGTTCAGCACGGCGAAGAAGGAGTTCGGCGCCGACTGCTACAGACAAGTGCACGATGGGTTCGAGGTTGGTACACTACACGTCACTCTCGTGCGTCCTTCGCGATTTCTCGCTTTGTTTCACTTGCCGCGCCCCGTAGAATCGTCCGGTAATAGAGCGCGCTTCTTTTCGGATTTGAATTTCGCGCCTGCGTCACGTGTGCGCACTTCCGGTGCGGTTTCCTCTTTGTTGAACTACTCATGTTCGTCTTTAAAAAACCGATACGCCATTGAATACAAGAAATACGCCCCCTATAGGCTCAATGCTAAACTAGTCTATGGGCCATGCCAACAATGAACAACAACAAAGAACAACGCAGTGTAGACCCGGTGGCTAGCACCGTTCACATGGTGACGATGGCATATAGTCCCGTCGGGGCGTTGGCACCTTAAATTCAGTCGCGTATACCAACATCGAAATCTGATTGCATAGTAGGCAGTGCTGCATATTTATACAGTGTGTCCCAGGAGAAGATTTTTCTTGAATTGATTATTACAGGGTGCCCCAGAAATAGTGCCAAAATTCGGAAATCTCGCAAGTTTCAACATAAATGCATATTTTTAAAATTTTAGTGTATATTTTTGTTATTAGCCACTACGTTGTTATCATTCAACGTTCTTATTCAACTATCGACAAAAAATGCCGGATAAAAATTGCATTTTTTCACTTTTGATCGGTGTTTATAATTTTGGTTTTCATTTTTGGGGCACCCTGTATAATGTTATGTATACATATCTTTGAATAAAGAACTCCAGGAAGAAGCAAATTTGAGCTTAACGCTCGACCGGGACAGTCTTTGCATATGGCGGGATGCCGTTTGGGTTTTTACAGTGGTGCGCACCTTTGAGTTGTTTCGACAATCTAACCGATGCAGAAATCCTAATTTTTCGTGAAATCAGTACCTACTACAATACAGGCAAAAAATTATACCTAAGGAACGTTTATGTCTTTAAGTTTAGGAATCCATCACAATATATAGCAATTCTAATTTTAAATTATGAAGAAGTAGGTACTTACACAAACGCCTATGCCACTTTGGTATATGACCTCAAAAGTTAATTTAAATTACAAAATTACTTACTGATGTATTATTATCCTCAAACATTTAGTTTTGGCGGTCAGGGAAGTGCCACAAGTTGCACAGATAAGCATAATAACGCACGAAAAAGTATCTAATTACCACATACTGACACCTATCACCCTGTCAGATATCAAAATATTGTGTCAAAACTTGGTTACTACACATAGGGCTTTGACTCTTTCCTGGGATTCTATATTCAAAGATACATATTATTGTATGTTTCATATTTTGAAAGTATAGGAAAAATTCTAGGGGGGATTAATTAGAATGCGTTCCGGTGTAAATTTGGAAACAATCAGCCTACTTTATTTTTTTCTGATTTTATTAAAAAAGTTGTTTATATTTATGGGTTATGGGCGTGTGCAAAATTTGAAATCGAATCGGTGGTTTTTGTATTTCCGCTTCAAAACAAGTTTTTCAAAAATTATCAAGGTGTGCCAAATTACCTCAAATTTGGCAGACGCCCCCAATGTTAAATTCTGATCAACACCATCTAATAAAATTTTTCGCTATTATGGTTTATCTAAAATTCAATGAAACAGAAAATTAAAAAATAATAATTATCGCTGCATATTTATCACTTTATATTTATCACTGATTATCAGTTTCAGTAATTGAACATTGATTATTATGAAGCGTATTTAAAGTTTAATTCAAAGTATGTATAATATAATATGAAATTGTCGGTAGCAGGAAAAATCTAATACATTGCACGATGCGTAAAGCCTGTTTTACAATGACAATTTCTTCATGAATAAGTTTATGAATAAATTCATGAATTAATTCACGACAAGTTCTATTTTACACTGATGAAGAAATTGATGATTTTTTTTGCCACCTTATGTCAGATTCTAGCGAATACCAACACAAGAGAATAAGTAACAAAATATTTTTTTTG
This sequence comes from Pseudeuparius sepicola, assembly GCA_963920635.1. Classification (NCBI taxonomy): domain Eukaryota; kingdom Metazoa; phylum Arthropoda; class Insecta; order Coleoptera; family Anthribidae; genus Pseudeuparius; species Pseudeuparius sepicola. The sequence goes on from OY987308.1 coordinate 21,764,531, forward strand.
TGCTGCATTTCCCCTATCAGAACATATTTTCTAACCATATCCATCCTAATCCAAAGCATCTTTAACTACAGATTAAGTCTGGCTAGAAGAGTAGTTGAAAATGCATTTGGCATTTTAGCCAAACCATTTAGAGTGTTTTTTTACTACAATTAATTTGAATGTGGAAAAAGTTCAAACCAAAACATTGGCATGTTGCACATTACATAATTTTTCAGACCCTAGTTCCATCCTAGAAGAGCTTGATAAAGACTATAGACAGGGTGTTTCTAAATTATGGTGCCAACGTAATATGACAGATAGAAAATGTCATTTTGAACAAAAAAATCCTATAAACATGGGTCAAAAAATGCATAACTAGAAAGTTACAGGGTGATAAACGTATAGTTGGAAAACATCTTTATCGCAATAACTTATACAGAAGTTATGCAATTTAAATGAAACTTGGTGCAATTCTTTATTAACTGAAGTGCAACAATTTTGTATAAAAACGATTTATTCCCATCGACCAGAGGTGGAGGGGCGGGGTAGCACAATGGGTTTTCTACAGATAACTTTTTTGAGATTATATTTTTGGTCTCGCCGGTTCATCATTTTAGTGCACCATTTTATTTTGCAACAAAAATGTACTCTTGTTTCATAACGATAAAATCAACTGTTTGCGTTGAAATCGGCAAAATGTGCACCAAAACAACTGTTAACTCCAAAATTCGAAAAATAAAATTATCTCCTACCGCATTTAAATGTTTTACAGGTGAATTGTACGTTCAAAATTAAGAAAAAATGCCTAATGGATATTGAGTAAAACATCACTGGTTTTGCTGAAATATAGATTTCAAAATTTTGTCGACTTCAATCAGTTCCCATTTTGAAAGCAAAAAATTTTTGATACATAGTTCACTCTAAGTGGTACAATTATTTTGTAAAATTTGAAAGCGGTAGTTGAAAATTTTATTTTTCGAATTTTGGAGTTAACCGGTGTTTTGTTGCAAAATAAAAAGATGCACTAAAATGATGAACCTGCGAGACCAAAAAGATAACCTCAAAAAAGTTATGAGTAGAAAACCCATTGTGCTACCCCGCCCCTCTGCCTCTGGTCGATGGGAATAAATCGTTTTTACACAAAATTGTTGCACTCCAGTTACTAAAGAATTGCACCAAGTTTCATTTAAATTTCATAACTTCTGTAGACGTTATTGCGATAAAGATGTTTTTTAAACTATACTTTCATCACCCTGTAACTTTCTTATTGTGCATTTTAGGACCCATGTTTATAGGAAACTTTTTGTTCAAAATTACATTTTCTATCTGTCATATTACGTTGGCACCATAATTTAGAGACACCCTGTATATTTCAATTTGCACTTTCTTACCAAACATGCTCACCAAGACATGCTTGCGTTGCTTCCCGAGATGAGCTTTGTGATTATTTCGTAAATGAGGGAGCTGTGCCTTGGCAGCGGAATACATAAATAAAACATATTCTAACATTTCACACACTTTTTATCTAAGTATATATTATCTTTAAAATTATGTACTCTCCTCTTCCTCGTCTAATGCCTCAAACAAAAACCAGTATCAAAATATTAACCTTCCTTGTGTTCAAATTTTCAATGTTATTATTACTAGGTATACTAAAATCAAATAACTCTTACACCTGATGTAAACAAGAACGTGTGCGTTGAAATTTTCGCCAGAGCCGCACTGAGGAACGACCTTTATTTAATTTTACTTTTACAATTGTTTACGTCAAAATATTTCGGAAAAAATTTATTTGCTTAAAATGAGTCAAAACATCGATACAATTATTTGTGGCAGTGTCTAAATAGCTGAAAACAACAAGATAAAACTGCATAAAACGCATTTGCGATCGAGTACATCCCTGTTGCCAGACGCGCTGATATTTTATGGCCTATTGACCAATCGTCTTATTTCGCGGAACGACGAACGACTTCGAGCACGTGCTTTTATTTACGCCAGGCGTACGAGTTACTTGATTTTAGTATAAGTAACTTCATGAAGAAATTCATGAAGAAATTGTCAATGTAAAACAGGCTTAAGATCTTTTTTGTTGCCTCGGTCTCCTAGCTTGACTGATATTATATCGTCAGTCAACGCTCCAGGCTAAAGTGCACTATATATGTAAATAACTATTACACTGTTTATTCATATTATTCACAACTCCAAGAAATTTACGACACAATACACATTCCAGCAAGGCCACGCTCTTAGTAATGCAGCATTTTTCCCCATCCATCTCCATCTCCCATGAATCTTAATGCAAACACGTTTGTAATAAAGCCTCGCCGCGTGCCGTCTCTCCCGCCGCGCTAACGTGACATTTCCCCCTATGTTTCCAGCTCCAGCCCGGCAGTTTGGCCGGCAACAGCACGGCCCTGGTAAAGATAAAACTGCCCCCGCTGCCGGACGGCATCGACTCGTTCTATCTGTGCGTGAAGGAGGGCGGCCTCGACTCCAACAACCACTTCTTCCACCAGGGCGACGAACCGTGGATACAGGTGAAGACCTGGACGAAGCTCGTCCCCATCTGGGCCGCCGTATGCATCATCGTGACGTGCCTGCTGTTCTCGTCGCTGTTCTCCGGCCTGAACTTGGGCCTCATGTCCCTGGACAAGACCGAGTTGAAGATACTCTGCAACACGGGGTCGGCCGTCGAGAGGAAGTACGCGAAGATCATACAGCCGGTGAGGAACCACGGGAATTACCTGCTGTGCGCCATCCTGCTGGGCAACGTCTTCGTCAATTCCATCTTCACGATCCTGCTGGACGACCTGACGTCGGGACTGATAGCCGTGATATTCTCGACGCTGGCGATCGTGATGATCGGGGAGATCACGCCGCAGGCGGTGTGCTCCAGGCACGGGCTGTGGGTGGGCGCCAAGACGATCTACATCACCAAGTTCGTGATGATGCTGACCTTTCCGCTGGCCTACCCGATAGCGAAGTTTTTGGACTTCGTGCTCGGGGAGGAAATAGGGAATGTGTACACCAGGGAGAGGCTGAAGGAACTCGTCATGGTGAGTGGGAAATGTTTCTTTTTTTTTCAGGGGAAACATTTCATCAAGTACGCGGCAATAACTTCTGCTTGCCCAGAACTGGACCAATACTGTATTAAAGACCTGTACAGGGTGGGCCAAATTGGACACTTTTAAAGGGAAACTCCTGTTTTTGACGGAGATAGACGAAAACTGATATCGGTGTCTGAGGCTCATTTTTTTATGATAAACTTAATGGCGAAAACCGCAAATCGATATCTGTCACCGTTCTTGAGTTACAGGGCGTTTTTCGAAAATGTGCGTTTTCGAAAAGTGGCCGTAACTTTTTTCTGGTTGAAAATTTTGTGTTTCTGTAAAAACATTCTTAAAGCACTTTTTTACGTAGAATCCAATGCTGCTACTACATTTTTTTCTAGTCAATGGTTTAAGAGTTACGGATAAAAATATTGTTTTTTAAATGGAACACCCTGTAATATATAACACTACTATATAAGTAGTTATCAATTACTAATAGCTTTTATGATTTCATGTGTATAATTGGAAGCACGCCCTTTCAACAAGTATAGGCTTTGGACGGTGAGACAATGAAACAACCATGGAAAAATGTTTACTGTTACCTACCTGTCAAATTTTCAGTTAGGCTGTTTAGGCAGGGTAAAGATTTTTCTATTTTTGTGTAATTTATAAACTTTATAACATACCTACAATGAAATTTGAAAGTTATGAAAAATGGGATACGAATCATGGGAAAAATCAGATGCAACGAGCAATAATTTATACTACGAGCGGTATCCAGAGAGAAGACATCCTTTCAAGCACATTTTTGCAAGATTGCGCCACAATTTGATTATAATAGTGTTAGAGTAATAGTTAATAGATTTGATTAATAGTAGGCCGAAAAGGTAGTTACGAGTTAAACAGAGATAAGCATTTTCCCCGGATTGTATAAAACAGACTAATTTGCGGTTTTCGCCATTAAGTTTATCATAAAAAATGAGCCTCAGACACCGATATCAGTTTTCGTCCATCTCCGTCAAAAATAGGAGTTTCCCTTTAAAAGTGTCCAATTTGGCCCACCCTGTACATAGCGCTGTTTCAAGCGATCGCCACTGGCGCCACACGACGAAACAAATTTACCCGGTGGTTTAATGTTAAAAAATCATTGTTGCAGAATCTTTTATAAAATAAAAACATGCAAATGTGTCTGTTACAACGAATTTAATATCCAAAATAAAATATTTGTTTGTTATATCCCTCTAAATTTGACAAGTTTACATGGCATATTTCCATACATTTTCTTAAGAAAAGCAAGTCTAAAAAGCAAACAAGAGTATTTAGTACCTTTTGGTTTGAAATGAAGTCCATGGCTAGTTGTAGAAGTAAGCATAAAACGCATTAGATTTTTCAGTTTCTTCTTTATATGGAAGACTATCGGTTCGCTTTGGAGCTATAAGCAAAATTTTCTACTTTCATTCTTGCATACGTTACAAAATACTCTTCCAAAATAATATCTAGAATTTTCGCTTCTTCAGCTGGTTGATCAGATCATCCCATACTTCCAAAATAGTGTTTATTCTTCTGCAATTCACCTAATGGTCTGGGCATTGTGCATACATACCATTTTCTTCATGTGCATGGAAATTTCATGTTATCACAAACAAATCTACCTATAAAAGCTGTGTTAATAGGATATAAAACTGCCAAATACTGGACGCAAAGACAATTCGTTACCGTAAAAAGAAGGCGAATCGTAATAAAGCTGGATATTTAAAATTTGGGACATTTTAAACGTCAGTAACTGACATACCAATAACCCCAGAATGCCCCCCCATAACCTATAAGTCGCCATTTTTTTTCGTCGAGTGGGGCAAACAACGATGAAATATGACGTTCGGGTCTTTAATATACTGTCGGTCCAGCCCAGAAAAAGCACTTTGCCATTCTTGGAAAATTGAAACCAACGTCCCGTCCTAAAGTGTAGGACGCATCCTTTCCGTCGGGTGGTTCAAACCAGATATAATGTTCCCAAACATTTTCGCGCGTAAAAATAGACTGCCCCGGCACAGTTCGGGCTTCCTATTGCCCACATTTTTCGTAATATCGGCGAGAAATAATCGATGGGGATCCGTTGGTCGAGGTTTCCAACATAAAACGCCGCGTTTTTTCGCCATGTTCGAGCCGGCTCTTCATTTGGAGGAAATCGATACGGCGAACGCTGCGTGTTTGGGGGCTGCACTTCTACAAATCAATGACCGATGCCATTCGACACCACATTTGAATCGCACTTCCGTCTAAACGCGAGATGTTATGTATCTTTATTTTAAATTTGTGAAGTAGCCTAAACAAACGCCATCGTTAAACTTTTAATTGTTCTCAAACGTGGAGTAGAATTAAATCTAATGAGACGATGGGATTTCGATATTTACCGTATATTTTCCCAAGTTGGCCTTGAGATCGGTAAAATGTCTCATTCTTCCGAGGCCTACCATAAAGACAGGCCATGGCGCACGAAAATCACGTGACCATCTTAGTCCGACGTTACATGTCATTTGTCACATAACTGAAAGCGGCAGCTTGTGTTTTGAGAAGTTTTAAGTGTTTAAAGTGTTATTAAACGTCTTAGTTTATATTTTAGAAACAAGTTTATCCTTAGTGCGCATATTTACAGTATACTGAGGTGAATTTTTTATTTCGTAAAAAATAACCTAAATACGAAATATTGGGTCTGTTTATATTTGATTTTTTCTGTAATGTATTCTTATATACCTATTGTACAATAAATATGCTGATAATTCAATTCAAGCTAGTTAAAAACTAAGGTATATGAATAATGATAAACTCCATAATTCTGTTGCTTAAGTTCTCTCTTTGATTTTTGAATAAAGCAGTTCCGCTTAAGAAAAATAGCTCACTTGTAGGTATCCTCGAATGCTCGTTTTATTTGCAGCTTTCCTTTGCTTTTATTGGTATATTTTGCATAAAAATCTTATATTTTTTATTTCATATTAGTTTTATTAAATAATTCTGTTAAAAAAATTATCATTGAATAAATTGTTTTTAAATTATAAATATCATTTTGGGACTATTAAAATGCCTCGACACTGTAGTGTTGGATGTAAATCATATTACAAAAGCCAGGAAGAAAATGTCACCATAACAACATTTGCTTTGCCTCGAGATGCAAATTTGCGCCAAAAATGGATTCTTCAAATTCCAATTTAATTTCTAAAAAACCCTTAAGTATATGTGACTAACACATTTTCAAGAAAGTGAAACAATTAAAGTGGACAAATGTGTTGTGGGAGGAAAATACACCTATAGAGTGCAGCGCCGTTTAACTCTCAGCCCAAACAGCTGAGGCAGCAGGTTGAAAATTTTGAAAAAGCAATTAGAGAAAGCCTGGATGCACAAACAATAATATAATAGACGAAAGAAAACTCGCGAAATTGTTACGAAATTTGTTTTCTCTACTTATCTCCAAAAATGCCGTTTATTATATATAGGACTAAGTTGGTCACGTGACTACGCGATTCTGCGTTAGCGCCATGGCCTGTCTTTATCGTTGGCCTCGTCATTCTTCTGTATGAAAACAGAAAACTTTTATTAGGAAAAGATTTTTCACCAAAATAATCCGAACAGCTTTTCCTAAATAAAGTTTTTCGGTATCTTCCACATTGCAAATAAAAAATGGTGCTCATCCTCGTATATTTTCGTCGTGTCCCCAACAGAGTTGCGGTTTGATTAGAGCGACTAAAAAGCCTGGCCGCCTCGAATAAAGTAAAATTGTATAATTCGATTATATAAATGCGTGTGTGGTGTAGCTCTGGTATGAACTGGACCCCTGAGTGTTGATAGCATTTTTATCTCATAAACATTACAGAATTGAGGTCCGCTAAAACATGATGTGATAAAGCAAATTGAAGCGTATAGTATATTGCTGGAGCCAGGCGTCCACATTATTATTTATTACGCGAGTTTACTTTGATTTTTAGATGAGCGGATCGTTTATGAAATTATAAAATATAAACGTGTTGGAAAATTACCGCGGGCAGTCACGTGAAAAAATATTTGATACCGAATATATGTAGCTGGAAATTAATAGTTATTTATGTACCAAGGCACTGAAGTTCAACTTTTTATGATTCATGTGGAATTTAGTTGCCCAGGCCTCTGGCTGAGGCAAATAAACCATATGAGTCATAAAAAGAACTTCGGTGCCGAGGTACATACATATTAGACCTACTTTTTTTTGAAACCGGAAAAAAGTTTTATTATGCAAAAAAATAGTCATAATGGATCACCCGTCCATGAACTCTGACGATCGCTCTACGTAGGTCAAGTATGACGAGGCACGGCGCTTCCCAACATAAACTCCAAACTGCTGCCTGTTGTGCAGCCTCCATGAAAAATAGATTGATATTCAAACCTACTAAAATATTTATACTGAAAGATTGCGCAGCTGGTAACAATTTCGCAACGTGTACGAAAAGTTAAATGGGCCTTTATTTGCCGGGTTTTGAATATTTGGTCACTTTTGACGGACGATGGCTCCGCGTCTGACGTTTGGTGTTTACATTTCGCCAAGGCCTACTTGATGAAAAAAATCGTACAATAACGGGCTACTTCAGTTCCAACATTGCCGATTTCAAGAAAAAATATTCGGTGTACTAGTTTGGCAGTGCGTGCAAAGTATTTTTCAAGTAACGTTTTTGGCAAGATCAACACAGAAACCACTTCTAGTTTTATAGGTCGAAAATACATAAAAGATATTTCTGGCTAGGTATCGATAATGAAACAAATAGGTATATAGGTCACTCCTAATCAATGAAATAATTCTACCGTACGACATTTATGAGAGGTATTCATTTCGTAAGCATTTGCAAGTCCGAAAATTTTAGCGCATCTGACTCATATCTTCTAAAATATACGATAATAAACTTTCCGAGAATGCAACAACGCCAATGAAATGTCCGCCAAGGCTTTCTTTATTATAGATTTTTAAATTATACGCTTAGGAAATCGAAGAAAGCGTAAATGTCTTGAAGCAGGTACACGATTAACAATCATCGAAACAAATTTGTTTACTGGTTACGCATGACTAATTTTTAACGGTTGTTGTACAGGCACGAACCACAAAGATCTGCGCACTAAGAAGTTACAACTATCCGACGCTAGAATGTTTCCCTACGATTATGTCGTATCCCCGTAAGTTCGGTTCTCACCGGTTAAGACTGGATCTACCGCAATAATAGGAAAGTTGTGAAGGTGCATAGGCCTGCTTTGATGTCACCGTTGATAGAGAGCGTCAACGTTACCGTTATCTCTATCGGTTAACAAAACGCCCGCCTTCTTTTGTTTTATTCTTGCCGCCTTTCAAAGCCCACTGGACGGAAATATCATTTTTCTTTCGTTTCGTCGGAATTCTGCGGTTTTTTCCGCGCATGTGACGGAACTCACACGTACCAGTAATGAATCGAACGAATGTCTCGTCTACGCATTTTGGCAGCCGCCCTAGACCGTCCACTTATTTATAAAATATTTCTAGACGGTAGATTTGAGGTCGAATATTTCTAATTTTGTAGCGATTGTAGGCATATATAAAACGGAAATTATATTATCGCATGTATTGAATATGCTGATGGCTGTTTTTCTGAATCACGGAGCAAAACGACACCCGATACGGCTAAAACCAACACAAAATATTCGCAATTATAACTTCCTAGATATAAGGAATTTTATATGTACTACGGACGTGGACTACAGTTTTCTCTGGAGATGGCGTCCACCACTAAAATTGTGGCAGTGGTCTCAAACGTTTAAAGTCCTATTTTACACAAATAGTACAGATCTTCATCAGATACACATTGCATTAAGTCATAATCTAATCACGAAACAATTGACAACAGATAGCTTGTGTCAATCTAAAACATTCAACATTATGAAATTATGTCGCTGTCTAAGTTTTCGTCTAAAACTGTAGAAAACATAAAATTTAAACTGCTTCAGTTCAATTTGAAACATCACATGAGTAATTTTACGAATTTCACACACTAAATTACCTCTAAAAAGGAAACGAGACATCCGTTAATATCATTCAGCATTTTCTGTTGTAACAAACGGAAAATATGCAGTAACAATAACGAATTTGTTGTGGCCACAGAACGGTTGTACCGTTACAAAATGCAAATATTATTCCATAGGTGACTACCGGCGAAAACGACCTGGACCGAGACGAAGTCAACATAATCAGTGGTGCTTTGGAACTTCGCAAAAAGTCAGTGGCCGACGTCATGACGAAGATAGAGGACGTCTTCATGTTAGACTACGAGGCCGTGTTGGATTTCGAGACCGTTTCCGAAATTATGAAGAGCGGCTTTTCGAGGGTGCCAGTGTACGAGGGCAGCAGACAGAATGTAGTCACGATCCTCTACATAAAGGATTTGGCCTTTGTCGATCCGGACGACAACACGCCCCTGAAGACGCTCTGCCAGTTCTATCAGAACGCCGTGAATTTCGTGTTCGAGGACGTGACCTTGGACATCATGTTTAAGATATTCAAAGAAGGGAATAAGGGGCACATGGCGTTCGTACATCGCGTGAACAACGAAGGCGAGGGCGACCCGTTTTACGAAACCATCGGTCTTATAACCCTCGAAGACGTCATCGAGGAGTTGATCCAGGCGGAAATCATGGACGAGACGGACGTGTTCAGTAAGTATTTGATCTCGGAACACCTGGAGCACTTGTATTTTAAAAATTCTCTGGAAGGGTACAATTTTTTTATTATTTTTTAGCCGACAACCGCTCCAAGCGCAAGCGTCTCATTGCCGAACGTCGTCAAGACTTCAGCATCTTCGCGGACAAACGCACAGACCAAAACAGGGTTAGAATGTCGCCGCAACTGACGCTCGCGGCGTACCAATACTTAAGCACCAGCGTGGAACCGTTCCACCCCAACGTCATTTCGGAAACGATCTTAAGAAGGTTACTTAAGCAGGACATCGTGTATCACATCAGAAAGAACAAAGAGTGGCGCAGCGATCCTGCCAACATTATATACGTACAGGGAAAGGCTGTGGACTATTTTATTATAATACTAGAAGGTAGAGTTGAGGTTACCGTCGGCAAGGAGAACCTTGTGTTCGAGGGAGGGCCGTTTACTTACTTTGGGACGCAGGCGTTGGTTCAAACCGTCGGAATTGGTAAGCGAATCCCTACTATATACCTGGATCCATGAAAAAACGAAAACTGCCGGTTTTCTCTGGAGATGACGTCCACGATTTTTTTATTTTCCATTTAAATGCACTAATAGCAACTACCAAACAATTCCGCGTTCCACGGCTTTTACCCGTAGGCATGTCCTCCAGGTGTCTAACTTTCGCTTTCAGAATCCCCTGTGGCCCCGAGCGCAATGGGCAGCCTGGAATCGCTCAACATCGACTCCATGCTGAGGCACACCTTCATACCCGACTACACGGTGAGGGCCACCACCGAAGTGCTGTACCTGAAGGTGAAGAGGAGCCTGTACTTGGCGGCCAAGCGCGCCACGTTGATGGAGCGCTCGAAAAACAGGGAGAATCAGACGACCGAGCAGTTCGACGAGGAGGTCGACAAGGTAGGGTGTTGGGGGTTGCACGGATCATTTAATTCCTTTAATTCCTATATCCCTAGATCCTACACAGTCCGTCGAGCACTAATAGTTTAACGGCTGGCTCCGCAAAAATGAGTAACAGCGACGTGATCGAATAAGGTGGGAGGTAACACGCTCGGATTTTCTATCGTTCTGTTGTAGAATAGTATATTTTCTGTCTTCAAGCCTTTTGTAAGCTATTTCCGCGAAATCCCTCACCACTACACTATACATATGCTTCATATGTTGTATATATTTCTATGTATTTTGTATTTTTAAGCATTTTTAAAGTTCTTTTCGTGCTTTTTAGCATTTCTGTATACCTGGATCCACGAAAATACGACACATTATTGCTATTCCTTGAAGATGACGTCCACGAATGTCTACACTTTTTGTGTTTTAGTGTCCGAAACGTACTAATATTGATGATTAATCAATAATTTGTTTGTACCCTTTTAAAATGTCACCTGAGTCGCATTTTTTGGACACCATCTCCATAGCAAATTCATTTAAAAGAATAATTTTTGGGCAACTTTTTGGTTTTTAAAATTGCTTTATAAAAAAAGCGACAATACATCCCCTGAAAATACTACATATTTCTGTTTTTTATGCAGTTTTAAAATATAATTTCGCGGTTTTTAGCATTTAGGGCCATGCTACAGGTGCCAAAACATGTATTTGAAAGTATTTCGTTTATATAGGATATTTCTGTACACGTGAACTGGCAGGAATATTAAAGTATGGTGCTACTCCTTGAAGATGGTATCCACGACTATCGACAATTTTCATGATTTATCGCTAGAAATGTCCTAATATCTGGAATATGTATAGACTCGTTAAAATTTTGCCAGGAAGTCGCATTTTCTGGACAGCATCTCCATAGAAAATAGCCTTGAACTTATTCTGCGCGCAATTTTCTCAATCCAACCTCTTTAAAATTGCTTAAAAACGGAAAACCGATGACCAAAACCCGAAAACGCTCTCATTATACCCCCGATCAGCAGCTTCTGCACTCCCTCGACGAGGAGGAGGTGGTGAGCGCCGGCCGGCAGACGCCCCGGCGCAAGTCGTCGCGCAACCTGGCGCGCTCCCAGCCCGACCTCGACGGGCTGCAGCCGCCGCAGAGGACGCCGTCGCACCGGTCGCCCAACGCGAGCCCGTCGAGCCACCGGCCCGGCGGCAAGAGCGACCCGAACGGGGCGCTGCGGTCGACGCACGGCGGCGACGGCCCCGCCGATGAGGAGGCGGCCCTGCTGCCGAAGAGGGCGTAGCCGAGGGGCGGGGACACGCCCCCGAGGGGCGTGTCCAACGGACGTACTTAAGGAGCGGCGCCGAGGCGGTGGGCGAGGTCAGGTTGGGCGCGGAAGGTGGGGTTGTTCGACGAAGGCCCGGAGGATGGGTCTCCGCTGAAGATGGCTTCCACGAAACGTAAAATTTCGTGGCGGAAGCGTGTTGATATTTGCTAGGAATGATAATACGTAAAAATTTCGTCGATAGGTCGCAACTTTTGGACACCATCTCCATGGTTTTCTATCTTGGAGACGTGCTCCAGGTGTCGGGTTTACTTTTTTATTATCCTCTTGCGGAGTTGGTTTCAGAAAATCTGTAAACAAGCTTCACTTGCAGGTTTATTAAAGAAATTTTCAAGTTTTAAAGTGAACAACCCAATTTTTTAAATGTACCCTCCGTGTAGGACAGCCAAAGAGGTGCCAATAGACAGTCTCATGAAATAATATCTTCCATATATTAAGACAGAATTTTCACATTGAATGGGTTATTTTAAGAGAACGGCCAGTTTTTGCACAGTAAATATACTCTACTTATAATCGACCTGACTTGCCCACAGTTGTGGCACTGTGTTCCCAAAAAAAAAATGTTCGAAAGTTTCTTATGTTTTTCTACACAGAATTAGTCCATTGAAATACATAAGTACAAAATGTTTCCCGGCTTCTTAAAAATTCGAAAATGTTGTTGCACATTGTTTTTGTCTTAGTGCGTGACGTTATCTACAATTTCGAACAACGATAAGCAATATTATGTTTATGTTTTTTTCGGTTAAAGTGGTAGGTATACAGTTAATATCCATGATCAGTGTATATAAAAACACATCGAAATTGTACATAATGTCAAATTATTATTGTTGAATGTTTGTAAAAAAATGTTATTGTATTACCATTACCAAAAAGGTCCTTATTTATTGTGTACATCGAGGTAGAAACACATTTGTAATACTTAATTATTTAAAAACATTAATTTTTTATGTAAGAGGTGAAGCCTAATTATTTTATACAAGATTTACAATACTATTATATTTTTAATGCTGTTTTTTTTTGTGGTGTTACTTATAAAATTGTAGGGAACACTACCTTTTGTTTTTAATTTATATTAAAGTATATGTTTTTTGTGCTGTTAGATTCTATGTAAAAGTAAAAACCCTAATATGTGGTGCTTTTCTCCTCCCGTTACAAATATTATATTTAGAAGCCTGAACAATATATATATGTCAATTAAGTGTTTATTTAGACTTTTATTTCCTCCAACCTGTAAATTCCCGAAACGTTTCCATCGCCCTTCATAAACTGTTGTATTATGTACTTATAGTGTATCCCTCGTATTCCATAGGCCTAATGGAAGAAGAAAATATACATTTTTAACATCTCGCTGGTAAGTAATCATAACCTAAAAATTTCGTGGATAGGGCAGTCCAAAAAAAAATAAAAATATTAACTTATTTGTTGCTTGGAATTTTATTGAATCCTTGATAATACAGCAATTCCAATTTTAAATTTCCAATTATGAAGAAGTAGGTACCTACACAAACGCCTATGCCACTTTGGTGCAAGGCTGTAATGAAAATTATTTACCGATGGATTATAATCTTCAAACAATTTAGGTTTGGCGGTCAGGGAAGTGCCACAAGCCGCACAACTAAGCATAATATAACTCGAAAAAGTATCTAAATACCACATACTGATACCTATCACCGTGTCAGATATCACAATATTGTGTTAAAACTTGGTTACTACTCAGGATGATTTCCGTCGCCGTCACACGTATTTTATAATAAAAAAGAGGTTTGACTCCTTCCTGGGATTTTTTTAGAGACCGCTTATATTATTTTCTTGTTATAAACAGGCTTATCTTTCCAAATTCCAACAACACAATGTTGTCTTCTTCGATTTTTAATGCTCCACGTCCACTATAACAGAAATCCAATTACCTATTTGAAGACATTTAATAATAGCCTTGGCCTGAAATATATTTCACTTAATGATTTAATTTTTTGAAGCAGTAACGGTGCTTGCCTACGATATTTTAATAACAAATTGATAAAATGTTCATATTAACCTTCGAGACACAGGGTGTTAAATGGCAAGAGAAAAATATGGATTATTTTAAATTGCAGTAAAACGGCTTAAGCCATTTTGTAAAAATTTTATATACAGCTCTTGGTTTTGGTTTTATACAAACAGGTAGGTATACATGCCATAGGTTTTGTATTAACAGGGACGCACGCTAATTTTCACGCCATTTTTTTCTTTCAAGATATATTATCATATTTTTGTCTCATGATTTATAATGAGTACTCAAAGCTTTAGTACAAAAAATGTATTCTTATAACTTAGAAATAAAATCAACGCTAATAAGTAATTTACTTTAGATTCAAATGTGCGTTGACCAAAAGTTTAAAATTATGCTTGTTGAAAAAAAAAACGATCGAAAAAAGGCATTTTATGGGTCAAAATATTGAATCACCAGATCACCACGTATGTGCCTCATATTTACTCTTAATTTATTGCAATTAAAAAAACCATATTTTTTCATTGCCAACGAAAAACCGCCATTAAAATATTGCCAAGCATTTTAGTTGCACCCTGTATATTATGTAACAAACATAATATAAAATAAAAACATATATTTTTTCCAATATCACAAGCGAAGCGCAACTGATAACAACTCAGGACGATAGAAAAACAAAAGTGATTGAAAGTTTTTTATTGTTGATTTTTAACTGACAAACATTCTATAATTATGCCAGCATTATTGATAACAACACTCAACATTCCTTAAGGTGCGTACTCATAAAGTTTTAAACCTGTTCTGAACGTGACAGAGCTTTTTTTAACAGCGAAAATGGAATGATTCGGAACTTTTGGTTTCGCAGTGAGTGCGTATGCACCTTTAGCGATGTCCAAGTCTTCTGATATTTCGCATATCATTCCCAATCTTCACTGTAACAATAATTACAAAGTATTCGGACGAAACGTCTGTGTATTTGGCCAGTGTCGTACGTAAATAAAAATTTGTGTCAGGGTGAGCTCATATAAATATTATTGTTTTCTGAACTTAAAGTAGAAGGGTTAATTTAGTTACTAAATTGCCTAGCGGGCGAAATGTTGAAGAAATTGCAAGGACAAATAATTTAAATGGGGCATAAGATCTCACAATATCACATCATCATGATATGATGTATTTTTTCTTTTCATTTTTTTATTTTTTTCTCAATTCCCCCATAACTACTGCTCTGGATGGCTGGTTCAGAAGAATGAAAGGTGGCCCCTATGGGCCCCCTTTTAGGCCCTCGCTTATATACATATCTCCGCCACTGTTTTACTTTTATCTTTATCCGAGAGCGTCTTGACCTTTAAAACTTTTGAATTATACGCATTTTATAAGTAAGGAGGTGCTGTGGTGTGATCACAGAATAGGGGAATAATTATCTGTGGTGTGATAACATTTTTTCTGGTCAGTTTGGTGAAGAGTCTCGATCGCGCTACTTCATAAATATGGAGAACATCGTCGTTGGACCCGAGCTAGAAAGAGCGTTCGAATCTTCTTTGGGGGACCTGTTTTATATGGTGCTACAAACACAGCAGGACAGTATACTACAGGTAGGATCGCACTTAATTTTCTTCCCGGCTCATTTTATAAATTTTTAGGTAGATGGGCTCACAGGGGAACAAGTAACTGCCGATTTACTACTGGCTCGGGCCGTAGCTCTTGCGAAATGGTTCCGAACGAAAGGTGTTAAAGTTGGGGACAGTATTTGTATCAACAGCGAGAATAGACTTGAATTCGCCACAGTTCCTATAGCGGCATGGCTTATCGGGGCTACTTTTGCTCCCTTAAATCCAGACTATGCACCAGGTGAATGTTGATGTTCAAAGTGTAAAGTACAATGTGAAAAGTAAGTTTTCAGGCGAGATAAGGCACGTACTCGGACTGTCAAAGCCTAAAGTCGTATTTTGTACCCAAAAAACATTGGACAAAATTGTAGATATACAAAGAGAACATCCCTATGTAAGGGAGGTAGTGTATATAGGGAAAGAGAGTACAAATAAGTACGCCCATCTAGCAAAGTTCGACGATATCACGAAAGGTAAGATAAGATAATAAGTTAATATAAGCACTTTACCTATAATATAGTATATTTACTAGAATTATTGTATCTTATAATCTGAAAACAATTTTTGATCGATATAATATATCAATAGAATAAAATGGATGGATAATTTTCAGGTGTAACTCCTCAATATGACATTTCGACATTCCAAGTGACAGCCTACAACCCTGTAGAAACCGTAGCGACGATTCTGTGTTCATCGGGAACAACCGGCATGCCAAAGGGGGTCATGTGTACCCACGACAGCATAACAGCATCTATAGACGTTGCCAGGTACTAACATATTTCGGCAACCTCACATCTCTGACATTTGACCTACTTTAGGACCTGTTTCGCAGATTTAGCATTCAGCGAAGACCCGAGTGATGCCATGATGGGGCTGCTGCCGTTTTTCCACTTGTTTGGCTTCACGTTGATGATATTAAATATTTTGAGAGGGAAAGAAATGGTGGTCATTTCTAAATTCAACCCGAGGACGTTTTTGGAAGCAATAGTAAAGTATAAGGTGAAAAAAATGGAATAAATGGGGGAATTTTGGAATTGGACAAAGTTTTTAGGTTAAAAGGTTGATTGTGCCACCGCCGGTACTGTCATTTTTAATTAAGCATCCGATGGTCAAAGAATATGATTTGTCCGGGGTAATTGAAATAAGATCTGGGTCAGCTCCGATGGGAACAGATACGGAAAAAGAGCTAAAACAAAGGTAAAAGCCCACTTGGAAATCATTTATAAATTTTGCTAGGAAAATATATTGGTCAATTTTGAATAAAATGGAAATTTGCATTTCCTACAAAGAGGAGATCCATTTAAAGATGGGCATGTCAAGAGGTCATCTCTTTAAACATATGTATGTCAAGCGGTCATTCATTCGTATGTCAAGAGGTCATCCCTTTACATAATGGCATATGTGCATACTCTGTTTTTTTTTCCAAATTTGATAAGTATTTTACTAGCAACATTAGAACTTTAAGACAACCGTTTGTTGTAGATTTAAGACCGACAACGTGTCACAAGCATACGGAATGACGGAAACGGCTTCAGGCGTAATTGTAAACTATGGCGCTAAATCGAAAGTTGGCTCTTGCGGTAGAGTGGTGCCAGGAATGTCAGCTAAGGTTTGTTTTTAATTGTTAAATACAAGGGAACTGTCCCTACATTTTTTTAAATTAATTTTAGATTATCGATGCGGATGGCAATGCACTGGGTCCTTACAAAGAAGGAGAACTGTGCCTGAAGGGACCTTTGGTAATGAAAGGTTATGTTGGGAATGAGGCTGCCACGGCAAGTACCATAGATAAAGAAAATTGGTTGCATACGGGTGACGTAGCGTATTACGATGACGACCAGTTCTTCTTTATCGTTGACAGGATAAAAGAGTTGATAAAATACAAGGGATTCCAGGTAAGAAACAATGAGTTATTATATGAAGGATGTTCCAAACAAGAGGTCATCCCTTTAAATTTAAACATACTTATACATATGTTTAAAGGGATGACCTCTTGACATTCGTTTGCTTAAAGGGATAACATAATCTTGATATGCATATGTTTAAAGGTACGATATCTTGACATGCATATTTTAAAGGGATATGTCTAGATGTATATGTGTTTAAATGGATGACCTCTTGACATGCATACATTTAAAGATATGATCTCTTGACATATGCGTATGTTTAAAGGGACGACCTTTTTGTTTGGGGCAATCTATATTTCGTTTTCATAAAACTGTTATTAAAAATATAGGTCGCCCCAGCGGAACTCGAAGCCCTACTACACACCCACGATAGTATTCACGATGCTGCAGTCATAGGACTCCCCGATGAAGACGCGGGGGAGTTGCCTTTAGCTTTCGTTGTAAAAAAACCGGGAACGAACGTAACTGCTGCGGAAATAGAGAAATTTGTAGCTGGTAAGTCGGAAATGGTATTTTTTCGAACGTGACTTATAAATGAACTTTCAGATAACCTTTCCAGGCAGAAACAACTGAGGGGAGGGGTCGTTTTTATTGATAAAATACCGAGAGATGGCACGGGAAAAATTGTGAGGAAGGTCCTCAAGCAACGAGCCATCAAATTGAAGTCTAAGCTTTAATTTTTTTTTTATATACGGGTTTGGGGGTTATTGGTTTTAGGTAATAGGAATTGTAAATGTTAAATAAAGCCAAATTTGCAGTAAGTGTACTTTTATTATTACTGGTAAGTACCTACTCAACACAACAATTAAAATTAAGAAATACATGGTGGATTACTTTAAGATTTTTCTTAACAATTCCCTCTGGTCAAGCACTGATAAGAGGGAAGTGATTTTAGCTTTGTAGGTTTTGTTTCGCCCTTGAGAACTCCTTGTTTCCCTTATTATATTATCTTCCTGAATATATGAAACAATGTGGTTATGGTTATAATAATATATTCCACCACATACCCAGTAAGTACCTTCCCAGTTTATTCTGCAGCTCCAAAATTCAAATTATTATTGGGATCCTGGGTTGTAGTAGATTTATTTAACCATTTCATAAGGGTTTTTGAATTTTGGAACGCCAATTTAGACATTTCCTCCAACCTGCAAATTCCTCAAACGTTTCCATCGCCCCTTGTAAACTGGTGTATGCATTTATAGGGTATCCCTCGTATTCCATAGGAAGCCTCGTCATGGAAGAAGAAGAGATAAATTTGACGTCTCACTGTGACGTAATCCTAACCTAAAAAAGTTATGGATTTTCTTGAAAAATCGATCAAGATCAAACATTAATTTTTAAAAGCCGAAAACTATATAAAGGGTTGCTATTACGGGTCATTTTGCTATAAATAATTTATGAGAGACGAAAAAATTCATATCACCGACTAAAGCTCTTCAAGTTTTTATTCGAATGCGTTTTGACCTTCAAAACCCACGAATCCGCCACATTTTAAAAATTAAGGAGCTGTGATAACATTTTCTGGTCAATTTAGTGTCGAATCTCGATCACGCCACTTCGTAAATATGGATAACATCATCCTTGGTCCCGAGCTAGAAAGAGCGTTCGAATCTTCTACTTTGGGGGAACTGTTTTATATGGTGCTACAAACAGAGCAGGACAGTATGCTACAGGTAGGATCGCACTTAATATTCTTCCGGGCTGATTTTATAAATTCTTAGGTAGATGGGCTTACAGGGGAACGACTAACTGCCGATTTACTGCTGGCCCGGGCCGTCGCGCTTGCGAAATGGTTCCGAACGAAAGGTTTCAAAGTTGGGGACAGTATTTCTATCAACAGCGAGAATAGACTTGAATTCGCCACAGTTCCTGTAGCGGCATGGCTTATCGGGGCTACTTTTGCTCCCTTAAACCCAGATTATACACCAGGTGAATGTCGATGTTCAAAGTGTAAAGTACAATGTGAAAAAATAAGTTTTCAGGCGAGATGAGGCACATACTCGGACTGTCAAAGCCTAAAGTCATATTTTGTACCCAAAAAACAGTGGACAAAATTGTAGATATACAAAGCGAACATCCCTACGTAAGGGAGGTAGTGTATATAGGGGAAGAAAGTACAAAGCATGCCCATATAACAAAATTCGATGATATTATGAGGGGTAAGATAAGATAATAAGTTAATATAAGCACTAATCTATACAATAGAAAACTAATGTTACTAATATGATGGTATTTATTTTAATTATTGCGTCTTATAATCTGATAAGAATTTTTGATCAAGGACTCCTCAGAATAAAATGGATGGATCATTTTCAGGAGTAACTCCCCAATATGACATTTCGACATTCCAAGTGACAGCCTACAACCCTGTAGAAACCGTAGCGACGATTCTGTGTTCGTCGGGTACAACCGGCATGCCAAAAGGCGTCATGTGTACCCACGACAGCATGACGACATACCTAGATGTTGCCAGGTACTAACATATTTTGGCGACATCATATCTCTTTGACATTTGACCTACTGTAGGGCATGTTTAACAGATTTAGCATTCAACGAAGACCCGAGTGATGCCATAATGGGGCTGGTGCCGTTTTTCCATTCCTTTGGCTTCATGTTGATGACGCTAAACATTTTAAGAGGGAAAGAAATGGTGGTCATTTCGAAATTCAGTCCGAGGACCTTTTTGGAAGCGATAGTAAAGTATAAGGTAAAAGGAAAGGAATAAGGGGGGGATTTGGAATTACACAAAGTTTTTAGGTTAGAAGGTTGATTGTGCCACCGCCGGTACTGTCATTTTTACTTAAGCATCCATTGGTCAAAGAATACGATTTGTCCGGGGTAATGGAAATAAGAACTGGGGCAGCTCCAATGGGAAGAGATACGGAAAAAGAGCTAAAACAAAGGTAAAATCCTGCTTGGAAATAATTTATAAATTTTGCTAGGAAAATATTGGTCATTTTTGACTAAAATAGAGATTTGCATTTCCTACGAACAGGAGATCCATTTAAAAATGGGTCTGTCAAGAGGTCACCTCTTTAAACATATTATATGTATGTCAAGAGGTCATCCGTTTGAACATATGTATGTCAAGCCCAATAAACATTTTAAGTATTATAAAGGGTCTTAAAATATTTCTGCTACCAAGGTTATATATTCTAAAGTTTTATTTAATAGTACTAAAAACGTTTCAGTACTCAACACAGCTCTTAAATAGCTTAAATGGAGGATCATATAGCGGTTACCATTACTTGGTTTTAGTGATTTTAAATGAATTAAGAATTTGTAATTAATTCTGCAAGAATACTGCCGTTACTCTTATAGAGACTATTATAAAACATAAGGTATTGGAACAAAAGTTTCTAATAGTTTACAGTTTCCTTTATAGAGGCTATTTATAAAGGTTCTCTAAATATTTCTGCAACTAATTTATATGATTAGAAACTAATAGTATAAATAAGGTCTGTCTGTTGGGTGAAACCTTCAGTCAACGGTCTGTCCCTTTCCATATGTGTTGCTCTCTTCCTTTTTTACTGCAAAACTTTTGTATAGAAGTGACAACACAAGAATGTGACACTCATAATCAAATAAAATGTCTTATTAGGTGTGCAAGTATACCTAATGGAGGTACTCGTACACGGTATCTTATAAGACAGTATAATATTTGTAAGTATTTTGTTTGTGCTGTAGCGGGTGAAATGGCTTAGGATTTTCTGTAAACTTAATACAAATACCTCCAAAAAACTAATGGGCCTCCAAAACAAGCAAAAATTAATGCTTTCTTTTAGATTTTATTCACGAATATAAAAAATTAAAATCTTCCAATTTAGCCAAAACCAACTTTAAATAATTAGTAAGTGGATTTGGGAATTCATTTGCTGTTCAATACTTTGTGTAACTTGAAAAATTAAGATTTTTCATATATGAAATTTCCAGGCGAAGCCTCTAAAATGGCGGCCTAAAATTGGTGGAGAATAACTAAAAGTTTTATAACCGAACTGTTACAATTTTTTAAGTTTTATATATAACATCTTAGGGAAATGTTTTATAAGTATTTGTAATATTCTAAAACTCTAAGTGACCTAAGAACAACAGTAATAAGACAGTTAAAGGAAAATAGGTGATTTTATAGAGCTAGCGGGGAAGTTTTAAAACTCCAATCTATTCTATATAACTTTTAGTGTTAATATAAATCAAGTAGTTGCGTTATAAAACCTATGGTAACCTTATAGCACTTGACTGCAAATGTGTGTAATTTATTGCCACATGTGTGTTTGCTTTAGCTAACAGTGTGTTCAGTGTTTTGCATCCAAAGAAATAATGTTTAAAATTGTCCAGACAAGAGAACCAGGCTATCGGCAACCTGTGCTGTCAGTAGTTCCTGCCTCAGGGGAAAATAACAATATCCTTTATTGGCCAAATGAAAAAAGTGTGTGCTTCAGCAACTTCTAAGAAATCTCAAATCTAAGCCAAAAGAAGGGTGGCTTAAACAATCATGCATAAAAAAGGCTGCAGAGATGGAATTAGATGCAATGACGAAAAGTGGTCATACAGATTTAGATACAAATGCCGAAGAGGAAAGGTTAATAAAAAAAAAGAAAGGAAATAGGACGAGAAGAGCCAGCTGATTTTAACAATGTCATGGATATTTAATAAAACATCTGGAATAGCAGTATTCTTGGATTTTAAAATTTTTGTTAAGTTATAATTAACTTTCCTGTAAAAGCTACTGGAATATTTGTGTTTTTTCCAGTTATTTATTAATTCACTCGACATTATGTTAGGTACCCTTCTCGCAGGGATAAATGGAACTAACTGTATAATTTTTAGGTTAGTTTGTTCCTCTCAGTGATGATAAAGTGCTTATGTTTTATAGGAGTTCTTTAGGAATCCCCAGTATCTATAAAAGTGTTTTTATATACTCCAAGCAGCTTTTGTTAAGCCTAAAGTTCTTAAAAAGATGCTACTTGCTCTTTAAAAATGCTATAATTATATAAAGGAGCGAATAGTGTCCCCATAAGATTAATTTATATTGCATTTACTTCTCTCACGTCTATACAAACTAAGACTTCTAATGTTCTATAACATAGCACTTGAAACCTTGTTGCAAACTCCTTATACAACTTTAAGTGACAAACAAATGTGATGGGAAAGTTTCGGTTACCTCCTTATAAATATTTAAGTGTTAGTTTTACCTGCAGGTATATTAAAACGCTATTATAAAACTTCCGAAATATTTTTTTAATCTAATAGAACTTGTTAACGAGTATATACCCTTTATAAAAAATGTAAGTATCTCTGGTCACTAAAAATGTTCATTGGGAGAGGTCATCCTTTAAACATATGTATGTCAAGAGGTCATCCGTTTAAACATATGTATGTCAAGAGGTCATCCCGTTAACATACATAATGGCATATGTGCCTATTCTGACAAACAATATAAAGTATTTTACTTAGTTTAAGTAGTTTACTTAGACGACCATATTGTTGTAGATTTAAGACCCACCACGTGTCGCAAGCATATGGAATGACGGAAACGACTTTAGGCGTCATTTTAAACTATGGCGCTAAAGCGAAACTTGGCTCTTGTGGTAGATTGGTACCAGGCATGTTAGCTAAGGTTGTTTTTGATTCTTAAACACAAGGAACCATACCTACAATTCTCTAAATTAATTTTAGATTATCGATGAGGATGGCAATGCACTGGGTCCTTACAAAGAAGGAGAACTATGCCTGAAGGGACCTTTGGTAATGAAAGGTTATGTTGGGGATGATGCTGCCACGGCGAATACCATAGATAAAGAAAATTGGTTGCATACGGGTGACGTAGCGTATTACGATGACGACGGGTTCTTCTTTATCGTTGACAGGATAAAAGAGTTGATAAAATACCAGGCATTCCAGGTAAGAAACAATGAGTTATTACATGAAGGATGTTCCAAACAAGAGGTAATCCCTTTAAATTTAAACATACCTACATGTTTAAAGGGATGACCTCTTGACATACGTGTGTTTAAAGGGAAAACATAATCTTGATATGAATATGTTTAAAGGTATGATATCTTGATAAGCACATGTTTAAAGGGATATGTCTTGATATATGTGTTTAAATGGATGACCTCTTGACATGCATACATTTAAAGAGATGATCTCTTGACATATGTGTTTAAAGGGAGAACCTTTTTGTTTGGGACATGCTATATTTCGTGTTCATAAAACTGTTATTAAAATATAGGTCGCCCCAGCGGAACTCGAAGCCCTACTACACACCCACGATAGTATTCACGATGCTGCAGTCATAGGACTCCCCGATGAAGACGCGGGGGAGTTGCCTTTAGCTTTCGTTGTAAAAAGACCGGGAATGGACATAAGTGCTGCGGAAGTAGAGAAATTTGTAGCCGGCAAGTTACAGATATTAATTTTTCGAACGTGACTTACAAAATGAACTTTCAGGTAATGTTTCTAAGCACAAACAATTGCGGGGAGGAGTAATTTTTATCGATGAAATACCGAGAAATGCCACGGGGAAAATTTTGAGGAGGGTCCTCAAGCAACGAGCCATCAAACTGAAGTCTAAGCTTTAATTTTTTTGTATACATATATGGTTTGGGGGGTTACCGGTTTTAGAACAATGAAGTGCAAGTATTATTTGTGTGATTTTAAATAAATGAACGGATTTTTACTGAAGGAATAGATAATAAACATTTTATTTGTGTAGACACTGAACAGTACATATTCTTTGCACTAATGACGATGAAATAGTGTTAAAGTGATGCTACAACAAAAATTGTTTGGCCCTCTTTGCTACTTATTGAAAATATAGGGACGACCGATACCAATTACACTATAATTTTTACTATTATAAAATATCAAAGATATTTTTAGATAAAAAATACAAAAACTGCTAGAAAATCCAAAAAGTTTTACTAAAAATAAACACTTGATAGTAATATAACGTCATGTTTGCAAATATTAGTGTGCAAAATCCTTAGCTGCCAATTTTTCTCAAAACGTAGTCGATATTCGCCGATAAATATAGATTTGTTTAAATTTTTAAAATTTGTCAAATAATGTCAAATATAGGGAATATCGGCTAATATATATATATTGTATATAAGTATCGATCAGTGTTATATTGGTATCGGTATCGGCCAAAAAATATCTATCAGTGGGTCCCTACAAAAAAAAAAGAAAAAATTATAAAAGCTCATAATAGCAAAAAATAATCCAATCGTGGAAAAAATTAATGTATATTATTGGCACTTACATATATCAGGAATTTTTCAGCAGTTTCACTCTTTGCTCCATTGGTTTTTATTTACCAACCATTTCTGGCTGACAGTGCCACCCTTTTGCGAAACAAAATTTTCAAGTAATTTTTGTACTGATCTGACAAAAAGAATTGTAGCTCGAAGCTACTTTTAAAAAATGGCCCTACACCTCTGCCAACTTGGAAGAAACTTGGCCAAAGAATTCCTGACATATCAAAGTGAAATCTGGGACATAGTAAACATAATACGCATATTTTTACCATTGTTAATTAAAAAAAAAAACAATAAAATTGCAAAGGTAATAAAAAGATAGGAAAACCGAATAATAAACGCAAATAAATCATCAAATATCAATAAAAAGAATCCTTAAAAAGTTCGATATAATATGCCGCAAATATTATCACATCCACGCTACATCTAACAAAAGGAACAAAACTCCCAATTTCATTCAATAATCAGTCATCCATCCTTCTGCTCGCAAATTTTCAAATGATACTGCAAATGAACCACCATATAAAATACACGGAAACAATATTTACATTTGAACTTTTTCCGAGTCTGGTGCTGCTTCTTGTGTTGCATGAACTCGTCGCGATCTTCCATAAACTCGCCGCAAACCAAGCAGTAGATGTCGCGAAGTTTGGCCAGCGGCATTTCTAAGAATTTTTTCACACATTCCGGCGAACTACTGGATCTACTAGAATTGGATACATCTGGGATTTGTTGAGGTGAACCTACTTGCGGTTCCATGCTGTCCTGAGTAGCAGTTCGGGCATTACCTTTGAGCCTTTTTAGGCAAATCGGGTTAATGACGACCGTCTTTGATTTCCGTCGTGGGGAAGCATCGAGAAGTTCGTTATCGGTTGATGTTCTTTTTTGGCATCTAAAATCATTTTTGACGGTCAAAACAGACCCCAAAGTTTTACTTGGAAAGTTACTCGACATACTCGTCATTTTTTTTACTATTTCCCTCGTCTTAATTTCCACCAATCACAAACGCGCAATTTTGAATTACAAATGGTTTCTAGATGGAAAAACTGTATGACAGCACCTGTCAGCAGTTTTTTTCGAGTTTACCCGCGGCAAAAATTGACAGCTATTGTATAATAGGTAGTATGTTTTGTAAGCTTTGTGTATGCAGAATAATCTGTTACTCATGAAATAGTCTTGTCAAATACCATTCGGGCATCTAATTTTTCCTGTGAAAAAAAAAAAAAAAAACAATGCTAAGTAATATTTTTTTAACAAAATGCATTCGTGCAGGTGCAAAAATCCTCGGATTTTTGTTGCCACCAGCACCCATGCTTCTTGTTAAAATATTACTTAGCAACGTGTTTTTTCCATTTTTTTCGGAAAAATTAGATGCCCTTATGATATTACTAACGAAAAAATAATAAATGTACAGGGTCCAAGAGTAACACCCCCCCCCCCCCTTATTTACTTATATTTTCATATTTTTTAACCCAAAAAATGTAGGAAGTGGCTATTTATACGTCCGACATATATAAAAGTCGGTATACGTCTTGCGCTCTCATTGGTGGATTGAGTCACGTGACATAACCTTATTTCTACCGGCTTGTTTACTAAGTCGATTGGATGATGTCCGAGATTATTCAGACCTATTTTGTCTTATATTTCATATTGCGTATGACCTCCTTTTTCGGTGATGGGCGCTGCGGTATGAAAAATGAAGTGGTAATTATTTAAAATGGTGTAACCCACCCCCGACTTTCTTGAAATTTTGGCTAGCCAAAAGAGTTAAATGTACGTCCAAAGAAGTCACGTAACTCAACTCGCCAATGAGAGCGCAAGACGTATACCTACTTTTATATACGTCGGTCGTATAAATAGCCACTGCCAAAAATGTGTTCCTATATCTAAAGCCGCAAAGAACAATAATTCGATATCTGATTTTACTTACTTTTCAGGTGTAGAAGTCTTAGGTTCACTTGTGTTTCTTACTAGCGGGTCACTTTCCTCTGTGAGACGTATATTTAAACTGCTATTTTCTCTATTCGGCGAATGCAGAATTTCCCTGAATTGATTTCTACTTGTACTTGTGGCATTTTCGGTAATTTGTCGACTTGTGTTTACCACATTGTCATTCGATTCATTTTCCGAACATTCTCTTCGTGAAACGTCTAGATCGGATGGCGTTCTAGACAAATCACCATCGCAATTGAAAACAACGTTATTTAATATAAAGTTTTCTTCCTCTTCTTGCGTACAGTTTATTTCGAATAACTTTGCAAGTTCGAGGACTTTCTTTGAAAGGTCTTCGCTTACATTTACTTCTCCTTTATATACAAGTGATAACAAATTGTCCAAAACCTCTTGATCATGGGGTACATATATTACCGGCTGACTTTCTTTTGAATTTTGAAAAGCTTTAGCTAGAGGCTCGCTGTGTGCCGCCAGAATTACCTTATGAGCTTCTTTTATTTCCCCATCTTTACACATAAATTTAAAGTCACAATATAACTTTTCTTTAAGATACTTTATAAAGTCCAAAGGGACTCTTTTTGTTTTTAATATTAAAGTGGACATTGGTTCTTATGTTAAATTTTAAAATTGTATATATGTGTACAAAAACGTATTTGTTTGTTATTTGACTTTTGCCCATGACTTTTGCCTGAGGAAAAACGTTTTTGTTTCCTCTTCTTCTGCTGACGTTTTGTGTTTTGTGATAGGACAGTTTTACTTCTTCTTCTTGGTTATTTGGGTAGTTGTCAGTCCCTAAATTTATTTTATTTTATTTCCTTTTTAGCTTTTATTTTATTGACTAAACTACAAGGTTTTTTATTTATTTAATAAATAATAAATTAAATATTTCCCCTGAGAAGAAGAAGCAATGACAAACGCCAAAACTTTTAGTTCGTTCTATGACAAAGTAACCTAACTTTGCTGTTCTGTGATGAATTTCAAAATGTGGTTATTAAACATCAAATTTGTTGATTTTGATTTTCGCTTTTCTTGATATTTTTCTTCCCTAAATAATGGCAGAAGAAAAGTACTTGCTGGCAAACCATAGAGAAGACATTCTGGAAATTCTGGCCCATGAAGATACCACAAAATGTTTCGCAGTAAATATAAGCTTTGAGAAACTATGTAGTTTTGATGTGATATTATGTAGTTCTGTTATAAAAGAGCCTGAAACTATTTTAAACAATTTAAATAACACCGTTTTAAAAATCGAAAACGACTTACTCGAAGAATTGGACGAGAAATATAAGCTAAAGTACAAAGTGAACTGCCGAATACATTCGATACATTTACAGAAGTTGTGGAGGACTCTTATTCAAAATGAAGACTCCGAAATGTTCTTGCTTGTTAAAGGTACAGTGGTTAGAATGTCGGCTACGAAACTCTTAGAATTCCGGCGACAATACATCTGTGTAAAATGTAAGTATTCAATTAATGTCAAAGCAGACTACAGTAAAAGATACATGATAAAACAACCAAAACATTGTAATAACCCTGAGGGTTGTAACAGTACTAATTTGGTCACTTTCGGAGAGTTGGATAGCGATAATTGTAAGGATTATCAAGAGAT
Source organism: Pseudeuparius sepicola (assembly GCA_963920635.1). Classification (NCBI taxonomy): domain Eukaryota; kingdom Metazoa; phylum Arthropoda; class Insecta; order Coleoptera; family Anthribidae; genus Pseudeuparius; species Pseudeuparius sepicola. The sequence continues at coordinate 21,792,813 of OY987308.1, forward strand.
TAAGATACAAGAAGATATTTCAAGTTTGTCGAAGAGCTTAATGCCCAATACGATGTGGGTTACTCTTGAAGATGATTTGGTGGATTCTTGTAAGCCTGGCGATAGTGTGTCTATATGGTAAGCAAAAGTATTTAATTTAAAAAAATTAGAAATTAGGTACATTTTAAATGGTGAAAGATATTCAAACAAAGTTAGGTATAAAAACAGACACTTCAAGCATTATAAAGCTGTAATTTTGTATACATTTCCCACTTTACCAGTAGCAGAGGTATGGGTAGGTACTTTTAAACGTCATGTGATTGGTTCAAAGAAATTCGAAAATTCAAACTCACCAATTATGTTGACAGTTACTATATAGTTCGGGATTCGGATTTGCTCTGCAAACATAGCTAATGTGATAATAATATTTTGACCTAATGCTAAACAGAAAATGTCTTGATTTTTTTCTGTCTGTTTTCTTACAAAACAAACCTGTAATTTTTACAAGAACATTCATTTCTGTCGTTCGTCAACTTGCTAAAAATCTGGACTGCCTATACCAACGGATTCCAATTGTTTTTAGTGGCACTGTCAAACAACGTTGGTGTGAACTGTCAAAAGGTTCTAAAATCGAAATCGAACTATGCCTAAAAGCCAATCACGTAGAGGTAACGAATCGACAGAGTACCACTAAAATTACACCAGAAATTCACAGGATGTTTGACGCTTTTTGGGACAGATACCAACACGAACACTTAGTGGGACGCGACTTGATCCTAAAGTCACTTTGTCCAGAGGTACCTATTATTTGTTTCTTACCCCGTTTTTTTCTTTTAACAATTAAATATTCATAGCTCTACGGAATGTACCTGGTAAAATTAGCCGTGGCTGTTGTGTTAGCGGGTGGGAGCCAACGCGACAACCAAAATACCACTGGAGTTCGCACTAGATCCGAATCTCATTTGCTGTTGGTCGGAGATCCAGGTACCGGCAAGTCACAGCTGTTACGTTTTGCGTCCAAAATTATATCCAGGTCTGTTCTGACAACTGGAGTGGGATCCACTTCGGCCGGTTTGACAGTTACCGCCATCATGGTTAGTGCCTTGTCTTCAGTTAATTTTGTTTCGTGGCCTACTAAGATGCAGGGCATTTTTCCAGGAAAACAGAGAATGGCAGCTCGAAGCTGGCGCTCTAGTATTGTCAGATGGCGGTATATGTTGCATAGACGAATTTAATTCTATAAAACAACACGATAGAGATAGTATTCATGAAGCCATGGAACAACAAACTATTAGTATCGCAAAGGTATTTAATGTCTTATTTTCGAGAGACAAATGTTTTTGGCCATATTTTTAGGCCGGAATAGTCTGCAAACTCAACTCTCGCTGCTCTATACTTGCCGCGTGTAACCCTAAAGGAAATTTAAACCTAATGTTACCGTTATCAATGAGTATAGCGCTTCCGAGCCCGTTATTAAGTCGTTTTGACCTAATTCTCCTTATAAAGGATAGTGTAGTAGAAGATTGGGATTCTCTGTTAGCAGATTACATTTTAAATGGTTGCAAATCCCTGTCAAAATTGACAGAAAAAACTTCTTGGGATATCGAGATGTTGCAGGCATATTTCGCGGTCATAAGAAAGAAAAATCCAAAACTCTCCGAAGATGCTAACAATATTTTAAGCGCATATTACCAGTTTCAAAGAAAAATGGAAAATAGGAACAAAGCGAGAACTACTGTCAGATTACTTGACAGTTTAGTAAGGTCAGTAGTTGTTGTCATTTTTTGAAACTTGGGTTGCCAAGATGGCCATTTAAAAACAATGTAATTTTTATAGGTTATCTCAGGGCCATGCTAGATTGATGTACCACGATAAAGTTGAAGTCAACGACAGTATTTTTGCCATAATTTTAATAGACAGCGCTATGGAATATGATTCTTCGATGTTGAATTTAAATATAGGAACCCATAGTAATTTTCCCGATAATCCTTTGGGCGAATATAAAAAATTGGTGGAAATTATTTTAAGTAAACTCGGTTTGGAAAATATTTTGGACAGCGAACTAGCGAAATTATCAAATTATGTTGAGAATGCCGTTGTGCGCTCAAGGTTTTTTCAAAAAAGTACTTCAAATGAAAATAGCGAAGCAAATAAGACAAATATAGAAAGTTCGACTAGCAATATAGAAGATATTAGACTTTCAACAAATACAGATCAAGGTAGAGGCCAGGTATCTAGTAAAAACTGTGATTCAGGCTTTGAGTCCCAGCAAAAAACCACCGGCAGTGAGGAAAACACAAACAAAAGTCCACAAAAAAATATTGATACACCTAGTAAAAGTAATACACTTTACAATTTATTTGATAATATTAATGAAAGTGATTTAATTATTGATTCAAGTACAGTTTTACAAAAAAAATCTTGTAGAAATAAGATAGAATCGAATAAAAGAGCAAGTAGTGAAGATCTAGTGAAAAAAAGTGAAACGGACAAATTTAAAAAGTTTAAATTTTCAAAAAAATCAATTACAGTTAATTTAAGTGACAATAATTCTAATCGTTTGCCAAATAATATAGAAAATATTGTTGAAAAAGTGGTTGTGGAGAAAAAAATAGATGAAGAAATCAAAGAAAATAATGAAAGTAGAGAAAATATTGCAAATACGAGCAAAACTCCTTCAAAAATAAGCGTAAAAGATAAATTAAGCAAATTTAAGTTTGTCTTAAAAGAAGACAAGATGCCCCAACCAGAAAAATTAAACCAAAGCACTTCAAAACCGCCAGAAAGTGACGAGAAACTATTAAAAACAAAGTCAAAAAGCAAAGAAAAAACAAACTCGAATGAAGCAATAGCCATGATTAATTTAATTCCAAGTGTGAACGACTTGAGCAACATTGACATAGATTTTGATTGTAACTTTGAAAGAAAAATGTCGCAGAGGACCAAATCTTCAAGCAGCAGTCTTTCTGAGAATGTTAGAAGCGTTTTTTTGAGTTCTGAAGACATCGACGACACTGATTTAGAATTATAATACCAATAAAGTTATTTGTAAAATAAATTTGTTAGTTTCGCCATTATTTATTTCCTTGTTTTTTTTTGCGCACAAAGTGGTTTTGAGTTTTGCGCAAACTGGTTTTGAGTTAGCAAAATAGTTTTATTTAATTTTGAATTTTTTAATATCTTCTCGAGCATACAAATAAAACTGCAATCGGTTTTTTTAGTGCGCACTTTACATATATTCATATATAATAATTCGTTAAATAATTCATTATTAAAATCAATGGTACATAACATTATATGCAACTATATTAATCTACACCTCAAGAAACATTAATATTCCACTTGTAAATACCGTCAAACCGCTAGTTTGCGCGGTAGTTATTTTTGCGCAACCGTTTTTCTGATCTGCGCGCAACTCTACGAAGGGGGCGGCGGCGGCGGGGCGCTCAGCAGACTCGCCAGCCCGTCTATGCCGGGCGGGGGCGGCGGCGGCACGCTGCTGATCGGCGGCCAGGCGGCGAACGGCGGGGGCGCCTGCCACGGGGGCATGGTGCCGGGCGGCGGCGCCCCGTTGGTCACCGGCGTCGAGCCGGGCGGCGGCGGCTGCGACGGCATCCAGCTCATGGTCTGGGGGGGGCTCGTCGCGCCCGGGGGCGGCGGCGGCGGCATTATGCCTGGGGCCGGCGGCCAGGCCATGTTCGGGTGGCCCGGCCATGGCGGGGGCATGCCTAAAGGTAGAGACAACATATCTAAGGAGAAAAACGCAGAGAAAATTATGGATTATGGTTTCGCGCGGGGTTGGTTGGGCCTTGCGCGGGGGTTTGAGTTTCGTGCAAGGAAGTCGACTAGTTTTTATTGAAATCTTTATTTCTTGAGGTTGTTTTTCAGTTCTGACAATTTTGTTTGAGTTATATGAATACTGGTTTTGAGTTAGTTCATTTTTTATGACACTGACAAGTGTATCTTGGTCGTTTTGAAAATGTTTAGTGTACATATTAAATTATTAAATCCTTTATATTGTTTATTACTGATATACTACTTCTATATGCTAAAATTTGAGTTAGTTCATTTTTTCAGGGACAAGTAATTCTGCAGTTTTGAGAATATTTAAAGTGTTATACTAATTTAGTTTCAGTAAAACTGATATCCTACTTCTAAAAGCTTTTGCTGTTGTTTTTTGGTTAGTTCAGTTAACTTTTTATGGAAATAATGACTACGTTTATCTCGACGCGTTCGATCCGATTGTGAGAGGTTTGAATTCACTGGATCGGACTCAAATAGACGGCGCAAACCCTACAGATTGAAATTCAATCATATTTAAAATTTCAAGTCGAGCCGCTATTTCCAAACAAAAGTTGGCCAGAATGTGCACCAACCTACTGTGGAATAAGTATAATAAGTTAATGTCCCTAGAGAGGATTGAAAACCGTAGGATTCAATACTGATGATATAAACGTAGAATTATAAAAGATTTGACAGAACTCAATCGGATACATTTCAATCCGATCGAGTTGTCACGAGATAAACTTAGTCAATGACAAATATAAATATATAACATCATTTTCTGGTAGTTTTTAGTTCCCCACAAAAATGCTTTCAACTTTGGGCAATGATTTGAATTTTGCACAAACTATTCAGCGTTGTTTTTAGTTTTCATATTTTTTTGAGCTATATTATAGTCGTTTTGAGAATGTCTAAAGTGTTATATTAATGTGGGTCAGTTAACATTTTAAGGAAATAATGACAAAGAAAAAATATAACACCATTTCCCGGTAGTTTTTAGATCCCCACGAAAATGCTTTGAACTTTGAGCAATGTTTTGAATTTTACAAAAATTATTCGGCATTGTTTTTAGTTTTCATATTTTTTTCATATTATTAATAATAACAAATAAAAACCACCAATTTCTGGTAGTTTGTTCTCCACAAAAATGATTTGAACTTTGCATAAACTATACATTATTTAACATTGTTTTTAGGTCCCACCTTTTTTTGAGCTGTGTGCATCTTAGTTTTAAATTTATTTAAAGTGTAATATTAATTTATTAAATTATTTATAACTGTGATGCCTTACTTCTAAAAGATTATATTTGCAGTCATCTTTTTGTCAGTTCGGTTAGTTTTTCTTGGAAATGACGATAAATATGAAACTTTCAATAGTTTTTAGTTCCGCGCAGAACTACTTTGAACATTACTCGACGATTTGAAATTCGCGCAAACTAGTTGCGAGTTAGTGTATTCCAAGGTGTAATATTAATTTATTTATAACTATGATGCCTTACTTCTATTTGTTAGTTTGGTTAGTTTTTCTTGGAAATGACGATAAATATGAAACTTTCAGTAGTTTTTAGTTGCGCGCAGAACTACCTTGAACATTACTCGACGATTTGAAATTCGCGCAAACTAGTTTTGAGTTATATCGAGGTGTACATCTTACCATTCAATGGTGGCGGCATCCCGGGGGGCACTCCTGGGATCGCGGGCGGCGGGGCCGCCATCAACGGCCTGGGCGCCTGCTGCGCCGCGAAAATATTGAAGGCCGGCATCGTCTTCCTCTGGTGCCCGTCCTGGGGGGGACCGGGCGGCGGCGCCTCGCCGAGCTCCGCCATGAGCGACAGGTATTCCTCGTCGATTTTGGCCTTGTCGCCGGTGAGCCCCGGTATCGGGGGGCCGCCCGCCCCCGGCCTCTTGGACCGGCAGTCGCGGGCGATGTGGCCGGCGGCCCCGCACGACGAACACACTATGTTGTTGGTGACGTTCGGCTTGTCGGGGCACTGCAAGGGAAGAACGGACCGTGAGACGTTTGAACTACCAGGTATTTCGCGTTGATTTTGGTGCGTTAGAACCAGAGCTGGGCAGATCTATTTAAAAAAGATCGTTTTAAAGATCTAAGATTGCGATCTTGATCTAGCTCTTTTTTGTTTTACTAAAGAACGATCTTTTTTAAAAAGATCGTTTCAAAAAGATCTGATCTTTGATCTTAATTTGACGATCTTATAATAGATCATATTAAAGATCTAGATCGTTTAAAAGATCTAAGATCGTTTAAAAGATCTAAGATCTTTTCCTCATTTGTTTTCGTTCATTTTTGAAACGTTTCTGTGATTTTTTTTTATATAAAATTATGTTTTATTTTTGAATAATAAAAAATAGTGCTCTAGGTTGTTGTAGGAATAAGAGTTTTTGTTTTTATATCTACATATTTGTAAAATATGTTCTCATTTTGACCTCAATTGTTGTAAGTAGTTCGTTTTTGAAACGTTTCTGTGATTTTTATACAAAATAATGTAAGTAGAAAGGTAGGTATATATTTTTAGCAGAATGAAAAGTTTTGTACGAACAAGGATTTTTCTTTTTATACAAATATAATCTACATATTTCTAAAATATATGTATTACGAATTCAGTTACTTTCGTTACTAACGAGCGTTCATTTAAAGCAGTTTACCTCAGGAGATCTCTGGGTCTCATCTACTAAAGTGCAAATTGCCAGAATTCGCGAAAAATTACAAATAATATAAACAAACTGACGTACATTTTACCTACAACTACAAGAGCCTATTATGAGGTCAAATTTAAATGAATGCTTTATATTAATTTGTATTTTATTTTCAATTATCTATTTCTCAAAATTCCGAATTTTATAAATTAAGTTATAAAATTATAAATTGCATAAATAATCGGTGAACTAGTTACGTAAAATTTTACTTTACACAACTAGTAACGTAAACCTGGACGTATCATCACTTGCTCAGGTTTTGAAAGATGTCACTTTCTACTATGTCAAAATTAGGAAAAGTATTTATAGACATCTATATCTATTAACTATATAATATCATGAATTTTGTTCAAAGATCTTAGATCATTTAGAGGATCTTAGATCCTTTAGAAGATCTTAGATCGTTTAGAAGATCTTAGATCGTTCAAAAGATCTTAGATCGATTGATCTTTTTTAAACAGATCATTTTCAGACGATCTTTGATCTAAGATCCTTTTTGCATGAAAAAATCTATTTTTAAACGATCTTAGATCTTTTTTTGAAAAACGATCTGATCCATGATCTATATCTTTTTTGGCGCGATCTTTCCCAGCTCTGGTTAGAACTACTCTGTAGTTCGATGATACTTACCAGCCAGGATTTGTGATCTGTCGCGCCGCAATTGTTACATCTCATTCCGTCGTTTTCGCGCAAAGTGCCATTTAATTGCGCCAATTCTCTCAATTGCATACGTCTCAAATCGTTTTGATTTTCGGGTACCTCTACACCTTGTCTTATAACTTCTTTTATCTAAAAAATATGAGGAAAAATAATTTTTAAGTCTAAATTTGTTTTTTTTTTCCTTACACGTTCCACAGCTTTTTTGACACATTCAGGATTTGTAGCAGTAATATAAGCATGTAATGGTTCATCTTCTCCTGGCAACGGTTGTCCATCTTTTCTGCCTACTTTGCCTTCTTTCACGCTACCTTTTCCTCTTATGATTATTTTTGCTCCAGTTTCTTTTTCCATTGCTACAAAAAAAAGACAATAAAAAATCTCCTGACACTTTTTATAATTTTTACTCACTTTTGAGTGTATTTCCCCTAGGTCCTATTAGCAACCCTACAAAGTTAATTTCAGGATGTTCTTCTTGGGGAATCATCACTTTGTCACTTACTCTTATAACTGGAGGCCTACAAAATTAATAACAATAATCAAAGCTGATTTGTTTTCGGCATTTTTAACATACTTATAGTCCATTGGCGGCTTAAATTCGGGGTTTATCTCCTGCATTTTCAAAACGAGCGCGTGTCTCTCTTCCTCCAGTCTTTTACGAGTCCGAAATTCCCTCGTGTTCAACCTTTTGCCGTCGCTGCTATATATGGGTTCCGGGGACGGTGATCTGTGTAAAAGAGACAGAAAAATAGTGCTTTTGTCCCGATTCTGCCTTTGCCGTAATGTGAACGACATCGGCAGTGATTTTGTTTTTATTTCTAGTCTAGGTGGTGATAATTTCGATAAAATCCACGTAAAATAATCGTTTTTTAGGTGGATTATGATAGTCTGTTCACTCTGTTCCTAAAGGAAAAATAAGAATTAATGATTAGTTAAGTACTGCTGCAAAAACAAAAAGGTTATTGTTACTTTATATTGCCATCGCTTCTGAAATAAATCCATTATTATTTGGCTGCAATTTAAAATGTTTTCATTAGGAATTACTATTATTATTAATTTGAAGTACTTTCTCTAGAACAGAAATCATCATTAATTTTTCGTGTGAAATTATAAATACTAACCCACATCTAATCGTCACATATTATTAATTATGTGGATGTCGCAAAATTTATTATTTAATATTTTCTAATTTATTTTGAATTTTATTAAAATAAAATAATAACAAATCAAAACTGTTTATCAGCTCATTTCTGGAAAGGCCGCAAAAAAGCTGGCCAAATGCCACCAGATATTTTTTGACAATGATTAGATGTTCCAAAGTGGTTTTTCCAGTAGTCATTTAGGATTTATCAAAAATATTTGCACTGGTACGATCTACTATTACTTTCTAGAGTGACTGCTTGAAACCTAGAACATCTAGGATGCTTAGAATTGCATTTAAGTGTTTTTTTTTTACTGAAAAATCCACTTAACTAAAGACAAAAACAAAAAGAAATTTAAAAAAATAATTAGTGACTTGTTTTTATCATGGCGTTGCCCGTTTGACCACCGTAATGTACTCATCCGTTTGCACAGCACCTTTCCTCTGGATTTGCGGCAATCCCCAGGTCTCCAGAGCGCAGCTTGCGGCTCACCTCCTCGATCTGCAGTTGCACTGGAACCAAAACGGGTTAAATGACGGGCAGAGCCCGACAGTTAGATTTGCGAGAATCGTTTGGGGACATTTGAGTTTATCAATAAGCACTAGACACCACTGCATTCGCACATGTTCATAATGGAAGATTTCTTTCTTTCCGGCAGAAACGGTTTTGTTCATTTGAACTACTTTACGGAAGTGAGGAAGACGGTGGAAATAATAATGGTTAAACGTATTCTTAAGTAAATTTATAGCTGAAACAGTCATTATTTTTAAAAAACTAACAAATTCAAGGTTTTTGCATACTTTTTATCAAGATACTTTGTGCTTACCTTTCGAAAAGTCAGGGGATATCGGTGGTTTTAGGTCTCCGAGTGGAAGAAATTGTTTGGTGTGTTTGAACTACTTTAAGGAATTGCAAGGAAAACGGTGGAAAGTTTTGGAAATAATCGAATACATATTTAATATGTTAATTATGTAGGTACAGTACATAAACATCATAACAAAAATGATAGTGCTAAGTGCTAACATAAACATTAAAACAAACTTCTCTTCTGCCTACCAACTATAAGAAAATTTGCCCTGCAAAAATTTGTCAAACGCACGAAGACATGTTTTTTTAAGTAAAATTGCACAATCAACATATTTTTTCTATATATTATGATACCAAGTGAATATTTAATAACTAGGAGCAGCTTCTTGGATAATAAATAGTGGATATTTAAAAGTTAATATTAGGTCTGTGTTAGTACAATTTTGGTACATTTGAACTACTCCACAAAATACTGAAAAAATGAATATTTCGAGGACATTTTTAAGAGTTTCTGTAGCTTTATGTCTTTACTATCATCATAATTTTTGATTATTATATATATATTTCAACATAGCAAGACAGAATCAACCAGAACTGCATTAAATTTTAAAATTACATTTTTTACTGAAAAAAAAAAACAGAGATCCATTAATACTTATTTATGAAAACCACTTGAAATTAAAATTATCCATATTGTTTACTCTTTTCTTTAATTTTCTGCTCAATCTCCTTCACAATCTAAAGAAAACACAATCAAGAACACTTTTATTCATCAAAAATCAAAACCGCCGATGTTTCATTGCCTAAAATTGCTCTGCAAAGTAAAATTTTTATATTATTATATTCGTTTGCCTTCCATACTTACAAAATTGGCTTTCGATTGCATTGTTTCGACTCCCTCTATAATTCGCTAAACGATACTTACATTTTTTATTGCTATTATTATACGACTATTGTTTCCGTATCATTACCTATGTTTTACATACTTAAAACCTAGCAAATAGAATATATGAATTATTTTACTTACATAGATAAGCCTTTTCCTGGTCCTTGTTCAAGTTTTGCGGCAGTATAGTTGGCATTCCGGGAATAAATATCTTTTCGTGTTCGCTTCCGCCCCAACGAGACCGTTTCTTTTTCTTCCTGTCGCCGCCCTCTCCCGAATCTTGACTGCCTGCAAAGACAAATTATGTATTCAAGAAATATGACCTTTAAACTTGGGTACCCGTCGAATGGTTAGAATTCTCGCTCTGCTGCACGAGGCTGGCAAAGTTCCTCGTCGCAGCTAGGGTCGCCAGGGTGTCCTGTATCATTTTATCACCGTCGGGCTCCGGGGGAGTTTTCTCCCTCCTCCTGTCCCTATCGCGGTCCCTGTCCCTGTCCCTGCTCCTCGACCTGTCCCTGTCCCTGGTGTCCCTGTGCCTGTCCCTATCGCGGTCCCTATGGCGATCCCTGTCTCTATCTCTGGACCGTCTCCTACGGTCCCTGTCGCGGTCGCGGTCCCGATCTCTGTCGCGGTCGCGGGAACGGTCGCGGTGTCTCGAGGAGCCCATTCTGGACGAAATTTGAGTTCTTTCCGGAGCAAACTGAAGAAATACGGAGCACCGACAAGATGGGCACGGTGACGCGATCGATACGGGTAGTGACGTTTAGAGACGGGCAGGGCTGCCAACCGAAGGAAATGAAAGTTTCTAACCGACGAGAAAATATGGGAAATTTAAGCGGTATTCTTGTACAAATTTGCGAATATAAATCGCAAATGTTGGATAGAGGATATCAAAGTCACATTTTGTCTGAAATAAACACGTTTTGGATACATATTTCCTGAATTTTTCCTAGGGACTTTAGCGTTTATTTTTCCGCTATTGGTACTCGGCATTTGTTTCCTTGGGTTGGCAGCAGTTATTGGTCCGCCATTTTTATAGCGGCGTTGTGCGTCATCGGCAATATTTTTCGAGGGAACTGTTTCCACCGCAAAAACCACCCCCTGAGGTTGCTTACTTCGCGTTCCTAACGTTCAGGTAATCATCATTTGCAATTATAACAATCTCCCCTACGATTTTTGCAATTTTTTAGCTGAAAAATGACAGGGGACCACTTCGGGGACTACTCCTCCGACGATGGGGGCTACATAGCGAAACTGAGGGGCCTGCCGTGGTCAGCCACGGCGGACGACATCCAGAACTTCTTCTCCGATTGTAACGTCGCAGGCGGTAAAGACGGGATCCATATGACCTCGTCCCGCGAGGGCAGGCCGAGCGGGGAAGCTTTCGTCGAATTCGAGAGCGAAGATGACCTGCAAATAGCCCTCACGAAAGATAGGGAGAACATCGGGAACAGATATATCGAAGGTAGGGACGTTGTTTTGATTTTGCGCTTTGGCGATGTCCCTTTTTTGTAGTTTTCAGAGTAAAACGGGCCGAAATGGACTGGACTGTTAAGAGGTCGGGGCCAAACTCGGGCATGAACGATGACGGTTGTGTTAGGTTGAGAGGTTTGCCTTTCGGATGTTCCAAAGAGGAAATAGCGCAGTTCTTCACAGGTATGGTTTTGGTTTGTTTCTAATGAATTTTGTGTTAACGATTTTAAATTGGCGCAAAAAAAAGAAATATATTTGAAGGCATATTCCCTAATGTCCTTTGGACAAGATAAATTGTGTTTTTGTGGTGTCCACTTCTGATTTTCATTGTTGATTTATAGATAAGGGAATTTGTTGTATTTTTGTGCTGGAATACTAGTGAAACTTTGAAAGATAAGCTTCAGTACACCTAATAGAACTATCATTAAATAATAATGTTGAGAAATAACATTTATGTTTTCAGTAGTGTTCCAACATTTCTAAAACGTAAAGAGTTAGGTATTTGAATTAGCGATGGCACAAGTAAGTGCTCAAATTTACACAAAAAACTGGTACAACGGGCCAGGCGGTGGGTTAAAAATTAAATGGTAACATTTTTTTGTTCAATGGGTAAATTTTGGTGATACAAAAAATATAGATATATTATGTGTTTTCACATAATAACTTATTGAGACAGATGTGGTACTATAATAAAAACGATAATTAAATTCTCTACAAAAAGGTCTCTACGATTTTGCGGAATAATATTTTATCTAAAGGTAGCAAAAATGGGAAATTTATAGTTTAAAAATTAATAAATCGGCCAGGCTTATTCTCACTTAAACAATTGAAATATGTAGAATTCAATGCTGCAAAGAACAAATTGTTTTTGAGCAATGATTTTTCCATGTAGTAGTTCAAACGTACCGAAAATATTTTGAGGAAACCTAAAGTTCACGTTTTAAAACTTCTAATAGTGAATATTTACTAAGAAATGGGAAAACAATCATCTACATATAGATGTAAAACTCTATGTTTCTAAGAAATCCTAGAGAAAGTACAGAAATTGAAAAAATGACAGTCCAAGTTTAGGGCCTTGGAAATAATACTAAATGTAGGATAGAAAATCTGCTAAAGTTATTCTAGAACAACAGAAATGTGAAAAGTGTAATTTGATAACTAGTTTTGTTTTTGAGTAGATTATGGATTATAAAATATACCTACTTTAATGATCATCTTGTTACAAAGGCCTAGCCCTACCTGATAACTGATAATACCTTATAGGTATAATCCTTTGCTTACAGTATTTCAGTTTGAATAATTTCAACACATTATTTATTTAAAGCCATTAGGGGGTGTTCCAAGTAAGAAGTTATTCGGATTAACAAAATATTTGGATTAATGGGGGTGTACTGTACCTACAAATTTACAAAGTTAAATTTTTTAGGGCTTGAAGAAAGTACTAAACCTACATTCAAAAATCGGCCAAGCTTGTTATGAAATAACTCAAATATGGAGAAGTCCAATGCTGCAAAGGACAATTTTATATGTTATTTGTTTTTGAGCAGTTAATATTTTTCTGACCCATTTCCATATACAGCGTGTAAATGAATAAGTGGGAAAAAATCAAGGGGTGAATCTTTGAGAGATTCTAAGACTAAAAGTCTATATAAACATAGGTCCGCTAATGCTTCGTTTTCAAAATACAGGGTGCCAAACATTTTTTAATAATTATTATAATAAAACAAAAATTTTTTATAGCTAGCATTACCGTTTATAGCAATTTTTAAGGCTAGAATAAACTATTAATATGGAAAAAATATCGGGTATACCCTAGTTTTTGTTAATTGGTAGATTTAATTTTTTATTATGTTGTCCCGGAGACATGCAATAAAGTGATTTTTATTATTATTTTTTTAAAACGAAGCGAGATACGAGAATAATTCAAGAGACAAAAAAGTTGTATTTTTAGTTGCTGAATGCGAAAATAAAAGTTTTAAAAAAGTCAGTGGCGCACATTTTTTTCACAAAATCATTGGTTAAGGTGTTCTCGGGACGCCACTGTACTTATATTTTTAATCTAGTAGGGGCTAAATTAGCCTCTTCCTACCATAAATAACACTTCCAAATTTCAACAAAATCGGCTAAAGGATTATTAAGATATTTATGAAAAAGCGATTTTTTAGGAAGAGTTTGACACCCTGTATCTTGAAAAGGAAGCATTACCGGACCTATGTTTATATAAACTTTTCGTCTTAGAATCACGCAAAGATTCACCACTTGAATTTTTTCGCACTTATTCATTTACACCCTGTATAGTAGTTCAAACGTCCCGAAAGTGTTACACCACAGTGAGATGACCTAAAATTAACTTTCTTAAACTGTTGGCAATTATTGTGGTAACTGCCGAGGTAGTAAATCATTCCTTTCTTCTTTTGAACGACCTGTCAATGGTTAATCATTTACCTATATAACTTTGTAAGTTAACATTTTGCAAATAATAGTGTTTTTTGATCGCTTTTGCGCATATAAAATATGGCTAGAGTGCCCCCCTTGCACGATGTACCGTCGAAATTTACCCGTTTCCCGAAAAAGAAGTGTCGCCGTTTCATTTGAACTACTACTACGAGCCGAAAATGACCGAATGCCAGCGACTGAAAATCGCCAAACCGTGTATTGTTGTGGGAACTTGTGTGTTGTACGTACGCCCCGTAGGGTTGGAGATCGTGCCCAACGGTATCACACTGCTGACGGACTACTCGGGTCGCAGTTCTGGGGAGGCTTATGTCCAATTCGTAAACAGGGAGGTGGCCGAGAGGGCGCTGCAGAGGCACAGAGAAAAGATCGGCCACAGGTGGGGTATCGCAAGTATAGGTTGGTTGTTGAGAACGGTTCGGCGGTGGTCGGCTGGCGGCGGGGCGCACGTCTTACGGGCGGAACTTCCGTGAAGGGCGGGATTGACGGTTTTTCACCGTGCCCGACGTTCGATTCGAGGTTAAGACCGACAACGGCAGAGCGGCAAGTTTAGAAAAATTGCCAAATATACTTTTTCAGCTTTACTCGTAAAAGGAGCGACATTTGGATAGGGTCTAATGTTAATTTCTGTGTCATTTTCAACATGTAATTCGGAAAATATCAGCTATAATTTCTTTTAGTCAAATGAAGATTCACTAAATGAAATTCAGAACGCATCAGTTGAATTTAAGATTAATCAAGTGTATTTTAGAAACGATCACATGTAATTCAGATTTCTTTGTCAATTCTATTTAGGAAAAGATCAAAATGTAATTCAGAAAGCATCAGTTGTAATACAGAATGTGTCATTTGTAATTCAGAACTCCCACTTCCCCACTTGTAATTTATTTTACAAAACACTTCATAGGAGTTCTAATAAAAAAAATTCAAATTAAAGATATCTTGATAGGTTATACAGTGCGGTCGTCATTTAAGTGTGCAACATATGAGAATTTTTTTTATTAATTGCACAACGAAAATACAAATATTCCCAAAAGTTGGTGCATGTTCGATAATCATATTAGGCGCACTTACAGGGTAGGTCAAAAAATATAAAAATTGTACAAGAGTAAAGTACCCTTATTTCAGAAAATTCAGCAAAATGTTATTAAGAAAAGTTGTCTAGAATTAAAACTATGCCTAAATACCGAAACATGGCCTCCTAAGAAAAAGAAATATATTTTCTTGAAAGACATTAATAATTTCATAAAAAAATTGTTTTAATATTCACCCTAAACAATTTCATAAATCAATCAAAATTTTATCAATTTCGCATAACTGTTCAACTTCAAGCATATTTGTAAAATTAACTTAGATTTTTAATTTTTTAGGGAATAACAAACTTCATGTTTGTTGCAACGATATTAAACAAAACTTTAAAATTTCGCAAAAATTCTTCTGCACAAGGTAAAACATTAGTAATGATAATGGAAATTAATTAACGAAAAATTTTTTTTCTTAGGAGGCTATGTTTTGGTATTTAGGCATAGCTTTTAATTCTAAACAACTTTTATTAATAACCTTTTGCTGAATTTTTTGAAATAAGGGTACTTTACTCTCGTGCAATTTTTATATTTTTGACCTACCCTGTATGCTGTTTAACTTGCAACCATTCTAAGTGCGCCTAATATGATTATCGAACATGCACCAACTTTTGGGAATATTTGTATTTTCGTTGTGCAATTAATAAAAAAAAAGTCTCATATGTTGCACACTTAAATGACAACACTGTAGATAATATAAAGAATATAGATCAGTATAATATAATATATATTATATATAATACAGAATAATAATAATGACCCATTTCATTAATTTAAATAACTCATTTTCAGTATCCTGAGAAAGCAATTATTCAGTATTATAAATTATCTATCTATATTTTAATCTATAACCCATCAAGATATCTTAATTTGAATTTTTTTTAGGACTCCCTGTATGAAGTGTTTTGTAAAATAAATTGCAAATGGGAGTTCTGAATTACAAATGACACTTTTTGAATTACAACTGATGCTTTCTGAATTACATTTGATCTTTTCCTAAATAGCTGAATTACATGTGATCGATTTTGAAATACACTTGATTAATCTCAAATTTAACCGATGCTTTCTAAATTACATTCATTTTTTTCTGAATTAAGTCTGTTGTTTTCTGAATTACAATTCATAAATCTAAAAAATTACAGTTGATGTTTTTTGAATTACAACTGATATTCCTGATTTACATCTGACCTATTCTGCAATTGACTAATCTGAATTTTAATTGATGCTTTCCGAATTAAATGTGGAAAAGGTGTAGATATCTTATTTATTAGAAACTATTATTACGTTTTCCATGAGTACTGAATACGAATTGAATTCACATAGCGTATTGAATACTACAAAGGTTTCCATGTTGGTATTGAAATCACTTTAAATTTGAGTTTTAAAATTTGATAAATGACAGATTTTCAACTGTCAGAAATATGTCATATTTCCCAGATGTTGAAATAAAGCAGATTGCAGAAGGAGACGGGAAATAAAAGTTTGAGAAATAATGTGCTCCCCAAATACTTTCAGTAAAACAATGATTTCTTTGTCTCTCCAAACATAGCGTTTTGTGTCATTTCTATTCATTTTTTTCTTGCAAATTAATTCAAGATTTGAACCATTCCAGGTTAGGTTAGGTTCTCTTCTCCAAAATTGCCGAATGGACTCAACACAGTAAGTGTATTTAGTTTGAATTGAATACTTCATGGAAACTTAGGAAGAATTACTATACCTGCCAAAATCTGTTGTCCAAGCTCCGTCAAATGAAAAACTGTCAATTAGCCAAGGTTGTTAAGTTGACAAATAACCTTCTCCAAAAGTCACTGCTGTCACCTGTCATCGAAAGTAGGAATTAAAGGTATTTTCCAAAAAATGTTAGTATTCTACTTTTAAACGGTTAAAAATAGTGAAATAACATGGAGCGCTTTAATTTATATTTGGAAAATAGTTTCATTCATGGCAGTGACAGTTAATTTTGGAGGAGGTTTTCTGTCAAATTGACAGAGATGAAGCTTCTTTATGCATTTTTCACCCAAAAGCCAAACGCTGGGGTTTCGTGGGTTGTTTGCGGTTATCAAGCGATTTTTTTCGGTTTTTTTTTAATGGATTTTACATTTTTCATGATTGTGAAGTTTTGGAGAAAATATTGAAAATCAATCGTTACTGTAGATTTGTAGAACTGGTTGAATTTCTTTCACAGACATACTGTACCTGGTTTTTTCATGGTGAGTTATTTATTAAGTTACTTAAGTCCTAATTATGTAGAATCCAGTGCAGCAAATAACAAATTGGTATCTAATTTCCTTTTAGTACAAATAATTTGTTTTCTTACATGTCTGAAAATGGATAAATTTTCAAATCCGTATTTTGACTTCGGGGCAGTTGTGTTTGGTTATTTCCCCAAAATTTCATTGTCAACTATTTTCCTTTCGAAAAATATCGCCCGATTACCGTCGGCAATGCCACGGGACACTGCCGCGTCCCGCCGCAGGGCCACCGATGAACGATTTTTTTTAACGGAGTGAGGGAGGGAGGAGGGGTGTGGGTAAAGGAGGGGTAAATGGGTCCCGTACTACCATTCCTTGATCCTCCTTCATTTTTGTAATATTTAGGCGTAATACGTTACTCGTAGATGATAAGGCGACTTTTTTTTAATCGAGTATTTTTACTGGACTCTTTTAACATCGGGTACAAGATTGTGCAAAAATAATGTCAAAATATGCTTTGAAGCGGGTCTTGCAGATATGTTTTTCATTAAAAAATATCCTTATACGTCGATTTAAGATTTTAAGAAAATATTTTGCCGTTATTTTCGCATAATAATATGTGTTCCTGAGATACATTACACACTTTTTAGAATTCCCTATATGGGATCACATGAAAACATAAAAATGATACAGTAAATAAGACATGTATGATGTATGATTTTTCTGCCAGTTGTCACTTTTAGTTTAACTAAAAATAAAAAGGTATGTGCATCAGTCGGCTAACATTTTTCTCTGCGGTGGAAGGCAAAAACACCCCTCTACTGTGAAGAAAGTTCGATTTAAGTTTAGCTGTCAACTGGTGGAAAAATTATTTTAAATTTCGAAATAAAGACCTCGACACAAACAACATTACTCCAGTAACTTTTCCCGTTGCGATAAACCACCAAGAAAACTAAAATCCTTCATTTGTTTTCCCCTTCTTCAATCTACTGAAAAAAAAAAAACAGGTATATCGAGATTTTCCGAAGCAGCCTCTCAGAAATAAACAGCGCTATGGGTTACTCCAACGGAGGAGGCGGTGGCGGCGGCGGCGGCAACCAGGCCGCCTCTGTCCCACGCCGAGGGGGCCCCGGGACTTTCGGGCCCCGTCCGGGACCCTACGATCGGGGGGATCGGTATGGGGGAGGAGGCACCCAGACCAACCGATTCCAGGCTAGAGGATCGCGTAGCTTCAAAGGTAGATCTTTGTGGGGGTAGCTCGAATACACCAAAAGGGGCTGCGTTGGGAATTTGTGGATTTGAACTGCTTTCCATAGGAATGACCATTTGTGGCCCTATTATAAAAGTTGAACATATAAATCGGTTGTTTTAGACATCCTTATGAATAAAAAAATTGCCTATAGAGTCCGAGACAATATATTCACAATTATTTCAAAGGTTGTTCTTTGAGGGGGTAGTTCAAATGCAGTAAAAGTGGACCATTTGCAATATTTTGAGAATTTGTGCATTTGAACTATTCGGTAAAAATTACTATACGGCTCATATAAATAATGTTGTATTGCGAAAATTTAGATCAGTCTGTGAATAAAAAAAATGGTTTGCAAATATTACATTTCATAATGATGGACATGTTCCACTATGGAATATAAAATTTTCATTATATTATGTTGGTGGTTCCAAACTATATATAAAGAGTAATTATCCATAGTTGATATATTTTCGCAGTTATTATTTTGAGCACAAAATTATGTCAAAACTTAAGTTAATTCATATTTGCCGCCATTTAAACAACCAATAAAACAATACTTCCTGTCATAGTGTATCTACTGTGTTTTTACCAGGCGATAAAAGATCAAGATGACTAGTTCCCTCGTCTTAATTTCCACCAGTCACAAATGCGCAATTTTGAATTACAAATGGTTTCTAGATGGAAAAACTGTATGACAGCACCTGTCAGCAGTTTTTTCGAGTTTACCCGCGGTAAAACTTGACAGCTGCTGTATAATAGGTAGGTAGTATGTTTTGTAAGCTATGTGTATGCAGAATAATCTGTTACTCATGAAATAGTCTTGTCAAATACCATTCAGGCATCTAATTTTTCCTGTGAATAAAATCCAAAAAAACAATGTAAGTACATTCGTGCAGGTGCAAAAATCCTCGTCTTTGACTCGGATTTTTCTTGCCACCAGCACTCATGCTTGCTTGTTAAAATATTACTTAGCAACGTGTTTTTTTAATTTTTTCGGAAAAATTAGATGCCCTAATGATATTACTTGCGATAATAGCCCTATGTGAACCTGATATTGTTTTTCTCCCTCTAATGTTTTTTAAAAATAATTGCTGGGCTCAAACAATAAGGTAAAAAAAGAATAGCTTGATCTACACACACTTTTAAATAGACAAATAAAGAAAATAGTTGGAAGGAGCCCATAATTTCCAAATTTTCAAAAAGCGATTGAAACAACCTAAACTGCCGTGTGTTCCCCCAAGATTTCAACAACTACAACGAGCGCCCGACGTCCACCTGGGGCGCCGGGACCCAGAACAATGGCGGGGGCTCCATCGGCGGCTCCCGCAGCCCCTACGAAATGGACTCTTGGGGGAGTAGTCCGAACGCGGCGCCCGGCAGCGGCAGGCCCGGCATGCACTGCGTCCACATGAGGGGGCTCCCTTTCAGGGCCACCCAGGCCGATATCGCCGAGGTAGGTTATGGTATCTGAGGTTTTTAGACTAATTTTGATGCGCTTTTGTTATTTTTATTCGTCCGTTCTCTCCTTAAACTTCAAAACTACCAATAGTTCATGTTAACTACCTAGTAGTTCACTTGGCGCGCCGGGTAGTTCACACGTCCAGTTAGTTCAAACGCGCCAATTTCCGCAGTTCTTCAGGCCCGTCATCCCGGTGACGATCCGCCTGCTCCAGGATATTTTTATTCATCCGTTCTCTCCTTAAACCTCAAAACTACCGATAGTTCATGTTAACTACCTAGTAGTTCACTTGGCGCGCCGGGTAGTTCACACGTCCAGTTAGTTCAAACGCGCCAATTTCCGCAGTTCTTTAGGCCCGTCATCCCGGTGACGATCCGCCTGCTCCAGGACGACACGGGCCGGGCGTCTGGCGAGGCCGACGTGGAATTTGCGTCCCACGACGACGCGGTGAGGGCCATGAGCAAGGACAAGGGCCACATGCAGCACCGCTACATCGAGCTGTTTCTGAACTCTGCCGGGGCCGGGGGGGCGGCGAACGGGAGGCCCGCGACGGCCGGCGCCTTTGGGCGGAGGATGTAATCGGCTCGGGGGGGGGGGGGATCACAGCTTTCTTTCGTCCGGGTTTCGAGTTAAGTGCGTCGGGGTCCGACGGGGGGCGATTGCTGGGATTATGAGCTTAGAAATTGCACAGTTGTCGACAGCGGTTTTTTTTTTGTTCATTATGTGGTAGTTCAAATGTTCCGAGCACTAAGGAGCAGCCTTAATTTATACCAGGCAAGCGACCCGAGAAAGTTGAGCACAAAGTACTTTAATCGAGGGGATACTTCAACCTCGGGGGCAAATACTAAGAAAAACTATCAAGTGGCAGCTCAATATTTAGGTTTTTGGTTCATATAGCCTTTGCAAGAACTACCGATGGATAACTTTTGATGTCGGTAGTTCAAATGTCCCAAGGGTAGTCCAGTGTTGATTGAAAAATTTGCCTTTGTTAGGTAATTGAGTATTTACCTAGAAATTATATTTAAAGCTGTAGTCACATTTTTGCGTTTATATAAAATTGCGAAAACGATGCAGTTGCCTCCCGTCACTAAATTTCTGTATTACAGGGCGTTAAAAAATATGGTTGGTGTGTTTTATCTCATATTAGAAACGACTTAATCTTAATACTATCGATGTAATGTTGCATTATTCGCCAACGTAGTTGTACATTTTGTTTGATCCACGTTCGAATTGAATACATTGGGTTTCGTGTGTGGGCAATTACTATTATCATCATCATTTCTCTGTTTATTTTTATTTTTTTGTAGCCTAATAAATGTATTTTAATTTTTAGGTGGTGGTTTTATTGAAACACTGTTGTTCTTTGCACTATTTATTAAATAGATTAATCTATATACACATAACCTTACACGGTTCAATTCAATAGTATAAATAAAAAATGAGAACAAAAACAATCACTCCTTAAATAATAATAATAAAGGTTTGGTGGATTTAATAAATACATGTCAAAAAATATGGTTTTTAGTCATGTTTAGGTATTAAAAATACTTTTAACGTATCCTACTAATCTTCTCTATAAATATGACGATACATACACTAGTAAAATGTGCAGCAGGTAAGCTAACAAAAAAAACTAGTAAAAAAATTACGACCAATTGCACATGCATATAAAATGAAACACCCTGTGTAAAACGCGAGTTAATTTTAAACAGTGTCTGCCCGGAATTTGGCATTTTTAAAAGCGGGAATTATAAAAATTTAATACGGTTTCTTGTTGCATTAAAACCTAGTAAGCACTTGATAGACGTTGATTAAAAAATAATAAGGGAACATTAACGATAAGCGTTTGCCTATTATTATTATTATATTTCAATTCCTTTGCCTACCAATAGATAGCGCCGCCAAAAAGTAACTGTATTCCCCTATCATCTCTTACTCAACACTCAACGATAAGAGATAAATTGCCTCGAAACGAATTATCGCGTTTCTTTCTCCGTCAACCTGTCGATTAATTCCTGCAGCGGCGCCAACTCTCTTCTCTCGATCAAGCTAAACTCTTGAACGAAGAAAATAAAATGTTTAAAAGACGTGTTTAAGTGCGCCTCTTCTCCAAGCTGCACCACTTCGCTGAAATGCTGATGGTAGATATGCGCATAGACTCTGAACAACCTCTTCAGTATTGTTTTGGCTATGGACTGGAAATTTTTCGGAAATGGTACGCCTGAAAAAGTTTCAACTTTCACATTTAACGAAGCACGAAGCAAATCGTTCATAACCCGCTGCACACTGTGTATTTTATTATGCCTTTCTTACCTATTTTTGAAGGAAATAAAGTCTCGTCGTCTAGTTGATCCTGTACCCAGGTCATCAGATAGTCTATGTATTTCGGGGCGGAACATTTTATCGGCTTCTTCACTGTGTGCCCGTCGGCCCAATGGTACTCGTATTTGGGGCCTGCCGACATTATAGGGCAACTTTCCTCTGTACAAAACTCCGTTATTGTTCCGTATAACATATTTATTTGGTTGAAAAAATCCACGGCTGCAAAGGGACCAGAATTATGAGTAAAACGAGCCAGCGAATGTGGAAATCGGTTGAAAAACAACAAAGACATTGCCAAATAGATCTTTCTAATACCAAATTTATCAAGGGGGCCTATAAAACAATCTGTCATTCGTTTGTTTCAAAAACAAAATTCAAGGCACTCTTAATTTTTTTTTACACAATGAAAGTTTCAGGGTGACATGTTTCGCGAATATCTTACTCTCATTTCGTTTGTAATGAATCGAAGTATAATAAAATAGTGAAAACCGTTCGAAAATGGCATCCTGAAAGGCAGGGCGGGCCAAAATAAGTGAATATTTTAAGAGATACGTACTATTCACAGCCACCCATTCGTTGAGGTCCTCGCCCTCCGGTAACATCACTGCGAGCCTTAAATTCCCCGAGCCCAGCGTAGCGGCGGCATGCTTCATAAGTTCATATTGATGTGTCCCCTCGGGGATGTTCTTCTTGGGTTTGAATGTCCTGGACGACCTGCTTCCGCTAAAATCGAAAGAATCATCCTCCATTTCCCAGTTATTTCCGGAAAATCGGTTTAAAAATAGAACCGGACGGTCTCGCGCGTGTAAACTTACAAAAGGAAGCTCATTCTGTGGCTTTCTAGTTGATGAGATAAAAAGCTGAAGTGGCCTCTCGATTGGAATTGTTTTATAACATTAAAATCGACGATTTCACAAACAAACACAAGTGCTGTTTCTTTTGTCAATGACCTTTACGAAAAATCACAGATGATTCAATCTTTTCCCCCATGTCACTAAGTGGGCCGGCCCCAAAAACCCTAGAAAAGTCTCCAGATAGTTACTACAATACGTTGGCAGCACTGCACTGTTATTTTGAAAGATGTCAGAGTGACGTTCAAGTTAAATTTTCTGTTATTACATTTTCCAAAAATTATGGCTACAAAAACAGTGGCAACAGCAACAGTGAGAGCAGTTAAAAGAAAGCTTATACCCACCAGGGCAGCATTGGTCCTTGTAGGTTTAACTTATTTTTTTTGTTATGAAATACGTTTCTAACCTCAAAATTTTCAGACCCCTGCAGCTGTAAACAGGGTCAAAGAAATCCTAAAAGACAAAACTGATGTTGTAAGGCCGAGAGAAAACCTTATTGATTTTTTTAACCCTATATTTTTAGGTTGGTCTCAAGATAGGTGTACGGCAAAGGGGCTGTAACGGTTTATCATATACCTTAGATTATGCACCCAAGAAAGGTAATAATACTCTAATAATAATATATATCGTTTGTCCCTGTTTATTACAAACAAAATGAGCCCTCATTCTTGAAAATCGTCACAAAAGAAGGCCTTAGTTTTGTTTTTGAAACATACGAACGAGGGATTGTTTTATAGCCTCCCTTGATAAACTGTTTTTGATAAATCCCCGTTATTTTTAACCGATTTTAACGTTTGACAGCTCGTTTTCTCGAAACGATAATAATATGCTCTACATGTAAATTTTTCCAGAAAAACTAGACGAAGAGGTTGTTCAAGATGGCGTTCGAATTTTTATAGACAAAAAAGCGCAGCTAACTTTACTCGGTACTGAAATGGACTACGTAGAAAATAAATTAAGTTCCGAATTTGTTTTTAACAATCCAAATATAAAAGGCACCTGCGGCTGTGGAGAATCTTTTAGCGTGTAATATGGCTTTCTCAAATAATATGCTGTAGTACAATTTGTAAATAGATTATTTATTTCACATAAATATACATAGTTTATTTAATTGTCTTATATTTTAAACATATACAAAATAGTCACATCCATAATATAGAAAATTCGTGGGGCTTATCTACATTAGTTTGGGTTGTTGTTTTAGCTTTGAGATATCCAAAATTTTTGGACCATCGTTCTTTAGTTGAGGTAATTTTTGAAAATGTGGAGCAACGTTGTCAGATCCTTAAAAAATTAACATTGTTACTTGCTCAATTAAAAGGTTTCTAGGCTTACCTGAGGCAATCAAATTATACTTCTTCATGTATTGTACTGTCGCAAAAGAAAATTCGGGCCTTTTTGGAATTATCCCGATTTTCTTTTCACTTTGCTTTTTCTGTATAACTTTAGCCAGTTGTTCGTCTGGCAGATATTTCATCAAAAGTTGCTTGACAGCGAAACTTATCTCACTATCACTGCTACCATCACCAGAATCCAGTGAAACACCTTCCATATTGGGTACATTAACTCCGATACTTTGCAAGTGCTTTATTGTTGCTGCTTTTACTTTGTTCATTGTTTGTTCACGGGTATCTTCACATATTTTGCCCGGTTCCGGAGTATCGAAAACTCTTGTTTGTATGTGGGCCTTTTTGAGAATTTTATTGACTTGTCCCATGAGATTGTTGTAGAAAGTGGTCCCAATTTCGGAATTTAGGTCCTCTTCGGATCTGGAAACGGTAATTACCATTATAAACTCTTAATTAATTATTCATCTTATATTTTAGACCAGACTTTCTCAACTCTGACTTTATATTTTAAAATATTAAGTTTATGTTTTAAATTTACTTTAACTTCTGAATGTCTAAAGTCAAGAAGAATGTTTGGCGATGAACTCTGAATTAAGAGTTTACAGTTGTAAGTTTAAAAGTCTGAAATTAGGCTTTAAAATATAAAGTGCGGTATGAAATTTAAAGTATAAACTTAAATTTGAAAGTTTCCAATGCGAATTCATAGTTTTTTTAGTCTCAATAAGAGTTTAAATGTATGAATTCGGAGTTCACAATTAAAATTTTGGTCTAAATTGAAAATATAAGTCCAGTTTCATAATTAAAATGCAAGTTCATAGTTTAAAGGTTTGAAGTCTAAATTAAGTGTTTATTATCTTAATGATAGTTTAAAAGTCTAAATTGAGGCCTTAAAATATAAATTTCAGCTCAAATTCAGAGCAGAAGGTTTAATTTTAAAGTTGTGAATTCATAGTTTAAAGCCTAACAACTAGAAGTTAAGAGTTTCAAGTCAAATTAAGAGTTTGTAGCCTTAATAAGAGTTTAAGTCTGAATGAATTCAGAGTTTAAAATATAAATTGCAGTCCAAATTAAGAATATAAAGTCTATATTTAGAGTTTGACATTTTTTAAGAGTTTAAAGTCTAAGTGAAGAAAGTAAAAACTTACTCGGAACTTTCATAATCATTCATATCGATCTTGATGCTGGGTTCGGGGCTTGGGCAAGCCTCTCTAACCCTTATAGGTTCCTGTAAGCACAACGAAGCATCCACACATGTCCTATCTTCATTTTTGTCTTCGCTTTTTTGGGAACAAGACTCTGTTTCGGTTATTTCTTGAATTTTCGGTTCGTGGTTGAATAAATCTCGATTTTTCTGCGGTTGTCTTCTGAACGATACTTCAAAACTTGTCATCATGTCTATCGAGAATTTCTGCATTCGTTTCCTGGGAGTATCTTGTAGAGCGGCTTTTCGATAGTCTTCGTGCTGAGTGCTGGTCACGTATTTCTCTGAGGAAGCTTCCAGTCTTTTCGGGGAGTTTGTCTCTTTGTTTAGAAGCGTAGACACTTGTTTTTGTAAAAGTATTAATTGTTCGTTTTGTTGAGAAATTATTTTTAATAAGTCTTTTATTGTAGGATCATTATTTGGTGTTTGTTCTTGTTTTATAAGGTCTGTCTGAGTAGAATTATTACATTTTTGTACAGAGGTGTGCAGAAATTTATTTGTAGTAGAGCGAGGTAGTATATTTTGAAAAACATCTTCTGTACTTGGTTGTGATTCTTTTTCATTGTTTTGAGGTACAAATTTTGTCCCAAACATATTTGCTGGCTCATTAATAATGTTCTTAGAGAACAAAGGAGAATTAGGTCTGTTGAAATTGTCATTTTTTTGAATAAAATTTCGACTATCATTAAACGTTTGAATATTTTTGTGCACGTCAAAACGGTTTCGTTCTCTATTATTACTCACAGGAGAAGTTTTGTTGGCTTTAAGTGGTGAATTTTTAGAGTTACTCTGCTTTTTATAATTAAAAACATCCGTTATAGAATCTTCTTGTCGTAAATTACAAAATTCCTTATAAGTCTTAGGTTTCTCTTCTTTTTTCGCACATTCTTCAACTTTATGAACTTCTTCTTGAGCTCTCGATACTCTATTCGGTTCAACGAGACTCAAATCCAAGTGTCTATTCGGTATATTCGCCAAATAAATTTGTTCGAACGTTTTAACATTTGTCGCTGAATTCGAAACGTTTTCTGTAGGTCTCTTATGTCCAAACGCTTCACAATTTAATGGAGCACGTTGTTGAAGTACAGGGCTTTCAAATCTAACTTGTTTTTTAAGGTACGATGTGTTACTTTGATTTGCAATGTGAGGTACATTTTCTTTGTTCCCATGTGATACATTTCGATTTTCTTGGGTCCTCCAAGCTGTGTAAGGTGTGTATTGGTTCGTAGAAGCACGTAAAGGGCATAGAACTGATATATCTGGTACTACTGGTACGGGTGGAAGCTACAAAAATGTGAGGTGATAACCAAATTAAATTAAAATAAAAGTAAACAAATACTTTTTCGAATGATATAGGTGCTGGTAGACGTCTGGGTGCATCATAAAATGAATCCATAATGGGTTTTTCAAAAATTTTCAAATATTTCCGTTATTTGTTGACATATTCAGCAAATATAAAAGTAAGGTTGACAGATGTTCACAAAACACAAAAACCAGGGCGTTGAAGTTAGCGCTTCTTCTTCCCAAATATTTAAATGCTCGTTCACCTATCACGGGTGAAAATCATAGACGTAGTCAACACTTTTAGGCTTTATTAAATTAAATAAATTACAATTTCACTTGTTTGTTGAATTGCATGGTAACAATCAAATAAGTTATCGTAGCAGAGAACATGGACGTTAAAAGTCCCTGATTTACAATAAAAAATCCCGAAGCGGAAAATTTCGGCTGTAGAGCTCTTGAAAAGTTCCTCAAAAAAATAATTTCGTCTCTTATTTCGCCTTTTCTCATATGCTCGTGAAGAAAGGAGCATGTTTTTGCCACTCTTCTGGCTGATTTTTCTACAGAATCGCAAAACATTACAACGGCTAACACACGGATCTAAAAGAATGAAGTTTTTGAGAAATTTTCGATTTAATTTTTTTATATACTCACCACACAAACAATGGTTAATATGATAGCGATAAATACACTAACGTCAGTGGTGCTTGACATAAATCCCAAATAGATCAAATCGGCGGTTTGTAAAATGTGAAGAAGTGTTTCTGTTATAATGCAAAACATTTGGTGTCCTAATATCAGGTTTGTTTCTTCAACGACAAAATAGAGGTCGGAGTAAATTACGCACAAGTTTTGAAAGTCGTAGATCACACACTTCCTTTCTAAAATGTTTGACGAATATGAGGCTATTAAGTGCCTCGAAATATAGTCGTATCTTCTCTTCAAAAACCTCATGATTGTTACAAAAATTATGGCAGTTGCGCTCAAGTGTGTCCGATATATTATTTCCACTGCAAATGCGAATATGTCGTGAATACCTCCGCTAACAGCCATGTTAATTAATTCAAAAATGGATTGACAAACGACGAAAAATAGTAAGACGACTGGCATATAGTAATCTGCTTTAGACACCTTATATTTAAACTCGTTTTTCACTAAAAGATCTTCGATACTTTCGATTTTCGCAAAGAAGGAATCCCAGTGCTTTCGCCGAAATACAATCGAACTGTTAACGCAGTAAATAAAGTAAAATATGGCGAAGAACGTGTGGAAAATGTCGAATATTACCAAAGTGAATGCACTCTTGACTCTGAATATTTTATTGTCTTTCCCTTCTATAGACCATGCCAAATGAATTGGAAATAATACACACAAAATTATGGTTTGTATTTTGAAGTACGTAATTTTCTTTTGATTTGCCGACCACGGAGGTACAATACTCAAGAATTTTGAAATTTTAAATGCAAGCTTGAGGCTTCCTATGTCGTGATGCGACATCGTGAAGGGTTGGTTGTTTTGCGTTTTCACACCACAAATAAAGGATGCCTATATGTCGTAATAATGAAGGGGTCATAAGTAGGTAATTTTCAGTATAAAACTGTATAATTATTTCCGAATTAAGTATGTAGCCGCACGTATACAAAAGAAATTTATGATACAAACACCCGTTATGGACATTAAATATTTAAAAGTGCACTGTTTATTTCTGTATGGAAAGAGGCAGGGCAATCAACAGACAAAATAATAAAATACACGAATAGGTGTTATTAAAATAACTTATAAGTTATAAGTGATATTTTTTTGTTATATTTTTTATGTAATGCAAACTGTAAAAAGTGTACTTATAATTTAAAAAAAATGAATTTGTTTATTTTTTCTTTTATAAAATTCTGTTCACAGATGCATATCAAAACCCACTTAGGCGAATTTTCAATGCTTCAACTTAAATGCCCATTTGCTTAAACGTCGTGTAACCGTGTGTTTTTTTTTTAGTTTATGAACAGTAAAACAAATAAATTCTAAATGTGGTTTATCACGATTTATGTAACAAATTGGCGGGCTTGTAGGAGAAATGAATCAGTTTGATGGAGTGTGTGCGGGTGTAAACAACATAGTTTAGGCCTCAGACTATTTGTCTGAGGTTTAGGCAATAACGTTTGTCATTTTTTCGAATATTCTCCAAAAATGCACCTAGCAATAATAAGACACTCCTTCGTATACATCAGTCAATCAGATGACGGGTAAGTTTTATATGCAGCCACATGGTGCATGGTGCTCATTTGTTGTAAAGATATATTTTTTATTGGCGATGCTAAAACTGAAATCTTTCCCATAGCCACTATTTATTTAATTGTCCCAACCGTAAATATGTCATATTATTGTCTCTTGTTTGTTTATTTATTAGAAGATGCAAAATAATAATTATTGTGCTTGAACATTTATTTCTCTAAACTGATGTATTTAACTGTACAATCATAACTAGATAAGTGGTTACGGAAAACATTAAGGTCGCCAGCAATTTTTGATTGGTTACAAAAAAACCAACTGCCGAAAACTGTGGTGTTAAATTTTGTGCGTATTTTCCAAGATGACCGACTTCCTCTCGCATTTCCAAGTCGCCAATTTCGTTCTGTAATAGAAAATATGTTTCCGCAATCTCTTTCCCTTTCCATTCGACTCTGCCGCAAGCCATCATCATTAGAAAACTTTCAACCTAAAAACAATGCAATTAAAAAAGTAAGTTAAGCGTACCTATTATATGATAAATTTGTTTTACCCAATATGGTAAAATCAGGAGTAGACTTGAAACAGTGAAGAGTGTTCCCGGACCACTTCCCAAATTTCTTAAAAGAACGAACGTCAGCAAATTTAAGGTGTAGACCACTGTTATGGCGACGTCGAAAAATAGGTGCCACCCGAAAACAATGTTAACATAATCGACTAACGAGGCCAAAAATTTGTAAGCCTTACAGAAGTCCTTCAGTTTTGCTTCGATATAATTTTTTTCGACGAAAGTCGACCTGAACGTTTTTTTAATGTCGT
Source organism: Pseudeuparius sepicola (assembly GCA_963920635.1). Classification (NCBI taxonomy): domain Eukaryota; kingdom Metazoa; phylum Arthropoda; class Insecta; order Coleoptera; family Anthribidae; genus Pseudeuparius; species Pseudeuparius sepicola. The sequence continues at coordinate 21,822,736 of OY987308.1, forward strand.
TGTTAAGAAACGTGTACCTTTTTTCCAGAACCCTAACAACTACTATAAGCAACGTTGACATATATATAGTGTAAATATAGACACATTTTAATGGAAAATACGTAAGGCCTGGTGTGCTTAAAAGGGAATAAACTTCCCAAGAACGATACAAATGTGCAGACATAAATAAAACGGGAGAAAAAATAATTTCCACATAAAATCGCCTATCCATCCGTCCATCATCCGTTGTTATAAATCTTTGAGCTTTGTATAATTTTTTGATAAACTCCCTCCATTTTTGTCGCTTTACTACATTGATCCAAACCACGCACAACATAAAATAAGTGTACTCCAAGAAAGCTTCAGTTAAGTCGATAATTCTGTAATAAGTCAATCTTGCTCCATCGAAACTGTGGTATCTTGTGTACGTCGAATAAAAAACGAAGCAGCTTGCCACGGTTATTTGGGAAATGAGCCAAAAATTCGCAAACATATTTTGTAGTATGTGTCTTTCTGCATTTATACTAGGTAAAAGTGTAATGCTTAGCAATTTTCCTATACGGTTTAAACCATTTACGTATTTCAGGTCTTTATTCATGGTAGGGGTGAACGTGAACTGAAATGATAATGGGTCATGTTGCCACTGTATACTGTATATAACTGCGTCTTTTGTTGTTTGAATAATTGTCCTGTAGGTATAATCTTTTAATAATTTTCCTCATTTTTTTATAAGAAAATCAATAAGTGTTTTATTGATTAAATAGCTTCGTTTCTCCTATAATTATGCATAATTAAAGGAGTACACGATCTCTATTTTATTTATATGGGGGACTGCAACGACCGTTTTAAACAAACCCACCAGCTGATTATTAATTTATATAGGATAACTCAAACCACATACCGATATATGTATATTATAGGTATATGACTTAAATCTGGACCAACACTATATTAATAGTGTTGGTCAAGCTTAGAAAACTTATTCTCATTACTGTCAAAAAGAAACAATTCACTACTGAAAAAATTCTAGAAGTTAATTTTTTTAACAGAGAATTATGAAATAATCAATGTAAAATTAAATCATATTATTGCGACCTAGAAAACCTCCTTAATTTGGGAGTTCATCATAAACAAAAAAATACCAACTTAAAATCCCTTCTCACGCACCTGCCTATGTGGACTGTATTTGCCTCAATTAGTCTGATTACGTGCTCCTTCTATTTTGTACTTGCTCTGTGGTTGACGACTGTCAATTTTTGTTTTGTGCCTAACTTAATACACCTGCCTTTTTAACGTTTTGTCACAGGATAAACGTTTTGTGGAATTTCCTCGAAAAAATTCAGTTTCGCTATGTCTGGCCCGCTAATTATTGCTGAAAACGAAGAAAAATACGTCGATACTTCATTTAACCCACAAAGCACTCCGTTAGAGGTAAAGAAACATCATTTCGTCCATTTAAATTCGTTTTTTTTTAACCTCGTAGTTGACGACAAAGCACAGCGTCTACCCTGAAGAGTTCGACTTTGCTACGCCGCCCGTAAAAACAACAAAAATGGTGGTAGAAAACGAGTTATCTAAATACACCTATCCAATACAAATGACTAACCTCACCGAGCGAGAAAATTGGACGATTTCGACTGATCATTGCTACGCTAAACCTTGGAATTGGAGGCCCGAGGCCAACTTTTTGAGGCCCACCAAAACGCTGTTTATGCGTAAAGAGATACCCGCTAGGACGAAGGCTTTTAATCCGTTGGCGCCGCAAGAGAAAGTGGAAGAAAATATCGATGTCGAAGCCGAACCCGAGCTTCCTATGGCAATGTACGACATGAATAAAGCTAGAAACTTAATGGACGAGTGTGAGAATCATGCTAGGTTGGCTAGGAATGGTATAGAAGATGATGATTGGGAAGAAAAAATATCAAAGTAAGTGGTAATTCTTATTGTGTAATGTTGCTAAGTGTGCAAATTTTAGAATGAACTGGACTAATACCCAGCACAAGGTTTTTAATGGAGTCCTGAGTATATTGGACAGTTTTCACCTGGCAAAGTTGTCGTATACAGGGCATAATAATGAGCCAATAATTCGGAGAACTATGGTCGATAAGGCAGTTCAGAGAGTTCGGAAATTGCTTGCCGGCGTTTCTTGGGATGCCAAAGTTATGCAGTGGATGCATCAGTTGTTCATTGATTACCTTCCGATGAGTTATCTGGCTTTGTATTTAGAAATCTTACAGGTAAGTTGAATAGCTTATTATTTGTTCCTTTCCAATTTCATTTGGTGCCTTTGGCCTAAGCGCAATAACGGATTTAATTCTTGGAAGTGGCTATTTATACGTCCGACGTATATAAAAGTCAGTATACATCTTGCGCTCTCATTGGTGGATTGAGTCCGTGACACATAACCTTATTTCTACCGTCCTATGGATAGTGAATCGGCTTGTTTACTAAGTCGATTGGATGATGTCCGAGATTATTCAGACCTATCTTGTCTCATGTTTTATATTGCGTATGCCCTCCTCTTTCGGCGATGGGCGTTGCGGTATGAAGTGGTAATTATTTCCAATGGTGTAACCCACCCCCGAATTTTAAGAAAATCGAGGGTGGTTCACAACGCCGAACGTCGGGCGAAAATAGGGGGTACCTAGCCAAAATTTCAAGAAAATCGGGGGTGGGTTATACCATTGGAAATGATTACCACTTCTTTTTTCGTAAGGCAGCGCGCATCGCTGCCGACTGCCACAATATGGTGCGAATGCCCCCTTCTTTTTTCATACGGCAGCGCCTATCCCCCAAAAAGGAGGGCATACGCTCCTTATTGCAAAGATGCTTGAGAAAAATGCACTTCCGACGGCTTCCGACGTATCTAAATAAGTTTACTTCGGACATGTACGGAGTTAAATGTACATCCAAAGAAGTCACGTGACTCAACTCGCCAATGGGAGCGCAAGACGTATACCTACTTTTATATACGTCAGACGTATAAATAGCCACTTCCTTAATTATTTTAGACGTTAAAAGCGAAACTTCCGGCTTTTCTCGACAAAATGATGTACGGACCTACGTCATCTGTAAGAATGGGACTGTTGAACAACGAAAGTTTGTTCCCGTTATTGAAAAGGCCTTGGGACCCAGTTTCGCACAGTTTGAATCAGGATAAGCCCAAAAAATTGCCGGGAAACCCCATCATAATATTTGTGCCGTCGTCGCCTGTTATGTCAAGGAGGGCCCAAAAATGGGTGACGCTTCTGTCGCATTTGGCGACAGTGGTTACGGTGCCCGCCAATTTTGGTGAGTTTTTTTATATATAAAATGAAGATGTATTTGTCTTTTGTGGGGATTTTTTTCTTACAATGGGGAACCTGAACAATTTTTTTATTTCTTTAATATATTTGCCTATCTATAGAAAAAGCACATATCAAATATCAGTCCTCAAATCACAATATTTAATTTGCAATAAATAATTAAAGTTGTGACCGCAAGCTATTCATTTGACAAAACACGAAAAGTGCGGGAATGGTTGTGACGTCACACCTCTCGATAGATCAGAAGGCAGTGACAGGAGTGACAGCTACACAGAATTAGGGAAGGAACAACGGCAATTTAACGTTAAAATAAACAGTTCGGCGGCCCATTTCTAGAGGGATCTGATGTAGGTCAAAAATTAGAACCTCCTAAAAGTTTAACTTTAACAAGCACTTCTTTAACTGAATGGTGAGGCCACGGGACTAGTAATTCGTAGGTCCCGGGTTCAATCGCACAAGTAGTTTTTTTTTAATTATCACTGCATTCTACCTTTTATATTTATCACTGATTATCATTTTAGTAATAATTGGACAATGGTTATTATGAAGATTATTACTAACAATCTACCTATAGTGTATTTAAATTCAATGTACTTACCTACCTGATATGAAATTATCAGTAGCATGAAAAATGTAATATATTGCTCAATGCGTAAGCTCTTTTTGGCCTCGGACAGAGTTTTAAGACCCGAGGCAACACGGGCGTTAAACAACCTCCTCGGCCAAAAAAGTGCGCTTACGCATCTCGCAATGTAAATAACTATTTAATACAGCCCACTATTTTCAAACATTATCAACAATATCAAGACTGAGATAAACTATAATAAGACGGATAGACAAGGATGGGATGTTCTCGTTGATCTTTCTAAACAAAGCTGGAGTGGTGCTGTAGTTTTTATACATGTGCCGCCCATATTAGCTTATACATGGTGCCGCTGTCCACCAGAGGCGCCACCAAAGTCTAGAGAATACTGTAAGTCGGCTCACTTCTTTGTTCTCTCGGAAAAGCAAACATTTTTTTGGGACTGGTCGTAAATCAAAGTCATCTCGCACGCTTCGCATTTACGAGGGTCGACTAACAAAATCGCCGTCAAGCTAGTTATATGGGGGCAGGTTCATATTGACTTTCCATTATTTACCAATGTCTACAAATATTAGTATACCTATTTGTAGACTTTGGTACAACATTATTTGAGTAGGTAAGTATTCCCTTTAGTTTTTGGTAGGTACAGTTAAATTAAAATACAGCTATTACCAGAATCTACATAATTAGTAAGGTATATCTGTAGACTTTGGATGGGACATGAATAAAAATGCAATTTTTTATGTTTTACGTTCATTTTTAATATAGCCTAACAAAACACAGCAAACAAAAACATAAATAACAAATAAATATTTAACGACAAGGAGTTAAACTAATCATATCTACTTTTTCATCCTGTAGGTAAGTATTTTGATATTTAAATAATTGAACAACACATACAGCAAGCATTTGACATAAACAATTTATGTTCTCCAATGAACCCTAAGGCATTCTTCCATTGCTGGCACCTTAAAATTGTCACTATTTTAATATTATATCTATATTATTCTATTATTATTCTTCAATTAATACCTAAGTATTCAAATGTCACATAAAAATGTCTTAATTTTTGTAGGTAGGTACCTCAAACTCAATCTTAACTTTCAGGGTCTTTAGGAAATGAAAAAAAGGTAATATAGTCTTTTGAACTGGTTTCACAGCCATCCGCACTGCAGGCATCATTACAACCATTGATTGAATTCCATCGACGCTACAACACAGTCACGGTCGGTCGGTAATATTTTGCGGGCACCCGGTAGAATGCGAACGAACCGCTCTCAGCTACACTGTGTATTAAATAAGATATTGATCGCCGTACTCCGATGCCGGCGGGCCGAGAGAGAGCGGGAGAGGGCAAGAGGGAAGCGTTTGTTTGCACAAGGCCGAGTGCCCAGACTTATTATTATATCTCTGGACCAGAGCCGGGCAAGCTACTCTAAAAAAGTAGCTAGCTACAAGTTACAGCTACCTTTGAAATAAAATAACTAAGCTACCTAGTAGCTAAGCTACTCTTTTCGAAAAGTAGTTAAGCTCCAAGCTACCAGGTAGCTTTTCTGATTTAGATTAAGCTATTTTTCAAGTTACTTTACATATAAAATGTACAAGGTTAGATTGTGATTAGTAATGTAGTTGGGCTACATTCTTCCATTTTCTAAAAAAAAACTAGGTATGTATTTATATGCGGAAAGTAGTTAAATAACCAAAATAATAAATAAAAACATATGTATTTTATTTATAAACAAAAGTATTATTATATTATATTATATTATATTATAAAGAATGTAAAAAAATTAACATTTTTTTATTTGAATGCTAATGATTATTATAGAATTGTACAATACTTTACAATCCCTCTGTTTCCCTTAAGTAAGTGTCCGAACGCGAACGAACACTATACTCGAACAATACCACTCAATCAATGAATTGAAATAAATTGCGAAGCCCAGATCCTTACATATTATTGCGTTTGCGTGGTACATTGGTGGTAAATGGTGTGGAAAGAGAGGAGAATTGACAGGACTCAACTTGCAAAAAGTAGCTTAAACTAAAGCTACTGAAGGTAACTTAAGCTACTTTTAGTAACTTAGTTACCAAAAGTAGCTTTGGTAGCTATTTTGAGTAGCTAGCTACTCATAAAAAGTAACTTATGAATACTGGGAAAAAATTATTGAAGCTACAACTACAAGCTACCACAATAAAAAAAAGTAGCTTGAATAAGTTACTTTGAAAAAAAATGTAGCTAAGCTAGTAGCTTAGATACTAAGTAGCTAGCTACTGCCCGGCTCTGCTCTGGACGCTGGCGCCACCACCAATGAGCTAGTTGACGTCACAACCAAGGAGGGCACGTTACAAGAATGATTTGAATTATGCAGTTTTTAATCGCTTATATTTATTACATAAAAATAAAAAATGGTTTTTTTGTGAACTGTGGTTCATTTAATGGCAATAAATTACGTTTGAAAGTAATATTTTTCAAATTTAATTCTTGTGCAAGTTCCCCATTTAGAACAATGTAGGACGATAAACACAACTGTCCACGGGCGTAGCCAGGATTTAGTTTTGGGGGGGGTTTAGTTTGAGAAGTAAATAAAACAACAAAAATATCTATATATATCTATATATTCATCCGAAAAACTACCACATATTTATAAAGTTCTTAACTTTAAATGAAATGGATAAATTAACTTCGTTCCTCTGCGCTAAATCTAAAACCATTAAAGAAGAAATCTTCGGCTTTTTCTTTTAAATATATCCACTACTTCATCTGCATGAATTTCTGTTCCATAGTGAATGTTCATTAGAGCCATACCATTAAGTCTGTTTTCACTTGTAGTGTTTCGTAAATAGTTTTTCAGTCTCCTTAGGCTCGAGAAAGACCTTTCTGGGGTAGCAGTGGATACAGGAATGGTAGCGAAGATTTGTAGTAATGTGTAAATATTAGGATAAAGGTTTTTATCGCACATATCTAGGCATTCCAAACTAGATTTCGGGGTAGGCAGTCTTCTTATCAGCATGCAAGGTAGCTGAAGCTTTGATAGCTCAATCCAAATTAGTTTCTTTATTAGAAACCCCTTGACCTTGACTACACCACTTTTTCCAGTAGTCCATACCTTTAGGTTTATCACCCTTCCTTTTTTTCCCGTCCATTTTTCGACAGTAATAATGATTCACGTATCTATCATTAACAAGGTCATCGAATAACAGTGCACTAAAATAATTACTCACTTACACGGTACACTTAATTTTCTTCACTATTCGTTCACCACTTTTCACTTTTATTCGCTTCGAGTTCGCATGGAACAATACTGCCGTAAGCGCGGTCACGCGCCGCGGCGCCGTTTATATAGCAGCCCAGTAGCCGTCCAGAAACTTCCACGAACTTCCACAAAGTTCCGCTCATTTCGACCGAGGGGCGTGGCGAATAATCGAGAAACAATGCAAAATGTCCCTACAATACAAAATAGTTCGGCTGCAACTGCGTCTGCCTCTCGTCAAAAGATGGCGCTAGGCGCTACTATTACTACATATATTCAAACGTAATAATAATTTAACTCTTCACTCCTCGTATTTTTTCGGTATAATATTAGGTAATATTTTGCTTATTTCGGGGGGGGGGGGGGGTTTGAACCCCCGAAACCCCCCCCCCTTGGCTACGCCCGTGCAACTGTCAGTAGCTGTAGCTACAGTGTTGCCACGTCCCTCGGTTTACCTTTCAAACTACCCGTTTAAGGCTCCTCCTGGTACCGCGTGACGGTCTCCAGCTGCCTCGACCAAATGTTCTCGGTCACGAAGGGGAAACTGCAAGAAATCCGGGAGACCTACCCGGGCCGTCAACTCATCCTGGTGGGCTGCGGGGCCGGCGCCACCCTAGCGTTGCAGGTGGCCCAAGTCGAGCAGGTCCTGTGCGTGGTGAGCCTCGGATTCTCGCTCTTGACGGCCGAAGGTCGCCGGGGCGAACCGGACGACAACCTGCTCGAACTGCAGCTCCCCGTCCTGTTCGTCGTAGGGCAGTGTTCGAATACTTCGCCGTAAGTCGGATTTCTATGGTTGGAAATCTTCGTTTACCGGTCATTTTCCAGGCAAGAGGAGATGGAGGGCCTCAGGGAGCGGATGAGGGTCGAAACGGGTCTGATCGTCGTCGGTTCGGCGGACGACAGCCTGAGGGTCAACAAGAAGAAGAAGAGGGACGAGGGCATCACCCAGAGTATCGTGGATCGTTGCGTAGTGGTAGGTCGTGACATTTTCCGATGGTGACGATTGTTTTCGAGGGCGATTTTAGGACGAAATCGGGGAGTTCGTGAGCGGCGTGATACTGTCGCCGTTCCCGCCGCAAATAAGGCAGTCCCCGACGGCCACTTTGGCGGAAGCGGTAAAGAAGGGGAAGCACGAAAGGAAGCGATACAGTTCGAATGCGAGCTCGATAGACAGCGAGCCGCCATCGCCCACAACGAGGCTCAGCAGACCCGGTACGTGAAAGAAATGGTTTTTTTTTTTCAGAGAAAAGGTTTTGCTCGAAAAGTAACTTAAATATCTAGTTGGTGTTTGCAGAATATTAGAGGTTTTAGTTATGTGGAGAAAAATTTGCCAGTTTTTTGGCCTTAAGTTCACTTTTATACTTTTCCTGCAGCCTTGTAAGTACACTTTACCTGCTCGCCAGTGTAAGTCAAATGTTCGAGATGCCCTGTTATTTTGGTTGCTAGGTACAAAAAGTATTGCCTAGCAATGCTTACGCAGCAAGGCCGACAGCGAAAGTGACGTTAGATTTCGTATTTTTTTAAGTTGTATAGCATAAAATCTAATAACATTTTACCTGGCAAAAATTTAGTACAAACATCTCTGTCTTCATTTTAATCATAAGATCTTACAAGCATCGTTTTGTTTTATAGGTTATGAAAACCTTGGGAAAAATAATAATTCCAGTGCATATGCTTTTAAGATCTTATGATTAAAATGAAGACAGAGATGTTTGTACTAATTTTTTGCCAGGTAAAATTTTATTAGATTTTATGCTATACAACTTAAAAAAAATACGAAATCTAACGTCACTTTCGCTGTCGGCAACCCCCTCTTAAAACCATTAATAAAGCAATGCGAAACTTGCGATAATTTTAATGCGTTTCACAACGATCATTTTATGAAATGGTTTTTGACCAGAAATAACATGAATTATGTGATAGAAAAATTAATATTATCAATGTTTCCCCGGTGTCAAATAAGAATGGCTTAATAGACGAAACTTGACAATCAATTATCATTTACCACAAGGTGAGAGCATGCGACTAGTAATTCGCAGGTTCCAGGTTGGAATCCTACACAAAGCCCAATTTTTTCTACATATTTCTTTTTTATTATCGCTGCATTCTGCCTCTTATATTTATCACCGATTATCATTTTTAATAATTAAACAAAGGCTACATAGCATATTTAAAACATTCTACTACATAGCATATTTAAAGTTCAATTCAAAGTACCTATAATGTGAAATTTTCGGTAGCAGGAAAAAAGTAATGCATTGCTCGATGCATAAGCTCTTTTTTTGGCCGAGGAGTATCGGTCGAAAATAAAATTAAACATCACATTTCTAAATTATACATAAATTATTTGTTTAGAGCAAAAATCTGTTAGTTTTGTAGATGAAAGTGTACTATTTTTTCGGAATTTGAAAATATAATTGTAAATTTTTAGATAATATTATTATCAGAAAAATGTAAATTTTTAGATATTATCAGAAAAAAATTTGCCCCAAAACGAAATTTAATATCAAATTCCTGTCCTACAGCACTACATTCCACAGATGTTGTTTGTTCAGGAAAAATTTTGCCAGATTTTTTAGTTTTTAGTCTACAGCTCCTTGCTGAAATTTTAATTAAAAAAATTTATTGCTCGAAAATGAAATTAAATAGCAAATTCATATTTGCGGTAGTGTATTCTACAGGGTTTATTTATTTAGAGAAAGATTTTTAGCTTTTATAACCTGCTACTCTGCTCGAAGCTTTTAAATTTAATTTGTTATAAAAAATATTGCTCGGAAATGAAATGAAATATAAAATTTCTGTTTGCAGCACTAAATTTTACAAATAATAGTTATAAAGGGAAAATTTGCTTGATTTTTAGCTTCAAGTTTACTTCTTATCTAAGTTTTAAATTTATCAATTTCTCATCAGAAAAATATTATTTTGAAATTAAATATCGAATACCTATCTGTTTATTTTTGCAGATTTTTAAAGATAGTTATAATTTATTTTTAATGATGTGAAATTAATTCGAATTTTTGTGTTTGCTATCAGAAAAAATTACTGCTTAAAAATTAAAGTCGATATCAAATTATTATTTACAGCACTGCATTCTTATGTTACTTTAAGGGCAAATGTTGTAGATTTTTAAACAAACGTTTGCACTTTCTAGGGTATCGAAAATGACTAAAAAAGTCATGCTTGCAATCAGAAAAAAATTATTGCACGAAAAAGTAAGTCTATATCAGATTGCTTTTTATAGCACTGCATTCTATAATATATTTTACTTATTTAAGGACAAATTTTGCAGGTTTTTAAAGCTAGTTATAATATACACTTCCCCCAAAAATTAACGCACCACCAAAAAAATACCCAAAAGTTTAAAGTAAATTTTTGTCAAAACCAATAGTCCGATTTGGACGAATTTTTTTTTTTTTTGAATGAAACTATGCAACTGGCCCGTAATCATTTCATTCTTAAATTTTCGTCCTATGGAAAGCTCAAAACGAATACAAGTCTAACCTACCGCCTGCCGTCAAGCAAAGAAACCTATAGCTACTTCAAGTTATTACTCGTATTACGATTTGACTTGGAATAAATACACTTCCCCCAAAAATTAACGCACCACCAACAAATACCCAAAAGTTGAAAGTAAATTTTTGTCAAAACCGATAGTCCGATTTGGACGAATTTTTTTTTTTGAATGATAGGTTGTCTCTTCCAGAACGTTGGTGTACTAACTGTATTTGCATAGAAACCTCTTTTTTATAAATACCGGGTGTCTCAAATTATAGCCTGTTTTTTGGTGGTGCGTTAATTTTTTGGGGAAGTGTATTTTTAATGGCGTGAAAATTGATTCAAATTTTTGCGCTTGTTATCAGAATATCAAATAGTTTTTTACTGCACATGTATTACTTTAAAGGAATATTTTGTAGAATTTCAAACAGATATTTAAGGTATTAAATGTACTTAGAAAATGTCATGCTTGCTATCACGCCCACTTAGTAAGTAACTTTCGCCCGACCCCAACCTCACACGTACCGTCTCTTCCAGTGGGCCGGCCGCCCGGCTCGAAGGCCAAGTCGAAGCTCGAGGCCAAGTGGGCGCAGCAGGTGGCGCAAGGTACCGCCCCGCCGTCCCCCCCGCCCACAGCCCCCTCCACACCACCACCACCACCCACACCCGCACACAATCCCGTCACGCCCAACTCGTCGGAAACGTCGTCGGCCACCGAGAGCCCCGTGCCGTACGCGAGCGGCCGCGGGTCGACGCCGACCGGCGACGTGCCGCCGCCGTTGCCGCCGCTCAGGAAGATCAGGACGCTGCTGCCGGTCGTGGCGGACAAGGCGGAGGCGACGGCGAGGGGGCCCGCAGGTTGGTGGCGGGTTTTCTCTTGGTCGCGAGAGTATTCTTAGTTTGGGAACGGGAGGATGTTTCGGTTCGGGCGTGGAGGTGTCGGCTTCTGCGAGGTTATGATGTTTTAGAGTGCATTTTGGCGATTTTTAAGGCTAGGTTTGACATTTTCTTAGAGGGGTTGAACGTTGGCGTCAATTTTTGTGCCTGGTATCAGAAAAAAAATTGTTTTACTACAACAAATCCAGATCTAAGTAGATTTGCTCAGTCGAGCCGTATATTTCGCATGTATCACGTATTTAAGGATACATTTTTTAGATTTTTAAACAGATATTTAGTATTTTTTGAAGGCATCAAAGATATTCTTTAAAAATTTCGTAATCGGAAAAAATTATTGTATTCTGCATGTTTCACTTGTTCAAGGATAAATTTTGTAGATTTTTTTTATGCAAATATTATTTAATTGTTTTTTGAAAGTGTCAAAAATAGGCATAGAAAATTTCATACTTGCTATCAGAAAAAAAATTGCTTGAGAAGAAAAGCAAATATCAAATTGCCCATTCCTGCAGTATATTCTCCATATTTCACTTGATTAGGGATAAATTTTACAGATTTTTAAAGCCAGATGTAATATTTTTTTAATGGGGTGAAAATTGGTTCGAATTCTTGTGCCTAGTATTAAGAAAAAAATTGTATTCTAAAACAAATGTGGATCTAGATTTTGTAGATTTTTTATACAAATATTATTTAGTAGTTGTTTTGAAAGTGGCTAAAATGGGCATAGAAAATTTCATGCTTGCTATAAAAAAAAAAGTGCTAGAAAACTAAAGCGAACGTGCAATTGTTCTTTGAATGTTTAGTCATTTTTTATTTTTTTTTTCAATGCTTCAGACCTCCCGTCTTTTTAAAATTTAAAATAGTGGTGGCTTTTTAAATGTTTTAATTTAACCCTTGGTGATTTTCTAACATTCTTTTAGTGATGTTTTCCTTATTTTCGTTTGCTGCTTGCATATTTTTCTTTTTGGGTATTTTCCAGCTTTTAACTTTTTGGTGTTAACTGTGCATTGTAAATAGTATATAAGTATTTCATATCGCTGTTCCTAAAATGCATGCCAGACACGTATTTCCGTTTCAATTTTTTATATTTATCTTTCATATGTTGTTTTACCAACCAAGGCACGTTTTACTCTTCTAAACATTCGCAAATTGTTTTATTTTACATTCTAATTTCTTTGTAAACACATTTAAACACTAACAAAATACACTAACAACAAATATTGGGGGCTTTGGATACATTTTTAAATACACCGAGACGAATTTTGCAGCCCGTATGCAGGCTTACAACCTAAACAGGAACATCAACCCCAGCGGACAATTGTCTACCCTTCTACAGGGCGGTATAAAAACTATACCGCCCGTGCCGAAGCCAAGTTCCGGAATCAAAGGTAAGGAAAAAAATCGCTCGAAAACAAAATTAGATATCAAATTGTTCTTTGCGGCATTAGATTCTACACATTTCAGTCATCTAAGAAACAGCTCCGTAGATTTTTATTTGCACATTTAGTGTCTTTTCCAGGGGCCCAAAGTTGAACTTTGAAATTTGTCGACTTTCATACATACTGTTACACATTTCAGTCATCTAAGAAACAGCTCTATAGATTTTTATTTGTACATTCAGTGTCTTCCAAGGGCTCAAATTGATCTTTGAAATTTGTCGACTTTCTTACATGCTATTATAAAATAATTAATTGCTAGAAAACAAAATTAGATATCAAATTGTTCTTTGCGGCATTAGATTCTACGCATTTCATTTATCTGAGAAACAGCTCCATAGATTTTTATTTGCGCATTTAGTGTCTTTTCCAGGGGCCCAAAGTTGACTTTGAAATTTGTCGACTTTCATACATACTGTTGGAAAATAATTAATTGCACGAGAACAAAATTAGATATCAAATTGTTCTTTTGTTGCATTAGATTCTACGTATTTCAGTTACCTAAGAAACAGCTCTATTGATTTTTATTTGTACATTTAGTATCTTTTCCAGGGGCCCATATTTGAACTTTGAAATTTGTCGACTTGTATACATACTGCTGGAAAATAATTAATTGCTCGAAAACAAAATTAGATATCAAATTGTTCTTTGCGGCATTATATTCTACACATTTCAGTCAACTAAGAAACAGCTCCATAGATTTTTATTTGCACAATTAATGTCTTTTCTAGGGGCCCAAAATGGAACTTTGAAATTTGTCGACTTTCATACATACCTACTGTTTGAAAATAATTAATTGCTCGAAAAAAACTAGATATCAAATTGTTCTTTGCGGCATTAGATTCTACGTATTTCAGTTGCCTAAGAAACAGCTCTATTGATTTTTATTTGTACATTTAGTGTCTTTTCCAAGGGCTCAAAGTTGATCTTTGCAATTTGTCGATTTTCTTACATGATATAAAATAATTAATTGCTAGAAAACAAAATTAGATATCAAATTGTTCTTTGCGGCATTAGATTCTTCGTATTTCAGTTACCTAAGAAACAGCTCTATTGATTTTTATTTGTACATTTAGTGTCTTTTCCAAGGGCTCAAAGTTGATCTTTGCAATTTGTCGATTTTCTTACATGCTATTATAAAATAATTAATTGCTAGAAAACAAAATTAGATATCAAATTGTTCGGCATTAGATTCTACACATTTCAGTCATCTAACAAACAGCTCCATAGATTTTTATTTGTATATTCAGTGTCTTTTCCAAGGACTGAAAGTTGATATTTCAAATTTGTCGACTTTCTTACATACTATTATAAAATAATTAATTGCTAGAAAACAAAATTAGATATCAAATCATTCTTTGCGGCATTCAATTCTACACATTTTAGTTATCTAGGAACCAACTCTACAAATTTTTAGTTGGTCGTTTACTATTTCTTCCCGATACCTCAAAGTTCGACTTTTCCCAAGTTTCTTTCTATCGTTTTTTGTAAACATGCCACGATTTCTGTTCGCCGCCCGTACAAACCTACACCATTCTCTCTTCTCTTCTATCCACCTTCACCACACCGCAGTCCTGGAAGACCTAACGTTGACCAGCGGCACTACGGCCAAACTCATCTCTGCCTCGGGCAAGCTCGACCTCTCCAAACTGAATCTGATTAACACGGTCTCGTCCGCCAAAGGTGCCGCCGCGTCGATGGGCAACGTCCTGCTGCTGCCCAACGGCAAGATCAAGGCCGTCCACGGGAACCTCGTCAAGGGCGTGGGGAATCCCATGATGGTGCCCGTGAGTCCGAAGGGTGAGTTTTATTTTTTTTTTAAACTCGCCATTTGGTCGCAATGTCAATAAAAATTGTTATATAGCTCAAAAACGAATCGAGATGCCAAATTAGCGTTTGCGGCACTATATTCTATATGTTTCAGTTACTTTAGGAAAAATTAAACCGAGTTTTAACCTTAGGTTTACTATTTTTTTTCTCAGGTCCAAAGTTTGTTTTCGGAGGTGTGTTGGAAAAAAATTATAACACGGAAACAAAATGAAATATAAAATTGGGGTATGCGGCACCGTGATCTATATGTTTCAGTTGTTTAGGGAAAAATTTGCCTGATTTTTAAAAGGAAGTTTATTATTTTTATCGGGCTTTGAAAATTTATTTTTCAAGTTGGCAAATTTACTGAAAAAAATTGATAAATATGATACATCAAATTGTGGTATACAGCAATGTATTTTACAAGTTTCAGTTATTTAGGGAAATATTTAACTGATTTTTAACCCTAAGTTTACTTTTTTCGGCTTCGAAATATTTTTTTAGGTTTATCAATTTGATATGTCAGGAAAAAAAATCATAGCTTGAAAACAAAAAGGAATATCGGATTGGAGTTTACAGCACTGCATTCTACAGGTTTTAGTTATTTAGGGAAAAATTTGCCACATTTTTATCGCTTGGTTTACTATTTTTTTTCGAGGCTTTCAAATTTTATTTTTTTTTAGTTGATAAATTTGCTGGTGTCAAAAAATATTTCATAGCTAGAAGGCATAACGAAATATCAAATTGTCATTTATCATTTATGGCACTGCATTCTACAGGTTTCAGTTATTTTGAGAAAAATTTGCCACATTTTTATCGTTAAGTTTACTATTTTTTTCGAGGCTTTCAAATTTTATTTTTTTAGTTGGTATTTGCTGATGTCAAAAAATATTTCATAGCTAAAGGACATAATGGAATAATAAATTGAAATTTATGGCCCTGCATTCTACAGGTTTTAGTTGTTTAGGGAAAAATTTGCCACATTTTTATCACTAAGATTACTATTTTTTTCGTTGCTTTGAAATTTATAGTACTGCATTCTACAGGTTTCAGTTATTTAGAGAAAAATTTGCCACATTTTCATCGTTAAGTTTACTATTTTTTTCAAGGCTTTCAAATTTTACTTTTTTTAGTTGGTAAATTTGCTCATGTCAAAAAATATTTCATAGCTAAAAGACATAACGGAATAATAAATTGAAATTTATGGCCCTGCATTCTACAGGTTTTAGTTGTTTAGGGAAAAATTTGACACATTTTTATCGCTAAGATTACTATTTTTTTCGATGCTTCGAAATTTAATTTTTATTTAGTTGCTAAATTTGCTGATGTCAAAAAATATTTCATAGCTAGACAACATAACGGAATATCAAATTGGCATTTATAGTACTGCATTTTACAGGTTTCAGTTATTTAGAGAAAAATTTGCCACATTTTTATCGTTAAGTTTACTGTTTTTTTGAGGCTTTCAAATTTTCCTTTTTTTTTAGTTGGTAAATTTGCTCATGTCAAAAAATATTTCATAGCTCATAACGGAATAATAAATAATAAATTGAAATTTATATCCCTGCATTTTACAGGTTTTAGTTGTTTAGGGAAAAATTTGCCACATTTTTATCGCTAATTTTACTATTTTTTTGGAGGCTTTGAAATTTTATTTTTTTTAGTTGGTAAATTTGCTGACATGTCAAAAAAGATTTCTTAGCTAAAAGACATAACGAAATATCAAATTGGCATTTGTAGTACTGTATTCTACAGGTTTCAGTTACCTATTTAGTACAAACAAAAATTTAGTACAATTTTTAGTCCTGAGTTTACAGTTTTTTTTTAATTTCGAAATAATTTTTTGTTTGTAAAATTGCCGGCGTGTAAAAAAATCATACTTAGAAAGCACAATTTGCCGGCATGTCAGAGAAAAATGTATAGGTAGAAAAAATATAAAGTTGGGGTGTGCGGCACTGCATTCTAAATTTTTCAGTTATCTACTCGGGGGAAAGTTTCCAATTTTGTTGGGCGGCTTTAGAATTCAATCTCTGATGCCCTCCTTTGGCCCAACAGGTACAAAGTACGCAACGCCAAAGAAACAATTCATCACGAAGCCCATCCGCCTGCCGAAGAGGCCGCAGCCGTACATTCCACCGCCCGCTCCGATCCAGACGAACCTGCCGCCGCCGACCAACCTAACCCCAAACGACATCATGGACCTGCCGATCATTTTCGCCGACGACAATCAAATTATCGACCCCAACATGCCCACCGATCTGACCACCACGAACAAACAAAACTCTCAGCCGCCCCTCCAGAAACTCATAAATCCCCCGCCGATGAACAAATACTTGCTGGTTACTAAGCCGGGACCCAACTCGAGCAATTTCATAATAACGCCCAGTGCGGTCAAGCGGCCGACCCCGTTGAATTTCAGCAAACAGCCCGCAAAGTACGCGAAGATAATCCTCTCGAAGAAAACGGAAGATATAATACCGAGACTGTCGTCGGAGATAACGTTGAAGAAGGTCGAGAAGGTTCCGGAATTCGTGGAAGCGATCGATCTGGAAAACGAGCTGGTGGCCACGGCGGTGCCGAAGCCGAATTTGGCGACCTCGACGGTGAAGAACATAACGATAATACCGAAGAAAAGCGGCGAGTTCGCCATGCCGAGTTTGTCGATACAGCAGACGTTGACGAAAGTTACGGAAACGGCAATCGAAGATGACGATCCGGACTACGTGCCCCCGAAGAATTTGAAGATGTAAGTCGAGTAAGTGTAGGTTATGATGTAATTATCAGTTAGTTGTTATGGAAGTTTGTATCGAAGTTACCTGTTTATTTTTAAATAAAATATATCATTTGTACAGTTATTTGTTTGTCTAAGTTAGTTTCTGCTTTCTACAGCCACAAGAATTGAGAATTTCATCTGGTTCACCACTAGTTTCATGTTATTATGGTAAGTTAACATTTTTTATGGTGGTGTAATAAATTATTTTTGTGGTAACTAAAAAATATGGCATCCTGTTACTTTACAACATATTATATGAACTTAGGTTGTTACCTATAATATAAATATTTAGCAGATTTGTCAGAAAAAATTCATTGCTCAATAACGAAATGCAATATCAAATTGGGATTAGCTGCACTGCATTCTACAAGTTTTCGTTACTTATTAAAAAATCTGCCAGTCTTAGAATAAGTTTGCTTTTTTTAAACTGTTCTTTAAGATTTACTTGAAATGTTGGTGTTGGCAATTTTTAGAATTTATCAGAAAAGTAAATCGAAATCGAATATCAAATTGGGGTTTGAAGAACTATATTGTACAGGTTTCAGTTACTTTGGGAAAACATCTGTCACATTTGTATCCTTAAGTTTAATGTTTCTTCAATGATTTTCTGTTTACTTTATTTAATTTTCAAAAATTTATTCGAAAAAATTTATTACTCGAAAATGAAACTAAATATTAAATTGGGGTTTGAAGCACTATATCGTACAGGTTTCACTTTGAGAAAAATCTCTCAGATTTGTATCTTACCTTTAATATTTTAGCAATGATTTACTGTTTATTTAATTTTCGAAAATTTATCTGAAAAAATGCATTGCTCGAAAATGAAACTAAATATCAAATTGGGGTTTGAAGCACTATATCGTACATATTCCATTTACTTTGAGAAACATCTCAGATTTGTATCTCTCCTTTAATATTTCAGCAATGATTTACTGTTTATTTAATTTTCAAAAATTTATCTGAAAAAATGCATTGCTCGAAAATGAAACTAAATATCAAATTGGGGTTTGAAGCACCATATCGTACAGATTTCATTTACTTTGGGAAAAATCTGCCAGATTTGTACCTCTTCAGAAT
This sequence comes from Pseudeuparius sepicola, assembly GCA_963920635.1. Classification (NCBI taxonomy): domain Eukaryota; kingdom Metazoa; phylum Arthropoda; class Insecta; order Coleoptera; family Anthribidae; genus Pseudeuparius; species Pseudeuparius sepicola. The sequence continues at coordinate 21,841,341 of OY987308.1, forward strand.
ATTATATCCAAGATTTTTCCCTTTTGATTGGTCCATAAAGACTGTAAAAAAACCTGTTTGATACTATTAAGGCTGCTATTTTTCTAAAGGCACTAAAACTTGTTTTTATTTACCACAAAAATTATTTAAAAAAGGAGATGGGTACTAAATAACACTTTGGTGACTTTATACTTGTTTATTACGCCGAAAAGTTATAAAAAAATATGAGAGGTACGTAGCAAACTATTTACATTATTGCTTAAAAGACCAATACTAAATTGCTTATTATCAAATATTCTGAATTTCCCCTTTGCAATGTGGACAACAGGATCCTATTGTTGGCTGTTGCAAAAATCTTTGTTCCCCAGCCAGAGAATTTGCGTCCCGCATCAAAGCATTACAAAGTTTGTCTTGTTTGCTGGAGAGTGCGACTGGGTTTTGAATCAACTAAAACAAAAATGTAACTGTAAAAAACCCTCTTGTTAATTTTCTTTCAGATATTGAACTTACCTTTATTGCAGCTTTCTCCGCCAAAGTATATGGGTTCATTTCGTTATATCCCTCTGGTTTAATATCGTCAACTTTTAACTCTTTCGCTATATGTTTGCTTAGTTCGTCATTAACATTTGTAAGTTCCAAAATGTTAGCATACTGCAAGTCGTGTTTTGTGTTAGTTAACTTTTTGATGCAACCTTTCAGATTTGTAAAAGTTTCCAACGATAGCTTTTGTACTCTTGACGTTTCTGAAATTAGTTGCTTCATAACCTCTTGCAGTTCATTTATACGATTAGTTAAAGCCGATTTCCACCTTGCCAGTTCTTCGACCATTAAACTACAATGAGAATCACATAACTTGTTGTCGGAATTAATGCTCGAAAACAAAAAATTTGCAGCGCAGCGTTCTATAGATTTAAATTACTTTAGTAAAAAATTGATGTAATTGCAATTTTTTTTCTTTATACGATTAGTTAAAGCCGATTTCCACCTTGCCAGTTCTTCGACCATTAAACTACAATGAGAATCACATAACTTGTTGTCGGAATTAATGCTCGAAAACAAAAAATTTGCAGCGCAGCGTTCTATAGATTTAAATTACTTTAGTAAAAAATTGATATAATTGCAATTTTTTTTCTATAGTCAAAATTGAACATAGAATTTATTTAATATCACCAAATCGCTTACCTTGATGCCAAAAATTTGCTCCGCCACACTTCGCACTGCCCAGAAAGCCACTCGGTTTGCTCCTGATGCGAGGTCAGGTGATTGGCTGAATTCAATAATGCCCTGGCCAATGACAGTTTGTCTTCTGTCAAATGTTGCACACGAGTCTCTAAATCTTCACCTACCGCGGCCACGAGCAACGTCTTAAGTTCGCTATTCACTTGCGCTTGGAATTTTAGTTGGTTTTCCAAGTGAGCGTTGGTTTCTCTCAGGTTTTTAATATCCGTTTCGTACGCAGCCTTCTCCTTTTCCCACTGTTTTTTCGGGACAATATCGTTTTGTTCCAAAGCAGAAATTTTAGCTTTCTTGAGCTCCTCCGTTCGCATCGTGGACATTTGCCGGACAAGTTCGTTAATCTCGATGTTGTTCTTGGATCCGTATGTCTTGAGTATGGACCTTTTAATTTTTTTCGGGATGATCGGTTCCACCGCAGCCTTGTAAGGCTCAAAAGGGACAAACTTTGGTTCCCTCGGTTTCTTTATCAGGCACTTTGGTAGTTTGCGTTCTTTAGCGACGAACCTTGGCACTAGCGTGTGCATTTCAGATTCGAGAATGACGGGTTTCAGAGATCTTAAAATCCTTTCGTTCGGTTTCGAGATTAATGCAATGTCTGGAATGTTTAAAACGTTAAACGGGTTTTCCATTCCGTCACCCAGTGTACGCACTTTCGTAGGCAAACCTGAAAGCAAAAGACAAGCTCGTACAATTCCCTGACGGGAACTATAAAAATAATTGCTACCTTTGTTTTCCATTGTTCTAAATTACTTGTAAAATTTTAGTAAGCTCCAACTTATTTTAAAATACCATAAATATTTAGTTTTTCCACTTTATTTACACGTACCCGTTTCCATATGTTTTTGACGTGCTACCCACAAAATATATAGGTTAGTTGCGTGCTACATCACAGAATACCCTATTCTGTGGCTAAGTGCTGTTTTATATTTCTGGCTTTGTTCCAACAATAGTTCTGAACCAGTTCTAGCGAATCAGAAAGCAGACAAGTATTTCCTCAGTTCCTGAACTATTTTCAACTAATTAGATCGTGTGAACCGGTTCAGAACTGCTGTTAGAACAAACCCAGTAGATTTGATCTGTGATTGCTGTCAACGGCTCCTACAAAAAATTAAAGTTAGGTTCTTCTTCTTTCCTTATTACAGGTCGTTGTCGCCACCACAGAAAACCTGCAGTGAAATTCCCCATGTGCCCCGAAAGTTTGGTCGTCTAAAAGCGGGATTCAGCCAAGAACGTTAAACCAGTTGGTTTAACGTTCTTGGGATTCAGCTCGAACATTGTACCTCAGAGGTAAAAGAAGTTCATATAGAGAGATGTTAAAAATCGGCGACTCAGGTATTTTTAGTGCCTATCTATCGATGCCGCTTTCCTCTGAGTGTCGGTCGGATTTACGACGCTAAAAGATTATTAAAATAATCTTGGAAAGCAGTCGGGAAAGCTTGGAATGACGGAATTGTCTATGAAAAATGTCTCTTTATCCAGGCTAAAAGATTTAGGGATTTTTTTAGGCATTACCAAGTCGCAGAGGTGATATTTTTCTTTTCTATCTCCCCCTAAAGGGACCCATTGGTACAATGGAAGTAATGGAATGGAACAAGGAACAGATTTTGCACTTTGGCACATAATATGGAATAGTTAAACCTACATTCTTCCTATACAAACATGAAATTCATACGCAGAAGGAATGAAGGGATAAAATAAGTAGATAAAAGGGAGTAGCTTGGTGAGTGCGGGGTTTAGATTGATAGATGGATTGAAATTAAAATTACACCTCATTCTATCAATAATAACAAAAGCCGTGACCATACCACAAGTGAAAAATGCCAAGAATTAAATTGTTTCAGAATATTAAATTAGCTTATAGCACAGACTAATGAGTAATACAGAAAATCCTTAATAACGTGTCAAAAGGAGACTTGCTCTTTGGAGGAATTTCTTGTAAAGTTGTGCATTTTATTTAATTTGAATCTTCTAAAATAAGATACAAAATTAGTCCACCTTGCCGCAAGTCGGAAATGTCAATAAAATTGCTTCAGAATATAATGATAATTACCTATATGTAGTTACCAGTTACTATGACGGCAGAGAAAAAATATTCCTATTTTCAAAAGAGATCGTTTGACCCAAAGTGTGAGTCACTTGGTTAGATTTTTGATGTATTTCTGGTTTTTTAGATTTTAGATGCTCACTCCCGGTAAAACCGGAAGTCAGAAATGAGAACAGACTATTTTCTGTCACTTCCCATATACTCATCATTACTAAAATTCCATGTTAAAATTGAACTTCACAATTGTTTGGAAAAGGGTATTTAACACTCTGTATATTAAGTGTGACATCATATATTCGAATTCTTTGGAAAATTCTACAAAAGTTTAGTTTTTGAACAACCTGTACAATAATAAATTTATCAAGATGTTTAATAATGTGAAGAATACAATGCCGCAAAGCAATTACAATGCCGCAAATCAATTACCTTTTTCGGAGAGCATTATGTAACTTACTGTTATTATTCTTTCGGTTGATTGTCCTTCATCTTGAGTCGCATTTCGATCCTCAGTACACAAATCTGGACAACTGTTTCCATTTTGCAAGCTAGAAAGTTCGGATACACTTAGATTTTTCTGAACACAATAACAATTAAATAATTATTGATGTAGAAATAATTATAGTGTATAAGTGACACAAGGCCAAAATGATGGAGAAATATTATTTCATTGAGCAGAGGTTGCCAAGTTTTTCTTTGGTTTTCAGCATGGTAAAAAAGAGAATTTTATATATCCATCAATTTACAAACTAAAGAAAATTTGAATGGATACTTAAATTCCCTTTAAAAAGGTGTCCTCATAATGTTTTAGTTGGAGAAGCCTATCTTTACCAGTATTCATTAAAAAATACTTAATAAAACACAACACAACACAACACAACACAACACAACACAACACAACACAACACAACACAACACAACACAACACAACACAACACAACACAACACAACACAACACAACACAACACAACACAACACAACACAACACAACACAACACAACACAACACAACACAACACAACACAACACAACACAACACAACACAACACAACACAACACAACACACACAACACAACACAACACAACACAACACAACACAACACAACACAACACAACACAACACAACACAACACAACACAACACAACACAACACAACACAACACAACACAACACAACACAACACAACACAACACAACACAACACAACACAACACAACACAACACAACACAACACAACACAACACAACACAACACAACACAACACAACACAACACAACACAACACAACACAACACAACACAACACAACACAACACAACACAACACAACACAACACAACACAACACAACACAACACAACACAACACAACACAACACAACACAACACAACACAACACAACACAACACAACACAACACAACACAACACAACACAACACAACACAACACAACACAACACAACACACACAACACAACACAACACAACACAACACAACACAACACAACACAACACAACACAACACAACACAACACAACACAACACAACACAACACAACACAACACAACACAACACAACACAACACAACACAACACAACACAACACAACACAACACAACACAAACACACACAACACAACACAACACAACACAACACAACACAACACAACACAACACAACACAACACAACACAACACAACACAACACACAACACAACACAACACAACACAACACAACACAACACAACACAACACACACACACAACACAACACAACACAACACAACACAACACAACACAACACAACACAACACAACACAACACAACACAACACAACACAACACAACACAACACAACACAACACAACACAACACAACACAACACAACACAACACAACACAACACAACACAACACAACACAACACAACACAACACAACACAACACAACACAACACAACACAACACACACAACACACACAACACAACACAACACAACACAACACAACACAACACAACACAACACACAACACAACACAACACAACACAACACAACACAACACAACACAACACAACACAACACAACACAACACAACACAACACAACACAACACAACACAACACAACACAACACAACACAACACAACACAACACAACACAACACAACACAACACAACACAACACAACACAACACAACACAACACAACACAACACAACACAACACAACACAACACAACACAACACAACACAACACAACACAACACAACACAACACAACACAACACAACACAACACAACACAACACAACACAACACAACACAACACAACACAACACAACACAACACAACACAACACAACACAACACAACACAACACAACACAACACAACACAACACAACACAACACAACACAACACAACACAACACAACACAACACAACACAACACAACACAACACAACACAACACAACACAACACAACACAACCACAACACAACACAACACACACAACAACACAACACAACACAACACAACACAACACAACACAACACAACACAACACAACACAACACAACACAACACAACACAAACACAACACAACACAACACAACACAACACAACACAACACAACACACACAACACAACACAACACACACACAACACAACACAACACAACACAACACAACACAACACAACACAACACAACACAACACAACACAACAACAACACAACACAACACAACACAACACAACACAACACAACACAACACAACACAACACAACACAACACAACACAACACAACACAACACAACACAACACAACACAACACAACACAACACAACACAACACAACACAACACAACACAACACAACACAACACAACACAACACAACACAACACAACACAACACAACACAACACAACACAACACAACACAACACAACACAACACAACACAACACAACACAACACAACACAACACAACACAACACAACACAACACAACACAACACAACACAACACAACACAACACAACACAACACAACACAACACAACACAACACAACACAACACAACACAACACAACACAACACAACACAACACAACACAACACAACACAACACAACACAACACAACACAACACAACACAACACAACACAACACAACACAACACAACACAACACAACACAACACAACACAACACAACACAACACAACACAACACAACACAACACAACACAACACAACACAACACAACACAACACAACACAACACAACACAACACAACACAACACAACACAACACAACACAACACAACACAACACAACACAACACAACACAACACAACACAACACAACACAACACAACACAACACAACACAACACAACACAACACAACACAACACAACACAACACAACACACAACACAACACAACACAACACAACACAACACAACACAACACAACACAACACAACACAACACAACACAACACAACACAACACAACACAACACAACACACACAACACAACACAACACAACACAACACAACAAACACAACACAACACAACACAACACAACACAACACAACACAACACAACACAACACAACACAACACAACACAACACAACACAACACAACACAACACAACACAACACAACACAACACAACACAACACAACACAACACAACACAACACAACACAACACAACACAACACAACACAACACAACACAACACAACACAACACAACACAACACAACACAACACAACACACAACACAACACAACACAACACAACACAACACAACACAACACAACACAACACAACACAACACAACACAACACAACACAACACAACACAACACAACACAACACAACACAACACAACACAACACAACACAACACAACACAACACAACACAACACAACACAACACAACACAACACAACACAACACAACACAACACAACACAACACAACACAACACAACACAACACAACACAACACAACACAACACAACACAACACAACACAACACAACACAACACAACACAACACAACACAACACAACACAACACAACACAACACAACACAACACAACACAACACAACACAACACAACACAACACAACACAACACAACACAACACAACACAACACAACACAACACAACACAACACAACACAACACAACACACACAACACAACACAACACAACACAACACAACACAACACAACACAACACAACACACACAACACAACACAACACAACACAACACAACACAACACAACACAACACAACACAACACAACACAACACAACACAACACAACACAACACAACACAACACAACACAACACAACACAACACAACACAACACAACACAACACAACACAACACAACACAACACAACACAACACAACACAACACAACACAACACAACACAACACAACACAACACAACACAACACAACACAACACAACACAACACAACACAACACACACAACACAACACAACACAACACAACACAACACAACACAACACAACACAACACAACACAACACAACACAACACAACACAACACAACACAACACAACACAACACAACACAACACAACACAACACCAACACAACACAACACAACACAACACAACACAACACAACACAACACAACACAACACAACACAACACAACACAACACAACACAACACAACACAACACAACACAAACACAACACAACACAACACAACACAACACAACACAACACAACACAACACAACACAACACAACACAACACAACACAACACAACACAACACAACACAACACAACACAACACAACACAACACAACACAACACAACACAACACAACACAACACAACACAACACAACACAACACAACACAACACAACACAACACAACACAACACAACACAACACAACACAACACAACACAACACAACACAACACAACACAACACAACACAACACAACACAACACAACACAACACAACACAACACAACACAACACAACACAACACAACACAACACAACACAACACAACACAACACAACACAACACAACACAACACAACACAACACAACACAACACAACACAACACAACACAACACAACACAACACAACACAACACAACACAACACAACACAACACAACACAACACAACACAACACAACACAACACAACACAACACAACACAACACAACACAACACAACACAACACAACACAACACAACACAACACAACACAACACAACACAACACAACACAACACAACCAACACAACACAACACAACACAACACAACACAACACAACACAACACAACACAACACAACACAACACAACACAACACAACACAACACAACACAACACAACACAACACAACACAACACAACACAACACACACAACACAACACAACACAACACAACACAACACAACACAACACAACACAACACAACACAAACACAACACAACACAACACAACACAACACAACACAACACAACACAACACAACACAACACAACACAACACAACACAACACAACACAACACAACACAACACAACACAACACAACACAACACAACACAACACAACACACAACACAACACAACACAACACAACACAACACAACACAACACAACACAACACAACACAACACAACACAACACAACACAACACAACACAACACAACACAACACAACACAACACAACACAACACAACACAACACAACACAACACAACACAACACAACACAACACAACACAAACACAACACAACACAACACAACACAACACAACACAACACACACACCAACACAACACAACACAACACAACACAACACAACACAACACAACACAACACAACACAACACAACACAACACAACACAACACAACACAACACAACACAACACAACACAACACAACACAACACAACACAACACAACACAACACAACACAACCACAACACAACACAACACAACACAACACAACACAACACAACACAACACAACACAACACAACACAACACAACACAACACAACACAACACAACACAACACAACACAACACAACACAACACAACACAACACAACACAACACAACACAACACAACACAACACAACACAACACAACACAACACAACACAACACAACACAACACAACACAACACAACACAACACAACACAACACAACACAACACAACACAACACAACACAACACAACACAACACAACACAACACAACACAACACAACACAACACAACACAACACAACACAACACAACACAACACAACACAACAACAACACAACACAACACAACACAACACAACACAACACAACACAACACAACACAACACAACACAACACAACACAACACAACACAACACAACACAACACAACACAACACAACACAACACAACACAACACAACACAACACAACACAACACAACACAACACAACACAACACAACACAACACAACACAACACAACACAACACAACACAACACAACACAACACAACACAACACAACACAACACAACACAACACAACACAACACAACACAACACAACACAACACAACACAACACAACACAACACAACACAACACAACACAACACAACACAACACAACACAACACAACACAACACAACACAACACAACACAACACAACACAACACAACACAACACAACACAACACAACACAACACAACACAACACAACACAACACAACACAACACAACACAACACAACACAACACAACACAACACAACACAACACAACACAACACAACACAACACAACACAACACAACACAACACAACACAACACAACACAACACAACACAACACAACACAACACAACACAACACAACACAACACAACACAACACAACACAACACAACACAACACAACACAACACAACACACACAACACAACACAACACAACACAACACAACACAACACAACACAACACAACACAACACAACACAACACAACACAACACAACACAACACAACACAACACAACACAACACAACACAACACAACACAACACAACACAACACAACACAACACAACACAACACAACACAACACAACACAACACAACACAACACAACACAACACAACACAACACAACACAACACAACACAACACAACACAACACAACACAACACAACACAACACAACACAACACAACACAACACAACACAACACAACACAACACAACACAACACAACACAACACAACACAACACAACACAACACAACACAACACAACACAACACAACACAACACAACACAACACAACACAACACAACACAACACAACACAACACAACACAACACAACACAACACAACACAACACAACACAACACAACACAACACAACACAACACAACACAACACAACACAACACAACACAACACAACACAACACAACACAACACAACACAACACAACACAACACAACACAACACAACACAACACAACACAACACAACACAACACAACACAACACAACACAACACAACACAACACAACACAACACAACACAACACAACACAACACAACACAACACAACACAACACAACACAACACAACACAACACAACACAACACAACACAACACAACACAACACAACACAACACAACACAACACAACACAACACAACACAACACAACACAACACAACACAACACAACACAACACAACACAACACAACACAACACAACACAACACAACACAACACAACACAACACAACACAACACAACACAACACAACACAACACAACACAACACAACACAACACAACACAACACAACACAACACAACACAACACAACACAACACAACACAACACAACACAACACAACACAACACAACACAACACAACACAACACAACACAACACAACACAACACAACACAACACAACACAACACAACACAACACAACACAACACAACACAACACAACACAACACAACACAACACAACACAACACAACACAACACAACACAACACAACACAACACAACACAACACAACACAACACAACACAACACAACACAACACAACACAACACAACACAACACAACACAACACAACACAACACAACACAACACAACACAACACAACACAACACAACACAACACAACACAACACAACACAACACAACACAACACAACACAACACAACACAACACAACACAACACAACACAACACAACACAACACAACACAACACAACACAACACAACACAACACAACACAACACAACACAACACAACACAACACAACACAACACAACACAACACAACACAACACAACACAACACAACACAACACAACACAACACAACACAACACAACACAACACAACACAACACAACACAACACAACACAACACAACACAACACAACACAACACAACACAACACAACACAACACAACACAACACAACACAACACAACACAACACAACACAACACAACACAACACAACACAACACAACACAACACAACACAACACAACACAACACAACACAACACAACACAACACAACACAACACAACACAACACAACACAACACAACACAACACAACACAACACAACACAACACAACACAACACAACACAACACAACACAACACAACACAACACAACACAACACAACACAACACAACACAACACAACACAACACAACACAACACAACACAACACAACACAACACAACACAACACAACACAACACAACACAACACAACACAACACAACACAACACAACACAACACAACACAACACAACACAACACAACACAACACAACACAACACAACACAACACAACACAACACAACACAACACAACACAACACAACACAACACAACACAACACAACACAACACAACACAACACAACACAACACAACACAACACAACACAACACAACACAACACAACACAACACAACACAACACAACACAACACAACACAACACAACACAACACAACACAACACAACACAACACAACACAACACAACACAACACAACACAACACAACACAACACAACACAACACAACACAACACAACACAACACAACACAACACAACACAACACAACACAACACAACACAACACAACACAACACAACACAACACAACACAACACAACACAACACAACACAACACAACACAACACAACACAACACAACACAACACAACACAACACAACACAACACAACACAACACAACACAACACAACACAACACAACACAACACAACACAACACAACACAACACAACACAACACAACACAACACAACACAACACAACACAACACAACACAACACAACACAACACAACACAACACAACACAACACAACACAACACAACACAACACAACACAACACAACACAACACAACACAACACAACACAACACAACACAACACAACACAACACAACACAACACAACACAACACAACACAACACAACACAACACAACACAACACAACACAACACAACACAACACAACACAACACAACACAACACAACACAACACAACACAACACAACACAACACAACACAACACAACACAACACAACACAACACAACACAACACAACACAACACAACACAACACAACACAACACAACACAACACAACACAACACAACACAACACAACACAACACAACACAACACAACACAACACAACACAACACAACACAACACAACACAACACAACACAACACAACACAACACAACACAACACAACACAACACAACACAACACAACACAACACAACACAACACAACACAACACAACACAACACAACACAACACAACACAACACAACACAACACAACACAACACAACACAACACAACACAACACAACACAACACAACACAACACAACACAACACAACACAACACAACACAACACAACACAACACAACACAACACAACACAACACAACACAACACAACACAACACAACACAACACAACACAACACAACACAACACAACACAACACAACACAACACAACACAACACAACACAACACAACACAACACAACACAACACAACACAACACAACACAACACAACACAACACAACACAACACAACACAACACAACACAACACAACACAACACAACACAACACAACACAACACAACACAACACAACACAACACAACACAACACAACACAACACAACACAACACAACACAACACAACACAACACAACACAACACAACACAACACAACACAACACAACACAACACAACACAACACAACACAACACAACACAACACAACACAACACAACACAACACAACACAACACAACACAACACAACACAACACAACACAACACAACACAACACAACACAACACAACACAACACAACACAACACAACACAACACAACACAACACAACACAACACAACACAACACAACACAACACAACACAACACAACACAACACAACACAACACAACACAACACAACACAACACAACACAACACAACACAACACAACACAACACAACACAACACAACACAACACAACACAACACAACACAACACAACACAACACAACACAACACAACACAACACAACACAACACAACACAACACAACACAACACAACACAACACAACACAACACAACACAACACAACACAACACAACACAACACAACACAACACAACACAACACAACACAACACAACACAACACAACACAACACAACACAACACAACACAACACAACACAACACAACACAACACAACACAACACAACACAACACAACACAACACAACACAACACAACACAACACAACACAACACAACACAACACAACACAACACAACACAACACAACACAACACAACACAACACAACACAACACAACACAACACAACACAACACAACACAACACAACACAACACAACACAACACAACACAACACAACACAACACAACACAACACAACACAACACAACACAACACAACACAACACAACACAACACAACACAACACAACACAACACAACACAACACAACACAACACAACACAACACAACACAACACAACACAACACAACACAACACAACACAACACAACACAACACAACACAACACAACACAACACAACACAACACAACACAACACAACACAACACAACACAACACAACACAACACAACACAACACAACACAACACAACACAACACAACACAACACAACACAACACAACACAACACAACACAACACAACACAACACAACACAACACAACACAACACAACACAACACAACACAACACAACACAACACAACACAACACAACACAACACAACACAACACAACACAACACAACACAACACAACACAACACAACACAACACAACACAACACAACACAACACAACACAACACAACACAACACAACACAACACAACACAACACAACACAACACAACACAACACAACACAACACAACACAACACAACACAACACAACACAACACAACACAACACAACACAACACAACACAACACAACACAACACAACACAACACAACACAACACAACACAACACAACACAACACAACACAACACAACACAACACAACACAACACAACACAACACAACACAACACAACACAACACAACACAACACAACACAACACAACACAACACAACACAACACAACACAACACAACACAACACAACACAACACAACACAACACAACACAACACAACACAACACAACACAACACAACACAACACAACACAACACAACACAACACAACACAACACAACACAACACAACACAACACAACACAACACAACACAACACAACACAACACAACACAACACAACACAACACAACACAACACAACACAACACAACACAACACAACACAACACAACACAACACAACACAACACAACACAACACAACACAACACAACACAACACAACACAACACAACACAACACAACACAACACAACACAACACAACACAACACAACACAACACAACACAACACAACACAACACAACACAACACAACACAACACAACACAACACAACACAACACAACACAACACAACACAACACAACACAACACAACACAACACAACACAACACAACACAACACAACACAACACAACACAACACAACACAACACAACACAACACAACACAACACAACACAACACAACACAACACAACACAACACAACACAACACAACACAACACAACACAACACAACACAACACAACACAACACAACACAACACAACACAACACAACACAACACAACACAACACAACACAACACAACACAACACAACACAACACAACACAACACAACACAACACAACACAACACAACACAACACAACACAACACAACACAACACAACACAACACAACACAACACAACACAACACAACACAACACAACACAACACAACACAACACAACACAACACAACACAACACAACACAACACAACACAACACAACACAACACAACACAACACAACACAACACAACACAACACAACACAACACAACACAACACAACACAACACAACACAACACAACACAACACAACACAACACAACACAACACAACACAACACAACACAACACAACACAACACAACACAACACAACACAACACAACACAACACAACACAACACAACACAACACAACACAACACAACACAACACAACACAACACAACACAACACAACACAACACAACACAACACAACACAACACAACACAACACAACACAACACAACACAACACAACACAACACAACACAACACAACACAACACAACACAACACAACACAACACAACACAACACAACACAACACAACACAACACAACACAACACAACACAACACAACACAACACAACACAACACAACACAACACAACACAACACAACACAACACAACACAACACAACACAACACAACACAACACAACACAACACAACACAACACAACACAACACAACACAACACAACACAACACAACACAACACAACACAACACAACACAACACAACACAACACAACACAACACAACACAACACAACACAACACAACACAACACAACACAACACAACACAACACAACACAACACAACACAACACAACACAACACAACACAACACAACACAACACAACACAACACAACACAACACAACACAACACAACACAACACAACACAACACAACACAACACAACACAACACAACACAACACAACACAACACAACACAACACAACACAACACAACACAACACAACACAACACAACACAACACAACACAACACAACACAACACAACACAACACAACACAACACAACACAACACAACACAACACAACACAACACAACACAACACAACACAACACAACACAACACAACACAACACAACACAACACAACACAACACAACACAACACAACACAACACAACACAACACAACACAACACAACACAACACAACACAACACAACACAACACAACACAACACAACACAACACAACACAACACAACACAACACAACACAACACAACACAACACAACACAACACAACACAACACAACACAACACAACACAACACAACACAACACAACACAACACAACACAACACAACACAACACAACACAACACAACACAACACAACACAACACAACACAACACAACACAACACAACACAACACAACACAACACAACACAACACAACACAACACAACACAACACAACACAACACAACACAACACAACACAACACAACACAACACAACACAACACAACACAACACAACACAACACAACACAACACAACACAACACAACACAACACAACACAACACAACACAACACAACACAACACAACACAACACAACACAACACAACACAACACAACACAACACAACACAACACAACACAACACAACACAACACAACACAACACAACACAACACAACACAACACAACACAACACAACACAACACAACACAACACAACACAACACAACACAACACAACACAACACAACACAACACAACACAACACAACACAACACAACACAACACAACACAACACAACACAACACAACACAACACAACACAACACAACACAACACAACACAACACAACACAACACAACACAACACAACACAACACAACACAACACAACACAACACAACACAACACAACACAACACAACACAACACAACACAACACAACACAACACAACACAACACAACACAACACAACACAACACAACACAACACAACACAACACAACACAACACAACACAACACAACACAACACAACACAACACAACACAACACAACACAACACAACACAACACAACACAACACAACACAACACAACACAACACAACACAACACAACACAACACAACACAACACAACACAACACAACACAACACAACACAACACAACACAACACAACACAACACAACACAACACAACACAACACAACACAACACAACACAACACAACACAACACAACACAACACAACACAACACAACACAACACAACACAACACAACACAACACAACACAACACAACACAACACAACACAACACAACACAACACAACACAACACAACACAACACAACACAACACAACACAACACAACACAACACAACACAACACAACACAACACAACACAACACAACACAACACAACACAACACAACACAACACAACACAACACAACACAACACAACACAACACAACACAACACAACACAACACAACACAACACAACACAACACAACACAACACAACACAACACAACACAACACAACACAACACAACACAACACAACACAACACAACACAACACAACACAACACAACACAACACAACACAACACAACACAACACAACACAACACAACACAACACAACACAACACAACACAACACAACACAACACAACACAACACAACACAACACAACACAACACAACACAACACAACACAACACAACACAACACAACACAACACAACACAACACAACACAACACAACACAACACAACACAACACAACACAACACAACACAACACAACACAACACAACACAACACAACACAACACAACACAACACAACACAACACAACACAACACAACACAACACAACACAACACAACACAACACAACACAACACAACACAACACAACACAACACAACACAACACAACACAACACAACACAACACAACACAACACAACACAACACAACACAACACAACACAACACAACACAACACAACACAACACAACACAACACAACACAACACAACACAACACAACACAACACAACACAACACAACACAACACAACACAACACAACACAACACAACACAACACAACACAACACAACACAACACAACACAACACAACACAACACAACACAACACAACACAACACAACACAACACAACACAACACAACACAACACAACACAACACAACACAACACAACACAACACAACACAACACAACACAACACAACACAACACAACACAACACAACACAACACAACACAACACAACACAACACAACACAACACAACACAACACAACACAACACAACACAACACAACACAACACAACACAACACAACACAACACAACACAACACAACACAACACAACACAACACAACACAACACAACACAACACAACACAACACAACACAACACAACACAACACAACACAACACAACACAACACAACACAACACAACACAACACAACACAACACAACACAACACAACACAACACAACACAACACAACACAACACAACACAACACAACACAACACAACACAACACAACACAACACAACACAACACAACACAACACAACACAACACAACACAACACAACACAACACAACACAACACAACACAACACAACACAACACAACACAACACAACACAACACAACACAACACAACACAACACAACACAACACAACACAACACAACACAACACAACACAACACAACACAACACAACACAACACAACACAACACAACACAACACAACACAACACAACACAACACAACACAACACAACACAACACAACACAACACAACACAACACAACACAACACAACACAACACAACACAACACAACACAACACAACACAACACAACACAACACAACACAACACAACACAACACAACACAACACAACACAACACAACACAACACAACACAACACAACACAACACAACACAACACAACACAACACAACACAACACAACACAACACAACACAACACAACACAACACAACACAACACAACACAACACAACACAACACAACACAACACAACACAACACAACACAACACAACACAACACAACACAACACAACACAACACAACACAACACAACACAACACAACACAACACAACACAACACAACACAACACAACACAACACAACACAACACAACACAACACAACACAACACAACACAACACAACACAACACAACACAACACAACACAACACAACACAACACAACACAACACAACACAACACAACACAACACAACACAACACAACACAACACAACACAACACAACACAACACAACACAACACAACACAACACAACACAACACAACACAACACAACACAACACAACACAACACAACACAACACAACACAACACAACACACGGACCCACCTTCCAACACACGGACCCACCTTCCAACACACGGACCCACCTTCCAACACACGGACCCACCTTCCAACACACGGACCCACCTTCCAACACACGGACCCACCTTCCAACACACGGACCCACCTTCCAACACACGGACCCACCTTCCAACACACGGACCCACCTTCCAACACACGGACCCACCTTCCAACACACGGACCCACCTTCCAACACACGGACCCACCTTCCAACACACGGACCCACCTTCCAACACACGGACCCACCTTCCAACACACGGACCCACCTTCCAACACACGGACCCACCTTCCAACACACGGACCCACCTTCCAACACACGGACCCACCTTCCAACACACGGACCCACCTTCCAACACACGGACCCACCTTCCAACACACGGACCCACCTTCCAACACACGGACCCACCTTCCAACACACGGACCCACCTTCCAACACACGGACCCACCTTCCAACACACGGACCCACCTTCCAACACACGGACCCACCTTCCAACACACGGACCCACCTTCCAACACACGGACCCACCTTCCAACACACGGACCCACCTTCCAACACACGGACCCACCTTCCAACACACGGACCCACCTTCCAACACACGGACCCACCTTCCTCCCTCCCTCCCTCCCTCCACACCCTTCTGAGGTACACCATTTAGTAAAACCTTGTGCGAATTCTCTCTAATTTATTTGGGGCTCTAAAAAGAGCCTTTGGGTGTTTTCTTTCTTCAAATTTCCATTCTTTGATCTTTACAGGTCCAGTCATTTTGTACATTGACGTCTTCAGCAAACTCTGAAATAAAATTGTTATCAACCACAAATTAGTTTTGGTAGTTTAGTTCCTTGAATGGGAGTTTCGGGAGTTATGGGAGTTTCGGGAGTTATGGGAATTTCGGGAGTTTCGGGAGTTTTCCAGCCACAGCTGGGAGTTTCGCTGGTCTCTTAACTGGTAGTTTTGGAAGTTTGGGCAGCCTCTTGAGTGGGAGTTCTGGGACTTTGACTAATCTCTTAGAGTTCGGTCTATTAAGCTGGAGTTTCGGGAGTTTAATAGAAAGTTTGAACAATCTTATAAGCAATCCTCGCAAAGGGGAGTTTGGCAATTTTCTGTCTTATTTAATTTATTTTTCTAATTATTTCCAGAGTCAACTTCGTGGTCTTCAACTCACCGATGTTCTTCTTGGAGCCACGCACACATGGAAGAACCAACTGCTGATCGTAGCATGAAGCAAACAGTTCTTTTTAGAACTACACAATACTATTTGAAAGAATTCGTTTAGGTTTGCATGAACGGTGACTTTTAGACAACTTTATATTGTTTTATAGGAAGTTGAAGCCCACGAAATCGCCATGTCGACGTTTCCACTGTTATTTAAACTTCGAGGCATTGGAAAATTGTTATTCTTGTTAGAATGGATCAAAGTGTATAATTTTCTTCCGAGCATATAGTTTGATGCCTGATGCTTTAGCAAAGTAATTTGTTTGTTGTTTTGATATAATTTAGTTCGCGGGTTATTATTTATATTTGGTTATGAAACCTTCTGTTCTCAGTTCTGAAGAACAACAGTCGTAGCACCGACAGCGTTCAATTTTAAGAACTGTCCCAAAACGATTCTCGTACTGTCACTAGTAAATTAAAATCCCCGGGACTGTTTTAGACCAATGACAGTACGAGAACTGTTTTGGGACGGTTTTTAAAATTGAACTCGAACAGAGCATATGAAACCAAAAACCTAAACTATAAAATAATTACGTTAGTTTATTTTGTATTAGGGCATTTAACCAATAATCCGCCATATTACTAAAACCTTGTCTTATTTCACTCCAAACCGTTTGCAGATTTTTTTCTTTTTTCTCAAACAACCTAAGTAAATGACAAAAATATTGGCGCCCTGAACCCCTTAAAGCCTCATCTATTCTATAGAAATAAAACTGTGTTACACCTTGAAGCGAAAGGCATCAATAATATATCTAAGGAAAGTCATCTACTACTTTTGAAAATAAAAATGGATTGAAATTAAAATTACACCTCATTCTATCAATAATAACAAAAGCCGTGACCATACCACAAGTGAAAAATGCCAAGAATTAAATTGTTTCAGAATATTAAATTAGCTTATAGCACAGACTAATGAGTAATACAGAAAATCCTTAATAACGTGTCAAAAGGAGACTTGCTCTTTGGAGGAATTTCTTGTAAAGTTGTGCATTTTATTTAATTTGAATCTTCTAAAATAAGATACAAAATTAGTCCACCTTGCCGCAAGTCGGAAATGTCAATAAAATTGCTTCAGAATATAATGATAATTACCTATATGTAGTTACCAGTTACTATGACGGCAGAGAAAAAATATTCCTATTTTCAAAAGAGATCGTTTGACCCAAAGTGTGAGTCACTTGGTTAGATTTTTGATGTATTTCTGGTTTTTTAGATTTTAGATGCTCACTCCCGGTAAAACCGGAAGTCAGAAATGAGAACAGACTCTTTTCTGTCACTTCCCATATACTCATCATTACTAAAATTCCATGTTAAAATTGAACTTCACAATTGTTTGGAAAAGGGTATTTAACACTCTGTATATTAAGTATGACATCATATATTCGAATTCTTTGGAAAATTCTACAAAAGTTTAGTTTTTGAACAACCTGTACAATAATAAATTTATCAAGATGTTTAATAATGTGAAGAATACAATGCCGCAAAGCAATTACAATGCCGCAAATCAATTACCTTTTTCGGAGAGCATTATGTAACTTACTGTTATTATTCTTTCGGTTGATTGTCCTTCATCTTGAGTCGCATTTCGATCCTCAGTACACAAATCTGGACAACTGTTTCCATTTTGCAAGCTAGAAAGTTCGGATACACTTAGATTTTTCTGAACACAATAACAATTAAATAATTATTGATGTAGAAATAATTATAGTGTATAAGTGACACAAGGACAAAATGATGGAGAAATATTATTTCATTGAGCAGAGATTGCCAAGTTTTTCTTTGGTTTTCAGCATGGTAAAAAAGAGAATTTTATATATCCATCAATTTACAAACTAAAGAAAATTTGAATGGATACTTAAATTCCCTTTAAAAAGGTGTCCTCATAATGTTTTAGTTGGAGAAGCCTATCTTTACCAGTATTCATTAAAAAATACTTAATAAAAACGTAAATTTTCAATTTCAGTTTTTTAAAAATGTTAACAACTGTCCCTATTATTGTTTATTGTTATTAATAGGCTCTGAAAGATTCGATTTTTTTCCAATTTAATTGACCCTGCATCTCTTACAATTTCCGAGATTCCCATCCCATAATGTTGGGTCTCGAAATTCAGGTACCCTGTATATGGCGTTGTTAAAAATTTGGAATGAAAGCAAAGAGATAATTTATTGAACACAGATAGATATTTCACTTGGTAAACAATGGCAACTCATTTTCGCAAAACGACTTGGGTTTGAAAAAAATGTCTGCGAGAAGCATGTCTTCAGTTTTCGAAGTCTCTTGGGGATAACTAGCACAATAACATTGGATAGACTGAGATTCTTGGGTGGCATTAACTCGCATATATTCGGTTTGAACTTCTGTATTAATACAATGTGGCTTATGAGTGTGCTGTAACACTATAGAATTTAAATCGTTTATAACACTTATCGCGTTTTTCAGTTTACTTTTATATTTAGAAGATTTTTGTAAGTTTTCTTCATTCTGATTTTTCAAATTTTCGTAGTCAAGTTGCAATATTTTTTGTTCACTTTCTAAACTTTTGAGGCGTTCATTGCCATCTCTTTCCGCTTTGGCTATTGCAAGTTTCAACTTCTCATTTTCAGATTTTAAATATTTTATCTGAAATATATCATAAAAATGATTTAATGACAATAAGTATTCAAAGTAGTTACCTACCTACCTCATCCATATGCTTTTTTTGTTCTTCTAGTCCCTTTTTATCACGATCAAAAAGAAGCGCTTGGCTCAGTTTTACCTGTTCTTCAAGGCGACTTAAATCCTTCTCGAATTTACTCTTATTCAAATGAACAGCTTTCGACAGTACATCATTTTTACTTCGAAATTCATCAATTTCTCCCCTTAGCGAAGAATTTTCGCTTTCGAGTTTAGCTTTTTCGTTCAAAACCGACTGTAACTCCTGAAGCAGATCACCCACAAACATATGTTCATCGCTCCTAGGTTTCTTGAGATTAGATATGTTCGAAAAATTTTTGATTTGCGAATTTCTGGCCATTTTCTTATTTGGTGAATTTTGTTCTCTCGGCCAAAGTGGAGAAGACATTATTTTTTTATTTCAATTTTGACAGCGATTTTGAATTTGAAAGCACTGAATTTGAATGTGCAAATATGGCATGGTTCAAAAAGCGTTTTTTGTGTCCTTCAATTTAATTTAATAATCACTCAATTAAAACCAAATGAGAATATTTTGTGGACTTATCTACAGATAGGATTCTGGGTTTTAGAGGAAACCCAACTGTGATTAATTTTAAAATCGTTTAGTATGTTTTTAAAACATTTCACACCTATACAAACAGAATAGCAATTTCCTGTGTGTTAACAAAACAAATAAATAAATATATTGAAGGTCTTAACACGATATCCAAAAACCCAATATCTACTTAATCTTTACAACAAATAGCTACTACTGTATTATTGGCTGCCACTTGTCAAATAAAATTCAAATCAAAAATGAATATCTGCACCTGCATCTTATGGTTTTTAGTTTTAATAATCATATCATTCATTGTAGCTGGATTTTGTGCACCATTTTATATAATCCTCTACCCCCTTTCAGTATGCTGCGATTGTTTGAAGGTAACAATTTAATTTAGATCAATTTTGTTCTCATTTAAATTTCTCGGCAGGGCCTGACGGACCTGCTGTTGCAAGGCGTCCAGTTTCCAGGCTATTGTGCCGAGAAAATGATTAAATAAAATATAAATGTTGTTGTAAGAAATAAGTAATAACAATAATAACGTAACACTATAATAAAACTTTTAAAATTTGTTTGGCATTTTCCGTGGGATAAGCAGAGTAGTCACAATCAAAAACTGCACTAAAACTATCTAAAAACTTCGGCAAAACGTCATCTATCGAAACAGTCCTGTTTACTTCTTTGGATAAACTGGTAACACCTTTGTCTTTAATCCCGCAAGGCACGATGTGATTAAACCAGTTCAAATCGTTGTCACAATTCAAAGCCAAACCATGCGTCGTAATAAACCTACTACCGTGTATTCCAATCGCGCAAACTTTATTGTTTCCTATCCATACTCCCGTATGTGGCGAAGTCTCGGCTTTTAAATCGTATCTCCCGCACGTATCGATAACGGTTTGTTCGATCCGAGACACGTACCACCGCATCGAAGGATTGAAACGTTTCAAATTCAAAATCGGGTACACTACGAGTTGGCCCGGTCCGTGGAAAGTGATCAGCCCACCTCGGTTGGTGCGGAAAAATTCGGCGCCCTTATTCGTGAGCTCTCGTTCTTCTTCCGAGGTGTAGATCTTTCCCCTGATTCCAACTGTGTAGACGGGCGGGTGTTCGAGGCATAACAAAGTGTCGTGAACTTCGTCTTCATCGGCCGCGTGGAGAGACGCTACGTATTTTTGGAGTTCGAGGCCCTTCGAGTAGCTTACTTTTCCTAGTTGCCATATTTTGACTAGACGGCGAGTAGGCCCGAGCATTTTTGAAGTAGATAAATAAAATGGGGCAATAGTTGTGTGTTATTACATAACCAGATAACCATAAACATGGCAATTTAAAATAACACCACTCTGTAGTACAGGAAATAAATACAGTGTAAAATAAATAAGTTCACGTATAAAGCCAATTAGCAAAGAGGGAAATTAATAGAATATTTTTGATCTTAAAATAGTTTCCTTTGTAGGTTATATTTATTTAGACCAAAAAACATGAAAAAGTTACTGCCAGAAACGAAATTTCCCTATACTACCCTCGCCCCTCGATGAAAAAAAATCGCCCTAGATTTTCTGCGTTCTTCCAAATTTCCACACTTTTACCTTCTACTCTAGGCGAATTCTTTTTCCTGTGTGACTTTTTGTGCTGTGTAAAATTTCCTGCCTAAGC
Source organism: Pseudeuparius sepicola (assembly GCA_963920635.1). Lineage (NCBI taxonomy): Eukaryota > Metazoa > Arthropoda > Insecta > Coleoptera > Anthribidae > Pseudeuparius > Pseudeuparius sepicola. The sequence continues at coordinate 21,867,332 of OY987308.1, forward strand.
CTAAAGGAAAAAATATTTCGCTAGAGATGCACTAAAATCGCGGAAATTGTCATATTTCAATGCCTTTCTATGACAAGTTTTTTTAGCTCAGAGGTATAAGATTTTCTTGTGTAAACCAGACTTTTATCCGACCAAACATTGGGGTCAAGTAGGGAAATTTCGTAATCTATTTTTGTGGTGGTAACGAACGCTAGGCCACCGTCCGGACGGACGGACGCCTAATGACTTCGGAGACTGTCCGACGGGTCTGTAGCAATTTTTGGGGAAATTTTGAATGTTTTATCATTTCAAAATTTAAATTATTATTGAAAACGTTTGCAGAGCGTAACCAAGGTATAAATAGTTAAATATCGAGTCTAATTATGGTAATGGTTATAGTACAAGAGCTGGCTGCATGATTTCAACTCTCATAAGCTTATAGAATAAGATGTGTAAAATGTAGAGAGTATTTTTCTTTACTTGAAGCGAGTACGTTGCCTCAATTTATATAGGCCCGATCATTGTTATTTAAAGAAGTTGCGGTCAATTTTTAGGCAAATCTACTCTCATATGATTATATAACAAAATAGGAAAGAAGGCCCATGGAGCAACAATAAAAAAGGGTCCCTTGGTCCTTTAGAAATCCGATAGGCGTATTTTTGGGGCCTCGAAAATCCTCCGCTGTTAAATACGGCGCGAAAGACGGGGGCAAGTCTGGACCTCGGGGGACGCGAGTTGTGTGCGAAGTCCCGCTATACAGCCAGTGCCCTATGCCGCTTGATGCACAGGAAAAATAATTTTTTCAAACGCGTTTTTCGAGAGATCTGACGGTATGGTGAGATGGCCGGAGAACGGGTCAACATCTTTAAAGAAACTTTCAGGTAAATTATTTCTTGTTTTCGAGTTATTAAGGATTTTTGACCAAAAAAAAAGACCAACGCAGGTGGGACGCATATTTTCTACGAGATTGGCCAGCATTTCCCGTCACCTAAAAAGTCCGTAAACTGGTGGAAGAAATTGCCCTTTTTCGCCGAGTTACAGCTCAGTTATTAAAGCTTCCCTCAAGTCTTCAGGTGCAGATGTATCCGATGCCCCCGAAAAATTAAAAAAATGAGAAAAAACACGCGATTTATAAGAGCGGTTCCTCAGGATTTCCCGTCAATTTCGCTAATTCTACAGCCATCCCGTTTCTCGAAACTTGGAAATCGGGAGTCGGGAAATTTGGTTAAATATCGGATTTTCCAGGTTTCTTTTAGTACTGGAGGAAAGTATAAGACCCAATTAAGAAATTTACCATTGTCTTTGATTTTTAGAACGGAACTTTTCGAATTTGTCAAAAGACTTTTGCGAAAAAGTAGTACATATGTTCGTGGGACGGGTTGTACCTATTAAAAAAATAAAAATTACCCACAACTTCTTTAAATAACAATGATCGGGCCCATATTGTCTCAAGTAACCTACTCGCTTCAAGTAAAGAAATATACTCTCTACATTTTACATAACGTCTTATTATATAAGCTTATGAGAGTTGAAATCGTGCGGCCGGCTCATGGACTATTATGAAATAATCAACCAAAGTTAGTGAACACTATCATTTTAAACATCAGATAACAAATAATATAGACATCATAATACAAATAATTTTTTTCAAATGTTGTCCACATTATTTTGTACCTAGGCATATTCTTTCAATGTTTATCGGTTCTATGTTTTGTCATGACCACAATAAAGACATCTATTATAACATTAATTTTATTTCGAGCCCCAAAATGTTTTGAAATAACACAACGTAAAAATTGCAACATAAATTTTATGTTTTCAATGAAAAAACAAAGCCGACGGTGTGCACGATTAAAGCATATAAGTAGATTATAAATATAAAAATATAATGGGTTTTATACATATATAAACAACCTGTGCCATATAACTTGATAAAAATATAGAAAACGGAATCAAGATCAACTATATAAACAGCTTGTACTCTTATTAGGATTCGACACGCGCATATTCACCGTGACTAGTTGAATATTAAGTATACAAAGTACTAATCACGCTTTATACAATAAATAGAAAAATCTCTCGTCGGAAGATTTAAAAGAACTAAGCACTTCTAAGCGATTCTATTTTAACGCACAATTCCTCTTTCGTTTTCGCGTCGGGCACCAATATTAGTTTGCTGTTATCGTTGGAGCCGAAAAATTTCTTTTTCTTCGCCTCCGAGGTGGGTATGCAAACTCCCTTGTCCACCACCTTGGCCGGGTGGGGGAGTTCCTTCCACGTGTACGACCACTCGATCTAAAATTGGGCGACTTATTTTTCGAAAAAGCCAAACTCGAAAGCGCGCGGGTTAATCAAGACACAAAGCATTGCCGTTGCTATCCCATTTTCGTGTCGATTTTCTTCAGACAAGAACGTCAGGTGTACGGAATTTTTTCTAGCTTCGCTTGAGATGAACAACTGTTACTTAAGGGTGTTAATCATTGGTATTTACCTCAAACTGATGGGATAGAAAGGAATGTGGAATCTACTTGCTCACAAAAACGGCATCAAATTTATCATTATTATAACCTATAGTGTGAGCCTCAAATACCAAATGCCAGTAAGTTGGATAGCGCGATTACAATAATTTTGAAATTTATTTGACGATCGCAATTGCGAATTTATCACCTAGATACCCATAAGCCCATTGTCGAAAGTAAATACTAGTGATGGGAAAAACACGGGTCTTTATTTTTTGAGGGAAAAAAACCCGCTTTTTCCCGGGTTTCCTGGTAGGCTTTTTATGTATACATACATACATACAATACTTGTTAAAAGATTATTATTTTTATACTAAATAACCCTACATTTAGAATTTATTATTTTGAAATATTTATTGTTTTTTGGGTTTTTCAAGGGTTTTTTTCCCTTGTAAAAACCTGCTTTGGGATTTTATTGGGAATTTATGAATTTTATAAATAGGAAAATAGGCACCTATTTGTTTTGTATGTGTCCTCAATTTGTCCACATTGGGAAAATATTGTGTACTGCAATATTTACATTCCGCTACTTTTTTATTTTTAAGTTATTTATTATCATGACTCTTTGTTTTTACTTTTTATTATTCTAAACTGTGTCCATTCTTCGGAACAATGTCTTGGCATCTTTTTAATATTTTATTTAGTATAACTTTGGTAATGCAACTGAGAAATAATTTGTAGAAAGTGTAAATGTTTTCTACGAACTGAAACCTAAAACTGACTCTTAACTTATAATTTACATTTGCAATTCGCTCTATACTATTATGTTATGTATGCACTGTTAAAATTCATGTCATGCCATGTGTCAAATCTGTTAAAAGTAAAAAAATAATATATTAAAAAAAATCCATGTGAATTAACGAAAAAACCCAACCCGGTTTAAACCCTCATTTTCGAGAAAACCCTCAGGGAAAAAACCCTCAAAAAACCCAAAGGAATTAATGAAAAAGGAAAAAATCCAACCCGGTTTAAACCCTACTTTGGGAAAAAACCCTCTAAGGGAATAAACCCTCAGCACATCTCTTGTAAGTACCCAAAATCTTGGAAGTCTGAAGAAAATACCTTAAAATATTTAAGTTATCTTCATTACCAACATGTATGAAACAACTTCAAGCAGGGACTCTTTAAAATAAGGGGACCCAGCATGTCACAGTCTATCACATAGGAAAAGTGAAGCCTTGAGGGGAAGTTTGTTTTCTGTCGACTCCAAGGGGGCTGGTACAAGGTTATGTTATATGTCAGTGTCCAACTGCCATCAGGTTTTATGTGACATGCCAGTGCCATAGATTCTAAAGGAGGCAAAATATTTCCCATCATAATTCACAATTTTTAACTTTTCTAACTTCCAGATACTCAGATGTGTCAATTAAAGGTAATGCGGCCGCCTGTAGTAGTCCCAATAATTGCAACCAGATTTTTCCTGTATCACCTTTAGTAATCCTACAATTCCCATTACGTGGGCATTACGTATAAGTAGGTAGTTCAAAACAAAAATCGTATTTCGAAAATTTTAAAAGCTTCAGTCAGGTCTTTTTTTAAAGGATTTTTATCTACGACTACAAGTTTATTTTAAGTTTGTGAGGTACCTTGGGAGAGAAATAAAATTACAAAAATTTTATAATGAACACCGAGAAAAACAACCATCATTGGAACTACTAGACCTAATCTTATTAGTCCATTCTGAAATCTATGAAAGTTCTTTGGGTAGATACATACAAAGGGAAGAAAGTTCAAGTATTCATATTACAAATGGATTGAGGAACCTGGTAACAAGGTGCAATAGCGACAAATTCTTAAATAAGCAAAATCGGCACTATACTGACTTACCATACTTATTACGTAAATTCGTGGAAATAATTGTTGGAAATCAATTTAAACTATAAAATAAATTTCTTTCATTTGACAGTTGCCACATTCTGCACTTGTAGACACAACATTGTCAAGTCTAATTTTTGGAAATCATGGAAACCATTATTAATTTTTACTAACAATCAAAGTACCCGTTATATGCATAGATTCTCCAATAAAACGGCATACTTGGCATCACTGATACCATTAGAATGAGGAAAGAATAGGCCTCACTTTGGAAAGTATAATGCTGGGTCCCCATACTTTAAAGAGTCCCTGACTTCAAGGCACCTAACTTATAACTTATCGTTAAGAAAAAAAAACGCTCAAACACCGCACACTACCGGCAAGAAAGCGACACAACCTCCCATCGACGCGCTCACCTGCCAACCGCCGAAGATGTCGTTATGGACGACGTAGGCGAGCCGCCTGTCCGTCAACACCACCATCTCCTTCTTCTGCACGACGACGTAATGGTAGACGTACACGTCGGTCGTCGCGTACCTGCCCTTCGACAGTTCCGACAGCAGCTTGTGGCCCTCGGCCTCGTGCCTGCTGTACGGGCGGACGAGCCCGTCCGACTGCAGGAAGCGCGGCGCCCTCAGCCGCGGCGTGTCCTCGCTCACCTCCGTCGCCCTGCGAACGACGGACGGGATTAGACGCGTCCGGTTCCACCCCGCATGCCCTTGGCATATTCCTGTCGGACGTAGCCTATTGCGTGCCGAAGATTTGCCGAGTAGAGCTTCGTATCGGACGTGAGTGATCGCACAGTTTGTGCAATCAGGCGCGTCCGATAATGTGTTCCCAGTAGCTACTCTCCGAGTATCTGGTACTTTAATCGTCGCAGTTGTGTATAAAACAATGGCATATCCACAAAACTATGATTGTTATCATATCAGCGATAGTTTTGACAGGACAATAAAAACAAGATTTAAATCCGAATAGAAAATTGAAGTAAATGTGGGTCTTATTTACCTAGTACCTACCTCTAAGCCCTGTTTAGAGTGCAATTTTTATTGCCGGCAATAAAATTGGCGATATTTTTGTTGTGCGCATGCGCATTAACTCAGTTTTGAGTCATCTGTGGCATGTTTTATTGCATTGCAAAAAGTAGCTTCAGACCTATTTTTATTGCAATTGCAATGGCAATTCTAGTATTTTTTTAGAGATTTTTGTGCTAACAACCTTAGTAATAAAAAACACTACATAAAACTTCATTTTCTATGTTACTATTAGGATTTTTCTATGTTATTATTAGAATCTTTGGTAAAATTAATATAACCGAAACACTATGTATACATCTACACACCGCAAAAACTTCAAATATTTTATTTACTAAATATTTGGTTGGCTGTATTCACCAAAAAATAGAATTGCATTAGATAAATTGCCAACTGTAAACAGATACCACCTTTGAAACAAACATTGCGTGCAACAAAAATGTCAGTAATTTTTATTGCCGGCAATAAAAATTGCCGACTCTAAGGGCCACTTTACAGCTTATTGCACGCATGCGCACAATGTCATTCTTGATCGGCTGTTTGCAATTTTTCTTGCGGCAACAAAAATGCCGCATGCACCACTTTTATTGCAATTGCAATGCAATTCTAGGGATTTTTTGGGGTATAAATCAATTACCAATGATTTCATAAAATCCCTAGGAGCGTGGAATTGGCAAATGGTGGTAAACTTTATATGAACCTGTGTGCCAGCGTGTGTTTTGATTTGATTAATAAACTTTTTTCTTTATTGTTCTTTATTCATTGTTTTAAATGCACAGATCTTCTGCTCTGCTGTCAGAATAAATTTGTCTCCTAAAATTAGATATGTTGGCAACACTTCCTTGCAAGACAAGTTGCACTCATAAATTGCTGGCTGTAAAAACAGTTTCGTCTTAGCAATAAAAATTGCATGCAACAAATATTGCGGCAATTTTTATTGCCGGCAACAAAAATTGCCAGCTGTAAAGCGGCCTTTAACAGGACTTTAGTAGTAATTTTTTTAAACCAAATCCGGCCTCCTGTCAATATTTTTAGGTTAGGGTGAGAGTAAGATAAAATGACGTTTGGGTCTAGAGGGTGTCCCACTCCAAAGTGTACACGCCAATAAAATTAAAATCTGTCACCCGATTTTGATTGGGTTTTCTTTAATAACGGACGTTTGCATCTACAGGGTGTCTCACTCAAAAGTGGTACACCCCCATAAAATTTGTAGTTGTCATCCTATTTTAATTGGTCTTTCTTTAAACGATATAGAATCGAAAACTGTACTTTCTAACAAAACGTCAAATTTTACTTAAAATACAAAGACCTACTAAATACTTACTACCTACCCCTTACAAAATCAGTGTGTAAAATTAAATGTTAGCTCAGGTTATAACAAATTCTCCAAATCGTTTAAAAAAGGGCAGTTTTGAAATTATAATTCGCCTTGTTTCTCCACGTCAGTTTATTTCCTTAAATTGTCACGAATCGGACGCTCGTGATTACGCGCTCCCGTCCGATTGCGTGCGTCCGATACGAGGCCCAGTTCGGCAATGTTCGACGTGCAACAAGCTACGGTACGGACGTGCGCCCGCTCACCGTTTGACGACGTCCAGCGAGCCGCTCGCAAAGTCGACGACGCCGGCGGCCGGCCGCGTCACCAGGCCGACGGCCCCCTTGCCGAGCCCCTTGAAGAAGCCCTCGACGCCCTGCTCCCTGGCCCCGCTGATCGGCTTCGTGAAGACGCCGGTGAAGCCGTCGACGACGCCCTGTCGGAGGTTTCCGTGTACGACAGTTTGGCTAACACTCGTTTTATTTAAATGAAGCCGGTACTACACTTGGAGGTTTAACATCACGGAAAAAAAACAGGAAAAATTGGAAAAAGACGAGCCCAAAAATTGGAAAATTTCAGACAAAATTCCAATGAACAAATAAAGTTGAAGAAACACTCAAATTATATATATTTTTAAATAAACAAAACACTTATTGATCAACAATAAAAAACTAAAAACAATTCTGTTTAACTTTTTACTTTTTATTATACAGTGTGGATAGAAATTGTGGAATATTGCTCATATTTCTTAAAATATTCCTCATATAAAAAACATGTTTTAATAAAAGTGTTAGGGGAAATTATTTCCCGTTTAGTGATGTCAAGCAATCTTTCGTAGCACAAAAAATGTGGTTGCCATGGCAACCGATTTAATTTTTTAAAATGGCACCATATACTTTTTTGGTGAGAATTGATACATTGGAACTTTCTGAATACGATACAATACAATTTTAATGGGGTCGCATAAGAAAAAAATATAAAAAAATTAAGTTTTCTATTATGCTATTGACAATGTTTATCAAAATAATTATTAACATTAAGTTAACCATGCCAAAATCAGAACAATGCGAAACTGTCACTAGCTGTGTAACTGTGTACATTGTTACCCTAAACGTAGTTTTTTACTCAATTTTCTGTGTACTTAGGTACTTAGTATGTTAACCTGTATTCTTTCCGTTTCACTTAATTCAAGCGCCATTATAACTTACTAAGTAGTTAAGTACACATATAATTGAATAAAAAAGTAGGTTTACTGTAACAGTGCACACAATTACAAGCAACTGACAGCTAGTGACAAGTTTCCCATTGTTCTGATTTTGGCATGGCTAGCTTAATCATTGGCAATACCATAATTGAAAACTAATTTTTTTTCTTATGCGACCCCATTAAAAATGTATTGTATCATATTCAGAAAGTTCCAATGTATCAATTTTCACCAAAAAACGTATATGGTGCCATTTAAAAAATCAAGTCAGTTACCATGGCAACCACATTTTTTGTGCTACGAAAGATTGCTTGATATCACTAAACGGGAAATAATTTCCCCTAACACTTTTATTAAAACAAGTTTTCATATGAGCACAGAATAAATAGCTATTTATTCTGTGATATGAGGAATATTTTAAGAAATATAAGCAATATTCCACAATTTCTATCCACACTGTATATTATATAAATTATTTTATTTAAAAATATTTATTTTGTTTCTTTTTTATTTTGTATCGTTAAAAAAATGTTTTTTCAGTTTTTTTCCAAATTTTCCAGGAAAAAAACCGTTTTTTTTTTCCGACGATCAATTTTTTCGGAAATTTTAAACCTCTAAACACTTGTCAATTTCTTCGTCAATAAATTGTGCAAGTTAAATGGTAGGTGTGAAACAGAAATTGTCGTCAATTTACCTTCAATTTCTTTGTCAATTTCTTGGCCAAGAAATTGACGCAAGCTCGAAAATATTCCAGCAAGTTTGGTTATTTCTAAATTTTAAATTTTTTTATGGGAAATGATATTATGCTCCAGTTCACTCACTATTCACATTCACATTAATTTATAACTAATGTTCATTAGATTTTTGCGTGTGATTTGAACAATTCACGGATTTATTTACTTATTAATATTTGCATATTTGTGCTTTCAAACAGTATTGAAACTGCACAATAAATTGACCGATTTATTGATGGTGTAAAACGTACCACGGTATCTACAATTTCTTGGCCAATTTATTGTTCAATTTATTGGCCAAGAAACTGACAAGTGTTTAGTGTGTGTGTAATTAGTTTTGATAATTTTGGGGTAGATTATTGTTTTGTTTATTACATTATCTGCAAAATGGGCAGAAAATATGTTAATTGTTTATTTTGTGAGTGTTGTCTATTCATCGGAGAAATAACCAAGGATAGATTGTGCGGTATAGGTTGCTATACGAGCCCTGTCTCAGAAATTTATCGTGTTAACAGAAGATTTATTAAAATCAACACACTTTTGGTATATAATTACACTATATTTTTTTAAAGAAATTCCTAATATTGTCAATAAACAGAAAATTGACAAAAATTAAACAGAAAATTACCACTGCGTACATCGCTTTTTCGACTTATTACTGCCTCGATGCATCTCAACATCGTGTTAACTAATGCTTGGCAATCATCTGGAGTGAAACTATTCCAAATTTCTTGGAGACGAGCACAAAACTCTGGAACAGTTCTTGTGGGCTGTGATCGCAACCTCCTCTTCATTATATGCCATAATGTTTCAATCGGAGAAAGATCTGGACTGCTAGCCGTCCGTTTTAAAAGCAAAATATTGTTTTCTAAAATCCAATCTTTCACTTTTTTAGCCATATGACAAGAGGCGTCATCTTGTTGGAAGATACATTCAATATTTTGCAAACGCAGTTCTTCAATTTTTAGTTTAAAATTATTTTGAAGGATGTTAATGTTCTTCTCAGCATTCATGATGCCAGGGACTCTTTAAAATAAGGGGACCAGCATTATACTTTCCAACTTTCCAAAGTGAGGCCTATTCTTTCATCATTCTAATGGTATCAGTGATGCCAAGTATGCCAGTTTATTGGAGAATCCATGAATATAACAGGTACCTTGATTGTTAGTAAAAATTAATAATGGTTTCCATTATTTCTAAAAATTAGACTTGACAATGTTGTGTCTACAATTACAGAATATGGCAACTGCCAAATGAAACAAATTTATTGTATAGTTGAAATTCTTTAATTTTCACATCTGAGTATTAGAAAGTTATAAAACTTAAAAATTGTGAATTATGATGGGAAATTTTTTGCCTCCTTTAGAATCTATGGCACTATCTATCACATAAAACCTGATGGCAGTTGGACATTGACATATAACATAACCTTGTACCAGCCCACTTATGTGGTCTCCTTGGAGTATACAGAAGACAAACTTCCCCTCCAGGCTTCACTTTTCCTATGCGATAGACTGTGAAATGCTGGGTCCCCTTATTTTAAAGAGTCCCTGCATGATGCCATCTACAAAGTGTAATTTTAGGACCCCTCTAGCTGACATGGATCCCCAAATCATCACGGAGGACGGAAACTTAACTTTCTTCTTAAGGCAGTCCGTATGATACACTTCTTCTTTAGTTCTAATGACTCAGTTTCGACTATCAATAACACAAACTTCAAATCTAGCCTCATCACTCTATATAATTGAGTTCCATTGATGCTGAGACCAAGCTCTGTGCTCTTTTGCCCACAAAAGTCTATTTTTCTTCTGAGTTTTCGGGCAGCCCTGTGACAAGTTGCCCTTGAAAAACATTTATCTTTGCTTGATTCCATAAAACTCTCAATTATCCTTAATTAGCCCGGCGATTTTGCATGATAATCCTTCTCAGAGCCCTTAAATTTGTATCAGAATAATGTGGCCGACTTCCATTTCTCTGCTTTTGAGCAACGGCTCCAGTAGTTTTGTGAAGCTTAAGGCGCTACGATACCCCCCATTTTCAAGGGTTTCGTAGTTTACATCTCCTACTTGCATTTCTTAATATTTTCACTTGATTTTTTTTTGTGGCTTAGATAAAACTACCAAGAATCGTCGTTGTGTATCACGAACTGTGCAGGACTAATGCGACACTGTGAAAAAAAATGCCAAACATACCCGAAATTCGACTATATTCGGTTAAGAATTTCGAGTATTTCCACCGCTCAAAAATAATTCGAAGGACACAACGACGATTGAGGCATTCGATAACATTATTTTAAGACTACTTTCAAGTCGATACGTTTGTTCGTTTGGCTATGATTTGAAAACTACGAACCCATTGCCCGGCAATAAAATGATCCGTGAATTGGCCATTCGAGCAGGAATTAGACGTACGGAGATAGGCGGGCGGGCGGGCGTTCGCTGGAACTCGTGGTTCCCCTACTTCCCCCTACTTCGGCGTACCTCACCGGGCTCGGAAACCACGTCAGGAGAACTTTCAATCGATATCAGATGGTTCATTTTTCATTTTATTAGTCTCAGTCTCCCTTATTTGTGTTTCGCTTGTTTTGAATGTTAGTATGTTAGCAAATATTTATATTTCCGAGTACCCGAAGAAAATATTTTCTACCGCGACATTATGTATGTCGACTGGCATATAATAATACTCATTATTATTATTCCTCCAGGAATTATAAATAAATAATTATTAATCCATTGCGCCACAAATAAATTTTAAAAAATAAATAATTATTATTCACAAAGTACCTACTTTTTGCTTTTGTGTAAAATGGTTTAATCCCTAGGGCATAAAATGGCCTGGTCGTGCAAAAAGAGTAAATTTAAATTCTAGAACAAATTGTGCGCTTGATTTTTACTTTAAAAATGTGATAGGTACAAGTAATAATTTTGCCAAATAAATGGGTCATGTGAAGCATTTTTTGAAAACGAATTCCTATGTAAATCGCTGCATGATAAAAGCTAATTTATATACTTTCCAGAGGGAACGATAATAATTCTGACATCCAGTCAGTTTTAGAAACTTCTTCGTTAGAAGATTGTTCGAAAGTCATTGGAGTTGAAAATCGGGCAAAATAAAAATAGTACATTTTATTGTTCCAGTCTGTCGAATTTTTTTCTAGGATGTTCGATAATTCAGATTTGTCTGAATAAGGTTCTGAAACTGAACCGCAGTCAGGGCAAGAATACCTATAATGTTTGATAATGATGTCACAACAGTCACATGGAGTGAAACCAATAGGAGTAATTTGTGGGCTTGAGTGCTTTTATTCCCGTAGGTACCTAATATGGTTTCCAGAATTTGAGAGAGGGGTACCTACATATTTTGCATTTTGCACACTTATTCGGATTTAGGTATAAGTAGTACTGCAGGTGCATAGGGTTTGGGAAACAAACTTTCTGGGAAAAACAGGGCTTTGAATGGAACATTTACAAGGGATTAGAAATTAATAGCTCCTATTATCTCACAACTATTACTTTATTTAAAAAGGGAGACCAGTTTCGTAACTCTATAAATTAGTCCTTGAGGATGTAATTTTATAGATTAACGAAACCGTTGTGATATAATATGGCCTATTCACTCTAATCCCTCTAAAGTGAACTCTTACAGTGTAGAAAGTTTTTAGTTAGATTTATTATTACACAAATGTAAATATGGAATACCTACTAGTTATATAAAACATTTTGAAGAAGTAGACTTTAGACGCACTTTTTTAGTCGTAGCAACACTATTATGCAGAACAATTATCCAATCAAACATTAATAGATGTTCAACTGACCCTAATGTGGTTCAAGAAGAATTCGGTAATCGAATCGTTAATTTAGATTTTATAATTGAGCAATTACAGAAGTTTTTTTTATACACGAACCCTTCATAGCATGCACCTTTGCTGATATGAAAAATAATAGTAAAATTGCTTCGACGCCAAAAAGCTATGCAGTGTGTTGCCAACGAAAAGTGAACGCCCTGAATAACTCCCAAAAAATATCATTTTTGCAATAAAGCAAACAGGCCACCGCCGTTTTTAAATATAATATTCGCGCTTCTTCGTCGGCATCGGCGAGACTCTTGTGACCCGTCGGCGGCCGTCGGCGCCGGCCGGCACCCGAGTTATTATTTCAAATTATCTACACGTCTACACAGGAAAAAAAGACTGTTGTGATTTTAGTGAGTTCATGTATATAGTCACTTTTCCATTACCTACTTTAAATATACAAGCAAATCCATGTGGTCCCAACAATATAATCTATACTTTTGACGTAATTGCAGATGAACCAATAAGTTTAAAATAGTTTGAATTTCCGTTAAGAAGACGTATTGTCACTTCGATACTAAAATTGGCATACTACAATGAAAGCATAACCTCGGTTTTAAAATATCTTATGTTTTATTTAAACAATTAAATTTATTTCATTTGAATAATAATAATTTTCACCCTCAGACTACTCCAAACAATATAAGAGTACCCCAGAAGCAACTGAAAAAACATTATAATTCATTTTATGAACAAAATAACTTAATTGCAACTTTTATATTCATCAATGTAAGTAATCATAGTCCAAGCAAATTGTCATTTTTTTATAGAGATAGAAAAAAATGATTCTTAACAGGTAGATATTTTCAGGGTTGGTTGTGGGTAGCGTCCTGAGTATAACCCCAAAAAATCACCGACGAAGTCGTGTTACGAACCCCGCAATAGGAGTGGTTTTGCAAACATTTTTTTGCAATTTTTTTTCTTCTCATGTGTACAATTTTTTTTCTTCTTATGTATACATTATTACGTTCTCCACAACTTTCCCTCATGAAGTTTTTTTTTAACTTCAATACTTCACGAGATATAGGTAAAAGATCACCACTATCTAAAGTGCTTTATAAGGGTAAAAAAAAATTCTTTAAAACAAGCTGATTTTTTCAGGGTTAACTGGGGGTTAACTTAGGAGTGCACACAGTGATCGCAAATTAAAGGTTTTGAATCAACCCTACACTCTATATCGTTCGTAGTCATAATGAACACTGCAAGTGAATGGCTATAATTGATATTAGTACCCACAATTAAGTATTACAAATCCAGCAAAAATTCAGTGACAATAGTTGTAATTTCAGTATAATGAACAGTTAAATGTATCCCTATTCAATTCAACACCATGAAACGTTATGTTGTTCTGACAAAAGAATGTGCTTAGAAAAGAAGTATTATAGAGTCAATTCCAGAACACGCTATTTATTGAAATAAAATATTACATTTAAATTATTCATTAGAATTCAATATCAATTGTAATTGAATTGATTATTGTTAGTTACAAAAGAGCTTCTGCTTGAGTTTGAGGAATAATATCTCATATTGAATTAAACAGGGTTTTTTTACAAAGTGACAGATTTTTCTCAGTGTAGTACCCACGGCCGGCCTGCCCCTCAATCGTAGCACTATGAAGGGGCAGGCTGGAGTGGGGAGTCGTGGGGACCAGAGGAAGGAAAAGGATAGGCATATCTAATCGAGCGACGTTTGTCCTGAATTGAGTCGAGCACTTCGGGCGGATTTCATAAGTATCGTAGCCTCTTAATAATATTTTGCACTGTATATCGTGATAAATTAACAAGGTCTGCGATTTGCGCATCAGATTTGCCTTTTGAATGCAAGTGAACTATAAAATTCCTTATTTCTTCAGAAAACAGCCTTACCACGAGACATTTTTATTTGTCAACAACAATGAACGCACAAATATCTTGTGAAATGTCACTAACGCCTTGTTTAAACTTATTGAACCTTCAAATATTGTGATTTATTTAAGAGCCGCCTACTAAACTTCTAGAAACAGACTATCTAACTTAAGCTGTTTTCATTGTGTATTTTGTAACAATCAAATTATTATACAAAAGTACCAACTTAACGCAAAATATTTCTAAAAATGTTGTTAAACATTCTCTAAAATTTGTATAGAAACAAAAAAATAGCACATTTTCAAAAACGTCTGCTTCGACATGCTATAAATTCATAAATTTGATACTTTGAATGGTTGGGCCAACTTCACTGAGACAGGGGTCGTAGGTATATGGTTATTTATAGAGATGGGAAAGTTCCCACTTTACGAAATTTCCCAGAAAGTTTCCGAAACTTTCGGAAAGTTTCCAGTTTTCTTTTTTTAGTATTTAATTTAGTCACCCTTAGAGCTTTCCAAAAATACCAAATATGTCATATTTTGAGTGAAATTTGTTAAAGATATTGCAGAAAAGGTACAATATCACAAAATATAAAAGGTTTGCATTGTAATTGGTATTTCATGATCATAATTCAAAATTCCACTTTTAAATTTTAAATTATTTGTATTATTATTTAATTACTACCTACAGTAAAAAACGTAGGAAGTGACAGTTTTTTTTTGTTAAAAATACTCATTATTTTTTTGCAGATTTAGCTGGAACAAAAAAAAAACATTACTTCCGCTAATCTGAAAGTGATATGCAACCGTGTTGTGCAGATTTTTTATTCACTTTACTTGTCTAATGAAAAATTGCAACAAAATCGCCACCTTAATTATTAAAAAATGGTAATTTGGTGATAACTTTTTGGTTTGAAATTAAACTGTTTTTTTCTTTCTTGGCGGCATTCAATTTTGTGGGAAAAAACAACACAAATTTTGTGTTTCAACCACCAATGTATCTTAAAAATTACCGAAATAATCGCTTGTAACATCTTAATTGCGTCACCCTGTACAAATGTAAACATAATAAAATAGAAAACTGATAAAACATGGATAAATAAAAAAAGATAAAACCAAATATGAAAGAATATAATAAATTAACATATTCATATTATGATTATTATTTACCTAGTTTAATTTAATTTAAACTTTCAGAAGTCAAAAAGTGTATAAAATATAATAAAATATATTTTATCTGTGGTCTATAGCACACAGTTCATGATTCTTCTTTGTTCTTTTTTGTATTTTTTAGGTTATGTCATGAATCTTGGCCAGGCATTTATCGCGGCAAATTTAAAATTTTTACATAAATTTCCGGAAAACTTTCCGGGAAAGTTTCCCAGGAATGTTTCTTAAACTTTCAGGGAAAGTTTCCTAAACCTTCAAAGTTTCTTCCCGGAAAGTTTCCAAAAATGGAAACTTTCCCGACTTGGAAAGTTTATGTTGCCCATCTCTAGTTATTTATATTTGTAAGTTATGAAAAATAAACTAATTATTTTCCATTATTATAACCGGACGTAGAAAAAACAGTGTACGCAACTCTCATTTAACGGCTACTCTTATTTCGTTACGACACTCGTCTATGGCTCATCGGCCGTCGCCGGCATTCCACCTGTCGCGTCCCCACGTCCCACTACCGAGACTCACCATCACCAGCCCCTTGCCGCTCCGCGCGATCCCCTCGTGCACCGTCGCCGGCCTCTTGTTCATCTGGTCGCGCCGCTTGCGCTGGAAGTCGTCGTCGAACGTCAGCGCCGCTATGCCCTTGCCGACGGCGCCGGTGATGCGCGACACGGCGCCCGCCGCCCCGCCCACAGTGTGCCCGAACAGGCTGCGCACGCCCAGCGCCAGCCCCTCGGCGAACTCGCCCGGGCCCTGGACGGCGCCCTGGAACGGCTCGTAGAACAGGTCCTCGAAGCCCTTGCCGATGCCGACGACCAGGCCGTACGGGTTGCCGATCACGTCGAGGCCCAGGACGAGCACGTACAGCTGCTTGACGAGCTGGCCGACGTAGTGGCTGGTCGCCTCGCCGGTCAGCTGGCGCTGCGTGAGGAACGTGTAGACCCGCTCGAAGTAGGCCAACCTGCCGGGGGAGGGCGAGAATCGTTCTTCGTCGGTTCCTCTTTAATCGACCGACGTCTTTTCGCGAATAAGAACAAACGCCCCGATGGGACAATTGAACTACTGTCCGTGAAACAAATCACTGACAATGTCGAAGCCTACGATAAAGACAGGCCAGTTTCGGTTTTAAATGTTTAAAGTGTTTTTAAACGTCTTAGTTTATATTTCAGAAACAAGCCGTGCCGTCCAGGAGTGTTGGTGCCGCTCGCGCCGACACGTGAGCGCTGTAAGGGGAATTCTCCCCCCGGAATGGACAGTGGAGCCGGAGACACAGACGGGTGAACTGCTTACGGGAGATCCGCGAGTTGGCTGGCAGCCGTTCCCACTGACCACGTTCGGGTTTGTGTATTTCGTATTCACCATTCGCCTTGTGTGAAATAAATCGGTGTTGTAACGTACTCGAGGATTTTCGCTGTCGACCCACGCTCTGATATGGTTTCTATTCGGTCTTTCACGCTGCCGATCAACTGAGACCTCGTCAATCTTTACAGTATACCTACTGAGGTTAGTTTTCATTTTTATTTTCGTTAAAAATATCCTAAATACCAAATATTGGGTCTGTTTATGTTATATTTATACATATTACAAAAGCCAGGAAGAAAATGTCACCATATCAACATTTGCTTTGCCTCGGGATGAAAATTTGCGCCAAAAATGGATTCTTCAAATTCCAACTGAGATTTAATTTCTAAAAAACCCTTTAAGTATGTGTTTTTGAGAATGTGCCAAAATATTTGAGTGCAGTGCCGTTTAACTCTCAGCCCAAAACAGCTGAGGCAGGTTGGAAATTTTGAAAAAACAATTAGAGAAAGCCTGGATGCACAAAACCAATTATGTAATAGATGAAAGAAAACTCGCAAAATTGTTATGAAATTGTTTTTTTTTTATTATTATATAGGACTAAGTTGGTCATGTGACTACGCAATTATGCGTTAGCGCCATGGCCTGTCTTTATCGTTGGCCTCGTGACAACCTATGTGTCAAATTTGTTTACTTTTTTAGGGTATATTACTGTCATCTGTGTCATTGTAAGGTGAACTCGTACAGCCATGGCCATATTTAACTTTTTTGTTTACACCACAAAACGCTGGGCATTAATGACTGCATGTGTCATATTCAATTGTTTTCAAACCCTACCTATATTTTTTAAACCTTTTAAAACGGCGTTATAATCCTAAAATTTGACAGATAATA
Organism: Pseudeuparius sepicola; assembly: GCA_963920635.1. Classification (NCBI taxonomy): domain Eukaryota; kingdom Metazoa; phylum Arthropoda; class Insecta; order Coleoptera; family Anthribidae; genus Pseudeuparius; species Pseudeuparius sepicola. Next base: position 21,884,982 of record OY987308.1, read on the forward strand.
CATCAATGATGACACATTTCACTGCATATAAGAATCGAAAGCAATCACAAATTGTTCGATAAAAAAAAACACTCTGAACTTACTTGAAAACTACATCCTGGATATCCGTAAGTGTCACCCCAACTCCTTGTAGCAAAACATTCAAAAAGTTCGGAGTAGAATTATTGGAAGAAGATCCGGCACTCATCGAGAAGCTAACGTGTATCTTCAAAGGCGAGAAGTGGAGCAAATCATAAAAACTCTTCTGTTCCTGTATAGATTGACTGGCGGCATGCGAATATAATGGCTCGTCGACTAGCTTTAAGTCTGTCAAAAATAGTTGTTTCTACAAAAAAAAAGATAATTAGAAACTTTACAAAATAAGATGAATTCTAAGATTTACTTCTTGATCTTCAGTCGATTCGGACTGGGCGAATAAGTCCAGCAATGAGTTTATGAAGCCCAAGTCCACTTTGACGTGGAACTCTTGGACAAGCACTTTGAAGTACTTGAATTGGCGGATTTGGCTGTTTTTCATGAGGAGTTGAACAATGCTGACCTCTACAAATGGTTTTATGCCTGAAAACAAAATACAAGTGTTCTACAACACTCATAGTCTGAAGTAAAAGTTGTAGTTACAAAAAAATCATCAATATGGCCTTTGTGGCATTACATCTTACTGATTTTAATTGCTTAGATTATAAACACATTTTAAAGTTCATCCGTTTTTTTTAAATGAATCTTTAACATAAAAGAGTAAACTGTTGCCAATCGCCAAAAAAATTAATAACGATATCAATTTGATCTTTTCATAGTTGAATTACACATATTTCAGTTACCTAGGAACCAAATTTATAAAATTTTAGAATTTCAATAGACACTTGCCTAAAATTTACCAAGCAAATTGTATCTGCTTGATTAGTTAATCACAAAAAAATTCATAGCTTGAAAACTAATAGGATATTTGACTCATTCTGCATACTTAATTATTACGCTGGCACCAAATCTATACAATTTTAGACCTGCATTTCATTAACAGAGGCCTACAAATTATCATGAAAAAAAATATATAAACTGTTTTAATAGGTTAATCACAAAAAATGTCGGTGCTTGAAAATTAATAGTGATATAAATTTGAAGTTTTCATAGTTGCATTCTATATATTTAAGTTACTGAGGAACCAGTCTATGGAAATGTAAAGTATTATATTATTATTTTTAAGAAGTGCCTAAAATTTATCATGAAAAATGAAAACTGCTTGTTAAGTTAATCGTAGAAAAAATAAGAGTTTGAAAATTAATAGTGATATAAATTTGATAATAATATCCTGCATACTTCGGTTACTCCAGCACCAAATCTATACCTGCATTTGATATTTTTAGGCAAAGATGTAAAATATATGGTGAAAAATGTAAACTATTTTTTAATAAGCTAATCACAAAAAATGACAGTGCTTGAAAATTACTAGCGATATAAATTTGTTTTTTTCATAATTGCATTGTATATAAATATTTGAAGTACTTAGGAACCAAATCTATAGAATTTTAGACCTCCATTTGGTATTATTTTTTAGAAGTGAATTTACCATGAAAAATATAAACTGTTTTTTAATAAGCTAATCACAGATGTGCCAGTGCTTGAAAACTAATAGTCATGTCATTTTGAAGTTTTTATAGATGAATTTTACATAGATCAGTTAATTAGGAACCAATCCTACAGAATTTTAGAGTTGCATTTGATATTTTTAAGAAATGCCAAATGCCTAAAATTTGTCATGGAAAATGTTAATTGTTTTTAACAAGTTAATCGCAAAAAATTTGGAGCTTGAGAACAAATAATGATACCAATTTGATACATTCTGCATATCTAATTACTCTGGTATAAAATCTATACAGTTTTAGACCTGCATTACATATTAGCATTTTAATACGCTAATCGCAAAAAATGTTGGTGTTTGAAAATTAATAATAATATCAATTTGATCTTTTCACAGTTGTATTCTACATAGATCAGTTACTTAGGAATCAAACCTACAGAATTTTGGACTTGCTTATTATATTTTTAAGAAATGCCAAATGCCTAAAATTTGCTTAAAAATGAATAAAATTTGATATATTCTGCAACTTCAATTACTGACCTGCATCACATATTATTTACAGAGGCCTAAAAATTACCCTGAAAAATAAAAACTGTTTTTTAATAAGCTAATCACCGAAAATGTCAGTGCTTGAAAATTAATAGCGATATCATTTTGAAGTTTTCATAGTTGTATTCTATAAAATATTTCAGTTACTTAGGAACCAAATCTATGGAATTTTAGACTACCATTTGATTATATTTTTTAGAAGTGGCTACAATTTACCATGAAAAATGTAAACTGCTTGTTGGTAAGTCAATCGCAAATAAAATATGTAAAAATTAATAGTGATATAAATTTGATAATATTATCCTGAATACTTCAGTTACTCTAACAACAAGTTTATACCTGCATTTGGTATTTTTAGGCAAAGGTGTAAAATTTATGGTGACAAATGGAAACTGTTTTTTAATAAGCTAATCACCAAAAATGACATTGCTTGAAAATTAATAGCGATATCATTTTGAAGTTTTCATAGTTGTATTCTATTCTATATAATATTTCAGTTACTTAGGAACCAAATCTAGGGAATTTTAGACTACCATTTGATAATATTTTTTAGAAGTGCCTATAATTTACCATAAAAAATGTAAACTGCTTGATGAGAAGTCAATCGCAAAAAAATTTGTGAAAATTAATAGCGATATAAATTTGATATTTCCTGCATAATTCAGTTACTCTAGCAACAAGTCTATACCTGCATTTGATATTTTTAGGCAAAGGTGTAAAATCTTCGGTGAAAAATGTAAACTGCTTTTAATCAGCTAATCGCAAAAAAAAAAAGTGTGTGCTTGAAAATTAATAGCGATATAAATGCGATATTTTCATAAATGGATTGTACACATTTCAGTTACATGGGAGACAAAAAAAAAACCGAATGAAAATCCATAACGGTAAAACACTCACCCGAATCTATCGCCACACTCTTCGGCGGCGCCACGGGCGCCAGCAACACTGGGAACGTACAGTCGTACATCTGATTGTCGATCTGCAACCTGTTTATCTTGGCGTGCAGGTGCACCTGGCTCGGCGACGTTTTCATCTGCAACCACAGCCCGGTCTGGTACGTCCTCCTGATCTTCCTCTTGTTCGGCCTGAACATCTGCAACAACTTAAAGTCCACCTCCATCTTGTTGTCTATCACCTCCCTGCCGGGAGGCTCCTCCCTGTTGCCCGCCAGGTAGTGCTGGTACGCGTTTTCCAAATGAGTCGAGTCCTTCGCGCCCAGCTGCTTGTACCTCCTGCCGTCGAGCTTGCACGTCTCCCATATTACGCCGCTGCTCGCCACGCCCACGTACAGGATCTCCTGCCTGGTCGCGTTGTTGACCAGCGACAGTCCGACGCCCAGCACCGACACCGATATCTCCTGGTTGATGACCTCGAAGAGCTTGCTGGCCTGCGCGCCCTCGGCGAGCTCCCTGACGTCGGTGAACAGCAGGACGCGCTGCATGCCGTCCAAGAACGACGACCAGTATACCTCGCGGCGCTCGTCCAGGTAGTAGCTGCCGCAGCCGTCCTTGCGGAGGTCGTTCTCGATCTCCTTCTTGTGGGCCTTCTCCCAGACGAGGTGGCGGGGGCCCGACGGGTTCTCCCACGTGTAGAAGATGCACTGGCTCGGTTTCAGGGTCCTGGAAATGGGGTCGGAGCCAAAATAGGACACTTTGAAAACAAAAGGGGGACATTAAGAAGTTGTGGCATCAATTACCACAAATAAAAATAAGTTCGAATATAAGAAGCTAGATCAAATACCGATATGTTCAAAGCACTGAAAATTTTCACCAAGCGAACATAATGATAATATAATAAAAAGACAAATTAGTTCAAACGCACAAGTTGAGCTACCAATAACGTTAGTTTACAACTTCTAGTTATTCAGGAACAAAATCTGCAAAATTTGCACGCAAAATGTAAATTCTATTGCAACAAACTTGAATCTAAACAAATTTGGCTCTTTAAATACAGGGTGATGAAGTTTTATTCTATGACACTTCAACAGCTAATGGAAAATTAAAAATATACGAATATTTTGTGATATAACTTTTTATTCACAGCAGCCTCGTTTTAGAGGTTGTTTAAATTTGACTATTTGGGAAACTTGGCGATACCACATTTTGTGACACTTGGTGGATGCGGGCTGTGTACCAAATTTCGTTTGAATACCGGTTTAACAAAAAAATAAAAGTTAACATTTTTGAGAATTGAAACACCCTGTACCTCGAAAATGCGGAAGCTGTGGATAAAAAGTTATACCACAAAATAGTCATATTATATGCTTTTCCATCACCTGTAGAAGTCTCCTAGAATAAAACTGAATCACCCTGTATACTAAAAAAAAGTAGTTCAAATGCTCAAATTCATATACCAATTTTCTTATAGATTTTAGTTACTCAGGTATGAAATTGACAATAATTTGTAATATTATATTTCTATAAAGGTAAGTATGAAATTTTCCCTGAAAAATGTAAATTTCATTGTAATAAAATTGAATCCAAACTATAATTTCACTTGCTTCTTTCAATCTAGTAAAAAAATATAGCTGAGGTGATTGCCCAAAACATTACTACATATAAAAAAGAAAAAGTAGTTCAAATGCATAAGACGATACCGATATTTTTACAAGAGGATAGAATTTTCCACGAAAAATGTAAATATTCAGGAGCAAAATGTATTTATTTTAGACATATATATGTAGTTATACGGTTACCACAAATAAAAAAGAGAAAGTAGTTGAAACGTACATAACATAGATATTTATATCAACTTACAATTCATTACACGACTTTCCATCAAAAATTGACTTGGTTCTTTCAATATAGTAAAAAAAGTGGTGGAAGCAATTACCACAAATTATAAACTAGAAAGTAGTTCAAATGTACTTATTAAAAATACTTAAAAAACAAGCTATGAAGAGCTGTAAACAATAGTTAAAAATAGTGAACCATTTGCAATACCTCTATACCAATAAATACTGCACTTATTTGGCAATAGAAAATATTTCTTTAAACATTTATTTTAGCCAGTGGCGGAGATATGGGTATACACTACATTTGTTTTATTAAGAACAATACTAATAAGGCCCTGAAATTCTATCTAGTAAAAAAATAGCTAAGGTGATTTTCCAAGAAATTACTACAAACAAAAAAGAAAAGTAGTTCAAATGCATAAGATGATACAGATATTTTCAATTTTTAATTTTCTACGTGGTTACCACAAATAAAAAAGAGAAAGTAGTTCAAATAAACATAACAAAATAGATATTTATATCAATTTGATCATTCATTAAACAATTTTCTATGAAAAATTTACTTGGTTCTTTCAATATAGTAAAAGAAGTGGCGTAAGCAATTACCACAAATCATAAACTAGAAAGTAGTTCAAATGTACTTATTGAAAATATTTAAAAAACGAGCCACGAAGAGCTTGAAACAATAGTTAAAAAATAGTGAACTATTTGCAAATACTGCCCTTATTATTTGGCAACAGAAAATACTTCTTGAAACATTTATTTGTAAAATTTTTTATAGTGTTCAATTTACCTAATCGTCATAGATTCCTTTTCCCAAAAGTTCAAATCCGCCTCCGTATGGTTGATAACCAAAGCCGGAGCACAACCATCAGTATACGGTGCGAAATTTATGTAAATCGCCCCCTCAGTTAACTGAATATCCACGTTGACACCTCCATACTGGAAAAAAAATTGTTCCGATATTCTTTCTTGCGCTCTTCATTTCGTCATTTTCGTTACCTTATTGTTCAGCTTCAACAGAGTGGTGTGGCTTTCCGTATACAAGAACGGCGGCGTTATTTCCTGGGTGCCGGCCACCCTCAACCTCAAAAGTTTGTCTTCGAAATTACTTTGGGGCCACAGCGCCGTGCAGGACTTTGGTTCGATCTTTATCCAACGATCGGCGGTCCTGTCGCTTTCTTGGCATTCTATGGCGTACGGGGCCTCGTTAATAATGACGTAATACGGGGTGAACGTCACTTGCTTCGTCAGGCTGCTGTAGGTCAACTGATTATGTACGCCGATCTAACAAAAAAGAACGATACGTTTGCGTCGCAATTATTTGAAAGCGACACGATTTCTACCTGGTATTTTCTGTCGTTTGCCTTGCAAGAGACGACGCCGGACGAGCCGGCAACGTCGATAGAGAATTTGTCGGACCATTCGCCCGACTCGACGCGGACCGACGTCTTTTTCTTGCCGAAAAAGTTTTTGGCATTAAAGGAGAACATTATTGGGCCCTTGAAATCGGCGGGGTGGTGGAGGACGTTCACATTTTCGTTTTCGCTCTAAAATGGGCAAAAATTAACAATATTTCGGGTGGTGACTTTCTAATATTGTGAAGGCCGCTTTACAGCTGGCAATTTTTGTTGCCGGCAATAAAAATTGCCGCAATCTTTGATGTATGCAATTTTTATTGCCAAAATGAAATTGTTTTAAAGCCCTGTTTAGAGTCGGCAATTTTTATTGCCGGCAATAAAAATTGCTGACATTTTTGTTGTGCGTACGCGCGTTAACTCCGTTTTGAGTCATCTGTGGCAAGTTTTATTGCATTGCAAAAAGTAGCTCCAGACCTATTTTTATTGCAATTGCAATGGCAATTCTAGTATTTTTTTAGAGATTTTTCTGCTAACAACCTTAGTAATAAAAAACACTACATAAAACTTCATTTTCTATGTTACTATTAGGATCTTTCTATGTTATTAAGTTATTATTAGAATCTTTGGTAAAATTAATATAACCCGAAACACTACGTATACAGTCTACACACCGCAAAAACTTCAAATATTTTATTTACTAAATATTTGGTTGGCCATATTCACCAAAAAATAGAATTGCATTAAATTGCCAACTGTAAACTGCAACAAACATTGCGACTCTGATAGTAGTTAAAAGTTAATTAATTAATTTAACCTTCATAAAGAGACTCGACTGTCGACTTCACTTGAATGAAAACTTTTATGAATTTCACCCAACATTGGTTATAAGCAAAAAAAATCCAGTTTGTTGGTTTCCCCTTTAATTTTTTCTGTATGTCTTTGGTTAAATTAAGATTGTTTTTGATTACCCCGTATTCGTGTAAATCAAACCTAATTAAAAAAAAAACTATAAAACTTCCACCTAACATGCAATGAACGAAAATAAATAACTTACTACCATACATCTTTTATCAACTAAATTTTAGAAAAGAAAAATACCTCAGAGAAATAATCCTTGGTTATTTCTTTGAGAAAAATACGAACTAGTACCGGATCATTATTTCTAGATTGTTACAACCCAAGTGTAAGTTAAGCACATAAAACAGCTGCCAAAATTTAATATCTAAAAAATCAACAGAAAAAACGATTCCATGCAAGCAGTATTCTCTTAGCATTTTCCACGACCACGAAGTTGTTTTTTTTTAATTAGCCTCACAAAGCTGTACCTTAGCTGGGCTTCCAGAAGCCTCTTGTTTATCCAACTTTTTGGACCTCTAAAATGTTTTTCACAGTTTAATAATTACAAAGAATGTTTTATACACAACATAAACTATTACTCTTGTTAAAAATTAACGCCACGATTTTTGTTTATCCAAAACTTACCCTGTAACCAAGCATGAGCCCGGTCTTGTTCAACATCCAAAACGGACAGTACAAAGACAACACCAAAGATCCTTGAACGGTCAGGGAGTGCATGCCCAGACAAAGTGACATTCTCGTCGGGCTGTCGTAACTGTTGAAAGTCCACACGGAGAATTCCGGCGGTTCTAACAGCGTCTCTTGACGACACGACCATTCTTTTTCCAGATAGTCGGGAAGCTGAAAGGGGAATGACCGTCTTTCTTTTCAAAATTATGAGCTAACTTAGCTACAACCGAGTCTTTCTTAGGTACGTTACATTAGCTTTTGTTTAGTAGCAGTAGTAGCACTTATTCGCCATTTTTGTTTAACTTAACTTAACTTAAAGAGGCAGAATTTTACCACTATCCAAAAAATTGGAACTAACCAGTAGCAGTAGGTGGCACTTAGTGACACTTTATATTGCCCCATTAGTATCCGCCATTTTTATGGCAAAAAATTGTCATAGTATACAATAATTCACTAGGAGATTAAAAAAACTGCTACTTTAAATGTGAAACTATATCGCAACATACAAAAGTATTAATTAATCACTACCATAAAGTAGTGTTGCCGGACACTTATTTGTGACCGGCATAAATGTCCGAGCACGGACATTTATGGACATGACACATTCAAAAATGTTCGAATGTGTCCAATAAATTTCAAAATATTTTAAATAGAAGAAGTGAAACTTAACCTCAAATTTTTTAATTTTTTTATAACAACACGTTTTGGAAGGGTTTCTCTCCATAAGACATCTGCTGTGTGTGTGTTTTTTTTCTTATTTCCTTTTATTAATGGGTAAAAGAAGTGGTATAATATGTAATTACTTCCAAAAAGTCCAAAAAAACATATGGAATTTGCAAATTCTGAAAGATGACTTATCTTAAACATGCTACATGCATGATGTGTTTTCTTTTATTAGTTTTATTTAAAATTTTAAAAACATATATAAATAATATATCATTCTAAAGCTCTACTTAAATCCAATAGGATGGTGATGTTTTTAGCTTATTTTATAAATGTCTGATAAATGTCCGGACATATTACGGACACATTGGCTGGACATTTCTCTGAAAATAAATGTTCGGACATTTGGCAACTCAACCATAAAGTATTGGAGCTACCCTTCTATACTAGTCAGGTGGTACTTAGTGACACTTGATTCCTAAAAACCTTTAGAACATTAAAAAAACTGCTATATTAAAGAAATATGAAATTCAATCGACAACTTAGAGAGGTAGAAGTTTACCATTATCACAAGGTATTGGAGCTACCCTTCTACATTTAGTAGCACTTATTAAAATCAAGTGGTATTTAATGGGACTTGCTATTGTCCAGTTAGTATCTCTCACTTTTGTATGGTGATAAATCACTATAACATGCAACATTTCACTTTAAAGTAGAGATGGGGAAGTTCCCACTTCACGAAAATTCCTGGAAAGTTCCGAAACTTTCGGAAAGTTTCCAATTTTCTTTTTTTAATGCTTACTTTAATTAGTCACATTTAGAGCTTTCCAGAAATACCAAATATGTCATATTTTGTATGAATTTGCTAAAGATATCTGCAATATTGCAGAAAAGGTATTATATCACAAAATACAATACCTAAACTTTAAAGAGAAAATTCGTTAGGCGATTCAAAAAACTGATAATTTAAATATGAAATTATATCATCACTTAGTAGCAGTAGTAACACTTAAAGCCAGGTGGTACTTAGCGGCACTTGAAACCTAGTTTCACTTTAAAGAGAAAAACCTTTAGAATATTTCAAATAACTGCTACATTAAAAAATAAGAAATTCAATCACCAATTTAGACAGATATAATTTTACCATTATCCCAAGGTATTGGAACTACCCCTCTAAACTTAGTAGCACTTATTAAAGTCAAGTGGTATTTAATGGTACTTACTATTGGCCAGTTAGTATCTCGCAGTTTAGTATAGTGATAAATTACTATAATATGCAACATTTCACTTTAAAGAGAAAATCTCCTAGAAAATAAAAAAAAAAAACTGATACTTTAAACACGAAATCCTATCACCAACTTAAAGAGGTAGAATTTTACCACTATCCCCAATAATTGAAACTACCCAGTGGCAGTAGAAGCACTTATTAAAGTCAGGCGGCACTTAGTGACATTTTATAGTGCCCCGTTAGTATCTGCCATTTTTTTAAGGCGAAAAATGGCCACAATATACAATACCTAAACTTTAAAGAGAAAATTCGTTAGGCGATTTAAAAAACTGATAATTTAAATGTGAAATTATATCATCACTTAGTAGCAGTAGTAACACTTAAAGCCAGGTGGTACTTAGCGGCACTTCCTAGTTTCACTTTAAAGAGAAAAACCTTTAGAACATTTAAAATAACTGCTACAATAAAAAATAAGAAATTCAATCACCAATTTAGACAGATAGAACTTTATTATTGGACCTACCCTCCTACATACTTGGAGAACTTATTAAAGTCAAGTGGTATTTAATGGTACTTGCTATTGCCCATATTGTCATCATATAAATACGCAATACTTCGCATTAAAGACAAAAACACTACTTTAACTCTTAGAAACTAAGCAAAAACTCACCCTTACGACTATCACCGACTTCCCCGGATCGATATTCGGCAGGTGCAACGTGTCGCCGGGCTTCACGTCCAACTCTATGGCCGATTCTTCCACGCACACGACCACGTCCACCGGCAGCAGATTCTTCAGTATGACGGCCGGCCGCAGGTGTACGTTGTAGCACGCGCTCGCCATCGTGCGCCTCGTCGTGTTCTCGTAGTACACCTGCTCCATCTCGCCGATCGCCTTGATCACGAACGGCCGGATGCCGAGCGACTCGTCCCTCATCGGGCACTGCAGCATCCGCGTTATCGACAGGTTCGTCAGCAGATCCTTCCACACGAACGGGCCGCACGTTATCGAGTAGTCGTTGACGGCGAAGAACAACTCGCCGACCGGCGAATAGACCGCCTTTAACGGCACGTTCAGAGTGCCGTTCGGTCCGATACTGCCGATGAGTTCGAGCTCGTCTCCCCTCTCCGTCATATAGTACACTTCGACGTTCTGGTTGAAGTGGTTGTGCACCTGTATGATGCTCCGGAGCGTTATCACCGTAACGCCCTCTTCCACCTTGACGTCCGAGATGATCCCGTAGTTGTCGTTGTCGTTTCTAAAGTTCAGCATGAAGTATCTCTTGTCGGCCCTCACGACCGGCAGCGATAGGTTGCAGTTGTATTTGTTCACTCTTATGTTCAGAAATTTGTCTTTGACGTGGGCCGTCCGCGTCATGACCTTGCTAAGTTCGATCTTCCTGTCTTTCGCGTGTTCCGACTTGAGCTGCAGATGTACCGCCGCGTTCTTGTTTATGTCCTCCAGGGATTCGCCCTCGATCCGATCGAACGACGAATCGTCGAGGAGCAACGTCACGTCTTCGCCGATCTCGTTCAGAACCATGAAGGGGGAAATGACGCGAGACACCTTTCCTATGCTGTCGCCCTTCATGGCGTCCGCGAACGCCTTGCCGAGGTTCTGCAGCACCTCCAGGCACGTCTTCGTCACGGTCATCTCCAAATTCTTGTCGGAGACCACGTCGACACTCATGACGGGCTGTTGCGCCGCTATCTCGGTCATGTCGTCTGACGTCGGACTGGCGACGCTCAGCGTGTCGTCCTGGTCGTTCATGCACAGCTCCAACTTCAATTCCCACGGCTTGTCGTCAACGGGCTCGATCAGCGGCTCCCACAGCGCCAGCCTGCTGTTGTAGTACCCCATCTGGAGGGTGAGCGCCCCCTCTATGCCCAGCTGCGAGCTCCAGTTCTTCGCCGAGCCCCTCATCGACATCTCCAGCATCAGCATCGGCAGCGTCTTGTTGCCGACGCCCGCCTCGACCGTCACCACGATCGACGGCACCGTAACGATGCAGAGCTCCTGGAGCGTGACCTTCTGTATGGAGGGCAGGCTCAGCACTTCCTCCGTGGCTTCCAGCGCGGCGTCCATCTTCAGGTACCAGTGGTCGTCGTCGTCGAACGTCTTCGCCGTCCACAGCGCGTCGAAGTTGAACTGTTCTTCGTCTTCGTCTTTGGTCTTGGTTTGGTCGTCCGACATGGTGACCAGCACGCGATTCAGCAGCTCTATGGTGGCCGGGGAGACGTTCAGCAGGACGTCCGTGATGATGAGCTCCAGGTGGAGTCCCTTGCCGTCCGGGGTCGACCCGGCCAGGCTCACCGTGACCGGATGGAGCACGTCCCCCCTGGTCTCCGCCCGGAATTCCGGATTGTAGTTGCACGTGTACAACTGGAGGTCCTTGACGATGCCGCTCATGACCTGGTGCGGCCCGTTCGTCCTGAACTTGACAGTCACCTCGCTGTTGAGGACCATCGCGTTGGTGTTGATGTTGTCCATGTGCTCGACCAGCACTATGTCGGGTTGCTCGAGTCGCAGATTCAGGGTCATCTGCGTGTCTTTTGTCTTTTCTACGGACCGCGTCGACGCCGCAGAGCCGGCCACGTGTTTCGACGACTTGACCATCGAGGGGGACCTCACGCTGGTGGTCGACTTCGAGGCGACCGACTGATCTTTCTTCTCGTCGAGATTGCTGAAGAAGTCGGCTATCTTCATGAGGTACTCCACGGATATGATGATGGTGGAACTGTAGATCCTCACGTCGACGAACATGTCGTTTTGCTTCTGTTGGAAAGTGACGTCGATCATGCTCCTGGGAGGATCGGCGCTCGCCGCCACGTCGGACACGCTTTCCTCGACATTTTCCGACGTGACTGCCCTCTGGATGAGCCTGTTGAGTTTGTCCTCGCGACCCTTCCTCATGTCGTCCAACAGACAGTTCACCAGCAACACCGACGTGACGATAGATTGGTCGGTAAGTATCCGACCTTTGAGGGAGAGGCCCTCGAGCGAGAATCTCCCCAAGTGGTTTTCCGCCGAGTGTTCGAAGGAATCGGCCTTATCGCCGGTGTACAAGTTGAGGATGAGGTGTTTCATCGCGAAAACGAACTTCAGGAACACGTGCGACTTGGCCGAAGCGTCGGCAGGGGTCGTCTCGACGTGGGCCACCACCGTCGTGCTTTGTACTTGATCCGTAATATCGTCGATGACGGCCGGTTTAATCTCATCCATTTTTCCCTCGCCGAGATTGTCCGTCAACGTCGCCATGACCATGCGGTAATCCTCACGGCCCAGCATCACGTTTATGACCTCGATGTTGCCGGAGACGTAAATGTCGGGTATGTCGTCGTACCACGCGGACGACAGGTTCCTCTTGACGTTGATCGTGAAGTTCAACGGGGCCAGCATGACGCACTCGTTGACCACCTCGTTTTCCTTGTCGAGTTCGACGCGGGCTATCTTCAGGTCGCTCAACGTAACCTCAAGGTCGTCGACTACGGCCGCAAAGCCGTCCTTATTGGTGACGTTCAAGGTTAGAAAGTGGTTCTCGAGCAGAATCGTGCCGAGATCTATAAGCAACGCGTTGTAACTCAAGGAACTGACTGGGACGACTATGACGGGAGCTTTCAGGTTGATCCTTAGTGCGATCCTCGTCGCCTTGGAATAGACGTCTTTCATGTTTTCTTTGGCCCTGCGGGCGGCTTCCTCGGAGGCCTCCTTCAGGGCCTGCTGCGCGGCTTGGAACTGATTCATGAAGTTCTAAAAAAAAAACATTTTATAAAAAATCGGGATGTAAACACCGAAAACGACGCACCAGCATGTTGCAGACGAAACGATTTAAGAAAACGATCCGGGAACCCCCGAGGAAGAGAGTAACGACCATATCGGGCTTCTGGGAATCTTCACTCGCCTCTATGTTGTGTATAACCACCAGCGCTGTCAACGCTATCTCGTCGGTACCAGATAAAATCTAAAAAAAGTTCGTAACCTTTTTTTATCCAAGAACCTACCCCTGAACTTACCAAATTGTGTTTTGTGGCCGCGTACAAATCGACTATACACAATTCCTTCAGTTTCGCCTTTATCTGCGTGTATTCTTCCTTAACGATAATCTCCGAGTTGATCCCTCTGATGGCAACGCTCGAAATGTCAAACTCGTCGGTGCAAAAGCGAACCGAAACCTCGTCCATGTTAGCGTTGAGCTTGAACTTGATACTTCCGATGGTGGCGCGTTTTTTCAACTTCCTCCCTTTCTTCGTTTTCGGGTCGATCATATTGCTCAACTGCGACACGCTGCGCCTGATATTTCTGCCGGAACTCGTGCGGGAAAGCGTCGGGTTAAACGTTATGCTGTCAATGTTGTCTTGCAATTCGGAAGCGAATCTCATCAGTTCCAAAAGACCCTGCTGATGTAAGATTACGGCCAACTGCGTAAAATTCAACGTCAAGCTTGTCTCGCACGAGCCGTACGTAGAGTGGAATTCGGGCGAATTTTTATCGACCTAAAAACTTAGACGGTCGACAAAGGAGCACAGATCGTTTTAAAATACGCGTTTACCTGGGTAAAAATGACGCCAAACAAGTATTTTTCCTTGGTGGGCGACACCGGTGTGCTGATAATGTTGACCGTCTCGTCGTGTCTATTTTGCGAGAGCCCGATACTCCCCAAACGCAAATTTATCTTGGTATCGAACGTTTTCTGGACCAGACCGGCCTCTAAGCTCTTAACGTTCAGGTGCGCCAGCCTTGATATTTTACTTTCGATATTGTCCTGTTGGTTAAGGATGAGGGACAATTCTGAAAGACGATGTGGAATAAAAAAAAAACACTTTTCGGAAGCGCGACTTTTACCCGCCATCACAAAAGAAGCTTCCAAGGTGGTAAACTGTACGACCTCCCGTTTGCCGGTGTCCAAAGGTAACGCGCCAGCGCCCAAACGTTGCTTGGTTCCCTTCGCCTGTTCCTGCAGTCTGTGCAACATGGCTTGGGAGCCTATGCTGGAAGATTTCTGAAAGAAACCATCCCCGGCATTGTAGCGTCTTTAAAATAAATTTTCGATTGCGAAAAATGCTACTTCACAAATAGGGAATTTTGTCGGTTTTTGAATAGGAAACAGAGGAAACCCCACTTTCTATTCTCCCACCAATTTGAGAACTTAAAAAAATTAAGTCCAAATAGTTTTACCTGTTTTTGGTATTACAAAAGCCAGACGTAATAACATAGTTATAACCAGAGCTGGGCAGATCTATTTAAAAAAGATCGTTTTAAAGATCTAAGATCGCAATCTTGATCTTAGATCTAGATCTTTTTTGTTTCACTAAAGAACGATCTTTTTTAAAAAGATCGTTTCAAAAAGATCTGATCTTTGATCTTAATTTGACGATCTTTCTTAGATCATTTTAAAGATCTAAGATCGTTTAAAAGATCTAAGATCGTTTTAAAGATCTAAGAACGTTTTAGAGATCTAAGATCGTTATAACCATCTAAGGTCTTTTCCTCATTTGTTTTCGTGATTTTTTTTATATAAAATAATGTTTTATTTTTGAAGAATAAAAAATAGTGCTCTAGGTTGTTGTAGGAATAAAAGTTTTTGTTTTTATATCTACATATTTGTAAAATATATTCCCATTTGGCCTCAACTGTTGTTCGTTTTTGAAATGTTGTGATTTTTTTATACAAAATAATGTAGGTAGAAGGGTAGGTATATATTTTTTAGAAGAATGGATAGTTTTGTACCAACAAGGATTTTTCTTTTTATATATATAATCTACATATTATTTCTAAAATGTATATATATTACGAATTCAGTTACTTACGTTACTAACGAGCGTTTATTCAAAGCAGTTTACCTTAGGAGATCTCTAAGTTTTAGCTAAAGTGCAAATTGTCAGAATTCGCGAAAAATGACAAATAATATAAACAAAGTGATGTACATTTTTCCTACAACTACAAAAACCTATTTTGAGGTCAAATTTAAATGAATGCTTTATTATGAAAATTTGTATTTTATTTTCAATGATCTATTTCTCAAAATTCCGAATTTTATAACTTAAGTTATAAATAATTATAAATTGCATAAATAATCGGTGAACACGTTTTTACAAGAAAAGTCTAATTTTCCATAGGTATATCAACTGATTGATTACGTAACCAGTTCAGTTAGAGTAGTAACTTTACGTAACTAGTTACGTAAAATTTTACTTTACACAACTAGTTACGTAAAACTGGACTTGCTCAGGTTTCGAAAGATGTCACTTTATACTATGTCAAAATTAGGAAAAGTATTTATAGACATCTATATCTATTAACTATATAATATCATGAATTTTGTTCAAAGATCTTAGATCATTTAGAAGATCTTAGATCGTTTAGAAGATTTTCTTTTTTAAATAGATCATTTTTAGACGATCATTGATCTAAGATAGTTTTTGCATGAAAAGATCTATTTTTAAACGACCTTAGATCTTTTTTTGAAAAACGATCTGATCTATGATCTAGATCTTTTTTGGCGCGATCTTTCCCAGCGCTGGTTACAACCACAAAATTAAAAAGGTTAGGTTTCTACGCCGCACTGTCGAGTTATTTCCAAAAAACCGAATTCCTACGAATAGATTTCAACACAAAACGGATAACTGCTCACCTTCAGCGGCTCCGCCATGGTCGGCTCGTCGCTCAGCGGCTTCGGCACGCTCGTCACCAACGCCACCAACAGCAGCAGCCGCGCGTCCGACACCGTCAGGCTCACGTTCGGCAGCTTCCCGTACACCTTGTGCAACGGCAGCCGCGGGTCGTCCACAATCACGCACTTCGAGTACCTGATGTTCAGGCTCAGCGGATTCAGCAGGTGCATGTCGGAGGTGAGCCCCTGCGACATCACTCCCCTCCAGTCCTCCTCGCCCTGCGCCATCGCCACCTGCACGTCGCTCAGCTGCAGGTGGAAGTGGTCGTAGCTGTGGCGCACCAGCTGCTCGAAGATGTCCGCCTGCGACACGCCCTCCGCGTGCATCTTCTGTATGTCGACCTGCTGGAACTTGCTCTCCTCCGAGTACAGGCGCAGCCGGCCGAGGTTCACGACGAACACGTTGACGTGCTCGGTGAGTTTGCCGCCGTACGGTACGATTATGTACGGCGCGTGGAAGTCAATGTTGATGTCGAGCCTGGCGTGCTTTTCGATCGCGTAGGCGAGACCGGTCGACGTCATCTCTTTGATGTTGGTGAAGCCGCTCCCGGCGGCGTCCGATATCTGATCCAACGAAGTGTCCTGCGGCACCTTGAAGATGTCTATCACCTTGTTTATCGTCAGCGCGTCGTAGACGACGTTCAACGGTTGCGCCACGACCTTAATCCTCTGATCGCACTTGCCGTCGAGCGGGTTCGTCTCGAACAGCACCTCGAGCAAGCCCTTGCCCTTCTGGACGTCCTCGGACGTGATCACCTGCGGCAGGTAGTCGTCCTGCTGCAGCCCCGTAGTGACGAAGTCGGAGATCTGCATGTGGACCTTCAGGGCGGCGGCGGAGACGCGCGTCTCGACCTTCAGCTTGACGGTCTTCAGGTTCGTCTTCAGGACGGTGCCGGCGTCCTTCAGTTCGACCTCGAGGGTCCTCAGAAGGAACGTCAGGGAGTTGTCGACGAAGTCGGCCGGGTAGACGGTGGGGGCCGTATTTTCGTGGTAGTTGATGGCCTTGTAGAAGCGCTCCCTTTCTTCTTGCGTCATCTCCTTCTCGAACTGTTTGAGGATGTCGATGTTCTTGCCCGTCTCTTTGGTTTGGTCTTCTTTGGACGCGGACCACATCCAGCCGAACCATCCTATAGTTTTAGGAATATACGAGACCTGTCTCGGTGAAGTTGGCACAACCATTCAAAACATCGAATTTATGAATTTATAGCATGGCGAAGCAGACATTTTTGAAAATGTGCTATTGTTTTATTTCTTTAGAGATTTTAGAGAATGTTTAAAAACATTTTTAGATATATTTAACGTTAAGTTGGTTGTTTTGTATAATAATTTCATTGTAACAAAATACACAACAAAAACAGCTTAAGTTAGATAGTCTGTTTCTAGAAGTTTAGTAGATGGCTCTGAAATAAATCACAATATTTGACGTTTCAATAAGTTTAAACAAGGCGTTAGATGACATTTCACAACATATTTGTGCGTTCATTGTTGTTGACAAATAAAAATGCTTCGTGGTAATGGTGTTTCTGAAGAAATAAGGAATGTTATAATTAACTTACATTCGGAAAAACAACGGAAAAACTGCTGCGCAAATCACAGACATTGTTAATTTATCACGATATACAGTCCAAAATATTATTAAACTTTACAAAACTACTGGATCCATTACTCAAAAGCAGAGAAATTGGCTCTGAGAAGGATTATCCTGCAAAATCGTCGGGCTAATTATGGATAACTGAGTTTTATGGAATCAGGCAACAGATAAACGTTTTTCAAGGGCAACTTGTCACAGGGCTGCCCGAAAACTAGTGTTTAAAACTTACAAGGCAAGCCCAAACTGTTTCGGATTTTTCCCGTTTTAAATTTTACGATTTGCAGGCAAAGGAAAAGCCTTTGCTAACAAAGAGGCAGAAGAAAAATAGACTTTTGTGGGCAAAAGAGGACAGAGCTTGGTCTCAGCATCAATGGAACTCAATTATATGGAGTGATGAGGCTAGATTTGAAGTTTGTGTTATTGATAGTCGAAACTGAGTCATTAGAACTAAAAGAGAAGAGTGTCACACGGACTGCCTTAAGAAGAAAGTTAAGTTTTCGTCCTCCGTGACGATTTGGGGATCCATATCAGCTAGAGAGGTCGTAAAATTACACTTTGTAGATGGCATCATGAATGCCGATAAATACATTAACGCCCTTTAAAATAATTTGAAACTAAAAATTGAAGAACTGCGTTTGCAAAATATTGAATGTATCTTCCAACAAGATGGTGCCTCTTGTCATACGGCTAAAAAAGTGAAAGATTGGATGTTAGAAAACAATATTTTAATTATGGCATATAATGAAGAAGTTGCGATCACAATCCACAAGAACTATTCCAGAGTTGCGTGGTCGTCTCCAAGAAATTTGGAATAGTTTCACTCCAGATGATTGCCAAACATTAGTTAACACTATGTGGAGACGTATCGAGGCAGTAATAAGTCGAAAAAGTGATGTAAAGCAGTGGTAATTTTGTATTTAATTTTTGTCGATTTTCTGTTTACTGACAATATTAGGACAAAAGCGAATAAACGTTTCCTATATAATTAGAGAAATGTGTTGGTTTTAAGTTTTAATAAATTTTCCGTTAACACGATAAATTTCTTCACAAAATATATTTTTATTAGTTTGGGCCAACTTCACCGAGACAGGGCTCGTAAATGGATAGGTACCTTACCTACTTGTTTATGTTCAAAATAATTAAATTATAATAAAATAAAAAAAGTATTTTGTATATCTCGCTGTTCATTTCCCACTCATATGACTATGGCTCGTGCCGCAAACTGTCATACTAGTGGGAAATGTTATACAATTATTAAATAGGTCTTATTGTTACATCTGCATGAACCATGAATAAAAATTGTAGTTTTCGTTTATTTCCGTGTTTCCGTTGTGTACCTTAACTAGAAATATATCGAGCGCACTTTTTACCTGGCTTCTCTTCGGTCTGCTGCCGTTTCATAAGCCGCTCGGTCTCGAACTCAACCCTCTGCCTTATTATGACGATATTGAACAGGTCCAGCTTCTTCTCGCACTCCTCTATCTTCTTGCTGTCGGCCTCCCTCGTCTGCTTGCCGAGCCGCCTCTTGTACAACACCCCGTACTGCTTGCACATGTTCCTGTGCCTGCGCATGTGCTCCCACTGCCAGTTCCTCCTCACCCTCCGCACCTCGCCCTCGAGGACGCACTTGTACGCGAACCGCCACCACTCCCTGTAGTGGCCCTTGTACCCGTCGACGTTCGGCCGGTACTTCCTGTACGGGACGCCCTTCGCCATGCGATCCATTGAGTCGGCGAGCGCGATGATGTCGCGGTACTGGGACTTGGTGATGCCGATGAATAACTTGCCCATGTCGAGGTTGAGGTGGTTGACCGGTATGGAATAGGGAGTGTCGTCGTCTTCCGGTTTGGGGTTCATGCGGAGGCGGGCCGACGCGTTTATGGGGCCCAAAACTAGAATGACGCGTTCCTGTTGGTACATTTCGAGAATACGGCTACCGGTACGATCTTGTGGAAATATCTCATCATGGATTCGCAGTTTTGTTATACCTGGACCGACACTATATTAAAGACCCGAGCACGATGTCATATTTCATTGTTGTTTACGGACTGGGGTGGCGCCACTTGACGAAAAAAATGGCCACTTATAGGGGGGTATTCTGTGGTTATTGGTATGTCAGTTACTGGCGTTTAAAATGTCCCACATTTTAAATATCCAGCTTCATTACGATTCGCCTTCTTTTTACAGTAACGAATTGTCTTTGCGTCCAGCATTCAGCAGTTTTATCCCATTAACACAGCTTTTATAGGTAGATTTGTTGAAGAAAATGGTATGCACACTGCACAGACCATTAGGTGAATTGCAGAAGAATAAACACTATTTTGAAATTATGGGATGATCTGATTAACCAGCTAAAAAGGGAAAATTCGAGATATTATTTTGGAAGAGTATTTTGTAACGTATGCAAGAATGCAAATAAAAAATTTTGTTTATAGCTCCAAAGCGAACCAGTAGCCCTCCATATAAAGAAGAAACTGAAAAATCTAATGTGTTTTATGCTTACTTACACTACAACTAGCCATGGACTCCATTTCAAACCAAAAGGTACCAAATACTCTTGCTTGCTTTTTAGACTCACTTTTCTTAAAAAAATATATGGAAATATGCCATGTGAACTTGTCAAGTTAGAGGAACATAACAAACAAATATTTTATTTTATTTTGGATATTAAATTCGTTGTAACAGACACATTTGCATGTTTTTATTTTATAAAAGATTCTGCAGCAATGGTGTTTTAACATTAAACCACCGTGTAAATTTGTTTCGTCGTGTGGCGCCAATGGCGATCGCTTGAAACAGCGCTATATGCACAGGTCTTTAATATAGTGTTGATCCATGTTATACGCAAGTAGTACCGTATCAAAACAGATTTCTTATACGAGCTAAGGGATGCTAAGTTCTGAAGAAGAAAAGTATTGACATTGGAAAATCAAAGAGCGAGTCAAAAACGTAACAAATTAACTTATAGACCATGATGTTTTTATTGTGAGAGCAGAAAAATGTTTCCCTAAAAATTTAGAAACCACAAAAAATATCAATATTTTAGTTTTTCTCAATATTTTAACATTTTTTTATATTTCTGTGAAAGAGTAAAAAACACAAGTTAATGTACGATATGTTGTGAAACTGACTAGGAAAGCACCGTTAAGTATGTTTTTTTTTTATTTTTTTTTGTTGACTTCGGAATTTTTTAAATTTCAGATTCGAAAGAATTCTAAAATAAATTTTATTTATTTTGGCCAACGACCTTCTCATGAACAACATTAATCTATAAATATTATTCACCTCATTCTTTATATAGCAAAATCAAAGCCATGTGGTGGGTAAATATGTTTTGGCAACACTAACATATTTAATAGATAACTAAAGACAAATCTATAAAGAATGAGTAAGATTCTTATTTTAAACGTTTAAGAACTGTATAACTAAAGAAAAACTCTTGAAACTCTCTTTTGGCAAAGACAACAGCAATTTTGAACTTCCCAATCATTTTTGTCCATAAAAAATGTCTTGTCAATTTGCCCCAAAAGATGCTACATTTTAACTTTGGAAATGGGTTAAATTCCTATGTTTATAAGTAACTTTTTGCTCTCTTGATGCAAAAAAAAAACAAAGGTTTGAAGGAATATGCATTTTTTTTATTAATCTATTTATTTTTCTGTACCCTTAAAACGCCGGCAATCGATTGTTTGCACAAAAAAAAAAACAAAAAACGCAGGCCCCAAAATGAATTATTTTCTAAATACAGAGTTGAATCCATTTCTGAAGTTGTCACTTTTCCTGAGCAGCGACTTGAATTTCCTGTTTGCCCAAAATATAGTAGCTTTGGGGGCGCTTAGCGAACGCAACATGTTGAGTTGGCTGAGATATTATTAAAAAACCGTTTATGAAAATTAACTGCCATGTATCTTTTTTCTTAAGCATTTCCGGACCCATGTTCGCATGAACTTTTTTTGTTCAAAAACAAATTTTATATCGTTTACTTCAAAATTGTGGTTTACAACTAGGACACCCTGTATAGTGTCTTAAATAGTGTAAATAAATTGCATTTTTATAAGTATCTATATATATTTTTTTGTATTTAAACACTTCATTGTAAATATGTACTTTTAAGTATTAACGCCGATAAAAGACCTTCTAAAAATGGCATTCATTGTTCACACAATACCTTGTAATACCCATTTAATTAGCATTGATATATAAATAAATGAATCACCCGTGTGGGTAAACAATAACATGTATATATACTAAAAATAGAAAACGATAAAACAGGATGAAATTGCTTTCGAGAGAGATTAACTAGCACATCCATTAAATCACAGTGTTGCTCGTATAAACACAATATGTATAACCATAAATAGAATAATTATTATAACAAGTTCCACATTACTTACCATAAGTATATCCTTTTGGTTTTGTGTCCTTTGTCGCAATTTCCTGCTTCAATTTATGCAACATATCCTCCAGCTTAATTTTTCCATATATTTTCGATCCACAGTTCCAATACACCCCCAATCCTTGGAGATCGACAACTTTATAAATTTTCGACACATCCCCTACTATAGCTTTCTTCCATTCGCTATCCGTACTTTCCACGTCCAATTTACTTAAAGTCACGCCAAGCGAAAAGGGCTTTCCAACATTCGTAACTTCGTCTTCATACCTTATGTGAATGTTAGTAATGTGCAGTTGAATATTTTTTATTATTTGCTGTGTAAGCTTTTGGACAAACCCCGGATCGGCTTTCGGTTTGTCTTTCTCCAATTCGGCTTTCTTTTTGGCTTCGATTTTCGCGATTTCCTTGTGTTTGGCAGCGATGAGTTTCTTGTTTTCTTTGAGGGGGTCATACTTGACTTGTTGGTTAGGCTGTGCCAAAAGATAGACATCTTCGACTAGCACGACCGTCGGAGATGTGTACAGGCTTTTCCAGGGAATTTTCAAGACTAGTTTACCTGGAAAAAAAACAAACCAATACCAAATTAAAACAGCCACATCTGTAGGGTGCTCACATAAATATTGATGGGCATTAAACAACATGAGGAGATAATTATAAGATGTACATTTACATGGAAAGTCACTAATAAGGCTTGTTTCAAACAATACTAACCAATCGTCCCGTAAACGGTCTGAATGGGCAAATCGAGATCGTCCAAAGCCGAGGGCTTCAAGACCAAATTTTTGAGTTCTACATCACCTACAATCAAACTTATTGTGCAATAAAACGTTATCCAAACTCTCATGCGAATTGTTTACCTCCCCAAATGCCGATGTTCAGCTGGTTGCCATCAAGATTCTCCACAAAGTCCCCCAAGAACTGGTTCAGGACTTGGGACACCGCACTTTCAAACACCATTTTATTTCAACAGAAGACTTCTGGTTTAGTGGGTTGGTGTGTTGGAGCCGCACATTTTTTTTATGAATGCTAAATTTAAAGGATGATGTCAACTCACAAGGTTAACTTTTCATGATTGGCCTGGATCTGACCTCATAACGTTTGAAATTTTGTGATTTAATCAAGGGAATGCCGGGTATATTAACTAGCACGATAACGTCACTGTTTTTAGTTTGTTATCGCGATGTTTTAAGTGGTTAATAAATAAAATAGAGAACAAGTAAACAAATTTTGAAGTATTTCAACAAATTTGTCAATGTCACGTGTGAAGTTAGTCACAAACCACAAAAACTGGGAAGGGTGAGACACTAACCTAGTTTTTATATTTTGTGATAGGGGCGTGAACACCAAAGGTAAACACTGACAATACTGTCTCAATGGGTTTGTTCCAACAACAGTTCTGAACCGGTTCTCAGCGATCTAATTGGTTGAAAGCAGTTCTGGAACATATAAAATTAGACGCTTGCTTACCCTGTCGTGTATATATTTTGTTACGTCGTTTTGAACCGCGGCCATTTTATATGTGGCAGACAAAGCCAGTAAGTTGAGTTAATTTCGTGAATTTGAGAATTAAAAGTAACAGTGATTAAGGAGAAAATATGCTCTTACGATGGTGAATTGTTCAGCGTTTGATTGTAAAAGCAGAAGTGAAAAGCAAGAGCCCAGGATTTCGTTTCACAGGTAAATATTTAACAAGCTACCTTCTAAAGATGCCCTAAAACTTTATTTTTACTCAAAATAACTTCTTCAAATTCCTTCTAGTACGAAAAAATGCATTGTTTTGTTTGTAAATAGGACCAATATAATTATTTTTAACATCGTTTTTATTGAAAATTTCATAGGTAATTGATTATGATAGTTTCATAAAATATGGGCTGATTTACATGGACGTGCATTATTTATTTTATTTTGATTGATTCGAAATAGCCACAAATAAATATATTTCAGCACTTAACACTGGCTTTACATTTGGGAAACTGTTTGCAATTATATACCAATACTTCTAATTACATAGGTAAGTCAAAATTAACTACCTTTTTATTTTTAACATTTTTGTGATATTGGCGAAGAACGCGTTTCATGCTACGCCACTACCATAGAATAAGAGATTTTCTCCCTGTACCTCCTCCATAAAGAAAATTATTCGAAATTTACTGTTTTTAAATAGCGAATTTATTCATTTTTCAATAACTTACAAGAAACAAAATTATAGTTTGTGAGGTTTTTGCAAGAACTCATTGACTAACCAACCGTGCCCCAAATGAAACAAATTTTAACTAATTTTTCAAAACCAAAACCCCAATTTATTGACTAAACTTAAGAAACAGAGGACAAAACCACAACTGGTCGTCCTCAACCAAGAACGCAGGAAGAAGAAGAAGCCACTGTACGAAGAATACACTTTTACATACCATTGTTTTTGTATGTTATTTATATGATTCCAAAGCCACGGGCCCTTCGAAATCAGATTGAAACTGTCAGGAAAATGGCGCCGTCTTGTTTTTGAACATCAAAATAAAACTGCGCATGCTCCTGACAGTAACCAAACTAGTTTGAAGTTATATGCAAAACAGACCTGAAACAACCACAGAGGAAGAAATAACAAAGACTCAACTGATCGGAGGCTATTGCTATTCTGAACACTAGGGTTCCTTTAAAAGGAACCCTACTCAACACAACATTCTGTACTGTGAATTCAGATTGGGAAACTAAAAACATAGAAAGGCAAAAATAGTTTTCTTTTCCTAAATATCAATTCTATTACTTAATTTACAAAGCAATTGCTTCCACAATATCTTCATCTTGCTCTTTTTGTTTTGTACTTTCAGACTGTACAATGTACTGCTCGTGACCAACTTTTAGCTTTTCTCTAGAGGGTGGACTCCATAGTAAACATCTTAAAAATTTATTTGATACACAAAACAGAAATGAAGAATATTTTTCATTTTTTACCTCGAAATAAAGTGCCCCTCTCGTTTTGGCTTCATAACATTAATATCCCTGATTAATGCGGCAAAATTCTCCTCCAAATGTTTAGCCTCCATGTCAAGCTACAATCCAACAAATAACAAAAACTTTCTAAGAAATCATAACCCTACCGTTCCTATTATTGTCTCCACCAACCCAAAATCCTTCTCGTAATCATCTTTACTCGCTTTATATTGAATTCCGTGCAAATATTTCGCAACCAAACCTTCCAAATCGACATCTAATGTTCCGTTTCTTGGATTCGGGAACCTCCTTTTCATCAACCCTCTTAGAGGCACCAACTCCGGAAGAATGTCCGGATGTGCGACGGTATACTGGAAATCTTGAAGACTTATTCTTCCGCTCTGAATTTCTTTTACAAGCTCCGGACCTCCCACAAGGTTCGCCCCCGCTTCTCTGGCTTTTTCCTGGCTTTCTTCATTCTTGGCAAAGGCCAGCACGGTTCTGTCTTCTCCATGATCAAACTTGTGGGGCACCGCAACTAATCTAGTGAAGTTATCGACGAACCTCGTAATTTTCTCGCCTTGCATATTAAGCTCGATAGTAACATGTAAACTTGCGTTGGGTTTGTTATAAACTTCAGGGTGGTGCGTTTCGCGGTGGGCCTCTACTGCATCGGCGAAAGGGTATACAATCCACTTAAAATATCGCACACGGTAAACGTTGTCTATGGGGTCCTGTTTCTTAGAGTCGTCGACCTTTTTTGTCAGTCTAGTCGCCAGGAGTTTCTCTTTCTTGCGTTCTATGTGAGGCACGAAGCCTACTTTCTCAATTTGGACTTTAACTTTCTTCTTTTGCTTCCTTTCCCTTGTGCCTTTTCGGGCGGCATAGCGCACTTGAATTATTTTCGAAGAATCTGATAATACCTTACTTATTAAACTGCCGGAAAGGAAATGCTTGCTAGAAGCTAGAAACGACATGTTTTTGCGATATTTTAATAAGAAGAAAAATACACGGATTCCAAAACATGAAACCTTGAAGCTTAACCTCAATTTTTTCTAGGTTAGATCAGATCACTCACAACTACAAAACACTAAAGTTAGGTTAGAGCATTTTTAAGCGCATTGCCGCTGACTTCATGTTTGTTTACAATTACAGAACCTAAAAGCAAAAAATCAACTTTGCAAAAAAATAAATAAAAAATAGATTTATTTCTTTATATTTTCAAATGAAAACGTATTAAAATGGCACTATACGACAATAGATACTGGTTGTTATCGCACATACGAAATTCCTTCATTACTACAGACGATACAGGTAGGTACAACAAATTACGAACACATTTTATAAACGAATAAAAAAAATTCTTGCTTTAAGGAATGAGCGAACTGGTTATGAACGGTGAAGGTGGCATTGTAAAAGAAAAAATTCTCAGCAAAGAACCCTACCACGACCTCGAACTAAGCGACGAAGACGACGACAGCGATACATATTCTGGAGGCATGCAGTTTGAAGATTTTGTCGTGAGGGGTCGCTCAGCCCCGGCTACTTTGGAAAAAATCGCCATAGCGAAACAGAAAGCTTCGCACAGCTTCCACATACGTCATATAAAGTGGGAGTCGATGAAAAAACCCGACGAAACCACCGAGGATAATGATTTGTTCGTTATGAGGGAGGCGCAACCGAAAGCCACCCCCAAGTCCGGCTTGTCGCGACTGATGCTGGAAGGCACGAATATACCGAAAAATCCATTTGTGGAATATACGAAGTTTGACGGGAGTGAACAAATAGACGTACCGACGAGAACTTACAGAATTTTTTTGACAATGTTGCCTGAAGACCAGAGGAGTTATCCATTGGATGTGTGTTGCTTGGCTACGGCAAGCGTCAGGGATTTGATTGGGTTGATTTTGCTGAAGTTCAGGTAATAATTATTCACCTACCTACACAATTTTCACAATTATTATTATCAGTCTACTCGCAAATAGGGACTACTTGGAAGCCCCAAGAATTTTTTTTACATACATACTGGGAAATCCGAAAATAAGTCCCTCGAATGTATTTATATTACTCGAGATAGAATACTATACTTGGCCGAATTTGTAAGTCCTTTAAATTTAAATAAACACTGTCATTAACACGATTAAAATATGCAAATAAATAGCTGGATAAATAATGATAAATGTTGATGAAAGTAGGTACCAATTAATTTTATTGGACAGTGATTGGTTGATAAGCAAGTACCTATTTGCCAAAGTATGCATTTTTTTCTTTACAATTCGCGCGACAAGCTTTTCAATTTGCAAAAACTTTCCATATTGGATTTTGTATGAAGTCGCGCGTTCACCTTATTGTTTTCTACCCGTCGAGCCCTTTCATTTGATACCCATGTTGGGTATCAAATAGGTAATCCGCCATCTTGGAGCGGCGGCCATATTGAATTTAGTGTGATGTCACTAAGTTTATTATTTTCTACTCTTCAACCCCCTTTTGACAAAAAAAATACATCATCCGCCATCTTGGAGCGGCGGCCATTTTGAAAGTATTACAATATTGAGTATTGCTTATTGTATTGTCACCGGAACTAAAGGGGTATGCAAAATTTCAGTTCAATCGGATGTCAGGAAGTGGTTCTAATTCAGCTTGCAAGATTCGACCCACACTAACAATAAAAGCTTGTAAAAATGGACCGAGAAATGGGCACTAAGTGGAAACAAAACTTCCATGAACCACAGTGGTTTTTTTAGCTTCTTTACATACAGCAAATGTTAACAAACGCCGAAATTTTGCATAAAAACATCAAACTCCCCAACTTTTCTATCCTAGTAAGTGCAATTAGAGTTTGATAATTTAACTTAGGAATAACAACAAATTAAATTATTTTTAAGTTAAATCTACCAAAATCGCGTGAACTGCACCTCAACATTAGTTTCAGTGTTTTAACTGAAGATTTTTAAATTAAATTTTTAATTAGTCTGTTCAAATGGGACATGAGTATCTCAAATTTACCTGCGTGGTGTTATAGCATGCTGGGAGGGTCCCTAGATGTATTTCTAGTGCTAACTGAATTTCTGTGTCTTTAAAATTTTGGCAAACACATATTTTCAAAGTAATCCTTACAAACAGGCTCTCAGAAAGTACAAATGAGAGTTGTCTCTTATTTATTGCTAATAGTTTTCGCGGTTTGATTGAATATTTCGCCCGAAATCGTAAACAACAATCTATTTCTACCTGCTGTTACAGGCTGACTGATGTTATTATGCAATGGGATGAATTTTAATGGTTTATAAGAAGTATGTACATTTCAATTAAATTTGAGTATTCCATTTATATTTATAGTGTTTTCATTTTCATGCTAGGAAGGTCCTAACAAATTTTTGTGCCCTATGAATATTGATCAATTAAAAAAAAACACAAATTTAGGTCATTTAAACACAAATTGGCATTAAATGAAAGCATTTGATTGGTAGTTTTGCAAACATGTTTCCCTTATATTGAAGTCTTTATTTTTTATTAGCTCTTTAAAATTCCATATCATTATTGATTGTTATTACACATTTGTTGTTACAAACAAGTATTAATCCATTAACCACACACCTAGCTATTGTTTGGGCTAAAAAATTGAACTTTTCTTATGCAATTTTTCATTTTATAGATGCCTCTACATCAAAATACGGGGTATTAACATTGAATTTTGAAAAACGATTTTTATTAAACAACGAATTAACAACTGTACTAGGAAGGTTCTGGAAATTTTATTTTACTTTCAGCACTCAGTACAGCAACGTCGCTCTAAAATCAGTATCGAATTATGGCTTATACATAACTGAGAAAAATGGGGAAATAGACGATGACTTGCCGCATCTAGACCACCAAACTTGCATAGCAAAAGTCGGCTTTTCATGCCTCGGCCTTGTGGAAATCAAAGAACAAACTAAATCCGTTTCGTTTGACAATGACGACGCGACCGTCTCGGAAACGTCCCAAGACGGAAAGAAACGAACTACTTCCACCTCGAAAGCGGAGGAAAATAAACAGTATAAAAACGAAATGCTATTGGACGTGCACAACAGAGCGATCGAGGCACCTCTGTACCAGTCCTACAGGGTGTACATCCTGAACAAAGTCAGACAAAGGATAGAAATATTACTTGGGATAAGCGGGGAGAAAGTCGAGATAGATCCGGTCCAACAGAAAAGTTCCAAATTTGCAATCGGGAAACAAAAAGCCGTTAGTCACCACATGGACACTGTAGCATCTTGTGATATTTTAGATGCGAAAGGCAGTAGATCTGTATTTAGGATAGTTTATTCTGTTGGAATTGGAGACAATTCGCACACAAGTAAGTACAAAAAAAGACTATGTTCCTAAATTCTTTTTAATAAACCAAGCTTTCGGTCTACAATGTGACCTTCGTCAGGGCTGGAATTTAATTTTATTATGTGAAATCTTTAATAATTATTAAAAATATAATTTAAGAACATAGCATCAAGTTTGCTCCTAACCTTATACTCAAATTATTTTAAGAAGTCCTTACTGGGACTGTCAATTGGTAATTTCGATATCCTAAGTTGGCATCAATGCAGCAAAAAATGCAACCGGGTCATAAGTTCAGGTCAGTAACGAGCCCATTTGCACTAATAACACGAAAAGTAACACGAACAAGAACAACACAGATGACGGTAAAACTCACGAAACGTAGAAAACCCGCGAATATTTTCATTACCGAATGTTTGAACCAGTTTAAACGATCTGGAAAACCTTCACTGTCACTTTGACACACCGAAGCTAAATTTGACTGAGTCCGCCCATAGATGCTGCCAAAAGCAGCTGATTATTACAAAATACCAAAACGAAAGTGTTTCGATGACGTTTGAAATTATTATTAAAATGAGTTGTAGTCATAGTTATTGTTATTTATAGCGGCATGATCGTGATTGCAATAGGGTTTTTATTTTATTATGCTCTTTTTTTCGTATCACTAGGGTAACTTTTCACATTATAAATCAATGAGTGACGTCATTAACTGGTTGAGACACATATACCAATGTTATACCTATGGTTAACAAAAAAATCCTAGGGATTTTGTGAAGAATGTCATCTGACAAAATCGGGACTTCTTACAGTAATCGGGGTATAGTCGCCATTGTTTTTTCATTTTGTTTTGTAGTGTCAAGTGCTACATTAAATGTCAAATCTGACAGTGACAGCTGTCATACTCACCTGTCGCTATTGACAAATGACAGATCTAAATTTTTCCAGCAGCAAAATCAAACGGACTTGAATTTTTGTGTATATCCAAGGTACTTAGTGTATTTTGTTTTATTACAGTGACAAATTTCTCACCGCCACTGCAAGCTTTGGTCAGCTTCAAGCATTACGATTTCGAAGCTGACAAAGCCACAGCCGAAGAGATTCAAGAGAAAGTCGGTTTGATATTAAACATAAGATCGAGCTTTAGCAGAAAGGAATATCTTGCGGCCAAAGAAAGAAAAATTTACAGTAAGAAAAAGAACCTTAACCTGAAGTAGTAGTTAGCAGCTGATATTTACTGGAATTTGTGTGTGTGCGTGCGTGTGTGTGTAAAGTCTGTCAAGAAAACTCGCTAAAGGTATTATTATATTTATTTCCTTATACATTTTTTCATACATTGTATGCACTTCTTTTTTTAAATTATATTTTTACAATTTCAAAAACGCTTTTAATTCCGTTCATCCTTACCTGTCTACTGGAATGTATTTCGATTCAAACACAAGAACCTCTAAACTCTAATAAATTAAATCGGATTTCACATAAATTAATAATGTACAACGTATCATACAAAAAAATATATAACCTTCATATCTGGAATGACTAGTACAATTGATAAAAAAATAAATAACAACACGAAAATAATACGAAAAAATACAATACAAGTTTTGTTTTACTGTACAAGTTCCTTACTAAGTTCTAAATATGTATTTTCGAAGACTTCGACAACAAAAATTCAATAAATACAGGAAGATACGTTTCTTAATCGTTGGAGACATAAAAACCACCCGGAAACCCAAGACTTGTCTGAAAAAATATATTGCACGATATTTGCATTTCTTTCGGCATCAAACGTCATTTTTATGTCTCCAACATTATATAAACCACGTTAGTACCTTTGTCACTCTTCAAAATTATCAGAACAAGCTTCAAAATGTGTTAAAATCATTGGTGCCCAACGTGGGGCTAGTTTTATGAAAACACATTATTAGTTCTGCTACCAAACAATAGATGGCGCCAACTATATCGTGCCACCTTCGGCTTGTCGCCGCTTGCACAGAGCAACACGCCACTAACATGGTTTATTGTCAGACTACTTTTTAACGGTGAAAATATTGTTTTAACCTCCATGTGCAAGAACTCCATAAATCTATTTATACTATGTACAAGCGCCGCGGCTTACGCCCTTCATCACAAAACCATCACCACCCTGCCGTTGTGGTGGTTGTGGTGCGTGATCTGGTGGTTGTTCGGACTTTCCGAGTCCGAGCTCTGCACGACCGCCTCCGACTTGCCGTCCTGGCCGTTCCACTTGCACATGTCCTGGTTGCTTATCTCCGTCAGGCCCTTGAGGGCGTCGCAACCGTCCGACGTCGGCACCGACCCGATGCTGTAGTCCTGGTGGTTGCTGTCGCTCGGCGACCGGCTCACCGGCGTCGTGCTGTGCGACCCCCACATCAGGACCGTCTGCCGCGGCATCTCTTGGACGCTCGACGTCGTTACCGGCGAGAAATGCTGCGGCGTGACCGAAATGTGGTGGTTCGGGCTCTCCGATTGGATCATGTTGCCGTCGGATTTGATCTCTTCGATTTTCGGCGTCACCATCCCCTGCTGCGGCGACGAGGAATGTTTCTTGCCGCATTCCTTGTGGCCCAGCTCCAGCTGCGCGCTGCTCATCACTTGGATCGGTTGGATGATCCCCGAACTCGGACTGACGGAGTACGGCCAGGTGACGTCCAGGGACTTGTTGTTGGGAACGACATAAGCGCGCGTGCTGTCGACGTACGCCGGGTATTTGTTTGCCGTAGTGTCGACCACCTGCTGGCACGAGTATATTTTGTCGTCGACCGGCATTACCGTCGCCCTATACGCCGTGTGGTGACTGGCGGCCGTCGTATCGTAGGTCGGCACCGCCGTCCTCGGGGACATCTCCAAAAACCCGTTGCCGACGTAGGGACTGGCCGTCGGCGAGTGGTGGTAGTCGGTGTAGTACGTGCCCAACGGTCTGTACTGGTGGAACAGGTTCTCCGTCGTCGTCAAGTACCGGTTGTCGAGCGCCGTCGCCGTCGGGTACAGGGTGTGGTTGAAGTTGCCGTGCGACATGTACGACAGGCTGTGGTCGGGCGTCGCCGCGGGATACGGCGTCGCGTACATGTTGTACGTGGCCGTGCACCCCTCCGAGGTTATGTAGTCGACGGCGGGCATGGTCGGGACCAGGCTGGTCGTCGCGGCGACGTTGTTGGGCGGCGGCGTCGCCTGCCCGCCTGAAGACCCGTGCGACAGTTTGCGTTTCGTCCGGCACGTCGACAGGAAGTCGCGCAGCTGCGTCTTGTAGCGACGGTTGACGCGGGTCGTGGGCGTCGCGTTGTGCGGGGCGGCCGGCGTCGTCGAGACGAGCTGGTCGCTCTCGGAAAAGTAGGAGTTCGGGAGGCCGGCGTCCAGGTAGCTGACCTTGAAGTCCATGGTTCGCTTGCCAAGGAGGTCCCTGCCTTCCTCTTCCCTGCGGAGAGAAATCAAGAATAAAATAGTCAGTGAATTTGTCAAAAGCGACATAGGAAGCAAGGGCAAAGCTTCTAATGACAAGAAGGAGAAGAATTATTTTAACATGTTCTTCTTCTTCTTCTCTATAAGGTCAAGGTGTATTGCACTGTGGTTAGTGAAATGAAATAAAGCATTAAGTACTTACCTCCAGTCTTTAGTTACTACACATGGTGTTCCGAAAATAGGTCTAAAAAATGAAACTACGTAATATTATGAATATAATATTTTTTGATTCAAGGACTCTTTAAAAAGTTGCAACCGATTAAATGTAATGGCAGATCACAACGGGGTCTAAGTGAACATCAACTATGAACAAATAATTGTCCGTTTTTATATTCATCACAGTAGGCTTATTGTTAGTTATTTCTTTTATCACAGTAGGCTTATGTCAGTTTGGCTAGTTAACTTGATTTTAGCTTTACATTTAATAGGCTGTCTTTAAGGGTGCCCTTGATCGAAAAATTTCATATCAAACAATATAAAAGATTACACAGTTTAATTTGTCAGACCAATTTCCGAACACCGCATATCTAGGTGCAAATACAATACTAAAAATTTGTCAAGAAAGCACACAGTTTGGTGGTGTTTCTATGCAAAATAAATGTTTCAAAAGCAGTTATCCTACAAACAAAACACATGCCATCATTTACAGGGATTTTAGTGTTTTTTTTTCCTACTCACATCAAAGGCCTGTGGGTGCTTATAACGAAATCCGGTTTGGAATTCTTGTAAACAAGCCTTGAACTTGTCTGTAACCACTGCCACTGGCCGTCTTTGGTCTGAAACCTGTAGGCGATCATCCCTGAGGCTCCAGTTTTCAATACTGCAAGAAAGTCGGTTAGCACACATCGGGGTACATTAATGCGGACCTACGTTCTTGGTGGGCGCTTGCGACGTACGCTAAATCGTCGTAGTGCACCAGATCGTACCCTCCCATGTTGGCCAGTTCGGAATCCGAGTAACCCAAGAGGATTTTGCCTCTGAAATTCGAAAGGGGAATCGATAAACTTCGAGTAGGTCGAATGTGCATCAAACTCTTTGGATAATGGGGAACTTGCACAAAAATTAAATTTGAAAAATATTACTTTCAAACGTAATTTATTGCCATTAAATGAACCACAGTTCACAAAAAAAACTCATTTTTTATTTTTATGTAATAAATATAAGCAATTAAAAACTGTATAATTCAAATCATTCTTGTAACGCGCCCTCCTTGGTTGTGACATCAAGTAGCTCGTTGGTGGTGGCGCCTCTGGTGGGCGGCGGCACCATGTATAAACTAATATGGGCGGCACATGTATCAAAACTACAGCACCACGCAAGCTTTGTTTAGAAAGATCAACGAGATCGTCCCATTCTTGTCTATCCATCTTATTATAGTCTATCTGAGTCTTGTTATTGTCGATAATGTTTGAAAAGAGTGTACTGTATTAAATAGTTATCTACATTGAGAGATGCGTAAGCGCACTTTTTTGGCCGAGGAGGTTGTTTAACGCCTGTGTTGCCTCGGGTTTTAAAACTCTCCCCGAGGCCAAAAAGAGCTTACGCATCGAGCAATGTATTACATTTTTCCTGCTACTGACAATTTCATATTAGGTAGGTAAGTACTTTGAATTTAAATACACTATGGAGTAGATTGTGAGTAATAATCTTCATAATAACCATTATCCAATTATTACTAAAAACGATAATCAGTGATAAATATATAAGAGATAGAATGCAGTGATAATTAAAAAAAACTTCTTGTGCGATTGAACCCGGGACCTCACCATTCAGTTAAAGAAGTGCTTGTTAAATTTAAACTTTTAGGCGGTTCTTATTTTTGACCTATATCAGATCCCTCTGGAAATAGGTCGCCGAACTGTTTATTTTAACGTTAAATTTCCATTCTTCCTTCTCTAATTCTGTGTAGCTGTCACTCCTGTCGCTGCCTTTTGATCGATTGAGCGGTGTGACGTCACAATGATTCCCGCGCTTTAACTTTAATTATTTATTGCAAATTAAATATTGCGATTTGAGGGCTGATATTTGGTATGTGCTCTTTCTATAGATAGGCAAATATATTAAAGAAATAAAAAAAAATGTTCAAGTCCCCCATTGTTGGTCTGACACTTCTAAAGTTCGGAGAACAAAATTCTTTGTCGGCCGAGCGAAGATCTCACCTTTGGTCCATCGAGACCAGCGCGAGGTCCAATTTGTGCTTGCTCTTGAACATGACCTCCTTCTGGGGTATCTCCAGAAGCGACGGGGGACCGAATGGGGTGCAGATCGCGAACAGTGCCAACGGGGGCTCTTCCGACTTTCGGTTTTGGCCGTGGAGCACCTTAACCCTACCTCGTATATCTAATCTCTGGAACAGAGGAAGAAACGTCTTGTAGAGTTGATACGGGTGAAGGCAGGAAATCTTCCAGGACTTAACTCACCAAGAAGCCGGAAGTGTTGTCCAGGAGACAGCGGAAGCGCACGGTGAAGCTCCTCTCGAGCAGGTGGCAGTTGTCGGGCTGGAGCACGTCCTGGAGGCCCATGTTGGCGGACTCGGGCGGCAGGAACGAGTTCCACATGAGCTGCCGTTGGAGCTCCTCGCGGTCCTCGGAGTGGACCAGCTCGTACACCGACTGGTGGACGATATCGGACTAGGGGGAGGAACATGGGAAGGTGCCGGTAAGAAATCGATTGACGTCGAGATGTTTTTGGTAGACCGAATGGTGCTTAAAAGAAACTTGTGGTAATTTGAGACTTTGCGAGAGCCGGGACAAAAGATTCTTCTTTTTAAAGAACAAAGATATCGTTATTTAATAAAAGAATGCAGAGTAATCCAAGGTCTTTAATGATTCAAGATCTGTTTACCGTAATAAAGCTCATTTAAATTGAGTCTAGGCATTTAGAAAATCTTAAGCCATTTTTGGATCTCAGATCTTCGAGATCGTGGACAATTTTTTAGAAGGAAGATATGGAAATACCAAATATAACAGTTGATCTCTCTAGATTTTTCCTATTGCCACATGTTCCTTTACAAGAATAACGTTAGCAATAATAAATAAAATTAAAGCATAATGTAACCAAACGTTCGAATTTAAAAATACAAAGTGATTCAGTTTTATTCTGGGACAACGACGATAGAAAACCAAAGACCTTATAAAAAAGTTACAGGGTGTTAAAGTTCGAAAACATATATGGACTTATTATTGAATATTTACCAACTAGTTTAGATATTTAAGTCATATTTGGTAGGTACACGTCATAACGGCATAGGTTAGCATAAAACCTGTTAATATCAAACACCTTGAACAACCAGTGGCGGGGAACTGGGTAATTAGTACAATTATTGTTTTTAGAAAAAAAATGAATCACCTTGAATAGCAATTAAATGTATTCAATTTCTTATGTCAGTTTTAATTGTAAACAAAAACGTTCTCTAAGCATTTTTTCATGGGTCATGGTTTCATAGCAAATTTGATATTTTCCTATTATTTCGGGCTATTTCTAAAAATTTATTTAAAAATTCGCTCCATAAGTAAGACACTCGAAGTAGAAAAAAGGTTTCTTACTATAAATACATTAACTTTTCACTTTTCCCAATAAACTTACCCATTAGAGGTTTTATTATTCAAGATAAACAGCGTCACATTAATTTTATCTTCCTTAATTGTTTCAGACCCCGTATCTTCAAAAGTAGTCTTAAATAGGTAAGTTTATATTGGAAAAAGTTACTTTATTTAAAGTAGTAAACACATTATTTCTACTTTAAGTCTTACTTATGGAGCAAATTTTTTATAGATATTTTTTTAGAAAAACCTCGAAATAATACAAAAAATCAAATTTAACATGAAACCATGACACATAAAAAAACGTCAAGAGGACGTTTCTGTTTACAATTAAAATTTACGTCAAGAATTGAATCAGGGACCCTTTAAAGAGTCCCTGAATTGAATGCATTTTATTGCTATATACAAGGCGATGCATTTTTTTCTAAAAACAATTGTACTGTAAATAGTTACCCACTTCTCCGCCACTGGTTGTTAAAGGTGTTTATGATATTAACAGGTTTTATACTAACGTGTACCAAATGTGACTTAAATATCTCAACTATAATAGTTTGGTAAATATTCAATAAATCCCACATATTTTTTTACAACTTTATAAGGCCTTAAAAATATATAGTTTATACAAGAAAATGCGGTTATTTTTTAGTTTTCTATCACCTGTTGCAGTGTCCAAGAATAAAATTGAATCACCCTGTATATTATTAATTAAAAATTTCCCCCCTATATGGTTCGAACATTTTGGAGAGCAAACATAATGAAATACAGACGTATCAAGTAACTTCTATAAGTCACAATAATAATTGCAAAACAAAACGTATAATAATTATACCTTTTGAAACATATAAGAGTGTTGATATATGACTTTTTTTTTAATTTTCAAAATATGTCTGGGCAAAAATATAGAATAGATGTGTTGACTACTTTTCAATTGTAACCAAAGTCATAGATCAGTCTATAGGGACATATACAGGGTGCCCCAGGAGTATTGGGAGATATTTGAAGGACAAAAAAAGACTAAAATGTTCTATAACATTTTTTCGTACGACTTTTCTTTTCGGAACTTTCGTGCTTTAAAGTTAAACCGCGAAGAAAGAAATTATAGCAACATTTCAATATCGTCTTGGAAACCAGGGGCGGACCACCCCTAACATAAAATGCCCCTAAACTTTGTTACAACCTCTTTTTTTAACTTCCAATTATTTATTATTTAAATAATAGCTAGTAAAGAAAATCATATTGTTATTTATATGTGCTGGGTAAGTATAGTAATTTTTATAGAACATTTGAGTTTTTTTGTCCGAATTAACCCTCAAATATCTCCCAATACTTCAATAGCGCATTAAAGAGTAAAAAAATAACATTTTATCTATAAGCTCACCTGGTGAAAGCCCAAATACCCTTCTATACTGTGTGTCGCGAAGAACACCTCTCCATCACAGGTCAATATCATAAGGAACCCATTTAGTGCCTACAAATATCGAAAAAAAAATCAAACATACTTACTTGTTGGCGTTTAAAAAACATTACCTGAAGAAACATTTCGCCATCTAGCGGTGTGTGGTCGAAGGCGGTGAGATCACGTGGTCTATGGAGTCCTCCAGGGTCGTCTTTGTCTTTGTGCATGACCACTGCAACAAGAATAACGTTTGATACGTCAAAATATTCAATCGCGATTCTCTCGAAAACTGTTGCAGATATCGAAACGATAAAAGAGACAATTTTTATGTAAAAAACACCGCAGAAGGCAGTGCCGTTTGCAGT
Organism: Pseudeuparius sepicola; assembly: GCA_963920635.1. Lineage (NCBI taxonomy): Eukaryota > Metazoa > Arthropoda > Insecta > Coleoptera > Anthribidae > Pseudeuparius > Pseudeuparius sepicola. The sequence continues at coordinate 21,923,300 of OY987308.1, forward strand.
ATAGCTATAAATAATAACGATATTGCGAAAAACAACTTTTAATTCAGGGAGTGGGATTAAAACTTTTTTCCTCTAACCCCAATTTGGGACCTCTGACTAAGGGGTCAATATTTGCTCCCAAAACTGAAGGCCCATAATCCCCGATCTGTACCTTTCTGACAGCCATTGTATGCAACTCAAACAGGGGGCGACACATAATAACACCTGCCATTCAATCAAGAGTCCATTAGGCAGGTTAAGCGCACGTGACAGGTCGGAGGTTTCATCGTGACTCAGCAGAATACGCGCCGCTACTGTTAAGGTGTATATGCGATGGTTTCTTGTGCGACAATCGACGCAGCGCTCCGCAATTCACGTAAAATACAATAATTTATAAATCTATTATCACTGTTTCCCTATCTCCCAAATATGTTCACTTCTAGCGTTGACTGACGTATTAAGAAGCGTTGACTGACGTATTAATAAGACTTCTCACGGCAATAGTTTCATGTCCTGGAAAGTAGATGGCGCCTATGGTCAACAATGTATTTTGTCTCCGGGAAGCGCATGGTGAGCCAGAGAACTGGCAAACATGACAGCCGCGAGCAGTCTTTATTAACACGTCAGTCAGCGCTTCTAGGTTTTGTTACTGTCATATTTGACTTTGGACAAAATTTCTCAGCTGTAAGGTCGATTTTTTTATTTCTATAAATCCGAATGAAAGTCTCTATTATTACGTGTTAGGTACCAGTGACATGCAGCAAATTCATCGTGACCAAGGCGATTTAAACGCGTGAAGGGAGGCGTGCGTGCGCCTTAGCAATGATTAATTACTTTCAATTAGATCGTATTGTTGCAAAAATGGCTTGAAATGAGCGAGTAAACGAATCAGTTCAATAACGGAACGAACGCTTCTGAACAGGCTAGGTCTAAAACTAAATTAAGCATAATTAGCTGCGTGCATTAATGATAAATGAAATGCGATCTGGATGATGTTATTGCTCAACATTTAATTCGAAAATAATATTTATAAATGAAGATTTGACAGTTTATAGTTTAGTTAGTTTATATTTTATTTTTTTCTGTCATTTTAGTCTTAATAAAAAGGCATATTTATGGATGGAAGGTGATGCACAAAGAGCAGAAAAATGCGTAGATTTCGAAAATCGAGAAATATATAGGGTGTTCCATCTCAAAAACATAAGTTTGATCTATACAGGGCGAGTTTTTTTCGATGCCCACTATGGGGATTGAATGCTCAATCTAATGCCCCTTTTGGATTTTCAAAAAAGTTCATGGCTCACTAGATATTTTGAAAAGAGTGATTTTTTGCTATTTCATCAGATCTCTGTAGCTCCGTTATTTCTGATTATACAGAAAAACTGTAGAGACAAAAATTGTAGATAATTTTGGGCTTAATAAGATAATCTAATCCAATTTTTTATGTTGTTTGTGATTTTTGAGATATGACATAAACTTGTGTTTTTTTTTTTAATGTAAATCATAGTTGGCTGTGACCTTATCAAATCGACCATTTTTTGAGCTTTCCAAAAATATAATACTCGGCATAGTTATTATAATAAATAAAATAGCTATAACTAATTTTCTGATTTCTTTTTAATTTTCACATAGTCAACCATGGAATATTTTCACAATTACGTTCTATTTTATAATAAGACTTACTTCAAACTTTCAAATATTTTATTTTTAGCTGGTAACAAAATGTAACAAAATAAAACAAAAATTATCATGATGGAGCTCCACCACATTATTATTTGCCCGTAAGAAATTACCTAGATCAGCTCTATCCAAATAGTTGGATAGGGAGAAATAGACCTATTTCCTGGCAGCCCCGATCCCCCGATTTGTCTGTTTTGGATTTCTTTTTGTGGGGAACAGTACAAAATAAAGTATGAGACAATTGCTGAATTAAGAGCAGCCGTTTTAGAAGCAATTGCCAGTTTTGACAGACGCTCTCTAAGAAAGGCGACAAATTCAGTTTTAAAAAGATGCAATATTTGCATAAATAATAATGGCGGATTGTTTGAACACGTTTTTTTTTATTTTAAAAGGTGACCTTTTAAAATAATAATAATTTGAATTTGAGATTTTTAATTTTTGTGTCATTTTGTTACCAGCTAAAAACAAAATATTAGAAAGTTTGAAGTATGTCTAATTATAAAATAGAACGTAATTATGAAAATATTCCATGGCTGACTATGTGAAAATTAAAAAAAAATCAGAAAATTAGCCATAGCTCTTTTATTTTTTATAATAACTATGCCGAGTATTATATCTTTGGAAAGCTCAAAAAATGGCCGATTTTATAAGGCACCAGGCAACTATGATTTACATTTAAAAAAACAAAAGTTTATGTCATATCTCAAAAATATCAAACAACATATAAAATTGGATTAGATTATCTTATTAAGCCTAAAGTTATCTACAATTTTTGTCTCTACAGTTTTTCTGTATAATCAGAAATAACGGAGCTACAGAGATCTGATGAAATAGCAAAAATCACTCTTTTCAAAATATCTAGTGAGCAATGAACTTTTTTAAAAATCCAAAAGGGCATTAGATTGAGCATTCAAAACTGCAATTCTATCCCCATTTCACCTTTGTTCTAGCTCTGTTAGTTTCCGAGATCCCCATAGTGGGCATCGAAAAAAACTCACCCTGTGTATCTCCATATATCTTCATTTGTTTTTCTGAACACACAACTGAAATCGCAGGAAAATTTTGCAAGTACACTCGCGTGATTCTTATCTAATAAAGACATGCACTACCTCCTTCATCGTTATTGATAATATCCAGTCCAAAACTAATTGGTCATGTAATCCTTCTCATCTTCGTTCTTTCATATATTAATAAACGGATCTAAACGACTTATAGGAATAATAACACAGCCCAATTACCTCTCAGTCTCTAATTAATATTAGTAGGTATAATATACGCTCTGATAGTGTGTAGCTACTTCACCTCGGGAATATGGCGTGAGGTAATGTACCAGATCTAATAATCTATGCTAACAAACGCACTTATGCAGGCTCTACTTGTCCGCCTATGGGTCACGGCCATTCCGGCCTGGTCCCAGGTAGGATCCCTGTGGCACCCCACGTTTCGGGTGTGCCTCAGGGATACGCGCCGGGACCACCCCGTTTACAGGTGATTCCCGCGAGCGAACAAAAACGATGGAAACCGTTCATTCGCTCGTGCCCAGCCTATTAAAGATGACATATTGCAAAAAGCGCCTGCTACAGCACCTGCGGCATTAATTGCACGAAAAGCTAAATAATTGGCCGCCCAAATTCCCTTAAAAAGCCGACGGAAAAACAGTAGTCCCCATAATTGCGGCCTGCGAGGCTATATCTATAACGCGCCGCGTGTTTACGATGTATCAGATATCAGATAAAAAATTGATTAACGCGTCTCGTGTATTTTCGCGTACGGCTTATTAACGCGTAATGGCAGATGCATCTTGTTAATTAAAGCGGTTGTCGTTTAATTGAATTTTGGTTAGGTGGCGGCAAATGGCGGTTATATAATGGGCTCGGTCCAACTGCAGTTCTGAACCTTTGAACATAAAGAATCCCAGGAAGGAGCCAAAGCTCTATGTGTATTATAAAATACGTGAGACGGTGAATTTTTCGAGTGCTACGCACAAACTAACTTATATATTTGTATATATTTTTTATGTTTTTGACTATTTTTAAATAGAACAAAGAAAATATATATACCTGGAGATATCCATTAGACAATTATTATGAAAAATAATACTTAATATTGAGGTAATTCCGAGGATTATTTCCCTCATACTGCTTGCATCCAATAAAGTAGTTCCTTCCATAAAAATCCAACCAATCATATGCCTCTGCTAGCGATTATTGCACTAGTGCAAATTATCGCGGTAATTGCACTTGTGCAAATTATCACTTCGTTGCTTATAGCAACCGCGAATCTGTTGGATACAAACACGTACCTACTTCTTAAAGTTTGTGTGTTTCACACTGTTCTAAATTATGCAGCTTATAAATTATGTTGCGGTACTATTAAGCATTGTATCAATGAATTTATATAACTTTTACATTGCTAAATTTTTGTTATTATTAGAGCTCCGTCTCCGTTTAAATTTATGACACATTCAGAAAATAAACCAACGCTGACAGGGTGTAGGTATGTATAATCGCATTTGCTTTGGATATCCAAGCGTCATGTTTGTTTACTCGAACGCTACAGTCGAAGCTGTCAATAAACTCTTTCAAAATTAATCGTTTTAGAAATGTAAACATAGAAAAAATTAATACAGAAATTATTAAATCGTATTCGAGAAATAATCTCGACAAATACCACTCGTGCCGGAAATTTTTCTATAGATAATTTTATTCTCAAGCCCTATTTTGCCCATTAGCAAAACCACTCGTACAAATTGGGCTTTTATTTTCAGAGATAAAATTCCTCGAGCTGCGGTCTCGGGATTTTATCAGAAAATAAAAGACCAATTTATACTCGTGATCTTTCTAGGCAAAATAGCGTTTTCGAAAAAAATTATCGTTAAAATTTCCGGCACTTGTGATATTACATACGATAATTCACTCACCTTTTAGAAATTCGGTAATTATTTCCATTGGCGTAATCCACCCCCGATTTTCTTGAAATTTTGGCTTCCTCCCCTATTTTCGAGGTCACTGAACACGAATCCGGCCTGGGTTTTTCCCGGTCGGAAGTAGTTTTCGAGAAAATGAATTTTTAAATTTCCTTTTGACATCCCGGATTTCAGGACGATATTTTTAGTTGTGATCGGGATGAATTTTTACTGTACGCAGCTCAAGCTAATCACCACACTATTTTGCACTTTTTGCAACATTGAAATTTCGCGAAAACCCGCGAAAAAAAACAGAAATTTTGAAAGATTTTTGCCGTGTTTACGTACGCTATTTTCGCCCATGCCCGACATTCGGCGCGCGCCGACTTACTCTTCCTACTCTACTTACGCCTATGGAGGCGCTTTCACATAGCACTCGACTGCGATCGCAGTGTCTGCTTGGTGGGCGAGGTTCCGCTGCCAAGCGAATATCGATGTGATCGGAGTACACTATTATCGCAGATACTGTTATAACTAGAAATATTTCTAATTTTCAGATGAAAAAAATTGTATCATCTAATCGAATTATATCGATACAATAAATGTCTATGGAACATTTAAAGTCGTATGGGAGACGTGCAAAATTTTGTAAATCTCAATCTACTGTTAATATAATTCAGTCAAAACGTGGTCTGCTTAATAAAGGCGTTTTCACCCAATACCGTTTCTTCACATGATAGCATATACTTTTCTTTTATTCGGCGCTATTTTGTAAGTACGCTTTTCCAAATATTGTGAAACACCGCATAGCAGTATAAAGTATAAGCCTCCCCCACCGAACAGTTGAACTGTTATTTGCAGTTGACTGCTATGAGAAAACGCCGCTTAAAGCATACATTATGAATGGTCGGCCGTCGACGATTTCGTCATCTACTTGTCTCTTTTCGGCCTCAGAGCGGGCGCGTATGCCGTTGTCTCTGTCTCACTTGCAATGCGTTTATCCTTGTGTATTGCCATAATAACCCGTGAGGTCAATTTAAAATACGGCCAGGCGGCCCCCGATAGGAATGAATTATTATTAGATATTAGTAATCTTGACTCCATTAGTAATAATTGGGGAGTTTTTGCATGAAAATATAATTGCATTTGTTAAGTATACTTTATTATTAAAAGGCATTGAAAAAAATTGAAATAAATTAGGTGGATCATTGACCAAATGACCTTATGGAGAAGCCGCTCCTGTTAGTTTGTCGAAACAACCCAAAGGTGCGCGCCACTTCAAAAGCCCAAACGGCATCCCGCCTTATATGCAGAGACTGTCCCGGTCGAGCGTTGTTAAGCCCAAATTTGCTCCTTCCTGTTGTTCTGAATTCAAATTCTAGAACGGCCACCCCGTGCTCCTGCTGCCCGGTCACCCCTAAACTCCCCCATTCATCCCCTCGCACCGACCAACCCACCAAATGCCTCTCAATTTGCAGCGGCCAATACGCGGCACTGTATGTCGTTAATCCCGTTTCAATTCCAGTCTCTGCCGGCCAATTATCGCCCCGTTCGATACAGGGGCGGCATACACAGCCACCCCTAGTTAGATGCGTATCGGAAGCGACACGGGTCGGGCGTGGCGCGTCAACGTCATCTTGTCAGTCTCGTTCTCTGGTTTTGCATAAAAGTAATGACTCTGAGGTACAGAAAAAACATGTGGGGGGGGGGCTTGCACAGGGGCGGATTAGAGCTATGTTGGGCCCTAGGCTAAATTTATTTAAGGACCCCTTGACCTGTCGCAATAAAAAAAATATGTAAAACTCAGTTAAAATTTTAAGTTCCGATAGTTTTTTATCAACAATTTTATTTATTTTAGAAAAAGACATATTGAAAAAATATTAATTTAACATTTAACTTTATGTACTAAAAACAGAGTAGATACATACAGTGTGGCCCGTTTGGAATGGAGACACCTCTGTAAAATTGATATTTTTGCCCCGATTTTAAAAAACATTTTTTTGTTAGATAGGTCTCTGAAAATACTATCCGACACACCTTCCAATTGTTTTGAAAAACACCTGGCTAACTGCGACATTTTTTATACCCCCAAAATTCGAGAAACCATATTAGATATTTTTTAATCAAAAAAATTTACTAAAAAAAGTTCTTTAGGATGAACCAAAAATTCCAAATCCAAAGTTTTATCAAAATCAAAAAATAAAAAATTTCCGAAAAAAATTAAATTGAAGGTCCAAAAATCACATATTAATGCTTTTCTACGGATAGCAAAGTTAATTTTTTAACTTCAAATCTTCATGGCACACTTTGCTATCCATAGAAATTCATTAAAATGTGATTTTTGGATCTTCAATTTATTTTTCTCGGAAATTTTTCATTTTTTGATTTTGATAAAACTTTGGATTTGGGATTATTGGTTCATTCTAAACAACTTTTTTAGTAATTTTTTTTGATAAAAAAGTGCCTAATATGATTTCTTCAATTTTGGGGGTATAAAAAATGTCGCAGTTAGCCAGGTGTTTGGTTTTCAAAACAATTGGAAGGTGTGTCGAATGTCATTTTCAGAGACCTATCTAACAAAAAGAAGTTTTTCAAAATCGGAGCAAAAATAACAATTTTACAAAGGTGTCTCCATTCCAAACGGGCCACACTGTACATATTATTAATTAAAACCTTTTTTCCTGGCCTTTATACCTGCAAAGCTTGCCATAATTTTTTTGTTACTATATTATTAAGGATTCAGATTTTTATTCTCAACAAATACTTCTAAAACAAAGGAAAAAATATTATTGGGAATTAGACCTAAAGACCAAAAAAAATCTGAAAAAGCTGAAAAAAAAAACAAAAAAAAATGCATATACCTAGAGAACAAAAACCAAAAACAGGAAGCAAGCAAATCCCCTAAGCTTAATTTTTCAAATTTCAGCAGAAAAAGTTTGCATTTTGACATTCAGAATCAATATCAGTGGTAGGTATTAGTATTAATTCCTTAAAAAAACATTTATTTTTGGAACATTTTGCAAAACTTCGGTTTGCCTTGACTTTGCAATTTTGCAATTTTTCTTTTTTTTTGCTCCACTTGGAACCGAGCTCGTCTGAGGAACACCACTCATCGTTTTATTATTTTTAATTGCTTTGTTGTTACTGATGTGAGTGGACTAAATAGAGTACCCAACAGCCTAGATGAAAAAATAAGGAGTGATGTCTTCTTTGTCTGAAATTTGCAATTGCAAAATGCAAAATGTAAAACATTTTCCAATTCCGAATTCCGATCAAAACATCGAAATAAGAACGGGCCCCCTAAAGCCTTGGGCCCCTAGGCTATAGCCTACTCTGCCTATAGGGTAATCCGCCACTGGGCTTGCAAATAAGTAGGTATATACAGTATGTCCACGGATAGACATCCCAAGAGGACAAATGGACCAAAAATTTCATTTTACGGCAAAAAGTCATTCTTGATAAAAAAAGTCTGCTTGTCCTTAAAATAAGATTGGCATGGAAAAAGTTAATTACTTATACTGGGTGACCAGAAAATTGAAGAAACTTTAAGTAGCATAAGAGTAAACTACCTCTATTTGTAGAGATACTGAAAAAAGTTATGAAGAAAATTTGTTCAGCGTGGTAAGCTACTTAAGTGTACAAAATTTCAAAGCGTTAGGCCTACTTTGATATTGTTATTTTTCTTGAATTAATTAATTGGATTAAATAATTTTCTGTAGGTAGTACGACAAAATTGTATAAATAAAAGTTACTCAGAGTAGGAAACTGTGTATGACGAAAAATTTTTTGACAATCCTGGGCCTACTTTGAGTTTCCTCCAATATTTTCCAAAATACAAGGTAGGCCTAGAATCGTTAAATTATGTCATCATGCGTAGTTTTCTGTTCTGAGTAAGTTTCTTAATACAGTTTTGTCGTACCATTTACAGAAAACCATGTATTAAAAAAAATAATAAAATCAAAAAAATCAAAGTAGGCCTAATGCTTTGAAATTGTGCACATGTAAGTAGCTTACCGCACGCTAAACAAATTTTTTTATCACTTTTTCAGTATCTCTACAAATAGAGGTAGTTTACTCTTATACTAATTAAAGTTTCTTCAATTTTCTGGTCACCCAGTATAAGTAATGTTAACTTTCTCCATGCCAATCTTATTTTAAGGACAAGCAGACTTTTTTTTATCAAGAATAACATTTTTTGCCCTAAAATGAAATTTTTGGTCCATTTGTCCTCTTGGGATGTTAATTTCTTACTCTAAAATATAATATTATTTTATTAAGTAGGTATATAAAAGTAGGTAATTATTTATAGTGACTATATTTTCAACCCATCGACTTGAAGTTTCAAAGTTAGTGAATGGTGGTGTGTTGACGAGAATCAGAGTTTCAAAAATATAATAATTTCTTCCGCGTTTAGTGAGAAATTATCCAGACTACCTAATAAAAGAAGTATCTACATCCTGTGACGATACTGCCACCTGGACCGGCACTATATTAAAGACCCGAGCATGACGTCATATTTCATTGTTGTTTACGGACTGGGGTGGCGCCACTCGACTAAAAATGGCGACTTATTATAGGTTATAGAGGGGGTATTTTGTAGTTATTGGTATGTCAGTTACTGACGTTTAAAATGTCCCAAATTTTAAATATCCAGCTTTATTACGATTTGCCTTTTTTTACGATAACGAATTGTCTTTGCGGAAATTCTAGATATTATTTTGGAAGAGTATTTCGTAACGTATGCAAGAATGAAAATAGAAAATTTTGTTTATAGCTCCAAAGCGAACCAATAGTCCTCCATATAAAGAAGAAACTGAAAAATATAATGCGTTTTATGCTTACTTACACTACAACTAGCCACGGACTTCATTTCAAGCCAAAAGGTACCAAATACTCTTGCTTGCTTTTTAGACTCGCCTTTCTTAAGAAAATGTATGTAAATATGCCATGCCAACTTGTCAAATTAGAGGGACATAACAAACAAATATTTTATTTTATTTTTGATATTAAATTAGTTGTAACAGACACATTTGCATGTTTTTATTTTATAAAAGATTCTGCAACAATGGTGTTTTAACATTACACCACCGTGTAAATTTGTTTCGTCGTGTGGCGCCAATGGCGATCGCTTGAAACAGCGCTATATGCACAGGTCTTTAATATAGTGTTGGTCCAAACTTTATCAGCAATACTTTAAAAACTGCTAGAAAATGTAAAAAAAGGAGATTTTTTTCATATAAACATGTGTCGAAATCCTAGCGGTTTTCGATATACAGGGCGTCAAAGTTAAATTTTTTTTCCAGCTTTCTTTTATTTTTCCTAAAGGAAGACAGTTAAGGCAAGCATATTTGGTACAGTTTAAACTGTCATTAAATACTATAAATTAAAAATAATTCAGCCCATCTACTTCCACCAGTGCCGGAGAGACGGGGGTCAGCCATCATATTTTTTTAATAAAAAAATGGTACACCACTGGAAAAGTATTTTTTTTGCCGTCGCTAAGTTTTCCAATCAATTATAAGAAAAAACTAATCGTGACTTTTTTTCGACAAATGTACCGTTTTTGAAAAATTCACTTTTATGCGTTTTAATTTTTTTAGCAGATGAAAATCAAAGTACGTCTAGGCTATCGAAATTTTGCACACATACTGAGTTTTCAATTCCGAACAACTTTCCTTAATAACATTTGGTCCTAAAACCTACAAAAAGGTTTCTAGATTCGAAAAATCACGTGTCCTGGGAAATTAAAAAAATATAATTTTTCGCACCAGTAAAGTGGGCTCTAGGTAGGTCTTACGGCAAAATGTTATTAAGGAAAATTGTTCGGAATGAAAAACTTAGTAGGTGTGCAAAATTTCGAAAGCTTAGACCTACTCTGATTTTCTTCTGCTAAAAAAATTAAAAGCACAAAAGTGAATTTTTCAAAAACGGTACATTTTTCGAAAAAAAGTCAAGAATAGTTTTTTTCTTATAATTGATTGGAAAACTTAGTGACGGCAAAAAAAATACTTATCAAGTGGTGTACCATTTTTTTTATTAAAAAAATATTATGATTGACCCCGTCTCTCCGGCACTGGTGGAAGTAGATGGGCTGAATTATTTTTAATTTATAGTATTTAAAGACTGTTTAAACTGTACCAAATATGCTTGCCTTAACTGTCTTCCTTTAGAAAAAATAAAAGAAAACTTGAAAAAAAAATTGAACTTTGACGCCCTGTATATCGACCACCGCTAGGATTTCGATACATGTTTATATGAAAAAATCTCCTTTTTTTGACATTTTCTAGCAGTTTTTAAAGTATTGCCGATAAAGTTTGGACCACCCTGTATAGTGTTGGTCCAGGTAGACGTGTCTTATTGCCGACATGGTACGGTCGAACCTTCCTTCAACACCTGAGACCACGGCTACCGAGCGGCCGTTTTTCCGGCCGACCTGACCCGTCGAATTCGGGAAGGCCCGAAGCCGGGTCCTCGACTTTCGCGCCCGAGAAACCCAATCTTCCGCTCGTTTATTCTGCAGGGAGAAATACAACACCACGCGGCGCCCTCACGCGCGAGATTGCGGAGCGAGATTGCGCCGTCCGCGGACCTCTGGGGCGCTCGGTTTACGCGCTGCTACCGGATTAATTGGCCCAGTGGTGGAGACGACCGGGCACCATAGACGTAACTGGGACGTATTTTTAGGGGGGGCTGATCGGGACCGGCTCAAAATTTTGCGGGGCCGGGTGCCGCATGAAAATGCGGGGCCCCGACAAGGAATTATTTAATCCATTAAGAAGAAATTTTTGAAAGTCGGTACGCTACTTACAAAGGTATATTTTTTTACAAGTAATTCTGTAAAATGGTAGCCCGGGGCTACGAGTTTGGATCACTTCTGTGACGTATATAGGAATTAATTTCGAGTGGTGGAGGGACAATTTTTGTGTCTTTTTTTAAACAAAAATGCGCCGCAGGCGAAATATTTTAAAAATTTGAAAAAAAAATTACATAAAATTAGTCTTGGGAAATCCCAATATCTTCAAATTTACAAGATGGAGTGAATATTTTCAAATTCCGAAATGGGTTCGGTCCCGCCCTTCTAAATACGTTACTGATTGGATCACCCTGTACCACCCTTGAGGTGCCACACCCAAAAACGTTAATTTTAAGGCTTCATTCAAAAAATTATGTATAGATCTATCTACTGGTAATTTTGAGTCATCTTTAATTCATTTAAGAAAAAAAATTATGAAAAAGTAGAGGTTTCCGAGTAGAAACCAGAGAAAAACTGTTGGGAATGTCTGCTATTTTGTGAGGCAAGATTATTTACATAGTACATATTATAACGACACAACAATACACGGGATGAATAACAAAATAAAAGTCTGGAGTCTGGCACAGCAAAAGTACATTCTCCGACGCCCGTCTCGTCTCTCTTCCTCTCGGCAGCAGGCACGTGTGTTCGCTCTCGCTTGCGCGTTTAAAATTCAGTCGGATTTTGTGGGGGCACAAGGCGCAAGATTCCGCAAGAGCAAGCGATTCGTCGAAACTGGTGAATTTAAAAAGGCGCGTGCGGTGTTCGCCGTGTTGCGTAACGTTGCGTTGTCAGAATGTTAGATCTATTCTGTTTACGAGAAGCATATCTTCGCACATCCTTTACATTTTAGGGAGGGCTAATAGAAATGTAGGGGGGGGGCTAAGCCCCCCCTAGCCCCCCCCCTAGTTACGTCTATGCCGGGCACCGGGAAAAAGTCGGGTCGAGGTCCTAGAATCTTCCTTGTAAACATCCAGGTGCTTGGTTATCGTTTAGTGATCTTGGTCTATGGAAGTGTCTTTTGGTTCTGTGCGATATTTGGAATCCTTCAAATGATGGTGCAACTTTTCCTTGATGGCGCAACTTGTCCTTGAGAAAATAAGAAAAATAAGAAAAAAGTTGAGGCTTAACGACCGGGGACCGGGACAATCTCTGCATATGGCGGGATGCCCTTTGGGCTTTTAAAGTGGCGCGCACCTTTGAGTTGTTTCGACAAACTAATCGAGGCAGAAATCCTAATTTTTCTTGGAATTATTACCTACAATACAGGCAAAAAATTATAAGGCACGTTTATGTCTTTAAGTTTAGGAATCCTTGATAATTCAGCAATTCTAATTTTAAATTTCCAATTATGAAGAAGTAGGTACCTACACAAACGCCTATGCCACTTTGGTGCATGGCCTCAAAAGTTAATTTAAATTACAAAATTACTTCCACATTTCAGTTTTGGCTAAGCTAAGCATAATAACTCGAAAAAGTATGTAAATACCACAGTAGATACCAAAATATTTTGTCAAAACTTGGCTTCTACACAGGGAGATTTCTGTTTCAGGTATTTTATAATGCCCATAGAGCTTTGACTGCTTCCTAGGATTCTTTAGTCAAAGGTTGGGACAAAGTCATTATTCGCCGATTTTGATAATTATAGAGATAGCTAGATATTTTCTATCTTTTGCCCTCATAGAAACTGTATGTCAAATTAGAAATTTTTGTATTTTTAAGTTATGATTTATTGTCAAATTGATGGGAACTCATTAGCGAAGTATTTTTTAAATTGAAAGCTGAACTAGTGTAAAACTTGGGCGTAAATAATATTAATAATATTACCTATACATGATATTATTTGTATTTTAAATTTTGAGATGAGGAAAATAGATACCATGTTGGTCAGTTTTACATTTTAATTAAACAACCAAATTCAAAGAAATAATTAATTTATTCTCACAATTGAAAATAAACTACACTCTATTTAAACTAAATGCAAGTGACGCGTAAACATTTACACGATGGAAGCACGTGAACAATTCTGAGGGCTAATATGAGGCAGGGCCGCATTAAGGACGATCTCTATGAATTTCATAATATAAAATATTAAAATAATATGCCCCAGTATTAAGAACTTTTCTATGGCACACCTAGTCATTCACTTACCTGCAAATTTCTATTATTAACACAAATCGTAGCTCCAACAATTAATAAACAGCGAAAGAATTATATCGGAAAAAAATAAAGGTCCACTTGCAACTCAATACACCTCTGTAAGAAACACCGACTCGCTGCACTCGCCCGCCGGGCCAGACTTTATTGCCGGCTGGCCAATAGCAAGCCGATCTCGTGCGCATCACGCTCTAGCCATGCAATGAATAGAGGTTAGTATATTCTACGATAATAGTATATTACATAGCGGGAGTTGTAAACAGCTTATTACGTATGAGTGAAAAAGTTGCGCACGAGCCGCGCCGCGGCGAGTGCTGTAATTCCACGAGTATGTAATAAGCTTACAACTGGAGTTTTGTATTATAATTTTTCTTCGACGAAAGAAAAACTATTATAATAGATAAACTATACTTCTGATTATCTGACAGGCAACAATTAGTATGTTGGTTAGTTGCTATGGTGAAGCGGATGCCGCGCTAACAAGGCACCCGTGATAATTGCGTTTTAATTAAGAACAGATACGTAATTTTTTTATTACGTGTCAGTCATTACGTGTCAGTGTTCGTAACAATGTACTTATTTATAACCTAAACCGTCACTTAATAGGTATGTTACTGGCATAGCAGTAGAAAAAAACAATTAAAACTGTAACTTACTTCATTACAAGTAATAGTAATATCGTAATATCAATAGGTATATCTAAATACAAAATTGAAATTTCATTTTTACTTGTTTTTTTTTTGTATTAGGTACTTATACCTATTTGTAATAAAGCAAGATACAGTTTCAATTGATTGTTCTTTTCCTTTTGGTGTTTGAAACATTCTTGAGTACATAAACATCATGTCGTGTGGCGAGTATTTGTACAACAAAAAATCGATAATTTTTCATTCAATTTTGGCTAAAACCTGTACCTACACTAATTTAATAGTTGGATCTCGATGAAAACACCAACTTGACGCCGCCCCTGATACCATCTTCCACAGGTAGCAGTCGCAGACAGGGCCGACACGATCGAGATAAGACGACGACTTACTGGCCCGATAAAAATTTGTCAAAAATCAATATGGATATTAATCGTCGCTTGGTCCCATTAAAGAACGTATACCGAACGGTATGGACGTTGTTCGACCCGATCGTAAAGAAAGGAGGAGAGATCCCGTATCTTTCGGCTAACAAGGCAGGTAACAACGGCAGGGCCATTCGGAATCATTCTTCATATTGAGAAATACGATAAGCACCGTCCGAAGAGTGGTAATGGCCACTACCAGAACTTATTGGTGTAGCAAGAACCCAGAGAGGGAACATGGTTTCTTATGTTTTCTTTGGAGGCCAAAAGAAAATCGTTTGGCCATAGATCCCTACGCAAATTGTATAATAAGTACAAACACTACTTTCGAATTAATGTATGATCTGTTCAACCAGTTGAAGAAGCGAGCTATTCAAACTAAATGCAAGTGGCGCGTAAACATTTACACGATGGAAGCACGTGAACAATTCTGAGGGCTAATATGAGGCAGGGCCGCATTAAGGACGATCTCTATGAATTTCATAATATAAAATATTAAAATAATATGCCCCAGTATTAAGAACTTTTCTATGGCACACCTAGTCATTCACTTACCTGCAAATTTCTACTATTAACACAAATCGTAGCTCCAACAATTAATAAACAGCGAAAGAATTATATCCGAAAAAATAAAGGTCCACTTGCAACTCGATACACCTCTGTAAGAAACACCGACTCGCTGCACTCGCCCGCAGGGCCAGACTTTATTGCCGGCTAGCCAATAGCAAGCTGATCACGTGCGTATCACGTTCTAGCCATGCAACAACTTGTGTTTATGTTTCACTTGCGTTTAGTTTGAATAGAGTTTAGAATCCAGTTTATAAGGAACAAACTGAAAAATCCAATGTTCTCTTATTTTCTTAAACAAATCAACGAAAATACGTAAACTTGTTAAATTGAAAAATTGGTAACTTCTCCTGGAATATACGACCTTACCTTAGAATTGGCTTCTGCGATCGATTATTTTTTATATGAAAAAAAGCTTAATTAATTTCCCCCCCAAAAAATGTGTGAGCTGGCCACCGATCGACGCACAGATTAGCAAAAAGGCCGACCTATTAATCTTGGTAGCTTTTTACGTATTCGGACAAACATCAGCGGATAAGATCTCTGTGCTCGGGGCGCCCCTCTAGAACCTACCACATAATTACACCGGGGTTTTAAAAGTGCATACATACAATACACAGTCAAGTTAGGTATGTGCATCGCCCCCATGTGTCCTGTTCTTGTTTTGTTCATGATCATACAACGGTAACTTATACCTTTAAGATTTATTTATGAACACGCGCAGTGCACACAATTAACAATCAAAATCAAAATAGGCCGAATTGTGCATTGCAAATGAGAAAAAATACCATTCCAGTGGCGTATCAATTGGTATCTGATTAGAATTTTCTGGAGAATCCAAATATGAAGCCAAACTAAATATACCGGGTGTCGTTAAAAAAAAAGACGCGTTTCGACTTCCGGTTGAACTGGAAGTGGGCATCGCTCGCTAGTCCCTTGTAGTATATTTTTCATCCAATTCCAATGGTGTATAGTTTTTTTATCCTTCCCAAAATGACATCTAAAGATCTCTTGCTCACCGCAAGATACCACTACTTACCGCTCGCCGTATTCAACCGTAACGAATCCAAGTCACGTGCCCACCTTCCCACCCATCCATCTTCTATGCCGACGCAGCGCTGGCCCACTAATTCATTCACCGTCCCTCTCTCGGGCTACCTAGGGGTTGCCTTGCTGAAATTACCGCATGATTACCGGAAGTTCTGCAGTCTGATTCATATACGTATAAGTAATAGCGGTCGTAAAATACGGAACTGTCGTCGGGGGTCCCCCCCTGGCCATTAAGGCTCACGTGGAGGCCAATTATCCTGCATTTGTATTGGTCGATTTGTTGATTTTGTGCCCGGAAAATGGTTTTTCACTAGACACTGAAAAACTACAACGGAACACACGGTTCTAGATGTTCTCTGCTTCTAAACGAATAGAAGAGATATCAAACCGATCTTTACAGCATGGTTTTTACCATATGTTGTTCTGTGAATTAGATAGATCTAAAAAAAATACTGCTTCTAAACTAACAAAGACATGAAACTAACCTTTTTATTATACTTCTTTGAAAACACCTCATTTTCATCTGTTTTAGCAATAATGAAAGATGGGGTTTTTCGGGCTAGCGCACGGAAACAGCGCATGGAAAAACTTTCCGTGCGCTGAATAAAAATACCGAATATTATATGGCTTTAAAATAGAAATATACAGCAGAGTAAACTAAATTTAAGAAACTCTATATGCTCTCTGATATTTAACATGTACCTATTTTGTATTTTAATTCGTAGGTGTTTCAATATTTATTATATACATTTCTGCAATATTTTTGACGTTTTATTCACCTTATCTGACAATAACTAATTTACAACAAAGCACCTTTGAAATAATTTGAGAGTAACCATGGAAACGCATCATACATACCAAACACTATATTGTCTGCATTTTTTATTTTTTGTCAACTAAATTTATTATAATATGCCGATAAAATGTTTTAAGTTTCCGTTTTCAAAGAAGTATAATAAAAAATATCGTTCATTACACGTCCAGAAATAGATTTTTCCGTGCTTGCATGACTTCCCGTGTGAGGCGCAGCGCGCACGGAAAAATCTTTATTTCCAGACTCGTAATGAAATATACTATTCCAGCATCATATTCGCCATGTATTGAGAGTGTTTTCGGATTTTAAAACAAAGTTTTAACAAATATTGACTCTAAAATCCCAGTTAATGTTCGTATATAAGACAACAAAAATTCATTGCTTCTAAACTAGGTATTTATTTAGAAGCATTGAATTTGTACAGTGTGCACGGTGTAACAAAAAACAGGTTAACATGATAACTGCATATTTTTGACGCCAAAATATATGACATGTTTTTTCACGAATATTTTGTCAGTTATTTATATATCAGTTTAAAACAGTAATTTATACCGTTAAGATTTATTTATGAACACGTGCAGTGCACACAATTAACAATCAAAATCAAAATAGGCCGATAGACCCCAAACTAAGAATTCCGGTATATTACAAATACACCTTGTATATTGACCAAAGTGACCAAATATTCAAAACCCGGCCAATAGAGGCCCATTTAAATTTTCGTACACTTTGCGAAATTGTTACCTATAGCAGCGCAATCATTCAGTATAAATATTTTAGTAGGTTTGAAGATCAATCTATTTTTCGGAGGCAGCACAACAGGCAGCAGTTTGGAGTTTCTGTTGGGAAGCGCCGTGCCTCGTCATACTTGACCTAGGAAGAACGATCGTCAAAGTCAAGCAACGCCGCGCGCAGTCGGTTCGTGGACGGGTGATCCCTTATGATTAGTTTTTGCCTAATAAAACATGTTTTTCAGATTAAAAAAATATCATAGGTACCTCGGAACTTCAGTGCCTTGGTAGTCCTAAAAAAATCATCCTGTATACGCCACGGGTATCCGTATCCGTGTTCAGATGTCCCCCGGTCACGCGATCATCCCATAGCCACCCCGGACCACTTACAACTATTGCTGCCATCCTGCAGGATATTGTGGAGAAAAATTAGGACGTTGGCTATAGACGTAGAGAGAGCAGGGCAATTACCTTAAGGGCAGACGGTGGTATCGATTGTGGTTACCGGACGAAGTAACAGAAAGTTCTAGGCACACAGTCGTATTTACCCTGAAACAATACATCGACATTCTTCACCAATCAATTCTTTGGCTTTGTTATGTTAGACTCAAACGACCATTTTAAAGGTTAAAGCAGTTTGAAAGCTTACAAAAACCGGTATTTATATTTTCTATTCATTAGCTGAGCATTTGTTTATCATTTACATTAATCTTGAAAGCATACTTAAACGATAAACACACTTGGAAGGCGAAACTAAATTTAATTGATAGTGCACACAATTAATTATTAGGCGTCAAAATAGATTAACACCGATTTATAACTGAGTAGTTCATATTCTATATACGCAGAAACCTTTGATTAAAGAGTCCCAGGAAGGAGCCAAAGCTGCATGTGTATTATAAAATACGTGAGACGGAAATCGCCCTGAGTAGTAACAAAGTTTTGACACAATATTTTGATATCTGGGTGATAGGTGTCAGTATGTGGTATTTAGATACTTTTTCTAGCCGTGCGGCTTGTGGCACTTCCCTGACCGCCAAAACTAAAATGTTTGAGGATAATAATCCATCGGTAAGTAATTTAAATTAACTTTTGAGACCACGCACCAAAGTGGCAAAGGCGTTTGTGTAGGTACCTACGGAAATTTAAAATTAGAATTGCTGTATTAACAAGGATTCCTAAATTTAAAGACATAAATGTATGCCTTATAATTTTTTGGCTGTATTGCAGGTACCGATTCCACGAAAAATGAGGATTTCTGCCTCGATTAGTTTGTCGAAACAACTCCAAGGCCAACCTAACAGCGCCGAATTTACTGCATTTCGCACTATAATTGGCAATGTCGCATAAGGCAATGTCGCGTAATAATATGATGTTAGATTTGCTACAACCTTCTCAAGCTTACAAGCCCTGTGCAAACATGTGGCAACGCCGCAGCGGGACGGATCAACGGGTCTATGCAGTCTAGAGCAGTCTGCACTTTCGCTTAGTTTTCCTGTTCTAATAAATGTTCAACCCTCTTTTTAATTATAATTAGATACATTTGTTACCTTTTTTCAATATTTGGGTACCTAAGTAAGTAGGTGGATACTTTTGTTTAACAGACAACAAAAGCAGTAACAAGTAACAAGTAACAAAATATACACAGAAGTATAAGTATTTATAATAAGTACGTTTCCTGGTGTGTATAGGTACATTTTCGACAAATAATATGGTAAATTTGGTCAAATAGAGGGAACTACATTTTGTTGTAAGTAGATTTTTTGTGAGAAGTTTTCGCAAAGTGCGCCAACGGGGAAATGACGATTACCTATCTTCCCTTATGGTTAAATTTTCATAAAAATATAAACAACAAGCGAACAGAGAACAGCATATTGTGAAGGAGAGTAATCTCTTCTGGTTGAAATGGCAGTTTAGGGTCAATTTCATAATACATTCAACTAAATTATCTTTGACTTTAACATTAGGTAAATAAACTTTTGCAACAATACTAAACAATTGGTTGGATTGTTAGAAAGCTCCTTTCATTTTAAAGGGTACTTTAGTTTGTCTATGCAATTGGCTCTTAATCATTTTATTCTTAAATTTTCGTCCTTTGGCAAGCCCAAAATGAATACAAGTTGACCGCTTGTCGTCAAGCAAAGAAAACCTAGCTACTTCAATTATTACGATTTGACTTACAGCCAGGTATATAACTAAGTTCTAGCTTCCCTCGACGGTTCTGGCATTTTAAGGCTTAAAATTGTATAAGTAACGATTCTTCACTTCGAACTTTTAGAGAAATGTTTCATTTCTTCACAAACAAAACAAATTAATAAAAAAGCTGTCGCCAGCACTTCGGGCTGTCTGTTTCCACCCAGAGACACACTGCCTCGTCGTAGCAATCTGGCGACGATAGCACTCCCCGCACTACACAAATTAATTCTGGTAAATTTCTTGTAAAATCAACTGACAGGGAGTGACAGGCCACGCCGCGCAGACCCGCAAGCCATGTTGCCAGCTTTCCCAACTTCAGGGCTTTCCTAGAGTCGGCCGTGGATTCGCCATTACGCCTTTGATGTTATGGCCGGCTTTCGAACCGCGAGAGAGGGAAGAGGTAATTGCAACGTTGTCAGTTGAATGCCTTTGCATCCGCACGTTTTGGAACAATTTCAAGGGCCGCGCCCGTACATTTCCGCGGTTCTACAAACTGACAGTGTGCCAGTTGTTGGGGTCGCATTGCATGTTGCGAACACAAAAGGATATTACACACAATAAAAGATCCCGAGACAGAAAACGGTGTTATTATGTTCCGTTCGAGGGTATCTTCTCTGAAGTTGGATTGTTTTCGGACATACATAATATGGCAGGTGGAAAAATGATAAAGTACGATAAAGGTGCACATTCTAGGAATTAATTTTTAGGCACCTAGTTTTATCCCTTAGAACTTGTTCTTTTTGTTTGTTTAAAAAATACAAGCAAAAGAAAACTTGGTAACTTCAACTTCTACCACTTAAATCTTGGCTTCAAAAATGCAAGTGAAGTGATTTCTAATTACGCTCTTCTTTGATAAGCTTCAATAATTTTGCTGGCGGTGATCTGCAGTTAACAGGTTTACTTGCTGCTGCTGTTTGCATTTCTTCGGTTAATTCTATTTGCTCCAGAAATGCGACTCTCTTCGACGTATCGAGAATTACAATGTTTCCATTTTCATCATCTCCATGAGTTGGTACTTCTTGAACCGGAATGAATTTCTTTGGTGGTCTTACTAATTTTGACGCCACTGCTCCTTCGGTTAGGTTTCTAGATGGTACTGCGCCACTTTTCGCGTTCTTTCGTGTTGCATAAAAAAATCCTGTTCATTAAAATGAATAGAACACGCATACATAGAGTCCTTCCAGAGAATATTCTTGTCGATGACACAATCTGGATGTAAAAGTCTCTTCGCATTTTTACAACGCTTTACCCAGTTATTTTTTGATCTCGTAAAATATGAAAACGAGAAGCTATTAACCGTATACAAAAGATAAAAGAAAAATCTCGATAAAAACTAAAAACACATCTCTCAAAAAAGCATGTCACGGTGACTTTTATAATTTTACCGGCGCCTTCAAAAAATATAATTCAATTTTATTTACGCAGTATAACACAATTGAAACTGTCAATATAGGGTTAAAAATGGCGGCAAATTTCATCTCTTTTCGTTCTTTGCGTCTTGCCATGCGCAACAGGGCAGCAGTTTGGAGGTATACATTGGTCTGTATCAAAACCGCGTGCGGAAACTTCAGGGTACCTAATTGGTTAGTGATTTGTGGGCTGACAGTATATGACAGCATGACAGCTTAAAGTATGGTTACCTGCTATCTGCTGGATAAGGCAGACTAGACCTGCTATCTGCTGGATGAACCAGACTATCCTATTACAAATATAGCATTGTGCGAAGGCAATAAACAAGATTCAAACGCCGCCGTTCTCACAATTTCAATCTAGCCGTTCCCCGGTGAAAGGGGCCTAAATAATCCTTTTGCGGGAGTCCAGTAAATCGCAGCACGTGGCCATTAACCGGGGAAAGGGTTACCTCGCGAAACACAAGGTGGTTGGTCAGTTAATGTTATGGCTAGAGCCGGGATTACTGCTATCGAACCGCGAGCACGTGCCCTGGCAATAGAATGATGAATCACTACAAGTAATGGAATACGCGTCGTTAATCATAGGAAAGGCCTAGTCGAAAAGGTGGGCACTATTCTATTGTCTAAGCTGGAACTCTATATAATTTCAAATTTCCCAAAACTGAAGGAACTTACACCCACTTCCATAGACGTAACTAGGTCGTATTTTTAGGGGGGGGGGGCTGATCAGGACCGGCTCAAGATTTTGCGGGGCCGGGTGCCGCATGAAAATGCGGGGCCCCGATAAGGAATTATTTAATCCATTAAGAAGAAATTTTTGAAAGTCGGTACGCTACTTACAAAGGTATATTTTTTACATGTCATTCTGTAAAATGGTAGGCCGGGGCTACGAGTTTGGATCACTTCTGTGACGTATATATATAGGAATTAATTTCGAGTGGTGGAGGGGCAATTTTTGTGTCTTTTTTTAAAACAAGGGCATTTAAAATAACTATAAAAATGCGCCGCAGGCGAAATTTTTTAAAAATTTGAAAAAAAAATTACATAAAATTAGTCTTGGGAAATCCCAATATCTTCAAATTTACAAGATGGAGTGAATATTTTCAAATTCCGAAATGGGTTCGGTCCCGCCCTTCTAAATACGTTACTGATTGGATCACCCTGTACCACCCTTGAGGTGCCACACCCAAAAACGTTAATTTTAAGGCTTCATTCAAAAAATTATGTATAGATCTATCTACTGGTAATTTTGAATCATCTTTAATTCATTTAAGAAAAAACATTATGAAAAAGTAGAGGTTTCCGAGTAGAAACCAGAGAAAAAATGTTGGGAATGTCTGCTATTTTGTGATGCAAGATTGTTTACATAGTACATATTATAACGAAACAACAATACACTGGATGAATAACAAAATAAAAGTCTGGCGTCTGGCACAGCAAAAGTACATTCTCCGACGCCCGTCTCGTCTCTCTTTCTCTCGGCGGCAGGCACGGTGTGTTCGCTCTCTTTTGCGCGTTTAAATTTCAGTCGGATTTTGTGGGGGCACAAGGCGCAAGATTCCGCAAGAGCAAGCGATTCGTCGAAACTGGTGAATTTAAAAAGGCGCGTGCAGTGTTCGCCGTGTTGCGTAACGTTGCGTTGTCAGAATGTTAGATCTATTCTGTTTACGAGAAGCATATCTTCGCACATCCTTTATATTTTAGGGAGGGCTAAGCCCCCCCTAGCCCCCCCCCCCTAGTTACGTCTATGCCCACTTCGTTTTTGGATGGTGTATACTTTCGAGTTTAAGCAAAATTACGTTTTGCTGGAAAGACCCATTAGGGCTGCCGCTCCGAAAACCATTAATTGCCATGGTCCAAGCGTGCTATCTGCCCCCCATAAATTCGCGGACTCTCATTAAACTCGAGATGCCAGTCGCCGATACAACGGGCGGATTTCAACGAGTATAATTCCTCCGCGAAGCTCTTGCCCACGCTTTCGCACCTCCTCCTCCTCCTCTTCCTCTCGCTTCTCGGGCCGCTGCTACCGTTTCCGAAACGGGGAGATGGTGTGCCGATACCAGCTCTCGGACGGCGTTAATCTTTCGGGGAGATTTAAAATAATGAGTTTGCGGTGTTTCGGGGAGATCGCGGAGCCGTGAAATACGCTCCCAATTGCTCGCATCTTTCGGTCGAACGAACAAAAAGGATTTCGAGATTTTCGCTGTTTGATTTGTTGAAAAACTGAGAAAGATGCCACCTTTCACCCTGCGCTTGCTTAAGTCGAATGGATATACGTCGTAGTCAGCCGTTCGTTTTCACTATCACAGCTTACTTTGAATTGAAATGAACGCTCGATATAATTCCTAGAATGCGCACCTTTATCGTACTCTATCATTCTCCACCTGCCATATTTGTGTCCGAAAACAATCCAATTTCAGAGAAGATACCCTCGAACGAAACATAATAACACCGTTTTCTGTCTCGGGATCTTTTATTGTGTGTAATATCCTTTTGTGTTCGCAACATGCAATGCGACCCCAACAACTGGCACACTGTCAGTTTGTAGAACCGCGGAAATGTACGGGCGCGGCCCTTGAAATTGTTCCAATACGTGCGGATGCAAAGGCATTCAACTGACAACGTTGCAATTACCTCTTCCCTCTCTCGCGGTTCGAAAGCCGGCCATAACATCAAAGGCGTAATGGCGAATCCACGGCCGACTCTAAGAAAGCCCTGAACTTGAGGAAGCTGGCAACAGGGCTTGCGGGTCTGCGCGGCGTGGCCTGTCACTCCCTGTCAGTTGATTTTACAAGAAATTTACCAGAATTAATTTGTGTAGCGCGGGTAGTGCTATCGTCGCCAGATTGCTATGACGAGGCAGTGTGTCTCTGGGTGGAAACAGACAGCCCGAAGTGCTGGCGACAGCTTTTATATAAATTTGTTTTGTTTGTGAAAAAATGAAACATTTCTATAAAAGTTCTAAGTGAAGAATCGTGCCTTTACAATTTCAAGCCTCAAGATGCCTAGAACCGTCGAGGGAAGCTAGAACTTAGTTATATACCTAGCTGTAAGTCAAATCGTAATAACTTGAAGTAGCTAGGTTTCTTCGCTTGACGGCAAGCGGTTAACTTGTATTCGTTTTGGGCTTTCCAAAAGACGAAAATTTAAGAATAAAATAATTAAGGGCCAATTGCATAGGCAAACTAAAGTACCCTTTAAAATTAAAGGAGCTTTCTAACAATTAGTATTGGTTGCAAAAGTTTATTTACCTAATGTTAAAGTCAAAAGATAATTTAGTTGAATGTATTATGAAATTGACCCTAACTGCCATTTAAATCAGCAGAAGAGATTACTCTCCTTCGCAATAGGCTGCTCTCTGTTCGCTTGTTTGAATTTTCAAGAAAATTTAACCATAACGGAAGATAGGTATAAGCATCATTTCCCCGATGGCGCACTTTGCGAAAAATTCTCACAAAAATTCTACTTACAACAAAATGTAGTCCCCTATATTTGCCCAAATTTACCATATTATTTGTCTAAAATGTACCTATCAACACCAGGAAACGTACTTATTATAAATACTTATACTTCTGTGTATATTTTGTTACTTGTTACTGCTTTTATTGCCTGTTAAACAAAAGTATCTACTTACTTGGGTACCCAATTATTGAAACAGAGTTCACAAATGTATCTAATTATAATTAAAAAGAGGGTTGAACATTTATTAGAAAAGATAAACTAAGCCAAAGTGCAGACTGCTCTAGACTGCATGGACCCGTTGAACCGTCCCACTGCGGCGTTGCCACATGTTGGACCAGGGCTTGTAAGCTTGAGAAGGTTGTGACAGACCATTAGGTGAATTGCAGGAGAATAAACACTATTTTGAAATTATGGGGTGATCTGATCAACCAGTTGAAGAAGTGAAAATTCTAGATATTATTTTGGAAGAGTATTTGTAACGTATGCAAGAATGAAAATAGGAAATTTTCTTTATAGCTCCAAAGCAAACCAATAGACCTCCATATAAAGAAGAAACTGAAAAATATAATGCGTTTTATGCTTACTTACACTACAACTAGCCAAGAACTTCATTTCAAACCAAAAGGTACCTACCAAATGCTCTTGCTTGCTTTTTAGACTCGCTCTTCTTAAGAAAATGTATGGAAATATGCCATGTGAACTTTAAATTCGTTGCAACAGACACATTTGTATGTTTTTATTTTATAAAAGATTCTGCAACAATACAACGGTGTTTTAACATTAAACCACCGTGTAAATTTGTTTCGTCGTGTGGCGCCAGTGGCGATCGCTTGAAACAGCACTATGCACAGGTCTTTAATATAGTGTTGGTCCAGGTCTACCTTTTCGACTAGGTCTTTCCTATGATTAACGCGTACCTATTCCATTACTTGTAGTGATTCATCGTTGTATTGCCAGGGCACGTGCTCGCGGTTCGATAGCAGTAATCCCGGCTCTAGCCATAACATTAACTAACCAACCACCTTCTGTTTCGCGAGGTAACCCTTTCCTCGGTTAATGGCCACGTGCTGGGACTTACTGGACTCCCGCAAAAGGATTATTTCCTCCGGGAAACGGCTAGATTGAAATTGTGAGAACGGCGGCGTTTGAATCTTGTTTATTGCCTTCGCACAATGCTATATTTGTAATATGATAGTCTGGTTATACGGGGTGCCCAATTTAGGTGGAATAATGGATATAACTTGTTAAATACACCTTGTATAAAAAAATGTTTACGATTAAACGCGCGCTACGGCCGCTGGTGAATTTTTAAAGTTAGTAAATCTGGCAAGTCGAAATGCGCGCCCACCCCCAGCTAATAACCCCAGGTATTAGATCGATATGCCGCCGTCGGTCAGCCAGGCTGGGGCCTGCATTGTTTCAGCTCGTTGATTTCATTATTTTCACCTGGGGCGCCGCCAGCTGTCTCCGTTCCCAGCACGCCCCCTAGGGCTCGCTTACGCACAACATACATCTACGGATGGTCAAAAAACACAACGGACCAAGGTAAGCGCTCTCCGTTATTTACCCCAATACTTGTAGTCCATGGGCTACTACACCAAAGAGAAAATTCTTGATTTTTCACTTGGATTTTATAAAGAGCCTATATATATATATATAATAAGAACCAAATTTATAATAATTAATTTATATATATATATATATATAATAATAAAATAAATAATATAATATAAATAATACAATAATAATATATAAATAAATATAATATAAATAATATAATATATATATATTAATTTATATATATATATATATATATATATATATATGTATATATATATATATATATATATATATATATATATATATATATATATATATATATATATATATATAAGGATGTAAGATTAGCGAGTGTAAATGTAACAATTATTATATATATATATATAAGAGGAGGGGTAGTCGTGGCTTGACTAGTTAAACAACAAGAACCAAATTTAGTGGGAAATAAGCCATTTTTTAAGTGTGAAGACTCTTTTTATTGGTGAAAGCTTTCGCAGTTGTTTAACTGCTTCTTCAGTCACTAATTAAGTGAGTTCCTAATATAATGTAAAGATGTTAATGTTTGAATTTTGCATTGGACAGGGCAAAAGTACAAATTAAATTTAGTTTTATTTTTTTATTTTTTATTTTTAAGTGTCATATTGAACTAGATTTTTGTCAAAACTAAATTTAAAAATTTTGTACTTTTGCCCTGTCCAATGCAAAATTCAAACATTAACATCTTTACATTATATTAGGAACTCACTTAATTAGTGACTGAAGAAGCAGTTAAACAACTGCGAAAGCTTTCACCAATAAAAAGAGTCTTCACACTTAAAAAATGGCTTATTTCCCACTAAATTTGGTTCTTATATATATATATATATATATGTAACAATAAGGATGTAAGATTAGCGAGTGTAAATGTAACAATTACAAGAAAAGGTGATAATGGGCAAGCACTCCTGCCTGGATTTCATTTGCTGCTTCCCAAATCATGCCTATCTTTTGATTTGGTTAATGTTACACCGTACTGATGATTGCCAAATAGCATGAAACACGTGTATGCGGTTACTAGTTTTTTCTTTTTGTTAACCTTGAGTGCTTGCCCATTATCACCTTTTCTTGTAATTTATATATATACAGTGTGTCCCACTTAAAGACTGACCACCCCTGTAAAATTTTTATTTATGGCTCGATTTCCATAAACTTTTTTTTGTTGGATAGAGCTTCAAAAATGGCATTAAATGTATAATTCAGGTACCTCGTCTCTTAAATTCATGGCCCACTGAGACGGTGTTTAAGTGCTGAAATTTCGAAAAGTACTATTAGGGATTTTTTTAGAAGAAAATCAATGCCGGTCTTATTCAGTGTTGTTCGAAACCCAAACGTACCAATTTGCATTACCATAGCTCTACAGGGTGTTTCAAAATTTTTAGTGTCCCACTTAATTAGTGACCACCTCTGTAAAATTTTTATTTTTAGCTCGATATCATAAACTTTTTGTTTGTTGGATAGAGCTTCAATAATGGCATTAAATGCTTAATTCAGGTGCCTCCTGCCTTACATTCATGGCCCACTGAGATGAAGTTATAGTGCTGAAATTTCGAGAAGAACTATTAGGGACTTTTTTAGAGAAAAATTAATGCTAGATTTTTATACAACGTTGTTGGAAACACAAACGTACCAATTTGCATTAGAAAATGGAGGACTAATTGAAATGACTGAAATTTGAGTTTATGTTATGTTGTGTTGTTTATTCATGTATTTGATGATATTAAATTGAATAAAAAATTTGTTCGCTAATAAATTTTTGAAAGAATATGAGTTCCTCATGAATATTTTAGTGACCAACTTACCAGAAATTAAGAAAATTAATTACAAATTAGTACGTTTTTGTTTGGAACCTCTCACTGCATATAAGAATCCGGCCTTACTTTTCCTTTTAATTTTTTTGGAACACTCTGTGGAGCTCTGGTAATGCAAATTGGCACGTTTGGGTTTCGAACAATGCTGAATAAGAGTCTGGCATAAATTTTCCTCTAAAAAAAATCCCTAATATTACTTCTCGAAATTTCAGCACTAAAACACCGTCTTAGTGGGCCATGACTTTAACCCACGAGGCACCTGAATTATGTGTTTGATGCCATTTTTGAAGCTCTATCCAACAAAAAAAAGTTTATGAAAATCGAGCTAAAATTTTACAGGGGTGGTCAGTCCTTAAGTGGGACACATTGTATATATATATATATATATATATATATATATATATATATATATATATATATATAAAATATGAATGTGGAAACTATTAAATGTGGGGAAAAAGAAGCTGAGCTTTAGTATTGCAAAAAATATTTTGAAGTTAAAATTACAGTGTATTTCTTAGTGACAAATTTTCAAACTGCTTTGATTACTCTCTCAAAATACTATGAGGCAATATCCCACACTTAGACAAGGAAAGAGGGAGGACACCGCGCTTGCCTAACCTGCCGTGTATAGATTCTGTTACGTCGTTTTGACCGGCGGCCATTTTATATGTGGCAGACAAAGTGAGTACGTTGTTAGTTAATTTCGAGAATTTGTGAATTAAAAGTAACAGTGATTAAGGCGTTTACATCACCCATATCGGTGAAGAGATCACTACTACCTTAAATCTTTTAAAGGTATTTTAAAATCTCTAAGATGGGCTTTCCATTTAAGAACCATTTCATACGCGTTAATATGGCTAATTTGTTTTAAATATGACTGGTCCCCGTAAGCATTACTAACACACTTCCATTACCGTAATTACGGAAAGCACCTAGGTGTGGAGTTGAGGCTAATTAATTATAAATATTACGCAGTTTTAAAACCACCAGACACCAGCTCAAATTAGAACTTTATTACCCGCTGCCGCGTTAAAGTTTATATGGCTGCGGTGCTAAATAGTACTATCAGGTCCGCAAATGACCATAATTTCATCCTGTCATCGTTGGGTAGTTGACTAGCAGTCTCATGTTGATGATTAAACTATAATATATATATTAAAAAGTATATTGCCTATCCTATATCAAGTTTGTATAAAATCCTATACCAATAAGTGATTATCCATTTTAAAGTTTTACGGTAGGGTTATCTGTGGTTTTACCTGGGGTTTTACATAGAAATCGACGAATTAGCATCGAAAACAATGCTATTGTTTTCTCGTTTATGAACAGAAAAAGAAATCAATTTTCTCCTCCAACAAACTATACCTACCTACTCGGTGGGTATTATATTTGCACTACAAATTACAAATAGGTTTAAATGTGATTCCTTTATTAGAAGAATTGTTGCAATCAATGTCATCCTCAGATTTAAATTGGTTTTGCATAAAAGTAATGACTGAGGTAAAGAAAAAAATCATGTATCCTACATGTGGGATCTTAGACAAGGAAAGAGAGAGGACGCCTAACAGCGCTCGCGGCCGTGTTACCGACTGCCACATCGCACGACAGGCCAGTGGCGTAGCATGAAACGGGTTCGAAGCCAATATCACAAAAATGTTAAAAATGAAAAGGTAGTTAATTTGGACTTACATGTAATTTGAAATATTGGTATTTATTTGCAGATAATTTCCCAAATGTAAAGCTAGTATCAACTGCGCTGAAATATATTTATTTGCGGCGATTTCGAATCAATCAAAATAAAATAAATAATGCACGCCCATGGAAACCAGCCCATATTTTATGAAACTATCATAATCAATTAAGAAATTTTCAATAAAAACGGTGCTAAAAAATAATTATATTGGACCTATTTACAAACAAAACAGTGCACTTTATCATACTAAAAAGTAGAAGGAATTTGAAGAAGTGATATTGAGAAAAAATAAAGTTTTAGGGCATCTTTCAAAGCTAGCTTTTTAAATATTTACCTGTGAAACGAAATCCCTGGCTCTTGCTTTTCGCTTCTGCTTTTGCAACCAAACGCCGAACAATTCACCATCTTAGGAGTATATTTTCACCTTAATCACTGTTACTTTTAATTCACAAATTCACGACGTAACAAAATCTATACACGGCAGGGTAGGCAGGCAGGCAGGTCCTTTCTCTTTCCTTCTCTAAGATTGTTATGCTGTAATACTGAATCTGCCTTCGTTCTTTGGTCCATAATTTTTATTTATTAATCAATTTTAATGATCGTTGCACTATTTTATTTTGAAAAATTCATATTCTATCGATATTTAGTAATAAAATGTAAATAGAATGATAAAGTTAGCGAAAAAAATGTTTTATTGGGTAAAAAAAATAATCATAAAGGATCACCCGTCCATGAACCAACTGCGCGCCGCGTTGCTTGACTTTGACGACTTTGACCTCGGTCAAGTATGTACTGTGTATACAGAAACTCCAAACTGCTGCCTGTTGCGCAGGCTCCATGAAAAATAGATTGATATTCAAACCTACTAAAATATTTATACTGAAAGATTGCGCTGCTATAGGTAACAATCTCGGTAACAATTTCGCAATGTGTACGAAAAGTTAAATGGGCCTTTATTGGCCGGGTTTTGAATATTTGGTCACTTGTGACGGGCGATGGCTCCGCGTCTGACGTTCGATGTTTATACATCTCGCCAAGGCCTACTTATTGAAAAAATCGTACAATAATGGGCCAGTTCAGTGCCGATTTCTGAGCTTGGTAGAAATTTGGTAGACCTATGTAAAATTGATAAATAAACAACTTTTTCAAGTAAAACTTTTCGAAATTTTAACAAACAAATCCATGTTCAGCAATTTTATTTTTTAAATATCATTTTTGACAGGTAGCGTAAGTCACGTGACCGCGCTTGAGCGAGTCGTTTCTCGTCTTTTTTAAAGCGAAAGGTAACCCCCAAGTTGAATTTAAAAATAAATCAATAATTAAAAATTTTCTCCGTATGGTGTGAACTTTTTAAAGGACACACTGTATATTATGTTTGACGTCATATTCGAATTCCTCGGAAAATTCTTCACAAGCATAGTTTTTGAACCTTCAATGTATCTTCAAAATTAACGAGAAAATCTGGTTTATCACGAAGATCTAAACATCCGTATTTTATTTCCAAATTTTGTTGGTTCGCATTCAACACTTTTGGGGAAAATTATACATGTTAGTGTAGTGTAATTTGGCGGTACCTAATAATAATAATAATAATAATAATAATAATATTTATTATTATTATTTAACGAATGAATTCATCAAGAGAGTAAGACAAGTAGTGCGAACTGATCTTAACAGCAGGAATTTGTTTAAGGCCCTGAACACGTATGCGTGCTCTGTACTCAGCTATTCGTTCGGAATAGTGAATTGGACCAACACGGACATCAACAACCTGCAACGAAAAGTTAGGACACTACTGACAAAAGCTCATAAACATCATCCCCGTAGCGCCGTAGAAAGAACAACTCTGCCACGTCAACTAGGAGGAAGAGGATTGGCAGATCTCAGCAAGCAATTGGACCAACAAATATTAAATCTGCGTAATTATTTCTACAGGCAGGCCAACAGCTCCACACTACATAGGGCTATATGCGGAGCAGACGTCTCAACACCGCTACGTCTGACGGAACACGAGCGTCAAAATCACCACCGAACCGACAACGATAAACTACAGAGGTGGTTGGGGAAGCCGCTGCACGGGAGGCATCCTAATGAGGTTAACCAGGAACATGTCGACAAGTTAGCGTCGAACTATTGGCTGACCTCGGGACGAATGTTCCCCGAGACGGAAGGCTTCCTACTGGCCATACAAGATCAGGTTATACCAACTCGCAACTACCTAAAATTCATTGTAGGAGATGCATCGGTAGTGGATGACAGATGCAGATACGGGTGCCTAACTTCAGAAACAATCCAGCACATAACAGGAGGATGTCATATGTTCGCATCAACGGAATATAAGGAACGACACGATTCGGTTGCCAAGATCTTGCACCAGGAACTGGCGGAAAAGCTGCTGCTTGTGCAGGCAGAGAGGATCCCATATTACAACTACACACCTGAGCCTGTTCTTGAGAACAGCAACTACAAGATGTACTGGGATCGTACAGTTCTGACAGATCAACGAGTTGCCCATAACAGACCGGACCTTATAATAGTTGATAAAATTTCTAGGCAGACAACTCTGATTGATGTGGCCATCCCGAACAACAACAACCTGCGTGTGAAGCAAGTCGAGAAGATCGCGAAGTACAGAGATTTAGAAGAACGAATTAGAAGGCAATGGGAAATGGAGAACGTCCAGACGATTCCAATCATCATGTCAACAACTGGTGTTATACCAAAAAGTTTGCTGAGAAACATCAAGGAGCTGGGTCTAACTGATAGTCTTTACAGGTCCATGCAGAAAGCGGTACTACTTGCGACAGCCCGAACCGTCAGGAAATTCATGGGGAATGCAGGATCATCCAACAACATCAATGTCACCTAAGGCCCGATAACATGGCAAGGGTCTCGTCCGAGCCAGATCCTTTTGGTATCCGGGATACCCGGGATCTGAGTGAATGTTCCCCGTAGAGGGAGTGCGAATGCCTTTTGGCTAAGTCGAGATAATAATAATAATAATAATAATTCTCACCCTCACAATACTCCAAACTAGGAGTACCCCAGAAGCAACTACATGCTTGTGCGGGGGAGGGGGGCAATTACTATTATTTTGTCTTCGTTGCCATTTGCGGCTAGGGCCGACTTTTTTCCAGATAGAACTAGGATAGCATTTGCTCAAGTACTACGGAAAACCCTAGAAAACCGTAGTAATCCCAGTGAGTGTAGGACAATTAGTAAATCACACGGATAAAGCTATTTAGGAGCAATCCCGTGAATCCACATTTGTCCAGCGCTCTTGGCCATAGCGGTGTTTTTCTTTATAGACATATGCATGCGCCTGCCTCGAACCAAGGCCGATCGAAGGCAGAAAAACATGCACTCTAAAAAGTCAGCGCCGGTACGAGCGACGCCACCGCGGCCCCAGATGATACGCATTTCATTTCGAAATTCGAGAATTTTCCTACTTCTAGCCCCGCCATCGATTGGAGAGTATCTCACGGATCTCATCCACCGGGTAAGACCGGAAGTGGTGGTGGGGCGCCCTTAGGCCCTCGGGGGCCCCGCTGATTGCGCCGTGGGGTCGGGCCTTAATTTATGGCGAGACCCGACGGCGCTGCCTCGTTATTTACTGCCCCATAACTTTTTTATCGATACCTTTGCCCATAATTAACTGTTAGTTTGTTGTAAAATATCGTCCCCGGCCGAGCATCGGATTACAATATCGTTGGTGATAACAGTGATGTGTTTTTTCGGTATCTAGATACTGTCTGGCAGATGTATCTAGATACAGATACCGATACATTTTTCCAAAGTATCTGGGTGCAGATACAGATACGTTAAAAAGGTATACTAAGATAGATACTTCCAGATACATTCAGATACGATCAGTTAATTAAGAAAATTTCAGTCCTCATAAGGCAATCAATATACTTACCTACTTAGATATTTATGAAACGAGTGTGTGTGTAGGTAAAGTAGAACTGTTTACAGCAGGGACTCTTTATAAAATGAGGGGACCCAGCATGTCACAGTCTATCACATAGGAAAAGTGAAGCCTTGAGGGGAAGTTTGTTTTCTGTCGACTCCAAGGAGACCACAAGGGTGCTGGTACAAGGTTATGTGATATATGTCAGTGTCCAACTGCCATCAGGTTTTATGTGAAATCCCAGTGCCATAGATTCTAAAGGAGGCAAAATATTTCCCATCATAATTCACAATTTTTAAGTATTCTAACTTTCAGATACTCAGATGTGTCAATTAAAGGTAATGCGCCCGCCTGTAGTATAGTCCCAATAATTGCAACCAGATTTTTCCTGTATCACCTTTAGTAATCCTACAATTCCCATTACGTGGGCATTACGTATAAGTATAATAGGTAGTTAAAAACAAAAATCGTATTTCGTAAATTTTAAATTATTAAGCAGGCAGCTTCAGTCAGGTCTGTTTTTAAGAGTTTCTATCTACGACTACAAGTTTATTTTAAGTTTGTGAGGTACCTTGGGAGAGAAATAAAATTACAAAAATTTTATAATGAACACCGAGAAAAGCTACATGATTAGAACTACTAGACCTAATCTTATTAGTTCATCCCGAAATTTGTGAAAGTTCTTTGGGTAGATACATTCAACAAGGGAAGAAAGTTCAAGTATAGATATTACAAATGGATTGAGGAACCTGGTAACAAGTGCAATAGCGACAAATTCTTCAAAATCGGCACTACTGACTTACCATACTTATTACTTAAATTCGTGGAAATAATTGCTGGAAATCAATTTCAACTATAAAATAAATTTGTTTCATTTGACAGTTGCCATATTCTGCACTTGTAGGCACAACACTGTCAAGTCTAATTTTTAGAAATCATGGAAACCATCATTAATTTTTACTAACAATCAAAGTACCTGTTACATTCATAGATTTTCCAATCAAGTGGCATACTTGGCATCACTGATAGCATTAGAATGAGGAAAGAATAGGATTCACTTTGGAAAGTGTAACTCTGTTTTTTTGTCACCAATCAAAACAAGTTGTGGGTTAGTAGTTTATCATGTACGTCACTACAAAGTGAGCACTGAGTAGGTACTTTATGTACGGTATTTAAAAAAATCACTAAATTACACCCCATTTTGTTATTTGTATTGTATATTTTTGTAACATTAGCAACATGTCGAAGTTTTCATCGCTGAGCCTGTTACGCCTTGGCATTAAAATTTGTCCTCCTGTACTAAAGAGGCGCTCTACTGGCGCAGATGATGGTAAAACCGTGTTATATTTTTTGCCTCATCGATAGCACAAAGCATATGTAATCCTATTTGAATTACAATAAACTTAAAACTATTTTTTGCCCATAGGAACGGTTTAAAAATTGAATATAGGCACGTGGCACACCTTGGCATCGTGGCTAAAAAATGTATTTAGTATCTAAGTATCTAGATACTTTCAAAAGGATCTGTATATACTAAAGCAGATCCTTATTTTTGTAAGTATCTAGATAATGTATCTAGGTACATAAAAGTATAGGTACATGTATCTCGAGACATTACGTCGCTGGGTGATAAGGCGAGGCCAACGATAAAGACAGGCCACGGCGCTAACGCATAATCGCGTAGTCAGGTTACCAACTTAGTTCTATATGAAAGGCATTTTTGGAGATAAGTAAAAAAAAACAAATTTCGTAACAATTTGGCAAGTTTTCTTTCATCTATTACATTATTGGTTTTGTGCATCCAAGCTTTCTCTAATTGTTTTTTTCAAAATTTTCAACCTGCCTCACCTGCTTTAGGCTGAGAGTTAAACGGCACTGCACTCACAATATTTTGGCACATTCTCAAAAATTGTTGGGACATCACCTTCTTTAGCTTAGGTGATATTCTCTATAGGTATTTTCCTCCCACAACACATTTGTCCACTTTAATTATTGTTTCACTTTCTTGAAAATGTGTTAGCCACACATACTTAAGGGTTTTTTAGAAATTAAATCTCATTTGGGATTTGACGAATCCATTTTTGGCGGAAATTTTCATCCCGAGGCAAAACAAATGTTTGTTAAGGCGACACTTTCTTTCTTGCTTTTGTAATATGTATAAATACAATATAAACAGACCCAATATTTGGTATTTAGGTTATTTTTTACGAAATAAAAACTACCTCAGTAGGTATACTGTAAAGATTGACGAGGTCTCAGTTGATCGGCAGCGTGAAAGACCGAATAGAAACCATATCAGAGCGTGGGTCGACAACGAAAATCCTCGAGTACGTTACAACACTGATTTATTTCGCACAAGGTGAATGGTGAATACAATAAATACACAAACCCGAACGTGATCAACGGGAACGGCTTCCAGCCACCCGGACCGTCTGAACTCGCGGATCTCCCGTAAGCAGTTCACCCCTCTGTGTCTCAGGCTCCACTGTCCAATACTAATACTGTCCCATGTCCATAATAGTCCATTCCGGGTTCCCTATTCTGTGGTTCGGGGGAGAATTCCCCTTACAGCGCTCACGCGTCGCGTCGCGTCGGTGCGAGCGGCACCAATACTCTTAGACGGCACGACTCCCACCCAGACACCCAGAATCCATAATAACACCTGGGCGGTTCCCCTCCGCCTGGACACACGCGCACTAGACACAAACTTGTTTCTAAAATATAAACTAAGACGTTTAAAAAACAATTTAAACATTTAAAACTTCTCAAAACCCAAGCTGCTAAGACTAAGATGGTCACGTGATTTTTGAGCGCCAGGGCCTTGGTGATAAGGTGATAGTGGGGGTCAGGTCCCATCTTTCGCCAGAGAGTGAACCGTCCGTCAACAATCCCAACAAAAACCGGCCGTTTATAAAATTCCGCGGTAATAATATGGCATTATTTCGGTGTAATTAAAGGTAAAAGTCTATACTAATGTATAAATAATTACCCAACCGATTCCCTGGTTTCCACATCACAGACTGTATAGAGTCGAGGTCTGTACTATGCTTGGTGCACTCACCGATATCGTTAGCTATTTTGAATGAAGACAGAGAACTTCAAAATGGCGGCTATGTTTAAATTTATAATAGCCCTTTATTTGGGCTAATGCTTTTTGAAGAAAACAATGTCGGAATGATGCAACCTTTGAATCAAGAACGCCGGGACAGTCTTTGCATATGGCGGGATGCCGTTTACGTTTTTACGGTGGCGCTCACCTTTGAGTTGTTTCGACAAACTAATCAAGGCATTTTTCGTGAAATCAGTATCTACAATACTGGCAAAAAATTATAAGTACGTTTATGTCTTTAAGTTTAGGAATCCTTGATAATACAGCAATTCTAATTTTAAATTTCCAAAACATTTTAGTTTTGGCGGTCAGGGAAGTGCCACAAGGCGCACAGCTATGCATAGTAACCCGAAAAAGTATCTAAATACCACACACTGACACCTATCACTGTGGCAGATATCAAAATATTGTGTCAAAACTTGGTTACTCTCACGTATTTTATAATACTGCTTTGAGTCCTTCCTGGGATTCTCTATTGAAAGGGGTATACGCAATAATAAAAAGAGTCATTTTCATCATTGTTGTGCTGAAACTGTTATTTTGCCCATAATTATTGTTTAAAGTAAAAGCTTCTACATTTTTTGGATAAAATTGTATTATAGTTAATAAGCTATAATAATTGCAAGCTTTGGAACACTATGTGTTATTATAAACGAAACCATAATTATTATAATAAAATAAAAAACAAGTAAAACAGAACTTACTAGAGCTTATTACAATGTTTCTAATTTGAATATTCTTGCAACCTTTGTATATTTATATGCGTATAACAAGGAAGAAAATAGTAAATGTCATATAAAATTGAAAATTAGTCAATTTTGACAAAAATATGGAGGTACTAAAGGTATAGGATATATACAAGAATTTATAATTAATTTTTTTATATAAGGAATTTTGCATAAATAATCAAAGAAGTTGAAGGATCAGGATTTTAGGTTATTATGTCCAGATAGGTGGCAATGAGTTGACAAGGCTGTGCCCAATTTGTTATTTGTACAATCTCTTCTGTGTTTACTCATTATATTAATTAAGTAATTTGCCCGATGTAAATTCCTCGGCAGTTCAAGCATGATACTTTGATTGAAATTAATCTCGAGTTTGTCTTTAATTTATTTAAAAACAAGAGGACACCTAACAGCGCTCGCGGCCGTGATATAGACTAACGCATTCTTAGCCAATATCACAAAAATTTTAAAAATGAAAAGGTAGTTAATTTTGACTAAGATGTAATTGGAAATATTTGTATTTATTTGCAGAAAATTTCCCAAATGTAAAGCTATACCTTTTCAACTTCAAATTGGGAATAATCAATTTCAAATTGGGAATAAACAACTTCAAATTGAGAATAGTCAACTTCAAATTGGGATTAATCAATTTCAAATTGGGAATAGACAACTTCAAATTGGGAATAGTCAATATCAAATTGAGAATAAACAATTTCAAATTGGGAATATTCAATATTAAATTGAAAATCAACAACTTCATATTAAGCAATATTTTAATTACGTATACTAAGTAAACACACAATATGTACCTACTTATTGAATTTAAAATATCATATTTTTGCCATATATTTAATCCTTGTCTATCATTTAATATTTCTGGTAATATGTATCTCTGTATATTTCCTATAAATCTGGTGCAACTTGCTGCAGTTAATTTATTATTTATTTTATTTGGCACTACTTATACTTTCTAATTTCTGTAAGCTAAATTTAGTTTGCGATATATGATTTGGTCTTTGTCTTCTTTCTAAGATTTTTGAACCTTACCAGGCAGTCGAAATTTTGCTTAATATTATAAACTTTAGTTAACAAATTGAGTTGTTTCTTGTTGATAAGTGTTTTTATTTCATGAAGTTATCGATTTTCAATTTAATATTAAATATTCCCGATTTGAAATTGTTTATTCTCAATTTGGTATTGACTATTCCCAATTTGAAGTTGTCTATTCCCAATTTGAAATTGATTAATCCCAATTTGAAGTTGACTATTCTCAATTTGAAGTTATTGTTTATTCCCAATTTGAAATTGATTATTCCCAATTTGAGATTGAAAAGGTATAGTGTCAAGTGCTGAAATATAGGTATTTATTTGCGGCGATTTCAAATCAATCAAAATAATATAAATAATGCACGCCCATGGAAAACAGCCCATATTTTATGAAACTATCATAATTAATTAAGAAATTTTCAATAAAAACGATGTTAAAAATAATTATATTGGTCCCATTTACAAACAAAACAATGCACTTTATGATACTAAGAGGTAAAAGGAATTTGAAGAAGTTTTATTGAGAAAAATAAAGTTTTAGGGCATCTTTCAAAGGTAGCTTGTTAAATATTTACCTGTGAAACGAAATCCCGGGCTCTTGCTTTTCACATCTGCTTTTACAACCAAGTTGTCTAAGTTTAAAAAATTGAAAATGTATACATAATATTATTAGACAAAAATCAATTCACACTATAATTTTTTTTATTTGCATCATTGCTTGAAGGAAGAACGAATTATTAAATGGCCGAGATTATGAATTAACAGATGGCGGCCATGTTTGAAAATTATTTTCCTTGGGCTAATTCTTTTTTAAGCAAACATATTGGAATAATGCAACCAGACTTGGGTAGAATATAGAATACCAAAAACCAGTATTCGAATACGAATACAGAATACTCAGGTTGAACTGGATTCGAATCCTAGAGATTTGAATACCATTCTAACAAAAGTATTCAATTACCGAATAGTATTCGAATCCATGTATTCATATAATGAATATTGTGTTCATTTAATTACCTTATATGAATCACCCTGTATAAGCTAGGCTGGTTATACCAAAGTCTAGAGAATTAGTATATCTCTGGATGCTGGTTATACTAAGTAAAATAATATCTTGGGAAAGGCTTAATCGATTCGCGAAAAAGGATCACCAATATATGACCTGTGGTTTATTATACAAGGTACTCCGGAAAACTCTTTTTTTTGGAATTTTGCCCCATTTGGTGGATAACCAAAGGTTTTGAACTAGGGCCAATTCGATGACACTACCTATGCATTTTATTCTTATAAACATGCCTAATATGGTTTGTAATTTTTGGGGTTGTCTTTTATTAACAGTCGACCACATAATATAGTACTATTTCAAAAAAGTATAATCCAAAATGTAGAGTTCTTCGAGAACTGCAGGTTGAAACGTTGAAAAGTTTTTTGAAATGCGGCCCATCTTCCAAACACACTGTATATTTGACTATTTTCATCTATACATACAATAAAAATCAAAACTTTATATAGGTAAAAACAAAAAATTTAAATATACCTATAAGAAATACCGATCATTGTCCACGTTTTTTTTGTAATCTTATTAGTATTCAACATTTGAATACAGGATTCAAATTTTGAATCCTGTATTCTGATTCTGAATACTGAGATTTGAACATCGGTATTCTTTCTAAGAGAATCCTCAAAAAATCAGTATTTAAATTACCGAATACAGAATACCTGCTTTAAAAAGTAGCTATAAGAATAAGAATACCTGCTTCTCGGGATTATTTGAATATGAATACGATTACTGGCAAAGTAGCTTGAATAGGATTCCGAATACTGAGGATTCGAATACTACCCATGTCTGAATGTAACATATACAAACATTTCTTTGTTGTATTGGTTTCATCATTGGTTTATCATTTACCATTTATCATTTATCACTTATTTTTTTTTTAAAAATTCATAGTAATAAAAAAAACAAAATTAATTAGCTAGCTTTCATGTGGTTAGTCTTTTTTCCAAACGCTACTGTTGACAAATCATTGAATATTTTACGCACAAAGTTAGAAAACGATCAGACTTTTGTAGAAAAGAAAGACAACTTTGAATATAGATGCAATATTAGAACTAACAACACTATGTGTGAAAACCACATATTTTCAACTGGGAAATGAATTTTTCCAGCAGAAATTTGGACCATTCATAAGCATAAGCTTATGCGTTATATTCGGAACAGCAATTTCAAAATGTTCCTGATTTTTTAATAATCAAAAAATGTCATAATTTCTCTGGATACAGGCCACAATAATTTTGAAGGTATCTTTAGAACTACGGCGTGTATGAAATCTTATTTATCGAACTTTTCGGAAATCCTCTATACGAACCCGAGACGAATCTTGGACCAGTTGCGGCCGAACGGTTGCAAGGCCGCACAGGCAAGCGGAGGTAATGCCGTTGTTGCGTGTCGGCGTCCGAGATACCGAACAACTGTATCTGAATAAATGCCGCTTAACACCCCTAAATGCGACTGCCATATCGATATTTAGAAGCGCTGAATTAATAATCCCAGACGAGCCGGCGATAATCGGCACACGTACGGACACGCGATCTCATCGAAAACGTTCACGTGGAAAAATACTACTATTGAAACGCCCGCAAAGGATATCGTGCCGAGTCGGTTGTACGCGATTGCAGCGTACTAGAGGGCTCTCGGTTCTCGAGCCCCAGTCCCAGCCATGCTGGTGAAACTTATCTCGGTGCCTCGCGTGTTTTATGTGAACAAAATGAAAAATAGGGTGCAGGACATTTTGAAAGGTAACTTTTCGAGGCTTTTATTGGCAGAGAAAGTTTAAATTAAAACCTTGGGAGAGCAACTCCCAGGGGCTCTATAAGGTAAGGGGACCCAGCATTATACTTTCCAAAGTGAGGCCTAATCTTTCCTCATTCTAATGGTATCAGTGATGCCGCAAGTATGCCATTTTATTGGAGAATCTAGGAATATAACAGGTACTTTGATTGTTCGTAAAAATTAATAATGGTTTCCATGATTTCTAAAAATTATACTTGACAATGTTGTGTATACAAGTGCAGAATGTGGCAACTGTCAAATGAAAGAAATTTATTTTATAGTTGAAACTGATTTCCAGCAATTATTTCCACGAATTTAAGTAATAGTATGGTAAGTCAGTAGTGCCGATTTTGCTTATTTAAGAATTTGTCGCTATTGCACCTTGTTACCAGGTTCCTCAATCTATTTGTAATATGTATACTTCAACTTTCTTCCCTTGTTGAATGTATCTGCCCAAAGAACTTTCACAGATTTCGGGATGGACTAATAAGATTAGGTCTAGTAATTCTAATAATGTAGTTTTTCTGGGTGTTCATTATAAAATTTTTGTAATTTTATTTCTCTCCTAGGGTACCTCACAAACTTAAAATAAACTTTGTAGTCGTAGATAAAAACTCTTTAAAAAAAGACCTGACTGAAGCTACCTGCTTAATAATTTAAAATTTAGGAAATACGATTTTTGTTTCGAACTACCTACTTATTCGTAATGCCCACGTAATGGGACTTGTAGGATTACTAAAGGTGATACAGGAAAAATCTGACACATCTGAGTATATGGAAGTCAGAAAACTTAAAAATTTGAATTATGATGGAATAGTACATTTCATTACGAGTCTGGAAATAAAGAGTTTTCCGTACGCGCGTGACAAATTTTTATTATACTTCTTTGAAAACGGAAACTTAAAACATTTTATCGGCATACTATAATAAATTTAATTGGCAAAAAATAAACAATGCAAACAATATAGTGTTTGGTAGGTATGTATGATGCGTTTCCATGGTTACTCTCAAATTATTTCAAAGGTGCTTTGTTGTAAATTAGTTATTGTCAGGTAAGGTGAATAAAACGTCAAAAATATTACAGAAATGTATCTAAATATTGAAACACTTACGAATTAAAATACAAAATAGGTACGTACATGTTCAATATCAGAGAGCATAATAGAGTTTCTTCAATTTAGTTTACTTTGCTGTATATTTCTATTTTAAAGCCATATATTCGGTATTTTTATTCAGCGCACGGAAAGTTTTCCATGCGCTGTTTCCGTGCGCTAGCCCGAAAAACCCCATCTTTCATTATTGCTAAAACAGGTGAAAATAAGGTGTTTTCAAAGAAGTATAATAAAAAATATTTTACCTCCTTTAGAATCTATGGCACTGGCATGTCACATAAAACCTGATGGCAGTTGGACACTGACAATATAACATAACCTTGTACCCGCCCCCTTGTGGAGTCCTTGGAGTCGACAGAACACGAACTTCCCCTTAAGGCTTCACTTTTCCTATGTGATAGACTGTGCCATGCTGGGTCCCCTTATTTTAAAGAGTGCCTGGCAATTCCAGACTTGCAAATCTCAACCGGATAAAGTTGAAAGTCGCAACACTTTTATAGGAATAGGTGCGACAAGAATAAGTGGATATGTGGATGCGACAAATTAAGTGCACAGTTTTCCGTTATTAAACTTCTTAAAAAACGGAAATTATTGTTTTATGCACTTTTTATGTTA
Organism: Pseudeuparius sepicola; assembly: GCA_963920635.1. Taxonomy (NCBI): domain Eukaryota; kingdom Metazoa; phylum Arthropoda; class Insecta; order Coleoptera; family Anthribidae; genus Pseudeuparius; species Pseudeuparius sepicola. The sequence goes on from OY987308.1 coordinate 21,966,569, forward strand.
AATATGCAAAAATGGGCTACTCGCCGCCTAGACGATCCGGGACCATGTCGCATGTCGGTTCGATTATACAAAGACAGGTCCCATATATAAATGCTCCCAGAAGTATTTTCAATACTAAAAATCCGGGTCAAATAGCACAGTTAATAAACTTTTTACAGGAGACATCATTCAGAGCCTCCTAATATGTGTGTGTAGCTGTTACTGTTTTGTATAGTCCTCCTTACGGCAGAATGCGTGCGACGTAAGGGGGAAGAACTCGCAAATATTATAGAATTAGTCACAGGGGCGTAGCTCAATTTTGGGTAACTCACTGACTTAATTTTCATATAATCGTTATTTAATTTATTGTTAATATTATTCTTTACGGTGATGCCTTAGACTATGGAGGAAGGCAAACCCTTATAACATTGGCAATTATTTCTCGTGCTTGAGAATGCAACGTTCTTCCCTGTTTGCTCATTTTGCACACGTTAACTCCCGAACATACGAAACGCCACTGAGCTCTCTGAGCCGGCGGAAAAAACTTGCCAGCGGCCTAAAAAATGAGGTCTGTATGGTAGCCCAAATACGCAGTTAACTTTACGTACGTATGGAAACAGGCACAAAACGCTTTGGCTAACTGCTTTTGTCAGCCGACTGCTTGGTATAAGTGCTGTGTTGCTGTATTTCAAAGGCGATGGTAGACGCGACGATGTTGAAAAAATATAATAAGTGTTTTATCACACCGCGTTAAAAATAAATGATAAACAAAAATGGGTAAGTGGTCCCGTGATTCGAGCTTTATTATTTCGGTATAACAGAGTTCAGAAATTCGGCTTCAATATGATAAAACTTGTATTCGCCGATAAATAACGACTACGTATAGGAAATCTCGCAACGCTGCCCGCATTCTTTAGAAACGTTTTCTTTCGTGCTTTGGACTATATGGTGGCGGTGGTGGTGGTAATAGCCCTACCCGTCTCCGAGTAAGTATCAATCAAGCGTAGAATTTCCCCAGAATTTCCATTTTCCCTGGCCTAATTCGCCGCGCCATTTCCCGCTGAAATGTCTGCAGGGGCGGGCAGGGTTTCCTTCGGCGAATCCGTCGGCCATTAAGGTCGGGGCCCCGGTGCCGTATCGACCCGCTCCAAATTACATAAATCTTTAATTTTCCGCGGGGGCTTTCCTTATAAATTGCCCTTGCGGCGTTTACGACATGGAAATTCGTAATTCTGGACGCGACCGGCATAAATCAGCCGGTTTTTGTCGGCGTAATGCTCTCGAAAATTATGGAACTGTCGTTGCTTTTCCAGCGACCGTAACCGATACGATTCATGTTATGCGATCGGTTGCCCTTCTCTTTTGGAACGTCACACTATATTGACATCGTTGAAACAAACAATAACTAAATAACTAAAGGCAAGTGGCGCGTAAACGTTTACACGATGGAAGCACGTGAACAATTCTGAGGGCTAATACGAGGCAGGGCCGCATTAAGGACGATCTCTGTGAATTTTATAATATAAAATATTAAAATAATATGCCCCAGTATTAAGAACTTTAAAAACAAACTTTTATGGCACACCTAGTCATTCACTTACCTGCAAATTTCTACTATTAACACAAATCGTAGCTCCAACAACTAATAAACAGCGAACGAATTATATCGGAAAAAAATAAAGGTCCACTTGCAACTCAATACACCTCTGTAAGAAACATCGACTCGCTGCACTCGCCCGCCGGGCCAGACTTTATTGCCGGCAAGCCAATAGCAAGCCGATCACGAGCGTATCACGCTCTAGCCATGCAACAACTTGTGTTTATGTTTCACTTGCGTTTAGTTTGAATAGAGTAGATATAGATATCCTGGAAGATCCCTAGAGCTCTTCGAAGAATTCTATAGAAACGACTGGCAGCCCTTGCAACAGCAAGGGCAGAAGCAGATGGAAGGTGAGTCATTTAAACAGGGCCGTATCTAGCGAAAATTTGGGGGGGGGGGGGTTCAGGATCGGCTCAAGCTTTTGTGGGGGCTGGGTGCTGGATGAAAGTGCGGAGCCCCGGCAAGGAACTATTTAATCCATTATGAACAAATTTTTGAAAATTGGCACATTTTTTGCATGGCACTTTTTAAAAAATAGGCCGGGGCGATGAGTTTAGATCACTTCAGTGACATATATAGAAATTAATTTAGGGTGGGGAGGGGCAATTTGTGTGAATTTCTATCAAACGAGTGCATTTAAAATAATTCTGTAAAATGCGCCGCAGGCGAAATATTTAGAAATGTTAGAGAAAATTACATGAAATTGGTCTTAGGAAATCCCAATATCTTCAGATTTTTAAGCTACAGTGAATATTTTCAAATTCTGAAATGGTTTCGGCTCCGCCCTTTTAAATACGCTATTGACTGGATAACCCTGTACAGTCAAAACGCAGGCCGCGTACGCCGCACCGTTTGCACCCGCCTAGAGCCGGCCCTGGAGGGGTTAGACCAGTGGCTGTTGAAGTTGAAATAGCTTTAAGGTTAAAAAAAAACCTACTATTTTTAAATGGTTTTTAATAAAAAACTGAAACAGGTTTAAGTTGAACAAATTTAACATTAAAATTTTAAAATTATTAAATATTAATTATAATAATAGTTGATATTCCTTCTCGCATTTATACATATCCCTTTTCTACTTATTTGATTTCTCATTACTACGGATATATTCCTACACAGTAGGTATGGTAAAAGATTTCTTCGCGCCACTTGCCTATAACTGAACCTTTCATAAAAATAATCAATAGATATTCAAATACAAATTAGTACTAATCCATTCATAAAAGAGACTCTGGGAATCCCCTATTCTCCTAATTCATGGCGCACGCAGCCATGCACCACCGTTCACTGTTGTCCAGTGTTGCCAGTTACGTTTTATTTTATTTGAAAGCATATTCTGATGATAAAACTCGGTACTGCATTGATCCAAAAATTATGTTTTGTTGGCAGTTTTCGGGCGGGTTTCCATGCTCTACTGGAAAACTAGTTCAATAAACACTCAGTGATGCTCGTGGAGCTCGTTCTAGTGGTGGTGCAAAAGCATATAAAATGGTGATATTTCGGGAGGGGGGGGGGGTTGAACCCACAAAACCCCCCCTCAGATACGGCCCTGCATTTAAACATTAATCTGATGATTGCAAAATAATTGCGAACTGAAGTCATCTATTGATTCCAAAAATCAAATCAAATAAAAAAAAACAAAAATCAAAAATTGACTTACATCTGCATCTTGGTTGTGGAAGAGCCACGTACGCATAGCGAGCCAAAGAACGAGGCGTTGATTTAAGTCGGCCAATCAAGCCGAAGGCGGTACGCAGGTGTGCAATTCGAAACCGTCATCGTCGGCAATATTTATATAGGGAAGAACCGGCCTTAAATAAGCTCTCCCAATAACAATAAAATACCTGTTCAAACAATATACGCGATAAGTTTTTTCGGGTCGCCTGAGCGCGTTGGTCGCATCGGGTTCCGAAATATGTAGGTACCGAATGAGTATCACTGCTTGTTGAAGAAACTGGGCAGGTCCCACTAGATGGAAAATGAAACTTTGATTATATGAGTAGGTACTTATCGATAGTTAATATATTTTTGTAATTATTACTTAGTATTTTGAGCACAAAATTATAAAATCTTAGAGGCAATTCATATTTGCCGCCATTTAAACAACCAATGAAACAATAACGCTTGTCACAAGCGTTGCCAGTTGTTACAGTTATTTTCTAAAACTGATGTTTTCAGTATCGATTCGATTCACTTACTTTAAAGCGTTATTCTTCCTGCTTTGTTGTTAACCTGGGTTTTGGTGTTGTTATATTTTTGGGATTTCATTATCATTTTGATCTTTAATATAGGTAGGTGTAGAATATCTTTCGGGTAGGTGGATAATAGGTATTTTATTGTTGGTAGGGTTCCTTGATAGGGAGAGTTGGGACAATGAAGTCATTAGTGTTATTATTTGCCGATTTTGGGCATTATAGAGATAGCTAGATTATTTTCGATCTTTAAATTTTAGATTTCCATAGAAACTGTATGTCAAATTATTTAATAATATTTTTGCAGACCACACAATCTTCAATAGCTCATAATATTACTGGAACTGGACAGAAACTAGAGCAGAAGTTAGGTACCTACATTAGAAGACACTGTTCGGATGTGTTAACATATTTGCATTTTGATCTTAAACTTTATTATTAGTTTGTATTTCTTCGCAAAACTTACAGTTTAATTGTGACCTTCATTACACTTTTCACTTTTTCATAATTAATCTGTGAATTTTGCCAACAAATACGATTTAGTAACAGTAATAATAGTAATTAAATGAATAGGAGAAGCTCTTCAAACAACTCGCCATTTGTTTAGTATATTCCCCACCTCATAGGTGGCGCGCGTCTACAACAACTTTAATACATATAGAGATTCCTTTGGTCAGAAGTTTGTTAGGCCTATGGAATCTATTCCAAATTATTTTTCATCCACAAAATGTATGTGACTCTTGAAAAATTACTCGTCTGGCTATTTTCCTGTTTTAAAGAACGTTTGTTGTGTTTATTGTGTTTTGGACTGTGTTTTTTTTTATAGTAATATAGGACTTGGAGTTTTATTAATAAGGCAGTAAAACAGCAGTGATTCAGAACAAAATTCAATTTTAGTTTATAGGTTTTAGGTTGTGTCTATAGTTTCAGACTTATTTAAATCATTCCGTGGAAGTGTTCTGTTCCCAACTGCAAGGAAAACTACAAAGGCGGCCCTAAAGTGTCCGCTTTTTCCTTGCTAAAGACCCATTTTAAGGGAAAGTGGGTTAAGATCATCAAAAGGGATTTAGTTCCTACACAGTCTTCCAGGGTAAAAGTGGTTTTGGTTTGGACTGTTATACCTAACAATTCTACATGATTAAACGTAACCAACTTAAAATCAGGAGGTTTTATGGTTTTATTCATTCGAATTTAGTTGTATCTAGACACAAAAATAATAAATAATTGGCATTTACGAAAAGACCTTGAAAATGTGACTTCCACTCTCGTAGATTATTATCCGTGTTGTAAAACTATGAGCTATATAAGTAAGTAATCATTTTAAAGTGTTTTTTTTTACCAAATTTACCAAGTTGACGTCTTGAAATTTGAATTTGGCGCCTTAGGCCCACCTCCCTTGGATGACTCATCGCTTTCAGCTGCCGGGCCATGTCATTGCGACGGTGCCGGTGGTACGAGGGAATGTAGGGGAAGTTGTTGATTTGAGAAGCCGTAGAATCGGCGCAACGTTGCCACACAACATTTATGAGGCCGCGCCTGTACAACAAATCTTGTTGTCCTTCATCGGTCACAGGAGCAGTAATATGCAAGTAAACTACTCCAGGTTTCGTCGACGGAACTAACCCCCCAAATTGTCCTCCTTCACGTCCTGCCCACGACCAGGTATGCAAATCGAATTCCCCGGAGGTACAAAGGGCCGGCGAATTGTCATTCGGGCATTGTCTTGGCGGGTCGCGTGACCCGACCTCGTGAACCGTCACGCGACCGCCAGAAGTGCCACGTGGCAATTCGGAAGAGGGGGGGGGGCCGGCGCGGAATTAGAATGGGATTACGGTGGGGCCCCGGGGGCCCCACGTTGGTATTAGTTAATGGTTGGGTTTCGGTTAATCACGAAAATGAAATTGCAAGTAGGTAGCTGTAGCGGGCAATGTGGGAAAAATTGAAGAAAGCGGCGTTTTATAAAGGAAGTTTGATGGCAACATTTTGATTTGTGCGTTTCGCAGATCTAAAAAGGTACACTGTGTTCAACGAATGTTTATACCTACGTCACTACTCCCGTCCTTGTCTTACTCGTGAATATACGATGGATATCGGTCGTATATTCACGAGTCAGACAAGGACGGGAGTTGTGACGTAGGTATGAACATCGTTGACCAGAGGGTGACCATTGCTTATACCGTTTTCGCGCATCGTGCTTTTGTAGATTTACCAATATCCCGTAGCCAAAAACTCACTGTTTTTTCCTTTGAATAAAGAACCCCAAGAAGGAGCTCTACCGAGAAATATGGCCGGATGCGGTTTCCGATTTTACAATGGCGCGCACCTTTGAGTTCTTTATTTTTCGTGAAATCAGTACCTACAATACAGGCAAAAAATTATAAGGTAAGTTTAGTAATATTTGATAATACAGCAATTCTAATTTTAAATTTCTAATTATTAAGAAGTAGGTACCTACACCAACGCCTATGCCACTTTGGGGCATGGCCTTAAAAGTTAATTTAAATTACAAATGGATGGATTATTATCCTCAAACCTTTTAGTTTTGGCGATCAGGGAAGTGCCGCAAGCCGCACAGCAAAACATAATAACTTGAAAAAGTATCTAAATACCACATACAGACACCCAGGGACCCTTAAAATAAGGAGATTCTAAAGGAGGCAAAACATTTCCCATCATAATTCACAATTTTTAAGTTTTCTAACTTCCAGATACTCAGATGTGTCAATTAAAGGTAATGCGGCCGCCTGTAGTAGTCCCAATAATTGCAACCAGATTGTTCTTGTATCACCTTTAGTAATCCTATTACAATTCCCATTGGGCATTACGTATAAGTAGGTAGTTCAAAACAAAAATCTTATTTCCTAAATTTTAAATTATTAAGCAGGTAGCTTCAGTCAGGTCTTTTTTAAAAGAGTTTTTATCTACGACTACAAAAGTTTATTTTAAGTTTGTGAGGTACCTTGGGAGAGAAATAAAATTATAAAAATTTTATAATGAACACCGAGAAAAACTACATGATTAGAATTACTTGACCTAATCTTATTAGTCCCGAAATCTGTGCAAGTTCTTTGAGTAGATAATTCAACAAGGGAAGAAAGTTCAAGTATACATATTACAAATGGATTGAGGAACCTGGTAACAAGGTGCAACAGCGACAAATTCTTAAATAAGCAAAATCGGCACTGACTTACCATACTTATTACTTAAATTCGTGGAAATAATCGCTGGAGATCGATTTCAACTATAAAATAAATTTGTTTGATTTGATACTTGCCATATTCTGCACTTGTAGGCACAACATTGTCAAGTCTAATTTTTTATATTAATAGATTCTCCAATAAAATGGCATACTTGGCATCACTGATACCATTAGAATGAGGAAAGAACAGGCCTCACTTTAGAAAGTATAATGCTGGGTCCCCTTACTTTAAAGAGTCCCTGCTGACACCTATCACCGTGTCAGATATCAGAATATTGTGTCAAAACTTGGTTACTATTCAGGGTGATTTCCGTCTCACGTATTTTATAACACATAGAGCTTTTTTGACTCCTTCCTGGGATTCTTTATTGAAAGGGATAAACAGTGAAAATAATGTGACAGATTACGTTAAAGTTTTGGAATAAAAAAAGCTTTAGGAACAAATAAAAAAGCTTCGATTTTATCTATTCCTCCTAGGATCGATATGAAATTATATGCATTCAGGTAGCCAGAATTATCTACTTAACGCATTCCCTATATTGTGAAGAAAATAGAAAACGTACATGTGGGAGCAGAAAAAATATAACAACGCCAATGGAACGACTCAAATCCACCCCCTTTGACTAACGCCTCGCAAATCGTCGACTACATCCGATCGCTAGAAATTTTCGCCCAAGACCCATTCCATTTCGGGGGCTGTGGGGGTGGTCTCCTCCCCGGCCAGGCCGTCGCTGATTCCACCACCCCCGCTCGCCGTTGCCATGGTCACGACGCCGCCGCCGCCGCCGCCCCCTCGCGCCGTTGGGACGCCTAGCGATCCCGCCCACTGGCCGAAATACGAGTGTGCCGTAGGAAAATCCATTATCCTATTACGCGCAAAAACCAGGACCGCGTTCAACCCTACTGCGGCACATTTATTTTCTATATAAACATTTGCACGGCGGCGCCCGCACGTGATACGGCCCGGCGGTTCGGGTTGTCCGGGCCGTCGCCGTCATTAACGGCTTGTAAATAACGCGTGCGACGTCCGATCACGCGGGCTCCACGCATCATCAGAGCAAAGTCTAGAAATACTAAAGTCGGCTCACTCCTTTGATCTTTCGGAAAAGCCGACAATTTTTTGCGACCGGTCGTAACTCAGCGTCACCTCGCACGCTTCGCATTTACGAGGGCGACTAAACGAAATCGCCGTCAAGCTAGTTATACGGGGGCAGGTTCATATTGACCTTCCATTATTTACCAAAGTCTACAAATATTAGTATACCTATTTGTAGACTTTGGTACAACATTATTTGTGTAGGTAAGTGTACCGTTAGTTTTTGGTAGGTACAGTTAAATTAAAATACAAGGTAGCTATTACCAGAATCTACATAATTAGTAGGTATATCTGTAGACTTTGGTTGGAACATGACTAAAAATGCAATTTTTTATGTTTTACTTTCATTTTTAATAAAGCCTAACAAAACATAGAGCAAACAAAAATATAAGTAACAAATAAATATTTAACGACAAAGAGTTAAACTAATCATATATACTTTTTTATCCTGTAGCAAATATTTTGAAATTTAAGTTGACATATAATCAATACAGAACAAAATATTACGCATACGTAATTACACAAGCATGCGTCTTACCACAAGCTTCTGGCAATAATCTTAATGGGAGAGCCGAGGGGACAGCAGTTTTTACTAAACGTTTTCCGGACGAAGTGAATGACTGATCATCAAATTGTGCCTTGCAAATTCTTATAGGTTGCAAATTTATGTTCTCCGATGAACCCTAAGGCATTCTTCCATTGCTGGCACCTTAGCCTTTTGAACTGGTTTTACAGCCATCCGCACTGCAGTAAAAAGCGTTACACAGTCACGGTCGGTCGGTAATATTTTGCGCGCACCCGGTAGAATGCGAACGAACCGGTCTCAGCTGCACTGTGTACAGCTTATTTTCTTATATTATAAGATATCGATCGGCTCGACGAGGAGGGGAGCGGGAGAGGGCAAGAGGGAAACGTTTGTTTACACAAGGCCGAGTGCCCGGACTTATTAGTATAGGTATCTCTGGACGCTGATCAGAGGCGCAGAGATGTTCCCACCTTCGCTTTTTCATCGTTCCAGAAAGGCGGACCTTATTCCCCGACAACTTCCGCAACAAGTAGAATATACACACGTCCAGCTTTCGGCCATCCCGCAAGACGGGTAGCCAGCTCGCGTGCCTCAAGCGAGACGATCTCGTGTCCGACCGCGGCGCACGGCATTGCGTGAACCTCCAGGCGTTTGTGTGTCCGTCACACACACCGGCCGATCAGCTGATACACGAGACCGCGTTCCGCTGGTCAAGATCCGTTTTTTCGCGGCATTCGATTTGGCCTACCATTCGGGTAGTGCGACTAGGAGGGTTCGGCACCACCCGCGTGGCGGGCACAGGAGATGGACAATAGCTAGGGTGGCGACCACGGGCGTAGCCAGGATTTAGTTTTGGGGGGGGGTTTAGTTTGAGAAGTAAATAAAACAACAAAAATATACTTACATGAAATTTAATATCTACATATTCATCCGAAAAACTACGACATATTTATAAAGTTCTTAACTTTAAATGAAATGGATAAATTAATTTCGTTCCTCTGCGCTAAATCTAAAACCATTAAAGAAGAAATCTTCGGCTTTTTCTTTTAAATATATCCACTACTTCATCTGCATGAATTTCTGTTCCATAGTGAATGTTCATTAGAGCCAAACCATTAAGTCTGTTTTCACTTGTAGTGTTTCGTAAATAGTTTTTCAGTCTCCTTAGGCTCGAGAAAGACCTTTCTGGGGTAGCAGTGGATACAGGAATGGTAGCCAAGATTTGTAGTAATGGGTAAATATTAGGATAAAGGTTTTTATCGCACATATCTAGGCATTCCAAACTAGATTTCGGGGTAGGCAGTCTTCTTATCAGCATGCAAGGTAGCTGAAGCTTTGATAGCTAAATCCAAATTTGTTTCTTTATTAGAAGCCCCTTGACCTTGACTACACCACTTTTTCCAGTAGTCCATACCTTTAGGTTTATCACCCTTCCTTTTTTTCCCCTCCATTTTTCGACAGTAATAATGATTCACGTATCTATCCTTAACAAGGTCATCGAATAACAGCGCACTAAAATTACTCACTTACACGGTACACTTAATTCTCTTCACTATTCGTTCACCACTTTTCACTTTTATTCGCTTCGAGTTCGCATGGAACAATACTGCCGTAAGCGCGGTCACGCGCCGCGGCGCCGCTTATATAGCAGCCCAGTAGCCGTCCAGAAACTTCCACGAACTTCCACAAAGTTCCGCTCATTTCGACCGAGGGGCGTGGCGAATAATCGAGAAACAACGCAAAGTCTCCCTACAATACAAAATAGTTCGGCTGCAACTGCGTCTGCCTCTCGTCAAAAGATGGCGCTAGGCGCTACTATTACTACATATATTCAAACGTAATAATAATTTAACTCTTCACTCCTCGTATTTTTTCGGTATAATATTAGGTAATATTTTGCTTATTTCGGGGGGGGGGGGTTTGAACCCCCGAAACCCCCCCCCTTGGCTACGCCCGTGGTGGCGACCTATAGGCGAACGACGGAGACCGAATCGTGCTTCTTTTAGAACGCAGTCGCGACACTGCAGAAGTGACTTCTAAAAGCAACAATCACGTTAAGGCGATATCTTTGTAATGGTTTAGTTGTAATGTTTATGTTTAGGTCAGTAGGACCCCGGACATTGTGTTTGTTTCTAAATAGAAGACCAACACGTTGTTTTCGTGTGGCGTAGGGTTAACTTGTTGCGACGCTGTCACAGCAGGCGTGCATACCATTCGGTTTTAAGCACTTTCACGCGATGCGACACATTTACGCTCAAATAATGAGCTCAGAAACGCGACAAGACGCCCTATGCTGAAGGACACGAATTTATTTCAATTCTAAAATAGGTATCTCATCACGCCTATCAAGTTTAAATTTCGCATAAAACTGTGAGTCATAAATCGTTGGTAATAATTTCAAGTGGCTTTTCTCTCTAATAGATTCCTAGTTAGATAAGCACCCACATTATGCTTACATCCGATAAGGTATTCAATGGAAAAGGCAACATGTTCTGAAGGGAAGGAAATATTTTACCGCTAATTATTTTCGTAATCAATAAACCTCCAACACGAACATCAAGGAAAAATAATCAACCTTTGATACGAATGGCCACAGAAGATTGGTTAACAGTCATTTTGTAATCATGCAGGCAAAAAATGCAAGGTTGATGTTGAAAATATATGAACCATGATTCGGGACTAAAGAGCAGCATTTACACCCTTGGGACCTTAGAGAAGGAAAGAGAGAGGACACCGCGTATAGATTTTGTTACGTCGTTTTGAACGGTGGCCATTTTATATGTGGCAGACAGAGCGAGAACTTTGTGAGTTAATTTAGTGAATTTGCGAATTAAAAGAAACTGTGATTAAGGGGAAATTATACTCTTACGATGGTGAATTGTTCAGCGTTTGGTTGCAAAAGCAGAAGTGAAAAGCAAGAGCCCGGGATTTCGTTTCACAGGTAAATATTTAACAAGCTACTTTCGAAGATGCCCTAAAACTTTATTTTTCTCAATATAACTTCTTCCAATTCCTTCTACCTTGTAGTATGATAAAGTGCATTGTTTTGTTTGTAAATAGGACCAATATAATTATTGTTTAACATCGTTTTTATTGAAAATTTCTTAATTGATTATGATAGTTTCATAAAATACGGGCTGGTTTCCATGGGCGTGCATTATTTATTTTGTTTTGATTGATTCTAAACCGCCGCAAATAAATATATTTCAGCACTTGACACTAGCTTTACATTTGGGAAATTATCTGCAAATAAATACCAATAATTCACATTACATGTAAGTCAAAATTAACTACCTTTTCATTCTTAACATTTTTGTGATATTGGCTAAAATATTGTAGTTCCAAGGGAGTAACAAATTTTAGTCCCTTGGGGTTAAACTATGACTAACTATGTACTTTATTCAATATCATTAATTAAGTTTTCATATAATAATTTTATACAGGGTGGGGCAATAGTGTGTGGAAGTACCAAAACTGGTCTAAGAAAAGAAATATTAAATAAAAAAATGTGGGGTATTAGGGGAACTAAAAAACCATATATTCTAAAAATATTTTCAGCTATACAGGATGTATCACGAAAGTGTGGTGACAATGAGATTTGTTTAACTCAAAAAGTTAAGAGTATGTAATTTATGTTATTCAATAACGATTTTGAGACTTTTTAATTCCGTTTAAACAGGGACTCTTTAAAGTAAGGGGACCCAGCAGTATACTTTCCAAAGTGAGGCCTATTCTTTCCTCATGCTAATGGTATCAGTGATGCCAAGTATGCCATTTTATTGGAGAATCTATGAATATAACAGGTACTTTGATTGCTAGTAAAAATTAATAATGATTTCCATGATTTCTAAAAATTAGACTTGACAATGTTGTGTATAGAAGTGCAGAATGTGACAACTGTCAAATGAAAGAAATTTATTTTATAGTTGAAATTTATTTCCAGCAATTATTTCCACGAATTTAAGTAACAAGTATGGTGAGTCAGTAGTGCCGATTTTGCTTATGTAAGAATTTGTAGCTATTGCACTTTGTTACCAGGTTCCTCAATTCATTTGTAATATGTATACTTGAACTTTCTTCCCTTGTTGAATGTATCTACCCAAAGAACTTTCACAGATTTCGGGATGGACTGATAAGCTTAGGTCTAGTAGTTCTAATAATGTAGTTTTGCTCGGTGTTCATTATAAAATTTTTGTAATTTTATTTCTCTCCCAAGGTACCTCACAAACTTAAAATAAACTTTGTAGTCGTAGATAAAAACTCTTTAAAAAAGACCTGACTGAAGCTACCTGCTTAATAATTTAAAATTTTCGAAATACGATTTGTTTTGAACTACCTAATTACACGTAATGCCCACGTAATGGGAATTGTAGGATTACTAAAGGCGATACAGGAAAAATCTGGTTGCAATTATTGGGACTACTACAGGCGGCCGCATTACCTTTAATTGACACATCGGAGTATCTGGAAGTTAGAAAAGTTAAAAATTGTGAATTATGATGGGAAATATTTTGCCTCGTTTAGAATCCATGGCACTGGCATGTCACATAAAACCTGATGGCAGTTGGACACTGACATAAAATATAACCTCGTACCAGCCCCCTTGTGGTCTCCTTGGAATCGACAGAAAACAAACTTCTCCTCAAGGCTTCACTTTTCCTATGTGACAGACTGTGACATGCTGGGTCCCCTTATTTTAAAGAGTACCTGGTTTAAACCAACTGAAACAGACGCGACCGCAAGTAACAAATTCGGCGGGGACCCCCGGCCCTGGCCCACCCCCAAACGACCAGATAATATCAAGTTAATCGATTTAACTCGACGAACATATGATTCACTAACGATTTAAGGGGGGCAGATGGCCCGCGTGCGGCCAATACAAAAACCACGCCGTGAAATCCGGATAGGTTTTAAATGGTAATGCCCCCGGCCACGGTTCGATCCGAGTGTATGCGGCGGCCGCGCGTCTATTATTCATTTGGGCGTTTTTTGTTTTACGGGTCAGCTGCCCGGCAAGCGCGCACCCTATAAACAACAAACTATATAAGTACAAATGTGATGCCTCTATTTCTGGTGTGGGCACACTTGCAAATAATATAGTAAAACAAATGTTTTCGGAGATACCTATACGCATTTTTCTGGTTTAGAACCGGTAATTTGCGAATATACCTTAGTATATTACATAGCGAAAGTTGTAAACAGCTTACTACGTATGAGTGGAAAAGTTGCGCACGAGCCGCGCAGCGGCGAGTGCTGTAATTCCACGAGTATGTAATAAGCTTACAACTCGAGTTTTGTATTATAATTTTTCTCGACGAAAGAAAAACTATTATAATAGATAAACTTGTTAAAACCTATTTTGTTTCAGCAAAGATAAGAAACTTGTTTTAGGTTTAACTATTTATTTGATAAGTTGTCGTGGTTGCATAAAATATAGAACTGAAAAGATTTCAGTTCAAACTTCTTAATTAGCGTTTGAATAACCTGGTACGACGAAGAAAACTCCCCGGTTAACCAACTACGAAGACTCTTCAAAAAAAAACTCCTCACAGGATCCTCTTCACATAGAACGAGCTCCCGCCTTTCTTCCCTCGTGCTGATGTCTGGACTCTGGACACACCGTGGCAAACTACTCCTCACGGCATCTCCTTCATGCAGGAGGGACGAGTTCACACAATTTTTTCCTGCTGATGTCTTGACACCCCGACATCTCTTCTTTTTTTTTCAAAACCAACAGTCTAAACACCCGTCATCACCACATCACGAGTGATTACATGTGTGCACATTAATCTATACTTCTGATTATCTCACAGGCAACAATTAGTATGTTGGTTAGTTGCTATGGTGACGCGGATGCCGCGCTAACAAGGCAGCCGTGATAATTGCGTTTTAATTAAGAACAGATACGTATTTTTTTTTATTACGTGTCAGTCATTACGTGTCAGTCATTACGTATCAGTGTTCATAACAATGGACTTAATTATAAGCTAAACCGTCCCTTAATAGGTATGTTACTAGCATAGGAGTAGAAAAAGATATATATCTTCCAACCTTTGGGAACAAATGTTTGGATTGTTTCTCTAGCAACGTAAATCAAGAGCATATTTTAGGTTATAAAGATGGTCAAAGTCTCAGACTAATTTATTAGTCTGAGGTCAAAGTCATCAGCTGGCATCACGATTTATCAAAAAATGAACATAGGTGGAGGTGTGGGAAAGAATATAGGTAAAATTAATACCGGCGCCTTCATCCAATGTCTAAAATATATTTTTTTAATTTAAATAATGATTTTTGCTTCTGCCCATACCAGATAAAATGGTAAAACAAACTAGGTAGATATAGTCACAATTTTATTTCATAATTTGGTAAGTATCTTCGATAAGTTATTTCAAGAGAATCCATAGAAAATGCAATCATTGTTTCAGCTTTTCTTTGATTTAGAAAATATATCCGAACAATGGCAAAGCCAAAATCTTCTATGTAGCCTCCGCTCTGCTTTTAATTTACGTCCAATTCCAATAATTTTTTCACCATTAAGGGCTTCCGTAAATTGCTGCAACGGGATGTTCTGATGCTTTTTATATATCATCCAAAATAGTTATTAGTGTGTAATTTTGTAATCTAAAATATAATATTATCTTATTAATATATAAAGGTATGTAGTTATTAGAGTGGATATTTAGGTATCTACCTTATATTAGGTGTATATCATCTCTCAGTTGTTTCTTTATTTAGCTTAGTCTTCATTTAATCTCCTATAATAATAACTTTGCGGAAGGTTTTGTCATACTGGGAATCATTTCAAATGATAATTCTCAGAGTTACTTTTGCTCAAATGCGCACTGTACTTTGAACCACATATTAGTTTTGCAAAAGGCAATCTTTGGTGAGCTGCAACGGATGCTTGCAAGTTTATGTGCATATTTTATAATCTTCTTGAATTAAAATGACAATGTCGTTCTAGTGTCAAATTTTCATACCGCATTATACGTGTTCCGTTTTCTTACCGAAGTAACAGAAATCGTTCCGTAATTGGTTTCGATAACATTTCGGTAACATTACGGAACGATACACGGAGTTACCGGAAATTACCGAAGTAATCGAGCTCCCGACCACAATAAGTTCTGTAACTTGTGGTGGTGGTAAACATTTGTAACCTGTTTTCCTATTTATTCGGTGTTTTGTGGTTGTAGTTGTTTATAACCTTGATGTTTTGTGGTTGTTTATGAAATGTGAAAGTCGAGGGAGGGCTGTTATTTTTTATTTGTTTGGCGGATATAAACATATTTGCTTCTTCGTAATTCATGATGCACGCCCCGGTCGGATTCGTCCACAGAACACCCTCAACACAACTACAATAATAATAAAGTTCTAACCTCAACTCTTAACAACTCAAAAAACACAAATAGGTTAGGTTGATGAAGTAACGAAGGCGTTCCGTTTTGAAAGTTATTTTTGATTACAATTGACAGAAAGTGCTCGATTAATTCTGTAAGAAAACGGAACACGTATTTTGATTCTCTCAAAAATTTACTTGCAAGCCTATGAGGCAACATCCCACATGTTTTTTCTTTACACCAGAATCACTACTTTTATGCAAAACCAATTGAAATCTGATGATGACAATTGATTGCAACAACTCTCCCAATAAAGGAACCCTAGCAATGACAACGCAACCATGTCTTCCACAAAATGGGATGGTTCATTTTTCTATCGCGAATCGTATATACAGTGTGTCCACGGATTGATGTCGGAATAGGTGTAAATGACAAAAAAATTTCGAGTTCAAATTTGACCATTTGGGGTTCAGCCCTGCTTGGATAGAAACTAATTTGTGCCATATTAGTAGTTTCGAAAAATCAAGTAGGCCTTGACAGGAACGATTTATTTATTTTCTGTGTAGGTTAAGTGCCTTTTCTGAACAAGATATCGAAAAATGTTATTAGAAAAAGTTGCTTAGAATTCAAAATTATGTCCCTGTGCAGATTTTCAAAATAATTGGCCTACTTTGATTTTAATCCATTTCATTTAGGTAGTTGAACTTTTATATTGCCGAACACACATTTTCAGTCAATTCTAGCAATGGAGTTTAAAAAAAATAATAAAAACATGCCAACTTGACTGAAAATGTGTGTTCGGCAATATAAAAGTTCAACTACCTAAATGAAATGGATTAAAATCAAAGTAGGCCAATTATTTTGAAAATCTGCACAGGGACATAATTTTGAATTCTAAGCAACTTTTTCTAATAACATTTTTCGATATCTTGTTCAGAAAAGGCACTTAACCTACACAGAAAATAAATAAATCGTTCCTGTCAAGGCCTACTTGATTTTTCGAAACTACTAATATGGCACAAATTAGTTTCTATCCAAGCAGGGCTGAACCCCAAATGGTCAAATTTGAACTCGAAATTTTTTTGTCATTTACACCTATTCCGACATCAATCCGTGGACACACAGTAGGTTATACAACCGACGTCAAAAGGCAACTTAACCTCCGGTTTGCCGTGCGACTGGGGGGGAAACGACAGAAAAAAAAACCGTAATTAGCTAATTATACGTGTGTATCGCCGACGCGGACGACACGGTGCGGTGGTTCGGAAACCGAGACCAACTGTCGCGGCCGGGCGCTCGCATCGGCAGATGTGCGACGGGGGGCGGGTCGTTTATCTCCTACCACGGACAGCTCCGGTATTTCGGAGGGGTGGTTTATGATTTTTTAATTACCGGGATATCATATGGTCGGCAATGGGGCCATGGGGCGCACTGGATGTGAGAATTAAGTTCGCCGGTGTGGTATCTATATTCGCGTCAAGTCTCAAAAAAAAAACTTGTACCTTGTACGTATACCTCTACCCAGCAAAAATGAATTGTGTGCAGTTTAAACTGTCACAGAAACTGACAGTCATTCACAGTCTCTGCATATGGCGGGATGCCGTTTGGGTTTTTACAGGGACTCTTTAAAATAAGGGGACCCAACATTATACTTTCCAAAGTGAGGCCTATTCTTTCATCATTCTAATGGTATCAGTGATGCCAAGTATGCCATTTGCCAATTAATAATGGTTTCCATGATTTCTAAAAATTAGACTTGACAATGTTGGGTCTACAATTACAGAATATGGCAACTGTCAAATGAAACAAATTTATTGTATAGTTGAAATTCTTTAATTGTCACATCTGAGTATCGTTAGAAAACTTAAAAATTGTGAATTATGATGGGAAATTTTTTGCCTCCTTTAGAATCTATGGCACTATCTACCACATAAAACCTGATGGCAGTTGGACACTGACATATAACATAACCTTGTACCAGCCCACTTATGTAGTTTCCTTGGAGTATACAGAAAACAAACTTCCCCTCAAGGCTTCACTTTTCCTATGTGAAATGCTGGGTTTTTACCAGGGTCCCCCTTATTTTAAAGAGTCCCTGGGTTTTTATCAGGGACTCTTTAAAATAAGTCCCTGGGTTTTTACCAGGGACTCTTTAAAATAAGGGGACCCAGCATGTCACAGTCTATCACATAGGAAAAGTGAAGCCTTGAGGGGAAGTTTGTTTTTTGTTGACTCCATAAGGAGACCGCACAAGGGGACTGATACAAGGTTATGTTATATGTCAGTGTCCAACTGCCATCAGGTTTTATGTGACATGCCAGTGCCATAGATTCTAAAGGAGACAAAATATTTCCCATCATAATTGTCAATTTTTAAGTTTTCTAACTTCCAGATACTCAGATGTGTCAATTAAAGGTAATGCGGCAGCCTATAGTAGTCCCAATAAATGCAACCAGATTTTTCCTGTATCACCTTTAGTAATCCTACAATTCCCATTATGAGGGCATTACGTATAAGTAGGTAGTTCAAAACAAATCGTATTTCGAAAATTTTAAATTATTAAGTAGGTAGCTTCAGTCATGTCTTTTTTTAAAGAGTTTTTATCTACGACTACAAGTTTATTTTAAGTTTGTGAGGTACCTTGGGAGAGAAATAAAATTACAAAAATTTTATAATGAACACCGAGAAAAACTGCCATCATTAGAACTACTAGACCTAATCTTATTAGTCCATCCCGAAATCTGTGAAAGTTCTTTGGGTAGATACATTCAACAAGAGAAGAAAGTTCAAGTATACATATTACAAATGGATTGAGGAACATGGTAACAAGGTGCAATAGCGACAAATTCTTAAATAAGCAAAATCGGCACTACTGACTTACCATACTTATTACTTAAATTCGTGGAAATAATTGCTGGAAATCAATTTCAACTGTAAAATAAATTTGTTTCATTTGACAGTTGCCATATTCTGCACTTGTAGGCACAACACTGTCAAGTCTGATTTTTAGAAATCATGGAAACCATTATTAATTTTTACTAACAATCAAAGTACCTGTTATATTCATAGATTCTCCAATAAAATGGCATACTTGGCATCACTGAGACCATTAGAATGAGGAAAGAATAGGCCTCACTTTGGAAAGTATAATGCTGGGTCCCCACACTTTAAAGAGTCCCTGGTTTTACAGTGGCGCGCACCTTTGAGTTGTTTCGACAAACTAATCGAGGCAGATGTCCTCATTTTTCGTGAAATCAGTACCTACAATACAGGCAAAAAATTATAAGGTACGTTTCTTTCTTTAAGTTTAGGAATCCTTGATAATACCGCAATTCTAATTTTATATTTCCAATTATGAAGAAGTAGGTACCTACAGAAACGCTTATGCCACTTTGGTGCACGAGTTCAAAAGTTAATTTAAATTGCAAAATCGCAAGTTACAAAATTAAAAACAAAAAAGTTGAGGGGAATACTTATGTCACATGAATAAGCACGTACAGGGTATTTTGAAAGGTAACTTTTTAAGTTTTTCATTGACAGGAAATATTGAAATTAAAATTCTTGGGCTTGGGAGACCAACTCTATATTTACAATTATTTGAACCAGATAAAGCTGCAAGTAAATTTTTCTAGGAATATATACCACAAGAACAAGTGGATATGTGGATGCGACAAATTAAATTCACTGTTTTGTTTTCCCTGTTTACTGTTTTAAAGTTACGTATTATCAGCAACTTTGAGGAAACAGTTATAGAACATTACATTATGCACTTTCTTTATACCTACCGACTGCACTAATAGCCAGTTGACTGGGTTCTATATAAAGGTTGTAGCCAGATGTCTGAAGCGGAATTATTATTTTTTTACTTGGCAGGTCACTCGAGTTGATTGCGGCGAGTGGCCTAATAACTATTTGGTGGATTATGTAAAGCTCGTCGAGGCGGTCGGTCGGCCAGAAAGAGCGCGATAAAAAATTTGCATGAAACTCTGCGTTGTTAGCCGGGCCCGGGGCGGGTCTGGTTTAGGCGAATCGATAACAGGGTAAAACGGCAACAAATAAACGCGGTTCTCTTAATTTTTTTGTGCTTAATACGGCTATAGGGTGGCATTGGCGTAGCTAAGGGGGGGCTGGGGGGAGCTAAGCCCCACCTGGTATAAAAATAGCCCCCCCTGACAAATTCCAGCGTTTATTTTTATAATGTTTTTGACATTATAGGTTTACATTAAAGAATTTCAACTATACAATAAATTTGTTTCATTTGACAGTTGCCATGTTCTGTATTTGTAGACACAACATTGTCAACTCTAATTTTTAGAAATCATGGAAACCATTATTAATTTTTACTAACAATCAAAGTACCCGTTTTATTCTCCAATAAAATGGCATACTTGGCATCACTGATACCATTAGAATTTGGAAAGAATAGGCCTCACTTTGGAAAGTATAATGCTGGGTCCCCTTACTTTAAAGAGTCCCTGGCATCACTGCGAACCTGGACTGCTGGACGTGACTGCTTACTGTGATTGATATGTAATACTGCGAAGACGCCAATGTACATCTATATTTTTGCTTATGCAGTATCAGTATACAGGGTGAGTTTTTTCGATGCCCACTATGGGGATCTCGGAAACTAGCAGAGCTAGAACAAAGGTTAAATGGGGAAATAATTGCAGTTTTGAATGCTTAATCTAATGCCCCTTTTAGATTTTTAAAAAAGTTCATGGCTCACTAGATGTTTTGAAAAGAGTGATTTTTTTCTATTTCATCAGATCTCTGTAGCTCCGTTGTTTCTGATTATACAAAAATACTGTAGAGACAAAAATTGTAGATAATTTTGGGCTTAATAAGATAATCTGATCCAATTTTTTATGGTGTCTGTGATTTTTTAGATATGACATAAACTTGTGTTTTTTTAAATGTAAATCATAGTTGGCTGTGGCCTTATAAAATCGGCCATTTTTTTTAGCTTTCCAAAAATATAATACTCGGCATAGTTATTATAAGAAATAAAAGAGCTATGGCTAATTTTCTGATTTTTTTTTTAATTTTCACATAGTCAGCCATGGAATATTTCACAATTACGTTCTATTTTATAATTAGACATACTTTAAACTTTCTAATATTTTGTTTTTAGCTGGTAACAAAATGTAACAAAATAAAACAAAAATTGAAATACTCAAATTCAAATAATTATTATTATTTTAAAAGGTCACCTTTTAAAATAAAAAAGGTGTTCAAAGAATCCACCATTATTATTTATGCAAATATTGCATCTTTTTAAAATTGAATTTGTCGCCTTTCTTAGAGGGCGCCTGTTAATACTGGCAATCGCTTCTAAAACAGCTTCTCTTAATTCAACAATTGTCTCGTACTTTATTTTGTACTGTTAATAAATCCAAAACAGACAATCGGGGGATCGGAGCTGCCAGGAAATAGGTCTATTTCTCCGTATCCAACTATTTGGATAGAGCTGATCTAGGTAATTTCTTACGGGCAAATAATTATGTGGTGGAGCTCCATCATGATAATTTTTGTTTCATTTTATTACAATGACAATAAGGATGTAAGATTAGTGAGTGAAGTGTAAATTTATTTACAAGAAAAGGTGATAATGGGCATAAGCACTCAAAGTTAACAAAAAGAAAAAACTAGTGAGCCATGAACTGTTTTAAAAATCGAAAAGGGGCATTAGATTTAGCATTCAAAACTGCAATTATTTCCCCATTTAACCTTTTAGCTCTGCTAGTTTCCGAGATCCCTATAGTGGGTATCGAAAAAAACTCACTCTGTATGTAGTAAAGTTGTGTGTATTTAAATTAATAACGTTGTGCCTAAATAAGCTCTACTATAGTTTGCGTAAGTACTTTAATTTTCTTCATTTAGTTCAGTAAGTTCATTTACAAATAAGTACCTACCTAATTAATTGACAATTGACTATTCATTCATCCGAGCAATAACCCACGATACACAGAAAACAGAATGCCCGCGCGCAGGTGCTGCGACGTAAACCGTGACGCTTATTCGAAAAAATCATGGCTTACTTTTATTTTTTAACGGAAATTTGAGTCGTTTTATAGTGAGTTAGGTAAATACATATACGCCAAACTGTTTATATGCGCCCCTCCGGCGCTTTTGCGGGTTACTGAATCTCATCTCCTTCAGGGGCTTAAGCCCCCCCCGGAGAAAAAAGGCTAGCTACGCCTATGTAGGGTGGCAGTCATTTCTGTAACACCCTATAGGTAGTCTTGGGGTAAGATCTCCACGCCCTTTAATAAATAAAAAATAGACACGGAAAGCTGCCACTCTCATTTAAATTCTAATTTATATTGTTTTGTAATTTCAATGCCCCAGACGTACGCGGTTGTTAGCTGCTTGCATTTCTCTATTGATAAAATTTAAAAGGTGATTAATGGTTTTACCCTCCCGCGTTCAAATGTTAATCGCTCATTTATGTAATTTTAAAATACAGATGTATGAGCTACGGAACACGTACCTATGCGATTTATTTTGTCGTGGCAATAACGCAGACGTTTGTAATTGATGGATGTAGTCGCTAAAACCCACAGAGCGATATTTACTACCTTCGGAATGCTATAAAGATGTCCAACAAGACGAAAAGTCACTTAAAACTTTTGCAAAAAAAAAAATTTGCCATTTTGTGTATCGATTGAGCCAACTTTGCTGTTATAGGGCGCTGCCTGCGTTCCAGCCTTTGTATCGATCAAATAACAACTACAGTCTACGAATAGACCTGAGAGTGAAAATTCTGTGTGTACAGGTTGAGTCAGATATAAAATCGGATTTGGGAAGTAAATCGTTTTTACTACAGTTAACAACGAATAACTCTAACAGTTTTTGAGATTTATAGGGGTTTTGTACAAGAACACGATCTTAGATTTGGGATCGAATAATAATAATAATTCTCACCCTCACAATACTCCAAACTAGGAGTACCCCAGAAGCAACCACATGCTTGTGCGGGGCAATTACTATTATTTTGTCTTCGTTGCCATTTGCGGCTAGGGCCGACTTTTTTCCCGATAGAACTAGGATAGCATTCGCTTAAGTACTACGGAAAACCTTATAAAACCGTAGTAATCCCAGCGAGTGTAGGACAATAATTAGTAAGTCACACGGATAAAGCTATTTAGGAGCAATACCGTGTTTTTCTTTAAAGACATATGCATGCGCCTGCCTCGAACCAAGGTCGATCGAAGGCAGAAAAACATGCAGTCTAAAAAGTTAGCGCCGGTACGAGCGACGCCACCGCGGCCATAATATCTAATATCTTTTACCGAAAATAAACATATTTCTCCCTCCAAATGTACCCCACTGAACATATCAGAATGACAATTTGTATAGACTATTTAAGTGTGACGTCACTTGACAGCTGTCATTCTGCTGATGGGCAAACAAACTTGCTTGCCTATTTCTGAAAATATGACGAAACTTGCTGATTTATCGATTTACTGTGGTTTAGGGGAAACAATAGAAAAGTTCGTTGAAACGTTTGAGAATAATTATTGTTATTTATTTATTCTTAAGGGGTTATGGTGAAGAATGCCAAACTATCTATTATCTCTACTCGTTATGGAAATACTTAGAAAAAACCGTTTGCGAAACTGTCCATTTCTGGAACTATAGTCCCCTTAGGGGGACATTTTGAGGCCATGTTTATACTAACTTTTTTCATTTTTCGGACCACAGAACGCGCTGGTAAATTATAGAAGGGTAATTTCGGGACACCCTGTACAATAACGTAGAACTGCAAGTATTAAATTTGCGCATAGACTATGTTTTCTTCTTTAAAAAATAAAAACACGTTTGATTTAATGGTGAGTGCGCACTCATCTGCTGTATGAAGGTACGTAGAATAACATAGTTCGAATAAATATTTAAATATATAAACAACGTTAGAGTAACTGTATCGCGGATTTTTTTCTTGTGGGTACTGTGCGTAGCCGGTGCGGAAAGATACATTAATTTCTCGGCCATTTATACCGATTTAAAATTGCAATAATAATTGCGAATGCATTTTTCATGTGTGTTTTGCGCGAGGAAAATTATTACTCTCCTTCACAATTATACGTGTTTGTTCGGAAGAAAATTGCTCTTAATTGGCAATGAAAATTTCAAAACGCGGACGATGTGCATATGCCCGCGGGCCGTGCATATGAAAATTTCTTTTGTTCGACGCGTCTGATTCTAATCGCTAGCGAAAGATTTTTTACGAGAAATTAAGTTATTAAAATGGTACAAGTTGAGAATAAATTTTAGTCGAACAGGAAGCAGACGTAATACGGTAGCAATCGTGAAGGGTTCGTGTAAATAATAGCAGTAGGTAATTTGAAAGTCGATAATAATAATAATAATAATAATAATAATAAGAGAGAGAGAGAGAGAGAGTAAGACAAGTAGTGCGAACTGATCTTAACAGCAGGAATTTGTTTAAGGCCCTGAACACGTATGCGTGCTCTGTACTCAGCTATTCGTTCAGAATAGTGAATTGGACCAACACGGACATCAACAACCTGCAACGAAAAGTTAGGACACTACTGACAAAAGCTCATAAACATCATCCCCGTAGCGCCGTAGAAAGAACAACTCTGCCACGTCAACTAGGAGGAAGAGGATTGGCAGATCTCAGCAAGCAATTGGACCAACAAATATTAAATCTGCGTAATTATTTCTACAGGCAGGCCAACAGCTCCACACTACATAGGGCTATATGCGGAGCAGACGTCTCAACACCGCTACGTCTGACGGAACACGAGCGTCAAAATCACCACCGAACCGACAACGATAAACTACAGAGGTGGTTGGGGAAGCCGCTGCACGGGAGGCATCCTAATGAGGTTAACCAGGAACATGTCGACAAGTTAGCGTCGAACTATTGGCTGACCTCGGGACGAATGTTCCCCGAGACGGAAGGCTTCCTACTGGCCATACAAGATCAGGTTATACCAACTCGCAACTACCTAAAATTCATTGTAGGAGATGCATCGGTAGTGGATGACAGATGCAGATACGGATGCCCAACTTCAGAAACAATCCAGCACATAACAGGAGGATGCCAGATGTTCGCATCAACGGAATATAAGGAACGACACGATTCGGTTGCCAAGATCTTGCACCAGGAACTGGCGGAAAAGCTGCTGCTTGTGCAGGCAGAGAGGATCCCATATTACAACTACACACCTGAGCCTGTTCTTGAGAACAGCAACTACAAGATGTACTGGGATCGTACAGTTCTGACAGATCAACGAGTTGCCCATAACAGACCGGACCTTATAATAGTTGATAAAATTTCTAGGCAGACAACTCTGATTGATGTGGCCATCCCGAACAACAACAACCTGCGTGTGAAGCAAGTCGAGAAGATCGCGAAGTACAGAGATTTAGAAGAACGAATTAGAAGGCAATGGGAAATGGAGAACGTCCAGACGATTCCAATCATCATGTCAACAACTGGTGTTATACCAAAAAGTTTGCTGAGAAACATCAAAGAGCTGGGTCTAACCGATAATCTTTACAGGTCCATGCAGAAAGCGGTACTACTTGCGACAGCCCGAACCGTCAGGAAATTCATGGGGAGTGCAGGAACATCCAACAACATCAATGTCACCTAAGGCCCGATAACATGGCAAGGGTCTCGTCCGAGCCAGATCCTTATGATATCCGGGATACCCGGGATCTGAGTGAATGTTCCCCAGAGAGGGAGTGCGAATGCCTTTTGGCTAAGTCGATATAATAATAATAATAATAATAATAATAATAATAATAAGAACAACATACACACCGGAGCCTGTACTTGAAAACAGCAACTACAAGATGTACTGGGATCGTACAGTTCTGACAGATCAACGAGTTGCGGGATAATTTGGCAGCAACGGAACCGACGGTTGACGGTTTTGTAAATCGTTCATCAACTCTTCCGTCGCGGTCCCTCGCAGCGCCTTATTTAATTAACCCTTGAAATTACGACCGAATCTTTAAATAAAGGAACCTGATTAGTTATTGATGTCCCGGTGCCAGCTGATAAATCAGCGGCTGTGGAGCCGACGCCCGTCCGGCTCCCCACGACTCCGTATTTATTACGAATAATTTTTGTTTTTATTCCCCACACCGACGCCAATAAATATGTCGGCGCCCTGTATAAATACGACCGGTCCCCGATAAATAAATTCATAATTATAATCGTAAACCAGCCCGTCGAACGTTTTAGAGATATTTATTAACTTATGAAAATATCACGCGTCGCCCCCTCAGGACCCCCTCCCCTGTCCCTCTCTTCCTTGCATCTACAGGGTGTTTCAGAAGAAATAGTAGCATATACATGTAAGTTCAGAATATATACCTCCTGTATTTACACTTAGTGCACAGAGAAAAAAATGATCTTCATCATCATCATCATCATAATTATTATTTACAGAAAGAGAGTTAGCGGCTTTATGGGACTATACATTTTGGCAACTGGTAATATCATACCAACATCCAAGTTCTAGAGGATGTGGCGGTGTTTTCATATTTGAATCGTTCGAGAAGGTAGACTACGACAGCTGATTCCCCTTATTAGGTTCATCAAGGCAGCCATAACCTTCCCGAACGATTCAAACCGAAACGGTAGCACTTATAATAGTGTAACTTGCACTTGGAGGTGAGAAACCAACCAGTGGCGCCATCTAGTATCAAGCTGATAGTACCAGAGCCGAAATTTCACAAAACATAGTAAACACCAACAAGAAAAAGTTAGGTTGGTGTTGAATCCAGAAAACTACAAAATAATATGAAGAAGAAGCGTCACAGGAAACAGGCTCATTGGCCATTCACCACTGTATATTCCAAATTTGTGGAAATCAACAAGGATCTGACCGGGAGCCCTATCCTTGTGAAACTTGCATCTTATAGCCGTAGAAATATTAAAAAGATGATGAAATTTCACGTCCCCCAATAGATTTTTACAGAAAGAGAGTTAGCGGCTTTATGGGACTATAAATTTTGGCAACTGGTAATATCATACCAACCTGGTGTTTACTATGTTTTGTGAAATTTCGGCTCTGGTACTATCAGCATGATACTATATGGCGCCACTGGTTGGTTTCTCACCTCCAAGTGCAAGTTACACTATTATAACTGCTACCGTTTCGGTTTGAATCGTTCGGGAAGGTTATGGCTGCCTTGATGAACCTAATAAGGGGAAACAGCTGTCTACCTTCTCGAACGATTCAAATATGAAAACACCGGCACATCCATTAGAACTTGGATGTTGGTATGATATTACCAGATGCAAAATTTATAGTCCCATAAAGCCGCTAACTCTCTTTCTGTAAAAATCTAATGGGGACGTGAAATTTTATCATCTTTTTAATAACTATTATTATTATCGACTTAGCCAAACGGCATTCGCACTCCCTCTACAGGGAACATTCACTCGGATCCCGGGTATACCGGATACCATGAGGATCTGGCTCGGACGAGACCCTTGCCATGTTATCGGGCCTTAGGTGACATTGATGTTGTTGGATGTTCCTGCATTCCCCATGAATTTCCTGGCGGTTCGGTCTGTCACAAGTAGTAGGTACCGCTGTCTGCATGGACCTGTAAAGATTATCAATTAGATCCAGCTCTTTGATGTTTTTGGTATAACACCAGTTGTTGACACGATGATTGGAACCGTCTGAACGTTCTCCATTTTCAATTATTGTCTTCCAATTCTTTCTTCTAGGTCTCTGTACTTCGCGATCTCCTCGGCCTGCTTCACAAGCAGGTGTGGGATGGCCACATCAATCAGAGTTGTCTTCCTATTATAAGGTCGGACGTCTCCCTTGCGTTGCTATAGTAAGGGCAGAATGTAAAGGCGAAGTCGGCCATAAAATGGAGAGAGATGGGCTATGATTTTCTTAGCTGCTCTCCCTTATGTTTTGGAGCGAGGGGTTCGGCTTAAAGGACCGCAAGACCTACTTTTTATTGCTCTGTCCTTGTCTGATACATTATGTTAATAAAAATAATATATTCAAATGGGAGTACGCCTTCAAAACAGGGCAGTAATTAAATATTTGGTTTATTTTGGTGATAGACTTCCTGTAATAACAATGCAGCGTGAAGTGTTCAGTGCCCAAAGTAGAAAATTAATATTAAATGTGGTGAAATATTTCCAAGAAAAAAAAAGAGAACACACGTGAAAATTTATCGGTACTTCAATGTGCATCGGAGGCGTTACAGATTAGTACAAGGACCATTTCACGAATTTGGCAAGAAGGCATTAAACATATTAAAATGGTACACACTAAAAGTAAAGCAGCCCCGAAAACTAAAGACTTGACAGAATCGGATAAAGGAGAAATAAGAAGTTTGATTTATGACATGACAACTAACAAGCAACACTTAACTAGGGAAAAAATATGCGAAGAACTGGAAAAAAGGGGAATTTTGAGCTGCAGCAAATCAACGTTAAGTGTAATTTTAAGGAATCTTGGATTTAAGTACAAAATAAACGATGGTAGACAATACTTAATGGAAAAGCCAGATATAGCATCAAAAAGAGTTCAATTTCTACGACAATATACATCCAATTTATTTTCAAGCTGCCCTCTAGACGTAGTGTTTTTAGACGAGACCTGGATTTTTCAACACGGGGCGAATATGAGAACATGGCACGACAAAAATCCAAAATGTGTGTACAACAAAAAGGCGAATGATGGCAAAAGGTTTATAATTGTTCATGCCGGTAATAAGGGCGGATGTATTGATGGCGCTGAGCTTATATTTTCAACGCCGAAATGTTTGAAAAATTGTTGGAGGAGAAATTATTGCCGAAACTTGAAAACCCTTCTTTAATTATAATGGACAATGCGAAATACCATTCCAGGCTGTGTGAAAATGTGCCCAATACAGCCACAAAAAAGAAGAAATAATTAACTGCCTTCGAAATAAAAAAAAATATTTTCCTGAAAATTCCCTTAAATGTGAGTTGCTCCAGATCGTTAAAAATTATAAATCCAAGTTGCCTTATGCGTCCGACAATATAATTAATAAAATGGGATATCAAGTGTTGAGGCTTCCCCCATATCATTGTATATTTAATGCAATAGAATTGATATGGGCCCAATGCAAAACTTTTTTTAATAAGAAAATTGTATCTGAGGCAATGCCTGATGATAACACGGTAATGTCTATTTGGAAAGAAGCTCTCCAGGAAGTCACTAAAGAAAACTGGTCCAGTTGTATAAAACACACCGAGAACGTTATTAAGGATTGTTGGGAAAAAGAAAAGATATTGGACGTTGACATAGACCCAATTATTATTAATTTAAATGACGATTCATATTCGGATGATAGTATTTTATATTCTGACTAAAATTCATAACGAATTAAATGTATATTATTATTATTTATTTATTATCTATATACTGACTTCTGACTATGTAAAGTTTATTTTATGTTGATATTTAATTTGTAACTAAAAATATAAATATATAGGTATATATTGTTTGCCTAACCATTACAATAATTATTTAAATACCTAAGACCTACTTTGAATTTCAAGATCATTATCTTTTAATTGCCAGTCTAAATTACTGAATTAATCTTAAAAAATTACAAATGAAATTACAACAGGTACCTAAGTACAAATTTTTAATCCGCCCGTTCACATCAGGTAGTAAAGCAATAATTTATTCTAGGCCGACCCTGCCTGCCTTAAACAATGAACTAGTAATAAAAGACAAGTACTAGGTTTTATATCTCTCTTCCTTTCATGAAAGGTGCTTGCGAACTTTAAGACGTACGTCGAATACAAATTGGAGGAGGAGACATGAGTGTAATTGTGCGAGTGCAAGTAAAGCAATAGATATGGCGCTCTCTCTTTGATGATTTATTGCCGACTTCGCCTTTACATTCTGCCCTTACTATATAAGTAATATGCGTAACCCCCTACACTGAACAACTCCATGAACTCTTCGTCCGACCCCCGTACAATAAAACGTGGGCGGCGGCGGCGGGGGGGGGGGGGGGGGTTGGTATCGAACACGCGGCGCTCACCCCCCATGCGACAATAGACCGATAGACCTTCGGTCGGGGTCTATTATGTTGCAATTGCGGGACATTAATGTCCGCACAATGCGCTAACAACAATGACACCAACATGACGGTTTGCCGATTTCCCCGCAGGCAATCGCCCGTCTTTCCTGTCACTGTCAAGTGGCTTCGGTCGAGGTCGAGGGGCGGAAGTACTCAGGACCCGTTTGGAGAAAGAATCTCGACATCCGGAAAAATCGCGAACGTATTTTTCGATTACGACGCGCGACGATAGGCTTTGGCACGTCCCTCGCCTCTAACGCTGTTCCAAATTTCAAGTAGATATCTACAAAATTGCGGTCTGTACCTTGCTCCAAAGGTAAAGCGGAGGCCACCAAAAACGCCTACACGCGCATCTGTCCACGCCTACTACTTTAGGGACGGTAAACAATTAAAAAAAAAAAACGTTTTGGTGCAAACATACTATTCAAGTCACCCTCGTAGGTCTCGGTAGTCGTGTCGCTCCATTAGTCAGACATTAATCCACGTCAGGGACCATCCCTCTCGGCTAATTCCGTATTAATATGTTTGCAGACATTAAAGGGGAAACCCCGACCTCTATTTTGACGGGTTAAAACCCGTGACGTTAGGCCAAGTTTACTCAGAGTCAGCTGCGACGGATCGGTATTGTATGTATTCGGTATATCAAATTATATCAGATAGGTAGAGGAAGGAAAGGGGGCAATCTGGAAGTTTCTACATGGCTAGATGTTTATACGCCATTCGCTTGAGCTTCTCCTGACTTAGATTCGATGATGATCATCAAAAGAAAGAGGTGTTTTATTGTCTGTTGCTGTTGCACTCGTAAAACAAACGTGTAGGTACTAATGTGTGCCCACTGGAGCCGATGAAGTCTTTATTCAACGAGCCGCAAGTTATGAAACAACGTATTAGCCATACCATAAAACACTTCTATTGGATAGACCAGGGACTCTTTAAAATAAGGGGACCCAGCATGTCACAGTCTATCACATAGGAAAAGTGAAGCCTTGAGGGGAAGTTTGTTTTCTGTCGACTCCAAGGATACCACAAGGGGGCTGGTACAAGGTTATGTTATATGTCAGTGTCCAACTGCCATCAGGTTTTATGTGACATGCCAGTGCCATGGATTCTAAAGGAGGCAAAATATTCCCCATCATAATTCACAATTTTTAAGTTTTCTAACTTCCAGATACTCTGATGTGTCAATTAAGGTAATGCGGCCGCCTGTAGTAGTCCCAATAATTGCAACCAGATTTTTCCTGTATCACCTTTAGTACTTAATCCTACAATAATTCCCATTACCTATAAGTAGGTAGTTCAAAACAAAAATCGTATTTCATAAATTTTAAATTATTAAGCAGTAGCTTCAGTCAGGTCTTTTTTAAAGAGTTTTTATCTACGACTACAAGTTTATTTTAAGTTTGTGAGGTACCTTTGGAGTGAAATGAAATTATAAAAATTTTATAGTGAACACCGAGAAAAACTACATAATTAGAACTACTAAACCTAATCCTATTAGTCCATCCCGAAATTTGTGAAAGTTCTTTGGGTATATACATTCAACAAGGGAAGAAAGTTCAAGTATACATATTACAAATGGATAATTAAATTAAATTAAATAAGCAAAATCGGCACTACTGACTTACCATAATTAAATTCGTGGAAATAATTGCCGGAAATCAATTTCAACAATAAAATAAATTTGTTTCATTTGACAGTTGCCATATTCTGCACTTGTAGACACAACATTGTCAGGTCTCATTTTTAGAAATCATGGAAACCATTAATAATTTTTACTAACAATCAAAATACCTGTTATATTCATAGATTCTCCAATAAAATGGCATACTTGGCATCACTGATACCATTAGAATGAGGAAAGAATAGGCCTCACTTTGGAAAGTAATGCTGGGTCCCCTTACTTTAAAGAGTCCCTGGGTGGGATAGACCAAAATATGCTCTAAATGCGATAGTAGGAAAGAACATGGACAGATATGTCATCAATACTCAAACTCAAGCAGATGGGTTGGAGAGGGTAATGTCATCCCATGGGTAGATCAATTTTCTTGTCATTTCTCAACTATTATATTACTAGCGAAGGTTTTTCCTTCCACCTCTGAAGCCTCTCACTATTATAGTCGTACTGTATTCAATAGTCGGTTGCATAGAGAAGTTCATTTTTGCAGAAAGATTACAACATAAAATTTCGACCTGCAACTATAATTTAAAAGCTGCCGATTCCGCGATAAGATATAGAACACCCTCGAGGTAAACAGGTAGACCTAAACAAGTATGATTTAAAAGGAATTTTAGTTTGAATTATGCGAAAGCAGGACATAAAATTGCAAGCAGCGTGGATTAAATTGCTTCATTAGTTTTATGGGAATAAGTAAGAGAAAACAGTAAAAAAAACTTGAAAGCTAGGAGCATACAACGACAGTAGAATACTGTATGTTCCTCATATACATAAAACTTTATTCTGGTAATTACAAAGCCATAAAAGCAAGGGAGGGGGAAAGGGGAAGTGAACCTCGGCATGGGGTGAGTCAATGCGATATCCGGAAATGGTATAGCTGGCCGACTCGCTTCCGCCTCTACCTAGACGACCATACCACTATCGCAACCCTTATCTCTAGTCACCCCCCTAGGGGCAGAATTTTAGACGCGATGACGTCAGACGATAGAATTATTCGCATACTTTCTACCAATAGGACAGGGAAATTAGGGTAAAAAATAACGAAACCTAGACGAAATTCATAACCGCATTTTTATAATGCCATCACAAAATATTGGTAATAAATGAACGCCAGAATTGTTTTTTATAGGAAATAAACATACGCGTGTGGGCGTTTTTTAGAAAAATACATTTTCTTGTTGTAATAAAGACGGCATGAATATTAGCTGCGAATTTTAAGCTGCATTTATTAGTAAGTAAGGTATATAAAGTTGAGATTGATAAATTAAACAGATTACGTTTGCGCAAGTATCCGAATGATGTAAAAATGACATTTTGCATAATATTTTGTTGGGCAAAAATAATAACTGCGTTTTTATTATTTATAATTACCTTAAAAATCAAGTATTAACAGTTTGTTCTGAAATTAAACATATTGTTTCGCCGCATTTTAAAGAAATTTGAAGCTGTCTTTGAGAGCAAAATTATTAACTGGCTGATTTTTGTTAAACTTTGCAAGTGGATACTAAGTCGCGTTAAATTTTTTGAAATTAAACAAAAATTGGTAACGGAAGTATTTTGAAATTACAAATGACAGTTGACCTACATGCGCCGTAAATAAATATTTAATTTCGCTATATGTGATTTAATATAGTTATATTGTAAAAAGTTAAACAAAAAAAAACAGTTAATATTTTTGCTTTTCCTAAAGAAATGATAAGTGACAGTTGACCTATATGCGCTGTAAATAAAT
This sequence comes from Pseudeuparius sepicola, assembly GCA_963920635.1. NCBI lineage: Eukaryota > Metazoa > Arthropoda > Insecta > Coleoptera > Anthribidae > Pseudeuparius > Pseudeuparius sepicola. The sequence continues at coordinate 21,999,981 of OY987308.1, forward strand.
GTTTAATTTCGCTATATATGATTCAATATAGTTATATTGTAAAAAGTTAAACAAACAAAAAACAGTTAATATTTTTGCCTATTCTATAGCAATGAGAAGTGACAGCTGACGTACATTCGGTTCAGATAAATGTTTAATTTTGTATAAGTTACATTCTATTTGTAAAAGGGAATGATCATCTGCAATAAAAACGTAGTTAATACTTTTGCTTTTGCCGAAATAGAAAATTATCCGATTTTTATCCCTCTTTGTCGATCTAAGTTACTTCCATATTCTTAAAATGTTTAATTTCCCAATATATGTTAGCAAGGGAAGTTTTTTACCTAAAGAGTCTAAAAAATCAAGTTAACATTTTTGCTCGAAATTTCTAACGAAAAATAGGTGTTTTTTGAGATAACTCAAGGTTCCGTTTTTTCAAAATGTTTAATTTTTGTTTCTACCAACGTATTTACTTATAACTAAAGGGCGGAATATATGCATTTAATTTCAATCGAAATATGCGTATATACATGCATCATTTTTATTTTAAATATGCAATGATATGCATTTATTTGGCCAAATATGCAATAATATGTATTTATTTTACATGTACCAATACCTTAAAAAACACCAAAACTGATTTTAGAGAAAAGGTTTATTTGAAGAAAAATGATAGGTAAACAAATACATAAAATACCTCATAAAATATCTATATTAAAGCAGAATTATAGAAACATTTTAATTTGAAATTGTATAGTAGGAATTTATGATTAAATACCTTTCAAAGTTTTCCAATAAAAATATTTGCCTTCTGTCGTTAAAAATATATTTATACATAATAATATATAGAAAAGCTTCTCTCAACATCTGCCGATGTAATAGGACAATATTTTAATTTGGGTAGTAAGGTATAAGGCCAAGGTGCAACTTCGTTGGATGATTTACCATCAAAAATACTCTTTACTGACATTAAAGATTTGAACCCTTCATTATTTTCTACAGTAGCACCTAATGACGTAATCAGAATGTAAAGTTGGGGGAGGGGCTAATTATTTCAAAAAATTCTTCGGTAATATTTACGGCAAAACTATTGTTTTAAAATAAATTTTATTTATAGAAATAACTACCACGCGACAATCAAACCTAAATTTCTACTTTCTAGTGAAATTACCCGGTATAAAACTGAAATTGACTCTAATAAAAACAAGTTGGTTAGCTACATCAGCACTTTTCAGGATTTCTTGACTTTGCACTTCACACTGCGAGTTGTCTCTGCGGGCTCTCATAATCTTACTTATATCTAGTATCTATAAATAAGTATAGAAAAAACATGCCAATATGCACAAAAATATAGTTTTTCCAGAAATATGCAATGTTTTGCGAAATTGAATAAAATATGCAAAAATGCACATATATGCAATTTGCATATATTCCGCTCTTTACTTATAACTTTGATATGGTAAAACAAAATTGCAGTTAATATTTTTGTCTATAGGTCAAATTCTATTTTCCCTGGCCTATACAAAGGGGTTTAGGAAATCGGAGAATATCATCGAACGTTTTCAGAACGAGTTAAACGGACCAATCAGGGGAGAACCTGTAGATTAGCGGGGCACCGCATTATTCCGCGACAGAATTATGCGCGAACGAAATCCCGTGTACGCACACGCGAATTCATTAAGAATAAAATTAACGTCTCCGTTTAAATTCGGCCCGAATTAATTATACGATTTAATACAAATTTATTCGCGGCCAGCAAACAGGGTTGATCAAGCTCGCCGCCTTTCGTCAGCTCGATCTGGATACCCAGAAGTCGTTTAAGGTTTCGGGAAAGAAAACTGATGAAATGATCTTTGTTAGTGTTTCACAAGACAAGATTTCTTGTCTTGCAAGGACCATTCTTGTCTTGTCTTGCAAAGCAAGACAAGAAATTAAATTCATTCTTGTCTTGCACGACTCTTGCTGGAAAAAATCTTGTCTTGCAAGCAAGATTTCTTGCAATTTCTTGATCTTGCATTTTTTGTTTAGTGACAGTCATCGCAAGACTCTTGTTTGCAAGAGTCTTGCTATCAAGACTCTTGTTAGCAAGACTTGCGATGTCCACAGTGCCAGAGAACAAGGAAGGGGAGAATATAAACTCGACGACGGCAGCTTTGATGTTTGGCAGCCGGTGGTCGCCATGTTCTCTGTTTAGAATACAGGGCCGTATTTGGAATTTTGTGAAGGGATAGTGTAGGTCTGTACTCAGATATTTTAAATCATTCATTGATAAACACAAAACAAATCATACATACTGAAATGATGATTGGAACAGGCAAAAATGTTAATTGGATTTTGAAGGAATATTTTTAATTTAAGGTAGTTAGATACCTGATATATTCAGTAGGTATGGAAAGGCGATTTTTCTGATCTTATCCCAAAAATTTAATATTTTATTGATCTTAAAATTGGATGACTGCTTGAGCAATATTTTTTAAGCCATCATTTTGTAGAATACAAATGAAAAACAAAACAAAGGTAGGTATATGTATTAGAATATTGTCTACATCGGATTAATTAAATATACCTACCCAGTTCTAAAACAGTTTCGTTCTTTTGATTATCATAAAAACTTAAAAAGGTGCTATTACCCACTATATTACGCGTTTGTCGCTATTACTTTAGAAGGGTGCCTAACTTCTTGATAAAAAAAAACCTAAGCAATTAGTATCCATAATAGCTACATATGGCCACAGGTAAACGGAGTAAACCCACACAGGTAACAATATCTTATAGCCTGTTTATGCAGACTTAATTTAAGGACAGGATTTATGATTTAATTTAACCCTTTAAATAAAATTAATTATTATATTTATGACTCTCAGCACGTGCGCCTGAAAGCCTAAGTCAAATGCCCGGCTAGTTTGGTTGATATCTGCGAAAAGTGGTTGCTAGGTACGAAAAGTGTTGCCTTTACGCATCCAGTATTTTGTTATCGCTTGATTTCCACTCGGTCTTCGAACTGTCAATGCCGTAATATGTCGGTTGCATTTGCTTGACCCTGTATCTACTGCATAATACGTCGAATCCTATCGTAAAATTTTTCGGAAAACGATGAAATGTCGAGATAAGATACCGTCGCGTCGGTCATGGTCGCTGGGCAAATGCATGCGCCGGGTGTGTGAATTTTTAGTGCCAAAGGGTCTTGCTTCGAAAGGGTCAATAAAGTTTCGGGCGTTCTGGGCTTCATGCACACGAAATTAAGGCAATTACAATATTGAAATGAAACGCGAATATGTTTTCTTCAACACTATATAGTAGGGGAGACATACCGGACACCGTTGTTTTTCAAGGGAGTACACAGTAAAAACGAGATATGAATATTACACTAAAATCATTGTTTTTACTAGTTGTTATATGTATTTTTCCTGATAGGTACAGGTACAACTAATAATTTACTTGTCGTACCATTTAATTTTAATCCCTACTAGGTATTACAAGATATTCCATGAAGCTAAAAGTAATCTATGTGAAATATACTTTTAAATTACTTATTATTCCATTTGATTACATTATTTTACAGATTCATATATTTTACATGTACGATAATTGAATATTACCAAAGACATATATGTCTTTGCATATTACCCCAGCAGTCAATATATTAACATGTAATTGCAACGCCGCTTGGCCGTTCTCCCCAGAATTTCGACAGTCTAGTCGTACGTCGAGATGCATAGGCATTGTCTCGGCAGAGTGCTCTATAATAATAATTATTAATTATATTTATAGTATTAGCAATTTTCTTACGCTGTGTTTGTATTATTTAGTGTACCTGTGTAGTAAAAACCGGAAGGACTGTAATAAATGGCTGCTACATGTATACAACTGCACAGTGTGTCATAGCAGAAAATTTGGCGTCGTATAATATAGTATATAGTATAATAATATAATATAGTAAAATAATGTTTATTTTTTTAAATAAAACTATTAAAAACCAGTAGGTGCAGAATAATTTCCTTCTCACAATTTAATATGGTTGCAGTACGTTCTGTTTCAGTAGGTATTTAAAAATATTTTATTGAACAAACATATTGCACGATTTTCTATTAGGTTTCTTTTATCATCCCCATGACCATTTCGGAATTACACACATAATGAAGTTACTGACTGTTCAAATAGGTGGACATATTATAATTTTAATACCACAAATACAAATTGAAAATTTATAACAATAATAAAATAAATGGAACAAAACTCGGAACAAAACAACAAAAAGTGTTTAAATAGTTATAAGTATTGGAGAGGTATAAAATTAATTCAAGCTTAAGTTTAGGCCTCCCTAGTAAACCAGTACATTTAGTGAAATAATAGTTAGGTATTTTGGCACTGAAGTTCAACAGTGAGGTTGAAACGTTGAATGATCATATTGGCTGGGTTTTGAATTGGCTACGTTTAATAGTACATCCAATCTATAGTACATCCAGTCTGACGTTTGATAGTTAAGCTCGCCAAGGGCGCCAAGGTCAACTTTATAGAAAAAAACCCTACAATAAATATCTACTTTAGTACGGACTTCTGAGCTTTTAAGCGATTTTGAGGCTCTTTAGTTCCGATCAAAAAATATTTTTTTAAAGGAAGACTGATTTCAATCAGGTCGGCAATATTGCTTATTTGTATTGGGGCTTCAATGTCGGTTATATTTTATCAAATTTATAAGACTTTTTCTGACGATTATAATGAAGAAAAGATTAACATTTACTTAATTTTCCCCATTATAATCAGTGGAAAAGTAGTGGCGACATAATTTCCAGCACCATAATATGTATACCTACTTAAAAAGATTTTTTTTTTATTTATTGGTACTTGTAAAATTACTATTACAACCATTGATTTTTTCTTGTATACTGATTTAAATACTGGTAGCCTACTATAAATATTCAAAATGCATGTTTATTCAAGTTTTTTTTTTAAATTATTTTTCTACGTATAAAATTGCTGTTGGGGAAATGAATTTTTCTTTGCAAAGCCATGTAAAATTCAGTAATTTAATGGAATGTAGGGTATTATTACATTATAATAACATGTAAATATTACGTTTAACCAGGGCCGTAGCTAGGGGTTTTCCATGGGGGGGGGGGGGTTCAGGTTTAAGGTTAACTTTTTGAGCATTATCCTCAAACATACAGGGTGAGTTTTTTCGATGACCACTATGGGGATCTCGGAAACTAGCAGAGCTAGAACAAAGGTTAAATGGGGAAAGAATTGCGGTTTTGAGTGCTCAATGTAATGCCCCTTTTGTATTTTTAAAAAAGTTCATGTCTCACTAGACATTTTGAAAAGAGTGATTTTTTGCTATTTCATCAGATCTCTGTAGCTCCGTTATTTCTGATTATACAGAAAAACTATTGAGACAAAAATTGTAGATAATTTTGGGCTTAATAAAGATAATCCAATCCAATTTTTTTTATGTTGTATGTGATTTTTGAGATATGAGATTAACTTGTGTTTTTTTTTAAATGTAAATCATAGTTGGCTGTGACACTATCAAATCGGCCATTTTTTTGAGCTTTCCAAAGATATAATACTCGGCATAGTTATTATAAAAAATAAAAGAGCTGGCTTATTTTCTGTTTTTTTTAATTTTCACAGAGTCAGCCATGGAATATTTTCATATATTACGTTCTATTTTATAATAAGACATACTTCAAACTTTCAAATAATATTTTATTTTTAGCTGGTAATAAAATGTAACAAAATAAAACAATAATTAAAAAACTCAAATTCAAATTATTAGATATTATTTTAAAAGGTCACCTTTTAAAATAAAAAAGGTATGCAAATATTGCATCTTTTTAAAACTGAATTTGTCGCCTTTCTTAGAGAGCGCCTGTCAATACTGGCAATTGCTTCTAAAGCAGCTGCTCTTAATTCACCAATTATCTCATACTTTATTTTGTACTGTTCCCCACAAAAAGAAATCCAAAACAGACAAATCGGGGGATTGGGGCGGCCAGGAAATAGGTCTATTTCTCCCTATCAAAATTTTGATAGAGCTGATCTACGTAATTTCTTACGTGCAAATAATTATGTGGTGCGGACCTCCATCATGATAATTTTTGTTTTATTTTGTTACATTTTGTTACCAGCTAAAAATAAAATATTTGAAAGTTTGAAGAATGTCTAATTATAAAATAGAACGTAATTATGAAAATATTCCAGGCTTACTATGTGAAAATTAAAAAAAAAATCGGAAAATTATTAGCCATAGCTCTTTTATTTTTTATAATAACTATGCCGAGTATTATATCTTTGGAAAGCTCAAAAAATGGCCGATTTGATAAGGTCACACCAAATATGATTTACCTACATTTAAAAAAACACAAGTTTATCTCATATCTCAAAAATCACAAACAACATAAAAAATTGGATTGGATTATCTTTATTAAGCCCAATATTATCTACAATTTTTCTCTCAACAGTTTTTCTGTATAATCAGAAATAACGGAGCTACAGAGATCTGATGAAATAGCAAAAAATCACTCTTTTCAAAATATCTAGTGAGCCATGAACTTTTTTAAAAATACAAAAGGGGCATTACATGGAGCATTCAAAACCGCAATTATTTTCCCGTTTAACCTTTGTTCTAGCTCTGCTAGTTTCCGAGATCCTCTTAGTGGTCATCGAAAAAAACTCACCCTGTATATTGCCAAACGCAAACGCTTGACCTTTATTGGCATGTTACATGTTATTACAATCATCCAAGCAGTACAATCGGCCAGCACGATTATTTATTTTTCCATTTTGGCGGGCGCCGGGCGTGTTAATTAATTTTATATATTATACCGTCATGGGGGGGGGGGTTTGAACCCCTAACCCCCCCCCTTATATACGGCCCTGCGTTTAACAATAATTAAATGCTTGGAAAATTGTTTCCGAGGAATTTTATGAAACTGGAGGTACAAGTAATTTTACCTATACAAGTTAGGTATATTGTTGCCAATGTAAGACATGGTAGAATTACCGAGAAATTTTTTACCGTGTAGGCTGGTATCTACAATGTTGCCGCGGCACGTGCGTGAGGAACTAGCATATTAATCACCTGTGTACATAAATCCACCGGCCCAAAAAACGCCAAAACCCCCAGTCCTTTATTACTAATGTATGCACATACCGAATGGGGCCCCGTTTTCGTCTATTCCCCGGGCTGCACTAGCCGTGCCCTATACCGGTTTATGTGTAATCGTAAAAACAAATAACCCCGAAGATGATTAAAAGGCAAAACGATAAATTAGAAGAAAAAAGTTAATGAAGAGATCTCGGCCAGATACAAGCCGCACCAATTTAGTGTTTATACAACGTTGCCTAATTGTTATTTATGGGTGCGCGGCTTGATATTTCATTTGTTGCCGCCCTTGCCGTACCTATCGTACAGTCCCGGGCAAAATTCAACTTGTAGCGAATCGCCTGCAATGCGGCAAGTCGCCTGATAATCGTAACAATTTGTTTTGTCAAACGTTGAAACGCGGGGCAAGCAAACCTTAGCACTAGGGTAACTCGACACCCCTGGTCGAAAGCCAGCGGCCAAGGTGAATCCTGGAGACCGTTGTTGCTACATTATTGGTGAAGTCAGTCTTGATGATTTCTCAGTAAAGCCATAATTCGTCGACGAAACGAATAATTCTAGAAAGACAAAATCCTTTTTGTCGCGTTACGAAAAAAAGTTACAGAGGAACCCGAAACGTAACGACGAATTGTACCCGACTGTACCCCTGGCGTCTCAATTACCACGAAACGCCTTCCAAACAAATTGCAATAAAGGCCAGTGTTGCCCTCGAAGAGTCGTTAAAAACGTTTATAGATTTCTTTTTTGCCCTCGCGTACCTCTCAATTAGAAACGGCCTGATTGGGGGGATTTTTGCCTTGATTGGGACGGCGAAAATGCGCGTCTTGGAAAAACACCGCCGGAATAGACAACGTACGATTTAAAATTCAAAGCAGCCGCTACTAATATACATATATTATGCGGACAAAGTTTCGTAATTTCGCTGTCATTTTACCCAGAAATTGCAGATATTACTTCGCTGCTCGCAGTGCGGTTGCCGGCAATTATTAAATTTCACCATCCATCATTCGTACGACCTGCGATGTTTCGTGTTTCGCTTACCGTATGCAAATGTGCATTTATGCCTCAGCGAAGTTCAAGGCTCAAATAATGTTCAGTCGGTAACGCCGTGTTGCCTAATACCGACCTCGTTAATCAAGTATAATAACCACCGCCCCATACCCTCCTTTAGATTCGCACCACTTCATTCCAAATAACCCACACACCTTGAACATATTTCAATTCTTTCCTCTTAAACCAAGAAACACTAACTTTTTACAAACAGGACAATGTTAACAATAATAATTTGAGGGCACTCACCACTCCAGACTAACCCACACACTAACCCTGATATGGGTTGTCCCAAAAGAAATTGACGCCTCTGGAAAATAAAAATGGCGTATGGTAATTGACTACAGGAAAGTCAACGAACGAAAAGATGACAAATACCCACTACCGATCAAAACTGACATTATAAACAAATTAGGACGCAGTCAGTATTTCACTATATTAGACCTCGCGAACGGATTCCACCAAATTGAAATGCAACCAACCGATATCCTAAAAACAGCTTTCAGTACAGACACAGGGTATCACGAATTTTTGAGAATGCCCTTCGGACTTAAAAACGCACCGGGAACTTTTTCAGCGAGTAATAAATGGTGAGCAAGTAATGATCAGAAAGACGTAGAATCGACATCCGGACCATAAATAGGTTTCTGTACCATCTAAACACCAAATCCTCTTTAACATCCTTCTAAGCAAGACAATCATCTTGAAAGTTATAGGTACCTGGCGCAAAGGAACACCTACAACCTTAAACACGATTCTGTACCTTCTTCCTTATAGAAGAATCTTCAATACTAAGTTCGAACACTTGCCTCTCAATTATAAACCATAAATATACCATATACCTTGAATGTGATGAGAAAGTAACTGTCAGAAAGACGCAGTATCGGCATTCAGGCTCCTAAATATCTTTGATACTAAATCCTCTTTTAGACACTTTTACATCTTATAACTAACTCTTGCTCAGTATTTATCACATGACTCCAGTGGCGGATCTACGGGGGGGGGGGTTACAGGGGCTATAGCCCCCCCCTTGGCCTAATACCGTAAGGTAGGCACTTACAAAATATGTCTGGCAATTAGAGATGGTGTGGAACTGCGTTTTCTTGGAACAGGTACAATCTGTTTCAGTTCCAGGCAATACCTGTTCTTAAAAAACCTGTTCCAGCTCCAATACTATTAACTTCTAGTCTTCTAAGGCCGTGGTCCGAATCGCGCTGTCAGTGCTTACAGCGCTCAGATCTTTTACAACAGGTACGATTTGATTCACTCGCTGACAACTCGTTTCGGACCGGTTGTAAATGCGCTGACAGGAACATGCCATTTTGAGGTTATGTGGGCGTAAAGGTCGCAAAGTAACTATTATTATTGAATATCGACTCATTGATAAATATTGCTTCCGTTTCTAAAGAGGGTACGCTAAATAGTTTTTATAGTACAAATTTAAAAAATTGGCGAACGCAATGGGATTGGGACAGGGCCCGGCACAGAACACGGGTCCAGTCAACGCCTTCACCGATCGACAGTTCACGTTCACAGTTGTTCTATTCTATTACTACGAGCGGAACTGGAACAGCGGAATGGAACTGAACGAAACTAAGAATATTAATGTATTAATAGTATTGTATTTTAATGAATAAAATGAATAAAAAATGTGTTTCCTATTTTATTACAAAATTTCGGAAATAGAAGCCCCTCCCTTGACTCCAGCCTAGATCCGCCACTGCATGACTCTAAGAGAGAGACTCACCTTGGAAGTAGCTCTTGGTGCGCAGGTAGCTGACAGAGAGACGCAGGATCGACAGCCTGTCCAGCTTGGACAGGATGTTCTGCTCGAAAGGAAGAAGGCTGGCCAGGTTGTCCAGTTCTGCGTTGAGGCGTTCGCGATGTCGTTTGCTCGGGTTGCTCTTGGTGACGCCATCTTTGGGGGTAGGTTTCAAGCTGCAACAGAAGGAGGAGAACCCGGTAAACGGTGCAATCTTCAAAGATCGATTAAAGTTTTACAATGAAGATACGAGTGCAACTGTTTTCTATATGTACAACCTATAGCGTATCTTCTTGTTTTCTTTTTTAGAACGCTACCTGTACCTGACAAGTAAATAGTAGAGCGGGGCGCAACGAGCAACCGAGAACGATAATTATTTTGGACGTCTCCGAAAATCTGGACTAGACTCCAAAAATTATACGGTGTCGGCTTGTGGCCGTTTTTGCCCCGAAACAGGTTTTCGAGGGGATTTCTTTTCTTATCGAGTTTTAATGACTGTTATTATCCTCCGCGGTGCTCTATCTCGGTCTTTTTTTTTATTTCAGACGAAACCGAACGTACGAATTAGACGAATGCGCTCCTTTGTATATATCGACTAATATCCCTGATAAAGGTCTTCGCTTTTCTGCATATTCAATTTTAAGGGGCGTTCTAACCTTATTGTTGTCCCAAATAATGTCTTCGTTTGGCAGAAAAAAATGACGAATGAGGGCAACTGTGCAGAACAATGGCAGAGTTAGAAGCAACACATTAATTTTCCACGGTAGGCCAAACAAGACGTACCTAACGTCAATTTTTAATTAATTTGTCAGACAAAGTGTATCTAAGATCATTAATTCTCCGTTTGTGAAGGGTTCTGTGGGACCTAACTGTAACTTAATTGCCTTTAACCTTTTATTTGCGACGCAACAGACAAAAGTATTTCTCGAAGACTGGGTAAAAATGTTTGCCCATAGAAATAATTAAGGCATTTTTTTTACAAACTGCAAACGACGACTAAACGTACGTTAAAATTTATGTAATACTGAGAATGCCACATGTGAATAGTTCTCAAGCCAGACGTAATTGTTCGAAATTGCTAGATTTCTTTATCCATAACTATCAGGTGCATGACGTACACAATAAATGGTAGAAAATTGTTTTCTGCCGCGCGCATTGTAATGCGATACAATAAAAGAGAAATTTTTTGTAGTGGATTCGCTTTTTATATTGAATATTAATTAAGATACAGAAAATTAAACAATTTTCCTTTAATCGCTATTTATATTACTAGGGAGGTGAGTTTATACCAACCTCATATTTAGATCTAGATTAAAATCTAAGGGAGGAAACCTAAGAACACGTTTCTCGAAAATATAAGATAAAAAAGTTAGAATTGTCCAGGAATAGTTATTTATGTACCTACCAAGGTACTGAAGTTCAACTTTTTAAGACTTAACTAGTTGCAAAGACCTCTGGCCGAGGCAAATTAATCACATGAGTCATAAAAAGAACTTCAGTGCCGAGGTACATATTATATGTTTTATTACGCAAAAAAAAATAATCATAAGGGATCACCCGTCCATGAACCGACTGCGCGCGGCGTTGCTTGACTTTGACGATCGCTCTACCTAGGTCAAGTATGACGAGGCACGGCGCTTCCCAACAGAGACTCCAAACTGCTGCCTGTTGTGCAGCCTCCATGAAAAATAGTTAGATATTCAAACCTACTGAAATATTTATACTAAAAGATTGCGCTGCTATAGGTAACAATTTCGCAGTGTGTACGAAAAGTTAAATGGGCCTTTATCGGTCGGGTTTTGAATATTTGGTCACTTTTGAAGGCCTACTTATTGAAAAAATCGTACAATCGGCTACTTCAGTGCCGATTTCTGAGCTTTCAATGACGATTTTCAGACACTTCACTGCCGACTTCAAGAAAAACATATTATACCCATCCCTCGAAGCTCTAACCACCGGTTTAACATTCGGTAGCACATTGTTATTTCGCTTAATATCATCTAAACTGCAGCCTAATAACAGTCCAAGCGATTAGGGGGTTAGCAGGTGAACCCCACCTATAATTGCTACCCTCTCTGCTAGGGTTGTGACGGGAAAATAAAGGCAGATGATTATATTCGCATAATTTTTGCCCTACAATTACATTTAACTACCTGAGACGCAGACGGTGTAATATTGTAATATTTTAATATTAATGGGAAAATGGAAGTTAAGATTTTATTTGGATTTAATTGGTTGGTGTGTTAGGGGTAGTTGGTACCTGTTACGGAAAAATTGATAATAATAATTTACTTTATACCAACTCGTAATTCGTAACTACCTAAAGTCCATTGTAGGATATGTATCGATGGTGGATGACAGATGCAGATTCGGTTGCCAATATTTTGCACCAGGAACTGGCTGAAAAACTGCTGCTTATGCAGGCAGAGAGGGTACCATATTACAGCTACACACCAGAGCCTGTTCTTGAAAAGAGCAACTACAAGATGTACTGGGATCGTATCTACACTTCTGACAGATCAACGAGTTACCCATAACAGGCCGGACCTTATAATAGTTGATAAATTTCTAGGAAGACAACTCTGATTGGTGTGGCCATCCCAAACAACAACAACCTGGGTGTGAAGCAGGCCGAGAAGATCGCGAAGTACGAGACTTAGAAGAACGAATTAGAAAGCAATGGGAAGTGGAGAACCTTCAGTCGGTTTCAATCGTCGTGTCAACAACTGGTGTTATACCAAAAACTCTGCTGAGAAACATCAAAGAGCTGGGTCTAACTGAAAATCTTTACAGGTCCATGCAGACAGCGGTACCTACTACTTGCGACAGACCGAACCGTCAGGAAATTCATGGGGAATGCAGGAAAATCCAACAACATCAGTGTCAGGTCCGATAACATGGCAAGGGTCTCGTCCGAGCCAGATCTTCATGGTATCTGTGGTACCCGGGATCTGAGTGAATGTTCTCCGTAGAGAGAGTGCGAATGCCTTTTGGATCGAATAATAATAATAACTTTTAAACCTAGAACAAATGATAAATATGAAAATTGTAGGGAATTTCCTTGGGATCTCAATGAACTGATCAGAAAACCAATTGTCCAGTGATGATACACCTATATGTATTATACATTATATATACTAGAGCCGTTTGTCTATTCATTTTGCATTAATAGTGTAAAAAACAATTGAGCGAAGGAATGATTTTTTCACATAACCTAATGACACTATGCAAATTGCACTGACAATAATGATATTTGCTACAGATTTTGACCGCTCAACTAAATACCCGATTACCATCATCGATCCTAAACAAACAACAAACAATACCACCTCGAATCATCAGCCGGCAACCTGTTTCTTGAAAGATCCCAGACTGCCACGTGCCAAACCAGGATCAGAATCAATAAACCGAGTACCTGCCTCGCCCCGTGTTTGATTTATTAACCCGACGACCGGTGTCGTCGCGTCGTGTCCCATTGAAGAACATTATGTTCAATGATGGAACCAGTCCTAAGTCGATAACAGGCATGTTAACAACTAATGAGTCGATCGAATCGTTGACGGGCAATCATCGAATTATTGGGTGGGGGTTTGCCTTCTTCCGAAGCGAAAATGTGTACAGGGTACAGGACGTCACATATACAGGGTGGCCCACCACGAACTGCATCGATCTCTATATGGAAAACTAAAAGTGGGAAAATTCTGAAAATTTGGCACCTCACTGCCGATGGGCGCTGCTCAACTAAAATATGTTGGTGAATCTAGCACTTCCGGTTATTCCGGAAGTCGATATCAACTTTCTTATCTCAAATGGAACACCCTGTATATTATTGCATTTTTGGATTCTAGGCAGCATTTTGGAACAAAAACTTGCAACATGTCCTATATCTAAATCCAACCGTTTTTGAGATATTTGCATTTTTCCGAAAAAAATTACAGGTGCAGACCTAAAGTCAATTAGCAATTTATACGAGGAAACCGCGAAATTTCAAAACGAATTTTCGGCGTCGTGTAACAGAAGCCCTGACCTAGTGATCTCTGCTGAGAAATAAATCCGTTCTTATACAGGGTGTTCACAAAATATGAATAAAAATTACATTCAAAATGTGCTATTCACCAATAAAAATGATGACAACTTTGTGTAAGGTTTCCTATACCTAAATGAAGTAATTTTCGATTAATTTACGAAAAACCCACTTTTCGCCCATAAAATGCGGTTTGCTTAACGCTTGGAAAATCATATTAGCCGTGGACGTTGAAAAGACAATCGCGGCTGAGGAAATGTCACTTGGTTTAGAAATTATTGTCAACAATAATGCCGGCGAGCTTAAATTACACAGACGAAGATTATGTATCGCACGTTCTTGATATTACTTTGTTGCATTCTCCGTAAACAATAAACAAATTTAAATAATCTTGGGTCATATACTCAGATGTGACAATTAAAGAATTTCAACTATACAATAAATTTGTTTCATTTGACAGTTGCCATATTCTGTATTTGTAGACACAACATTGTCAAGTCTAATTTTTAGAAATCATGGAAACCATTATTAATTATTACTAACAATCAAAGTACCTGTTTTATTCATAGATTCTCCAATAAAATGGCCTACTTGGCATCACTGATACCACTAGAATGAGGAAAGAATAGACCTCACTTTGGAAAGTATAATGCCGGGTCCCCTTACTTTAAAGAGTCCCTGATACCTACATTGTGACCTCTAAGCTTTGCCAGCAGAGTTAAAAACATCATGCCCGGTTCTATCCTTAGCTGGCACCAATTAAAGTCGCTTCAAATGACATAGAAACCTCATGTTATTATCCGGCCAGTTGTACAGCGCAACCAGTCAGGAAAATAACCGTTTGGGTACGTAATTATAGGCCTTGCTTTTGAAGTAGCAAGACGCAAAACAAAATACACGTCGAGATCCTCCCTTTACTTTTGTTTTCGTTGTGGACAAGTAGCGGAAAAAGGTTCTTGGGAGAATTTTTTCGAAGATACAGTTCATAGTGGTAATTATTACTTTCAAATCTTCGACCAGTGATCAATCAACAGATCTACAACGACGAACAGTTACAAACCTTGCTTTTAAAAGAATATATATACAAATGTGTCGCCTTGGGGCATATCAGCCCGATTGTTGTTGCCGTAAAATATGTAGATATAATTGCAGGCAATTTTTCTCTCTAGAAGCTTTTTATGAGCGCTCTAATTAATATTTTCAACGCTAATAGCTTCGGCCGGTAAAATAGTAAATAAATGGGCGAGGCAAAACAATATCGAAAACAACAACTGGAGCTTGTCTAATTGGTATACTTGCATATTAGATCGGATCACCGAAACGCTAGCGCTTGGACAATGTTCGGAATTATTCTTTCCAATAATGGCAATTCGTATGCCATCTACCAATAGGATAGATATTTGACCATTTCTAAAAGTAGCTTGAAACTATAGTTTATGTCAGATGACTACCAAAATTGCATTAATTTTTTCGCTTTAATTTAAAAGATGTTGGGGTTTCATTGTTTAAATACCTCTGACGTCATCAACCCCTTTTCAGCTGAGAAATTTTGTCATAGCCCTACAGTGACTGCAAGTTTATAAGCTATGGTCAACTCCAATCCTTGCACTTTTGCCACATATATGATGGTGACGTCAGAGTTATTTCCAAATAGGTGGATAAAATCTATTTCTAAAAATTAAAATTATAATAATCATAGGATCAGAAGAATATCGAAAAATATTGTCAGTTTGTCCCATAAACTTTTTATCAAAGAGGATACCAGAATATAGAGAGTTCATTTTGTCAAATATGTGAAATGGAGCCCAACTTTAAAAGGTAATTAATGCATTGTTTTAAATTGATCTATAATAAATGAAGAACGCAGTATACTTCATAGTTTATCTGAACGATCTTATCGTGTGTGTGAAAAATTACGTAAAAATTGGGCTCACATATTTGACAAGATGAACTCCCTATATTCTGGTATCCTCTTTGCTGTTTATTTGCCTGCCTTATAGACAGATACAGAGTGTGAAAGTTAAAAAAATATATGGAAGGAAAAAAGAAAATGGTGTCGAGTACCCTATTACCAAACAACTGTACTCATTATTCGGGGTCTAATTTAGTCGATAAATATTTGTATCATATTATATAGTGGCCAAATATTCAAAAAACAAAATTTCCCGGTTAAGTTCCTAGGTTAGTAGGACCTGACGGTTAGGCCTTTAGACAGAAAGTTTAGTTTTAGTTACCTCAGTGAAAAATGATTCGTCAGGTGTGGGGTAGGTGACCCGTGGGGTCATGTTTACATATTTAATAAACTATATAATTTGAGAAACCCTAATTTAAATAAATCATATAATGTACGTACCTATTCAGATGCCGAGAGATCGATTTTTGATAATTTTGATCTTGCATAGAAAAATTTCCCGATTTTCTAAACTTTGTTGCTGTGTCCGAATTAAGCGCAATTCTACCGTTGGATGGAACTTTTCCTAAGCAAATCGACCAGCCGAATCGATTTAGCTGGTCCCGAAGACGTAAGGCGCATCGGTTTCGAGCAAATAATTTTTTTGAAAATTCGACCCCTCCATTTTGGAGGTTTTGGACAATTTTGGACATTGAATACGAAATTCTCGGAAACGACTGGACGAAATCGAATTTAACCTTTATTTCCGACATCTACGGGTCGAACTACGTCGGAAAGACCTATTTTCGGGGCAGGTTAATATTTTCGGAAATTCACAAAAGTGCGCTGGCCGGGCATTTAGAAATTTTTTGGAGGAATTTGGAGCCCGGATCCGTGTTCTGCGGGTCAATTTACGTCGGATAGGCTGGTTTAGGAGTCGTCCAGGGCACGTTTAAAAATTTGCCATTTTAGGTTTTTTAGTCGATTTTCGGAAAAGTGCGCTGGCCGGGCATTTAGAAGCCTCCAAGTTCAATTTCGACCGGATTTTCGGTTTCTACGGGTCAAACTGCGTCGGATAGGCCCGTTTCCGGTCAATTTTATTTTTTTTTGCGAAACGGTCAAATTTCAGTTAACAAAGGGGTTGACCCCCCCGAAAATCTCGGAGGAATATTCGCCACGCTCGCAGTTAATTTTTCGGGTACCTGATTTCACCCTTACTTATACATCTCGAGCCGCTGCGTCGATTGGCGCAAGGTAGGATGTTGTAGCTCTAACCGTTTCGGCGCAAATGGCATCCAAATTCAGATCGAAAGTGAAAACTCGAAGTTCGGTTTTTTAGTTGTATCTCGGATCAGCGCCCGTAATTACGTATTCAGATGCCGATAGATCCATTTTTGATCATTTTGATTTTGCCCAGGGTGGAGATGTTTTGAATCAGTTGTTTAAAGTCGTAATTAAAATCAGGATACTTAAAAATATACTCCTGGACAAAATTGACGCACCAACATACAATATTTCAAATCATATTTTAAATTATTTTTGTGTCTCCCAAGATTATAAATAGTAGGCTTTGGGCATTTAATACTGTTTAACTAATTAAATAATGCAATTTGTTGCTTTTCATATAGTTTCCATTAATTTATTTTTCCATTAATTTTTATTTAAAAAATTAAATTTTTGTGGGGTTTATTATGTTGGTGCGTTAATTTTGTCCAGTTTATATTTATTCATAGAAAGAAAACCTTAAAATTTAAAATCGTTTTGGATAAAAATCAAAACTGACAAATTTTTATAATAATATTTATTATAATACTTGAAAAGGATTTTTTTCTTTTTCAAAATTACATGTCCTGGGTATCAACCATCGAGATAAAATGTGATTGTGTGTTATCACAATAAATTTTTATTTCAATTTTTTTCCAGTCGTGCATTTTTTGTTCTCAAAAACAACAAATTATATTTAAATTATATTTAAAGTTATATAGTACCTAGTACCTAGGGTAAGATCAGCTTTGAGTGAACCGAAGTAGTATTTATTCCTTGTGGATTGTTTTGAATGTTTTTCCTTTGTTTTTATAATAAATCGGTAACCTTGTACTGCATATCTTCCTTATGATTCTCAATTAGGTAGTTGCGAGCTCTTCCCAAACTCTTTTCCCACATCACATGGGTATTGAAAATTTGGTGTTTGTGTTGTTGTTGACAAACTGAACTAGATTGTGTTTTCCTACGGTGATTAGGCCGGCAATTATGACACATAACACATTCTGATACGGAATTAGTGACGTTTTTTGAACGATATTTGAAGATTTTCTCGGGATCACTTCCACTGAACCGGTTATTGTCGGCCATCTGCACCATCTGGGTATCGCACGGATATAAGACGACAATAATACGATTCGATACGTCTAAACCACGACCTACCGCTATCCGCCTTACTTAAAATTCAGGAATAATGCGATCTCGCATCGCCGCTGCCCCCCCGAGGTGCCGATGCCGGGAACCAATGCGAGCAGTTTGATCGCTCGCGTTTATCACGTTCATCAGCCCGCCTGATCACTGGGCGCTGTGATGGGGGCCGGTCGCTCACGAACGGTATTAGCAAGGCGGAATATGGTGTTCGGAGGCCAGTAATCTCGGCTAGAAAGCCGATTTTCGCGGCGCGAAATAACCGCTCTTTCCGACACGAGAAAAATCGCCACCGAACGGGAATTATACGTAACACCTGGGAACCTGGGTAACAGTGAGACATGGGTAACAGTGAGACATTCAAAATATCTCTGCTCCTATAAATAACTCATAGATGGCACTAGGTGTGCATAAGGGCAAGACCCAAGGTCAGCCTTCACCACTACTTTCACTCTTCCCGCCCATTCAGTTTAGAAGTTGTGATGTTGCTGTGAAGTTTGCACGCCAATTCTAATTTTTAACGGTTGGATTGAGCTTCTGCAGGAACTGTCAGAAAACTGCGACGGGTTTTTTTATTAAATAGGGGCAGTATCCTATAGTGTTGAACAGTGCTTGGTACAGTTAAAATTCAAAAATTATTTTTGAGATTAGTATTGTTATCATATTTTCATTTCGCAATACCATGGGTAACAGTGAGACAATGTCATCGGGGGAACAGTGAGACGTATTACTACCCATAGGTATGTCTCACTGTTCCCCATATAATAGATAAATATTGCTTAAATTTGTATACTTAGTGTGCTAAAAATTAGAAGGTTTTCAATTTAGTTAATTTAGTCAATTGCATACATTCTGTCAATTCTGTGTATACTTACCTCTTCAACTAAAAGTAAACAGTTATTTCTAAATAGTGGTTAATAGTTAATTATGGAACACTTATCGGATTCAGCTATTTTATTTTTAATTTTATGGAAACAATTTTAAAAATAAACTGGTACTTGGTTTGAGGTACATTACTTTATTATCATTTTAACATTTTTATCAAATCTAGTATTATTTCTTAATAATTTTTATAATTCTAAATTTGTAGAATTCTAAATTATACCACGACGAGTAAAACATGATTCTTCCGCCCATAAAATGTTATTTAAAAATTGTCTTATTTCCTTTGACTACAAAATCCATCGGCAAAATACTAATGTCCTTTCTGCATCGCCGTACTGGTGAAGATAAGTGTGCCATGGAAAAGAAAATCTTATTGACAGTTAATAATACAATAATCTGTCATCCAGTAGATGAACGTAGCAGCGCCGCAGTTTGTCTTTGTTAATAATTAAAATGCCGTTCCAATTTACAAATGAAGAGCAGGCTGACATCCATTTCTGCTATGGAGTTGCAAATGGGAACTCTGCGGAAGCAGCCAGAGAATACCGGAGGCGATTTGCAAATAGGCGCCATCCGCGTCCCTCGGTGTTTGTTAACATGCACCGGCAATTCAGAACTCGCGGTCTGAGAACTAGAATCGTCGAACGAGGAAATGAAAACAATATCCAACAAGTCAGACGCAACAATGAGATTCTTCGTGAATTCGATAGGAATCCTACAACAAGTAGCAGAAGAGTGTCAGTGGCCCTACGTGTTTCAAAGTCTCCAATTTTGCGAGCTTTAAAAAGAGATCACAGGCATGCGTATGTGTGCAACAGAATGGATCACATTTTGAACAATTGTTGAATGTTGTACAAATTTAGAATTATAAAAATTATTAAGAAATAATACAGATTTGATAAAAATGTTAAAATGATAATAAAGTAATGTACCTCAAATCAAGTGCCAGTTTATTTTTATAATTGTTTCCATAAAATTAAAAATAAAATAGCTGAATCCGATAAGTGTTCCATAATTAATTTCTGTTATTTGCGATATTTATCAATAATCTTAGAAAACACATTTTTAGGCAAAAAAGGCCGAGATGGAAACGAAATAATTTATTTACTACACAACCGTGGCAGATACAAAAAAATGTCAAGATACACTTTTTGTAGAGAATTGAAAGAACTTTACGAAAAAAAAATTTACGTTGATGTGAGACAGGTCCGAACTAATTACTTTTTAAATTTAGTGATAGTGAAAACCCATAACTCCACCACTGGTTATTTCAGGACCTTCATATTATCACTAAATATCGTAGTCAAAAAGGTGGTACTACACATCAAATTTGGTTTAAATATCTCCACTGGTTCGGATAGTGTAAAAAATACTTCATATTTTTTCCAACACTTCAACGCCCTGTATCTCGGAAACTAAGCTTTCCCCGATATATGTTGATATAAAATTTTCATTTTAGATTATCTTTTTCTATCTAATGTTAAAGTCCTACCACATAAAAGTGAACCACCCTGTAGAAACAAATTGCTAAAAAAATAATTTAAAAAAATTATTCGAATTTCGAGTTATCCTAAAAAGAAAAAAAAGTGTCTCACTGTTACCCAGTCTCCCCTATACAGGATGATTTTTTTAGGTCTACCACCGCGATTTTCTCGCTCATTTTGCGGCCTACAAAAAAAACGTAAGAAACAAAAATGTGGCAATTTTGGACAGCTAAGTGGTGCTGCAAAAGAAATCGGCATCCATGGCCAACTTGTCGCGCATTATTAAAAAAACCTCAAATTGAGCAAAACTATTAATGGCCGTGGAACGTTTATTTTAAGAGACAGAGGAAAACTTTTATATTGAAAATTGATGGCACTGACAAGCTTTATCCACCCAGGTGCTCAGATAGTTTCAGCAAATTACACAGGGTCTTCGGCTCTCTTGAGACCATGGCAATTTTTGTCGATTTTAGGTTTTTTTAGTACACCGCGAAAAGTTGAGTATGGAGGCCCATTCCTTTTTCGCCTCGCTGGCCAAAATTGCCATATTTTGTTTTCTTACATATTTTCTGTGCGGCCCAAAATAAGCGAGAAAATCGCTTAATCAGAAATAAACAAGAAAAATTCATAGCCTCAAGAGAGCCGACGACCCTGAGTAATTTTCTGAAACTATCTGAGTACCCTTTTGCATAAAGCTTCTTAGTGCCATCAATTTTCAATTTAAAAGTTTTTCTCTGTCTCTGAAAATAAACATTCCACGGCCATTAATAGTTTTGCTCAATTCGAGGTTTTTTTAACATTGCGCGACGAGTTGGCTATGGATGCCGATTTCTTTTGCAGCACCACTTAGCTGTCCAACATTGCCACATTTTTGTTTCGTACGTTTTTTTTGTAGGCCGCAAAATGAGCGAGAAAATCGAGGTGGTAAACCTAAAAAAAATCATCCTGTATATGGGACGGTATAGCGCGGATTTGCATCTGGAGTACGTGCAACGGCGCGTAGGAAGCTGCCCAATCGATTGGTCGGTTTTCTCTTCCTTTCGTATTTCTTAACGTCGTGAGACCGTCTCTTCAGAGCTGCAATATATCATGATCCCGACCACAATCTTACACACAGACGACAAGCGTCTTTGCTGCGCGGGGCCAAATTTATACTAGTGATCTTTCTAGGAAAACTCAACGCCTGCCAATATGAACCAATGAAATGACATAATTTTTGAAATATTAACCAATCAGGCAGGTGATGATTTCGGCGATAATACCACTAGTGGTATGTTCGTAAGTAATATCACAAGGGCATCTAATTTTTCCGAAAAAATCGAAAAAACACGTTGCTAAGTAATATTTTAACAAGAAGCACGAGTGCTGGTGGCAACAAAAATCCGAGTCGAAGACGAGGATTTTTGCACCAGCACGAATGCATTTTGTTAAAAAATATTAGGTACTTAGCATTGTGTTTTTTTGGATTTTTTTTACAGCAAAAATTAGATGCTCGAATGGTATTTGACAAGACTATTTCATAAGTAAGATTATTCTGCATGCACATAGCTTACAAAACATACTACCTATTATACAACAGCTGTCAAATTTTGCCGCGCGTAAACTAGAAAAAACTGCTGACAGGTACTGTCATACAGTTTTTCCATCTAGAAAACATTTGTAATTCAAAATTGCGCGTTTGTGATTGGTGGAAAATAAGACGAGGGAAATAGTCGTATGTAATATCACAAGTGCCGGAAATTTTATCGATTATTTCCCTCATATTGCTTGCATCCAATAAGGTAGCTCCCTTCCATAAAAATCCAACCAATCATATGCCTCTGCTAGCGATAATTGCACTTGTGCAAATTATCGCGGTAATTGCACTTGTGCAAATTATCACTTTGTCGCTTAGCAACCGCGAATCTGTTGGATACAAACACGTACCTACTTCTTAAAGTTTGTGTGTTTCACACTGGTCTAAATTATGCAGCTTATAAATTATGTTGCGGTATTATTAAGCAATCAATGAATTTATATAACTTTTACATTGTTAAATTCTTGTTATTTAGATCTCCGCCTCCGTTTAAATTTATGACACATTCAGAAAATAAACTAACGCCGACAGGGTGTAGGTATAATCGCATTTGCCTTGGATATCCAAGCGTCATGTTTGTTTACTCGAACGCCACAGTCGAAGCTGTCAATAAACTCGTTAAAAATGAGTCGTTTTGGAAATGTAAACATAGAAAAAATTAATACAGAAATTATTAAATCAGAAAATAAAAGGCGTGATCTTTCTAGGCAAAATAGCGCTTTCGAAAAAATTATCGATAAAATTTCCGGCATTTGTGATATTACATACGATAATACCACTAGTGGTATTTTCGTACCATAAGGGCATCTAATTTTTATGAAAAAATCCAAAAAATACGTTGCTAAGTAATATTTTAACAAGAAGCATGAGCGCTGGTGGCAACAAAAATCCAAGTCGAAGATGAGGATTTTTGCACCTGCACGAATGCATTTTGTTAAAAAAATATTACTTAAGAGGGGGTTGCCGACAGCGAAAATGACGTTAGATTTCGTATTTTTTTTAAGTTGTATAGCATAAAATCTAATAACATTTTACCTGGCAAAAATTTAGTACAGACATCTCTGTCTTCATTTTAATCATAAGATCTTACAAGCAGTGTTTTGTTTTATAGGTTATGAAAACCTTGGGAAAAATAATAATTCCAGTGCATATGCTTTTAAGATCTTATGATTAAAATGAAGACAGAGATGTTTGTACTAAATTTTTGCCAGGTAAAATGTTATTAGATTTTATGCTATACAACTTAAAAAAATACGAAATCTAACGTCACTTTCGCTGTCGGCAACCCCCTCTTAACATTTTGTTTTTTGCATTTTTTTCACAGAAAAATTTAGATGCCCGAATGGTATTTGACAAGACTATTTCATGAGTAACAGATTATTCTGCATACACATAGCTTACAAAACATACTACCTATTATACAACATCTGTCAAGCTTTGCCACGGGTAAACTCGAAAAAACTGCTGACAGGTGCTGTCATACAGTTTTTCCATCTAGAAACCACTTGTAATTCAAAATTACACGTTTGTGATTGGTGGAAATTCCCTACATATTAGAGAGAGTCCTGTGGTCAGAAGTTTGTCACGCGCATGGAATCTGTCCCCAATTATTTGTTATCCACAAAATTGATGTTATTTTTGAAACATTATTTTTCCTCTTAAAAGTTACATTATTGTCCTAACTCTCCCAATCCATAGGAACTCTAATTGTATCTAACTAACTTAATTTTTTCACTTTCTTAGTCAATAAGTCTGTTGCCATCTGGTAATTTCTTGAATGATATTTATAACAAAGCCACGAGCCTCAGGCCGTCCGAAGTTGTTACAACAATATATCGACCGTTGCTCGATCACAACCAGAAAACTTTGCGTACGTTGTTTGTTCGCCACCATATAATTATGATATTCGAAATAAATACGTATGGCCTGGTTCTTCCAAGAAGCAGTTCGCGCGGAAACACGTGTTCCGCGTATCGCAATTACCGCCTCGTTTTTCGTTAACCCACCGTCAATTATGAAAGTTAAACGAGGCGGCGACTTGCACCTTTTGCACCTCAAATAATAAATTCCGGCCCGATACCTGACAACCGTAATCCCAGACTACAAGCTGCAAGATGCGCGGTACGGGAGCTTCAGTTGCGAAATTTCGATTCAATAATTGTCGACTTAGCGAGTGGGAGCTCTCGATTTTATTACAGAGCTGGAGTTTCGCGTATTTTTACATACCTGCGCCATTTTCATACATATCTTTGAATAGAGAATACATATCTTTGAATAGAGAATAGCAGGAAGGAGTCAAAGCTCTATGTGTATTATAAAATACGTGAGACGGAAATCGCCCTGAGTAGTAACCAAGTTTTGACACAACATTTTGGTATCTGAAACGGTGGTAGGTGTCAGTATGTGGTATTTAGATACATTTTCGAGTTATTATGCTTAGCTGTGCGGCTTGTGGCACTTCCCTGACCGCCAAAAGTAAAATGTTTAAGGATAACAATCCATCGTACGTAATTTTCTAATTTAAATTAACTTTTTAAGCCATGCACCAAAGTGGCATAGGCGTTTGTGTAGGTACCATATGCAGAGACTGTCCCCGGTCCCGCAGTCGAGCGTTAAGCCCAAATTTGCTTCTTCCTGGGGTTGTTTGTTTAGAGGTTGCATCGTTCCGACATAGTTTTCTTCAAAAAGAATTAGCCCAAATAAAGGGCTATTATAAATTTAAACATAGCCGCCATTTTGAAGTTTTCTGCCAATGGTCCGTTGTCTTCATTCAAAATAACAAACGACATCGAAGATACACGAGATAAAACACTACTCCAAGTATAATATCTGGACTTAATTAATATACCCAGTGTCGGTCCAGGTTAAATCGAACCTTTCTAGACTCGACCACGATACACTTACCCACGGTATGTCATTGCGCATCTTGTGACGTCAGTTGCGAATCAGAATTTAAATTGCTTCATATGTTTTACACAGCAATAGATACTTTTTTATGGGTTTTTGCTTACTTTAAACGTTTTCTTTTAAATAAATGTTGTTAGAAATATGTAGATTATATTACTAGATAAATGAATGAATATTCTGTTGATAAAAAACACATTTAATTTGATAATTATAATTTTACAAATAATTTGTTTTCTTTGCGTTTTAGCTAATCGTATGCATGCAAATAAAATTGATGTATATTTTGTTAAATTAACAGGATTTTTTTTTTAAAGACCGTATCCGTATATTGGTAGACAATAAAAAAATATCATATAGGTATCTAAATAATACATTTATTGTAAGTAAGGTAATCCTGAACTAAGTTTTGGCTTCTATCGACACAAACTCTCCATCGAAAAAAAGTATTTTACAGATGACTTGTTATAGGCAAAGATATTGATAAATATAATTCAAAGCCTTACCAAAAATATAACTTTTTTCTTCCAGTGTTTATGTCGGTTTATGTCAATTAACGCCTTATTTACCAATTAATGCACACAAGCCTCGACACCAGCACAACCTGCACAACTAATGCTTAGTTTATAGTTAAACAACAAACAAAACAACATAATAAATAGTGAGTAAAATAGGGATCAAATAATGATTCCCTTTAACCATAACAAGGCTAATTTTGTATCGCACATTCTATTTTGTTTGCTGTATAAACCAGGCATAAACTCTGTTGAGTCCCCTATTTGTAATGCTCTGTTCTATAAATAATTTGTTTCGTTACCAGATTATGGTCCTTGGGAAATCTATAGTACTTAATTTCCGTTCCCTTACTGTTTCTATTATTATTTGGACATACGCTGACTGCACATCCCGGCATTTTTGGCCTATTTCAAAGCACTGTCGAGCTGGACTGACGATCAGTCAGTTTACACTTTTTTCTTGACACATTAAACTGTAAACTATACAAAATCGTAAAACACAACCGCAGCCGCCATTAAACACCATGCATTATTTAGAATTCGTGATTCGCAACTGACGTAGATGCGCAGAGTTGCCTGGTTTTCGGATTCGTCAGTGACATGCCGCGGGTAAGTGTATCGTGGACTCGACTTCCCGGTGGATTTTTCCAATTACGTGACTCGATTTGCTTGTCCTAATCGGGTGTCCGTCGCACGGAAAATGAAAAATTTATCGTTCTCGTGAACAGGCGATGACGTCGTCGTTCGCGGGCTGATTTCCGCGGGAATTGTGGTTAGTCATGAAAATCGCCCGTTAGTTTCATGAATGGAAGCTCAAACGCCACGTATGGAAGCGTTTTTGACGATACGTTACTGCTATAAATAGTGGGTGGAAGAATAATGTGACGGTGGATTGTTTTGAGACTAGCGTACGCTCGTGCCCAGATGAGCAGTTTTAAAGATTTAATCGTTCAATACTTTTGAATAAAGAACCCCAGGAAGGAGCAAATTTGGGCTTGACGCTCGACCGGGACAGTCTCTGCATATGGCGGGATGCCGTTTCCGTTTTTACAGTGGCGTGCACCTTTGAGTTGCTTCGACAAACTCATTTTTCGTGAAATCAGTATACCTACAATACAAGCAAAAAATTATAAGGCACGTTTATGTCTTTAAGTTTAGGAATCCTTGACAATTTTAAATTTTCAATTATGAAGAAGCAGCTACCTACACAAACGCCTACGCCACTTTGGTGCATGGACACAAAAGTGAATTTAAATTACAAAATTACTTACCGATCGATTATTATCCTCAAACATTTTAGTTTTGGCGGTCAGGGAAGTGCCACAACCCGCACAGCTAAGCATAATAACTCGAAAAAGGATCTAAATACCACATACTGACACCTATCACCGTGTCAGATGCCAAAATGTTGTGTCAAAACTTGGTTACTACTCAGGACGAGAGCTTTGACTCTTTTCTGAATTTTTTTATTCAAAAGTCCAATATAATACACAATGCTATATTAAAACTTCCTTGTGATGGTGCATAACAGCTACTTATGCACCATCCTTATAGATCCACTAGTGGAGAAGTAAACAAATATCGTAAGGAGTAATAATGGTTGAAACAATCAATAAAGTAAGGAAAATTTCTTTCAATTCAGGTAGTAGGATTCTATCATCTTAAAAATATAAGGCAAAATATATTTAGTTAATTTATTCGATAAGTTTGGTTGTCAAATTACGCTGAAAATAAACACTGGATAATTAAATTATTTGCTGTCGTTAAATTCTGTTCCCGAATACAACTTGTTGTATGCCTAATAAATCTAAAAATACTACTGTTGCTGGGGTCCTGGTATTTTCAGCTTTGGTATTACGTAAAATTAACGAAAGTTATTATCGACAATAGGCACACCACTTGTTATATTATCACTGAATATGTATTATATTAATAATTAAACAAATACTTTTGTTTCAGTATAGGTTTTTAATTTTGATTTATAACTATATAATTTTTTGTGGATTTTAAATCTGTTGGAAGTTCATTAAACGTTTTAACCCTTTTATTTGTAACGTAACTGTCCAAATTTTGTCCTAAATTAGATTGTCACATTATAATAATTATTGCGAAGTTCATTATAATAATTATTGTGAAGTTCGTTATATATTTCATAAAATTGTTATTGTAATTGCACAGGGTGATTCAGTTTTATTTTTGGACACTTCAACAAGTGATAGAAAAAAAATAACCGCGCTTTTTTCTATAAAATATTATATCTTTTCAAGGCCTTATAAAAAAGTTACAGGGTGTTAAAGTTTTAAAAAATATGTGGACTTTATTGAATATTGACCAAATTAATTGAGACAAGTCATCTTTGGTACAAATTATAACGGCATGGGTTAGAATAAAACCTGTTAATATCAAACAACTTTAACAACCAGTGGCGGAGAAGTGATTAATTATAGTAAACTTGTGTTTAGAAAAAATGGATCACCCTGCATATAGCAACAAAATGTATTCAATTTCTTATGTAAATTATAATTGTAAACAAAAAGGTAACCTTGACATTTTTTTATGTGTCATGGTTTCATGGCAAATTTGATTTTTTGTATTATTTCCGGGTATTTCTGAAAAATTATCTAAAAAATTTGCTTCATAAGTAAGACTTAAAGTATAAATAATGTGTACTTTAAATAAAGTAACTTTTTCCAATAAAGGCTATACTACTAAATAAAAAGAGGATACATATTTCTTCCAACTTTAACATCCTTAAAAAGGTATAGTTTATACAAGAATGTGCGGTTATTTTTTGGTTTTCTATCACCTGGTGAAGTGTTCCAAAATAAAACTGAATCACCGTGTATATTATATATTATATAGTAATTTTTTTGATTTAAAAACAAAAACTAATGTATCATCTACTATTTTCTGGTAAACACTAAAACAGTTTAATTTCTCATGCATCTAGAAAACATTTACATATTTATCACAATTTAGCTACAGCTACGGTATTTCGGCTCGGGGCTCTGAGGTCGGAATTTTTAAAGCTTCCCTCAAGTCTTCAGGTGAGGTACAGATGCTTCTGGTGCCCCCAAAAAATCAAAAAATGAGAAAAAAAACCCGCAATTTCTAAGAGCGGTTCCTCAGGATTTCCCGTCAATTTCGCTAATTTCACAGCCGTCCCGTTTCTCGAAACTTGAAAATCGGTAGTCGGGAAATTTGGTTAAATATCGGATTTTCGAGGTTTCTTTCGGTACTGGAGGAAAGTACAAGTCCCAATTAAGAAATTTACCACCTGCTTCGATTTTTAGAACGGCACTTTCGGGTTTATCAAAAGACTTTTGCGAAAAAGTAGTAAATATGTTCGTGGGACGGGTTGTACCTATTAAAAAATTAAAAATTATCCACAACTTCTTTAAATAACAATGATCGGGCCCATATTAATTGAGGCAACTCTCTCGATTCAACCAAAGAAATATACTCTCTCCATTTTACATAACATCTTATTCTATAATCTTATATGAGAGTTGAAATCATGCGGCCGGTCTTGGACTAAGAAGAAAGCAAGCTCAGATTCATATCTACTACTTTGAAACTAGAATAGGACTAGATCGTACTTTCAGTTTCCAACTCTTCTTGGTCAAATCTTGGCTTCTCGTCCTTTACGCGAGCCGCTCATTTCCGTACGTTTCCGTTGACACCGGCACGCAGCTCGCACGCGAACATCGAGGTAGGTCACGGATTCTCCTCTTCCATGAGACGAGGTTGGCGTGGTGGTACTATAGGCCACGGCAGCGTTCGTGACAGGCGAAAAGGATTTTACAAGTGAGCGCGGAAGCTCAACATCATTGTTTTCAAACTCGGAAGCTTTCATGTGTTCAAAGGAAGAAGGACTTTGCACTGAAGAGCCGACGATTGACGGCAAAGTCTAGAAATACTGAAGTCGGCTCACTCCTTTGATCACTCGAAAAAGCCGACAATTTTTTGCGACCAGTCGTAAATCAGCGTCACCTCGCACGCTTCGCATTTACGAAATCGCCGTCAAGCTAGTTATACGGGGGCAGATTCATATCTACTACTTTGAAACTAGAATAGGACTAGATCGTACTTTCAGTTTCCAACTCCTCTTGGTCAAATCTTGGCTTCTCGTCCTTTACGCGAGCCGCTCATTTCCGTACGTTTCCGTTTACACCGGCACGCAGCTCGCACGCGAACATCGAGGTAGGTCACGGATTCTCCTCTTCCATGAGACGAGGTTGGCGTGGTGGTACTATAGGCCACGGCAGCGTTCGTGACAGGCGAAAAGGATTTTACAAGTGAGCGCGGAAGCTCAACATCATTGTTTTCAAACTCGGAAGCTTTCATGTGTTCAAAGGAAGAAGGACTTTGCACTGAAGAGCCGACGATTGACGGCAAAGTCTAGAAATACTGAAGTCGGCTCACTCCTTTGATCACTCGAAAAAGCCGACAATTTTTTGCGACCAGTCGTAAATCAGCGTCACCTCGCACGCTTCGCATTTACGAAATCGCCGTCAAGCTAGTTATACGGGGGCAGATTCATATCTACTACTTTGAAACTAGAATAGGACTAGATCGTACTTTCAGTTTCCAACTCCTCTTGGTCAAATCTTGGCTTCTCGTCCTTTACGCGAGCCGCTCATTTCCGTACGTTTCCGTTTACACCGGCACGCAGCTCGCACGCGAACATCGAGGTAGGTCACGGATTCTCCTCTTCCATGAGACGAGGTTGGCGTGGTGGTACTATAGGCCACGGCAGCGTTCGTGACAGGCGAAAAGGATTTTACAAGTGAGCGCGGAAGCTCAACATCATTGTTTTCAAACTCGGAAGCTTTCATGTGTTCAAAGGAAGAAGGACTTTGCACTGAAGAGCCGACGATTGACGGCAAAGTCTAGAAATACTGAAGTCGGCTCACTCCTTTGATCACTCGAAAAAGCCGACAATTTTTTGCGACCAGTCGTAAATCAGCGTCACCTCGCACGCTTCGCATTTACGAAATCGCCGTCAAGCTAGTTATACGGGGGCAGATTCATATCTACTACTTTGAAACTAGAATAGGACTAGATCGTACTTTCAGTTTCCAACTCCTCTTGGTCAAATCTTGGCTTCTCGTCCTTTACGCGAGCCGCTCATTTCCGTACGTTTCCGTTTACACCGGCACGCAGCTCGCACGCGAACATCGAGGTAGGTCACGGATTCTCCTCTTCCATGAGACGAGGTTGGCGTGGTGGTACTATAGGCCACGGCAGCGTTCGTGACAGGCGAAAAGGATTTTACAAGTGAGCGCGGAAGCTCAACATCATTGTTTTCAAACTCGGAAGCTTTCATGTGTTCAAAGGAAGAAGGACTTTGCACTGAAGAGCCGACGATTGACGGCAAAGTCTAGAAATACTGAAGTCGGCTCACTCCTTTGATCACTCGAAAAAGCCGACAATTTTTTGCGACCAGTCGTAAATCAGCGTCACCTCGCACGCTTCGCATTTACGAAATCGCCGTCAAGCTAGTTATACGGGGGCAGATTCATATCTACTACTTTGAAACTAGAATAGGACTAGATCGTACTTTCAGTTTCCAACTCCTCTTGGTCAAATCTTGGCTTCTCGTCCTTTACGCGAGCCGCTCATTTCCGTACGTTTCCGTTTACACCGGCACGCAGCTCGCACGCGAACATCGAGGTAGGTCACGGATTCTCCTCTTCCATGAGACGAGGTTGGCGTGGTGGTACTATAGGCCACGGCAGCGTTCGTGACAGGCGAAAAGGATTTTACAAGTGAGCGCGGAAGCTCAACATCATTGTTTTCAAACTCGGAAGCTTTCATGTGTTCAAAGGAAGAAGGACTTTGCACTGAAGAGCCGACGATTGACGGCAAAGTCTAGAAATACTGAAGTCGGCTCACTCCTTTGATCACTCGAAAAAGCCGACAATTTTTTGCGACCAGTCGTAAATCAGCGTCACCTCGCACGCTTCGCATTTACGAAATCGCCGTCAAGCTAGTTATACGGGGGCAGATTCATATCTACTACTTTGAAACTAGAATAGGACTAGATCGTACTTTCAGTTTCCAACTCCTCTTGGTCAAATCTTGGCTTCTCGTCCTTTACGCGAGCCGCTCATTTCCGTACGTTTCCGTTTACACCGGCACGCAGCTCGCACGCGAACATCGAGGTAGGTCACGGATTCTCCTCTTCCATGAGACGAGGTTGGCGTGGTGGTACTATAGGCCACGGCAGCGTTCGTGACAGGCGAAAAGGATTTTACAAGTGAGCGCGGAAGCTCAACATCATTGTTTTCAAACTCGGAAGCTTTCATGTGTTCAAAGGAAGAAGGACTTTGCACTGAAGAGCCGACGATTGACGGCAAAGTCTAGAAATACTGAAGTCGGCTCACTCCTTTGATCACTCGAAAAAGCCGACAATTTTTTGCGACCAGTCGTAAATCAGCGTCACCTCGCACGCTTCGCATTTACGAAATCGCCGTCAAGCTAGTTATACGGGGGCAGATTCATATCTACTACTTTGAAACTAGAATAGGACTAGATCGTACTTTCAGTTTCCAACTCTTCTTGGTCAAATCTTGGCTTCTCGTCCTTTACGCGAGCCGCTCATTTCCGTACGTTTCCGTTTACACCGGCACGCAGCTCGCACGCGAACATCGAGGTAGGTCACGGATTCTCCTCTTCCATGAGACGAGGTTGGCGTGGTGGTACTATAGGCCACGGCAGCGTTCGTGACAGGCGAAAAGGATTTTACAAGTGAGCGCGGAAGCTCAACATCATTGTTTTCAAACTCGGAAGCTTTCATGTGTTCAAAGGAAGAAGGACTTTGCACTGAAGAGCCGACGATTGACGGCAAAGTCTAGAAATACTGAAGTCGGCTCACTCCTTTGATCACTCGAAAAAGCCGACAATTTTTTGCGACCAGTCATAAATCAGCGTCACCTCGCACGCTTCGCATTTACGAAATCGCCGTCAAGCTAGTTATACGGGGGCAGATTCATATCTACTACTTTGAAACTAGAATAGGACTAGATCGTACTTTCAGTTTCCAACTCTTCTTGGTCAAATCTTGGCTTCTCGTCCTTTACGCGAGCCGCTCATTTCCGTACGTTTCCGTTTACACCGGCACGCAGCTCGCACGCGAACATCGAGGTAGGTCACGGATTCTCCTCTTCCATGAGACGAGGTTGGCGTGGTGGTACTATAGGCCACGGCAGCGTTCGTGACAGGCGAAAAGGATTTTACAAGTGAGCGCGGAAGCTCAACATCATTGTTTTCAAACTCGGAAGCTTTCATGTGTTCAAAGGAAGAAGGACTTTGCACTGAAGAGCCGACGATTGACGGCAAAGTCTAGAAATACTGAAGTCGGCTCACTCCTTTGATCACTCGAAAAAGCCGACAATTTTTTGCGACCAGTCGTAAATCAGCGTCACCTCGCACGCTTCGCATTTACGAAATCGCCGTCAAGCTAGTTATACGGGGGCAGATTCATATCTACTACTTTGAAACTAGAATAGGACTAGATCGTACTTTCAGTTTCCAACTCTTCTTGGTCAAATCTTGGCTTCTCGTCCTTTACGCGAGCCGCTCATTTCCGTACGTT
This sequence comes from Pseudeuparius sepicola, assembly GCA_963920635.1. Lineage (NCBI taxonomy): Eukaryota > Metazoa > Arthropoda > Insecta > Coleoptera > Anthribidae > Pseudeuparius > Pseudeuparius sepicola. The sequence continues at coordinate 22,033,165 of OY987308.1, forward strand.
TCCGTTTACACCGGCACGCAGCTCGCACGCGAACATCGAGGTAGGTCACGGATTCTCCTCTTCCATGAGACGAGGTTGGCGTGGTGGTACTATAGGCCACGGCAGCGTTCGTGACAGGCGAAAAGGATTTTACAAGTGAGCGCGGAAGCTCAACATCATTGTTTTCAAACTCGGAAGCTTTCATGTGTTCAAAGGAAGAAGGACTTTGCACTGAAGAGCCGACGATTGACGGCAAAGTCTAGAAATACTGAAGTCGGCTCACTCCTTTGATCACTCGAAAAAGCCGACAATTTTTTGCGACCAGTCGTAAATCAGCGTCACCTCGCACGCTTCGCATTTACGAAATCGCCGTCAAGCTAGTTATACGGGGGCAGGTTCATATCTACTACTTTGAAACTAGAATAGGACTAGATCGTACTTTCAGTTTCCAACTCTTCTTGGTCAAATCTTGGCTTCTCGTCCTTTACGCGAGCCGCTCATTTCCGCACGTTTCCGTTTACACCGGCACGCAGCTCGCACGCGAACATCGAGGTAGGTCACGGATTCTCCTCTTCCATGAGACGAGGTTGGCGTGGTGGTACTATAGGCCACGGCAGCGTTCGTGACAGGCGAAAAGGATTTTACAAGTGAGCGCGGAAGCTCAACATCATTGTTTTCAAACTCGGAAGCTTTCATGTGTTCAAAGGAAGAAGGACTTTGCACTGAAGAGCCGACGATTGACGGCAAAGTCTAGAAATACTGAAGTCGGCTCACTCCTTTGATCACTCGAAAAAGCCGACAATTTTTTGCGACCAGTCGTAAATCAGCGTCACCTCGCACGCTTCGCATTTACGAAATCGCCGTCAAGCTAGTTATACGGGGGCAGATTCATATCTACTACTTTGAAACTAGAATAGGACTAGATCGTACTTTCAGTTTCCAACTCCTCTTGGTCAAATCTTGGCTTCTCGTCCTTTACGCGAGCCGCTCATTTCCGTACGTTTCCGTTTACACCGGCACGCAGCTCGCACGCGAACATCGAGGTAGGTCACGGATTCTCCTCTTCCATGAGACGAGGTTGGCGTGGTGGTACTATAGGCCACGGCAGCGTTCGTGACAGGAGAAAAGGATTTTACAAGTGAGCGCGGAAGCTCAACATCATTGTTTTCAAACTCGGAAGCTTTCATGTGTTCAAAGGAAGAAGGACTTTGCACTGAAGAGCCGACGATTGACGGCAAAGTCTAGAAATACTGAAGTCGGCTCACTCCTTTGATCACTCGAAAAAGCCGACAATTTTTTGCGACCAGTCGTAAATCAGCGTCACCTCGCACGCTTCGCATTTACGAAATCGCCGTCAAGCTAGTTATACGGGGGCAGATTCATATCTACTACTTTGAAACTAGAATAGGACTAGATCGTACTTTCAGTTTCCAACTCCTCTTGGTCAAATCTTGGCTTCTCGTCCTTTACGCGAGCCGCTCATTTCCGTACGTTTCCGTTTACACCGGCACGCAGCTCGCACGCGAACATCGAGGTAGGTCACGGATTCTCCTCTTCCATGAGACGAGGTTGGCGTGGTGGTACTATAGGCCACGGCAGCGTTCGTGACAGGCGAAAAGGATTTTACAAGTGAGCGCGGAAGCTCAACATCATTGTTTTCAAACTCGGAAGCTTTCATGTGTTCAAAGGAAGAAGGACTTTGCACTGAAGAGCCGACGATTGACGGCAAAGTCTAGAAATACTGAAGTCGGCTCACTCCTTTGATCACTCGAAAAAGCCGACAATTTTTTGCGACCAGTCGTAAATCAGCGTCACCTCGCACGCTTCGCATTTACGAAATCGCCGTCAAGCTAGTTATACGGGGGCAGATTCATATCTACTACTTTGAAACTAGAATAGGACTAGATCGTACTTTCAGTTTCCAACTCCTCTTGGTCAAATCTTGGCTTCTCGTCCTTTACGCGAGCCGCTCATTTCCGTACGTTTCCGTTTACACCGGCACGCAGCTCGCACGCGAACATCGAGGTAGGTCACGGATTCTCCTCTTCCATGAGACGAGGTTGGCGTGGTGGTACTATAGGCCACGGCAGCGTTCGTGACAGGCGAAAAGGATTTTACAAGTGAGCGCGGAAGCTCAACATCATTGTTTTCAAACTCGGAAGCTTTCATGTGTTCAAAGGAAGAAGGACTTTGCACTGAAGAGCCGACGATTGACGGCAAAGTCTAGAAATACTGAAGTCGGCTCACTCCTTTGATCACTCGAAAAAGCCGACAATTTTTTGCGACCAGTCGTAAATCAGCGTCACCTCGCACGCTTCGCATTTACGAAATCGCCGTCAAGCTAGTTATACGGGGGCAGGTTCATATTGACTTTCCATTATTTACCAAAGTCTACAAATATTGTATACCTATTTCTAGACTTTGGTACAACATTATTTATGTAGGTAAGTGTACTGTTAGTTTTTGGTAGGTACAGTTAAACTAAAATACAAGGTAGCCATTACCAGAATCTACATAATTAGTAGGTATATCTGTAGACTTTGGTTGGAACATGAATAAAAATGCAATTTTTCATGTTTTACGTTCATTTCTAATAAAGCCTAACAAACATAGAGCAGACAAAAACATAAATAACAAATAAATATTTAACGACAAAAGAGTTAAAGTAATCATATTATCTACTTTTTCATCCTGTGGTAAATATTTTGATATTTAAATTGACATAAACAATACAGAACAAAATATTACGCATACGTACCTACACAAGCATGCGTCTTACCATAAGCTTCTGGCAATATTCTTAATGGGACAGCCGAGGGGACAGAGCAGTTTTTACTAAACGTTTTCCGGACGAAGTGAATGACTGATCATCAAAATGTGCCTGCAAATTCTTATAGGTTTATATGCCTCTTCAGGTGAAATATTCGCAAATTTATGTTCTCCGATAACCCTAAGGCATTCTTCCATTGCTGGCATCTTCAAATTTTCAATATTTTAATATTATATCTATATTATTCTTCAATTAATACCTAAGTATTAAAATGTCACATAAAAATATCTTAATTTTTGTAGGTATTTACCTCAAACTCAATCTTACCTTTCAGGGTCTTTAGGAAATGAAAAAAGGTAATATAGACTTTTGAACTGGTTTTACAGCCATCCGCACTGCAGTAAAAAGCGTTACTAGGCATCAGTACAACACAGTCACGGTCGGTCGGTAATATTTTGCGCGCACCCGGTAGAATGCGAACGAACCGCTCTCAGCAGCACTGTGTACAGGGTGTTCCCGTATATTTTGACCCCTAGAGCCTCTATTTTCCGAGTTAGAAAAAAATTACTAAAAAATTGTAGGGTACCAAGGTGTATTGTCCCAAAAATAATGGATTGACAGGAATGATCTTGCTTAAGTTGAAATGATTTTCCATGGCAACCTTGATTAAATATATATAAAGATTGTATTTATCTGCAATTTGGAATATCATGCGAATGCTTAGAGCAAACATATAACATAATATAACATATATATATATTGTTGGAATCGGAAATATGCGTACAATTCATTAATCCACAAATATACAGGGTGTTCCATTTACCTAAAAAAGTAAGTTTATCTTTTTTCATAAATTTGCGACGCTCATTTATTTTATCTAGTAAGAGATCCTAACGGTTTAGAAAAAACCCTACAACTTTCGTTTAAGTAATTTTTTTCTAACTCGAAAAATAAAGGGTCTAGGGATGGGTCAAAATATACGGGAACACCCTGGACAGCTTATTTTCTTATAAGATATCGATCGGCTCGATGAGGAGGGGAGCGGGAGAGGGCAAGAGGGAAACGTTTGTTTACACAAGGCTGAGTGCCCGGACTTATTAGTATATCTCTGGACGCTGTTGACGGTTCTTGTCCGTCTATAGATTGTAATAAATCATGCCGTCGTCGTGTTTAAAGATGTTGCCCAGCGACGAGACCCGCCAAATATAATTTCAATATAAGCAACAGCCGTTACGGCTTCGGCATAATACCGAGCGTTTAATGCCGACGAACCTTATGATTACGCAAAGCGTTGTGGGATTACGATGGCAAATTATAAAGAAATTTAGAGTCTAGTTTTCTCGTAGACGCGCTTAATCGTAATAGCGCCTCGGCTATCTTTCAAGTCGCGCGTAATGACCGGTCTGCGTCCACCTGATGACGGTGGGCCTCCCTCCTCTTCTCGGGAGAGAGAAGCGGAGAACATTTGAAAAACGCCCGAAACGACAAATACAACTATAGGGAATTTTGTGTAGACTCTCCGTCGATTCCTATATAGCGCTACCTCTATACAGGGCAATTCAGTCATGATGTAAAAATTTTTAACCAGGGACTCTTTAAAGTAAGGGGACCCAGCATTATACTTTCCAAAGTGAGGCCTATTCTTTCCTCATTGTAATAGTATCAGTGATGCCAACATTTTATTGGAGAATCTATGAACATAACAGGTACTTTGATTGTTAGTAAAATTAATAATGATTTCCATGATTTCTAAAAATTAGGCTTGACAATGTTGTATATACAAGTGCAGAATGTGGCAACTGTCAAATGATATAAATTTATTTTATAGTTGAAATTGATTTCCAGCAATTATTTCCACGAATTTAAGTAATATAAGTGTGGTAAGTCAGTAGTGCCGATTTTGCTTATTTAAGAATTTGTCGCTATTGCACCTTGTTACCAGGTTCCTCAATCCATTTGTAATATGTATACTTCAACTTTCTTCCCTTGTTGAATGTATCTACCCAAAGAACTTTCACAGATTTCGAGATGGACTAATAAGATTAGGTCTAGTAGTTTTAATGATGGTAGTTTTTCTCGGTGTTCATTATATAATTTTTGTAATTTTATTTCTGTCTCAAGGTACCTCACAAACTTAAAATAAACTTGTAGTCGTAGATAAAAACTCTTTAAAAAAAGACCTGACCGAAGTTACCTGCTTAATAATTTAAAATTTTCGAAATACGATTTTTGTTTTGAACTACCTTCTTATACGTAATGCCCACGTAATGGGAATTGTAGGATTATTAAAGGCGATACAGGAAAAATCTGGTTGCAATTATTGGGACTACTACAGGCGGCCGCATTACCTTTAATTGTCACATCTGAGTATCTGGAAGTTAGAAAAGTTAAGAATTGTGAATTATGATGGGAAATATTTTGCCTCCTTTAGAATCTGTGGCACTGGCATGTCACATAAAACCTGATGGCAGTTGGACACTGACATATAACATAACCTTGTATCAGCCCCCTTGTGGTCTCCTTGGAGTCGACAGAAAACAAACTTCCCCTCAAGGCTTTTTTCCTATGTGATAAACTGTGACATGCTGGGTCCCCTTATTTTATTTTAACTACATATGGTAAAAATTAAGCTTACCTAATACGAATTCGAAACCTAAAAAAATCAAAAGTAATACAAGTGAACTTATTACCTTTTTGATTTTGTTAAAAACAACATTGTTTATTCATCTTATACCCCAATTACTGTAAGAAGTTCCGATTTTGTCAGATGACATTCTCCACAAAATCCCTAGGAATTTTCTGTTAACCATGGGTATATCATTGGTATATGCGCCGCAACCAGTTAATGACGTCATTCATTGATTTATGATGTGAAAAGTTACCCAAGCGATACGAAAAAAACAAGAACATAATAAAATAAAAACCCTATTGCAATCACGATTATACCGCTACAAATAAAAATAACTAGGACTACAACTCATTTTAATAATAATTTCAAACGTCATGGAACCACTTTCATTTTGGTATTTTGGTAAAATCTGCTACTTACGGCTGCGTCTATGGGGCGTACTCAGGCAAATTTTATTTCGGTGTTGTGAAAGTGACAATGAAGGTTTTCCGGGTCGTTCAAAAAGGTTCAAACTTTGGGCAGTGGAAATATTCGCGGGTTTTGTACGTTTCGTGAGTTTTACCGTTATCTGTGTTGTTCTTGTTCGTGTTATTAGTAGTTATTCATTGTGCAAATGGGCTCGTTACTGATCTGGCCTTAAGACCCGGTTGCCTTTTTTTCTGCATTGATGCCAACTTAGGTTGGCGAAATTACCAATTGACAGTCCCAGTGAGGACTTCTTGAAATAATTTTACTATACATGTAATCAGTATGAAATTATGACGCCATACTCTGGTCTTTAATATTGTGTTGGTCCAGGTCGATCCGGCACATCCACGTTGGTCTGGTTCCGGAAACGAGTCTGTTGCTCTACGAATTTTGGCGTGTGGCGGACGCGCGTGCACCGAAACTCCACGAGCTCACGAAACAAACAAAAACGCAGGGCCCCCAGTTTATTGTGTGCGAAGATCCCATTCAGGATCTGTGCGGCGACGCCTCTGGCACGCCATTGCATTCCGCGTGCAACTGCGACACACGAAACATCGCCGGCGGCTCTCGTGCAACAGCCACAAACGAATCGCCAACCGAGAACTTTTCGAAAATGTCCTATTTTGACGCTCATTTTACGCATATTGCCCTACTACAGTTTTTTATAGCAGGACTTTAACAGGTCATAGATCTTCAAAAAATAACCGCACTTTCTTCTATAAACTATATCATTTTAAGGCCTTATAAAAAAAAGTTACGGGGTGTTAAAATTGTAAGAAATATGTGGACTTTATTGAATATTTACCAAACTAGTTGAGATATTTAAGTCATATTTGGTATACGCTATAACGGCTCGGGTTAGCATAAAACCTATTAATATCGAACATCTTGCACAACCAGTGGCGGAGAAGTGGGTAATTGGTAAAATTATTTTTAGAAAAAAAAATGAATCACCTTGTATTGTAATAAAAGATATTGTATTTTTTATGTACATTTTAATTGCACACAAAAATGTCCTCTTGGTATTTGTTCGCATGTGTTCTAGTTTAACGTCAAATTTCATTTTTTTGTATTATTTCGGGGTATTTCTGAAAATTATCTAAAAAATTTGCTCCATAAGTCACACTTAAAGTAGAAAAAAACATGTTTCTTATTTTAAATAAAGTAACTTTTTCCAATAAACTTACCTATTTAAAGCTATACTTTTGAAGTTACATAGGGTCTAAAACATTTAAGGAAGATACAATTAAGGTTACGCTCTGTATCTTGAAAGTAAAACCTTGAATGGGTTAGTTTATTGGAAAAAGTTACTTTATTTAAAATAAGAAACACGTTTTTTCTACTTTAAATGGAGCAAATTTTTTAGATAATTTTTCAGAAATACTACGAAATAATACAAAAAAATGAAATTTGCCATTAAACTATAACACATGCAAACAAATACCAAGAGGACATTTTTGTCTGCAATTAAAATCTACATAAAAAATTCAATACCTTTTGTTAAAATACAAGGTGATTCAGTTTTTTTCTAAAAATAATTTTACCAATTTCCCACTTCTACGCCACTGGTTATTGAAGGTGTTTGATATTAATAGGTATACCAAACATGACTTAAATATCTCAACTAGTTTGGTAAATATTCAATAAAGTCCGCATATTTTTTCCAACTTTAACATCCTATAACTTTTTTCTAAAAAGATATAGTTTATACCTGTTAAAGTCCTGCTACAAAAAACTGATTCACCCTGTATAATATATTGCCTACCCGATGTAGAACTTTTGTTATTTCAAAACCAAATATTGTGCTTATCGCAAAAGTGTTTTTCGCTGATAAATTGAAGGTATGTATTATCGGAACATTGTTGTAAAAATTGTCTGATGTAAATCACACACAATATTTGTTGCATTCAATATTCGTAATCGATTAGCGCAACGGTGCTAACTTAATAAGTTTGTAAAATTGCCATTGTTCCATGAACTATTGCAATCGGGCACCGGCAACGTTGCAATGCCGTTTCTCTTGACCAGGCACAGAGGTTGCCACGTTTGGCGTTCTAGACAATAACACGACGAAACTGTTGATTTCAGCCTGAAACTTCGTCTTCAATTATCATAAATTAATAAAGGGTTAAAAGCCGTCGTGTCATTTATTACGTGTCATGTTGATGATTCTACCGTAAACTGAGTACGATTTTAGAACAATTAAAAATATTGTCTTTGGCTTTGACATAAAAATATATAACGTGGGCGTTCTTATTATCATTCCCTTCTGTAGGTGTCGCCGTTCAGCAATTACCATTAATTTTATTATCGTGAATTAGCCGCAGAAAATGGCTTCTTTATTTCCCCATTAGTATCCGAAAAAAAGGCGACCGAATTCGTTTCTTCGAACCGGGAGAAATAAGAGAACGCGCTATCGTAATTTTATTAAAAAATTCGAAAGGCTAGAAAATAACGACGGCCGTTATCTAATTCGGAATGCGGACGGTCTGGAATTTATTGGAGGGACCGAAAAACAATTAAGGATGTTCACGGGTCCTTTCCTCTTTACACACGATGTACCAGTGTGATACTATTAGCATATTTAGTATTCGTTATTCGGATACGATTTGGCCGCGGTAGAAGAACATTGGGTACAACTGGGAATTTCAATATTCACAATTCAATTTTACACTTTCGTTTTTTTTCTTAACCTATTTGTTTCAACAGTTACCGAAATAGTTATTTACATTGCAAGATGCTTAAATGCAATTTTTTGCACAATTTCATATTATACAGTGTGACCCATTTGTTTTGGGGTCAGTCTGTAAAAAGTGTATCAATCGTGCGATTTGGCTGATTTTTTTTTTAAATTGTAGAGCTCGATGAACTGCACATTTTGAACAAAAATTGCCTGGTTCGCATAAAATCCAAAGCCTACTATGACCGTTTTTATGAGCAAAATTTTAAGAAACCATATTAGCGTTTTTTTTTAAAAAAATCTGTGTGCGCCAATGGATTGAGCACTCCTCGAAATGGGTATGTACAAAATTTCATCAAAATATTTCAAGTAATAACGATTTTGTAGAAAAATTAAAAATGCAGCCAAGGTACGTCTTTATTTTCAAAAATTCAAAGTTGGCCATGGAAAATAATTGAATTGTAATAATACAACCTTATGCTTATAAACACAAAACATAAAAACAATTAAAATTATAAAATTTTTGTAACTTCTACCAAGCCTCCATTTTCTACAATGCATTTGTCGTTCCTCTTGCGTACATTCAAAATTACATTTCGTATTTGCTGTGGAGTAATTTCCTCACAACTACGGTTTATCCTAGCTTGCAGTTCTTGTAAATTATGGGGTCTTGACTTATAAACATTTTGCTTAAGTGTACCCCAAAGAAAAAAATCTAAAGGAGTTAAGTCCGGAGATCTCGGTGGCCACTCACAGAAAGGACTATTTCGCCCTATCCAACAGTTTTCAAAATTATTATCTAGCCAGTTTCTGATTAAACGAGCATTATGAATAGGACTGCCATCTAACTGTAACTTTAAACGGTATCTTAATGGTAACTCATCTAAAGCATTTCTAAATTCAATTTCTAGAAAATTCAAGAAGCCAGCCGCATTCAAATTCCCTTCAAAGAAAAATGGGCCAATTATTCTGTCGCGTAGTATTCCACACCAAACGTTAATTTTTTGTGAATATTGTCTCCTTGCATTTATTATAAACTCTGGATTTTCAGCTGACCAGTGACGGCAGTTTTGACTTGATACTACACCATTTGTAGTAAACGTGGCTTCGTCGGTGAATAAAATTTCATTTAAAAAGTTGCCATTATGGAGATATTCACCTTGCAGCCAATAGCAAAATTCTAATCTTCTCTCCTCATCTCCTGGTTCCAGGGTGTGCAAAAATTTTGGCTTAAACGGTTTTATTTTGTTTTGTCTCAAACATCTCCTTATACTCTCTCTGGGTATATGAAGGTCTAAACTAGCCGTTCGAACACTATTTCGAGGATTGTCACTAAAGTATTGCAGAATTTGATTGTTATTTTCAACAAGTCCACGGCGTCCATTTTGCCTAGTTTTTAATAAATTTTTAGAAATCGATCCAGTTTCATCAAAAATATTGTTTATACGTTGTACAGTACTTCGACTCACTGATCTACCTGGGTGTCTATTGTTAAATTCGGCCGCAGCTTCTGCTGCCGAGCGCTCGTTGTCGCCCACGAGTCGAACAATTTCTATTTTGTCTCTTATGCTTAAATATTCCATAATTATGATAATTAATTGTATTGAGCACAAACAATTTCTGAACTCAATTTAGACAGTTTGACACTTAATAAAAGTAAACAATTCAATTATTTTCCATGGCCAACTTTGAATTTTTGAAAATAAAGACGTACCTTGGCTGCATTTTTAATTTTTCTACAAAATCGTTATTACTTGAAATATTTTGATGAAATTTTGTACATACCCATTTCGAGGGGTGCTCAATCCATTGGCGCACACAGATTTTTTCAAAAAAAAACGCTAATATGGTTTCTTAAAATTTTTCTCATAAAAACGGTCATGGTAGGCTTTGGATTTTATGCGAACCAGGCAATTTTTGTTCAAAATGTGCAGTTCATCGAGCTCTACAATTTAAAAAAAAAATCAGCCAAATCGCACGATTGATACACTTTTTACAGACTGACCCCAAAACAAATGGGTCACACTGTACGTAGGTACAGGCGCGGACCTTGAAAGCGTAAGTGACGGCAAATCTAACATCTTATTACGCGACATTGCCTTACGCGCGCCATTGCCAGTTACAGTGCGAAAACAGTAAATTCGGCGCTGTTAGGTTGGCCTTAGATTGCCTGAATAATAGTGGAAAATCGTACAACCCCGCCCACGGTCATTGGAGGCTTTTTTCGCAAAAGTCTTTCGACGACCTCTAATACAACCGTTCTATAAAAAATCGAAGGAGGTGGAGTAGAGTACCCTAACATACTCTTAAATAATTTCTGACTATCAATTGTTTCCATGGCTAACTAGATTTCGGAAAACCTATCCTGGTGATTAGAAAAAATTCCATATTTTCCTAGAAAGTTTGGACATTGAATATAATTGGAAAAATTGAAAATAATAAAAAAAACATTTTAAAAACGAGCTTTTATTTAAGCCATGTACTAAAACGAGTAAAATAAGTTTAGGTTTTCGCTAATATAATTCAATTACAAATTGCGACAAGTTTTTGCAAATTGAAAAGCTTGTCGCGCGACATGTTGATGAAGGTAGGTACCAATTAATTTTATTGGACAGTGATTGGTTGATAAGTATATTTGCCAAAGTATGCATTTTTTCTTTACAATTCGCAAAACAAGCTTTTCAATTTGCAAACACTTGTCGCAATTTGGAATTGAATTATCTTAACGAAAACCTAAACTTATTTTATTATAAAAGGTTTTTCTATTTTCAATTTTATTTTGTGCTTTTTAGTACCTATCTGATTCCCATGTCAGGAGGGTGGTAAAGAAATTTAGTCCGCCATCTTGGGGCGGACGCCATATTGGATTTCGTATGAAGTCATTCTCCTTAATATTTTCTACCCGTCAAGCCCTTTCATTTGATACCCATGTTGGGTATCAAATAGGTAATCCGTCATCTTGGCGGCCATATTGCATCTAGTGTGATGTAAGGGGGTTGACAAAAAATACATCATCCGCCATCTTGGAGCGGCGGCCATTTTGACAGTATTACAATATACAAAGGTGTATGCAAAATTTCAGCTCAATCGGATGTCTGGAAGTGGTTCTAATTCAGCTTGCAAGATTCGACACACACATAAACTCTATTTAAACTAAATGCAAGTGAAACATAAACACAAGTTGTTGCATGGCTAGAGCGTGATACGCACGTGATCGGCTTGCTATTGGCTAGCCGGCAATAAAATCTGACCCGGCGGGCGAGTGCAGCGAGTCGGTGTTTCTTACAGAGGTGTATTGAGTTGCAAGTGCACCTTTTTTTTCCGATATAATTCTTTCGCTGTTTATTAATTGTTGGAGCTAGGATTTGTGTTAATAGTAGTAAGTGAATGACTAGGTGTGCCATAAAAGTATGTTTTTAAAGTTCTTAATACTGGGGCATATTATTTTAATATTTTATATTATAAAATTCATACAGATCGTTCTTAATGCGGCCCTGCCTCGTATTAGCCCTCAGAATTGTTCACGTGCTTCCATCGTCTAAATGTTTACGCGCCACTTGTATTTAGTTTGAATAGAGTGTAGATACTATCAGGTGAGGTTAAATAAAAGCTTGTAAAAAGATATGTTTCTGGGGAAAAATATGCGAATAGATAAAAAGAGACAGATCCTACCCGGGCGTCTCTACCGTCGTCCGCGGCGTTGACGTCTCAATCTTCGACTGCTACCGGACCGGTAGTGGCGGTCGCTATCTGGCCGCCGTCTCCGACGGTTTGTCGGGCGTGGGACGGCCCGACGTGTCGCGACACGGGCCCCCTTTGCATATCGCCGGACTATCGCCGTCCAGATCGTTATTTATTGGTACCGAGAGGACCGGGCGGTATACGAGATATTTTATTTTTAAGATAAAAATTTGAAATTTGAGGTAGCTACAAGTATCTCGTGTAATAGTATATTACATAGCGAGAATTGTAAACAGCTTATTACGTATGAGTGGAAAAGTTGCGCACGAGCCGCGCAGCGGCGAGTGCTGTAATTCCATGAGTATGTAATAAGCTTACAATTCGAGTTTTGTAATATAAGTTTTCTTCGACGAAAGAAAAACTATTATAATAGATAAACTATACTTCTGATTATCTGACAGGCAACAATTAGTATGTTGTTTGGTTGCTATGGTGGCGCGGATGCCGCTCTAACAAGGCACCCGTGATGATTGTGTTTTAATTAAGAACAGATATGTAATTTTTTTTCTACTCCTATGCTAGTAACATACCTATTAAGTGACGGTTTAGGTTATAAGTAAGTCCATTGTTACGAACACTGACACGTAATGACTGATACGTAATAAAAAAAATTACGCATCTGTTCTTAATTAAAACGCAATTATCACGGGTGCCTTGTTAGCGCGGCATCCGCGTCACCATAGCAACTAACCAACATACTAATTGTTGCCTGTCAGATAATCAGAAGTATAGTTTATCTATTATAATAGTTTTTCTTTCGTCGAAGAAAAATTATAATACAAAACTCGAGTTGTAAGCTTATTACATAGGTACTCGTGGAATTACAGCACTCGCCGCTGCGCGGCTCGTGCGCAAGTTTTCCACTCATGCGTAATAAGCTGTTTACAACTCTCGCTATGTAATATAATATTATTACGTGTCAGTCATTATGTGTCAGTCATTACGTGTCAGTGTTCGTAACAATGAACTTACTTATAACCTAAACCGTTACTTAATAGGTATATGTTAATAGTATAGGAGTAGAAAAAGGTTTTTTACATACGCATCAACATATTTTTCTACTTCCGCTTTTACAGGAAATAACACCAACTTTGGATTTTTAGATGGAACGCCCTGTGTCAGTCATTACGTGTCAGTGTTCGTAACAATGAACTTACTTATAACCTAAACCGTTACTTAATAGGTATATTAATAGTATAGGAGTAGAAAAAGGTTTTTTACATACATCAACATATTTTTCTACTCCCGCTTTTATACAGGAAATAACACCGACTTTGGATTTTTAGATGGAACGCCCTGTAGATTTTTAAACATTCGGATTCAGCATACAATTCTGTGTACCCCACAACAATTCTGTCAAATTGTGACAGCTATGTCAATTTTTATTTTTGCATCAAGAACACCATGAACAAACAAACTTAATTTTCTTGAAATCGGCGGTGAAGTGACTCAAAATCGTCATTAAAAGCTCAGAAATCGACACCGAAGTAACCCTTTATTGCAGGATTATTTCAATAAGTAGGCCTTGGCGAGATGTAAACATCAAACGTCAAAAGTGACCAAATATTCAAAACCCGGCCAATAAAGACCCATTTAACTTGTCGTACACATTGCCAAATTGCTACCTATATAGCAGCGCAATCTTTAGGCGGCAGTTTGGAGTTTCTGTTGGGAAGCGCCGTGCCTCGTTATACTTGATCTAGGTATAGAGCGATCGTCAAAGTCAAGCAACGCCGCGCGCAGTCGGTTCATGGACGGGTGATCCCTTATGATTATGTTTTTGCCTAATAAAACGTTTTTTTTTTCCGATTTCAAAAAAATATATATAATATGTACATTGGCACTGAAGTTCTTTTTATGACTCTTGTGGTTTATTTTAAAAAATGTATCTCACTATTGTTAATAATTATTATTGTTGTTATTTACCTAAAGTATAAAAAAGAATTTCAAAATATGACAAACATAGGTACAGTTTAATTAATCCAGTAGGTAATAAAATAATGATCACCTGTTATAATTGGAATAGCTTTACTGTACTTGTACTCAGGACAACGATTCATTTCGAAATATGCAATAAAAAATCCAGGTCCGTATTCAAAAAACTGAAGATGATCCCTCTATCTCAAAAACCAAACGAAAATCTAAAAATACCATGACGTAGTCCAGAAAAAGTTGCGATGAAAAAGTATAATTTATTTTTCAATATTATCGCAAACAGCGCCAGAAAAAATTAAACCTAATTTAAAAAAATTCGGTTTTTCTTAAATATCTCAGCAACCCATGAAAATATTTTAACTTTCTCAACGGCATATTGTTAGGCGCCCAAAGGCGCAAGTTTGCCTCCATTTGACCGACTTCGTATCTGTTACGGTTTCCAAGATCCCCATGTTGAGCACCGGAACTGAATCACCCTGTATACGTGATTACAATTTTGAGACACCCTATAGGTAATTCTCGTCAGTCACGATTTTCAAAAATTTCTGTTTAGACTCTTTTGGGCCAAATTAATGAAAATATGACAAATTTTCAGCAACTTTCTACTTAAGGAGGTCCTATAAGAGATCCTATTCTATAACATCTTTTTTCCAGTTAAGTAGTACACACTATAACAACCCAAAAGCCAAATAACCGTTCTTAAAAAACAATTTGAGCAATCCCCGAGCTCTGCCATGGCACTAATTCAATATTCACAACGCCAGAGGGCGATTACCCGAAATTACAAGTTTTTCGACTAGGAGACACCAATAGGTGAGTGGGACAGTAACCGGCATACAAAAATTATCAACCGCAGGAAAAAACTGTAATTTTCTCACAGAGCCACAAAACGCCAAAGACAAAAACGTGTAATTTGTACTGTGTAATTTGCCGGCATTGAAATACTGAGTTCATTAGACAGGGGGGTATACACCTCTGGGCATCATTAAGTGATTCCGAGACAAAACATTGTAGGTGTAGTTGTTGTTGGGGGATAATTAATAAAGTTTCTGCGCTCAAGGTTATATACAATGTGTCCCGGATAAGAATGAATACAAACAAAAAAAAAACAAAAAAATGATACAAACAGATTTCTAATATCTTTTTTCGTTCTCGAGGTTATTTTGAAAAAAGTAAGATTTTGCGTTTTCGATTTTATTTTTTTCTGAAGTTGTTATCACAGATAAAAAATAAAACACTTTCTTATGACACTTTTTAACGGGCTTTAAGATGGCGTTTTTAGATTTGTTCTACAACATTTCGTTTTTGAGAAACCATCTTCAACTTTATATTTTTAAGTACGGACCTGGATTTTTTGGCAGATTTTGAAAGCACTTTTCATTGCAAATACCATGATGTATGACACGAAATCTTTTTAAAATGTTTTGAGACAATTATACTGAAAATTCCTTTTTTTTATTCATTTTTTTCTAATGCGGCCCTGTATTTAATAATAAGAAGTGTAAATATTAATCAGTATTATCAACAACAAGGCCGAACGAATGTATTGTTGCAATTAATAAATGTTATTGGTTTCATTGGCTTAAAGCTTTCTTCTCACAATTAGAAAAAGCGAAGAATTTAATCCAAAACGCAATGCGACACTGTTTGCTGTACAACAACCGAGGAAAACACTTAACAGACAGGGCCGATTTTAAAATATTAATAATATTATTAATATTTATTAGTAAAAATAAACTGTAAGTTAAATTGTTGACAATACTGATTAATGATTAATATTTAGATTTCTTATTATTAAATACAAGGCCGCAATAGAAAAAAATGAATGAAAAAAAAAGTAATTTTCAGTATAATTGTCTCAAAAAATTTTACAATATCTGTGATAACAACTTCAGAAAAAAATAAAATCAAGAACGCAAAATTTTACCTTTTTCAAAATAATTAAAAAACGAAAAAATATATTAGAAATCTGTTTGTACCATTTCATTGACCTTAAAATTGCGCAATTTTTCCCCATTTAACCGTTGTTATATCTCTCACCGTAGGCAAGATTTCCATGCTATTCATTCTTATCCGGGACACACTGTATATATTCCGTCCAAATTTTCCGTATTTCTTAACAACATTCGCCATAATATTCATAACAGATGTAGCATGTTTAGGTTAGGATACTAGATTCTTCAGGTATCATCATAGCCGAATGAGTAAACCTAAACACTGGTATCATTATTCTTTATGAATATCAACATTTTAAATTTATTTCCAAATGATAAAGAAATAATATCAAGAAATCAAAATTTATTTTTGTGTTGCTTGTTCTACAATAATTATTATTGTTATACGGTGTCCTCCAAAAAGTTTACATAATATAGTTAAAAAATTGTTAATTAATGATTTAATTTAATTTTTAATTTATTTAATAAATTAACTTCATTAAATTAATGATTTAATGATTTACTGTACGATAAAGCTAAGACCTTTAAATTAAAATTTTATTTTATAATTTCTTCGTTTTCACTTTCTAGCTATACCTATTTATAGGTTTTAAAACCCAGACAGCGTAAATTTCCAATTTTTCAACAATTAACATTTCAGTCTTGACTAACAATCGTATATGAAAGTATATAATAGATATTGCCCATATTTTTTTCCAAACCATGTTAAGAACGGTAGACCATCAGTCATCAGCCAATTTTATCTCTTATATAATGAAGATGAGTTTCCTCAGACCGTGTCAGCACTACTTTCTGCTAAAAGCTTTCGGAAACCATTCTCCCATTTATCTTTTTCAACTCTTTCCGGTGCACTGAAAATATTGAAGCTATATAGAAAGCGCGGCCTTAACTAAATAGGGCAATCGATTTTATCAACTAAACATCGGAAGAAGTATTTTCTTTTACCTAAGCTGTTCACAGAAAATGTGTAAAACCACGAAATCGTTATACTGTTGGAAGATGGGGATCATAAAAACTGTACATCCACAATTACAATTAAGCAAACGTAAACGCAGGGTTTTAGGCCCATTTGTTTTACTGTCCACTCATCATGGCTTCCATATAACAAACCGAAAAAGAAAAGTAACCGTTGGTTTTCGAACCGTTTGCCTTAAAATTGCAGCGGTTTTCAGAAGTAACGATTACGTGCTACAGGGTGATTCAGGTTGAAATGAACAAACTCCTGCATCAGGAAAACATCGAAAAATATTGCCAGTTTGTTCTTTAAATTTGTTAAAATACCTACATATAAGTATGGATTTTACCAAATATTATCGCTGCATTCTGCTCTTATATTTTATCACTGATTATCGTTTTTATAATTGAACAAAGGTTATTTTGAAGATCATTATTACTCACAATCTACTCCATATGTATTTAGAGCTTTATTCAAAGTCCCTATAACCTGAAATTGTCGGTAGCAGGAAAAATGTAACACATTGCACGATGTGTAAGTTTTTTTTTTGGCCCCGGAGGTACTTTTAATGACCGAGGCAACGCTCGCGTTGCCCCGGTCTTTAAACAACCTCCTCGGCCAAAAAAGTGCACTTATGCATCTGGCAATGTAAATAACTATTTATCAATCCATTCGCTTTTTATTAGTATACCAAAAAGAATACCTATGTATTTTTCTAATGATGATAATAACGATATAAAATTCTGTTAAGTTTGATGCAAGGTTAATGATGCAAACTTTTTGGGAGATATTTAAAAAGTTTTGCTGGAAAACCAAAGAGGATACCAGAATATAGAGAATTCACCTTGTCAAATATGTCAAATGGAGCCCAACTTTAAAAGGTAATTAATCCATTGTAGGCCTAGTGGATCTTCCTTCCAAGTTTTAAATTAATCTATAATAAATGAAGAACGCAGTCTACTTCATAGTTTATCTGAACGATCTTAACGTGTGTGTGAAAAATTACGTAAAAGTTGGGCTACATTTTGACATATTTGACAAGATGAACTCTCTGTATTATGGTATCCTCTTTGTGGAAACGAAGGCTTTGAATAAAAAAAGGTTTGCTAATGCAAAACAGTTTCATTTTTAACCGACTTCAAAAAGGAGGAGGTTATCAATTCGGTTGTATGTTTTTTTATGTTTGTTACCTCAGAACTCCGTTATTTATAAACCGATTTGGACAATTCTTTTTTTATTTGAAAGGGTATACCTACAGAATGGTCCCATTTAAATTTGAAGAAAAAATTCCACCCCTAGGGGTGGACAAATAGGGGATGAAATTTCATATTGAACCGATTTCGATGATTCTCTTTTTATTATTATTATTACAAAGGGATTACTTTAGGAATGGCCCCATAATAATAATAATAATAATATCCTGATATCCTGGATACCCGGGATCTGAGTGAATGTTCCCCGTAGAGGGAGTGCGAATGCCTTTTGACTCGAGTCGAGTCGATAATAATAATAAAATAATAATAATAATAATAATATAAATTTATTTGCAGTTACAATGAAATCTGTGTAAAGTTACCCCACGAGGCGTTAGCCGAGTGGTTTAGTTACACAAGTTTCATTATAATGTTCGTATCGAACTAGTATCATTCAAAATTTACTTACTCTACGATGGTCCAAATAGATTTTATTCGCATATTTTTGATTTTTCTTAAATACCATTTCTACGACGGTGTCATTATGACACATTTCATTTAGATGTCCCCATGGTCTTCATAATAACACTCAGTGTTATTATGAACGCCATAATGATATCCAAATGGCAATGCTAAATGTGTCATAATGACACCGTCGTAGATTAAAAAAATCACTAAAAAATAAGAAATAAAAAAAAATTTAACAAAAAAATTAAAACCGACTTGCCCGTATGCACATACTCCACTAAAAATTAAAAAAAAAAAATAACAAAAAATAACACCGACTCAATTAAAATTTTAGAAATATTTTTCTCTTTCTAAATTAAGTTATCTTTGGAGTCGGTGACAGTCAAGGCAAGGAATTTAAATCTATTTAGATATGAATACATCATATCCTACATACATCATAACTTACTGTCACCGACTCCAAAGATAACTCAATTTAGAAAGAGAAAAATATTTCTAAAATTTTAGTTGAAATGTGCATACGGGCAAATTTGTGAAGTCGGTGTTATTTTTTGTTATTTTTTTTTAGTTTTTAGTGCATACGGGCAAATTTTTGAAGTCGGTTTTAATTTTTTTGTTTCTTATTTTTTAGTGAATTATTATTTTCTTAATCTACGGCGGTGTCATTATGACACATTTAGCATTGCCATTTGGATATCATTATGGCGTTCATAATAACACTCAGTGTTATTCATAATAACACTCAGTGTTATTATGAAAGCCATAGTGACATCCAAATGAAATGTGTCATAATGACACCGTCGTAGAAATGGTATTGAAGAAAAGTCAAAAATATGCGAATAAAATCTATTTGGACCATCGTAGAGTAAATTTTGAATGATACTAGTTCGATGTTATTTTTTTTGTTATTTTTTTTTTAATTTTTAGTGGAGTGTGCATACGGGCAAATTTTTGAAGTCGGTTTTAATTTTTTTGTTAAAATTTTTTTTATGTTGCGATCCTGCAAGCAGTAAAAAGAAGTGAATCAACCTGTATATGAATACTGGCATAAGAGTTATGTTATACTCGTATATGATTAATGGATTGATAGAGGGATCGATCTACTTTTTGTAACGCCATGGAACGTAGCAGTTTGGAACCACTTACAATTTTGAAACTTATGCATTAGAGGTTGTCCCACTACTTTTTTGGAGACTTTGCATAAAAAATCGCAGGCTTGCCACCATAATTTTGGCGGAACATTCGAAACGTCGACGCGGCCAACCCCATCATTCCTATCGCGACTACCAAAAAAGCGTATTTAGCATAATTCGGTCAGAGACGTAATTTGTACTTCGTCGGTATACCGAATTTATGCTAAGTGCCTGTTTACGGCGGCCCCAGACCGATAATCTCGTGGAAATGCTGGAGATCTTTAATGATACAGTAGCAGCATCTCGGGGCCGTCCGGGACCACAGATACGGCGGACTTCAGCCCCCGAAAACGGTACGAACATAGGGGTGTCCCAACGTTTATAATCGTACTCGCAGAATCGACATTGTTGGAATAGTTGGCGATAGTGTACTACGTCTACTTCATTCCTTTGTTTAATTTTTTTTATTATACTTCTTTGAAAACTCCTTATTTTTATCTGTTTTAGCAATAATGAAAGATGTTTTTTTTCGGGCTAGCGCACTGATATTTAACATGTACCTATTTTGTATATTAATTCGTAAGTGTTTCAATATTTATAGATACATTTCTGTAATATTTTTGGCGTTTTATTCACCTTATCTGACAATAACTAGTTTACAACAAAGCACCTTTGAAATAATTTGAGAGTAACCATGGAAACGCATCATACATACCAAACACTATATTGTCTGCATTGTTTATTTTTTGTCAATTAAATTTATTATAATATGCCGATAAAATGTTTTAAGTTTCCGTTTTCAAAGAAGTATAATAAAAAATGTCGTTCATTACACGTCCAGAAATAGATTTTTCCGTGCTTGCATGACTTCCATGAATTTCTTTGGTGGTTTTACCAATTTTGACGCCACTGCTTCTTCGGTCAGGTTTCAAGATGGTAGAACGCCACTTTACGCGTTCTTTCGTGTTGAACCTGTATCAAAATGAATAGAACACATATACCTACATAGAGCCCTTCCAGAGCATATTATTGTCGGTGACACCTAGAGTACTAAGCCACTTTCTAAATTTAGTTTCTTCTCTTGAAAACCTAAAAATCAGCAAGAAGTCAGAAAATATCAATGAAAAACAATGTTATTTGGCAAAAAATATACCTATTATATTTACCCGATGGGATGTAATTTCACGATCTGGATGTAAAAGTATCTTGGCATTTGCACCAAGTCATTTTTTGATCTCGTAAATATGAAAACGACAAGCTATTAACCGTACAAAATATAAAAAAAAAATCGCGATTAAAAACTAAAAACGCATCTCTCAAAAAAGCATGTCACGGCGACGTTTATGATTTTACCGGCGCCTTCAAAAAGTATAATGCAATTTCATTCATACAGTATCAATAGTATATTTCATTACGAGTCTGGAAATAAAGATTTTTCCGCGCGCGCGTGACAAATTCCCGTGTGAGGCGCAGCCGAACACGGGAAGTCTTGCAAGCACGGAAAAATCTATTTCTGGACGTGTAATGAACGATATTTTTTATTATACTTCTTTGAAAACGGAAACTTAAAACATTTTATCGGCATATTATAATAAATTTAATTGACAAAAAATAAACAATGCAGACAACATAGTGTTTGGTATATATGATGCGTTTCCATGGTTACTCTCAAATTATTTCAAAGGTGCTTTGTTTTAAATTAGTCATTGTCAGATAAGGTGAATAAAACGTCAAAAATATTACAGAAATGTATCTATAAATATTGAAACACTTACGAATTAAAATACAAAATAGGTACATATTAAATATCAGAGAGCATATTATAGAGTTTCTTAAATTTAGTTTACTTTGCTGTATATTTCTATTTTAAAGCCATATATTCGGTATTTTTATTCAGCGCACGGAAAGTTTTTCCATGCCCTGTTTCCGTGCGCTAGCCCGAAAAACCCCATCTTTCATTATTGCTAAAACAGATGAAAATAAGGTCTTTTCAAAGAAGTATAATAAAAATATGTTTTGATTAAGTTGTATAATTTCTCAAAACCAACAAAACTCTTGGGCCTATGTTATACTTTGAACTAAAATAATTTCCAATTTACACAAAACGACAATTAAGACATTACATAATTTATGGAACCCACCCGTTTAAATTATTTCAAATTTCCCGCCTCATTTATAAGGTTAAAAATGGCCGCCAAATTGTTCCCCCGGTCGGACGTCTCTCTTGCGCGTTATAGGTTGATATAGATACATGGTTCTAAGTAGACAAAATGAAAAATAGTGTGCAAGACACTTTGGAAGGTTACTTTTTAAAACTTTCATTGACAGAAGACCAACTCCAGATTTTACGCGACAATTTTATAGAAATATGTACAGGGTCATTTTTTTTAAATTCCGAATTTTGAAACATACTGAAATGTTTAAAATGTGTCTTATGTGCAATTTTCTCAAGTTTTTTATGGTGCTATCAGAATCTGCGTATCTGGTCTCGTATACAGGGTGTACCACAAACTTGCATTTTTTTAAATAGAACGCCCTGTATTTTATTGCACTACGTAATAGCACTTAAAAAGAGATTCTTAAATATATTTATGTTTTACAGTTTTAATAATATTCACATTTTATTTTGATTTTAGGATAATTTATTAAATTTTAAAAATCGAGTCGAATTTTTGTTTTTATTAAGAACTCATAAACACACCTACAACTTCTGAATTGTCATCTCTGTCTTAAAAAAAACTGAAACTACTACAAGTAACAATGGGTCAAAATAATGTAAAACCAGTAGCAAACTAAATTTTGTGACACTAATGTGATCATTACAATATTAATTTACGAAAATGACAGGCAGACTTATTCTTTGTTTTTATTTTCCATGGCACACTGCTCGATTTTTGAAATTTAATAAATAATATCCTAAAATCACAATAAAAATGTGAATATTATTAAAACTGTAAAACATAAATATAGACATGTATATATATTTGAGAATCTCTTTTTAAGTGCTATTACATAGTGCAATAAAATATGGTTCTAAGTAGACAAAATGAAAAATAGTGTGCAGGACACTTTGGAAGGTTACTTTTTAAAACTTTCATTGACAGAAGACCAACTCCAGATTTTACGCGACAATTTTATAGAAATATGTACAGGGTCATTTTTTTTAAATTCCGAATTTTGAAACATACTGAAATGTTTAAAATATGCGCCTTATGTGCAATTTTCTCAAGTTTTTTATGGTGCTATCAGAATCTGCGTATCTGGTCTCGTATACAGGGTGTACCACAAACTTGCATTTTTTTAAATAGAACGCCCTGTATTTTATTGCACTACGTAATAGCACTTAAAAAGAGATTCTTAAATATATTTATGTTTTACAGTTTTAATAATATTCACATTTTATTTTGATTTTAGGATAATTTATTAAATTTTAAAAATCGAGTCGAATTTTTGTTTTTATTAAGAACTCATAAACATACCTACAACTTCTGAATTGTCATCTCTGTCTTAAAAAAAACTGAAACTACTACAAGTAACAATGGGTCAAAATAATGTAAAACCAGTAGCAAACTAAATTTTGTGACACTAATGTGATCATTACAATATTAATTTACGAAAATGACAGGCAGACTTATTCTTTGTTTTTATTTTCCATGGCACACTGCTCGATTTTTGAAATTTAATAAATAATATCCTAAAATCACAATAAAAATGTGAATATTATTAAAACTGTAAAACATAAATATAGACATGTATATACATATATTTGAGAATCTCTTTTTAAGTGCTATTACATAGTGCAATAAAATATAGGGTGTTCCATTTAAAAAAAATGCAAGTTTGTGGTACACCCTGTATACGGCACCGGATACGCAGATTCTGATAGCACCATAAAAAACTTGGGAAAATTTCACATAAGGCGCATATTTTAAACATTTTAATATGTTTTTGCATATATTTTTAAAATAAATTCAAAATTCGGAATTTAAAAAAAATGACCCTGTACCTACGACAAGGACAAGTGGATATGTGGATGCGACACATTTTTTTTGTCCTTTTTATAGCGTTTAAACGAAACGTCGCGCGTTCTGCGGGTATAAAGTTCCCCGTATAGAAACGTGCATCTCCGAAACCAGTCGTGAGAATTGTCGATGCTCCTCGCCTTCTGGGACGTAGAGGCCGGCCGGCTCAGCAGACCGTTAAAAATTAAGATAGCTCTAAAGTGTTCCGAGGCGACGGCTACTGAATCCTTAAAACACCGATTTTAGGTGTAATGCCCCATTAGCGATAAGGCCCGGTGCCACAATAAAAGGGTAAAACGTAAAAATCACCTCCTCGTGTGAATCGCCGTCTGGAATTGGCGTTTAAAATTTTAAAATCGATTTGATAATTGCAACTGGGAACAAGCAGCGTCATCTGTATAATATACGAGGCCAACGATAAACACAGGCCACGGCGCTAACGCATAATCGCGTAGTCACGTGACCAACTTAGTGCTATATAATGAAAGGCATTTTTGGAGATAAGTAGAAAAAACAAATTTCGTAACAATTTGGCAAGTTTTCTTTCATCTATTACATTATTGGTTTTGTGCATCCAAGCTTTCTCTAATTGTTTTTTCAAAATTTTCAACCTGCCTCAGCTGTTTTGGGCTGAGAGTTAAACGGCACTGCACTCACGATATTTTGGCACTTCTCAAAAATTGTTGGGACATCACCTTCCTTTAGCTTAGGTGATATTCTCTATAGGTATTTTCCTCCCACAACACATTTGTCCACTTTAATTGTTTCACTTTCTTGAAGCCACACATATTTAAGGGTTTTTTAGAAATTAAATCTCAGTTGGAATTTGACGAATCCATTTTTGGCGGAAATTATCATCCCGAGGCAAAACAAATGTTTGTTATGGCGACACTTTCTTCCTGGCTTTTGTAATATGTATAAATATAATATAAACAGACCCAATATTTGGTATTTAGGTTATTTTTTACGAAATAAAAATGAAAACTAACCTCAGTAGGTACACTGTAAATACTTATTGACGAGGTCTCAGTTGTTCGGCAGCGTGAAAGACCGAATAGAAACCGTATCGGGGCGTGGGTCGACAACGAAAATCAACGGTTACAACACTGATTTATTTCGCACAAGGTGAATGGTGAATACGATGAATACACAAACCCGAACGTGGTCAACGGGAACGGCTTCCAGCCACCCGGACCGTCTGAACTCGCGGATCTCCCGTAAGCAGTTCACCCCTATCTGCGTCTCAGGCTCCACTGTCCAATACGGTCCATGTCCATAATAGTCCATTCCGGAATTCCGGGCTCCCTATTCTGTGGTTCGGGGGAGAATTCCCCTTTCCCTTTACAGCGCTCACGCGTCGGTGCGAGCGGCACCAATACTCTTGGACGGCACGACTCCCACCCAGAGGCCATAATAGCACCTGGGCGGTTCCCCTCCGCCAGGACACACGCGCACTAGACACAAACTTGTTCCCAAAATATAAACTAACACGTTTAAAAACAATTTAAACATTTAAAACTTCTCAAAACCCAAGCTGCAGCTTTCAGTTATGTGACAAATGACATGTAACGTCGGCCTAAGATGGTCACGTGATTTTTGTGCGCCAGGGCCTGTCTTTATAGTAGGCCTTGTATAATATACTAAGGTCTCTCCACATCTGGTCAGCAGAAAAGGCATTTTTTAAATTTAGGGACACAAAAGCCGGTTTTCATCTATATACACAAAAAATTAACAATAATATTTTTGTCTTTTATTCTTTAAATGTAATTGGCCCTTTTAAAACCCTTTCTTAGAATAAAATGGAAATAACTCCCCTAACCTTTAAAGACCCATAATACCCTATACCAAAATGTATCTACTCTTTAAGGGCTTTCCAAACGTGTAATAAAATATAGGGTGTTCCATTTAAAATTTGCAAGTAAACTTAGCATTTGCGTAAGTGAATCTCCTGGTATGTTCTTCAGAAATTTATCTCAATATCGGTCCAAAATTGTTAACTAGGCGTAACAGGCAATCTCCAGTCCAAGTTGTAGCCCAATATTTTATTTGGTTTTTGAGTAATACATTTCCAAAAGTGACCCCTTTTTTCGTTTGAAATTAAAATAACTCCCTAACTCACAACCTTCTCAAGCTTACAAACATGTGGAAACGCCGCAGTGGGAAGGTTCAACGGGTCTATGCAATATAGAGCAGTCTGCAATTTGGCTTAGTTTATTTGTTCTAATAAATGTTCAACCCTCTTTTTAATTATAATTAGATACATTTGTGAATTTTGTTTCAATAATTATTGGGTACCTAAGTAAGTAGGTAGGTACGTTTGTTTAGCAGACAATAAAGGCAGTAACAAGTAACAAAATATACACAGAAGTATAAGCATAAATAAGTACGATTCCTGGTGTGGATAGGTACATTTTTGACAAATAATATGGTAAATTTGGGCAAATAGATCTATCTTCCATTATGGTTAAATTTCATAAAAATACAAACAACAGGCGAACAGAGAACAGCATGTTATGAACGAGAGTAATCTCTTCTGATTGAAATGGCAGTTATTGTCAATTTCATAATACATTGAACTAAAATATCTTTTGACTTTAACATTAGGTAAAGAAACTTTTGGAACAATACTAAACAATGGTTGGATTGTTAGAAAACGCCTTTAATTTCAAAGGGTACTTTAGTTTGTCTATGCAATCGGCCCTTAATCATTTTATTCTTAAATTTTCGTCCATTGGAAAGCCCTAAACGAATACAACTTGACCACTTGCCGTCCAGCAAAGAAAACCTAGCTATACTTCAAGTTATTATTACGATTTGACTTACAACCAGGTATATAACTAAGTTCTAGCTTCCCTCGGCGGTTCTAGGCATCTTGAGGCTTGAAATTCTAAAGGAACGATTCTTCACTTCGAACTTTTAGAGAAATGCCTCATTTTTTCACAAACAAAACAAGTTTATAAAAAAGCTGTGGCCAGTACTTCGGGCTGTCCGTTTCCACAAATTAACTCTGGTAAATTTCTTGTAAAATCAACTGACAGGGAGTGACAGGCCACGCCGCGCAGACCCGCAAGCCATGTCGCCAGCTCTCTCAACTTCAGGGCTTTCTTAGAGTCGGCTGTGCCATAACCTTTAAAGATAGACCCTTAATACCCTGTACCAAAAAGAACATACTCTTTAAGCGCTTTCTAGACGTGTAACAAAATACGGGGTTCCATTAAAAAACATACTTATTGGAGTAGTACCTACTCATGTTTCTCTACAAGTTTTGTCTATACTTTTTTTTCTAGCATTAGCAATGTAGAAGATATAGACCACCGCGGTCTACGTAACTCGCGTTGTACATACAGTGTGACCCATTTGTTTTGGGGTCAGTCTGTAAAAAGTGTATCAATCGTGCGATTTGGCTGATTTCTTTTTAAATTGTAGAGCTCGATGAACTGCACATTTTGAACAAAAATTGCCTGGTTCGCATAAAATCCAAAGCCTACTATGACCGTTTTTATGAGCAAAATTTTAAGAAACCATATTAGCGTTTTTTTTTTGAAAAAATCTGTGTGCGCCAATGGATTGAGCACCCCTCGAAATGGGTATGTACAAAATTTCATCAAAATATTTCAAGTAATAACGATTTTGTAGAAAAATTAAAAATGCAGCCAAGGTACGTCTTTATTTTCAAAAATTCAAAGTTGGCCATGGAAAATAATTGAATTGTAATAATACAACCTTATGCTTATAAACACAAAACATAAAAACAATTAAAATTATAAAATTTTTGTAACTTCTACCAAGCCTCCATTTTCTACAATGCATTTGTCGTTCCTCTTGCGTACATTCAAAATTACATTTCGTATTTGCTGTGGAGTAATTTCCTCACAACTACGGTTTATCCTAGCTTACAGTTCTTGTAAATTATGGGGTCTTGACTTATAAACATTTTGCTTAAGTGTACCCCAAAGAAAAAAATCTAAAGGAGTTAAGTCCGGAGATCTCGGTGGCCACTCACAGAAAGGACTATTTCGCCCTATCCAACAGTTTTCAAAATTATTATCTAGCCAGTTTCTGATTAAACGAGCATTATGAATAGGACTGCCATCTAACTGTAACTTTAAATTTAAACGGTATCTTAATGGTAACTCATCTAAAGCATTTCTAAATTCAATTTCTAGAAAATTCAAGAAGCCAGCCGCATTCAAATTCCCTTCAAAGAAAAATGGGCCAATTATTCTGTCGCGTAGTATTCCACACCAAACGTTAATTTTTTGTGAATATTGTCTCCTTGCATTTATTATAAACTCTGGATTTTCAGCTGACCAGTGACGGCAGTTTTGACTTGATACTACACCATTTGTAGTAAACGTGGCTTCGTCGGTGAATAAAATTTCATTTAAAAAGTTGCCATTATGGAGATATTCACCTTGCAGCCAATAGCAAAATTCTAATCTTCTCTCCTCATCTCCTGGTTCCAGGGTGTGCAAAAATTTTGGCTTAAACGGTTTTATTTTGTTTTGTCTCAAACATCTCCTTATACTCTCTCTGGGTATATGAAGGTCTAAACTAGCCGTTCGAACACTATTTCGAGGATTGTCACTAAAGTATTGCAGAATTTGATTGTTATTTTCAACAAGTCCACGGCGTCCATTTTGCCTAGTTTTTAATAAATTTTTAGAAATCGATCCAGTTTCATCAAAAATATTGTTTATACGTTGTACAGTACTTCGACTCACTGATCTACCTGGGTGTCTATTGTTAAATTCGGCCGCAGCTTCTGCTGCCGAGCGCTCGTTGTCGCCCACGAGTCGAACAATTTCTATTTTGTCTCTTATGCTTAAATATTCCATAATTATGATAATTAAATGTATTGAGCACAAACAATTTCTGAACTCAATTTAGACAGTTTGACACTTAATAAAAGTAAACAATTCAATTATTTTCCATGGCCAACTTTGAATTTTTGAAAATAAAGACGTACCTTGGCTGCATTTTTAATTTTTCTACAAAATCGTTATTACTTGAAATATTTTGATGAAATTTTGTACATACCCATTTCGAGGGGTGCTCAATCCATTGGCGCACACAGATTTTTTCAAAAAAAAAACGCTAATATGGTTTCTTAAAATTTTGCTCATAAAAACGGTCATAGTAGGCTTTGGATTTTATGCGAACCAGGCAATTTTTGTTCAAAATGTGCAGTTCATCGAGCTCTACAATTTAAAAAAAAAATCAGCCAAATCGCACGATTGATACACTTTTTACAGACTGACCCCAAAACAAATGGGTCACACTGTATGAACTCCCAAAATCAGACAAAGCCGCCTTGAAGAGAACAAGGGCGAGGGCAGGCGGGGGTTCGGAGTTGGCCCGAATGGATAGACAGCGATCGATGGAGTCGACGACGTTGCCGCTTCCCTGTGCCACCATGTACAACCCCGGGGGGTTTCCAGGGACACTCCCCTGGCCCCGGGTGAACCGCCCCCTTCCATAGCCGTACACGCGAACATATTAACTAGAGATCACAGCATATTCCTTAATTAATGAAAGGAAACGGTAAAAATCAAAGTCAAGTGACTTCGTTGCCTCCTTGTAAAGTTTGATGACATGAGGGTTCGGTATATATTAAGTATATGTCGATGAAACGGGCGTTGAGAGGCTTTTTTTATTGAAAATTAACACAAAGGCATAAACTACGAAGAAACGTAAGATAATTTTTCTTGAAATCGGCAGTGAAGTGTCCCAAAATCGTCATTAAAGGAGTAGCCCATTATTGTACGATTTTTTCAATAAGTAGGCCTTGGCGAGATGTAAACATCAAACGTCAGACGCGGAGCCATCGACCGTCAAAAGTAACCAAATATTCAAAACCCGGCCGATAAAGGCCCATTTAACTTTTCGTACACATTGCGAAATTTTTACCTATAGCAGCGCAATCTTTCAGTATAAATAATTTAGTAGGTTGGAATATAAATCTATTTTTCTTGAAATCGGCATTAAAATGTCCCAAAATCGTCATTAAAAGCACAGAAATCGTACAATAATGTAGCCCATTATTGTACGATTTTTTCAATAAGTAGGCCTTGGCGAGATGTAAACATCAAACGTCAGACGCGGAGAAATCGCCCGTCAAAAGTAACCAAATATTCAAAACCCGGCCGATAAAGGCCCATTTAACTTTTCGTACACATTGCGAAATTGTTTCCTATAGAAGCGCA
Organism: Pseudeuparius sepicola; assembly: GCA_963920635.1. NCBI lineage: Eukaryota > Metazoa > Arthropoda > Insecta > Coleoptera > Anthribidae > Pseudeuparius > Pseudeuparius sepicola. The sequence goes on from OY987308.1 coordinate 22,063,299, forward strand.
ATCCTTCAGTCTACATATTTTAGTAAATTTGAATATCAGTAGATTTCTTGTGTAGGCTGCACAAGAAGCAGCAGTTTGGTTTTTCTGTTCGAAGGTGCCGTACGTCATTATACTTGTCGTAGGTAGAGCGATCGGTAAAGTCAAGCAACGCCGCGCGTAGTCGGTTCGTGGACGGGTGATCCCTTATTATTATTTTCTTGCCTAATAAAACATTTTTATTCCGATTTAAAAAAAAAATATAATATGTACCTCGGCACTGAAGTTCTTTTTATGACTCATGTGGTTTATTTGCCTCGGCCAGAGGCCTCAGCAACTAAACTCCACATGAGTCATAAAAAGTTGAACTTCAGTGCCTTGGTACATAAATAACTATTTCAAAGAGACTGCACAACGGGCAGCAGTTTGGAGTTTCTGTTGGGAAGCGCCGTGCCTCGTCATACTTGACCTAGGTAGAGCGATCGTCAAAGTCAAGCAACGCCCCGCGCAGTCGGTTCATGGACGGGTAATGAAACTTTCTTTTTTCGATTTTTAAAAAAATATATAATATGTACCCTGGCAACTAAATTCCACATGTATCATAAAAAGTTGAACTTCAGTGCCTTGGTACATAAACAACTATTTCCTGTCTCCATCTCCGCGAGTAAACGTTATATATTCTATAAATAGGTGCAGCGATATTTAACTGGAAAGTACTAAAATATATGGGAATAGTATATTTCATTACGAGTCTGGAACTAAAGATTTTTCCGTGCGCGCGTGACAAATTCCCGTGTGAGGCGCAGCCGAACACGGGAAGTCATGCAAGCACGGAAAAATCTATTTCATGGACGTGTAATGAACAATATTTTTTATTATACTTCTTTGAAAACGGAAACTTAAAACATTTTATCGGCATATTATAATAAATTTAATTGACAAAAAATAAACAATGCAGACAATATAGTGTTTGGTAGGTATGTATGATGCGTTTCCATGGTTACTCTCAAATTATTTCAAAGATGCTTTGTTGTAAATTAGTTATTGTCAGATAAAGTGAATAAAACGTCAAAACTATTTCAGAAATGTATCTAAATATTGAAACACTTACGAATTAAAATACAAAATTAAAAATACATTGTTGACCATAGGCGCCATCTACTTTCCAAGGACATGAAGCTGAAGCCGTGAGAAGTCTTATTAATTCGTCAGTCAACGGTATAAGACTACCTACATACCTCTACGGAAGTCTCATTACAGCCTCGGGGTATAGATAACGCATCCCTCGATTGTAACAAAAGATTTTCCGCCTCGGAAATTAATATACCTACTATTCCCAGAATATATGTATAAATAAATCTTATGGAGATGTTTGTCCGAGATTTTTTAATTTACCCACCTACGTCCATGGCATTTCCCCACCCCTCCCTCCCTACCCCGCGCCTGGCATCGAACTAACTTTCCCTTTGGTTCATGCGCTTTCGACGTCCCAGGGGATTTATGGTCCTCCGAGACCCCATAAGGCCCGTGTTTTTGCTGCCCTCATTTGAATTTAATTTTATAACCGCCGATAGAGGTCCGTATCTTGACTTTTTCGGGGAGGGTTTGGTTTTCAACCATTGAAATACCGAGAAAAATAGTTAAAAAAAATAACATAACATTTGTTATGTCCTCATCAAATATTGAAGAATTCTGAAACGTACCAAAGATAATCAATAACCGGGAGTATGTTTTTAAACAAAACTGTATCTTATTCATTTAGGTACTTGTCATCAGGTGACTCCTGCAAAAATATGAAATAAGTCTTTGCTAGTACCAATGTCCAAACATACAGTGTGTCCCTGATATTGATATTTCAAAATTCGTTATATCCCGTAGGTATCCGCTATAACCGAGTTCGACTGTAATGGAAAGTTGTTTAGAATTATTATTAAAAGTTACCTAACGTAACGATACTTGGTCTTGCCGGACAATAAATATTGTTTATTATATGCTACGTCACCTAAGAAGTGGTGTCAAAGTTTACACAACAAAATAGAAGTTGGGTCACTCGAGCCGGCGGCCGACATCAAAGGCAGCACGTGTTTCGCAGCGGGTTACTGGCGGGTTACTGCATGGTATATGCCTGGTATACAGGGTGGAACTGAATCATGGTACACCCCACTTTTTTCCCTTGTTTTTTGAGATACAATTTTGGAATTTGGCATGTCGATGTTACTTTATAAATGTCACTTTTTGACGTGCAAATGCATTTATTTCCGCTTCCGGTTTAACCGGAAGTGACATTCACATTCAATGGAACACCCTGTATATTATTTGAGTTTCGGATTCTCCTCGATGTACTGAAACCAACGATGCCTCACAAGTGACATTTTTCCTGACAGAAAGTGGTTTTTCTTTAACTTATTTGGATTTGTAATAATTGCAAATCCAAATAAGTTAATTGTTAATTGTAATAATTGCAAACCCAAATAAGTTAAAGAAAAACCACTTTCTATCAGCCAAAATGTCACATGTGAGGCATCGTTGGTTTCAGTACATCGAGGAGAATCCGAAACTCAAATAATATACAGGGTGTTCCATTTAAAAAACAAAAGTGAATGTCACTTCCGGTTAAACCGGAAGCGGAAATAAATGCATTTGCACGTCAAAAAGTGACATTTATAAAGTAACATCAACATGCCAAATTTCAAAATTGTATCTCAAAAAAAAAAGGGAAAAAAGTGGGGTGTACCATGATTCAGTTCCACCCTGTATACGAAGCGAAACGTCGACGTCGGCGACTCTCTCTGATGTCCGATTTATAAAGGTGCCGCGCCGAGTGTGCCAACTTATATTTTTATTCTGTAAACTTTGGTGGTGTGTTGTGTCATGAGAGTATAGTTATATAACTAAGTTATGAAGAGTACTTCTGTACTACGTGAGTCTTGATGTTATTATTCTATACAGAAGAATACTTGAAAAGGTAGAGAACAACACTGGCCGCTGCTTGATCATCTTGTCATCGGCGGCCAGTTGCCCTCGTATTATTGCGAATTCCTTATTCAATGATTATTGTAAGTTTTGGTGGACTGTAGCGGTTCGCATTATTCAGGATACTCTGTGCTTGCGCCTTCCAGACATCGTAATAACAGAAGGCCCCCCGATAAATAATTACTAAACGAATAAATGCGGCTATAAAAATTTGTCGCCGCTATCTGCCTTCCGATCTCATTACGGCGAAATTAAATCGATAAACCCTATATATAGATTTCTTAATTTTTTTCGGCGGGCATCAGCTGCAGGCCGCTTTGCATTTCGGAGCGGCACCTGCCCCCCAAACGTCATGCGCCGATTAAATGATATTCGGCCGGTAATTATTGCAATCCGCCGTCCACTTCGGGACGTAATTAGCGTGTAAGCTCGCCCTTTTACATATTAGATGCGAAAATTTCGGGGGTTGGCAGGGAGACGGTTGGAGCGCCCTCGGCGACATCCGATCTGAATAATCACATGGCATTAGGGACAGACAAGTGAACGACACAGAATAATGCGTTGTTTTTTTTTTGTAAAATTATTTGCTGATATACACGGTGGGTCACCTTTAATGTAGGACCCGATAATAAGTTTGCAAATTTCTCTCAGAGAGTTTTTATTGAAGGCTGAACACGTGGAACATCATTACCATGGCTTGTCGCTAGCCTCAATACTATAATTAATCTGTTGTTTTAGTGGGAAACTCTGGAAGCCAAAGAAATTTTTTATTCGATTTCAAAATATGGCAGTATCTGTAACAAAAATTACTTATTGTGCGTTGAACAAATAATAACGTCCAAAATTATACACCTCATTACCGTCCCTTCGTCTTTAAATCCCACTTGCTGACAGTAGATGGCGCTTTAAAGCCTAATATTCAGTTTACACTGATATCTGATTTTAGATGTACGCATGATTCAGACACAAGTGTTTCCTTAAATCTTGTTGCAGTGGTCAAATTAGTATAAAAAGGTAATAATGTATTTTATAAAAACAATAAGTGTAATTACTGTCCCCCCCACTTCCGAGTAGCTTAATTTGATACAGCCATTTTGATTCACATATGACCAGAAAACAATCAAAACATCACTATTTTATATTTTCACTTTCAGGGAATTATGAAAATACGTCAGAAAAAGGAAAAGTCAAAAGTATGAAAGATTTACTATTCATATTCATGATCATTACCGTCCATCTTTTAAGTATCGTGATTTCTTAATCTAATGGCCTTTTTTGTTAATTAAAAAGAAATATCTGCGAGTTTTCACTATTTTCAGAAAAATGTTGAAGATTAGACCCTTTTTGACCAATTTTATATAAAAAAATATCATTCAAATTTCGATAAAATTTATATTTTTTTCATTTATTGCATGCACAATGGTACAGAAACTTGTTATATTTCGATTTTTCACGCAACAATATCGTTTATGTTGTACAATATAAAAAGTTTTGATGTTTTAAAGTATAATATCATGTAACGTAAAATTTACAAACATCTGATGTATTATACATGGTATCCCAACGAAAACTTGACCCCCCCAAAAATTCGAAAACCAAACAATATTAGAAAATTCGCCGAGACCCGTCGATTTTTGTTTTTGGGAGGAGCTTTTTTGACAGTCAAGCCAATACGATATGTTTATGCCCCTAATCCCTAGCAACCCCAACTTTAAAATTTCAAATAGAACTACCCCCCTGGTGGCGCATCATTTTAAAGCCCTTTTTATTGCGAATACAGTGATGTATCGTTTTTAGAATTCTGTTGAGATTTGACAGAATTATTAGCTAAAAACGGAAAGTTGACAATCCACTGTACGCGTAGCAATTTCTACACAAATGCTCGCCACTGTTAAGTTTTTTATCTACTACATTCGACCAAATAACATAGTTTTTATTGACGTCTCGATCAGTTTACAAAAAAGTCGCAAATGAAAAAGCAGAAGCAAAACAAAAAAAGTTAATACGAATTCAAACCTTAAATCTTTTTAAAATATGTAACAAAAAGTCACTGTCAGAAAAAAAGTTCCCGTTTTTTTGCTTCTAACCACGGAATCGTTACTTTCAGCCTGCTATTGAAAGTGGAAAAAAATATATAAATATTGAGAAAATCCTAAAAAATTGATAACTTTTGTGTTTTTTAAATTTTTTAGTTAGACATTTTTCCGATGTGACCATAAAAAAATCATGATCTAAGTTAATTTATTACTTTTTTGACTCGCTTCTTCATTTTCCAACGCCAATCCTTTTTTGTTTTAGTAAACATCAATGTAATGTTCAAAAATGTGTTGAGCGTCAATTAAAATTGCGCAAAAAATGTACAAACGCACCAAAATGCAATACCTGTCACTATCTACTGTTTAGAGAAGTTTTTCAAAAATGCCACCAATAACTTGACTACACAGACTGCACACACAAGTTTATTCTGTTCGTGAGCCTCAGAACTTATAGCACTCCATAGCGCGTATACCTATACAACAAATCTGTTGATAAGCCCACTGCCGTATAATGAAACCGCGAATCCATGATGAGATATTGCCATAAGATTGTGCCGGTACCAGAGGATTTTTTTATTTAGAATGACGTTATACACTATAGACAGTTGTACAAGCAAAAAAGGACAATTGATACTGCGAGAATAATTTGCGACGAAGTGGAGATGTTTGAAAGTCCACCATCGGCGCATGGCACTCGACGCAAATCCAAAGATCCGTCGGATAATTTTCGCGTGCCCTTTTTATTTTTGAGCGAAAATAATCCATCATACGATTATTCAAATCAGATCGGCCGGCTGATACTTAAAAACGCATTTGACCTTAATTTCCATATAAAACCCCGAAACGCTGCTTACCCTAATCTCTGGCATATCTCTTAGCGGTTCTTGGTCAATGCCAAAAAGGACAACCGCGTATTTACGCTCATTAGGCCCGAAACGGGGGAAAATTGCAATAATTAATTGTTATTAATCGACGGGCGACAGTCGGGGGGGGGGGGGGGGGGGGGCAGGTGGAGATGCGGCGAGGATTTTATGTTTTACCAACAATGGCGATCGGTTGGCAATAATCGCGCCACATATTCCTCTCTGTATAATAATAAAACATAAAATTTCTTGGGATTCGACCGAATAAAACAATATTTATTAAAAAACTTTTTCACTACGTACGTTTCGGCTCAGCGGCCATCCTCAGGTACAATTTTACATCGAGTAATTTGCTAAACAACATTAAAACCACATGTCAATAAAGAAGACCAATCACAACTAATTTATAAAATTAACTGCATAAACTGTCCATCTACTTATATCGGCCAAACTAAGCAATATCTCAACAAAAGGTTATATAAGCATAAGTATGATATAAGAACTCACAATGATAACTCAACTGCCTTATGCAAGCATGCTCTAGAACAATTTCATAATTTTGACTTTATACTGAAATTATTTGCAATGAAGGTGATTTTCTAAAACGTAATATACTAGAAATGATACATATAAAAAAACATAATAACAGTTTGAATTACAGAACAGATACTGAACATTTATCACAAATTTACTATGATGTCATTAAATAACTAAGAACAGCTTTATTGTTTTCAAAAATTAAAATTAAAAATTTCTCCTGTATACCAAATAGAATAGAAATAAACAATCAATAACTCGGGAAAAAAAAGGATATTGTTTTAGCCTTCCTTGCTCGTCGTTCTGCGCCACTTGCAATTCTTTCGTTCCACATACCTGACCAAAATTTTAAATATAATGTGAAAATTGTAACCTTTCCCAATTAAATGTAAAAATTGGCGAAAAGTATACTCTTATAGTTATGTTAAATTTAACACTACAATGTTTCTGATATAGTTTAGACATTGTTAATTTGGAATGTTTTTCTTTTGACTGATGAGAATTCTTGTAAGTATTTTAAAAATTAATTTTTAAATGTTTTTATTTATATAGTGAAAAATCTTTTAAGAATTTCTTAACCCTTTTTTAGCAAATTACTCGATGTAAAATTGTACCTGAGGATGGCCGCTGAGCCGAAACGTACGTAGTGAAAAAGTTTTTTTAATAAATATTGTTTTATTCGGTCGAATCCCAAGAAATTTGTGTTTTATTATTGACGAAACGACCAAGAAACTAAATTTGTAACTCTGTATAATAAATTTTTGGCCATAATCCATGCCCATGTTCTGCTTTTTTATATCTCCGTTCACATAATTTCGCTAAATCTACAAAAATTGTTCAGTTTCAATTTCCTATTGAAAAGTAAGTTACTTTCTGCACTAGTGCGTAAAAAGTTAAACTTTTGGCACAGTACAGGGTTATTAATATAACATTCTACCCCCCCCCCCTTTGACTTTGACAGTGTTAATTGTTGTGGTACCACATCCTGCGGTGAAAATGGTATATTATAGTTACAATATTAGTGATATTTTGTTGTAAAATTTACAGAGGGGGCACTTTACCGATATGAAGAATTAGTTTTTTGAAAGTTACCAAGCCATGCGTGATATGAATATGATTATGATCTATTTGTGACCCCTCGACTATTAACATTTCTACTGATGATTTCTTACACAGATAGAAAGAGATACTTGAATCAAATAATAGTTATTTATATGTACCAAGGCACTGAAGTTCAACTTTTTATGACTCATGTGGAATTTAGTTGCCGAGGCCTCTGGCCGAGGCAAATAAACCACATGAGTCATAAAAAGAACTTCAGTGCCTAGGTACATATTATTTTTTTTTTGAAATCGGAAAAAAAATGTTTTATTAGGCAAGAAAATAATGATAAGGGATCACCCGTCCATGAACCGACTACGCGCGGCGTTGCTTGACTTTGACGATCGCTTTACCTAGGTCAAGTATAATGACGTACGGGGTCTTCGTACAGAAAAACCAAACTGCTGCTTCTTGTGCAGCCTACACAACAAATCTATTGATATTCAAATTTACTAAAATATGTATACTGAAGGATTGCGCTTCTATAGGAAACAATTTGGCAATGTGTACGAAAAGTTAAATGGGCCTTTATCGGCCGAGTTTTGAATATTTGGTCACTTTTGACGGGCGATTTCTCCGCGTCTGACGTTTGATGTTTACATCTCGCCAAGGCCTACTTATTGAAAAAATCGTACAATAATGTAGCCCATTATTGTACGATTTCTGTGCTTTTAATGACGATTTTGGGACACTTTACTGTCGATTTCAAGAAAAATTTATTTAACTCAAACAAATTTGATTCTTGTATATGGCGAACCCTAGACTAACATTGAATAAAACTTTTGGTTTGTTTCAATTTAAAAGCAACATTTAATTTGAGACAAATGAAATATTATTTGGAAGAATTTTTTTTATTCCCATGGAGATACTAATGATTTGATTTGAATAAATGATACCTATATTATTTCGAAGGAACAAATCTACAATGTTAAAAAACATTTATTCTCTTTAAAAAATTAAGAAAGTTGCGTCAGACAACAGTGGTGGGTTGAATTGCCCATTCAAGGTATTCACTCAAATAAAATTATTATTTATTTAAAATAAAGCAACCTTTATCTTTATCATTATTCAAAAACTTTAGTTTTTGTCGATTCAAATAAAAAAATAAGTTTACTCATTTCATAAAGATGGAAATTGGATTAGAAAAACACGATAATTTGTAATGCTATAAAAATATTTATTTAAATAATATTAAAAAAACAATATTTGGTATAAAAGGTGGCCTATATCTCATATACTTATTTCAAGTAGTTCTTTGAAATTTGTTTCTATTACTGTTTATGCGTATACTTACAAAAGAAGTTGAAAACACACAATACACACAGTACACCACACTACACTGGGCTACTCGGTGGCTATAAATGATAATAAAACTGCGCGCACAAAACCTCTAGAAAGACTACAGGCGTGTAAACTTACACGGACACGGAACAGCAACAGCACTGAACGCCGACACTAGAGTGCGCTTTCTGTCTTCCCATATATTTTCTCTTTCTTTCTATCTTTCATTCTCTGGAGTGAGACAGCTATAAAATGGTACGCAGTATTATTTAACTCAAATAAGGTCAAATTTAAACCAAATACCAATGTGGTTGACCCAAACAAACAAAAACTATCTACTATAAATAAAAATTATTATTGTTTGCTCCAAGTAATACCTTATTTCAGGAAAATAATATATGCTTCCACTAAACAATAATGTGTCAAAAAAATCAAATACCTTATTCAAAAAGCTATTATTTTTTATTTGAAAAAAATAAATCTTCATTTAAATAACATAGTTTTTAGGGAAATAAATATTATTTCTGGCAAATAATTCGTGATCAAACAACAAATATTTTTCTATGAAGAATTGTATTTCTATATCTGTGTAATATTTACTGTTTTTGTATTAATTCAATGATACCAATCAGAGATGTAAAGACGAAAGAAAAACACCTCGTTATTTTCTGTTACCGCTCGGAAACCATCGATAAAAATAATATCTGCTTATTCGCGAAACTGTAAAAAGCGAATCTCGCGATCCGATCTGAACAACGTCTGGATTTATTATAAAGTAAAACTGTTTTTCCGAACGGCGAGATAACAGAACAATGCAGAAATGCATATGCAACGCCGGCTATGTTATCTCGGCCCGCGGTGCATTTACACTAGAAAAAGCCGCTGCGATTAACATATTCAACTTCAAAAAACGGAGGCGCAACGTTGTTAGGCCGAGTAGCCCCGTAATCTGCGGAATTTATCGTATTTTAAGTGCAATTAAATGTTAAGAACCGAGGGATAATGAAAGTTTTATATAATTTATTAGAACAATTATGGCTGCGATGAGAAAAGTGTGTATTTTGCGCGAATAATCACACATTCGCAGTTTTCCAACAAAGTTTGCATCAAGGAAAACAAAATTTTAAAGCGTTAGTATCATTCTCTTTTGAAAAGTACATATTCTTATCAATATTTAGTAATAAATACTATACTATCAATTTGCCAAAGTACCTTGCATTTTTCCTTTACAATTCGCGCGACAAGCTTTTCAATTTGCCAAAACTTGTCGCAATTTGGAATTGAATTATCTTAACGGAAAACTTAAACTTATTTTATTCGTTTTAGTACATGGCTTAAATGAAAGCTTGTTTTTAAGAAGGTTTTTTTTATTTTCAATTTTATTTTGTGCTTTTTAGTACCTATTTAATTCCCATGTCAGGAGGGTAGTAAAGAAATTTACTCCGCCATCTTGGGGCGGCCGCCATATTGGATGTCATTCCCTTCTTGTTTTCTACCCGTCGAGCCCTTTCATTTGATACCCATGTTGGGTATCAAATAGATAATCCGCCATCTTTTAGCGGCGGCCATATTGAATTTAGTGTGATGTCACAAACTTTATCGTTTTCTACGCTTCAAGCCCTTTCACTTGATACCCTTGATGAAAAGAAAATGTAATCCGCCATCTTGGAGCGGCGGCCATATTGAATTTAGTGTGATGTCAGTAACCATTTTGAAAGTATTACAATATTAGCCACTATTATTTTCATACTGGTGAAATATTGATATTAATTTTTCGATGGTATAATTCGTATTTTTTTAAATATTAAGACATTCTTTACTAGTGTTTCACAAGACAAGATTTCTTGTCTTGTAAGGTCCATTCTTGTCTTGTCTTGCAAAGCAAGACAAGAAATTAAATTTATTCTTGTCTTGCACGACTCTTGCTGGAAAAAATTTTGTCTTGCAAGCAAGATTTCTTGCAATTTCTTGTTCTTGCATGTTTTGTTTAGTGACGTCACTGCAAGACTCTTGTTTGCAAGAGTCTTGCTACTAAGACTCTTGTTTGCAAGAGTCTTGCTACTAAGACTCTTGTTAGCAAGACTCTTGCATTATTTATTACGTGTAAAGCTTGTGGAGACAAGTTGACTCAGCACTGCAGGCAGAGCGGCGGCGCGGCAGGGCGCGGGGTCCACAGTGCCAAAGAACAAGGAAGGGGAGAATATAAACTCGACGGCGGCGCCTTTCATGTTTGGCAGCCGGTGGTCGCCATGTTCTCTGTTTAGAAGACAGGGCCGTATTTCGAATTTAGTGAAGGGATAGTGTAGGTCTGTACTCAGATATTTTAAATCATTTATTGATAAACACAAAACAAATTATACATACTGAAATGATGATTGGAGCAGGCAAAAATGTTAATTGGATTCTGAAGAAATATTTTTAATTTAAGGTATCTAGTTAGATAACTGAAATATTTAGTAGGTATGGAAAGGCGATTTTTCTTATCTTATTCCAAAAATTTAATATTTTATTGATCTTAAAATTTGATGACTGCTTGAGCAATATTTTTTAAGCCATAATTTTGTAGGATAGAAATCAAAAACAAAACATATAAATAGGTATATGTATTAGAATATTGTCTTTATCGGATTAATTAAATATACCTACCCAGTCCTAAAACAGTTTCGTTCTTTTGATTATCATAAAAACTTAAAATGGTGCTATTACGCACTATATTACGCGTGTTTGTCGCTATTACTTTAGAAGGGTGCCTAACTTCTTGATAAAAAAAACTAAGCTATTAGAATCCATAATAGGTACATTTAATAATTATTGACGCAGATTTTTTTGTTATTATTTGTATTTATTTTTTCCATTTTAATAATAATAATTTTGTTTTAACGTTTTCATGATTTTCAATTCTAAATGCCTCTAAGTCTAAGACTTCCCTTTCTGTTAAAGTTATTTTAATGTCTGTGCATTTCGATATTTGTGTGAAGTGGAAACTCGAAACCCACCCTGCTAAAATAACCCGATCTACATTATGCCATAGAATAATACGAAGCGAAACAATGCATTAGGAAATTAGGAAGTCCAATAGACTCCTTTGGTTGTTTAAGTATTTTAGCAAAAATATAGTTAAATCGTATAAAAAATAAATTAATCCACTGTATAGTTAACTGCAGTAGTTCAAAAAATAAAAAAAAATTATATTAATTTCCAGGAATATTGTAAATAAAATATATATTTATACTAGTATATAGAGACAGTTATTCTTAAATAACTGTTTATATCTATGCTCATTTTGCAAAAATCAGTATTATTCAATATCGTCGTCACTTACATTTTATTATTTATCCTATTAAAGTTTTGCAGAAATTATATTTACAGATAATGATTTTTGCAAGATTTCTTGCAAATTTGCAAGACTCTTGCAGAATAATTGCTTGTCTTGCGTCTTGCAAAGCAAGACAAGAAATTTAAAAGAGTCTTGTCTTGTTCTTGCAGCAAGAACAAGACAAGGACAAGAAATTTGTAAGAGTCTTATGTGAAACACTATTCTTTACGGTGTATAATAAAGTTGTCGCAGTAAATTAAGTGTTGCACTGTCGGCGGTGCACAAAATCACACTTTTACGCACCGCCGTAAAACCTAGAACATACGCGCCACCCTCCGTCGTAAAAACTCGCATACGTCCCCAAGGGCGCCCATAGAAAATATTTTAGGGGGGGGGGCAAAATTAAAAAAGTTTGGGTAAGAGTAACAAATAAACAATTTTTAATGTCAACCAACCTAAACAAAATACAAGAAAAAATTAAAACAATAAAACAAAACTAGAGCTAGGCTAACTCTGAATCGATAATTGGTTTATGTGATTGTGGCCCAGTTAAATTTTGTATATATATTTTTATATACAGTATGTCCCAATTTGATACTGGACACCTCAGAAATATATGAAGGGCAAGGAAAACAAATGGTCTTTATTTTTTTATTGGTAGTACCAAGGGAGAGTATCTCATAGGCGGTGGTATTTGGACGGGGTAATTATTTCATGGCCTGCTATAATTTTTTAAAATAGCAAATTTTCAAGAAACCCATTAGGGATTTTTTTACGTCAAAATGTTATTAAAAAAACTTGTTCAGGATGAAAAACTCAGTAGATTTGCAAAATTTTAGGCCTACTTTGATTTTTATATTTATCTCCCACTTTCTTCTTAGAAAAGTGTCCTTTCTGGAGATTTCACGTCAAAATTTTATTTTTTCACGATGATCAAGTTTCGTTAATAATATTTTGACGTAAAAACTTCAGAAAGGACACATTTTTAAGAAAAAAATGGGAGAAAATGGCGAAAAAGCTAAAAAGCAAAGTAGGCCTAGACTTTTGAAATTTTGCAATTCTACTCAGTTTTTCATTCTGAACAAGTTTATCATTTTGTCGTAAAAAAATCCCTAATAGGGTTTCTTGAAAATTAGCTATTTTAAAAAATCATAGCAGGCCACGAAATAATTACCCCATCCAAATACCACCGCCTATGAGATACTCTCCCTTGGTACTACCAATAAAAAAATAGAGACCATTTGTTTTCCTTGTCCTTCATATAGTTCTGAGGTGTCCAGTATCAAATTGGGACACACTGTATATATAAAATATTCCAGGGGTTTGTTTTATATACCTGGAAGAATATGAAAATAATCTTTTCCTCAACTATAATAATATAAAATATAACGCGAAGGGATTTTGAGAATCTCCAGAGGGCCCTTGCCCCCCCCCCCTATGGGCGCCCATGTACGTCCCTTCATCCGGACATTAATTCGCCAAACAAACGACCTAATCGCACTTCGCGGCGTCCTTTCCCAGCGCAGTAGGATTTCCACAACTCGGTCCGCCTGTCCCCACCGCGTATTTCATACGTTTACGCCATGCGGACGGAATTAATTATTCTATAATTACTGCGACCTAAAAATTTGCTTATCTCGATCCCCTAGCCGCCCCCGCCCCGCCCCGACGGCCGCCTCACACCCCCTCCCCCACCCGAGCCGCGCCTAAAAATGGGGGAGCCGCCCCCGGCTATATATTTCAGGGGTTGTTTTGTTGTTTGGGAACCCCGTACAGGGCGGCACACGGGTGTATTTCACGAATGGAACAAAGCAAGAAAGTTAATTTGGGCGATAAAAAATTTTATAGACAAAAATTATTAGTAAGTTGGTGACTTGAATTGGTTGGGGTCAGGTCAGGTCAAAAATTTAAATAAAATAACGTTATAAACATGATAACAAACTGTTTCCATGTTTCGGGGATTGACGTATAGAAATAAAAACATAAATTGGAAGGTTATGCTAAAAAGTGTATCCAGTACAAATATAGATAAGTAAGATTGCAAAAAACATTCAAAGGAAAATAATGAAAGACAATACAATAATAATAAGTTCCTATAAACTAACTATTTTAATAATAAGTTATTAATTATTATTAAATTAAGTAAGCATTACTAAGGTGTTGGATATCTAGGTTTTTATTCACGGAATTTTCCTGATATTAACAAATCATGAAAAAGTATATTTCTAAATAACTAGGTTTGCAATAATATAATTAAATTATTGGGACTATACGCGGAGTGTCAATGTTGGGGATCTTTTTCAACAATTTTTGTGATATTTCTTAAAAATGTGTTTTCTTGAAATCGGCAGTAAAGTGTCCCAAAATCGCCATTAAAAGCTCAGAAATCGGCATTAAAGTAGCCCATTATTGTACGATTTTTTCAATAAGTAGGCTTTGGCGAGATGTAAACATCAAACGTCAGACGCGGAGCCATCGCCCGTCAAAAGTGACCAAATATTCAAAACCCGGCCACAAAAGGCCCATTTAACTTTTTGTACACATTGCGAAATTGTTGCCTATACCAGCGCAATCTATCAGTATAAATATTTTAGTAGGTTTGAATATCAAGAGATTTGCTGTGGAGGCTGCACAACAGGCAGCAATTTGGTTTGTCTGTTCGAAGACGCCGTGTCTTATCTTACTTGACCTAGGTAGAGCGATCATCAAAGTCAAGCAACGCCGCGCGCCGCTGGTTTATGAACGGGTGATCCCTTATGTTTATTTTCTTGCCTAAAAAAACATTTTTTTCCGATTTCAAAAAATATATAATATGTACCTCGGCAGTGAAGTTCTTTTTATGACTCGTGGTTTATTTGCCTCAGCCAGAGACCTCGGCAACTAAATTCCACATGAGTCATGAAAAGTTGAACTTCAGTGCCTTGGTACGTAAATAACTATTATTTGATGTTTGTTTTTTATTTATTATTACTATAAAGTTGAAAATTCATAAAAATAAGTTCGTATTAACAACTTAGATCAACGCAATTTAGGGCAAAAATCAATGAAATAAATGGTAACGGTAATGCTAATCTTCCTGAAAATGTTTTTTTTATATAGGCAGTGAAGTGTCCCAAAATCGTCATTAAAAGCTCAGAAATCGGCACTGAAGTATAGCCCATTATTGTACGATTTTTTCAATAAGTACGCCTTGATGAGATGTAAACATCAAACTTCAGACGCGGAGCCTTTGCCCGTCAAAAGTGACCAAATATTCAAAACCCGGCCACAAAAGGCCCATTTAACTTTTCGTACACATTGCGAAATTGTTACCTATACCCCAGCGCAATCTTTCAGTATAAATATTTTAGTAGGTTTCAATATCAATCTATTTTTCATGGGGGCTGCACAACAGGTAGCAGTTTGGAGTTTCTGCTGGGAAGCGCCGTGCCTCGTCATACTTGACCTACGTAGAGCGATCGTCAAAGTCAAGCAACGCCGCGCGCAGTCGGTTCATGGACGGGTGATCCCTTATGATTATTTTCTGCCTAATAAAACATTTTTCTGATTAAAAAAAATAATATTCACGAGTCATAAAAAGTTTAACTTGAGTACCTTCGTACATAAATAACTATTATTATAGATGTTTGTTTTTTATTTATTATCACTCTAAAGTTAAAAGTTCACAATAAAAATTGAGGAATTATATATATAAGTGTATCTGAGCCACTCTATATACCTACAGCCCATTGGAGTCGTTTTTCGGGGTTTCAGATTGATATATACCAGCCATTTGGGCTGAGGTGTTTTTATGGGACCACTAGTTTATGGAAATTCGCCCCCGACATGCGAAAGTCTTTATTCTGGCTTAATATTTTAGCCCCATTTTTATTTTCACTTAAGCACGGTCAAAAAAAACCGCGTAGATAAAGTTATACAAGGACTTTGGCCCCTACAGCCAGATAGCGTATTTTTGTGGAAATAATGGGGGGTTTAATGTTATTTTTGGAGCGCAGTTCTGATAAAAGACGTGAATAATTCAAGCATGGCTTTCTGTGAATATTAATTACTCATAATGTTAGTTATTCGTCAAATAATTGAGTAAATATTTAATAGTTAGCGTCTGAACAAAAGCGCAAACTATAAATGTTACGACACATTAAGAAAAATAGCATGAAGACGCTGCCTATAATAATATAGTCATTAAAGAATTATTAAAAATAGGGAAACTTCCCACAAGAAAAAAGTCACTGAATTAAAAAAATCATCGTCTACACAATTTATTGCTTTGACGTATAAAGTGCTAGGTATAAATTTCACAACAATTAAATATGAATCCATTAAGACAGACCACATTTACTTCTATGCGGGTGCCTAATTTAGCGAGAAGTAATGGAATAGATAGAAATCAGTTGGTTTTAACGATGCCAATTTTTTATATGAAATAAACAGATGGCTATAATTTACGCCAGCATTTTGAAAATAGTATATTCTGTACCAAGAGACTAAAAGTAGGAATTAATATTAGTATATTATACACTTAGGTTGAGAAGAGGGCCATTATATGCCGAGCTTTTTTATATCCTGAGGCGCGTAGCGCCGAAGGATACAATATGCGAGGTGAATAATGGCCTTCTCAAACGAAGTGTATATAGAATTTTTTTACTACTAACATTGAAATATTGCCATATTTTAGTTTATTTTAGTCATTTCTCGCTTTTTTTCAAATACTTCCAAATATCAAGTAGCCTGGTAGTTCAGTTGTCAAGCTGATAAAATGACACTAATCTTTAAATGTCATAGAGAAAATTTTTCATTATTTACCTAGGTATTTTTTTATTATCATTATTTACCCAGGGTGAGAAATATTACTTCTCATTAGAGGAATGAGGTAAATAATGGTGATTTCTCAGGTTAGTAGAAAAAAAGTATATTATGTGCCAAGGGACTAAAATGCGTCTTTTAATCCCAATAATCTCCCGAGGGATTAATAGTCACTTTAATCTCGCGGTACATACGCAATTTATTGCACTGCAGGAACTAAAATTTAAAAATTCAGAAGACATTATGTCAAAAGAAACACAGAAAACAGTGAGGAAACTAATTGAGATAGATCAAAATGAATTGCACATTTCTATCTTAACTTTTCAAAGTTGCTAGTACCAATTGGTACCATGGTGCCAAAATTGGTACCAAAAGTTGGTATCTTGGTACCAACCAGGGACTCTTTAAAAAAAGGGGACCCAGCATGTCACAGTCTATCACATAGGAAAAATGAAGCCTTGAGGGGAAGTTTGTTTTCTGTTGACTCCAAGGAGACCACAAGGGGGCTGGTACAAGGTTATGTTATATGTCAGCGTCCAACTGCCATCAGGTTTTATGTGACATGCCAGTGCCATAGATTTTAAAGGAGGCAAAATATTTCCCATCATAATTCACAATTTTTAAGTTTTCTAACTTCCAGATACTCAGATGTGCAGATACGCCTGTAGTAGTCCTAATAATTGCAACCAGATTTTTCCTGTATCACCTTTAGCAATCCTACAATTCCCATTACGTGGGCGTTATACGTGTATAAGTAGGTAGTTCAAAACAAAAATCGTATTTCGTAAATTTTAAAGTGTTAAGCAGGTAGCTTCAGTCAGGTCTTTTTTTATAGAGTTTTTATCTACGACTACAAGTTTATTTTAAGTTTTTGAGGTACCTTGGGAGAAACATAAAATTACAAAACTTTTATAATGAACACCGACAAAAACTTCATGATTAGATCTACTAGACCTAATCTTATTAGTCCATCCCGAAATCTATGTGAAAATTCTTTGGGTAGATACATTCAACAAGGGAAGAAAGTTCAAGCATACATAGGTATTACAAATGGATTGAGGATATCCTGGTAACAAGGTACAATAGCGACAAATTCTTAAATAAGCAAAATCGACACTACTGACTTACATACTTATTACTTAAATTCGTGGAAATAATTACTGGAAATCAATTTCAACTATAAAATAAATTTGTTTCATTTGACAGTTGCCATATTCTGCACTTGTAGACACAACATTGTCAAGTCTAATTTTTAAAAATCATGGAAACAATAATTATTAATTTTTACTAACAATCAAAGTATACCTGTTATATTCATAGATTCTCCAATAAAATGGCATACTTGGCAACACTAATACCATTAGAATGAGGAAAGAATAGGCCTCACTTTGGAAAGTATTATGCTGGGTGAACTTACTTTAAAGAGTCCCTGACTAAAACTAATTAAGTTTATGCCAAATTGCGACGAGCTTTTTGAAATGCAATTCTAATCGACTTCCCCAGCATGCAAAATACGTTCAAATAGGAAGAACTCGGTTAACCTTCTTGAAAAAAATAACGTGCTTACATTTTCCTCGGCTATCCTTTCGTTCTAACCACCCAGACGCTTCAATTATTCACAAACCGTCATGCCAGTGTTTACGGTGTACAAAATCGAAAGCGTTATCGAAAACATTATTATATTCGCGATACGATCGAACCAATCCGCACTAATGCCACTGATTACCGACTTCTACCTACTTGGAACTGCTTATGGAACACGTCGTAGATATTCTCGTGCATTCCAGGCATTAACGGAAAATTGAAGTTCATGTCGCCCCCAATCTTTGGACAAACCTCCGCTCGGACCGTTGTTAACACGATACTTGGTATAGGGGCGGCGTTGCGCTTGGTGGTCGCGCGAGAAGGTTACTGGGGTGACCAGATGGCTCCAAGAGCGTTTGGGGCTGTATGTTTATAAACTCCTTCTTCTGGTTTGGCTAATTGTAGAAACAGGATTTGGATAAGAATGAACAGCATGGGGATCCTGCAAACGGTGAGAGATACAACAACGGTTAAATGAGGAAAAAGTTGAGCAATTTTGAGGCCACTGAAATGGTACAAACAGATTTCCAATATCTTTTTTCGTTTCTGAGTTATTTTGAAAAAAGTGAAAATTTGCGTTTTCGATTTAATTTTTTTCAGAAGTTGTTATCACAGATAGGAAAAAAAGAAAAACACTTTCTTTAGACACTTTTTAACGGGCTTTAAGATGACGTTTTTAGATTTGCTCTACAACATTTCGTTTTTGAGAAACCATCTTCAACTTTATTTTTTTAGATACGGACCTGGATTTTTTTCAGATTTTGAAAGCACTTTTCATTGCAAATACCATGATGTATGACAGGAAATATTTTAAAAATTGACAATTGTACTGAAATTTCCCTTTTTCCATTCATTTTTTCTATTGCGGCCCTGTATTTAAAAATAATTGTAAATATTAATCAGAATCAGTATTATCAACAATTTAACTTACAACTTATCTTTCAATGGGAGAACCAAAAAAGGGCGGCAAAGACTAATAACAACAGTCACATACGATAAAAATCCTCCACCTATTAGAAGGCTTTGAAACAACGAAACCAACCCCTTGTCATTTGTCATAACTCCCACTGCATCATTTAGTTAATAATTTGTATTATTAGAAATGGAGGGTGCTTTTTCAAATTAAGAAAAATTTAACTTGTTAGCATGTTATAGCTTGTGTCACAGAAATAGTGTAGAGGCCGAACAAATGTATTGTTGCAATTAATAAATGGCAAAAGTCATTGCTTTCATTGGCTTAAAGCTTTCTTCTCACAATTAGAAAAAGCGAAGAATTTACTCCAAAACACAATGCGACACTGTTTGCTGTAAAACAACAGAGGAAAGCACTAATCAGACAAGGCCGTATTTAAAAATATTAAGTTTTCGAAGTAAAAATAAACTGTAAGTTAAATTGTTGACAATAACTGATTAATATTTAGACTTCTTATTATTAAATACAGGGCCGCAATAAAAAAAAATTAATGGAAAAAATGAAAAGTGCTTTCAAAATCTGAAAAAAAAATCCAGGTCCGTATTTAAAAAAATTAAGTTGAAGATGGTTTCTCAAAAACGAAATGTTGTAGAACAAATCTAAAAACGCCATCTTAAAGCCCGTTAAAAAGTGACATAAGAAAGTGATTTTCTTTTTCCTATCTGTGATAATTTCAGAAAAAAAAAATAAAAACGAAAACGTAAAATTCCACTTTTTTCAAAATAACTCAAAAAAGAAAAAAGATATTAGAAATCTGTTTGTACCATTTTATTGACCTCAAAATTGCGCAACTTTTCCCCCATTTAACCGTTGTTCTATCTCTCACCGTTTGCAAGATTCCCAAGCTGTTCATTCTTATCCGGGACAAATTGTGTACATGAAGAATGTTGAAGGGACCTTTCTATTTTATCAAATTAATACCGATCCTCGTCTCTTTGCGGTCTCCAGCTTGGACGCTGTTATTTAGAGCAAAATGGCCTTAACAAAAGTTTTTCTGAACGACTGACCCTTAAAGTATCTCCAATATATCTAACATATTTAGTAGCCACACTGTAGAACTTTATAAAAATGTATTTTCATAATAGAATTTTACGAAGCCCTGGAAGGGACACTCGATTTTTTTTCTAGATTCGCTCCTAAAATTTCGACTTATAAGTCGAAACTTTAAAATTTCGACTTATTAGTCTTTAAAAATTAGTCGAAATTTTAAAGTTTCGACTTATAAGTCAAAATTTTAGGAGCGGATCTAGAAAAAAAATCGAGTGTCCCTTCCAGGGCTTCGTAGAATTTAGCTTGGATATAAAATCGATTAATTCTAGAAAAATACCACGATGTCGAGAATTGAGAATCTTCTTTTTCGTCGTGCCCTCGTAGTTTTCCACAAAATTTTATGCAGTTTATTATCCTTTTTAAAATATATCTATTTTTATCCACGGCTCCGTTATGTTTAATAATCTTTTGCTGGTACGTGGAATTTAACTGAGCGGCAATACCAACCTTCTTTAAAAATGCCAGTTCGGTGCCGAACAGAAAGCCCGTCTTTTTTATTTTTCCCACTCCTTCTTTATAAAACAGTAGACAGGGAAAACAAAACAGTGCATTTAATATGTCGTATCCGCATATCCACTGGTTATTGTTGTATATAAGTATTTCTAGAAAAGTGACGCGTAAAATAATTGCTACTTGCATTTTTATCTGGTTGAGATACCTAATTGTAAATCCGGAGTTGGTGTCCCAAGAGTTTCTATTCCCATTTTTTCGGACAATGAAAGACTTTAAAAGTTACCTTCTAAAACGTCATGCACACTATTCTTCATTTTGTTTATTTACTACCAGTATAACACTATACAACGCGAGAACGCTTGGCACCGTTGAAAGGACGAATCACGGCGGGAACAGACAGACCAGACGCGGCGCGGAACTAAAAAGCAAAAGCTTTCAGTTCGACATCGTGATTCCAGCATCCCCGCGAAGTGTTTTGTTAAATGGCGAACTCAAACTGTACGTTATAGGTTGTTTGCGGGAGTATTTTATACTGGGGGGGGGGGGGGGCTGTGACCCCTCAGCCCCTACGGACTAGCCGCCACTGTGCCACATCAACACATATTGCTCATTATCTGAAGAACAAAGGATGGTAATATTGAATATGAAAGTGTTGTGAGAAGATTATGGTCTAATCAAACTTCATGCTCGTAATTATCGATAATTTGCAGCTACTGTGCTCACAAAGGGAACCCGATATGGTGTAATTTCGCCAGATGTAAACAGAGCGTCCATTATAAAAAATTAAAGCCGGTACTTTGCATATCCAATGCATACAGTCCACCTCAATTTTCATGCGTATCAAGAAATTGCATGGCATTATGCGTAATAAATTACTTATCTTTAATTACGAATTTTAATAACGAAATTGCCGTCTATATGTCCGCTCGGGTTATGTCAATTTTATTCAGCAAATTTCTTAATAATCTCCGATCCATAAAAAGCTGAAACGTCATTACATTTGTATTGAGGAAACTCGAAAAAGTAGCGACTGTTACAGTTAAGTCATGTAAAACGCATTAAGGTTTTTCCCGAGTTTGATCGACATTAAATGATTGCTAAAATTGGCGGATAAAAACGTATTTTGAGACTTTCTTCAGAAACGGATACATATCATACTTATAACGGCTTGTTTTTTAGTCGTTGTTTAGTAAATAAGAATACAATTTTGTGTTTTTTTTACCATAAATGTCTCATCTTTATGTTGTCCATTCTGCTATAGGCAGAAATTGGATTCACTAACGATAAGGCAGCTACTTGACTATTTTTTACAAATAAAATCTCTTTGAATTTTGTTTCGCTTTAGTTTAAAGATGGGGGATTTATTATTAAGCTCTGACGTCACTGATTTGGTACATTTGGCCACCTGGGCACTACAAATGTTACCTACGTCTATAATTACCAACCCCTTTTCAGCTGAGAAATGTTGTACAAAGTTATCTTACAATGACCGGCACTGTGGCAATAACAAGGCCCGGCAGCTGAAAGCGATGAGTCATCCAAGGGAGGTGGGCCTAAGGCGCCAAATTCAAATTTCAAGATGTCAACTTGGTAAATTTGACAAAAAAAAACACTTCAAAATTATTGTTTACATATAGAGCTCATGGTTTTACAACACGGATAATAATCTACGAGAGTGAAAGCCACATTTTCAAGGGTTTTTAGTGCATTTAGATATCTACCGGTAAAATTTTCGTAAATGCCAGTTATTTCTTATTTGCGTGCCTATAGATATAACTAAATTAGAATGAATAAAACCATAAAACTTACTGATTTTAAGGTGGTTACGTTTAATCTTGTAAAATTGTTAGGTATAACACTCTCCAAACAGTCCAAACCAAAACCTGTTTTACCCTGTGTAGGAACAAAATCTCTTTTGATGGCCTTAACCCACTTTTCCCTTAAAATGGGGTCTTTAGGGAGGAAAAATCGGACACTTTAGGACCGCCTTTGTAGTTTCCTTTGCAATTGGGAACGGAACACGTCCACGGCATGATTTAAATAAGTCCGAAACTATAGACACAACCTAAAACCTATAAACCAGAATTGAATTTTAATCACTTTATTCTGGATCACTGCTATTTTACCAACTTATTAATAAAACTGTACGTCCTATATTACTAAAAAAACATAGTCCAACACACAATAAACACAACAAACGTTCTTTAAAACAGGAAAATCGCCAGACAAGTAAACGTAACCAACTACAAAAAGCTATCTCCCTCTGATGACGTAGTGACGTTTCGCGTCGCCAGCTGGCGGGCCTTTATCATAAGCGAATAGACTCAACGGATTTTGTGGTTGTCACCTAGTTCAAATGACAGTTGATTTAAATGGCCTATGAAAGATTTATAACCTGTTGTATGATTAGTACTTCATTTTTGTCCAGACATTGACTCATTCTCAAGTGTATGCATAGAATATTTATTCTCGCGTGTTTCCTAGCGTTTTTAAAGTTGTATTTTCAGCATTCATACACACCTTACACGCTAGATAACAACGTAAACTACAAACCCATTGGAACGGAACCGGGTAAAGATCGGATCGAAAACATCGGGGAAAAATTTGGTAGTATAATTGGTCCAACAGCTGTGAAGAAAATTTATTAAGCGCCCGGCTAATTAATCGGGGGCCTTTAGAAAATTTAGATCAATTAGATAAGGCGAGATACGTTCCGCACGGTGTTTCGAACAGGTTCACATTTTCTTAGTAGCATCTGATAGGGCCTAAGTGGCCAATAGCGCGACACAATCGAATTTCGATCTCGGCGTTTGAAAAATCTCGTGGAAAATAAAAATTAAAATTACGGTTTCACTTTCGGCAAGATAAAGTTGTCGGCGAGCCTTTGAAATCGACGGAGCCCGTAATGATTTCATGAATTATGCCTCCAATTGACTTTTATTTTATTATCCAGTTGACACAGTTAAATTTTTCCTGGGAATTTTATTTTCGCTACTTCGTTAAGTAACCGCTCATTTTCTAATACGAACAATACGGCAAATTGTTAACAATTACGTTTTGTTTTGCAATGGGTGGATGTCGTATGTATACAGTAAAAGTAAGTATGAGCTTTGCCAGAAATTTTGCATTTAAATAATAACGTCTCAGAAATTGGCTATGAAGTAGCCCATTATTGTACGATTTTTTTCAATAGCGAGATGTAAACATCAAACGTCAGATGCGGAGCCGTCGCCCGTCAAAAGTGACCAAATATTCAAAACCCGGCCAATAAAGGCCCATCTAACTTTTCGTACACATTGCGAAATTGTTACCTATAGCAGCGCAATCTTTCAGTATAAATATTTTAGTAGGTTTGAATATCAATCTATTTTTCATGGAGGCTGCGCTACAGGAAGCAGTTTGGAGTTTCTGTTGGGAAGCGCAGTGCCTCGTCATACTTGACCTACGTAGAGCGATCGTCAAAGTCAAGCAGCTAGGCGCGCAGTCGGTTCATGGACGGGTGATCCCTTATGATTCTTTTTGGCCTAATAAAACATTTTTTTCCCATTTCAAAAAAATATAATATGTACCTTGGTATTGAAGTTCTTTTTACGACTTATGTGGAATTTAGTTGCCGAGGCTTCTGGTCGAGTTGAACTTCAGTGCCTTGGTACATAAATAACTATTATTGTACAACTGAAAATCCCGAAGCACTGAAGTTTCTCTTTTAACCCATGTGGTTTATTTGCGCCTCGGCCTTACAGGCCTCGGCATCTGAATCCCACATTCGTTATAAGAAGTTAAACTTCAGTGCCTTGGTACACAAATAAGTATTATACAATGTCTGACAATACCGCAACATAATTCTCAGCTGTAAAACAGACAAATTTTGACAAGTTGGTGTGTGTATTGAGCTGATACACGCTTTGCGATAATTTCCAAAGAAGAAAGAGCAAAGGCAATATGATTGGTTGTTTCTTTAAGAAAAGAGCTGCCTTATTGGATGCAAATTCCCTACATTAGTCGTAACGAATATTTTCAAACTTAACCGACGTAAAAGGTACTAACAAGGTAAAACAAACCAATATTGACAAGTTGGTGTGTGTATTGAGCTGATACACGCTTTGCGATAATTTCCAAAGAGCAAAGGCATATCATTGGTTGTTTCTTTAAGAAAAGAGCTGCCTTATTGGATGCAAATGCCCTACATTCGTCGTAACGAATATTTTCAAACTTAACCGGCGTAAAAGGTATTGTACAATGTCTGACAATACGGCAACATAATTCTCAGCTGTAAAACACACCAATTTTGACAAGTTGGTATGTGTATTGAGCTGATACACGCTTTGCGATAAAATTTCCAAAGAGCAAAGGCATATCATTGGTTGTTTCTTTAAGAAAAGAGCTGCCTTATTGGATGCAAATGCCCTACATTCGTCGTAACGAATATTTTCAAACTTAACCGGCGTAAAAGGTATTGTACAATGTCTGACAATACGGCAACATAATTCTCAGCTGTAAAACAGACCAATTTTGACAAGTTGGTATGTGTATTGAGCTGATACACGCTTTGCGATAAAATTTCCAAAGAGCAAAGGCATATCATTGGTTGTTTCTTTAAGAAAAGAGCTGCCTTATTGGATGCAAATGCCCTACATTCGTCGTAACGAATATTTTCAAACTTAACCGGCGTAAAAGGTATTGTACAATGTCTGACAATACGGCAACATAATTCTCAGCTGTAAAACAGACCAATTTTGACAAGTTGGTATGTGTATTGAGCTGATACACGCTTTGCGATAAAATTTACAAAGAGCAAAGGCATATCATTGGTTGTTTCTTTAAGAAAAGAGCTGCCTTATTGGATGCAAATGCCCTACATTCGTCGTAACGAATATTTTCAAACTTAACCGGCGTAAAAGGTATTGTACAATGTCTGACAATACGGCAACATAATTCTCAGCTGTAAAACAGACCAATTTTGACAAGTTGGTATGTGTATTGAGCTGATACACGCTTTGCGATAAAATTTACAAAGAGCAAAGGCATATCATTGGTTGTTTCTTTAAGAAAAGAGCTGCCTTATTGGATGCAAATGCCCTACATTCGTCGTAACGAATATTTTCAAACTTAACCGGCGTAAAAGGTATTGTACAATGTCTGACAATACGGCAACATAATTCTCAGCTGTAAAACAGACCAATTTTGACAAGTTGGTATGTGTATTGAGCTGATACACGCTTTGCGATAAAATTTTCAAAGAGCAAAGGCATATCATTGCTTGTTTCTTTAAGAAAAGAGCTGCCTTATTGGATGCAAATGCCCTACATTCGTCGTAACGAATATTTTCAAACTTAACCGGCGTAAAAGGTATTGTACAATGTCTGACAATACGGCAACATAATTCTCAGCTGTAAAACAGACCAATTTTGACAAGTTGGTATGTGTATTGAGCTGATACACGCTTTGCGATAAAATTTACAAAGAGCAAAGGCATATCATTGGTTGTTTCTTTAAGAAAAGAGCTGCCTTATTGGATGCAAATGCCCTACATTCGTCGTAACGAATATTTTCAAACTTAACCGGCGTAAAAGGTATTGTACAATGTCTGACAATACGGCAACATAATTCTCAGCTGTAAAACAGACCAATTTTGACAAGTTGGTATGTGTATTGAGCTGATACACGCTTTGCGATAAAATTTCCAAAGAGCAAAGGCATATCATTGGTTGTTTCTTTAAGAAAAGAGCTGCCTTATTGGATGCAAATGCCCTACATTCGTCGTAACGAATATTTTCAAACTTAACCGGCGTAAAAGGTATTGTACAATGTCTGACAATACGGCAACATAATTCTCAGCTGTAAAACAGACAAATTTTGACAAGTTGGTATGTGTATTGAGCTGATACACGCTTTGCGATAAAATTTCCAAAGAGCAAAGGCATATCATTGGTTGTTTCTTTAAGAAAAGAGCTGCCTTATTGGATGCAAATTCCCTACATTCGTCGTAACGAATATTTTCAAACTTAACCGGCGTAAAAGGTATTGTACAATGTCTGACAATACGGCAACATAATTCTCAGCTGTAAAACAGACCAATTTTGACAAGTTGGTATGTGTATTGAGCTGATACACGCTTTGCGATAAAATTTCCAAAGAGCAAAGGCATATCATTGGTTGTTTCTTTAAGAAAAGAGCTGCCTTGTTGCATGCAAATGCCCTACATTCGTCGTAACGAATATTTTCAAACTTAACCGGCGTAAAAGGTATTGTACAATGTCTGACAATACGGCAACATAATTCTCAGCTGTAAAACAGACCAATTTTGACAAGTTGGTATGTGTATTGAGCTGATACACGCTTTGCGATAAAATTTCCAAAGAGCAAAGGCATATCATTGGTTGTTTCTTTAAGAAAAGAGCTGCCTTATTGGATGCAAATGCCCTATATTCGTCGTAACGAATATTTTCAAACTTAACCGGCGTAAAAGGTATTGTACAATGTCTGACAATACGGCAACATAATTCTCAGCTGTAAAACAGACCAATTTTGACAAGTTGGTATGTGTATTGAGCTGATACACGCTTTGCGATAAAATTTCCAAAGAGCAAAGGCATATCATTGGTTGTTTCTTTAAGAAAAGAGCTGCCTTATTGCATGCAAATGCCCTACATTCGTCGTAACGAATATTTTCAAACTCAACCGACGTAAATGGTATTGTACAATGTGTCTCGTAATCGAGCCCCCGCGACCGTCATGTCGACCAAGCGCCGGATCCCATCATCGACGTGTATGATTACAGCTGGACCACAGAAAATATACGCTACGCGGAGCGTATATTTTCTGTGAGCTGGACGATTACCCACATGAAGGCTAGCCATTTAACTCCGACGTATACGCAGCATTATGCACCAGTTGCGGCGAAATGAGCACAATATAGTCTAATTATGTGTTAATTGGCTTCGGACACCTCTCCGGAGAACTCTCCGCACGCAGCGCCAGCGGGAGCGGAGAACGCGGTGCGTGATTTTCGTGCGTGCAACGATCTAGCGGGCAGCGCGTGACGTCACCGCCTCAGACGCGACGGGTCCGGACCTTGCACATCACCAGGTCACTAGAATACGCGCATCCGACTTTTAAATGTCCCGCCTGTTTTCGGGGACTCGCGGGTGACGTCATCTCCGGCCTGGAACCCTCCTTGCGTATCTACCACCATAGATTTACGAAATGTTTGCAACAAACGCTACAAAGCTAGTTAATTTGATATTCGAACAGAAGTAACTTATCTTCTTCACTAGAATTCGTTTCCCAGGTTTGCCGTTTAATTTAAATCATTATTGATTACTATATGGGTCTCATCTATTGTTTCCTGACTAAAGAAGCGGAAACATGTTTGGTTCTTTCAGGAAACAACACAAATAAGGAAGCTTGACACTAATATAACAGCTCGTCAGGTGTCCTGGGTATATCTATAATGTTTTTATAATTTGATTTCAATTTTCACAAACTTTCATATCACAATACTCCAACGTATAAAAAAACAAACATCATCATCATTTGTTACCACCACACCATTGATAGTTTTGTTCTCTAGTTCATGTTAGTCAGCATATACCTAGACAAGATTGATCCTCCGTGCCACATGTATGATTTCAAAATATTACAATAGTTGGGCATCCATCCTTTTACTGCTCATCTTAGTGTTGGTCAAGTTAAATTTTTACAGTTAACTTGCGTCGATTCATAATAATAACGTCTTTTGTTCATGTAATACAGGGTGGTTCAACTTTTACAAGTATCTCAAAATAAGTGGATTTTGAAAGTCTTAACGGTTTCCATACAGGGGTCAATTTTCATTTTTTTTTTCAAGTTCAAGGCAACCATATTGGGTGCAGTTTAAACACATTAAATGTTGTAAAGTAAAAATAATTTGGCCTGTCTACTTCCATCAGTGCCCAAGAGGGGGGTCAACCATAATATTTTTTAATACAAAATGGTACGCCACTGGAAAAGAAGTCTTTTTTGCCTTCACTAAGATTCCCAATCAGTTATAAGAAATAAACTATTCTTGACTTTTTTCTAGAAATGTACCGTTTTTGAAATACTTAGTTATTTAAGTACAAAGGCACTGAAGTTCATCTTTTTATGACTCATGAGGAATTTAGTTGCAGAGTCATAAAAAGAACTTCATAAGGGATCACCCGTCCATGAACCGGCTGCCGCGGCGCTGCTTGACTTTGACGATCGCTCTACCTGGGTCAAGTATGACGAGGCATGGCGCTTCCCAACAGAAACTCTAAACTGCTGCCTGTTGTGCAGCCTCCATGAAAAATAGATTGATATTCAAACCTACTAAAATATTTATACTTAAAGATTGCGCTGCTATAGGTAACAATTTCGCAATGTGAACGAAAAGTTAAATGTGAATTTATTGGCTATGTTTTGAAAATTTGGTCACACCTACTCACTTTTTGATTATGAACAACTTTCCTTAATAACATTTTGCCCTAAAACCTACATAAAGGCCACTTTACTGGTGCGAAAAATTAGTTTTTTTTATTCCCAAGACACATGATTTTTCGAATGTAGAAACCCTTTTGTAAGACGAAATGTTATTAAGGAAAGTTGTTCGGAATAAAAAACTGAGTAGTTGTGCAAAATTTCAAATGCCTAGACGTACTTTGGTTTTCTTCTGCTAAAAAATTTAAAACCGCCAAAAATATCTACATTTTTCAAAAACTGTACATTTTTTGAAAAAAGTAAAGAATAGTTTTTCTTCTTCTAATTGTTTGGAAAACTCAGTGAAAGTAAAAAGATTACTAGCCCAGTGGCGTACTATTTTGGCATTAGCACCAGTATAGTAGACTGACAGACTGACATTAATAACAACGTTATTATTCAAAGATCGGTCTATTATAATTAGTTCCATCTCTATATTTCCATTAACCTATGTCCCTATCGCCACTCTTTCGTCTATCCTTCGAGATGCGTCCCAACAACAACGCTGCTCTTCTGGATGTTCTGCTTGGTTGCCCATGGCCATTTTTGAGATCTTATCACAGCCCCATATTTTTGTAGGAAGCCTTCAGGCGCTTCAGGGTAGAAACCATCTGTTGTCATGAACAACGCACATCCACTTACACCCCGTTGATCCACAGATTCACCACAACATTCGCGCCATCCTGCTGACCCCCCCCTTGATGATTTTCTTTCTGCGATGTCTCAAGATCGTATAGCCCAACCCTTGACAGACACGTGGAAACTCTTCCCCGTGCTCGGGGCATCACCTGGAAGTCTCCCCAATGGCACCTGCCTCCTCCTCTTCCCCCTGTTAATCGCGGAGTAACACTTCCACGTAAACCCCATCGACAATTCCTTTGATCCACACAACATACCGCCATCCTGCTGACCCCCCCCCTTGATGATTACCTTTCTGCGATGTCTCAAGATCGTATAGCCCAACCCTTGACAGACACGTGATAACTCTCCCACGCTCGGGGCATCACCTGGAGGTCTCCCCAATGGCACCTGCCTCCTCCTCTTCCTCCTGTTAATCGCGGAGTAACACATCTACGTAAAACCCGTCGACAATTCCTTTGATCCACACAACATACCGCCATCCTGCCGATGTCCGTTCCCCTTGGGTGTAGCCCAAACTCGGGGCATCACCTGGGGGTGTCCCCCGCACCACCTACCTCTTCCCGTTCCTCCTCCTCCGCTTCGTCGCGTACACCGTCCCCAGCTGGCTCATGGCGGCCGTCGGCGGTTGGGGCGTCGGCGCCGCGACGCCGACGGGCGGCAGGGGCCCCAGGTCGGCCACGTACGGGACCGACGCCGCCGCCGCCGCCGCCCGCAGGTGGCGGCCGTCGCCCGCGGCGTAGTCCGTCTTGGGGCCGGTGGCGCGTCCTCGTCGGTCGCGGGGGCGCGCGCGCGGGGTGGGGGCGGACGGCGGGCGTTGACACCTCGACGGCGACGGTGTCCACCGGGTGGCGGGCGCGAGGCGACTGGCGGGGGCCGCGCGGGCCCCGGCCGGCCGGCGCGCCGGCCCCGGCCCCGCCCCCGTGACGTAGCCAAGATGGCCGGCCGGGGAGGGGGTGGGGGCGGGGCGGCGCGGCCGCCGCCGACGGCGGAGGGGGTAGCGGTACGGGGTGAGCGAGAAAAATCGGTCGGCGGCGCGTCGATTTGACGGAGCGATGCGCGTGCGCGATGGGTTGATACGCGCATGCGTGTGGTTCGGGAAGTCGGCGACGGTCCAAGAACGGGGCCTTGTGGAACACCAGAAACTATAGCGTGATCTTGGGGCTGGTGCTCCGGGAGACGTATTTTTTACATTGAAATGGACAAGTAGATGGAAGGAGTGTAGAGAGAGAAACTGGCAGCCAAACTTGAGTAAGTGAAATAGTAAATAAATCAGCTGAATCCGGCAAAAACCACATAACACAAAAGATGTGTTTGTCCTAACTTTCTATTTTTGTGTCCTGTGCTTCAAACCGTGTTGAATGTTCTATGACTTCAAACGAGTTCCGTTGTCAAAAGTCATTTTAATTTTCCTTCTGTCCCAAGTTCCAAGTATTATTTATATTTAATTTGAGTTCGTGTCGTGGTGGCAGTTTCGTATAAAACGGCGTTGAGTTTTCTTAGTTGGTGTTTGGTTTAATATTATATTTTTAGATTGGAGAGAAAATTTAATTTAGCTCTGTGGCTATATTATTCTTTCTGTTTAAGTTGTAAATTACAAAAAAGAGGGTCAACTCCTGTTGCGTATTTGGATGTACCAAACGGGGCGGAAAGAATGAGAATAGTGGGGTTTCCTTTCATTCGTAAGTCTTAAAAATCTTTGCTAATAACTTTGCAGTTTTCCAAGAGATAAAGTGATATTAGAGGCAAGTGGATTGCAGCAATAAAAAGGAAAAATTTTGTACTGTCTGCAAGTATTTACTTGCATTTGTAGTCAACAATTTATTGAGAGCAATTTCATAGAGAAATGTGGGCAGCGCAAACTTATAAAGTATGTAATTACTACAGTTTTTTGTATTTTCCAAGTCATGATAGAAACTATCAAGGGAAAAACTGGCAAAATATTGTGCTAATGAACCTAGCTCTTCGTAGTCAAAGATGGAATTAATCTTGAGGTTCTGGTCCCTTTAATAAGGTAATTATTTGTAATTCTCTTTGTTAGATGCCTAAACATTAAAAATTATATAAAAATATGTAAAAGCTACCTGTCTTACATGCTTTTCCTATTAAATTGAATTTTAAAATTAATAAATCAATTAAGATAAGTAATTAAAGTTGAAAATGTATACCTTATCCTAGATATTTTGTCGCCTTTATTTTAAAATAAACTTTTATTTTGTAATTTGTATTTTATTTGTCTCAAATTAAAATTGCCATGTAGGTAATTTTTTTTAATCAATTCACTACTTTTTTCTGTGCAATATTTACATAATTGTGGTTATATAGAAAAATTCTCATTCCTACAAACAAGCCCCGAATTTCGGAATACAGATCATACAATAAAGGGAATTACGGAACATACCCATTAAATTCGGCCATTAATATGCAACATCCCTATATACCTCCTTTGCCTGAATCAGCTGACACGTTCATTTCGCGTCCTTGTCTTACTTATGTCCCTATAGGGCCTAGCGGTCGACAAAAACAATTCTCCACTTTAGGGGTGAAAGCTATTTGACGTATGGCCAAAATTGAATTCCAGTTTAGGCGAAAATCGGAGTGGTAACTGTTAAAAACCTCAACCTCGAAGGAAAGACTAGCTATAGACAGGGATAGGCCCAAACCAATTCTCAAAGAAGAAGTAGTAAATAGACGAAAAATTAAAGAATCAGCAGTTATTCTAGGAAATACGGACAACTGTTTTGCCGAATGTTCAGTGGAATTCGGTAAAATATTACTGCCAGTTGTCAAAAAAAGTTAGGTAATGTAGATAATTAGATAGAACACAAGGTACAATATCAAACAGGTGGCTAAGCTATTGTTTCTGTTGTCATTTCACTTTGACTTGACATGATCTTTGCATGAGAAAGGAGAAAGATTTATTCTCCAAAAGCTCAGAAAACAAATTTGTTGAAGTTATTTTTTCAGTTAAAGGTTCAGAGTATTGTTTATTAATCTACTGTTAAGAATTTATGAATTTTCTAAGCTTTTCTAAGTTGTCTTTTAATCATTGGGTGACGAAAAACAACTCAATTAAAAATGAAAGGAATATTCTGATATATTTCTGAAAACTGGCAGAGGTACAATATAATACAATACGATAACATATCCTTAATAATTACAATTTTTTTCCCCTTTGGTACAAACTTTTCAAAAGGTGTTAGAATGGAGGAAGTGTCATATCCTCCCTTCGATATAAAATAATTCAAGGTCGGAAATGATACGTCACTTTCCTCCCTAGTAATAAAAATAGCTATAAAATTTGTATGATGATTTCTTCTTAGATAAATACCAGGTATACGTAGGTATATCACAATTTTAAATCGCATAGCAATTCTTCGTGTAAGCCGAAAGAAGTAAAAGTACGGGAAACGTGTTTATTCTAATGAGAAGTGGCTTTTACCGACTCCATTACAGCAAGAAAACGTCCGTCTAAAAAGCAATAATAGAGAAATAATGTCATTGCAAATTATTCCCAGACGACTACATGGTCGGTGCGTGTGACTCTCGCTTTTCTCACTTCGCCGATTCGCGGAGAAACAGCCAATGGCTTTGCCGGGGTCAGAAAGGTCATAATTACCTAGCTAAGTAAGTATGCAGGGCGTCTATCCATAAAATCTTTATTTTTGGATGTCCGCCTGAAGTTTTTTTGGTCTGAAATATCTTAAAAATCGCTTCTTGTGGCCTTTCCCATGGAGCTAAAGCTTATCAGACTCGGCTAATAAAATAAATATTTTCAACTGTCTGCAACTTCCGCTTATATCGGAAGTTGAAGGCAACTTCCTTATTTCAAAGAGAGGCACCCCGTATATTATTATACATTCGGATTCCTTGCTAAATTCTAATGTTAGTTTATCTAATAAACTGAATACTTAAACTTCATAGTTTCTGAGATATTCAACCATTTTTTGAAATTTTTGACATTTGCGGGAGTTCTCAACTTCAAGACAGTCGCAAAATTTCAAAATTTGTTCACGTTTTATTATAATTGGAAGGTTGATTGCTACTAAGAAGTCAGACGTTTTCATACTGATTATACAGGGTGATCGAAGATTGGTCTCCTGGGGTGCAAATAACTTATAAATATTATACCTACAAGTGATTCGTTTTTGATAATAATTATGCAATGCGTTAGGTTTTTTATATTCATCGAATATTATATTATTCCAACAAAATTTGGAATTTAGGCAAGTTTATTGGGAAAAGTTACTTTCAGTTTGATCAAAGATAGTTTTTATTCACAATGAAAAACTTAATCAAAAACGCGTCAATTTTTAGTATAGACATTGCATGACTATTGACTATTTCAATCAAAATAAAATAAATAATGCACGCCCATGGAAACCAACCCATATTTTATGAAACTATCATTATATTGTCAATTAAGAACCTTTCAATAAAAACGATGCTAAAAAATTCTATTGGTCCTATTTACAAACAAAACATTGCACTTTATCA
This sequence comes from Pseudeuparius sepicola, assembly GCA_963920635.1. Classification (NCBI taxonomy): domain Eukaryota; kingdom Metazoa; phylum Arthropoda; class Insecta; order Coleoptera; family Anthribidae; genus Pseudeuparius; species Pseudeuparius sepicola. The sequence goes on from OY987308.1 coordinate 22,097,859, forward strand.
TACTAAAAGGTAGAAGGAAATTGAAGAAGTTATATTCAGAAAAAAATAAAGTCTTAGGCATCTTTCGAAAGTAGCTTGTTAAATATTTACCTGTGAAACGAAATCCCATAGGCTCTTGCTTTTCACTTCTGCTTTTGCAACCAAACGCTGAACAATACACCATCGTAAGAGTATATTTTCCCCTTAATCACTATTACTTTTAATTCACAAATTCTCTAAATTAACTAACAATGTACTCGCTTTGTTTGACACATAACACACACGTTCAAAACGGCGTAACAAAATCTATACACGGCAGGGTAGGCCAGGGCGGTGTCCTCTATGTTTCCTTGTCTAAGATTTTTATTTATGTCTAATTTCATTATGACACTGTACCGAATTTGGTTGGAATATGAGTTTGTCATTCGGATGTTAAAAAAACTTCTATGAAAAAAATATCAAAAACACATTTGTTTCCAATGAAACGCCCTATAAATAGTATTAAAATTGCACTCCCTACAAAATTTTATGTATAGACTTTGTCTAGCAACTACATAGGTACCTAAAATCAATAGTTTTGCCTCTATTTGCATTTTTCAAATTACTTATTATTCTTGGCTGAAGCATAACATCCGTGCTTTGGAAATGAAATAACGAATATTTTGGTAAACACATTTTTCCATCCCCCGATTTTCGAGGAATCTACAATTACAACATCCCAGAAAACACACCCATAATTGCTTTTTCCTTCAAATTAAAAGATAACGCCCTGGAAATTGGTGTTTCCACGAAAATAACGTACCGCAAAGTTTGCCCAGGACGACGCTATCTCCGCCCAATCAAACACACGGGGCCGGGGCCTCGCTAAAAGCGAGTTATTTTATGTTATCTGATAAATAAGTGACGGATAGGTTGGGCAGTAAGGCGGAGATGGTAATCGCGGCCGCCCGGGCCTGTGTGTGTGTACACAGGGAGTGCTGCGATGGAAAATGTCGAATAAGTAAATCGATCGAGGTTTCATGTAAGAAATAAAAGTAATTGGAGCCCTACCCCCATTATTCCGGTCGACAACACTATTCGTGTAATGTTATTGTAGCTACATATATGCAATAGTAGTAAGCACTTGACGGTGAGATACAAATTGCATCTCACCGTCAACAAACTTCTGAAAATTAAGAACAAAAAATGTGTAGCTATGGCACCAGCTTCGTTTTTGAGAAGGTGCTACATTGTTTGTCTGAAGTTTTTTTAACATCCGAATGGCAAGCTCTTATTCCAACCAAATTCGGTGCAGTGTCATAATGGAATTAGACATAGATAAAAATCTTAGACAAGGAAACAGAGAGGGCACCGCGCTGGCCTATTAGTACAGTAAAACTAACACAAAATTAGGCCAAACCCAAACATCCAAGAAAAAGTTCTTTCTAGCGCGAAATAGTTCCATACCCTCCTAAGAGTTAGTACTAAAAAGTTACACCACCACCAGCGTCGGGTTTCGGGGGGAGGGGGTGAAAAGGACAGGAAATTCTTATTTTTCACAGTTTTGCGTGAATATCTAGTAACTATGAGGTTTAGCGCAAACGTCATCCTATTCGCAAATGATATACCTACATTAAATTCCGAACAAGAATTGTTATAATATACAGAATTATGGTAAAGTGAACGGTTTCCATGATATGGAGGGGTAAAGATTTCTTTGTTTTTATTTCTCGTAGTTTTTGTTGAAAAAACTTAAAATGATTACAGTATAAATTAGTAACTGAATAATGTATGCAGAATATATATAGATATATCTATGCATATATAGATACATATTACACCCATAGATTGTTATTTTTTGTCACAACATAACCTCATAAGAATACCTATATGACTGTAAATATGTCCAATACAAGTTAGTAGCCTTAGTTAATTTGTACCCACTTTTTGCCCTCATTCATTATAGCGTTTTGATTTCCATTCGTTCCTTTATGTCAAATCATTCCCATTTCTAATTTGCCCTTAGCTTGTAAAAATGAGAAAGTCATGAATAGGAAGCTCATGTGAAAAACAAGAAAATATATCCATTTAATTTTTAATTGGGTTTTTCGCCACCAAACTGATTGAAAGACAACTTTTTCAAGTTGCCTCGAAAATTCATAAATTCTTAACACTAAATGAACGAAACTTTAAACGTGTAACTCAAAAAATAACTTCAACAAATTTGTTTTCTGAGCTTTCGGAGGATAAATCTTCCTCCTTTCTCAAAGATCATGTCACGTCAAAGTGAAGTGACAGATTAATAAATTTCAGGTTAAAATGTCATGGCAACAGAAACAATAGCCTAGCCACCTGCCTGATATTGTACCCTGTGTTTTATCTAATTATCTATACTAACTTCTCTTTGAATAAGTGGCAATAATATTTTACTGAATTCCACTTAACATTCGGCAACACAGTTTGGTGGCGAAAAACCCAATTAAAAATTAAATGGATCTGTTTGCGCCACAAATAAATTTGAGAAAATATCAAGAAAATATATATTAAACAATCCTCATCGTATGCTTCTGCAGAGATGGATGCGTCCAAAACTGCGAGTGTCGAAGAAGTGGTCTCAATTGTTCAAGTATGTGCAGCAATTGCTTAGGACTTGCATGCCTCAATAGAGATACTGTAATCATCGATAATCACATCGATAATCACATGAACTTCCTATTCATGACTTGCTCATTTTTACAAGCTAAGGACAAATTAGATATGGGAATGATTTGACATAAAAGAACGAATGGAAATCAGAACGCTATAATGAATGAGGGCAAAAAGTGAGTACAAATTAACTAAGGCTACTAACTTGTATTGGATATATTTACAGTCATGTACTTATGAGGTTATGTTGTGACAAAAAATAACAATCTATGGGTGTAATATGTATCTATATATGCATAGATATTCTATATATTATATTCTACATACATTATTCAGTTACTAATTTATACTGTAATCATTTTAAGTTTTTTCAACAAAAACTACGTGAAATAAAAACAAAGAAATCTTTACCCCTCCATATCATGGAAACCGTTCACTTTACCATAATTCTGTATAAAACAATTCTTGTTCGGAATTTAATGTATATCATTTGCGTATAGGATGACGTTTGCGCTAAACCTCATAGTTTACTAGATATTCACGCAAAACTGTGAAAAATAAGAATTTCCTGAATTTCCTGCTCTTTTCACCCCCTCCCCCCGAAACCCGTCGCAGGTGGTGGTGTAACTTTTTAGTACTAACTCTTAGGAGGGTATGGAATTATTTCGCGCTAGAAAGAACTTTTTTTTTTGATGTTTGGGTTTTGGCCCAATTTTACTGTACTATATACCACCGAACATTAGTTAATGTTCGGTGCCTATACCCTGCCGTGTATAGATTTTATTACGTCGTTTTGAACGGCGGCCATTTTATATGTGGCAGACAAAGCGAGTACTACGTTGTGAGTTAATTTCGAGAATTTGTGAATTAAAAGTAACATTGATTAAAGGGAAAATATACTCTTACGATGGTGTATTGTTCAGCGTTTGGTTGCAAAAGCAGAAGTGAAAAGCAAGAGCCCGGGATTTCGTTTCACAGGTAAATATTTAACAAGCTACCTTTGAAAGATGCCCAAAAACTTTATTTTTTCTCAATATATAACTTCTTCAAATTCCTTCTACCTTTTGGTATGATAAAGTGCATTGTTTTGTTTGCAAATAGGACCAATGATTGACGGTACATAAACTTTGCATCAAACATATAGGTAAGAATTTTAAAGCGTTATTAATATTTTATTTATTTATTTGTTTATACTGCATAACAAGCAGACACAAGTTCCAAAGTTCTAAAAACTAAAAATTATTATTAGAATGGCTACTAATAATTAGGTAATATTCTCATAAGACCTTCTGTACTAATTACAAAAAAATCGACCTGAGTATTCGTCACTAACTCATTACAGGAAAGAAGGCATGCTTCTAACGGTGATGTTACGTTTACATTATTAATCGTAAACAAAACCGCTTTTTTAATATAATTTTCTTTTGAAAAACCATATATGAGTGGCTCATTTTTCATCTTTTATTGAAGGACACTGGGTGACTACAAACATAAAACTATGGGTTTTCAATCGGTTCCACAATTTCTAAATATGGTTAGTTTCCTCCTGTTCCCATCAAATTATTTTCGTCAGCCATTAGATACATTGTTTTTCCAAGTTCATGTAAATTATCGTAATTGGACTATTGATGCAATACGTCATAACAATGCTGTTTGCGTATTTTTTAGTGTAATTTAACGCAATTACAATGATACTTTCAGTAATTATATCGACGTTTTTAGACTAATGAAAGGTGTAGTGGATATACAAACATATTCCATCGCACGTGACAACAGGGAACTGTCACAAAATTTCAAACTCCACTTTATTAGCAATATGGCGTGTTTTCATTAAATTCGCAACTATAGAAGTCTATATACAGGGTGTCACGTTAATAACGGTACATAGAGCTACTTCATATATTTTGTGCCAACATATTACGATTGAGCTTAACAACTACGGGTCAAATCTCAATGGTTCTACTGAAATACAGGGCTTTCGAGTTAATTTTGAATTGTAGCTCCGCATCTCCCAAAATAATCAAGCTGCTGAACTGAAACTTTGCATTATTATTATTATCGATTTAGCCAAACGGCATTCGCAATCCCTCTACGTGGAACATTCACTCAGATCCCGGGTATCCCGGATATCATAAGGATCTGGCTAGGACGAGACCCTTCCCATGTTATCGGGTCTTAGGTGACATTGATGTTGTTGGATGTTCCCGCATTCTCCATGAATTTCCTGACGGTTCGGGTAGTCGCAAGTAGTACCGCTTTCTGCATGGACCTGTAAAGATTATCAGTTAGACCCAGCTCTTTGATGTTCCTCAGCAGAGTTTTTGGAAGAACACCAGTTGCTGATGATTGGAACCGTCTGAACTTTCTCCATTTCCCATTGCTTCTTCTAAGTCTCTGTACTTCGCGATCTTCTCGGCCTGCTTCACACGCAGGTTGTTGTTGTTGTTTAGGATGGCCACATCAATCACAGTTGTCCTCCTATATAGAAATTTTGTTCAATTATTATAAGGTCTGTTATGGGCAACTCGTTGATCTGTCGGAACTGTACGATCTCAGTACATCTTGTAGGTTTTCAAGAACAGGCTCCGGTGTGTAGCTGCAATATGGGAGCCTCTCTACCTGCACAAGCAGCATAGTTTTTCCTTCAGTTCCTGGTGCAAGATCTTGGCAACCGAAACGTGTCGTTCCTTATATTCCGTTGATTCCAACATCTGACATCCTCCTGGTTATGTGCTGGATTGTTTCTGAAGTTTAGCACCCGTACCTGCATTTGTCATCCACCATCGATACATCTCCTACTATAGGAATTTTAGGTAGTTGCGAGTTGGTATGACCTGATCTTGTATGGCCAGTAAGAAACCTTCAGTTTCGGGGAACATTCGTCCCTATAAGTCAGCCAATAGTTCGACTCTAGCTTGTCGACATGTTCCTGGTTAACCTCATTAGGATGCCTCCCGTGCAGCGGCTTCTCCAGCCACATCTGTAGTTTATCCTTGTAGGTTCGGTGGTGATTTTGACGTTCGTGTCCCCTCAGACGTTGCGGTGTTGAGACGTCTGCTCCACATATAGCTTTTATGTAATGTGGGACTGTTGGCCTGCCTATGTGGAAATAATTACGCAGGTTTAATAATTTGTTGGTCCAATTGCTTGTTGATGTCGGCCAATCCTCTTCTTCCTATAGTTGACGTGGCAAAGTCGTTATTTCTATTATTATTATTATTATTCAGGTTATCCAAATTTGCTATTTGTCCTGCAAAAAGGGATCAGTAACCTTAATTAAATTAGATATAAAGTGAAAACTTACTTTGATGAAGCGACGCGCACTAACAGGTCTCATTAAAAAAATTATTCATGACCTAATTAAAGATATGGGAAATGACTGATAAAGTCAGAGTTAATCGTGTTGAAAAATATATATGCAACAGCAACGCAAAGGGGCCATCAAACTTAATCCAATTATTATGCGCACATTAGAAGCTACAATAAATTTTAAACTTTAAAGTTTTTCAAGTAAAACAACGATAAGTTATAACTTTTTAACGCATTTCGCATATAAATATGATTTTCTACATTGGGAATTCCTGTAATATTAGTTTCGCTACCGCTATTTATTTGTTTCCTTTTTCAAGAAACTAGTACCTTTGTGGCAAATAACGAAACAATAAATTTACATAATAATCGCCAACCATTCAACTACAACCAGTGGTTAAGACGGAATGTGAAGGACTATTTCTACTTCATCTCCGGCACAGTTGTAAATATATTATTAAACATTTATTTGATTTGTCATACTGCTATTCATAAAAAAAATTGCTAATTCGAAGCTCGCTTGTGACCACATGTTTAGAATTCGTTTATAGCACACAAATTGCCTCAAATTAGTCTTAAATTAGGGCTACCACCCTTTCTTACATATCTAAAATATCTCATTTCGTTGCTGAGATATAAAGGGAGTTTTATGAATCACTCTGTATACTAGACATCAAATTTCAGACACGTAACATCCACGGGGTTTGCCAGAGTCATAATTTTTTACGGAAATTACAATACCCTATATATCATGAAAATCCTATATAACCCGTAGGGAAAAAATATATGAAGGAGATTTATTGTTAACTCTGGAACACTCTGAATCACAATTTCTGTTACAACCTCTATATGCAAGGCAGGTGGCTTGAAAATTCAGCATTTGGTGCGTATGGCAGCATCAATTACTATGTCTACCGACTTCCAATGATTGGCAGGATAAGTAGGTATAACGATAATTCCTAACTATCTTCTATACACAACAAGGGTGGTCCCATACAGTAGTTATACACAACATATGTGTCATTGTCTGGACGTACTACCAAGCTCCTTAGTCTTTATTACAAAACGTTCGATTCTTATTTTTCCACAACTATTTTTTTCTTTATTTGGAAAACACGTGTACTTTTGATAATTTTATGTATTTGTAGTATCTTCTTCTTCCTGTCATACAATTGCTTGAAACTGCAACAAATATCCCATCATCAAATGTCTAACATCAGATTTAAGGGAATCATTCAAGATAATTACATATACTCGTCCGCAGGACAGAAAATTATTACAAAACCTAAGCTCCCAAAGAGTATAAAATAAGACATGGTTTATTAACCACCAAACAACGTAAGTGCACACAAGTAATTTAAAAAATTATTCACACACAGTCTTGCCTACGCGAACACAAGCAAATTGGAGGGCAACTCAATTGCTTCCAAGAAGCACAGTTCTGTAACTTGTGCGAAGCTTGTGGTAACCAGTTTACAGGCATACATATTTTGATTATTTTTCAATTATTGTTAACACAGCACGCGAATTGCGAGAAAGAGAAATCAATGATTCTTTAAAGAAGAGTTCACTGAGTAAAGTATCCTAGAGGGTGCAAGCTAGTAGGTTAAGGGGCAGTTGTAACAGACGTCGTTATATCTTTCTAACGCATGTGATTATATAGCTATCTCCCTCGGTGGTTAAGTACGCAATTTGCGTTACAATAGCATGGAACGTCATCAAAGATCATAGAATGCCTCCATGGAATGTCATGGAATATCATGAAAAGTCATGAAAGACCATGGCGGCATTCCATGGTCTTTGATGACGTTCCATGGTATTGTAATGCAGAATGCGTACTTATAACCACCAAGAGATACAGTTAGAAAGAGATAACGAGGGTTGGTTCATGTTCCCCCTAATCTACTGAAGCTATCAAACTAAGGAATCAATAACATGAATAAATGAAGAATGAGGACTGGGACGACCAAAAGCTAATCTAAGACAATCGTTGCGCCTATTGAAAAATATGAATATGAACCCAAATGGGTGTCAAACTTGTTAGCTTACTTCTTAACGAAATATACCTCAGTATAAGCTTCAGATGAAAAGGAAAAAAGTGCATCGATCGAATAAACTTCTTAAGCCAGACTCGTTCGTGTCTAAATCGATCCTCAAACTGCGAAAACAAGACCCCGGCGAGCACCTTGTCCACTGCCAAATTCCGCTCAATCGCCAATTAAGGCGTCAGATAGCCGGGGCCGATAAAATAATGTGTACCGGTCTCATTCGAGCACCCCTCAAATTACACTTAATTGTCGTTATAAGTACTTCATTAAAGAAAATAATAATTAGTCGGAACTTTTTAACAAGGCGGACGAGAAGTTATCTATATCTTTGAAAGTGTTTCTTTACTTCTTCGCCACGGAGTCCGTTATCGTTGGATTGGTTCTGAAGTAATTGGGGAACTTGAACATTTTTTTTATTTCTTTAATATATTTGGCTATCTATAGAAAGAGCACATACCAAATATCAGCCCTCAAATCGCAATAGATATTTAAAGTTGTGACCCCAAGCTATTCATTTGAAACGACACGAAAAGCGCGGGAATGGTTGTGACGTTACACCGCTCGATCGATCGGAAGGCAGTGACAGGAGTGACAGCTACACAGAATTAGGGAAGGAGAAATGGAAATTTAACGTTAAAATAAACAGTTCGGCGACCCATTTCCAGATGGATCTGATGTAGGTAAAATAAGAACCGCCTAAAAGTTTAAATTTTACAAGCACTATTATTTAACTGAATGGTGAGGTCACGGGACTAGTAAATCGTAGGTCTCGGGTTCAATCGCAGAAGTTTTTTTTAATTATCAGTGCATTCTATACCTCTTATATTTATCACTGATTATCATTTTTAGTAATAATTGGGCAATGGTTATTATGAAGATTATTACTCACAATCTACACCATAGTGTATTCAAATTCAAAGTACTTACCTACCTAATATGAAATTGTCGGTAGAAGGAAAAATGTAATACATTGCTCGATGCGTAAGCTCTTTTTGGCCTCGGAGAGAGTTTTAAGACCCGAGGCAACAAGGGCGTTAAACAACCTCCTCGGCGAAAAAAGTGCGCTTACGCATCTCGCAATGTACATAACTATTGAATACAGCACACTCTTTTCAAACATTATCAACAATATCAAGACTGAGGTAGACTATAATAAGACGGATAGACAAGGATGGGACGTTCTCGTTGATCTTTCTAAACAAAGCTTGCGTGGTGCTGTAGTTTTGATACATGTGCCGCCCATATTAGTTCATACAAGGTGGTGGCGCCTCGAGCTACTTGACGTCACAACCAAGGAGGGCGCGTTACAAGAATGATTTGAATTATGCAGTTTTTAATCGCTTATATTTATTAAATAAAAATAAAATAGTTTTTTTTTGTGGTACATTTAATGGCAATAAATTACGTCTGAAAGTAATATTTTTCAAATTTAATTTTTGGGCAAGTTCCCCATTGGGGACATCGAGATATTGTAGGAAACGGTAGGAAGGAAATTATTCATATATTTATTGGTTTAAAGCAAACGACCCTGATTAATAACCAAACTGCTTCCATATTAATAGAGAGTTGTATTTTTTTGGAATGAAAAGGCAAATATATCGGGTTTATATAGATATAGGCCTGAAATCGCCAAAAAGCATTAAACAGACTCCGACTACTTTTAATAGAAAGTAGCTGGTAGGGTATTTATACCTTAACATCTTAGGACAAGTGAATGTTGAATTCTTTCACCGAAACATTGCGAATCTCGTGATAACTCACTATTAGGCTATCCGACACCGGGGCTCTGTCCGTAAATGCAAATGCACCTTTTAATATGTATACACGTTGTCATATGCCGAGTATAAGTTATAATAATCCAGCAATTTCGGTGCGCGTATAAGGAAGACGAGATCGGAGATAAGACTGATATCGGAAATTTAAGTGACACAGCGACGGTGGCAGATCACTATCGGGGCCTCGTCTTTCCTCGACGGATGCCTTTCGAACGTATAGGCCGGAGCTGATGTTTAAATATAACAGATATTTAAATATACGGTGTTCGATGTGATAAAAAAAAGCGGCGACTTGGAAAATAATTAACGTATTTTGTCCAGACAAGGAAACATATACGTTTAAAGTACAGTTAGGTATATCAGATATGAAATCGCAGATATATTACTTATGAAGGAAATGTTCGAGTATAATATTATTAATAGTATACCTACTAATTTTTTCTCTAATATACGATAATCGATGCACCATCTCAAAATCTATAAAAATGTATGGCTACTAAATGTCGAGAAAAAAATATTGGGACTGGAGTATATTTTTTCCCTAAAGTATTACCAGAATGTGTACAAAATACAACGATGTTAATAGACTTGGAAAAAAATAAATTTACAAAAAATATGGAGTCAACTACGATATGTTATAGTAGTAAATGCAGCAATTCAAATAGGATATTGGATTTCAAGAAAAAATATGAGGACTGAAGCAGTTTTTTCGCAAAAGTACTAAATTTTTTTAAAACATTTATCTGCAAAAACTGAGTCAGATACGATACATTTAACGTCCTACCTTCAGCAATGCGAATGCAACAACTCAAGTTCTCCACAATATATCGATAATGGACTAATACACCACTTTTTTTTTATTTGCTCATCGGATAGTATTGGGTGAGATATACTTGCTGTATTTTTTTTAATTTTTTTTTCGCCCCCGTTTTGCCGCAATTAATTTTTAAAGTTCAATATACGTAACTACCTGTTGGATTTTATTTTTCCCTAAATTTACCGCCGTGGCACCAGGTTTGGCAACGCCGCACCTTAATGCCAAGCTGTCAGCCTGCGAGAACATAAACATAACCTATTTTGTGGCGTCACAAATCGGAACATCGGATCCCGCGGCCCGCGTGTTTTACAAGCTTTTATTTTTTATGATTTGAACTATTTTCACCATTCATTCTAATAATCCATGACGGAAATGAACTATTCTATTTTGCTGAGGAAAATGCTGGGAGCACTAGGTATTGGTATTGATGATTCGGACGTTATGCTGGTTGGTTTACAAAACTTTTTTTTTATTGGAAACAAGTCGATTTTATCTATAAAACGACACAATTCGTAAGTACCTAACTGAACTTGCACAAATTAGATATCTAGACTTGCTGATATATTAAAGACAATAAAGAACCAACCAGGGGTAACATTTTAGCTGACGATTTTAGATTAGTGGCTCTGCCAAACGATTTTTTACTTGTTATCAAGTATATTCCAGCGACTGCTAGTTGTTTGAAGAAACTGATGATATTTTAGCCTCAATACCTAGTGTCACAGAATAAATAGCTTCACAACAGAAGCGTCCATAAGGACATGTGTCAAAAGGATGCTCGCTTTGACGCGAAATATCTTCTAAAGGGATAAACATTGTGCATTTTGTTTGATTTTACATTAATCCACATTGCAAAGAGATTGTATTAGGACCAAATTTATGTACAAGTTATTGGTTATTTTCCTGTAAATTGAAATGGAGCTGGCTTATTTTTGACACGTCTTTATGGACGCTTCTGTTGTGAAGCTATTTATTCTGTGCTAGTGTTAATCAACAGCATTGATTGGTTATAAACTAAACTGAGAAAAGTCAATCCTCTAGACGTCAAGCACATACCTGGTCCGAATATAAAAAATTTATTACTTTAATTTCATGAGCCCTTACTTACAGAATTAAGTTAGTAGTTAGACCCGCATCGGTTCAAAAATGTAACGCTAGAATATTGGAGAAGGTGCCAGTTCTTGGTGATGCTAGAAACATAACATGTAAAATGCAATAAAGCCAAGTTTTCAGTCGAAAAACTTTATTGTCATAGCTTGAACTATTTTAGACCCATTTAGGTAAATTATATCGTGATTGCCGAAGCATCCTCATAAAAAATGACATAATTCTTTAGGATTTTTTCACTATACATATTATATACCTATTTTTTCTGGAAAATAAATGTTCATAAGCATATTTTGTAATTGTGGTTAATGGAAGTTAAAAATAAAAAAATATAATGCAGCAGCCGGCCAAAAATTAAGATTTCTTTAATTTGCAAGAAAAAAAACATTATTTTGCATTCTATGGCAAAACCCCAAATAAGTTATCTATTAAATTTAGTGAAAATATTCCAAAATCAAATAATAGTTTTCATGTCGCATGCACAGAGTGCAACAAACTGGATGTTTTTTTTTGGGGGTTTCTTCTATTCTGCGAAGAGATAGACAAAGAGTAGGTAGGTGTACTGTGCTCAATTTTTGAGGGCAGTGGAAAGCAGTTGAATCTCAAAATCTTGATTCGTTTTGGAGATACAGGGCATTTTTCGTTTTTTAACATGTCAGACAGTCCCTCCTTGTAATATGTTTTGATTTTTGCCAAAAATCTTCTGTCATACTACTCCAATGTATAATAATTATTGAGGTATGTCGGTATGTCTTTGTCAACTAAATCCTGTAAGGTAGACCTTCATATTTTTTTATTGCACTTGTGTTGACTTTTTCCAATATAACAATCTACTGTGTTGTCCATGATTCTTCGCTATTTCCAGGAAGTCAGCTTACATTCATCTAAAATAAGTTTCCCATTAATATGTGCAAAAATTTTACAAGCGTGCTTAGTTCTATTAGTTGACAAAGTTAATGTCACTAGTGCAGAAAAGTACAACTTTCCGCATCAAAATGGATGCGACAAAGTGTACTAGTACGGACTTAATTAATTAAATACTTCATTAGATCATACAAGAAAAAATACCCGCAAAAAGTCATTGACGGTCAAGCACTAGATATCGAATGAAACTCTGCTGTCGAACTTGCACTAGATTATTTAAATTAGTTCTTAATCATGGTTCTCACATGTAGATATCAACGATCGTTTTTACAAACGCATGATTTCTTGTTTTGATAATCGATTTCAACATTGGGGTGTGCGACACCCCCATGCCCCCTCCCCCATATCTTAACTATAGGTATATACACAATAAGTATTTCTTTACTGTACTAGCAACTAAACTAGAAGCATAAAAAGCTGTACCTACGTATGTGCCACGATGTATGATCCTCGTACATCGTGGTATGTGCATAATTTAGGACTAATCTGCTTATGTTGGGTAATTACAACATAATATACCTACTTCCACAACTATTCAGTTGAATTTCTTCATTTTTAACCACAGTGTCATTAACATTTTTCTTATTAATTTTGTGCTCGGGGGTAATTTTTGCCTTAACCGGGCATTATGCATTCATTGCTATGTTCTTTCCTCTGCGTGTCTCCAATAACATTGTTACCATAATATTTATTCTCTAGTCTACCTAAAACCAGAATTTAAGCTATATCATCATCATTAAGCAATATTAAAACAATATACAAATCAAATAACAAACATACCTCTTCATTTCTCCATGTTTTGCTCCCCGTTTTTATTGATAAAATTGACACACCATATCAAAATCTATGCAAGGCAAGTTATCAGGACAAGCTTTAACAAATCTTGTCTTCATTATAAACCGAAAAAATAAAGTATTCACAGCAAGATTCTTTTAAAACTGAGAATAGAATTTATTTAGTTTTCACTAAGGTTATTAACCTTGGTTTCCGCGTTCCGCGGGCGAAAGTGAGGTTATATGCAAAGTGCGGCGTTGCCGACGATTTTCTTTAAAGCATTGAGTAATATGTCATCTGTCATATTTTATAGGGGGCATCTAATAAGTTCAGAATGGGATCAGTAAAATCCAAATATTTCATTGAAATGCTACGAAATTTGATTATTTCTCATCAGGCGCATACAAACTGAATCTAATAATTTGCCTGGGAATGCTTGGTTATATAAAAAAAGACGAAATAAGTACTAAGAAAATAGCAGGTACTTATTGAAATTAGGGATCGTGACGTCACATTCCCTACTTTTGCGACCGTTTTTTTCAATTTTTGAGCAAACTAATGGGAAAAAAAATCTGTTGGTTGGGTTTCGTGATTATCTAGACATGTTTTACAAATTCCAAGGCAAAAAATTATTTTTCATTCCTAAGTATACTTGTCCATTAGGACTGGAGCGTTTTTTTTTCAAAAGTACTAAAATTTATTCCGAATTTATGGCTTTTGAACATAATTATTTCTGCCAAAACGGAGTCATAACTGCGATACGTGTTATCATCATGTTATCAAACATATCGATATTAAACTTGAGAAAAAATTATTAGGACTGGAGCAATTTTTTCGCAAAAGTACTTTAATTTTTTAAACATTTATCTGCAAAAACCGAGTCAGCTACGATACATAACGTTCTACCTTCGGCAATGCGAATACAACAACTCAAGTTCTCCACAATATATCGATATTAAACTTAGAGAAAAAATATTAGGACTATGGAGCGATTTTTTCCAAAAGTACCAAAATTTATTCCGAATTTGTGGCTTTTTAATATAATTATTTGTGCCAAAACGAAGTCATAACTGCGATACGTGTTATCATCAGAAGTGAATGCAGCAACTCAAATTCTTCAAAACATATCGATATTAAACTTGAGAAAAATTAATTAGGACTAGAGCAATTTTTTCGCAATAGCACTAATTTTTTTTAAACATTTATCTGCCAAACCTGTCAACTACGATACATAGAACTTTCTACATTCAGCAATGCGAATGTAACAACTCAAGTTCTCCACAATATATCGATATTAAACTTAGAGGAAAAAATATTAGGAATGGAGCGATTTTTCCCAAAAGTACTAAAATTTATTCCGAATTTATAGTTTTTGAACATAATTATTTCTGCCAAAATGGAGTCATAACTGCAATACGTGATATCTTCAGCAATGAATGCTATATGCAACTTAAATTCTCCAAAACATACCAATATTATTTATTATACCTTACTAGAGAAAAAATTATTAGGACTGGAGCATATTTTGCCATTATACTTACCATTTTTAAAGTCTGAAGCGCCTATATACCTAAGTATCACCGCCATATCAGCCGTGTTCTCAGTGTTCTGAAACAAATCGAAAGGTAGGTACTTTAATAGAATATTCGAATTGGTTTGTTACGGCTGATCGCATGCCAGTATCAATTTTATTATACAAATTTTATGAGACACCTACTTTATAATTTCAACACCATATCCGAAGATCCTGATTGGAACTCATAAGCTAGTAATTCCAGCGATACCTATAGCGTGCCATCACTAAATAAAGCTTCGTTCTAATTGCTCGAAAAACAAACATCTAAGTTGCGAGAATTAATTATAATCTTATAAATTTGTATATTTGCTACTTTCTTCGCTTTAATTTTCCTAATAAACGGTTAAAGTACGGTATTCTCATATAATTAATAAAATGTACGTTATTATATTCCTATGCAATTTTCTTAATAGGTAGAAACTGTTGGGAGATTCCACTTCGAAACTTCCGTCATTTTGTTCGTTGCCAGTTTCTCTTAATCTTATACTTTTTGACCTCGACACAAAAAAATACTGTAATTTGTACCCAAATATCTTTATAAAAAATCATGGCATGTTCCCAACATTACACCAAACGATACTTCAATAATTATTACCTGTTTAAAAGTAGACGGCTTCGTAACTTTTTTATAAATCACGAAGGAGTTAAAAACTAACATTAAAGCGTATTAAAACGGTTATCTAAAATTTTCTAGCTATATATAGGCATTATTTGTGGGTATCATCATTATTTTCCTTCAAAGAATTTAGTAGGTCAAATGATTTTGATATGCCCTCAGGGTGATCCTGTCATGAAAACATGCAACATTTCATACCCTGAAGTCGATTTATTATTATATGTATAGGGAATAAAACGTTGGCTAATATTCTAATATAAATTGTGCCAAAGACCACACTAAAAAATTCATTTTAACGGCAATAATATATATGCTGTAAGTTTTGGTCCAAAGATTTACCTCAAGGGTATAGGTACAAAGGAGAACAAAGCTAAATAAATATGCCGTTTTTATTTTAAGAAAGTACGCACAATATAATAATATCCTTTTGGCCGAATGATTATCTAATAGCCGGCATATTGCCGTTATTGCAAAGTAATCCAGAGGATAATAACTTGGACATTTTTATTTCAACTTGAATATAAAGGAAGTCGATTTAATTTTTTAATTGGGTTTTTTCCCACTAAACTGTTTAAAAGACAAGTTTTTTAAGTTGCCTGGAAAATTCATAAATTCTTAACAGTAAATGAACGAAACTTTGAACGTTCAACTCAAAAAATATCTTCAACAAATTTGTTTTCTGAGCTTTCGGAGACTATAACTCTTCCTCCTTTCAGTCCTTTTTTAAAGATCATTTCACGTCAAAGTGAAATGACAGATTAACAAATGTCATGACAATATAAACAATAGCCTATAGCCGCACCTGGTTTATTGTAATTATCTATGCTAACTTCTCTTTGAATATCTGGCAATAATATTTTACTGAATTTCACTAAACATTCAGCAACACAGTTGTCCGTATTTCCTAGAATAAATGTTAATTCCTTAATTTTTCATCTATTTCCTACTTCTTCTTTGAGAATTGGTTTGGACCTATCTCACAAAATCCTATAATTGTTATTAAAAGATTGTTCACATATTTTAGACTTTTTAATTTTGATGTTAAATGGTCTCCCCAATATAGAACTTTCCACATTCACAAGGAATTTCATAAATGCATTTTTTTTACTTTTGTATAGGTACCTCATTAAATATGGTTTCGTTTTAACTAACATCGATCTTAATGTATTTTTGGTTTTAAATACCTACAGTTCTTACCTACATAGTCCAGCAGGAATATAAGGAATAATTAAAGTTACTGGTCGGTACGCCAAATTTATTTCTCTAATTCTATATTAGCATTGTTAGGTATTTTGATGGAAATCCTGAAAAAACTTGCTCAACAAATTCAATAGGATAACTATTCTTATTCTCAAGAACATGTTTGAAATTTCCTCCTTTTATTATTTTAATTATAAGAACTTTTAATTAAATTAAGTACTCCTTTTTAACACTATAATATGATGATTGGAATTAAAATGGAGATATCTATTAGTATATATGTTGGACACTAGTTTCTATTCTATCTGATTTTAGTACAGAAACATCTAAGAAAGGTAATTGCTCATTATTTTCAATTTCTAAGGTAAATTTAATAGAAGGTTCTTGTGAGTTTATAAAATTTAATAATGAATTTGAACTATCTAATCCATGTTCCCGCACGTAACAAATAGGTATGTCATTTAATACATATCTTCACCAAATATTTGCTTGGTGTACCTACATATCTATAGCCAGTTCATTTTGTTCAAAATCTTCCACGAATAAATTGCTTATAGAGGAGGAGACCCCATATAGCCATTCCAAATTCCTGCTACAATATCAGACAGGTGGCTAGGCTATAGTTTCTGTTGCCATGCCATTTTAACTTGACATTAGTAATTAATCTGTCATTTCACTTTGACGTGACAAAAATGATCCTTGAGAAAGGAGGAAAATTTCTTCTCCAAAAGCTCAGAAAACAAATTTGTTAAAGATATTTTTTGAGTTAAACTTTCAAAGTTTCGTTCATTTACTGTTCAGAATTTATGAATTTTCCAGGCAACTTAAAAATGTCGTCTTGGTGGCGACAAACCCAATTAAAAAATTAAATGGATCTGTTTGCGCCACAAATGAATTTTAGACAATTTAAAGAAGTCGTTTTTGGAGAAAAATGCTTTCCAGTTTCACGCGAACACTAAAAGTAGGTAGGTATATACCTACAGTATGCCATCAGTCCGCCATCACATATATATTTTAATGGGAATGCGTTGGCCCAATGGCTTCATTCATGGAAAGCCATGGAATACCATGGAATACCATGGAACGTTGCCGCAGCATTCTGCCGAATTTTTCTTCGAAAAATGCGTCCAGATGATACCTATATACGAAGAGTTTCTCCGCTATGTGCCAACAACCCAAGCAAATGCCCATTGTGCCCAAAGTCGCACAATTAGCCGTCATTTTTCATTTTTAATTGGGCCGCGATTACCATCAATTTTAACGAACAAATACCGCATTCTCCGCGCTTTTTTATTATTAAATAAACAACGAGCAGTATGCGCGCACACTACACACACGGACAGACGCGGCATTGTCGGGCGTTTTTTTATCTGGGCGAGTTATCTTCCTTTTGTATACATATTTGTTGCATTATACCGGGGAGACATGCAAAAAAAAACGCGCGGATAAGTATGAAAATTGGACGGGCGCCGATTGGTGGGAATCCGACGTGGCGGGGGGCGGGGCCGGCGGCGCATTATGCGCGATCCGCCACGCCCTCGGCCTCTGATTGGCGGGCGGCGGAGGAGAAAGGTCGAGGTTGGCCGCGCCTCCGCCGCGACCGGCGGACGCTGAGGTAAAAGTCGCGCGGTTTCGGCCTGGGTTCGTTCACATGTGGTTGTCCTCCATTTTATTGGTTCTACAGGGTGATTCGGTCATGTGAAAAATTTTAAACGCGGGCGGAGGAAATAACGGCTTACCTATAATACGAATGCGAAACTTAACAAATTCTAAAGTCGACCAAAACAAAATAAAAAATATTTTCAGTGTATTACAAAACCCCTAAATAACGACTCTTTACAACATATCGTAAATCGAATTATTTTTTACTTCCTCTTCAGAAATATAAAAATAGGAAAACGTTCGATAATTTTTTTTAATTTTTTCGGAAAGGCAACACGGTCAAACTTGATTTATTTATTTATTATTTGTAAAGGACCTCACCCTGACTTCCAGGGACGTAGATAATGGAAAAAGATGAGGAAATTGATCATGGTGATGTAATTTTATAATTTTCTATATTTCGCAGTGCATGTTAATAAACAAACATACCCACCAGAAGACATGATAATTTATAGGATGTATAGCAAAACATTTACCTTACCTATAGGTACATAGGTATAGGTAGTAATTAATTTTTACTTTCATTTCACTCAAGTGAAACCTATATAGGGACCTACTTCCTAATAGTTACTGGCATACTTACCTACTTATCATTATGGTTCCAAAGTTGACAACGAAAAAAATTTCCACCATAGTTGAATTACGTAATATTTTTTGATAATATTTTAGATATTTTCATTCATTTAAACTGTGAAAAATATTCCTAAAAATATAGGTACATTCATTTCTAAATTATAATTATAAAATTTTCACGGAATATTCTCCATTCAAGAATCAACCAGAACAAGTCGATTAATTCACTGATTATCTAAAAATTATATTTTTCTTGAAATCGGCAGTGAAGTGTCTCAAAATCGTCATTAAAAGCTCAGAAATCTGCGCACTGATGTAGCCCATTGTTGTACGATTTTTTAATAAGTTAGGCCTTATGGAGAGATGTAAACATCAAACGTCAGATGCGGAGCCATCGCCCGTCAAAAGTGACCAAATATTCAAAACCCGGCCAATAAAGGCCCATTTCACTTTTCATAAACATTGCGGATTGTTATAGGTACCTACCTATATATAGTAGCGCAATCTTCAGGTATAAATATTGCGTAGTAAGTTTGAATATCAATCTATTTTTCATGGAGGGTGCACAACAGGCAGCAGTTTGGAGTTTCTGTTGGGAAGCGCCGTGCCTCGTCATACTTGACCAAGGTAGAGCGATCGTCAAAGTCAAGCAACGCCGCGCGCAGTCGGTTCATGGACGGGTGATCTCTCTTGACTATTTTTTTGACTAATAAAACATTTTTCCGATTAAAAAAATATAATATGTACATCGGCACTGAAGTTCTTTTTATGACTCATGTGGTTTATTTGCCTCGGCCAGAGGCCTCGGAAACTAAATTCCACATGAGTCACAAAAAGTTGAACTTCACCCTGTACATACGATTACATTTTTGATATATAAGTTATGCTTATATGATCCTCAGTCCTTATTCCAGGTAATATACATAAATAGTTACCTACTAAAATCGAGCAAGTCTTACGCCTGGCGTAAACAACAGTACGTGCGTTGAGATATTGGCCAGAGCCGCACTGAGGCACGACCTTTATTTAATTTTAGTTTTATAATTGTCCACATCAAAATATTTCGGAAAAAATTATTGGCTGAATTAAAATGGCTCAAAACATCGAAAAACTATTTGTGGCAGTGTCTAAATAGCTGAAAACAACAAGATAAAACCGCATAAGTATACTTTTGCGATCCAGTACGTCCCTGAGTCGGGTGAAATTTTATTTTTATAGCCTACCGACCAATCGCGGAACGTCATTGAACACGTGGTTTTATTTACACCAGACATACGGATTGTTCGATTTTATAGGTACCTTATATTCTTCAAATAAAATTTGATGTATGTTTATTTGCTTTAAATATCTCCTATGTTTATACACACCTACCTGTTAAAATATTATTAATTCTCTATAAGTCTACGTAAAATCCCCTCAGTATATGGGGCAACAGTCCATATAGACCATACCTGTAAAATCTGCAAATTTCTCTGCATTAAATACTATGAGGTATTTTGTTTAATAATTAATTATTGCCAGTACATTTTAATACCCGATGTTTAAAAAATGATCAAAATTATAACAGAAAAGCTTCGAAGTTATTTTGTTCAATTACTTTGATTTTTTTTTTCAAAAATGTATAGGCCATAATAATTAATTCATTAATGGGCCTATCAATCTTCCGTCTTCCTGAGCCTTGCTGCTGCTGACTAATCTCCCTTGCTGCAGCTTATACTAATCGCAGCCTGTAAGTAATCCAATTTTTCCATAGCAACTTATCCGCACTTTTTCAAAATATAGGTACCTACTCAACCCTTCCGATTCTAAATTTTCCGTTTTCAATATATACCTATCTGCTTAACAGAAAGTGCTTGATAATGTGTTGCATGCGCAGTTGCATCTGTCATCGCATCATTCCACCAATAGGCCATAAAATATCACCCGCCTGGCAACAGCGATCGCAAGTGTATTTATGCGGTTTTATCTTGTTTTCATATGCGTGTAAAATACGGCGAATATCTCAACACGCGTGCTCTTGTTTACATCAGGCGTCAGAGTTATTTGATTTTAGTATAGGCGCTAGTAGATATGGCGCATCATATCCCTCAGAATTAGATATTTCTTTCTTACTTTTTGTAGTGTTTTACGAGAAATGTGCAGAAATTCTGGAACAGTCTTCAAGAAACTGCTGCAACTTGATGTGCGTACAATGCAACGCCTGTCATTTGTAGAATCCAGACGGATAAATACAGATGAAAGCTTATATAGTATTATTTTTTCTTATTTCTTCTTAACCTTCAACATAGTGATTAATATTGCATACAGTGTTCCGGTTCGAAGTGGGTCACACTGTAGGTTGTTTCTTCGCCAGAAAATCGTCGGAGCATCAATACCTACCTACCCGTTTGAGGTACGACTTCTTAGGCGGACGCCGCGCCGAAGAAAGAGGGACCCCTCCAGAGCGATACCCCCTCCTTAGTAGTGAAATATACCGAGCCGTATTTATGGGACGCGGGTCACTTGTTTATTGGTCTGCGGTGCGGAGTTGGGAGCATTTTGAAGGTGCCGCTCTGCGGGCTACTCTCGGTTACCGCCCGCGGAGCAGGCTCAGGACCGCATCAGAAATTACCACGCTTCAAGGATAAAATTTGTATCGAATTTGTATAAAAATATATTGACCGTAATTTTTGTCACATCCTGTATATGGGCTACGAAAAACGTGACAAATTATATTTATTATATTATAAAATTATATCAAGAATATCACAATTAATAATATCTAATTGTTCCCATATACCTTGTTGTGGTATTCAAACTGCGATGAAATTCAGAATAGGTGTTAGACTGTATGGCTCATCTACATACTAAACATTTACTTGAGAATATAATTTCAAAAGATCCGAGTGCGGACCTGCACAATATTCACTTCCAGGACCTTACTTTTAACGTCGTAAATTAATACATCGTGAGCACAATACCAAGAATCCGCGGAGCTCGGCTTACGAGCTGCCGAACTCGTTATCGTAAATTTTTAGGTGGTATTTTACCAGCATCTGCTTTCGGTATTAAGAGACTATAAGAGGTACTATAAGACTACCGAGTACGTAAGCGAAATATCAAAATTATATAATATTAAGAATATATAAGGGTGGATCACTCTCCGTTTCTTATGGGTGTTAATAACCTTTATGGCGGGGCAATGTGTGAACATCTTCCTTATGGATTTGAGTGGGTCTCCGATATTGATGCCATCAAAGTTGCCGACGATGCTGATGAAGGATATATTTTAGGAGTTGATTTGTCACTCCCAGATCTTCTTCATGAACAGGTAGGTACTGTATTTCAGTTGTACCTGTTCGGACATATTATAAAGTAAGACATATCTATCTTATAGTTTCCGCCAGCATTTGCTATAAACTTTCGACTTTCCTCGCTATTTCTTGTAATTATACCATTTCCAAAACGTGCAATTAGCTCGCCTAATTAATCCAATTAATGCGTAAATGCCGGCCATCATCATATGACATGCAAACGTGTATATTAACTACACATTATTTGTTTACCAGTTAGTTGAATTATTGTGCTTCTACTTGTAGGTATACCTACCTAATTAGTATAGACAAATCATTAGATAAATTGGTATTTTCCTGAAATAATAATTGATACGTGCTACAAATATTGGAACTTCGAATAAAAAATAATAAAATAATAAAAATAAATAATACTTAATCTATTCACAACAGAAGATCGCAACCAACGGAGATTTCAGCAAACAACTTTTATTGTCCATCAATTACATCATACAATTACATTGCCATTTTGTTGTTACTTTGATTTACTAGAGTAAGAGATAATCTATAGCATATAACTATTACAAATCTGACTTAATTTCATGGCTAACTGCAATCTCCTAAATGATTTTTTTTGCAAAGTTAGGTCCACATGATTTTCTAAAGAGAAACTCAAATATTAACATGTAAATTAGCTCTTTTAAAATATCCAAAAAATATACAGGATGTTTATTTTTATAAAAACAAAAAATATATTTTTTGTCCCTCCTTTACGATACACCCTGTATAAACCACAATCTACCTTTCTAAAGCCCGATACTTCCCTTGCTACTTTTATAATATAAGTCATTGTATAACCACCCTATAAGAAAAAGTTAAACCATCATAGTTTCTTAGACGACTTCTTATATTGATATCATCAGTTCAAACATCTAATTTTTTCATTTCTAATTATCTTCTAACCTTCACGATTCAAGACCCCGGCAATTATCCTATCGGAGCCGACAATTAGCGGTCCTAATTAGTTCCATTGTGGTCCTAAGCGCCGTCTACTCCGCATACCAGTATCCCAGGCGAATTTAGAATAAACGCGTCTCCCTGTCATTATCTAGCGAAAAAGCCGCCCCCTAATCTTCGATGACACACTGGTCGGTGTCGTTTTGGCGATCTCTCACGGCTATTGTCGACGGCTCAGGCGTGGGAGGTATACCTTAGTGTGTATCTATCCGCCTTTGGGAAGCTTAACATAAAAGGTAAGGGTTTAAAGTATAGGTATACCTATGAAAGTGAAACTTTTGGCCTTAAGGTCCACGCATAGATTGGGCCTATTCTGCAAACTCTTGTAAATGCCATAAATAAAACGGATGGTAGAAACTATAATTTTAAGCAAAGAAGTTAAGCAGGAAAGTTACTATGAACATGAGTCGAAAAAACGCATAATTAAAAAAGTACAGGTCGTTGCAACTGGTGCAACATATCAGTTTTCAGGTTTTACATAAAATCTATAAGCGTTCAAGTAATACAAATATGCAAGGAACGACCTTCAAACAGGAAATCGATAAGATCTAGGTCCGCACTAGATTATTCTCCTAGATGACATGCGAAAAGATATGTTTTGCAAGTTTTTACATTACAATAAGAACTAAATAAAATAGTTAAGTAGGTAAGGGGGCACTTGGCCGGACCCCCTCCACTTTCCTCCTAGGCCCCGCCCACATCAAGCGTGCGTCAAAACGCCAATCCGTGCGTCAAAGCGTGCGTCAAAACGTCAATCCGTGCGTCAAAACGTGCGTCAAAACGTGCGTCAAAACGTCAATCCGTACGTCAAAGCGTGCGCCAAAACGTCAAAACGTCAATCCATGCGTCAAAACGTCGAAGCTTGCGTCAAAGCGTGTGTCAAAACGTCAATCCGTGCGTCAAAGCGTGCGGGGCGGGGCCTAGGAGGAAAGTGGAGGGGGTCCGGCCAAGTGCCCCCTTACCTACTTAGTTATTCCGTGTGGGTACAGTTAAATTTGAAGGTAGATAAATTATGACTAAGTCACCACTGACCAGTAGGATTTACAATATATTCGAATAAGTCCCTCATGCATTCCTCGCATATCATTCTGGTCTGCACGATAAAAACATTCTACCACTGATGGCGTCGAGTTAGTTTACTGCATGTGTTAATGTACTGTGGTATTAGGTACGTTCCACGCTCTTATAAACCATAGCAAATTTTATTTTTTTTTTCTTCCAATTTTTCAGTTAAAAAACACCTTTTCAAAGCTTAAGTATTACAAACAGTTTTTTACCTTATTTTTCTTGAAATCGGCAGTAAAGTGTCTCAAAATCGTCATTAAACGTTCAGAAATAGGGCACTGAAGTAGCCCATTATTGTACGATTTTTTCAAAAAGTAGGCCTTGACGAGATGTAAACATTCAGACGCGGAGCCATCGCCCGTCAAAAGTGACCAAATATCCAAAACACGGCCAATAAAGGCCCATTTAACTTTTCGTACACATTGCAAAATTGTTACCTATAGCAGACTAATCTTCCAGTATAAATATTTCAGTAGGTTTGAATATCAATCTATTTTTCATGGAGGCTGCACAACGGGCAGCAGTTTGGCGTTTCTGTTGGGAAGCGCCGTGTCTCGTCATACTTGACCTGGGTAGAGCGATCGTCGAAGTAGAGCAACGTCGCGCGCGCAGTCGGTTCATGGATCCTTATGATTATTTTTTTGCCTAATAAAACATTTATTTTTCGATTTCAAAAAATATATAATATGTACCTCGCACTGAAGTTCTTTTTATGACCAGATTCCCCGGCCACTAAATTTCACACGAGTCAAATAAAGTTGAACTTCAGTGCGTTGGTACATAAACACCTAAACTATTATCTTTGAACTTATTCTATTTTTGAATTTTTGAAAATTCTAAGCGCCACCATATAGCAACCTTGCCAGAAAGTCCTTAATTTGCATTTATATGAGTTTTCGAGTCGTCCGACCTATGCTAAATTTGAGGGGACTCCAGCACGCGTATTTAGTATGCATTCTCACATATTTTACAGGCAACCAGAGCAGTTATACAAGATACAAGTTGGTAAATGCTTCTGCGGCGTTCTGCCCCATCAATAATCGAAATTTATCGATGGAATTTAATGTTCGGCATATATCATTTGGTCGGGACTCTGTCGGTTATAGTTTATTCGTAATTTCGATTGTTTTAGTCGTTTTGGTTATCGAGACGGGAAAAGAATGGATCCACTTGGTGCATCAAAAAAAAAAATAAAAAAAATTGCTCTTAATAATATTATCCAAATCTTGGGATATGGGAATACGTAGATCGATGTACTTCATAAATATTTTGTCGGCAATTTCAGCTAGGGCAATATTTGAAGGTAAACTTGAAATATCGGGCCTCCCCTTTTGTTCAATAATTCAAGGAGGGGAGACAGGCATGAAGTAAGGGGTATAGTTGCAGGTACACAATTGCTCGTAGTTAAAATTTTATAGGTGCCTGTTTATTCGGTATACCTACATTTTACGTTATACTTTGATTAGTACAAATTTTAACTATATATAGAAAACAGATAGAAAATATTGAATGAGAAAAAAACAGTTGGAGCTAAATAATCTGGGAATACATTTACGAGAATCAATTATCATAGAAAAATAAAATAAATAGGTATAGATAAATGAAAGCCAACATTATTTTTAATAACAACTGTGACATATGAACAAATAACAATTTCCAAAATTGGAAACAAAGTTTTCTACTCAAGAATAAGTTATTATACAGGGTGTAACTAAACTGATGGTCAAAATTGAAACCACGTATTCTTGGAGTCAAAATAAGGGCACTTCTTCATATATTTTTTTCTCCTACGGGCCATAGTTTTTTTTATACAGAGCGTAGAAATTTAGAGAAAAATACACATATTTCTTAGTATCTCTAGAAGTATACGAGATATTTTCTTCAAACTTGGCGTGTCACATGAGCGGATGAGTTGTCAAATTTAAGGTTAATATGAAGCTTGTGAGGCCCCCAGTTGCGGAGATACAGGGTGCTATTAAAATTAAATAGTTCAGAAAAATATGAATACCCTGTATAATCGCAATTTTTGAATTTGTTTTGAATGGTAAATTCAATGGTTAACAAAAAGTATCTCTTAGTATTTTTTCATATTCTCAGCCGTTTTTTAATTATTTTCAAGGAACGGCAATGCTGCAATAAAAGTCATTTTAAGAATAAATCTAACAATCTGTGGATGTCAATTAAACTTTGCATTATTTGAATCATTTGGCTGCCAACTTTGCACATTAGTATCAACATTTTGAAAAATTATATTTTCATTTGAAGAATTGACTGATATGCACTTTTGCTATGGACTTGCGAATGGCAATAATAAACATGCGGAAACGCATAGTTGCGTGTATTGAAAGAGACGGCGGTCATTTCGAACATTTAATAAATTAATTTTCTAATAGCAATACGTTTCTTTTATTATTGTTTTTGCTTTTGTATTTTGTTAAATAAAGTTTAATTGACATCCACAGATTGCTAAATTTATTCTTAAAGTGACTATTGTTCATTGCAGCGTTGCCGTTCTTTAAAAATAATTAAGAAACGGCTGCAAATATGAAAAAATACTAAGAGATACTTTTTGTTAACCATTCTATTCACCACTCAAAACAAATTTAAAAAATGCGATTATACAGGGTATTCATATTTTTCTGAACTAATTAATTTTACTAACACCCTGTATCTCCGCAACTGGGAGCCTCAGAAGCTTCATGTCAACCTTAAGTTTGACGGCTCATCTGCTCATGTGACACGCCATGTTTGAAGAAAATATCTCGTATACTTCTAGAAATACTAAGAAATATGTGTATTTTTCTCCAAACTTCTACGCTCTGTATAAAAAAAACTATGGCCCGTAGGAGAAAAAAAGTGCCCTTATTTCGACTCCAAGAATACGTGGTTTCATTTTTGACCATCAGTTTAGTTACACCCTGTATATGTTCCAGAAATGAGAATGTACGAATAAATAAACATTTCTACTAGGCTAATATAAATTTTAAAATATTGTTTATAAAAATATATATTGCAGATTTGATTTGGGCTGTTGGTAATTATTTCCAGTGATGTGTCTCCTACTTACTCCATATTAAGAATCGCCAAATTGATTTTTATAGATTAAAATTTGATAAATCAAACCTTGTCAGGCACTGGTAAGTTTACGTTAGGTATGCACATGCGCGCCAGAAAACAGCACTTTTCTGGCGAGCTTGATGAGTTTCCTACAGGAAACAGAAACTTACCGAAGAAGCTATCGATATTTCTAAAAGAAAAACGAAAATCGATTCCTAGTCTCTTAATCATGCCAGCAGTATCCAGTTGAACAGAATCTACGGCGACTTTGATTCATTAATTGCTTGTAAATAATGAATCGACTTTTTCAACTCCGGTTGCGATTTCGTATGTAAATCTGACGACTCCAGACCGTGTACATATACGAACGAGGTACGTGTATGAATATTAATTTTTTTAATTTAATATGCACATTATATCCCCAGAATAATAAGTATCACGCTGGGGCTCCATTAATTAATCTTGCGTGAGATTTATTGCACAGCAGATGATAAAAACTGCTTGTTATACAACGAAAAATAGAAATATCGCTGAAAGTAAGTAATGTGGTTGGGTGGCAAAAAGTTAGTAGATTAGAAGGTTGAACGAACATTTTTCAAAGTCGGGTAATTTTTTCTACGTCTACAAGAGTTGTGTAAAAGCGCCTTTAGCGCACCCGATTGATATATTTTACTCGGCTCTCAGTTTTAGAGGTTTACACACTAATTGCATAAATTACTATTATCCGCGATTTAAAATATATTTCACTAAGAGTTCAACGCCTGCCAATATGAACCGATGAAATGACATAATTTTCGAAATATTAACCAATCAGGTCATGATTTCAGCGATTATTTCCCTCATACTGCTTGCATCCAATAAGGTAGCTCCATAAAAATCCAACCAATCATTATGCCTCTGCTAGCGATAATTGCACTTGTGCAAATTATCACTTCGTTGCTTAGCAACCGCGAATCTGTTATGGATACAAACACGTACCTACTTTGTGTGTTTCACACTGTTCTAAATTATGCAGCTTATAAATTATGTTGCGGTATCAATTAATTTATATAACTTTTACATTGCTAAATTTTTGTTATTGGACCTCCGTCTCCGTTTAAATTTATGACACATTCAGAAAATAAACCAACGCTGACAGGGTCCAGGTATGATCGCATTTGCCTTTACTCAAACGCCACAGTCGAAGCTGCCAATAAACTCGTTCAAAATTAATCCTTTTGGAAATGTAAACATAGAAAAAATTAATACAGAAATTATGAAATCGTATTCGAGAAATAATCTCGACAAATACCACTCGCCCCGGAAATTTTTCTAGATAATTTTATTCTCGCGCCCTATTTTGCCCATTAGAAAAACCACTCCTACAAATTGGGCTTTTATTTTCAGCCCAACCTAATGATATACTGTGTGTCCACGGATTGATGTCGGAATAGGTGTAAATGACAAAAAAATTTCGAGTTCAAATTTGACCATTTGGGGTTCAGCCCTGCTTGGATAGAAACTAATTTGTGCCATATTAGTAGTTTCGAAAAATCAAGTAGGCCTTGACAGGAACGATTTATTTATTTTCTGTGTAGGTTAAGTGCCTTTTCTGAACAAGATATCGAAAAATGTTATTAGAAAAAGTTGCTTAGAATTCAAAATTATGTCCCTGTGCAGATTTTCAAAATAATTGGCCTACTTTGATTTTAATCCATTTCATTTAGGTAGTTGAACTTTTATATTGCCGTACACACATTTTCAGTCAAGTTGGCATGTTTTTATTTTTTTTTAAACTGTTCAGTGCAGTTTGGTAGTTATATCCTGTGGGTTTTAGCGTATTAATAAAAAACTGCCAGAAATGGATTAAAATCAAAGTAGGCCAATTATTTTGAAAATCTGCACAGGGACATAATTTTGAATTCTAAGCAACTTTTTCTAATAACATTTTTCGATATCTTGTTCAGAAAAGGCACTTAACCTACACAGAAAATAAATAAATCGTTCCTGTCAAGGCCTACTTGATTTTTCGAAAACTACTAATATGGCACAAATTAGTTTCTATCCAAGCAGGGCTGAACCCCAAATGGTCAAATTTGAACTCGAAATTTTTTTGTCATTTACACCTATTCCGACATCAATCCGTGGACACACTGTATGTCAAATGGACTTTAACTTTTAAGCATGATAATTAAATTTATATACGGCTAGTTAAGTAAAACATTCATCTGACCTCAATGCGTTAGTGGCATGATTCTCACATTGCGTGCGAGAGGTCCTTGGTTCAAATCCCGGTTGTGGCTGCTTTTTTATTTTTATTTTTTAAATTACGTTTTCGAAGAGGGTAAATATTTATAATCCTTGTATAGTTAATTTATTCCTAAGAAGTTGGGTTAACCATTTATGGCTACATACACACTGAATAATTATTAAACTATTTGCAGTTGTTAAATTCTCTTTTTAAATACAACTCGTGGTATGCCTAATAATAGATAATAACTTTCGTTAATTTAATTTAATTAATTCGTAAAATTAACGAAAGGAAGGTATTATCGATAATAATAGGCACACCACTTGTTATATTACCCCTGAAAAATAGTGTGCATACATCGCAAGTTTTATTACAGCCTCGAGATAAAGCTGATATAGATATGCGTTTAAATAAAAAACCAACCGTTGTTCTTTATTATTTCTGTTTGAATTAATTGGAGGAGAAAATTTTGGCTGATCCGCCAGGCAGATAGGTATGCGAGCAATTTCTCCTAATTTATATGGGCACAATGTCCAATTAAACAAAATGCAAATACACCTGCACACCATAAGTATGTACAGATACGATTTGTGAGATGCACGAACGTGCGTTAATTGGAATAAAGTTATATTTTGACTTGTCTACGGGGGCTGGCCCATAATTTTTGTCGCAGCAATTCTAATTTTAAATTTCCAATTATGAAGAAGTAGGTACCTACACAAACGCCTATGACACTTTGGTGCATGGCCTCAAAAGTTGATTTAAATTACAAAGTTACTTACCGATAAATTATTATCCTCAAACATTTTAGTTTTGGCGGTCTGGGAAGTGCAACAAGTCGCATAGCTAAGCATAATAACTCGAAAAAGTATCTAAATAACACGTACTGACACCTATCACCGTGTCATATTGTGTCAAAATTTTATTACTACTCAGGGCGGTTTCCGACTCACGTATTTTATAATACACATTATTATATTGTTGATGTTTGTGTACATACATGCATTGACATTAACCTTAACAAACGTTTGATAGATTCTGCTGCTAGGGAAATTATAGAGTGACAAAATACAGTGTGTCCATGGATAGAGTTCACGTAGGGTGTAAATGAAAAAAAAAAATTCGAGTTGAAATTTGAGCTTCTGGGGATCAGCCCCGCTTGGTTTTAAACTAATTTGTGACATAATTTTACTTTCGAAAAATCACGTATGCCTTGGGAATTTTGAAAAAACTAATTTTCCACATCAGTAAAGTGCCCTTTCTGTACGTTTTACGACAAAATGTTATTAAGGAAACTTGTTCAGAATGAAGAACTGAGTAGGTTTGCGAAATTTCGAAAGTCTAGGCCTACTTTGATTTTTTGGTATTTTTTCCCACTTTTCTTCAGAAAAGTGCACTTTGGGTAGCTTTCACATTAAAATGTTATTAAGAAAACTTGTTCACAATGAAAAACTGGATAGGTGTGAAATAATTTCAAAAGCCTAGCTATACTTTGATTTTTTTCTGCTAAAAAATTTAAAACGCATAAAAATTAAAGTAGACCTAGCCTTTTGAAATTATTTCACACCTATCCAGTTTTTCATTGTGAACAAGTTTTCTTAATAACATTTTAATGTGAAAGCTACCCAAAGTGCACTTTTCTGAAGAAAAGTGGGAAAAAATACCAAAAAATCAAAGTAGGCCTAGACTTTCGAAATTTCGCAAACCTACTCAGTTCTTCATTCTGAACAAGTTTCCTTAATAACATTTTGTAAACCTACAGAAAGGGCACTTTACTGATGTGGAAAATTAGTTTTTTCAAAATTCCCAAGGCATACGTGATTTTTCGAAAGTAAAATTATGTCACAAATTAGTTTAAAACCAAGCAGGGCTGATCCCCAGAAGCTCAAATTTCAACTCGATTTTTTTTTGTCATTTACACCCTACGTGAACTCTATCCGTGGACACACTGTATATATCATACAAGGACATTGGAAAGATCTCATTTGCGCCACCCAGTACACACACTCTCATTTTCGATTCAGCTGTCAAACTGAAAATAAACTCTCGTGTTCCTTAATCGAGTCCACCTCGTGTCCAAATATGAATTTACAACCAATCAGGAGTTAATAAGTGATTGCCAGATAATTAGTGCATAATGCTCGGGTATTAGCAACATGTTAGGCCATAAATTAGGTGCTGTGTGTGGTAAATTATCAGGTCTGAGAGTGAATAATGAATGTTGCAGATAGGCCTCTGTGAGATGCCAATCTCTGTTGTTATGAATTATATTTAAAACATACATGTAATATTCTACCCTCCTAAACTTTTTTGTTTTTAATTTTGGAAATAAAAATGTAAATATGAAAATTGTATAAAATGTTCTTGCATTAATATCTACTATTAACTAACTACTACTCGACATTACTATTCTATTACTACTTCTACGGTTATTACTATTACATATTCTATATTGTGGACTGATGAAGCCACTTTTACAACATGTGGCGTTTTTAATAGAAGAAACACTCACTATTGGTCAAGAGAAAATAAACGACAGTTTATTTCAATTCAACGACAAGGTGGTTTAACTGGACTAAAATATTTACAGCTCTTAAGAGGAGAAATACACATAAATTCGATGCTGTCAAGAGGCATTTAGATGACACTTTTGTAGAGTGCATTAATTCAAATGGAACTATTTTATGGCTTGAGAGAAGCCCAGACTTGACCCTACTCGATTTCTTTGAGGGACCGGGTATATGCGGAGAGGTTAAATAATATCGACCAAGTTAAAGAAAAAATATCTTAGGAGATCAGAGAGATGAACAAGGCAGGTATCGTGGCTAACTACAAGAGAAGTTTATTAAGAAGGTACCTATATGCTATCTGTGTTGCACAAACTGAAAGCATTATAAAACACCTTCTATAATATAATTTAATTCATAATAAAGTATCACGTTCCATCCATAAATGTGCCTTTTATTAAGACTAAAATGACAGAAACAATAAAATATAACTTATGGAAAATTTCCACAGCAGTATTGGCTTTGTTGAATTTTCAATATATTATTGTATGTAATTGTGGGAATACAACAATTAATGTAAACTGTCAAATTTCCATTTATAATATTCTCGTACTTAATAAGTGTTTTGAATTTTCCATTGCAATTTTGATTTTGTCCGAGATTCGTCAATTCAAAGAACGATTCTCCAAAATTAAAAACAAAAACGTTAAGGGGTTAACTGTTATGTGAATGCCCTGAATGAACAATTGATAGTGCGACAGTATGTGACATCCTAGTTCAAAGACATTGCGTTCGCGGCTACGCGATATATTTATGTCAAAAATCGAAAAAAATAAGATGCAGGTCATCGATTGTTAACTATAAGCCAGAACACGTTGGCTAATTATGCATTCGAGTGAAGCCAGGCCGCACTACTGGGTGCTGTCCCATGGTTTTGTTTATGCTTAGCACACCGCGAGTTATTGGCTGGTCCAAGGACCGGGCCTCATGCAGTGCCGATTTACATCCTGTCCGATGGTCTATTGATGTCCATGCCATCAGATATTCAGGGGTAGCAGAGAAAATTGACAAAAAAATGTGTCTAGTAATAGATAGAACCCCTATCTCTATAGGTCATTAAACACAATGCCCGCGATAAAGATATATTCCTCATTGTATCGTCCTTCGGGATACGGTGCCCCATTGTCTGCCTTCTCCCCCGCACCAGCATGTGGTTGCTTCTGGGGTACTCCTAGTTTGGAGTATTGTAAGGGTGAGAATATTATTATTATTATTATTATCCCTACACTTCGATTGCTATATTGACGACAGTTATATATTGTAAATAAAATTATTAATAAAAATATATTTTTAAAAATAAGCTTTTATTTAAATGCTCTGAAAAAGAAGAAAATAAACTTTATAATAAATCAAACCAAGGCAAACCCATAATTTTGTTACATTATACAACTGTATAATATGATATAAAATCTTGTCGCGAGATTATCGTGTGTAATTTCTTTTACAGAAAAATACATTTTCTACTTAAAATTACTTTCAAGATATATACAGGGTGAGTCACATCTAAAGTCAGAGCCGAAAACACAAGGTAGAACTCGCTAAAATAAGCACATATGCTTAATAAACATTAGCCCAAAAAAGCTTGGTTCTCCATTTACAGCGTGTTGAAAATTTTCCAAAAATAACATATTTTTTTAATTTATTTCGATCCCATTTAGGAATTCCAACCAAATTTGGTACACATTATACACTGGACGGTTGCCATTTTGTGGAATAATTTGACCCCGTTCCGATCACCAGCGGCGTAGGTACAAATAGTTACTGTAAATAATTGTAGAAAAAAAGTAGTACGGCCCTGTGCAAAACCAAAAATTTTGGATTTTTTGGATAGCCCATTTAATTTGGAACAAAAAGTGCCTCTTGGTATTTTTTTATTTCTGGTACAGTTTCTTCGTAATTTCGGATTTTTTAAACTAGTGTCAAGGTGATTATGCTGGCATTTTAAATAAAATTATTTGTATCTACGCCGCTGCTCATCTGAACAGGGCCAAATTATTGCACAAAATGACAACCCATAATATGTATAAAATAATTCCTAAACGGGCTAGAAAAAAATTAAAAAATATTTGGAAAAGTTTCAACACTCTGTATATGGAGAACCAAGCGTTTTTGAGCTAATGTTTATTAAGCATATGTGCTTATTTTAGCGAATTCTACCTTGTGTTTTCGGCTCTGCCTTTAGATGTGACTCACCCTGTATATTCTCGAGACAAGCTTTTATATCATATACAGTTTTATAATGTAACAAAATTATGGGTTTGCCTTGGTTTGATTTATTATAAAGTTTATTTTCTTCTTTTCAGAGCATTTAAATAAAAGCTTGTTTTTAAAAATATTTTTTTATTAATAATTTTATTTTCATCTTTTTAGTTCTACTCTTCAAGCCCTTTCATTTAAAGCCCATATTAAGGGAAAAGAAAATGTAATCCGCCGTGTTCGAGCGGCGGCCATATTGAATTTAGTGTGATGTCACTAACTCTATCGTTTTCTACTCTTCAAGCCCTTCCTATTGATACCCATATTAAGGGGTTGACAAAAAAATACATTATCCGCCATCTTAGAAGGGCGGCCATATTGAATTTAGTGTGATGTCACTAACTCTATCGTTTTCTATTCTTCAAGCCCTTTTATTTGATACCCATATTAAGGGGATTGACAAAACATACATCATCCGCCATCTTGGAGCGGCGGTCATTTTGAAAGTATATTACAATATTTAGTATTGCATATTGCATTGTCACCGGAACTAAAGGTGTATGCAAAATTTCAGCTCAATCGGATGTCAGGAAGTGGTTCTAATCCAGCTTGCAAGATTTGACCTAAACATACATACAATCATACATACATAAAAGCTTGTAAGATGAAAGGTGCCTCGCGTCCTGTAGTGTTCTACTCGTAATAAATAGACAAAATCAAAAATAGTGTGCGGGACATTTTGAAAAGTTAACTTCATAAGTCCTTCATTGACCGATTTAAAACATAATATATTCCATTCAAAAACTCGCCAAAATTTAGAAGATTACCGAACAAAATTGACTCTGGGTATTAACGTGCATCCAGTCTTTTATTCTACACCGTATTACTTATTTCGTGGAATTTTAATAAACCCCTTCGCGTGTATCGACTCCATGCCACGCATCTGCGAAAATACCCGCGAGTCTCAAAGCCTAACCTAATTAAAAAACTTCATTAAATCTCCCGGTTTTTAAATTGGCCTACATATCGTACGGCTTTCGCATAAAATTACACCCTTATCGGAGAGCGAAAGTCGCCTGGGTGTATGCATATTAACTGCGTGTATCGGTTCGCGCTTGAAAATAAAAACCGTAATTTTATAAGTTTCTTATAACTGTCGGAGCACACTGACGGGGATGATTTATGGCGGCGCGATAAAGGCTGTATAGATGTATCCGCACGAAGGGGTTGTTTGGGGAGAGGGGTGCAAAAGCATGCATGGGCGGAGAAACCGATGGTGCCAAACTATAGGTTGTTCAAATTTGAACAGGGATAAGTTGCTTGATTTTGAAGTATGTCCTAATTTTTGCTAATAACACTGAGTCCTGGAATAGGCATCGGCCAGAGGCCTCGGCAACTAAATTCCACGCGAATCATAAAAAGTTATACTTCAGTGCCTTGGATCATAAATAACTATTATTTGCAATACTCCTTAGTAAGTAATACTAATCCATGTTTCCAGGCATTACAGGTAGGTACTCAAAAACAAATTGAGAATGAAAGTATCTATTATGCCGCTTTCAAGGCAGGAAACGTATACTTCCATCGACTTCCGACAAACAAAATCATTCAGTGGATTAATTTTTTTTATAAGCTTGCATTAACTGTATGATTGAATGATTACCTATATATACTAGCTATTTCTCGGATCTATTGGATTTCCTTACGCTTTGTTTCATTTCATATTAGTGTATGGCATATTGTGGATCGGGTCATTTTGGGAGAGTGGGTTTCGCGGTTTTTATCCACACATATTATTATTATACAGGGTGAGTCGAAGTTAAACCGCCATACTCAAAATTTGAGTAGTATTTTTAAAAATAAATGGGGTTCTTCATATAACATTTTGTCCAAAAACGCTTCGTTTTCGACATACAGGGCGTCAAAATTTTCTTTTAAAAACAGAAAAAAATTAGTATTTTCGGTTCCATTTATGCTATCGAGTTGAAAATTGGTACTTTTATGTTTTCTGGGACGACGATTATGAATTTTCTATTTACTTTCTTCTAGCCGCTAGAGGGCGTTGGCTACGTCGTTACTTTCGAACAAAAGTGTTTTATAAACTTTTTTGTCGTTGAAAAATCTGCATTTTAGACAGCGGAATATTACCCACAATTGTTTTCAAAGCCTACTAAACGTTGAAGCGCTTTTTCTCTGTTTTTGCTAATAAAGTTGTCTTGGTTAAAGTTCTTTTTATTACTAATTTCACAAAAATTGTTAATTTAGGACAATACCTACTGCAAATAAAGAATTCCAAATGAATAAATCCCATTTCTCAGCCTACTACGAAATTTTAATTTTTTCGAATTCACGCGCACCGCGAAAACGGTTAAGGTTTTCGTATTTTTACAAGAGACATTTTTTGTTCAAAATCGAATGTAATTTAACATTCCGCTATCTAAAATGCAGATTTTTCAACGACAAAAAAGTTTAAAACACTTTTATTCGAAAGTAACGACGTAGCCAACGCCCTCTAGCGGCTAGAAGAAAGTTGATAGAAAATTCATAATCGCCGTCCCAGAAAACATAAAAGTACCAATTTTCAACTCGATGGCATAATACTAATTTTTTTCTGTTTTTAAAAGAAAACTTTGACGCCCTGTATGTCGAAAAAGAAGCGTTTTTGGACAAAATGTTAAATGAAGAACCCCATTTATTTTTAAAAATACTACTCAAATTTTGAGTATGGCGGTTTAACTTCGACTCACCCTGCATAAGCCACAGACATCAAAATATCTTTAACAGAAAGGAAAGCCTTCGACTTAAGAGGTTTTTCGAATTGAAAATTATGAAAAAATTAAAACAAAATATAAAAAAAATCTTGCTAACAAGAGTCTCGGTAACAAGACTATTATAGCAGAACTGTTATGTGGTGTTTCACAATACTTGCAAAAGTGTGTTGACAGTAGTAGTTAAGAAATGGCGCCGAATAAAAGAAAAGTGTATATGCTATCGTGTGGCTTTTGATTAAAAAAGTTCATGTAAAATATTAGACGTAAATATAAGCAGAAAACGTATTGTGTGAAAACGCCTTAATTAAGCAGACCGCGTTTTGACTGAATTAACAGTAGACGGAGATTTCCAAAATGTTACACGTCTCCCATACGAAAAACATATTGAGGTGACTTGTGTCCATATAATTCGATTAGATTAAACATTTTTCATCTGAAAATTAGAAATATTTGTAGTTATAACAGTATCTGTGATAACAATGTACTCCGATCACATCGATATTCGCTTGGCAGCGGTACCACGCCCACCAAACAGTCACTGCGATCGCAGTCGAGTGCTATATGTGAAACCGCCTCCATCGGCGTAAGTAGAGTAGAGAGTAATAAAGTAGAGTAGAGAGAGTACGTCGGCGCGCGCCGAATGTCGCGCACGGGCGAAAATAGCGTACACGGCAAAAATCTTTCAAACTTTTCGTTTTCCGCGGGTTTCCGCGAAGTCTCGATGCTGCAAAAGGTGCAAGATAGTGTGTGTATGTCAGAAGAAATTTAAAAATTCATTTTCTCGAAAACTACATCCGACCGGGAAAAACCAAGGCCGCGGATTCGTGTTCAGGGACTTCTAAAATAGGGGAGGTAGCTACAATTTCAAGAAAATCGGGGGTGGATTACACCATTGGAAATAATTAACGAATTTCCAAAAGGTGAGTGAATTATGGTATGTAATATCACAAGTGCCGGAAATGTTATCGATAATTTTTTCGAAAGCGCTATTTTGCCTAGAAAGATCATGAGTATAAATTGGTCTTTTATTTTCTGATAAAATCCCGCAAGCGAAGCTCGAGGAATTTTATCTCTGAAAATAAAAGCAGAATTTGTACGAGTGGTTTTGCTGTTTTGCTAATGGGCAAAGTAGCGCATGAGAATGAAATTATTTAGAAAAATTTCCGGCACGAGTGGTATTTGTCGAGATTATTTTACGAATACGATTTAATAATTTCTGCATTAATTTTTTCTATGTTTACATTTCAAAAACGACTCATTTTGAACGAGTTTATTGACAGCTTAGACTGTTAGCGTTTGAGTAAACAAACATGACGCTTGGATATCCAAGGCAAATGCGATTGTACCTACACCCTGTTAGCGTTGGTTTATTTTCTGAATGTGTCATAAATTTAAACGGAGACGGAGGTCTAATAACAACAATTTTAAGAAGTACCTACGTGTTTGTATTGAACAGATTCGCGGTTGCTAAGCAACGAAGTGATAATTGCACAAGTGGTATTACCGCTTTGTTTTTGCACAAGTGCAATTATCGCTAGCAGAGGCATATGATTGGTTGGATTTTTATGGAAGGAGCTACCTTATTGGATGCAAGCAGTATGAGGGAAATAATCTTCGGAATTATCTCAATATTAGGATTATTTTCCATAATAATTGTCTAATGGATATATCAAGGTATATATATTATATTACAAGAAAAGGTGATAATGGGCAAACACTCAAAGTTAACAAAAAGAAAAACTAGTAACCGCATACACGTGTTTCATGCTATTTGACAATCATCAGTACGGTGTAATATTAACCAAATCAAAAGATAGGCATGATTTGGGAAGCAACAAATGAAGTCCAGGCAGGAGCCAGCAGCACATTTGCAGCTTCAGTCAGCACATCCCCTATTTTGGGGCTTGTACTAACATCGCCACGGAGGCTGCTAAAGCGACCTGCGTGGAAATCTTCATAACCCAAGATACAATGACAATAAGGATGTAAGATTAGCGAGTGTAAATGTAATAATTACAAGAAAAGGTGATAATGGGCAAACACTCAAAGTTAACAAAAAGAAAAACTAGTAACCGCATACACGTGTTTCATGCTATTTGACAATCATCAGTACGGTGTAATATTAACCAAATCAAAAGATAGGCATGATTTGGGAAGCAACAAATGAAGTCCAGGCAGGAGCCAGCAGCACATTTGCAGCTTTAGCAGCCTCCGTGGCGATGTTAGTACAAGCCCCAAAATAGGGGAATAGTATCTCTTAGTATTTTTTCATATTCTTAGCCGTTTTTAAATTATTTTCAAAGAACGGCAATGGCTGCAATAAACAAGTCATTTTAAAAATAAATCTAACAATCTGTGGATGTCAATTAAACTTGGCATTATTAGAATTATTTGGCTGCCAACTTTGCACTTTAGTATCAATATTTTGAAAAACTATATTTTCATTTGAGAATTGACTGATATGCACTTTTGCTATGGACAATAATAAACATGCGGAAACGCATAGTTGCGTGTATTGAAAGAGACGGCGGTCATTTCGAACATTTAATAATTTAATTTTCTAATAGCATTATGTATCTTTTATTATCGATTTTGCTTTTGTATATTTTGTTAAATAAAGTTTAATTGACATCCACAGATTGCTAGATTTATTCTTAAAGTGACTATTGTTCATTGCAGCGTTGCCGTTCTTTAAAAATAATTAAGAAACGGCTGGGAATCTGAAAAAATACTAAGAGATACTTTGTTAACCATTGAAGTTTCCATTCAAAACAAATTTAAAAAATGCGATTACACAGGGTTTTCATATTTTTCTGAACTAATTAATTTTACTAACACCCTGTATCTCCGCAACTGGGAGCGTCAGAAGCTTCATGTCAACCTTAAGTTTGACGGCTCATCTGCTCGTGTGACATACCAAGTTTGAAGAAAATATCTCGTATACTTCTAGAGATACTAAGAAATGTGTGTATTTTTCTCCAAACTTCTACGCTCTGTATAAAAAAAACTATGGCCCGTAGGAGAAAAAAATATATGAAGAAGTGCCCTTATTTTGACTCCAAGAATACGTGGTTTCATTTTTGACCATCAGTTTAGTTACACCCTGTATATTATAAATACATAAAAGTTGGTTAGAGAAAAATTTCGACTGCGGGGCTATATATCCGATCACACCAGAAAACGAACCAAAACACCGAACCCCGCATCTATACAACCGCATCCATTATTAACGGAAATAACAGCGCCCCAACTATGCATTTCCCGTCCGAATCAGATACGACAAACCGCCCACCGACAATCCCGCCGGTGCCGAGGGGGCGCTAATAAGCCCACCCCCGGCCCACCCCCGTAGACGCGGGTGACGTCACGGCAGGCGGGGCGAGGTCGGCCAATCGGAGAGCAACCGACGGGGTCCCTCCTCCTCCCCCCCGCTCGCCCCCGACCGTACCTGAAAATTATTCCTATTATGTCGAAAATTGCGGCGGCGCCATTTTGACGAGGCCCGGCGAGCGCGCACAAAGTGGCTATTATAGAAGGGACAGGATGGGACGCTTTTTGCTGATTGCCCGCTACCGGTGGAAAGTGACAGTTATTCGTTTTAACAGAGGTTGGACAACGATCGGATCTCTCTCTCTGGCGAGGGTCTTATTTTCCCTATG
The DNA here is from genome assembly GCA_963920635.1 of Pseudeuparius sepicola. Lineage (NCBI taxonomy): Eukaryota > Metazoa > Arthropoda > Insecta > Coleoptera > Anthribidae > Pseudeuparius > Pseudeuparius sepicola. The sequence goes on from OY987308.1 coordinate 22,138,678, forward strand.
AAATTCATTTTGTGCAACAGACATATATTTTTTCGCTCTTTCTATCATTCCCCTAGCAGCAGGATGTGTCAAAATTAGATTTTAAGGTTAAGCTAACGACATTTAACTGCCATAAACGTAGGTAGATGAGGGCACAGTTTAAAATGTATAAAAATATAGATAAAACCAATAAATTGGGTAGGTAGTAAGTATGTTATTTGCAAAGCTTCACTAATAATAATTATTGAAGTTTGAATGGAAAAGTGAAGAAACATATAATTTGTTCCAAGCAAACAGCAATTTTAGGATATCAGGATAAAAACATTTATTAAATTTTTGTAGGAATGTGGTATACTTATGTAGATACATAAAATAAAACAAGGCTCTATATAGCATACCAACTAATTAAACTTTCGAATATTTCTTCAATAGGAATCGTAGCTGCAATAATAATTATTATTCCTTTCATTTAAAAATAAAAATCGTGGTTTCGTTTCTTCAAACTCTCTTCTTATACCTACCGTCAAAATTTTAAGACAATTAATACTGAAATTTGTACGGAATAAAAAGTTGGAAAGTTTGTTTTGGTAATATGAATCAACCACTATTGAAAAACATGGTTAATAGAATTAGGCTGAATAAAAAAATGAGTACCTAGGTATTTAATATCGATATTAGTCTTTCTTTCATTTTTTGTAAATAAAAGTTAATAACTTTTCAATGCAAGAGAGATCATCTATATTTCAAAAAAGAAGACAACAGTGTTTTTGTTTTCAAAGATATAGTAAGTAAATAGGAAAAATCAAACTAGTACAAGTTCTCAGAAATTTATACATATTTAATGGTTCTTTCTTGCTAAAGTCACGTTCATCAAACGTTGCAGGAGAGGATCGTTTCTTCAGCACAACCTGACACTCAAAATCCATGTCGAAGAAGTGAACCTGTGAAAGTTAAAGAACTAAATTTAAGCTACCTAAACATAATAAAACGCTGCCATCAAATGCTATTTTTTTATCAGCAAGAAATTTGTAATGGAATATTAATACAAAATAAGCTCTGACTACACAAAAAAGGGTTCTTTATATAAAATTCCCACCCGTGTTAACTTCTTTTTTGTCCGATTTTGTTGGTCTTAGTGGAAAATAAAGCTCCTTCAAAACTGTCTCTCTCTAACAGTTATTATAAATTCTAAAATATCCTTACAACTAAGATTTTGTAAGTATTTTATTGCTATTCGTGGCGTTTTTTCCTGTAGGAGGTTTCGAAAAAATGTATTAGAACAAGTATTTACGAATTAAATTATATTACAGTCTCATTCCAAATTTCACGATAGGAAGAATTTTCTAATTGCAAACAACTTTTTTCGTATTTTTTAGTTTTCTCCTTTCGAGAAGCAACGAAAATTTTAAAACATTAACAAAATAGGTCAAAAAATTATGGAGGTGGAAGTTTTGATGTGGAAGATCCTGTATAGTTTTCTGGAATATACGTCTCTTCGTTATGAGAATTTTGTCGTAGAAAAATTTCCTTTACAGTAACAAAATATTATAAACCAATCCAAAGTTATCACGCACAACTTATATGTACGTATAATAAATACATTTTTTATTATTCCATGAAACGAAAAATGCCTATGCTGGTCCAGTAAATACCTATACCCAACAGGTTTTACCTCCTTGAAGGCAAAAACTTTAGAATTATCTCTTTAACATTGGGAAATTTTCATAAGAATTCTAATAAGTGGTTTGTATAACCTTATGGACTTTTATTGAAAACAAAGAAGTACTAATATTTAATATTAATTTAGGTACCTTATGTTATGTTGCTGATGCAGATTAAGGAAATTATTCTGCAGATTAAAATCACAGATCAAACAAAAAATAAAAAGGAACTAGATACTTATGTAATTAAATTTACTTACCTCGCAAAGTTTCGTATCATTTCCAACTCTCATGTTAGGGTATTTCATTTGCACTTTCCATCGTGCTCGTTCTTCTGCGCTTTTTTGAAAGGGTGTTAAGAAAAATCCATCCTGCTCAGAATTCTTGCAGTTTCTTATTACGCAAGATGTCATTTTTACCTTTTAACACTCCTTTTTGCAAAAGAAAATTAGCACGCTCAATAATCGTATATTTATTTCTTATCTATGCTCAATAATTTGTTGACAGTTTGTTGACAAACTGACACCCGCCAATATAAAAATATAATAAAAACAATGTTACTAGATCTGCCAAAATCTGTTGTCCAACCTCTGTTAAAACGAATAACTGTCACTTTTCGTGTCATACAGGGCCTCTAGTTGCAACGTTTCGTCGGTGGAATGGAGGAAATATTTTTGAAACTGGATTCCCATTTTTCCGGTGTATTTTTACGCCAATCGTACGTAGATATAGGTGCAGTTTGGAAAACTCCATAGATGTATTGAATAGAATGATACCTGATACCCACCGCCCATCGCACAAATAGGAAGTTCACATAACCAACAATCATGAATGGTTACCCTACTCCCTCTAGCCCCTTTCAATAAAGAATCCCAGGAAGGAGTCAAAGCTCTATATATGTGTAGTACCTACACAGATAGAAAGGGATACTTGAATCAAATAAAATTTATTTAACTCAAACATATTTGATTCTTGTATATGGCGAACCCTAGACTAACTTTGAATAAAACATTTGGTTTGTTTCAATTTAAAAGCAACATTTAATTTGAGACAACTAAAATATTATTTGGAGGAAGTTAATTTTTATTCCCATGAAAATACTAACGATTTGACTTGAATAAATGATATATTTCGAAGGAACAAATAACTACAATGTTAAAAAACATTTATTCTATTTAAAAAATTAAGAAAGTTGCGTCAAACAACTGTGATGGGTTGAATTACCCATTATAGGTATTCACTCAAATAAAATATTATTTATTTAAAGCAAAGCAACCTTTGTCTTTATCAATAAGGATGTAAGATTAGCGAGTGTAAATGTAATAATTACAAGAAAAGGTGATAATGGGCAAACACTCAAAGTTAACAAAAAGAAAAAACTGTGTGTTTCATGCTATTTGGCAATCATCAGTACGGTGTAACATTAACCAAATCAAAAGATAGGCATGATATGGGAAGCAACAAATGAAGTCCAGGCAGGAGCCAACAGCACATTTGTTAACTTTGAGTGTTTGCCCATTATCACCTTTTTTGTCTTTATCATTATTCACAAACTTTACTTTTTGTCGATTCGAATAAAACTAATAAGTTTATTCAATTCATAAAGATGTTCTGTTGAATGGAACGGAAATTGGATTAGAAAAACACGATAATTTGTAATGCTATAAAAGTATTTATTTAAATACAATTAAAAAATAATATTCGGTATAAAAAAAACTACACAAAACTCACCAAGGAAAGCGCCTCATACAGGTGGCTTATTTGATACATTTCAAGTAGTTCTTTGAGATTTGTATCCATTATTGTTCATGCGTATCCTACTTACAAAAGAAGTTGAAAACACACAATACACACATACACCACACTAAACTCGGTTAATCGGCGGCTATAAGTAATAATAAAACTGCTCGCACAAAACCTCTAGGAAGACTGCAGACGCGTACCTACTTACACGATCACGGAATAGCGCTGAACGCCGACACTAGAGTGCGCCCTCGTCCTCCCATAATTTCTCTTTCTTTCTATCTTTCATTCTTTGGAGCGAGACAGCAATAAAAATGATAGGTAGTATTATTTAACTCAAATAAGGTCACATTTAAACCAAATATCAATGTATTTGACCCAAACAACGAAAGCTAATACTATAAATAAAAATTATTCTTGTTTGCACCAAGTAATACCTTATTTCAGGAAAATAATAAATGCTTCCACTAAACAATAATGTGTCAAAAGAATCAAATACTTCACCCAAAAAGCAATTATTTTTTAGTTGAAAAAAATTAATCTTCATTTAAATAATAAACTTTCTACCGAAATAAATATTATTTCTGACAAATAATTCGTGATCAAACAACAAATATTTTTCTATGAAGATTTGTATTTCTATCTGTGATAAAATACGTGAGAGGGAAATCGCCCTGAGTAATAACCAAGTTTTGACACAATATTTTGATATCTGACAGGGAGATAGGTGTCAGTAGATACTTTTTCGAGTTATTATGCTTATAGCTGTGCGGCTTGTTGCACCTCCCTGACCGCCAAAAATTAAATGTTTAAGGATAATAATCCATCGGTAAGTAATTTTGTAATTTAAATTAACTTTTGAGGCCATATGCACAAAGTGGCATAGGTGTTTGTGTCATAATTGGAAATTTAAAATTAGAATTGCTGTATTATCATGGATCCCTAAACTTAAAGACATATAAACGTGCCTTATAATTTTTCCTGAATTTTATAGGTAGGTACTAATTTCACGAAAAATGAGGATTTCTGCCTCGATCAGTTTGCCGAAACAACTCAAAGGTGCGCGCCACTGTAAAAAAGGAAACGGCATCCCGCCAAATGCAGAGACTGTCCCGGTCCAAATTTGCTCCCTCCTGGGGTTCTTTATTCAAAGCTCTAACCTCTTCTATATATAGTAGCTGTAGAAGACGCCGGCCGAAGTCTCCTACATCTCACCGCTACTGACTAATATCAATTGGAATGAATAACACCGTCGATGCGGAGGAATCAATCAACGATAACACCTAAAGTCTATCCAAGTTACAGCGGTAGTATACATATAAACAAAGTCACATGACCGCATTTCGATCGATTACCAGGGTCTGACTAATATGAGATTCCCAGTGGCTTGTAATTCTGCGAACTAATTCTTTTAGAAGTTCTAAAAATTGTGTTTTTACCTTTCGTGGATCTCTATATATTTCCTTAAATTAAGTAGCAAAATAAATTTACACAACATACTGCTCGCGATCCGATCTAAAATATGCAGGAAACTCGACTGAGGGAAGAGCCGGCCCTGCATTCTGCTCGCCGCGTAAACACTTGACATTTTATGACGGCCAGACCAATAAGAGAATAGGTCACGTGGTGGCCAATGTTTTGATCCACTGCCTCTGTAACTTGGATAGACTTTAGTTCATGGTATACCCGTATCTCCGGTAGCTTAGTTGGTTAAGTGACTACGGCCACAGTAGGAGTCCTGGCTGGAGTGCATTTTTTCAATTGATATCCTTTACCTGATATGCCACTAAAACGTCCTTTATAATTATTATAATCTATACTTCTAGGAAGCAATGAAAACGTATTATTACAAAAAAATGAACTGTGTTTACTTTAAATAACCCTAATAAATTCTATTAAAGTAAGATAATCCTATTCAACCGCGGAAGCTTTCTACCCTGATCGGACAACGCCGTTTTTATCGAATGTTTTCAACCGTTAGTCGGCATTCGGCGCGTCACGTTTCACATAGAAATGTCGAACCAGTCTTTGTAAAAACACTCTTTAATTGTGTTCACTAGAAATCACATTTCTTAATTTGGTAACCCAAGGTTGGCAGCATTGTTTTGAGGCGTATTTATAGCATGTCTGGCAGAAATGTCAGAACTTGTGACAGATGACTAATCTTAACCTTGATATTCTGTGGATCTAACCCAACTTCAAACACAGAAACTATAACTATATCATTTTTCTGTATTTCAAAGAACAGAGTTTAGTGTTAATTTCTATCTATTCAAATTTAGGATTCTCGTGAGTATAACATGCAAATTCTGTTTATTACGGCCCTGTACTCCGTCACCTATCAATAATATCAATATGTCCGCCGCTTACAGAATTCTAGGGACATGAAATATTTACCTGTTACAATCTAGTGTACAATTAAAGAGCGTCTTTAGATTATACAATACTAAAGTGCATTTTAACCACTATTTAAGAAGAAATATTCACATTCTGCAGCGCATTTCATTTAGAAACTTTTTTACGCTTGAGATTTTTTCATGAACCTAATAGTTTGTCTGAAATAAAATAAAATTTATTTCTTGTTCCATATTTAAATAACAGTTGTTGTTATTGTCACTGATCATTACCTACATAAAAACGTCATTACATAAAAACGTATTAAGCGAGTGTCATTTCAACAAATATTTTTTCATACACACTTTCAATTACAAAGAAATGCCCATATTTAAAAAATTAAAATGGAGTTCATTCCCACGTACCAAATAATATGATTCAATAAGTAAATAGTTGTTTATAATTATGTACCAAGGCACTGAAGTTCAACTTTTTATGACTCATGTGGAATTTAGTTGCGGAGGCCTCTGGCCGAGGCAAACGAAAAAACTTCAGTGCCGAGGTACATATTATATTTTTTGAAATAAAAAAAATGCTTTATTAGGCAAAACAATAATCATATAAATGATCACCCGTTCATGAACCGACTGCGCCAGGCGTTCCTTGACTTTGACGATCGTTCTACCTAGGTCAAGTATGACGAGGCACGGCGCTTCCCAACAGAAACTTCAAACTGCTGCCTGCAGGCCTACTTATTGAAAAAATCGTACAATAATGGGCTACTTCAGTATGCCGATTTCTGAGCTTTTAATGACGATTTTGAGACACTTCACTGCCGATTTCAAGATTTTTTTTTTGCAAAATACCTAGGGCCAATTTTTTTCTAAATTCTAATTTGTATTTTGAAATAATTTACAAAAAATTCCTATAAAAAAGAGGAGTAAGGGTTACCGGTTTCTATACCCTTATATAGGATGCATGGGGAGCAAAAAGTATAATTTTACCGTAGTGTTCAATATAATAATAAAATATATATTTTTTAAATTATTTTAATATACCCTTGCTTGAATACCAGCCGGCTATTTGGTTATTCTAGTGTAGAGTTTGATAAAAATAGTGTGTCCCTATATCAGTATAGACCACTTTTAGTGTTAAATTCTATACGCAACTTTGAACTTTGTAACTGGTTGTGTAGGTGTATCTATATTTCACTGGTTACCAGATGCAGAAAGAAGTAACAATCCTATTAGCGTATTTTTTAACGCGGTTCTCACCGGGAGAGCATCAGGTTCAACGTCTCGGCATCTCCTCGAGGTGTTTGTTTTTGGCCGGCCGAAGTATGCAACGAGATATCGGCAATAACTCGGACTAATGTCCGCCATAACTCCCACCACCCGAGTTATAACACGCTGGCAGCGATGGCTCGTGTGCGGCTGGGGGGTTCCGAAACTGTACCGAGGTGCTGTCATAAATAAACGGGGAGACCAGTCCGTATCTATTCTCGTTTTGCTTTTAGATTACATCACACACCTTATTTATTGTACTCTACTCTATTCCCCACCAAAACACGGATCGAGTTTTGAAAAAACAAAGCCGTTCTACTTCACTAACATCCGACAATAACCGAGACCTTCATTCATATCGTCAGTTAGATTGGTTTACTTGAGAAAACCACTAGGCAAGTCTTTTGGTCGATCGCACAAGAAATCCAAGTAAAATCTAAGCTCTTAAGAATGTAATCAAGTTTTCCAAACACAAAGCAACAAACATCTATAACAAAGGCCTTCATCATCTTAACAAACGATTTATAGAAAAGTCTTTTTATTTTATACACACCCATAGAGAAAATTCAAAAGTATTTATCTTTATCTTGCTAAGAATTTAGCAAGTTTTGCAACAATTATCTGTAGAATAGATCTACAACAGATATCTTGTTTCATCTCTGCTTTTGGTATATAGGAAAACAAGCAGGATTTATAAAAATCCTCTGACCACCTTATTAAAGCAAAATTCAAACTATCTATCTAACTAAGAATTTACTGAAGTTTTCGAAAGATCCCTGCAATAGAGATGTACAACAGAGATCTTGCTTCATCTATATCTTGGGTTTAGCGAACAAATGAGTTAGAAAAGTCTTCTGGACACTCACAGAAAATTTAAGAATGGCTCTTTATTAATAAAATTTTCTTTTTTTTGACTAGGTGGCTGTGACTTTAAATCTGACATCCACCTTTGATTCCAAACAACTTTTGTAAGTAACTTTTTACCGTATTTTAAAAAATAAGGGTACTTTACTCTTGAATTATTTTGACATTTTTGAATCTACCTTGTATCCAAAAAGAGATATTTCAATTTTGATATGTGCGTTTTGAGTTTGAAATGATGCACCAACTTTTATCAAGAATAAAATTTTCTGAGAAATTAATAATAAAAAAGTTTTCCATTTGTGTCCAACTTTCTGCCGGTCACTGTATAAACAAGTTTTCTAGACATCCATAGAGATAAATCAAGAACGACTCTTTATCTTACCAAGAATTTACTCAGGTTTTCAAAAGATACCTGCAACAGATACAACAAAGATCTTGCTTCATCTCTATACCAACAAGCATGCGTTAAAAAAGTTTTCTATGGTTACCCATAGACAAAATTCAAGCTTGGCTTTTTAACTCACTAAGAATTTACACGAGTTTTCGAAATATAGCTGCAATAGAAATCTAACAATACAGGTCTTGCATCATCTCTGCCTTTGATTTATTGAATAAAGGAGCTATATACAGTGTGACCCATTTGTTTTGGGGTCAGTCTGTAAAAAGTGTATCAATCGTGCGATTTGGCTGATTTTTTTTTTAAATTGTAGAGCTCGATGAACTGCACATTTTGAACAAAAATTGCCTGGTTCGCATAAAATCCAAAGCCTACTATGACCGTTTTTATGAGCAAAATTTTAAGAAACCATATTAGCGTTTTTTTTTGAAAAAATCTGTGTGCGCCAATGGATTGAGCACCCCTCGAAATGGGTATGTACAAAATTTCATCAAAATATTTCAAGTAATAACGATTTTGTAGAAAAATTAAAAATGCAGCCAAGGTACGTCTTTATTTTCAAAAATGCAAAGTTGGCCATGGAAAATAATTGAATTGTTTACTTTTATTAAGTGTCAAACTGTCTAAATTGAGTTCAGAAATTGTTTGTGCTCAATACAATTAATTATCATAATTATGGAATATTTAAGCATAAGAGACAAAATAGAAATTGTTCGACTCGTGGGCGACAACGAGCGCTCGGCAGCAGAAGCTGCGGCCGAATTTAACAATAGACACCCAGGTAGATCAGTGAGTCGAAGTACTGTACAACGTATAAACAATATTTTTGATGAAACTGGATCGATTTCTAAAAATTTATTAAAAACTAGGCAAAATGGACGCCGTGGACTTGTTGAAAATAACAATCAAATTCTGCAATACTTTAGTGACAATCCTCGAAATAGTGTTCCAACGGCTAGTTTAGACCTTCATATACCCAGAGAGAGTATAAGGAGATGTTTGAGACAAAACAAAATAAAACCGTTTAAGCCAAAATTTTTGCACACCCTGGAACCAGGAGATGAGGAGAGAAGATTAGAATTTTGCTATTGGCTGCAAGGTGAATATCTCCATAATGGCAACTTTTTAAATGAAATTTTATTCACCGACGAAGCCACGTTTACTACAAATGGTGTAGTATCAAGTCAAAACTGCCGTCACTGGTCAGCTGAAAATCCAGAGTTTATAATAAATGCAAGGAGACAATATTCACAAAAAATTAACGTTTGGTGTGGAATACTACGCGACAGAATAATTGGCCCATTTTTCTTTGAAGGGAATTTGAATGAGGCTGGCTTCTTGAATTTTCTAGAAATTGAATTTAGAAATGCTTTAGATGAGTTACCATTAAGATACCGTTTAAATTTAAAGTTACAGTTAGATGGCAGTCCTATTCATAATGCTCGTTTAATCAGAAACTGGCTAGATAATAATTTTGAAAACTGTTGGATAGGGCGAAATAGTCCTTTCTGTGAGTGGCCACCGAGATCTCCGGACTTAACTCCTTTAGATTTTTTTCTTTGGGGTACACTTAAGCAAAATGTTTATAAGTCAAGACCCCATAATTTACAAGAACTGCAAGCTAGGATAAACCGTAGTTGTGAGGAAATTACTCCACAGCAAATACGAAATGTAATTTTGAATGTACGCAAGAGGAACGACAAATGCATTGTAGAAAATGGAGGCTTGGTAGAAGTTACAAAAATTTTATAATTTTAATTGTTTTTATGTTTTGTGTTTATAAGCATAAGGTTGTATTATTACAATTCAATTATTTTCCATGGCCAACTTTGAATTTTTGAAAATAAAGACGTACCTTGGCTGCATTTTTAATTTTTCTACAAAATCGTTATTACTTGAAATATTTTGATGAAATTTTGTACATACCCATTTCGAGGGGTGCTCAATCCATTGGCGCACACAGATTTTTTCAAAAAAAAAAACGCTAATATGGTTTCTTAAAATTTTGCTCATAAAAACGGTCATAGTAGGCTTTGGATTTTATGCGAACCAGGCAATTTTTGTTCAAAATGTGCAGTTCATCGAGCTCTACAATTTAAAAAAAAAATCAGCCAAATCGCACGATTGATACACTTTTTACAGACTGACCCCAAAACAAATGGGTCACACTGTAGAAAAGTTTTCTAGACATCCATAGAGAGAAAATCAAGAACGACTCTTTATCTTACCAAGGATTTTTTCAGGTTTTCAAAAGATACCTGCAATAGATACGACAAAGATCTTGCTTCATCTCTATCCCAAGAAAGCAGACGTTAAAAAAGTTTTCTGGATACCTATAGAACAATTCAAGGTTGGCTCTGCAATAGATATCCACAACAACACAGGTCTTGCATCATCTAGAGCTAGAAAAGTCTTCTAGGCAATCAGAAAGAGAAAATCGATAACGGCTTCAAAGAATAGTGAGCCACAAGGGTATACCAACGTACTTATAAGCTCTACCCCGTAAACCTAAGGTGGCGCTCGCAGCACACACTAATTTACATACGGCATTTTTGATGAAGTGGACGACCGTCCGCAGATCATCTTTCTATCTACATGGTGTCCCTTTACAGGCGTCTCCTGAAAACTATTACAACCCGCTACGGCGTAAAACCGACGCGTACATCAACTTTCGAGACAAAATACAGCTTGTATTCATTACGCGAGAGTACGGAGTTGTCATGAGGCTCTGGTGGCTTGGTATTCGACGAAGGCTGTACAGGGTGCACTGTACAGAGGCAAGAGGAAATTGATCAGTTTATAGGTGCGTATTATTATCACTTGTAAATTATCAACAACTATAACTACTACTAGACATTACTATTCTATTACTACTCCTATGGTTATTACTATTGCAGATTTTATATTGTAGACTGATGAAGCCACTTTTAGAACATGTGGGGTTTTTAATAGAAGAAACCCTCACTATTGGTCATCATAAAATACACGACAGTTTATTTCAATTCGACGACAAGGTCGAACTTCAATAAGTGCTTGGTGTGGCATTTTTCGGAATCACATAATTGGTCCAGTATAGTTTGAATGTGGTTTAATTGGACTAAAATATTTACAGCTCTTAAGAGGAGAAATTTCTGATCTATTGAATCAAGTTAATGGGCAGAATATTGTTTAGCAACGAGATGGTGCTCCAGCACAGAAATCAAATGCTGTCAAGAGGCATTTACATGACACTTTTGTAGAGTGGATTGGTTCAAATGGAAACTATTTTATGGCCTGCCAGAAGCCCAGACTTGACCCCATTCGATTTCTTTCAGCGGGGCATTTTGAAGGACCGGGAATATGCGGAGAGGTCACATAATATCGACCAAGTTAAAGAAAAAATATCTCGGGAGATAAGAGAGATGAACGAGGCAGGTATCGTGGCTAACTACAAGAGAAGTTTATTAAGAAGGTATGCTCTCTGTGTTACACAAAATAGAAGCATTATAGAACCCCTTCTATAATTTAATTTAAATCATAATAAAGTATCGCGTTCCATCCATAAATATGCCTTTTATTAAGACTAAATTGCCAGAAAAATAAAATATAACTTATGGAAAATTTCCACAGCAGTATTGGCTTTGCTGAATTTTCAATATATTAATGTATGTAATTGTGGGAATACAACAATTAATGTAAACTGTCAAATCTCCATTTATAATGTAATAACTGTTTTGAATTTTTCATGACAATTTTGATTTCGAAAATGGAGAAATATAAAGAAAGCCCTTATTCTTTCGTCTACTAGCGTCATGTTGGTCCAGCCCAGTGACGTCTCTGACGTCATTGGTCCAGCCTATATGGACATAATATCAAATAAGAAACTTTCGATCGAAATTGAGCGCATTATTTTACGTATTGCAGTCGCTATTTCAAGACAGAGAGGAATAATCGACACGCAAGTGTTGCGAACATTCATTTGCATAAATAATGACCGAAGATAACTTTGTAATGTCTTTATTGACGTCGATTGCTGGTTTATTGTTCCATTGTCACCTATTCGGATCGTTTAAGTCCTACCTACACGCCAGAGGAATTTCATGGCAAATTGAAGATCGTTTAGCAGATATTGTGATTCGAATTCAGGCTCGTCGCCCGTCAAACGTAGATAGGTATTCAAAACCCAGCCAATAACAACTGATTGCGGAATTGTTACTATAACAACGTAATCGTTCAGTATGATCAATTCAATCGCTTCTTACGATAATATTCTGCCGCGGATCACAGTAGGTAAGCTATGCCGGTTCTAGCACACCCCAATTTAATCGTCCTTAGGAAGAATCCTGCATATTTTTGAGCAAACTCCCGACTTTTGTGCTAGAACCTCATATAGCTTACCTCCTTCTATAATATTGGCTGAATCTATCAAGATAAAAATAAATATATGGAATGCGCAAGAAAATACAAAACAACACAAATTCGCTTCGAGTTAATGAAAAAATGCGCAGCTTTGCGAAAAATAGACTTAAACTTCAGTGCCTATTTATCAAACTATTTCATCTGAAGGCGTTTCCAACCAGGCTTTAGATATCAGATATGACGCACGTCCACTTTCATAATCCATAATTTTCCGGCGCTTTCTATGATTGAACCTTGAACCAACCATTTTCTGTGTTTTCCAAAGATTGTTATCGCATTTGCGTGTCTAAAAAATAATAGGAATTCTTTCCCCCTGCCACATATTTTTTAATAAAAATAAAAATAATAATAATAAACAGCAACTGTAGTGGGATCGTACAGTTCCGACAGATCAACGAGTTGCCCATAACAGACCGAAGATTATAATAGTTGATAACATTTCTAGGAAGACAACTCTGATTGATGTGGCCATCCCGAACAACAACCTGCGTGTGAAGCAAGTCGAGAAGATCGCGAAGTACAGAGACTTAGAAGAATGAATTAAAAGGCAATGGGAAATGGAGAACGTTCAGACGGTTCCAAATCATCGTTTGTCAACAACTGGTGTTATACCAAAAACTTTGCTGAGAAACATCAAAGAGCTGGATCTAACTGATAATCTTTACAGGTCCATGCAGAAAGCCGTACTACTTGTGACAGTCCGAATCGTCAAGAAATTCATGCGGGGAATGCAGAAACATCCAACAACATCAATGCCACCTAAGGCCCGATAACATGGCAAGGGTCTCGTCCGAGCCAGATCCTTATGGTATCCGGGATCTGAGTGAATGTTGCCAGTAGAGGGAGTGCGAATGCCTTTTGGCCAAGTCGATGACAATAATAATAATAATAATGATATTGATGGTCGCGTTCAATGACGCCAGAAGTCGATGACAATAATAATAATAATAATGATATTGATGGTCGCGTTCAATGACGTCAGAACCTATAGACAGGTTTGTTTTGATAAACGCTTGACGCCCAGAACTAATCATAATCTAAGCGCTCCATTAAATTATTCCGAAAATGTCGCGAGATTGTCAGAAATTGCCCCTTTTTGTCGAGCCGGAGCGAACTTATTTCGACTCTGGGCTCGGAGGCTATGGCGTCGTTAGACCATCCCCCGAGTCTTCAGGTGAGGTTCCGATGCTTCCGGCGCCCCCAAACAAGAAAAAACATGCGATATCTAAGTGTGATTCTGGAGGAACTATATAACCGGGAATCACCGGGTGTATAGTTGGTTGATGGTTGACTTTCTGTCTTTGTTTGCAGCATGTTTTTAGAGTAGTATGGATATATTTTATCTTGGACTTAACAATGGGGCACCACGTCTATTAGATTTTGACGTCATTGGTCGCGCCCATATGGCATAAGCTTGCAGAAATTGTGTTTAACGCGCACGATTTCTTTCTTCAGTTTTCATATACGAGTTTCTTGGGAGCCTCGCGTCAAATTCTCAAATTCCCAGACAGTTTATGTCGGCCCCGTTCGGACGTCAAATCATGCGTGCCAAACTGAGTTAATGCACACGATACGCGTATAAATATTACGGCGCGTATCGTGATCGTCCGCGAGTCCACTCGGGGTCGCCCGTAAAATACGAAATTTTGAACTGGCAAGTAAATGATGGCGTTGTTTAAGACGTCCGGCTTGTGTTAAAGAACGTGGCGTGCCAAGTATGGGGATAATCTGAATAATAATAATATTTCTCACAATAGGGTACTTGACGAAATTTTAAAAACTTGATAAAACAACTCCTATGGGCACTTTCATAAAAGCCTACGATTATTTCTAAAAATAATATTTACGTAATTATAAAGTTTTTAGACTTTCTTCGAAATTTGGCGGGAAAGCATTTATGACAAGTAGTGTTTTAAAAAGGCAATTTAGCAACATGGCGATACCACTCAAGAGTTCTAAGACATAACCTTATTCTGCAGTGAAAGTTGAAATTAAAAAATTCAAAACTCAAACCACCAGACTTAGGATGTCCCGTCAAACGACATTTAGTCAAGAAATGTTATTTTTGTAAATGTTCAGTCTCGTTTGTCTGCAATTTTTTTGCAAGGTTGGGCTTAGGTACGGAATTCGAGCTCGGTACTTCTAAGCACTATTACTCCTTCATAAAAGCGCCTTCAATATGGTCCCTAGCCCCAAGTTCTCCGTTTATTAATAACTCATAATACAAATATACAAACCTTTGCAGTTTTATCCCGCGGATTTCGATAGACGTGAATATCGGATTATTAGATCCGCAAGGCATCCATATTAGGCAAATTATCGGATTGCCTTTCACGTAATCCTTGTCAATGATAATTTAACTAACAACGCGATAACTACACAAGCGAGACATTTGAATAGAAATGTAAAATTTGCCTTTGTTCCACGAATCATTGCAAACGGGCACCGGCAACGTTGCAATGCCGTTTCTCCTGACAGGCACAGAGGTTGCCACGTTTGGCGTTCTAGACAATAACACGACGAAACTGTACATTTCAGCCCGAAGAAAATTGTGCACCTTTGCCTTTAATTACCATAAATAAAGAAGGGTTAAAAGCCGCAGTTTCATTTACGTGTTGCACTTATGACCCGGTTGCATTTTTTGCTGCATTGATGCCAACTTAGGATGGCGAAATTACCAATTGACAGTCCCAGTAAGGAATAATTTTACTTTACCTACCTTGTTAAAAAAATGTAGGCAGGAAGGTTTCTCGTCCATTCATCCTCATGACAAAGTCAATTTAATAAGAAGCCAACATAAAAAAATCCGAAGCGTCTTCGAATGCTCGATGGATCATCTTGAAATTCATTAGAATATGATCAATCACACTGGTTAGGAATGAAGGCTGCTGAAACCAAGCAAGTTGTTGCAATTTTACATCCTCTATATTTTTAGTTTTAGAAGTCATACCACCAACATCACCATTCAAAACAACATTAAAGTAACACGAACAAT
Source organism: Pseudeuparius sepicola (assembly GCA_963920635.1). Taxonomy (NCBI): domain Eukaryota; kingdom Metazoa; phylum Arthropoda; class Insecta; order Coleoptera; family Anthribidae; genus Pseudeuparius; species Pseudeuparius sepicola. The sequence continues at coordinate 22,154,332 of OY987308.1, forward strand.
TCTAAGCTTACTTGAAGGTCTGGATCGTCTTGACATTTACCAGACTATTATCACCAATATTGAAGGCAAAGAAGTGTTGCTAAAACCAAACGAATTCTTCTCATGTTTCCTCGTCAAATCAGAGTATTACCCACCACAAAATAGGAACGTTCACACTGAAGGCAACCAACCAACTCGGTGCAACTAATCATCTACATAGAATCTACTTACATCATACACACCACCTCCACTATGAAGTCTGGTTTTTGCATCAGATCGGAGTACGGACCTCCACGAAGTGCGATATAGGAGATCCTTCCGGAAGCTTCGTCATAAGCCTTGATCCTTCTGGGATCTGCCAAAGTAGGAACACTCTCACCAAAGACAAGAGAAGGTTGCTAAGAGCAAACTGCTTGGCGCAACTCTACATGGGCTCTACATGGCCACTTTTAGAAGCCACACCACCACCAATATGAACTCGACTCGATTTCCGTGGGATTTTCTAGCGTTTCCGCGTCAGATCAGAGTACGGACCTCCACCACGTGCATCGGGAGATCCTCCCGGGAGGCTTCTTCACAACCCTTGTCCCCCGGGGCTTTGCCATCACCGAAGGCAAGCAAAGGGTGCTGAGACCAAACAACTCGTCGAGACTCCACCGTGAACTCTATACTTACACCTTCTGGGAGCAGCACCACTGCCGACTAGATTTTCCCGGGATTTTCTGGCGTTTCTGCGTCCGATCAGAGTACGGATCTAAACCACGTGCATCGGGAGATCCTGCCGGGAGGCTTCTTCACAACCCTTGTCTCCCGGGGCTTTGCCAAAGTAGGAACACTCTCACCGAAGGCAAGCAAAGGTTTCCGAGACCAAACAACTCGTCGAAACTCCACCACGGACTCTACTTACACCTTCTGGAAGCCGCACCACTTCCGACTAGATTTTCCCGGGATTTTCCGGCGTTTCTGCGTCAGATCAGAGTACGGACCTCCACCACGTGCATCGGGAGATCCTCCCGGAGGCTTCTTCAAAACCCTTGTACCCCGGGGCTTTGCGAAAGTAGGAACACTATCACCGAAGGCAAGTAAAGGTTGCTGAAACCAAACAACTCGTCGAAACTCCACCGCGGACCCTACTTACACATTCTGGGAGCCGCACCACTTCCGACCGGACTTTCCCGGGATTTTCCCGCGTTTTCGCGCCGGATCGGATGGGGCCTCTCGTCGTGGGCCGCCACCACGTGCGACTGCCGTCAGGAGATCCTCCCGCGGAGGCCCCGAAAGTGGCCGCTGCCGTGATGGGCCCTCGCACGCCCCGTTGCGTGCCGCATGCACCAGGAAAAGACCCATCCGCCGGGGGACCGCCGACGCGACGACGATTGCACGATCCGGCAATCCCAACCATGCAAAACTGACCCGATACAAGCTTCTAGATAGCGATATGATAACAATCAAAAAAATGTCCATTTCCTTAGAGAACACAGGCAAGGAGGTCGTCCCAAACTTAGGCAAGTACCTTCAGGTTGTAATTTATCAAGTTGGAATTATGCACGGAAGTAGGTTTTTTTTTTGGGACTAAAAACCAAGACTTCTCTGAAATCATTGAAAATATCCTCAAAGCTCAAAAATGTTGAAGGTTAACAGTTTAACAGTCAAGAAATCGCTATATACAAACATTGGAGAAAGCCGAGGCAAATAAGCCGCACATGAGTAATAAAAAGAACTTCAGTGCCGAGGTACTTATTATATATATTTTTTAAATCGGGAAAAATTGTTTTATTAGGCAAAAAAATAATCATAAGGGATCACCCGTCCATGAACCGACTGCGCGCGGCGTTGCTTGACTTTGAAGATCGCTCTGCCTAGGTCAAGTGTGACGAGGCACGGCGCTTCCCAAACAGAAACTCCAAACTGCTGCCTGTTGTGCAGCCTCCATGGGAAATAGATCGATATTCAAACCTACTAAAGTATTTATACTGAAAGATTGCGTTACTAGATGCAACAATTTCGCAATGTGTACAAGAAAAGTTAAGTGGGCCTTTATTGGCCGTGTTTTGAATATTTGGTCACTTTTGACGGGCGATGACTCCGCATCTGACGTTTGATATTTACATATCGTCAAGGCCTACTTATCTTACAATAATGGGTCACTTCAGTGCCGATTTCTGAGCTTTTAATGGCGATTTTGAGATACCTCATGTTTGCTGTTAGTTGCCAAATCCATTGTTCGTGTGTTGTTCTGATCTCAAATTATGAAACTACAGGCATGTAAACAAAAAAAAAAAACAAAGAAATTACCCCAATCGTCCTTTTTTTTTCCTATACACCGCCTAATTATCCATATCTGTTGGTCCCGGCCCCTGTCAATCACCCAAATCCGAACGAATCCTCTTCCCAGTATTACCTAACGTATAGCGGGGCCAATTATCTTCTATTACATCGGGCCGGCGCTGGCGTTTTTTTCTCCGCATCTGACGTTTGATATTTACATATCGTCAAGGCCTACTTATCTTACAATAATGGGTCACTTCAGTGCCGATTTCTGAGCTTTTAATGGCGATTTTGAGATACCTCATGTTTGCTGTTAGTTGCCAAATCCATTGTTCGTGTGTTGTTCTGATCTCAAATTATGAAACTACAGGCATGTAAACAAAAAAAAAAACAAAGAAATTACCCCAATCGTCCTTTTTTTCCTATACACCGCCTAATTATCCATATCTGTTGGTCCCGGCCCCTGTCAATCACCCAAATCCGAACGAATCCTCTTCCCAGTATTACCTAACGTATAGCGGGGCCAATTATCTTCTATTACATCGGGCCGGCGCTGGCGTTTTTTTCTCCGCATCTGACGTTTGATATTTACATATCGTCAAGGCCTACTTATCTTACAATAATGGGTCACTTCAGTGCCGATTTCTGAGCTTTTAATGGCGATTTTGAGATACCTCATGTTTGCTGTTAGTTGCCAAATCCATTGTTCGTGTGTTGTTCTGATCTCAAATTATGAAACTACAGGCATGTAAACAAAAAAAAAACAAAGAAATTACCCCAATCGTCCTTTTTTTTTCCTATACACCGCCTAATTATCCATATCTGTTGGTCCCGGCCCCTGTCAATCACCCAAATCCGAACGAATCCTCTTCCCAGTATTACCTAACGTATAGCGGGGCCAATTATCTTCTATTACATCGGGCCGGCGCTGGCGTTTTTTTCTCCGCATCTGACGTTTGATATTTACATATCGTCAAGGCCTACTTATCTTACAATAATGGGTCACTTCAGTGCCGATTTCTGAGCTTTTAATGGCGATTTTGAGATACCTCATGTTTGCTGTTAGTTGCCAAATCCATTGTTCGTGTGTTGTTCTGATCTCAAATTATGAAACTACAGGCATGTAAACAAAAAAAAAAAACAAAGAAATTACCCCAATCGTCCTTTTTTTTTCCTATACACCGCCTAATTATCCATATCTGTTGGTCCCGGCCCCTGTCAATCACCCAAATCCGAACGAATCCTCTTCCCAGTATTACCTAACGTATAGCGGGGCCAATTATCTTCTATTACATCGGGCCGGCGCTGGCGTTTTTTTCTCCACAAAACCGCCGAACGGTGGTATTGTTGGGAAATTACAGGGTAAGAGTGACGGGCCAGTGACGGCCAAATGGCGGCGGCGGCCCCGACAGCCGATCGCAAATTGTTGGGACGCCGCGCCGCGGTAATTCCGTCCAATTTTGGGAGGCGGAGGAACGATCGTTTTTTTTTTGTTCGCTTATGTACTACTATCGGGTAAAACATTATGGCAACGCCGGAGATACGGGTTCCATCGGCTAGGTGTTATTTATTCCAATTGATATTAGTCAGTATCGGTGAGATGTAGGAGACTTCGGCGTTTTCTACAGCTACTAGAAGGGGTTAGAGGGCGTAGGGTAACCATTCGTGATTGTTGGTCATGTGGACTTCCTATATGTTCATCAACCCACAAAACTCGACATTTAGCCACATAATGCATGTATGTCATAATGACGAATATTATATTCTGTTTTAACATGGAATAATAACACCAAAGGGATGAAGGCTTATGTATCTTGCTTAGTTCGTTAAAATATGCTAATAGTGCTTTTCAATACTCATGTTTCCCACTTTCTTCTCTCTATACCATTTATCGTATAACGGTCATAAGCCAGCTGGTATTTTTCTCGTGATTTCTCTGGCACAAGATTTAAAATAACACTGAAGCTGCATTTTCAACGCCCGAAGGGAGATTGTTTATTTTTTATAGATGGTTCTTATTCAACTTTGAAAATTTAACGGAACTAATTTATTGACGCGGCTTTGTTTGTGCTTTGTTGCTATGATTACAAAATATGATCACAGGTAACTTCTGTTCTCAACCAATCTTATTAACGTTAACTTTGAATTGGAATATTTTTTTTATAAAATTTTGCAATATACTGATGATAATAATAATAAACAGTTGTAGATAAAATTTTATACATAGCAAGTGGGATAAATTTAAATGAAATTTTATTTGCATCAGCTAAATATACTTTTTAATAAATTTACTTCTATAGGATACTTATTATTCTTGCACACATTAAAAAAGCAGGTGTTGGGAAAAAAATTATTTGACTTTATTTGATAATAGATCGTAAAAAAATCAAAGTATAGAGATAACACGAAGCATGTTAAAAAAAAACTTACTTTACAATAGAGGATCGAAATTAATTAGTAGAAAATTCTAGAAGTTGTAGTGAAGTGGCCCAAATTTTTAATGAGTGACATCTAAAAAGGCTTTTGCTACAACTTGTCAAATTATGTCCACGAAAACCGCAGATATCCTGTATATTTTATTAATGGTGATAGGCCCTTGCTTGCTAGGCAACACTTTTCGTACCTAGCAACCACTTTCGCAGCAATCAAACTAACAGGGTATCTGGGGCATTTGACTTACGCTTACGCTTAACTGGGACACCCTGTACTTATACACATTTATGACGTTTAAGCTCGTCAAATATAACAATCTTTTGCAGAACACCAGATTTCAAATGATGAAAGTTAATAAGTTTTGAATTCTTACTAGGAAACACAAAAATATTAAATTGAGTGGAATTAAAAAACAGATCGCTTATTAGGACCCCCCGAGTTTCCCTATACCTATAATAGGAGAAATTCTAAAGCGCTTTGATTGACAGCTATACGCGGTCGACCGTATGTTTACGAAAATATGTTTTTACAATAATAATACGACAATTTCAAAGCCACTCTCGAATAGGAAACCGCATTTAATTGCACATGATTGAGGCAATTTGGTCCCCGTTTTTGTATAGTTCAGAATGTTATAATTTTATAATTTGACCACCACCATAGGCCGAACAAAAAAAAAATAACACGATGGTGTACCAAAATGTACTACCTGCTGAAACAATAATTATATTATAGAATCATATAAAACGATACCCCGTAATTTTATATGGTCTTTGTACTTTCCAGGTATTTGCTTGGTTGGCGGAACCCAAGTGCCATCTAGCGGCGTACCAACGAAGTAGCACACACATTCTTAATGCAGAGATGAGAGAAGTCTAACACTGAAAGTGGTACCCCCGAATCAGGTACCAACGCGCCATCTGGCGGTGGTTTCGACAAACTAACTGCATTTCTTCGAGCCACTGCAATGGGGAAACAAGGTCTCTGCACCGGGTTCAACAATGTACCAACAGGAAGGTACCACTACCTGACCCACAGACTTGTAGGTATCTTTAAACACAACTTGCAACACAGAGACCAACACAATTTCTGTAACAGGTATACGAATGCGAATGATAAGGACATCATTCAACAGGTAGTACTAAAGAGTAGATGTTTCAGTTGTGCAGGATGTCAGAAAAACGTGCCAGGTAAAAAGTAAAAAAAAATATGTTGAAGAATACCCGTGTGAGTTCATTTTATAAAGAAGGAAATGAATAGACATAGACCTATTATTCATTTCCTTCTTTAAAAAAAATAATCAGATTTATTTTTATAGATCATAAGCCATAAGCCTATCGTCTTTTGTTTTCGAGAAGCAGGGTGGTAACACTTATCTCATCACAATAATTTGTCTCGTATAATGTGTTGAGCCAGATTATTTTCTTAGTTGTGATTGAGATAAAAATACCAACTAAAACGTTGGATGATGCAGTTGTTTCGGGGAAGCTTCAGATTTCACATACCCATGAAAAGATAAGTCAAAAAACTATTTTTTTTTTAATTAAAAAAACTGTTTGCATTTTTTATATTAGGAACCAAAAATAATAAATAGTTAGACTGCTCTGCAATGCATATTTTAATAACTCACAACTTTTTAAGGTTAGGTCTTCGCTCTTCATCTTAGAATAACACTACAATGAAACAATAAAAAGAGTATTCTTGTCGGAATGCAAAAAAAAGTTCATTGTTTTCGTGAAATAGTCATACAGTATCCTCTAAAAAGTTAGCATCATAGGGGGAACATTTTTAATTAATGATTCATTTTAAAGTCCAAAATGACTCGCTCCAGATGTGGTCACGTGACTTTCGGTATCTAAAATTTCAAAAAGATTTACTTGAAAAAGTTATTTATTTTTAAATTTTGTAAGTGTACAAAATTTCAAGGCTCTATTAAAAGATTTTTTAAATAATTTTGAATTTTCTGACATTTTTGAAAACTTGTTACTGCATAAAAACCATTTTTTTCACTGCAGAAACTAAACTAATCCCTCTTTTGCGAGACTAAAGTGCGGCATTTACTCCCTTGGGACTAAAATATTTTAAATATACTACGTAGTATATTTTCTGTGGTTCCATCAGCTAGGTGTTTTTTTCATTTATTCCAATTGATATATAGTTAGTAGCGGTGAGATGTAGAAGACTACGGCGTCTTCTACAGCTACTAGAAGGGGTTAGAGGGTGTAGGGTAACCATTCATGATCGGCTGGAGTGCATTTTTTTCAATTAATATCCTTTACCTGACATGCCACTAAAAACATCCTTTATTAATTATTGTATTTTAGCTGCAAAAACTAGTGAATTTTAGTACTGAGAAATTTTATGTAAATAAAATTATATCCTAAATGCTTGATCGGATCTCTTTTGACGTTGTGCTGTGGTAGAATTGTTGCTGCGTTTTTCTGAAACACTCTGCATTTTCGAGCTCACAGATAACTCAACCTTATAATATGTGCCAAGCACCAAAATATTATAAAAAAAATAGGTACATAATATGTTACATAGAACCCTATTTAGACATTTTGCACCACAAAGGAAGAAAAAGCAAATTAGGCAAAATCACCCGTTTCCTATCAGTTCTAGCGACCGAGTGGCATCATCTCATTGTGCAACCCGTCGCCGCAACCACATTAATCGGAATCAAAACACCCGCGAACGCCGACATTTCCTTGAAACCCATTTCCCCTTACACCTGTCCACTTTTCTCGGCCACCCACGCAACCAGTCATACACCGCGCCGCCCGAGACGCTCTCCTTCGCCGGTATACCTGCCTCGAAACGACGACGAAAGGTACCGCTAACGCAAGCAGTCGTTAGCAGGCTGTCGTACGCGGTGGACAAGCCGCAAGTGGCGTCGTACGTACCTCAAGTGACCTTTAATCGAGTGAAGTGATACCGTGGCAGTGTCTAGACTGCAAATGATGGGGACTTCGGCTTCCGCAGAGACGAGCACCTTCGGATTAGTTTAGGATTATGCCTTGAATCAGGTCAGTACAAACTTGACCGTACTCGATCCAAACCAACCACGACGAGCGTCTAAAGTGACACATCTATCTTCGAGAGACGCACAGCTTTATATTTTTTAAACTAGGGGGCAGGGGTTATCTGGTAAAAGGGTTAAACGTCTGACCCACAGTTGAGATCGCCGTTCTGACCTCCTTAGGAGCATCGGCAGCGTCTACTTTCGAATTCAGCCGAGATGCCTCATCTCTGGCGTAATGTTAATGAGGATGTTGGCTTCAAGAATGAATGCCACTAGGTGTGTATAGAAGAATACAATCGAGGTGGAATCTTCTGGGAAGGAGGCTGAAGAAATAGGCTGGTTATTGAGAAAGAAATTCAAGCCCTACATACACATGATTATATTGTGACTATCTAGGTATGCGGTTATACAATAAGGACAGATCTTGATAGTTCGTTGCTTGTAACCTTCGTTTTAATGGGGTCCACTTGCCCTTGAAGTTTTCATTATTTGCGTGTCCAAACATTACTTGCTCTATGATGTAACAAATTTTTCGGTATCTACAGATACCGACACTTTTTTCCAAAGTATCTGGGTAGAGATACAGATACGTTAAAAAGTATCTCGATACTTCCAGATACTATCAGTTAATTTAGAAAATTTCAGACCTCATAAGGCAATCAGTATACGTACATTCTTAGATATTTATGAAACAAGTGTGTGTGTGTAGGTAAAATAGAACTATTTAGACGAATGTGAAGTTTAGATTGTCACTAATCAAAACAAGTTGTGGGTTAGTAGTTTATCATGTACGTCACTCCAAAGTGAGCACTGAGTAGGTACTTTATGTACGGTATTTAAAAAAAATCACTAAATCACGCCCCATTTTATTATTTGTATTGTTTATTGTTTAAAATTAAATATAGGCACGTGGCACGCCTTGGCATCTTGGCTAAAAAAATGTATCTAGTATCTAAGTATCAGATACTATCAAAAGGATCCAGATACTAAAGCAGATCCTGATTTTTGTAAGTATCTAGATATGTATCTAGGTACATAAAAAAGTATCTAGATACATGTATCTCGATACATTACATCACTGTCTATTATGTCATGCAGTTTAAAAAGGAAGCCTGTTTGTATAGGCTAAAAAATATACCTATTAATACAGAGTGAGAGGTCAATTTTATTTCATAGGTAGAATCAATGATTAAAGGACCCCAAGAAGGAGTCAAACTTCTATGGATATTATAAAATACGTGAGAGGGAAGTCGCCCTGTGTAGGAACCAAGTTTTGACACAATATTTTGATATCTGATACGTTGATAGGTGCCAGATACTTTTATGCTTAGCTTTATGCGGCTTGTGGCACTTCCCTGACCGCCAAAACTAAAATGTTTGAGGATAATAATCCATCGGTAAGTACTTTTAAAATTTAAATTAACTTTTGAGGCCATGCACCAAAGTGGCATAAGTAGGTACCTACTTCTTCATAACTGGAAATTTAAAATTAGAATTGCTATATTATATACCGGGAGATAGTGACAGATTTTCGGACGTGATTTTACTCAGTATGCCTTTCAAAGGGTATTATGTTGCGTATATTCTCATAATAATAAGGTATGAATCAGAGAGTCATCCTGGGTTCTTCATATGGAAAAATGCTCGGAAAAATGAGTTTTCATTTATTCGAAAAATATGCGTTTTGATATGATTTTAGTCAGGCTGCCATGTGTTTTATAATGAACTTCAAAATATAAAATTCCTCGGAAAATTATAGGCATACCGTTCGCGTGGGCCCAAAGGGCTATTATTGCCACATGAACTTGTATTTTAATAATTAATTTTTCCACGTTTCTGAACACGCTGCCAATGAGAAGTATGCAAGTTCTTGTTATGAAACTGCTGAAGAAAAGATGGCATACCGTTTGCGCATCTCCAAGTACACTTTACATAGAATAACTCGTTTAAATGATTAAATAACATTCAATTTAAACAGTACTTGGACATGCGCAAAATGTATGCCATACCCTCTTTTCAACATTTTCATAACAAGAACTTGCATACTTCTCATTGGCAGCCTGTTCAGAGACGTGGAAAAATTAATTATTAAAATACAAGATCACGTGGCAATAATAGCCCTTTGGACCCACCCTAACGGTATGCCTCTGGTTTTCCGAGGAATTTTCTATTTTGAATTTCATTATAAAACACATGGCAGCCTGACTAAAATCATATCAAAACGCATATTTTTCGAATAATTTAAAACTCAGTTTTTCACATGAAGAACCCAGGATGACACTCTGATTCATACCTTATTATTGTTAGAATATGTGCTACATAATGCCCTTTGCAAGGCATACTGAGTAAAATCACGTCCAAAAATCTGTCACTATCTCCCGGTCTATTATCAAGGATTCCCAAACTTAAAGACATAAACGTGCCTTATAAGTTTTGGCCTGTATTGTGGGTACTAATGAGGATTTTTGCCTCGATTAGTCTGTTTAAACCACTCCAAAACGCACGCCACTGTCGCGCGTTAATCCCAAACATGTCGATTATTTCTTAATTAAAATGTACTTACCTAACACTCTTGTGGTCAGTTTCAAAGTCACCCAGTAAATTAAATATCAAAGATTTCACGCACGTTCAGCATAACAGAAGCATTTAGTGTCCAAATTTGTAAATAGCACCATATATGTAAGTAGCTTATAAACAGTCTATTACTATTAAGGAGGTACCTTAATGATATTGTCGACAGACTATAGGAAGTTGACTAAATAAATTTATATGACGTTCTTTCTTTTTTCCATTTATGAAGTTACTTTTTAAAGAGTTCTTGGTTATAAAGATTGCTGTGATAAAGGTTGTAATGTTGGGGTGCCATTTTTTCTTCATACCTCACCATGGATATTATAACGCAAGCTTATCGACTATCTAACCGAGCGTTTTAATGTGTCAAACCGTCCTACGCGTTAATAAATAATGTAAAGCAGTGCGATGAACACCTCAGATAGTAGAGCAAGGTGTTGGTACCACCGTCATTGCGTTACCATCGCAAATAGTGTGGTACAGGAACCTGATTTGGTCGCTTTAGGCTAAATTCTTTGTGGCAGAATCGAGAAAGATAACGCGAGGAACTGGTTCAGCCTTACTTGAGAAGATCCGACCGTCATGGTTTATTTTTCCTATTTCAGTTTCCGATTTCGTACCTCGTTAAGCGTCTTATAGCGACGCCTTGCCACTTTGTTTTTATGGCATACTAAGAGGACGTAACTTAATCGCTTACTATCGCCTTTTTTCCTCTTGGAAATACCGGAGAAGAAATCAGCGAGACTCAGATATTATGCAGTTAAGTGGGCGAAATTTGCCTACTTGCTTTTAATGTGGTTTACTGCCAACGTAAAATCGAAATCAGTTGTTGCGAAAGTGCATACTCTCATTTGTATTCAGGAGAAGGTGTAAAAACGTTCGAGACTGGCACGCTTCAGAAGTTAAAAATTAAGTCACGATCTGTTCAATTTGGATCAACGTTCGTTCTCGTTTGTAGCTTTGGTTTTGTTATCTACACCTTTAGGAATATGTGCTGCCGCGTGATGCTCAGATCCTCTCTTGGTATCTAAACTCAATTGGTATTGGTAAATTGAGTTTACTAATACATTAAAGAGCATCAGAGCATCACGAGAACGAATATTGAGTCAAACTGAACGTTGTGATCAAACCTTCAGACCATGACATAACTCCCCACTCGTTTCCCTTTGACGAAGAGTTCAAACCTCTGACTGGACACAGAGGGAGTGACGATATTTATTCCGGAACCACAGAAACTTTGGTATGTCTGGTGTGTCCTCTTGGAGAGAACCAAGTGCCTCACAAGTCTTTTATGTCCACGGTTTACATGGTTTTTGCTCTAGGAAATACTCAAATGCCTCGCAGGCCCTATGTGTTGTCCGAGGTGTTGTCTTCTACGTCATCTTCTTCCAGGTTAATTTGCTCGTCCATTTCATGTTGATAATATGTTCCAACCGTTTTGATGTGAGAGTAGCAGCTTTTGACCATGTCTTCAAGCCTTTGACTAGGTGAACCTCGACACAGAGGAAGTGACGATCTTTGTCCATGAACCACAGAGTCTTTAGCTTGCCTGATTTATCCTCTAGCAGAAAACCAAATGCTTCAGAGACCACATGCGTTGTCCTCTACCTATATTCTTCCCCCAGGTGTATTTGCTAGTCTATTTCATATTGACCAACCTTCTTGGTGTGACAATTAGCAGTTTTCGACCTACTTCTACCACCCGCGTGATCATGCATGTATCTATTACATACCTGGGCATTATCCTATCGGCCCGACCACGGGGAGTGTTTGTATCTGCATTTTCAATGCTAATCTTAAATGTTAATCCGCGTGGCGAATGCACAAGAACCATTACAAGCGAATTACCGTACGCTTCTAATTTACAGTTACTTTTGTCTCGCGACCAGTTTCGTGGGCAAAATGTCACTGGGTTAGTTAAATATTGACACTGGGACTTTCCACGTAACCAGCCAATTTGCGCTAATAAATGGCGGCGATAAATATATTCGCAACTAGGTACCAACGTGGGTGAAATTCTTGTTAGGAGAATAATTTTTTCTATGGTCAGAACCTCTGAGAGTCAACACCTTTATAAAAACACCTTTATAAAAAAAACTCATGGCTTTTTTTCATTTAGTTCGAAGAACGCACGTGTGTCTATTAGCTTGCTCTGTTTGATCAGGATTTGTTCGTTGTTTGGCCACCTGACGAATAAATTAACAGGGCCTGCTTCGTCTCCTCAAGCTGAAACGCAGTTGAATACGGAGCTTGTGTGATACCCGTTTATCCGTTAGTTTTGGAGAAAGACTTTCTATTGCAACAATGTATGTGGAAGCCAATTTATTTCTGATGGAATTATTTTACATTGCAATTAATACACGTTAAGTCTCAATTGTGCACAAATGATTCGCGTTCAGCGAATTCAAACAAAACAGAATTTAAACAGAAATTGTTTTTTTTTTCATTTGGAAAAAAATGTGTGTTGTATTTTCTCTCTTGCTTATTAATCGAGTGACAATTTTGTTTGATATTTCCGAGTACTTGGGAATTTCTGATGTATTACAGCAACTGCAAAAATAAACATTGCAAGAGCATTTAATTTGTTTGATATTTAAGGCGCGATTAAGACAAATTGGAAAGGGTACGTAGTCAACAACAGAAGGTTAAATCCACACAGAGTTCAATAATGGTGATTTTTTCACTCAAATTGTTGAAGCCAATTTTAGTTGTCCCTATATACAGGGTGAATTTTTTTTATGATCATTATGGGCATCTCGGAAACTAGCAGAGATAGAAGGAAGGTTAAATGGGGAAAGAATTGCAGTTTCGTGGGCCTAATTTAACGCGCCTTGTGAATTTTTGAAAAAGTCATAGCTTACTAGATATTTTCACCAGTATGTAGTATTGGTGTCAAAATATTAAATAAATAGTGTTTATTTGTATAAATTGGAACCATACAAGGCATTTAGTATAATTTTTGGAATACTAATCTGACAAGATTTACGCAAAATCGATATATGCAAAACTATTAAAATATAAATTCAGAAAGTTTCTGGCTCCTTGAAATTCTAACACAATCTGTGACATAATAACCTGTATAATAAATCGTACTTTACATGTAGGTAATTAGCACTTCCTGGTAAATTTGCAGTTTAATCAAGCACAGTATACCCTCCAATTTGAATAAATTTATTAAAATTATTATAACGACGTGGCAAGATAAAAGAACTAAAAACATATTTTATCAAGTAGCTGTTATCCAAGAATCAATATTATGTACTAAGCAAAATATGTACCACTACAAGCAATTCTGTATAACTTATTGATATGGGATTTATTTATTATTAGAAAGTTGACTGTTTATGAACTATAAACCAATTTGTAAGTGTTTTGAGTAACTGTATATGCCACTACGTATAGACTTAAATTTTTAGGTCATGATAGGTGCACTTTCAAGATAGCACTATCAATATACACGAGGTTCACGTTTTCAGTCGTGTGGCAGGAAATGTAAAAGTTTATACTTTCGTTCCACATAGTTACAACAGCCATATAAGCATAATATCAAGTGCATTGATAATAATGTAAAAGAATAAGGTTATATTATTGCAAAACAAAAAAGACCGGTATTATCAAACTCTCAGAGGAAATAAGCTACAGTCTACGTGGAACACAATCTATTACAATAGCCCTGGTATATGTTTCAAGGAAGTACTGGCTCTGTAAGTGTAACAGTACATTGTTCTCCATTAATCAGATCAACGTCGGCATTTAGACGATTTTTCTGCCTTACGAATGGCGGAAAATTCTATACAATTGCTTGGTAACGTTGGCCATTAGAATTGCAAACGGTTTGTGAACGCACGGGAGATGAAAGAAAAAATAATTAGAGGAACTTTTATCTTGTTGCCCATTAACATAATCGTTTCATTCTAGGAAGTACTGTTGACATTTTTTAAAGTTTATTTTGAAATTGAATACACGAGGTAACTTCATATCTCATATGAATATGCAGATTAGTTGACGGTCAGGAGTGTGCGTAAATTCTGTGAATTTATTAATGTATCCGGGGTAATCATAAGATGCTACAAAATGATGTAGGACAGAGAAATCCCATTCAAACGTAGAGCGAGCCTGTATACACGGAATTATCATTGTCATGCAACTTGCAAATTAATACTAAGTGCTCCAAACTGTACCACCAGTTAACACTGAAAGAGCAAAACGATGTAAGTCACGTACCGTATCGCATCAGTCTAGATAGAGAACTTTCGACTTGCGAAACCTTAGCAGTATCTCCTGGCTGGACATTATAAACCCTGCTGACTCATATACTAGCGAGCCATTGGAAAAGCGTGGGCGCCTAATAAATGCACCTGATTGCGAATAAAGGGAACACATGTTCTTCGGACTGTCATGTCGAGAGAACGAATTACGCGCGAAGCCTTGGAATGGCTATAATAAGAAAAATACAACCATGGTAACTGCCTAAGAATATTTCTTATGCCTACCTAGCGCATTACCAAGCTCCCCCTCCTTACAGTTGAATTCATTCCGTAAGGTCTCAGCAGGCAATGCAACTTCGGGTGTCCCACAGGGATCCGTATTGGGACCGCTTCTATTATTTGTTACCCTGACATATTATCTAGCTTAGGGGAACGTTGTTCCGTTAAACTCATATAGATGGCGTAACCAACGAGTAACAGCTAATCTGTCCGGTTAAACAAGCAGAACAAAAATGCGTTTCCAATTAACAGAGGCAATGAATGTTCTTGAGGCAAGAATGCAATAAACAGTAGCACTGGTGGCGCACCGCGCGTGTTAACATAGAAACAGCGTTATAGAAGAAATTTCCATATTCGATGGGGTTTCGTTATTGTCATAAAGTTCACATGAGCGGTTAAGTGAAAATCGACTGTCTATGTTACGCAAGTGCTTTGTGAAAGTAAACTGTGAGCTGCAGCAGTGTCAATGCGGTGCACTGATAGAATACACAATGGTTTGAAATTCGCGGTTTCGCCAATAGTTCGATATTCAATTTTTTGGTTGTTTTGTAAAAGTTTTCTTCGCAGACAATAGTCTTTAAGATGTCGATCAAGAATTAAAAAAAAAC
Source organism: Pseudeuparius sepicola (assembly GCA_963920635.1). Lineage (NCBI taxonomy): Eukaryota > Metazoa > Arthropoda > Insecta > Coleoptera > Anthribidae > Pseudeuparius > Pseudeuparius sepicola. Next base: position 22,169,700 of record OY987308.1, read on the forward strand.
AATGGAAATCTTTTCAATAATGTCGATTTAATTCGGATTACAAGGTAAAGCCGAACAATTTCCAAATAAATATCTATTGATTGTTTGCTAAGATTTATTTTGCATTGTCGCAACAAAATGGAGACTCGTTTTGGTTTATTTGTTTAAAAAATCCGCAGTTTCTTATAATAAAAAAGTGTTCTTGAAATCGGCAGTGAAATGTCTCAAAATAGTCATTAAAAGCTTAGAAATCGGCCATTATTGTACGATTTTTCAATAAGTAGGCCTTGACGAGATGTAAACGTCAGACGCGGAACCATCGCCCGTCAAAAGTGATCAAATATTCAAAACCCGGTCAATAAAGGCCCATTTAACTTTTCGTACACATTGTCGAAATTGTTAGCTATAGCAGGGCAATCTTTCAGTATAAATATTTTAGTAGGTTTGAGTATCAATATTTTTCATGGAGGCTGCACAACAGGCAGAAGTTTGGAGTTTCTGTTGGGAAGCGCCGTGCCTCGTCATACTTGACCTAGGTAGAGCGATCATCAAAGTCAAACAAAGCATCGCGCAGTCGGTTCATGGCCCCTATGATTATTTTTTTGCCTAATAGAACATTTTTTCGATTTGAAAAGAAATATAATATGTACCGCGGCACTGAAGTTGTTTTTATGACTCATGTGGTTTATTTGTCTCCGTCAGAGGCCTCGGCAACTAAATTCCACGAGTCATAAAAAGTTGAACTTCAGTGTCTTGGTACATAAATTATTACTATTTTTTACTACATGTTTTTAAAGGTCAGGAGAACTGACCTAGAACAGTTTTCTCAAAATATTAATACCATACCGACTTAAATTCTTAATATGGCAGATTCCAGGGATATGTACCGTAATTTGTGTCGAAAATTTAAAATTCAGAATTTTGTACGATCTCTAGGTAGTTAAAGAGTGAAAAAGCAAGAACCAACGCAAGGGAAACTTATTTTCAATTTAAATTCGGATGCATCCAAAATAATTTCTGTATAATATGTACAAAATTTATGAAAAACATTCAACTTTATTAAACCGCATACATAACCCAACTTAGTTGGACAGGCAACTTTAAAAAGTGTTGAAATATTCGGTCGAGCGACTGAGCCACGATTGGGCGATAGAGTGGTACGTGTGGCTATACGCTTCAACAATATGTTGCATAACGCAAAAAGAAGGGATCTATAGTTTAAGTGAAGAATTTTGTAATAGATGCCTGACTGAGGACAAATATCCATAATTTATCGACTGCTAAAAAGTTTGGTATTGATCTTATATGTCCAATTTTATTAGAAGTGCAGTTTGAGAATGGGTCTTCATAAAAAAGAACGTACCTACGTTTTCATTGATTTATAACCCAATTTTTCAATAGGCCGTGTCATTTTTTTAATCCCATTTTTATTCGAAAGCATGCTAATCTTGTTATTGTATTTACAAATTCTTTGCCAATATTATTCAATAATGAAGCCTGATGACCTACTAACTGGTCGTGATTGCCATGGAAGAAGTTCACAGTGACGTAAGTGATTCGGATGAAAGTTTGCTTTTTGGTACACGCCCATTTCGCATACCATAAATGATAATAATTGCAGAGGGAGACTCACTTTTCAGTAAATTGTTATGACGCTCAAGAAACAGTTGCTTTTTTTCGTCGGTACAAAAATTAACATATCATAAAAATGACTTTTACACTGCATATACAGGGTGTTTCATTAAGGGTGAAGAGGTACCATATCTCAGGAATTAATGGTCCTGGAGCTTTGGAAAAAAATCTTCTTAAGTAACGTGGTCACGAAAAATGGCTGGAAATTATTTTTAAGTTCGTAGGTCGCCCGCTAGGGGGCGTATTCGAAACAGTAAATTTGAAAGATGATTTTTCTCAAAAAATTACTAATAAAGGTATATCAAAAATAATTTTATTGCACTCTTCAGAAAATTCTGAACAATTTTCGTTAAGGATTTTTTGTTCTAGCTCGTCAAATAGAGGTGAAACTAGCGGATAAACCTTCACTTGAAAAAATGCCTGTAACTCCGGTTTGGCTTAACCGAATTGGTCGAATTTAGGCTTGTTGAAGAGAGCGTTCCTTCTTCTATCAAATGATTGTTCAGTAAGGTCATTTCGAATTTCGTGGTCACCGTTAGACGGCGCAATTTGAAAACTTTCCCTTTTATTACAGTTTTCTCCGAAATTTTAAATGCAATGACATATTTATTCTGTTATAATCGAAAAGTATAGATAAAATTTACTACAAAATATACCCAAGGTTCAAATCGATATCTTCCTTAGTTTCGGAGTTATCGCCAAAGGAATAATTATTAACATATTATTTGAAAGAAGAAGGTAAGTATTTTGTTATCAAAGATTTCCGTTGTCAACTAAAACTAAAACCGGCTCCAAGACGGCTACTGCGGCCTACAAACCACAAGTAGGCATTTCCGACATCTCTGTCCCGTTAGCCGCGTCTGTCCATGGCAGATTTAGCGGACCAGCTCGCTGGCCTAGGAGCAAGATCCGATCCCATCCAATCTGTGGCTTATTGATGGCTTCTGACTGAAACGTATAATTACCCGATGGTGGTAGGTGGTCTGTATATACTGAGATGTTCCGGCTTTTGAACAAGCGGAATGCGACAGAGGAGATAGTAATTATTTGGAGTAGCCGGGAGGATTCTTTAGATTCTTTGCAACAGAATAAAAGCACCACCAAAGACGACGTAAAGGTTGACCCACGTAAGACTTGAAATATATTACACCCTGTATAACAAATTTGACAGTTCACTGTTCATAGTGTTCATTGTGGTCCTGAAGTAACCTGTTGTCATCTATTGGAGAAGCGATGAGTGCAACAACACAAAGTAAAATTCATTCTCGTGCCAACATTTCGTTCAAAGATAGAGATGGCGACATGTTACTTTGACACCAATGAGTTGTCCAACTTGACGACTGTTCTTCTTTATTACATATAATACTTTATGCACCACCGGTCCTTAAATTAAACTTTATGATGACATTTGGAGCATTCTTGACGCTAATAGTTTTTTACATTGCCAAATGAGTAAGTGCACTTTTTTGGCCGAGGAGGTTGTTTAATGACCGAGGCAACGCTCGCAGAAAGTACCTCCGAGGCCAAAAAAGAGCTTACGCATCGTGCAATGTATTACATTTTTCCTGCTACCAAAAATTTCAGGTTATAGGTACTTTGAATAAAGCTCTAAATACATATGGAGTAGATTGTGAGTAATAATTATCTTCAAAATAACCTTTGTTCAATTACTAAAAATGATAATCAGTGATAAATATAAAAGGCAGAATGCAGCGATAATAAAAAATAAATAAAAAATGTTGAGCTTTGTGTGGGATTTGAACCATGGATCTACGAATTACTAATCGCGTACTCTCACCCCACCGGTAGCGCGGTGCCTGTCAAATTTGTTCTGTTATGCGGCTCTTATTTGACGCCAGAGAAACATTTAAATTATTAATTTTTCTTTGGTATAACTCGTGTTCTTTATGATTAAAACCAGTTTGTAAAACGATTGTTGTGAAACCTATTAAAATTGACGCAAGATTCGCGTTGCTACATTATATTTTATTAATGGTTTTAAGGTCCTTGCTGCGTAAGGGTTGCTAAGCAATACTTTTTGTACCTAGCAACCACTTTCGCAGCTAGCAACCAAAATAACAGGGCACCTCGAACATTTGACTTTTGCTTTCGGGCCTGTTGGCGAGTATGTAAAGTGTACTTACGGGGGAGGGAGCAGGAAAAATATGTTAAAGCCCGCTATTATTGATGCTTGACAGCAGGACAGCAACAACAGCCTATTATCAAGTATATTAGTTTCTATGGTCTGTGTCATTCGTAATTTATGGTCTCTCTTCATTCTCAAACAGACTATAGGCAACGGAACTATGTACTCTCTATAAATACTATCTTAGTAGGGAAGACTCTAGGGGCGTTATACTACAACGTCACACCAAAATTAGTCTCAGATTCTTTATTTTACTTTAAATAATAAAGGTAGGCCATTGGAAAGAAACGTGATTACGTTCGTTTCAATCTCTAAACCCAAACTAATAAGCTGCGGGGGAAAATGTGCTTGGTCACCCAATCTGATTCCAGCTTGTCATTTGACGAATAAATACATTTTTAATAATCGAATTGGTATTACACAAGCGATGCTAATTAACGATTTATTTCGGTGGCACACGCTGAATACAAACTGCTCGATTCCATTCAAGAAAATTCTTCGCATGCGTGCCACTCTGCCATTCTTTAATTCGTACGTTGGAGTTATTTAAACAATCTAACGGAAAAGTAATTGGATGGAGTGGAATTCTATCGTGCGGTCGAGCAGGTACCTACCATTGAATTGAATGGATGGAATGGGCTATGGGCTAGCTTAAGGAATAATAATTTGATATAAAAGGATGTTTTAGTGACATATCAGGTAAAGGATATCGATTGAAAAAAATGCACTCCATAGCCGGGACTCGAACCCGGGACTCCTACTGGAGCCGTAGGCACTTAACCAACTAATCTACAGGAGATACGGGTTCCATCGGCTAGGTGTTATTTATTCGAATTGGTATTAGTTAGTAGCGGTGAGATGTAGGAGACTTCGGTGTCGTCCACAGGAAGGGTTAGAGGGTGTAGGGTAACCATTCATGATTGTTGGTTATGTGAACTCCCTATTTGTTCATCAGCCCACAATATTCGACGCTCAATGCAAGTATCGAATGCGGAAATTCAAATCTACAATGTCAAGCCAAGAATAGTAACAAAGAAAGATGTTTTAGTACCTGTTATTACAAAGGATATCAATTGAAAAAATATATATCTGCTTGACTTTGACGATCGCTCTACCCAGGTCAAGTATGACGAGGCACGGCGCTTCCCAACAGAAACTCCAAACTGCTGCCTGTTGTGCAGCCTCCATGAAAAATAGATATAGATCGATAACAAAATATTTATACTGAAAGATTGCGCTGCTATAGGTAACAATTTCGCAATGTGTACGAGAAGTTAAGTGGGCCTTTATTGGCCGGGTTTTGAATATTTTGTCACTTTTGACGGGCGATGGCTCCGCGTCTGACGTTTGATGTTTACATCTCGCCAAGGCCTATACTTAATGAGAAAATCGTACAATAATGGGCTACTTCAGTGCCGATTTCTGAGCTTTCAATGACGATTTTGGGACACTTCACTGCCGATTTCAAGAAAAAGTCATTTATAAGTGTTTTCTGCACATCAGATTTCTTCCGGCTTTTATTTTCAACCAATCTCGAGCCGATTATTGTTCTCGAAGTTGATCAATCACAACCACCTGGACTACAATCGGCGGCCATAGCCACCAATTATTTTCCCGCTGCCGCCTCCATTGAAACCTAATAATTATTTGTCACGCTTTTAATTTGCAGCAGACAAATGATGGCACATAAAGGGTTATTACTGTATACAGTAATTACAAGAAAGACGGACTAAATATACCTTCAAATTAATGAAGAACTTGTAGTTTATTAAATAAAATTACGCGGTGGTAAATAATAAATGCGTATTTTTCTTTGTTTCAGATCAATGGAATGGAGACCCAGTGGTTAATCTTATTCATAGTTCTATTTCTGCGACCGCCGAATATAAGAGGTGAGGTTTATCTATACATAAACTTTTGGCTTAATTTTACAGTTTCGATTTATTTTAAAACATTTCGTCATGAAAATTGTAGCTTTGATTTATACGTGTGTGTGTGTTCCTATTGTGTAATCACAATTGATATCAACAATGAGTGATTATTTTTTAAATTTACAAGTTCAAAATGCCAATGCAGCGACCAGTGATAAATAAAAACTAAATGTTTTGAGAAAGGTAGATCCTTCCGCACCAAGCGACTCAATATTCAGTTAAATATGCTGCGAATTTTCCTCCAGTATCAAATATGGACATTGTTGCATAAATTCTTACTTACCGGTAACAAAGTTGAGTTATAAAAAATATAACATCATTTATTCTTCCAACATCTCGGTATTTCCTTCTAATCTCTGAATCTTAATTGCCCCCTTTAGGAAACCCACACTTTTTTTTTCCTTTCACCGTTTGATGTACGAGACTATATGTCGCTGCTTTTGTATAATTTAGATGTGCGGGATATTATTTATTACTCAAGAAACATTCTAAATTCGTAATAACTATGAAATTTTCGTTGAATATTTATTATATATTTACTACGGAATCCTAGGTATTTCCCCATAAAAGGAATATGTATTTGCAAGATTAGGAAATTAACTCGTAGGTGCGCATAGGTGTGTGTTGTTCGACTAGAGAAAGTTTTGGGATTTCTCTGGGTTAACTTGGTTTTGATAGACATTGATTGATGTACCCATATCAGACCAAAAGATCATACTCGAACTCCTGGTACGAATTGCGCTATAGGGTGGTTTCCTAAACGATAGGGGTGGTTTCCTAAACATTTTTTTAGAGAGGCTTGTTAGTTGAAGAAACTGGAAGCCTGTTGACCTATAAAATACCCGGGATTGATATCTGGAAAGCTTCGGATGTGTAATAGATACAAATGGCACAATCCAATCTCCGTTGTGTAAAAAATTGCCTACATGAACGCGGATAAAGTCGGGGAAATGACTGTCATATTTTGTAGGAACTCCCTCCTCAAAGTCTGCAGAACTAACAAAAGGTATCCTAAAAGTTGTATAACTTTTGAACGGTTCCAAGCTTCGGCTTCAAATTAGGTACACGTAATCTAGTCCTGAGCCTGAGCACGGTGGTTCGGGTGAGTTTTGGGCAAAATCGCGCAAGCAACCCTGAAAGATATCAACCTCTTTGGATTTTATTTGCAAAACTGACATCTTTATTGGACTAACAGGGACTATAGTCTTGCAAAAATTTTGTTACAAAAAATTACCTTAATAAAAGTTGGAGAGGAGTAAATGCTCTACAATTTTGCTTTATATTTTTTTATTATCTTGACTATACAGGGTGTCCAACTTTATTACTATACAAATCCGTCAAATCTTTATTTTTGGAGATAATCGCCTAAACTTTTTTTTGTTTGAAAGGCCTTCAAAAACCGCTTCTTTTGGCGTTCCCGTCATTTTCAAAATGCAAATACAGGGCCGGCTGCGATTTTTTTATACCCCCGATTTTCACGAAAACCATTTAGAGATTTTATTATTTAAAATCTGACCCCATAGCGTTAATCAGAACACCCCAAAACCCCCATACACCAAATCTGAATAAAAAATATACAGGGAGTTCCATTCTGTAGGGTCTCAAAGTTGAGCAAAATAGAAAATTTAAAGACATCTGGCGAGTCAAGTGTGCCATGGAATCCCTTCAAAACAGTTGAATGGTCAACAGGACCACTCAAAATGTTAATGTGAAAAGATGTACTACAACAATATACAGGGTATTTTTCTCCGAGCCATCTCAAAATTCTGAAATTTTATTAAACTTTATACTGGTCGGGAGTGCTCTGGAATCATTGAAAAAATATTAATAAACCGAGTAATAAACACAAAAGAAATTTATTCCTTTACAAAATTCCAACCAACAAATAAAAATAATTTAAATTATTGGACCTTTCTCAACAAAGTCACTGTCTAAGATGATAGATTTTCTGTGCGTTTCCTATTATGGCACACCAGCTGCCTTAACTGATATGGACTTACTGACTGGCAGGCTTCTGTATTTTTTTAGATTTAGTTCGTTTATAGTGTGTGGAGCGGTTTTGATATTCACGATTTTTTACCCCTACAAAGTTCCAAAAATTCAGTAATTTGAGATGGCACAGAAAAGAACACTCCGTATATTTTGTATTGGACCTTTGCACACCAACACCTGTTTTGAGGGGATTCCATGGCACACTTGACTTGGCAGATGCCTTTAAAATTCCTAATTTGCTCAACTTTGACACCCTTCAGAGTGGAACTCCCTATATATTTTTTATTCAAATTTGGTATAAAAGAGTTTTGGGATGTTCTGATTAACGCTGTGGGGTCAGATTTTAAATAGAAAAATCGCTAAATGGTTTTCGTGAAAATCGTGGGTATAAAAAAATCGCAGCCGGCCCTGTATTTGCATTTTGAAAATGGCAGAAACGTCAAAAGAAGCGGTTTTTGAAGGCCTTTCAAACAAAAAAAAGTTTAGGCGGTTTTCTCCAAAAATAAAGATTTTACTGATTTGTACAGTAATAAAGTTGGACACCCTGTATAACAAGTTACAGCGCATTTATGACAACAATAGTAATAATAGTAACTGCTCACCTCGCTCGCACAAGCATTCAGTTGCTTCTGGGGAACTCCTAGTTTGGAGTATTGTGAGGGTGAGAATTATTATTATTATTAGATAAGAATGTCAATGCGAAATTATGCGCCCTTCGAACATTTGTATTATTTGACAGCACAAGACTTTTTCCATACTACCATATTCTTAACCCAGCCCGTATACCCCACACATCTAGAATCCGATATAATAAAATAAAAGCGTTTACGACGGGATGTGGGATGGCGCAGCGGACTTTAAACCAGAAATTCGAGTCGAGCGAAAAAATACGAAGGATGTGGCGGCCGAGCAGCGCGAGAACCACCCATGCATCATAGTCGAGCCATTGATCGGAAAAAATCGAAGTCTGAGTCGATCAAGAAATCACCGGGGAAGGTAGACAAGAATTTGGCAGCACTGTTTGCGCAATTCGACGCGATGACTCGAAATAATAAGTAGAGCTACTCAAAATGAACAGTTTCGTATTGTTACACCCGTACAATTTTTTATTCATAATCATACTGTAATGTTTACATTTCTAGCCAAAAACAGTTGGGAAATATATAGGCATTTTCTGACTTGCTTTCTATTTTTTATTAATACTAAAAAGCAAAACAAACCTTTTATTAATTACCATATTACGCTCTACGCTTGATTAACTTTCTTAATAGACTCTGAATTAATTGTTTTAATTAATTTTATTCAGCACCAATAAGTTTGTTATTGCCATCATTCTTAATTTGAATAACAGTAAACTTGTGTTTTCATAGTTCGCCATGGACTTAAAAATCCAAGCATTTTTAAAGTTTTACAACGATACAATCCTTAATACGGTTATTCAGAAAAATACCGGAAATAACTGTAGTTTCTATTTAAAAAAAAACACAAGTTTGTGTCATATCTCGAAAATGGCAACTGTCACGGAAGGTAGGACATGATAACCGCATTGGGGACACAATTCCCTCCAACTTGGGTATTTACACTTTTTATCTAAAATCAGAAACCACGATGCTAGATGGATTAGAATAAATCGCCAAAATTTCGTTTTTTAAAAATATCTAGTAAGCCATAACTTCACAATGCATTTTTCCCCATTTAACCTTCCTTCTATATCTAGGCCAGGGAAATTACGGAAAAAATAACGAAACCTAGACAAAATTCATAACCGCATTTTTATAATGCCATCACAAAATATTGGTTATAAATGAACGCCAGAATTGCCAGAATTATACAAAATAAACATACGCGTGTGGGCGTTTTTTAGAAAAATACATTTTCTTGTACTAAAGGCGGCATAAATATATATTAACTGCGAATTTTAAGCTGCATTTATTAGTAAGTAAGGTATATAAAGTTGAGATTGATAAATTAAACAGATTACGTTTGTCCAAGTATCCGAATGATGTAAAAATGACATTTTGCGTAATATTTTTTTGGGCAAAAATATTAACTGCGTTTTTATTATTTATAATTACCTTAAAAATCAAGTATTAACAGTTTGTTCTGAAATTAAACATATTGTTTCGCCGGAAATCGCATTTTAAAGAAATTTGAAGCTGTCTTTGAGAGCAAAATTATTAACTGGCTGATTTTTGTTAAACTTTGTAAGTGGATACTAAGTTTTGTTAAATTTTTTGAAATTAAACAAAAATTGGTAACGGAAGTATTTTGAAATGACAAATGACAGTTGACCTACATGCGCCGTAAATAAATGTTTAATTTCGCTATATGTGATTTAATATAGTTATATTGTAAAAAGTTAAACAAAAAAAAACAGTTAATATTTTTGCTTTCCTAAAGAAATGACAAGTGACAGTTGACCTATATGCGTCGTAAATAAATGTTTAATTTCGCTATATATAATTCAATATAGTTATATTGTAAAAAGTTAAACAAAAAAAAAACAGTTAATATTTTTGCCTAGTCTATACCAATGAGAAGTGACAGCTGACGTACATGCGGCTCAGATAAATGTTTAATTTTGTATAAGTTACATTATATTTGTAAAAGGGAATGATCATCTGCAATAAAAACGTAGTTAATATTTTTGCTTTTGCCGAAATAGAAAATTATCCGATTTTTATCCCTCTTTGTCGATCTAAGTTACCATATTCTTAAAATGTTTAATTTCTTGATATATGTTAGCAAGGGAAGTTTTTTGACCAAAAGAGTCTAAAAAAATCCAGTTAACATTTTTGCTCGAAATTTCTAACGAAAAATAGGTGTTTTTTGAGGTAACTCAAGGTTCCGTTTTTTCAAAATGTTTAATTTTTGGTTTCTACCAACGTATTTACTTATAACTTTGATATGGTAAAACAAAATTGCAGTTATATTTTTTTCTAGGTCAAATTCTATTTTCCCTGGCCTAATCCGCTAGTTTCTGGAGATCCTCATACTGATAACAAAAAAAAACCTCACCCTGTATATGCAGTCTAGCAGACAACAACAAACAAATTATACACATAAGTAACATTGAATTAAATTCATTATTAAATTAGATAAACTCACAAGAACCTTCTATTAAGTTTACCCTACAAATAGAAAATAATAATCAATTACCTTTCTTAGATGTTTCTATACTAAAACCAGATAGTATAGAAGCTGGCGTCTATAGAAAACCAACACATACTAATAGATATCTCCATTTTAACTTCAATCATCACATTAGTGTTAAAAAAGGATTAATTAGAAATTTGTATGACAGAGCTAAAACAAATTGTTCTAACACAAAATTTGGGGAGGAAATTAAACATATAAAACGTTTTCTTAAGAAGAATTAGTTATACTATTGAATTTATTACGCAAGTTTTTCAGGATTGCCAACAAAATAACAATGCTAATAGAATCAGAGAAATAAATCTGATGGATAGACCAGTAAATTTAATTATTCATTATATTCCTGCACTATCAGATAAGCTAAAACGCATAGGCAATCTTTTTAATGTCAGAACAGTGTTTAAAACCAAAAATACATTAAGATCGATGCTAATTGAAACGAAACCAGTTAATGGGGATAAAGTACAAAAAATGCATTTATAAAATTCCTTGTGAATGTGGAAAGCTCTATTGTTGGGGAGACTTGTATGCCATTTAACGTTCGTTTAAAAAAAAACAAAAATACATCAGGCAAAATCAAATTTCAAAGTCAAAATTATGTGAAAACTTTTTTAATAATAATCATCATAGAATTTTGTTCCAACCAATTCTCAAAGAAGTAATAAATAGCGAAAAATTAAGGAATCAGCATTTATTCTAGGAAATACGGACAACTGTGTTGCTGAATGATTATTGCCAGTTATTCAAGGAGAAGTTAGTATAGATACTTAGATAGAACACATGGTACAATATCAGACGGTGGCTAGGCTATTGTTTCTGTTGTCATGATATTTTAACTTGACATTTTATTAAGAGGGGGTTGCCGACAGCGAAAGTGACGTTAGATTTCGTATTTTTTTAAGTTTTATAGCATAAAATCTAATAACATTTTACGTGGCAAAAATTTAGCACAAACATCTCTGTCTTCATTTTAATCATAAGATTTTACAAGCAGTGTTTTGTTTTATAGGTTATGAAAACCTTGGGAAATGCTTTTAAGATCTTATGATTAAAATGAAGACAGAGATGTTTGTACTAAATTTTTGCCAGGTAAAATGTTATTAGATTTTATGCTATACAACTTAAAAAAATACGAAATCTAACGTCACTTTCGCTGTCGACAACCCCCTCTTAAGGAGGAACATTTATTCTTCGAAATCTCAAAAAAAAATTGTTGAAGTTATTTTTTGAGTTAAATGTTCAATGTTTCGTACATTTACTTAAGCATTTATGAAATTCAGACGAAAATCCTTTTCTAATTTTATACCTGCCATAGGGTACCTACTGTCCTTTCAAATATTTACCGAACATGTTCAAAACTTAATGTCCCCTGCCACACGACGAATAATATTGACATAACAACCCCGTTGACTTCTTGTTTGTTTTCCAGGTCTCTGCGAGGTAGAAAACGGGGAGTCCAACATCATCTTGGACATAGAAGAGAGCCGAGGACACAGTGAGTAAACAAAAATTCGATACAATAACTTTTATAATCGCGAACGTCGGCAATTAGGCGAAAATAGGTCAGTATAACAATAAACAATTAACGTTATTGTTTTTGTTAGACGAAAGCACGCGACTGTTAATTTCGAACTTATTTATTTTCTTGGGAACGTACGTCGATAGGCTGTTCGATTGTTCGCCTATTGTTTACACGTGGAAAAAATTAAATTAATAGTCACGTTTTCAATTTAATGTTAAACATCGGATTTCGGTTTTTATATGCATCATGCATGCCCATGACACCTTCAGATGTACAGGGGTATTCAGTTATGATTACCCCCCCCTTTAACTTTTTTATTTTTTACCCTATCGAAAAATGGTAAATAGAAACGTTTTAGGAAAAGTTCTTTTTATTATACTTCTTTAAAAACACCTTATTTCCATCTGTTTTAGCAATAATGAAAGATAGGGTTTTTCGGGCTAGCGCACGGAAACAGCGCATGGAAAAACTTTCCGTGCGCTGAATAAAAATGCCGAATATATGGCTTTAAAATAGAAATATACAGCAAAGTAAACTAAATTTAAGAAACTATATGCGCTCTGATATTTAACATGTACCTATTTTGTATTTTAATTCGTAAGTGTTTCAATATTTAGATACATTTCTGTAATATTTTTGACGTTTTATTCACCTTATCTGACAATAACTAATTTACAACAAAGCACCTTTGAAATAATTTGAGAGTAACCATGGAAACGCATCATACATACCAAACACTATATTGTCTGCATTGTTTATTTTGTGTCAATTAAATTTATTATAATATGCCGATAAAATGTTTTAAGTTTCCGTTTTCAAAGAAGCATAATAAAAAATATCGTTCATTACAAGTCCAGAAATAGATTTTTCCGAGCTTGCATGACTTCCCGTGTTCGGCTGCGCCTCACACGGGAATTTGTCGCGCGCGCACGGAAAAATCTTTATTTCCAGACTCGTAATGAAATATACTATATAATCAGAATGAATATTTAGTGTCCCCATTATAATTTTAAAAGAAATGGCTTGTGGCATATGGGACAAAATGCTTTGGTAATTGGCAACACCAAACTAGTTTCCAATATCTAATGGAAATTGTGTATGTGTCTTTCGGAGGTGTGCAGACCACGACAGGTACCTGTTTCGGGCTTGTTGGCCCTCATCAGGCAGACGTAGCGCACCTCAGCCGAAAAGACCCAAACACGTTGGCTTAGTGGAAAAGGAACTAGTATAATGCGGTGAGCATTTACCATCCAACGCCATCTAGCTGGTACTGCCAAAACCAAAGCAATGTGAGTGTGTATATATCGACCGGTCGATCGACATATAAAAAGAACTCGGCAAAGCGGCGCGGCGCGGTGGAAAAAAACCAGAAGAAGCATACATACGGGGGCCAAGAAACTCGTTTGATTCATCACCGAGTATCTTCTAATATATAGAAATCAACAAGGATCGAATCGTGAGTTTCAATCCTCGTGTGCTTACGTCTATAGCCAAACGATGATTAAACAGAATGAATATTTAGTGTCCCCATTATAATTTTAAAAGAAATGGCTCCGAAAGACACATACACAATTTCCATTAGATATTGGAAACTAGTTTGGTGTTGCCAATTACCAAAGCATTTTGTCCCATATGCCACAAGCCATTTCTTTAAAAAAAAAAAAAAAAAAAAAAAAAAATACTATATAATTATTTATGCACTTGAAAAACAATTGAATGTCGCGTATCATTGGACTCGGAAAGAAGTGTAGAATTCAGAGAACAACTTTTCTGTAAAACATTTTTCGAAATTTCAAGAAATACTTGATGCATTTTGGCACGTCAAATTGAACAAAATACGTCGGTTCAGGCCCAGAATATATTTTTAAGGTTTTAAAACCAAAGAAAATTCTCAAATTACTTATGTCATAACATGCACACCAATTTTACCGCAAAACTTTTTTTGCACATACGATACGAGTTAATTATTTTTTTTTGCAAAAGGTGTGCACCTACTTTCACCGCAAAACGGCAATCTATGAATAACCAATTTCAGGAAAACAATGACACGGTCTCTCCTAGGCATTTTTTTAAGGACGGCATTAATTTGCAATACGATTTTGTTGCCTACCTGACCGACCATACAGAACACCTTTGTTAAGGAAATATAGATCGGCAAACGGTATACCTTTTTTAAGAAAAAAAATAACAAACGTGTTGATAACACTTCTAAGTAAATGTACCTAATTTATTAGGTATACCGATATGGATATGGCACTTGACAACGGTGAAAACTGATATGGAATTGAAATTACATTCAGAATGTCTTTGCGCTGTGACGTCACTGGTTTGCAAACACAACCACATAACTGATTACTAACCTTACACTCAATTTCTCAGCTGAAGACCAAATTTATTCTATTTCCACATCAGTGACGTCAGAAGTCAAGCTACTTTTAAGAAATGGCCAAGCACCTTGCTTTTTGCAGTCACCATTTTATTTCTCAAACAAACTTAAATGTGCGTCCTTCTTTTTCAGCCGTTAGCCAAGAAACCACACCAGCAGAACTCCCGATCTCCGGCGAACCGAATGTCGACATATTTCTGGACCTGTCATTCCCAAAGGGGCCGCCGCTGTTTTTTCTAAATGGGAAGAAGCTGCAACTGTTGAGTCCCATTGACAGGGATGAGAACAACTTGTCGCACATCGTCTTTCAGGTAAATAACTCTTTATGTTGCCAGGATTTGATGACAATAATTATTATTATCGTATGTAATATCACAAGTGCCGGAAATTTTATCGATAATTTTTTTGAAAGCCCTATTTTGCTAAGATCACGAGTATAAATTGGTCTTTTATTTTCAGATAATAAAAGCCCAATTTATACGAGTGGTTTTGCTAATGGGCAAAATATCGCTTAAGAATACGATTTAATAATTTAATAATTTCTGTATTGATTTTTTCTATGTTTACATTTCCAAAACGATTCATTTTGAACGAGTTTATTGACAGCTTCGACTGTAGCGTTCGAGTAAACAAACATGACGCTTGGATATCCAAGGCAAATGCGATTATACCTACACCCTGTCAGCGTTGGTTCATTTTCTGAATGTGTCATAAATTTAAACGGAGACGGAGGTCTAATAACAAAAATTTAGCAATGTAAAAGTTATATAAATTCATTGATACAATGCTTAATAATACCGCAACATAATTTATAAGCTGCATGATTTAGAACATTGTAAAACACACCAATTTTAAGAAGTACGTATGTATCCAACAGATTCGCGGTTGCTAAGCAACGAAGTGATAATTGTACAAGTGGTATTACCGCTTTGATTTTGCACAAGTGCAATTATCGCTAGCAGAGGCATAGGATTGGTTGGATTTTTATGGAAGGAGCTACCTTATTGGATGCAAGCAGTATGCGGGAAATAATCTACGAAATTTCTTTTAATACCGGTTTTCGCACTAGAAGTTCAGTTAACACATTGATCATTAAATATGTATTAACAGAATATCTAAACATATTCAAAACTGAAGGCTCATGGTAATTAAACTTAAATGCTGCTAGTAAAATATATTTTACATAGAAGCACAATGGTCTAGTGGTACGATTCTCGCTTTGGGTAGGAAAGGTCTCGGGTTCAAGTCCCGGTTGTGGCAACTTTTTTTATTATCTTTTTTTATACTTCTTCTAATAAGAATAAGAATAAACGTCTTGAATAAGAAATGGTTCATGTTGTTGCAGATCTTGTTGAAAACATTGAAACCTAATTAATGTACAAAACCTATCTACACAGTGTGTGAAACGAGAAACACTGGGATCGATTAAAAAAAAGAGAAATGTTCCTCCGAAATAAACAGTTACACAGACCGTGAGAATTCCGTTGTGATTTACCGGATGATAATTACCATTATGCTGCGATGGGACCGAAGACATGCAACATTTCTACTTACTGCAGAGTGGAACTAATTTGATTTAAAGTTGCATAATACACACGCACGCCTAGTGCGGAAATTTTAGAGAGGATTGACATCCGAAATAATTTATGCAAAAAATATTGTTAGATAATTTGTCAACAACGTTGGAATCTTAAAGACGTTTGTCGCAATGCGAATGATAATTATTGTTTGTTTAATTAATTGTTAATTTGTGCTATACTTAGGTATATTTCGAAACTGAACCTTGTCAAACTTTTTGGTAACCTAAAAATTTTTTATAACCTTAAAACGATATTACTGTCTGCTATCATTTGTGACTTCATAATATAAAATTTTCTTTTATTTAAAATTTTCTTTTACTTCAAATTTCTATGACAACCACATAAATATTTATTACAAAACTTTCAGTAGATAATAACAAAATTTTTAGAAAACAATTTATTCCATTTTTTTTGAAGTTTATATCCATTAGGATCATAACTTTTCAATATTCACTTCAATAGTAAGTATATATATAAATCTTACTTAATAATATATTTTACCTAACACTATTTTAGCCCTGACGAAGGCCAAAAATATGGCCGAAAGCTTGGTTTATTGTAAAGAATAAGTAACACATGATTTTGGCTGAAATACCCGTTATTTTACTTCATTAATATCTAAGTACAGCCGTTATTAAAGAAGATCTATTATTATATTTAACACTATTACTGAGTCGTTCCGAAGGTGTTTTCTTTATGTGTACAAATTTTACACAGAGAAAAAAAAATAATCCGAGAACACACGGTATATGATCAATTGATCAACAATACGGATGTAAAGGTTGTTATCCCAACAATATTCTAAAGAAACCCAGTCTCAAGAGTCATTATCCCCTTTTATTTTGTCGTTGTCGTTGTCGTAATAATTATTATAATCAAAGAAAGTCTGATTTCTCCTCATAATATATCTGTACATTCTTCTACAAAAACAAACAATGCCGCTTGGTTTCGTTTATTTTCTCGGTTTCAATTTAAGTCACAAACTCGGTGAAGAAAGCGAAAATTCGCCAAAGACCGCAAATAAAAATATTTTCATGGTTTTTAATCTTTTCTTAGCTGTATGCAACGCAAAGTTCTTGTTGCATGAAGAACGTTTACAACGAAGAATTCCATGATTTTATCCGGTGTTAACTGAGAGCGTGTCTTTATTATATTTTCGGTTTAGATTTCGCCGATTTGCGCAAAATATTTCTTAAGGCGGGTTCTTTAATATTTCGACTATTTCAGAAAAATATTGAGACATTGATATTGATATTGATTTTTTTGTTTTCCGTGTACTTCAGGTACATATTTGCATAATTAGATCTTAAACGAGGTCTTCTTTTTTATATTTTAAGAATAACAATTACAATCCTTATTTATGTCTGAATATGTATGTAGCTAATAAGGCGTTGTTACTGATTTGAATATAAAAAAATCAAAGTTTAACGAGTTTATATTTTATATTTTTTATTATAAGGTTTATTCTATGTAGTAGGTGATCACGTATATATTTACATCCCCCTTATTTTCTATATTTTGCTATTTTCAGCGTTTATTTAGTTTTATACAGGGTGTTCAAAAAAACGGTGCCAACGTTGTACCTACTATTTTTCCTACAAATTTTCTAATTTTTCCGAAAAAAAATCGAAAAAACACGTTGCTAAGTAATATTTTAACAAGAAGCATGAGTGCTGGTGACAACAAAAATCCGAGTCGAAGAAGAGGATTTTTGCACCTGCACGAATGCATTTTGTTAAAAAAATATTACTTAGCATTGTGTTTTTTGGATTTTTTTTCACAGGAAAAATTAGATGCCCGAATGGTATTTGACAAGACTATTTCATGAGTAACAGATTATTCTGCATACACATAGCTTACAAAACATACTACCTATTATACAACAGGTGTCAAGTTTTGCCGCGGGTAAACTCGAAAAAACTGCTGACAGGTGCTGGTATACAGTTTTTCAATCTAGAAACCATTTGTAATTCAAAATTGCGCGTTTGTGATTGGTGGAAATTAAGACGAGGGAAATAGTCAGGGTTATACAACAACAATGTAATAAACCATGGGTCAAATAATTTTGCAAATCCAGCATTTTTTAAACGAATACATTACAAATTTATCTCCTATTTACACCTGCTTACAAATTTATTCAATGTCATTCTACCACAAATTGTCGGCAATACTTTAAAAAAGAAAGCATAGAAACTAACAAATGAATATTGTTTTTGCTCCGTGTACTTTTTTAGTACCCAATTTGAAATACGATAATTTAAATTGGACATTTAACTTGCTTACATTGTTACATTTAAAACAAATGATGCAAATCTTGCGAATGTACAGCCCTAATTATTTGTAATACTATCTAGATGTCCTCGAAGGTATAAGATTACATCAAGGTTTCCGCACAGTTCACATTACGAGTTCACAGCGTTTTTTTTTTCCAGAATGAAATATACATGGTCGCGCAAAATCAAATTCTCCGTTTTGTTTTGTTTTCTAAAAGCGAGGTTAAATAGAATTCATTTATTTTGCGAGTCATCAAGTTGTCGTTGGACATTCAAACATATGTTTTTGATAGGTTTCGTTGATTTGCGATCTAACCTTTTGACAACTGTCAAAGAAAAAGTGTTAATGAAATATACTGCGTTACTGTGTTTAGGTACATGTTTGAATAATGAATAGCAGAAAGGAGTCAAAGCTCTATGTGTATTATAAAATACGTGAGTCCGAAATCGCCCTGAGTAGTAATCAAGTTTTGACACAATATTTTGATATCTGACACGGCGATAGGTGTCAGTATGTGCTATTTATATACTTTTTCGAGTTATTATGCTTAGCTGTGCGGCTTGTGGCACTTCCCTGGCCGCCAAAACTAAATGTTTGAGAATAATAATCCATTGGTTAAGTAATTTTGCAATTTAAATTAACTTTTGAGGCCATGCACCAAAGTGGCATAGGCGTTTGTGTCATAATTGGAAATTTAAAACTAGAATTGCTGTATTATCAATAAGGATTTCTAAACTTAAAGACATAAACGTGCCTTATAATTTTTTGCCTGTATTGTAGGTACTGATTTCACGAAAAATGAGGATTTCTGCCTCGATTAGTTTGTCGAAACAACTCAAAGGTGCGCACCTTTGAGCCACTTTATAAACCCAAACGGCATCCCATCATATGCAGAGACTGCCCCGGTCGAGCGTTAAGCCCAAATTTGCCCCTTCCTGGGGTCCTTTATTCAAAGACATATACGTTTTCGCTATCACAGATTACTTTGAAGTAGAATTTAAACCAGGTACTCTTTAAAATAAGGGGACCCGGCATGTCACAGTCTATCACATAGGAAAAGTGAAGCCTTGAAGTTTCTTTTCTGTTGACTCCAAGTAGACCATAAGGGGGCTGGAATAAAATTATGTTATTATGTCAGTGTCCAACTGCCATCAGGTTTTATATAACGTGCCACTGCCAAATATTCTAAATGAGGCAAAATATTTCCCATCATAATGAACAATTTTTAAGTTTACTTGCAACCACATTTTCCTGTATCACCTTTAGTAATCCTACAATTCCCATTACGTGGGCATTACATACAAGTAGGTAGTTCAAAACAAAAATCATATTTCGTAAACTTTAAATTGTTAAGCAGGTAGCTTCAGTCAGGTCTTTTTTTAAAGAGTTTTTATCTACGAATACAAGTTATTTTAAGTTTGTGAGGTATCTTGGGAGAGAAATAAAATTACAAAATTTTTATAATGAACACCGAGAAAAACTACCGTGATTAGAACTACTAGACCTAATCTTATTAGTCCATCCCGAAATCTGTGAAAATTCTTTGGGTAGATACATTCGACAAGGGAAGAAAGTTCAAGTATACATATTACAAATGGATTGAGGAACCTGGTAACAAGGTGCAATAGCGACAAATTCTTAAATAAGCAAAATCGGCACTACTGACTTTTCGTGGAAATAATTGCTGGAAATCAATTTCAACTATAAAATAAATTTGTTTCATTTGACAGTGGCCATATTCTGCACTTGTAGACACAACATTGTCAAGTCTAATTTTTAGAAATCATGGAAACCATTATTAATTTTTACTAACAATCAAAGTACCTGTTATATTCATAGATTCTCCAATAAAATAGCATACTTGGCATCACTGAGACCATTAGAATGAGGAAAGAATAGGCCTCACTTTGGAAAGTATAATGCTGGGTCCCCTTACTTTAAAGGGTCCCTGATTTAAACAAACTCTCGATATACGATAACTAACGTTTTTCCTTTCATTTTTCAGCTGATCTGCACTGTCAAAGGAACGAAGAAGAAGAGAACGGTGCCCATAATCGTAAGACTGACAGATATTAACGACAATGCCCCCCAGTTTATCAACACACCGTACGAGACCAGCATATCGGAGGTAAGCGGCCATTTAGTAACAAGTAGGTACTATACACAGATATTTTATTGCGGCCCATGCTATACGGTTCACAATTTATTCCTTACGAGAGAATATTTACGAGATGGGTAATTTTGAACCATTTTTATAGTGGATATATTATTATGCAGTGGCCAGGCAGTATATAATTAAGTAATAATTGTTTCCGGATTTAGTTTATAAGATGCATATAGACCGGGAGATAGTGACAGATTTTTGGACGTGATTTTACTCAGTATGCCTTTCAAAGGGCATTATTTTGCTTATACAGTATGTCCCAATTTGATACTGGACACCTCAGAATTACATGAAGGACAAGGAAAACAAATGGTCTCTATTTTTTATTGGTAGTCCCAAGGGAGAGTATCTCATAGGCGGTGGTATTTGGATGGGGTAATTATTTCATGGCATGCTATGATTTTTTAAAATAGCTAATTTTCAAGAAACCCTATTAGGGATTTTTTACAACAAAATGTTATTAAGAAAACTTGTTCAGAATGAAAAACTGAGTACGATTGCAAAATTTCAAAAGTCTAGGCCTACTTTGATTTTTAGCTTTTTCGACTTTTTTCTTAAAAATATGTCCTTTCTGAAGCTTTCACGTCAAAGGAAACTTGATCATCGTGAAAAATAAAATTTTGACGTGAAATCTCCAGAAAGGACACTTTTCTAAGAAAAAAGTGGGAGATAAATCTAAAAATCAAAGTAGGCCTAGCCTTTTGAAATTTTGCGAATCTACTCAGTTTTCATTCTGAACAAGTTTTCTTAATAATATTTTGTCGTAAAAAAATTCCTAATAAGGTTTCTTGAAAATTAGCCACTTTAAAAAATCATAGCAGGCCATGAAATAATTACCCCATCCAAATACCACCGCCTATGAGATACTCTCCCTTGGTACTACCAATAAAAAATAATGCCCTTTGAAAGGCACATTTTCTTTTTTGATACTGTGTTGTGTTCGTAGTTATTACAAAAGATTAATTATTATGAATTTTTCGTTAGAAGAATTGACAGGCCTTTTTGGAAACTTCAATATACCCTGTATCACGAAAACCGTAGTAGTATTTTTAACTCCAGAATACACTATATACTAGTTTAAAAAATCTCAGTTCATTCCATAGTTAATTGGCACTGGGCAAAAAAACTAAGGAAACAATCAACAATATATTTCACTGTTTATTATGCCGTGCAACAGAAAGTGAAGGCAAAAATATTTCTGTTTTATTGGGCTAGGCAGCAAAGGTAGGTGTGTTAACGGAACGTTAAAATATTCAAAAAATTATCTCTCGACTCTTTCGCCTAGACAGTTTTTTTATTCCGATGTCCCCGATTATTTAGTTCTCCGTTTTTTAATTTGAACGCGTTATTATATTATTATATCATATAACGAATACACATATTTTGTTAATAGTACAGGGTTATTTATATAACATTCTATCCACCCTTAACTTTTGTGTTTTTAATTTAAAAAAAATGTAAATTTGAAAATTCTACAAAAATTTGTAGCGACCAAATTTATGCTTTTTTAGATGGAACACCCCGTATATTTCTCAATTTTCGAAATCTACGCATTTTTATGGTTTATGGTTAAGTATATTAATATAGTAGCCCTTTAGAATAAGTATTACCTTCCAAATCGATTTTTCGCTAAACTCGATAAAAGGAAATTCACTGATTCGGAGGAAGTGCCGTAGCTTATCTTGAACGCATACAATAAAGGTATACTTAGCTGCAGGACGTAGACACACCGTGTCTAACTTGGTTAACTATATATAAAACGTAACCGACAATTACGAAATTAACCGGAAAACTATTTTTGCAGCTGACGCCGGTCGGTACGACCATATTCCAGAACATTTTGGCCAAAGACAAGGATTCCGGAGTCAACGGGCTTGTGGACTATTCGATCATCAAAGGTAAGAGTTCTTAATGTAACTGCTAGCAAGCATCCTGTATGGTGCCAATAACAATGGGAAGATTAATTCGATACAATATCTTCGAAATGAAGTCATACCCATGTAAAAATAATCCATCACATAATCTTAGAAGCGTGGAAAATTATTTTTAATATCCATAACCACTGTATATTAGGCAAGATGCAGCGATGAGCAACGCCATGAGAATATTTTGCAATGCTTATGGTTTTATAACGGATTCGTCAAACTGCAAATTGCAATACAATTATGCTTATATAAAATATTTGTAGTTTTAACAAAAAAATTAAAACCGACTTCAAAAATTTGCTCGTATGCACACTCCACTAAAAATTTAAAAAAAATGACAAAAAATAACACCGACTTCACAAATTTGCCCGTATGCACATTTCAACTAAAATTTTATAAATATTTTTCTCTTTCTAAATTGAGTTATGATGTATGTAGGATATGATGTATTCATATCTAAATAGATTTAAATTCCTTGCCTTGACTGTCACCGACTCCAAAGATAACTCAATTTAGAAAGATAAAAATATTTCTAAAATTTTAGTTGAAATGTGTATAAGGGCAAATTTGTGATTTTTTTCTTAATTTTTAGTGGAGTGTGCATACGGGCAAATTTTTGAAGTCGGTTTTAATTTTTTTGTTAAAAAATTTTTTATTTCTTATTTTTTAGTGAATTATTATTTTTTAAATCTACGACGGTGTCATTATGACACATTTAGCATTGCCATTTGGATATCATTATGAAGGCCATAGGGACATCCAAATGAAATGTGTCATAATGACACCGTCGTAGAAATGGTATTTAAGAAAAATCAAAAATATGCGAATAAAATCTATTTGGACCATCGTAGAGTAAATTTTGAATGATACTAGTTCGATACGAACATTATAATGAAACTTGTGTAACTAAACCAAACGTTACATACATTTAATTATAATGTTGTAACTGCAAATAAATTTATATTATTATTATTATTTTATTATTATTATCGACTTAGTCAAAAGGCATTCGAACTCCCTCTACGGGGAGATTATTATTATTATCATTATTATTATTATGGGACCATTCCTAAAGTAATCCCTTTGTAATAATAATAATAAAAAGAGAATCATCGAAATCGGTTCAATATGAAATTTCATCCCCTATTTTTTCTTCAAATTTAAATGGTACCTACCATTCTGTAGGTATACCCTTTCAAATAAAAAAGGATTGTCCAAATCGGTTTATAAATAACAGAGTTCTGAGGTAACAAACATAAAAAAACATACAACCGAATTGATAACCTCCTCCTTTTTGAAGTCGGTTAAAAAGTCAAAAGCTATAAACGCAAGCGTATTACACCAAAGGAATGAAAGAAATAAAAACATATATATTTAAGCATTAGTGAAAGACATTATACCCACCAATTGGCCTAAAGAAGTCCATCCTCTAGTGATGAGAAGCTGTCAAGCAAATTGTGTCTGGAAAAAACAAAAAAAAAATAGTTTTAGACACAGACGTAATTACTCTGTATAATACTGAATAAAGAATCCCAGGAAGAAGCAAATTTGAGCTTAACGCTTGAGTTTGTTTGAGTTGTATCGACAAACTAATCGAGGCAAATCCTCATTTTTCAGTAGGTACCTACAATACAGGCAAAAAATTATAAGGCACGTGTATGTCTTTAAGTTTAGGAATCCTTATTGATAATACAGCGATCCTAATTTTAAATTTCCAACTATGAAGAAGTAGGTACATACCTCCACAAACGCCTATGCCACTTTGGTGCATGGCCTCAAAAGTTAATTTAAATTACAAAATTACTTACCGATGGATTATTATCCTCAAACATTTTAGTTTTTGGCACAGCTAAGCATAATAACATACACATAGAGCTTTGACTCTTTATTCAAAGGTATAATATACACCTTTAATACCTAACAATTTGGGGATCTATAGACTGCAACGAAATTAAGGAATTTCTGTCGACGAACTTCTGAGGAAAATAAAAAAAGACCGCAATAGGGTACTTGACGAAATTTTACAAACTTGATAAAACAATTCCTGGACACTTGCCTAAGACCCTACGATTATTTAAAAAATATATATTTACGTAATTAGCAAGTTATTAGACATTCTTTGAAATTTGGCGGGAAAGCACTTATGACGTCACAAGTGTTTTATAACGGCAATTTGGCAACATAGCGATACCACTGAAGTGTTCTGAGACATAACCTTTTTCGGCAGTGAAAGTTGCAACGAAAGTTGAAATTTCAAAATTCTAACGTCAAACTCTCAGACTTATGATTCCCCGTGAAACCACTTTTAGCGTTGATTGATTCCTTCTTCCATCGACGATTTTAGTCAAGAAGGTTTTTTTTTCGTAAATACTTATTCAATCGTTTTTCTGTAAATTTTTTTGGCTAGGTTGGGCCTAAAGTACGGAATTCGGGCTCAGTAGGTACTTCTAAGCACTATGGCGTCTTCATAAACGCGCCTTCAAGATGGTCCCTAGGCGGAGGTTCTCTCTTTATTGATAACTCATAATACTGTATTCTTACTACAACGTAGGTACAAACCTTTGCAGTTTTATCCCATGGATTTCGGCAGACGCTAACAGCATCCAATTTCGGCAAATTACAGATTGTCCTTTCAGGGTCCATGTCCATATGATACCTTACCTTACACATCACAACACGATAACTAGGTCCGCAAACAATATATAATAGTTAATATCAATAACAAACTATAATAAATGGCACAGATATTATCTACTAATATTTTGATTTAGCGAGATACGGAATGCACACGGAATGACAGTTGGCATCACGGGATGTCATTTGCCGATCAGAAAACCATACGTGTTAGATGACATGTGGATATATGAATAGGGTTAGATGCCTAGGTGGGCGGGTAACGTTGCCAAATACGCGAATATTTCCACCATTATTGGTACCTGTATATTTATAGTATGTTCCGTATACAGATATTTTAACTAAAGTGTTACGTGGCAGAGATGAAGGATATAGTTTCCAGCGTATGCAGCATAAACAGACACCATTTTGATATAGAGGAGTCAATATACGGAACATATTCGTCATAAAAAGTCTTTATGTGACAAAATTTGTGTGTGCAATTAATTGCGTTAGTTAAAGCTCAAAGGTTTCAATACATTAAGTAACAGATATTTATAGGCAAGCTGGAGATACTTGAATAGAAAACTGCAATTTGCCTTTCTTCCACGAATGATTGCAAACGGGCACCGGCAACGTTACAGTTCCATTTCTCCTGAGAGGCACAGAGTTGCCACGTTTGGCGTTCTGGACAATAGAACGACGAAACTGAAGATTTCAGCCTGAACAAAATTGTGCAACTTTGTCTTTAATTATCATAAAAACTAAGGGTTAAAAGCCGTTGTTTCATTTATTACGTGTTATGTTGGTGCATCTACTGTAAACAGAGTACCATTTTAGAGTAATTAAAAATATTGTCAAGTACCCTATTATCCACTCGATACCTACACTCCAATTTTGTGGTTGGCCACCAAGATCGGCTAATAAAGACCTCCACTTCGCCCGTTACAAATGTCTTTCGATGCTAAAAATAGTGTCTCTCACGCCAACCGGTCCGTGCAGTGGCCAAAGCGAGCCATTAAGTGGCCTGCGCAAATCCACAACAAAAGAAAAGCAAATTAAACTTCGCCATATTCGCTTGAGAACCACTCAGCCACCATAAATCTCTAGGGCAAATAGTAGGCATATTTATTTTCAGTGTGGTTTCTAAGAGATTTAACAAAACTGATAATAATGGTGATAATATTTTTGTCTTACAAAGGTAGGTATATTATTTTATACCAGTACATATTAATTACTTTATGGCCAGTGACCCCATAAGATGCAATTATATTAATTAAATTAATACAATTACGTTGCTATTATTAGTATCATACCTTTAAATAATTAAAGGTAAATGATAACTTTCCATTCCCACATACATTTAAAAATGTTTTTATTATATTTCTTTGAAAACACCTTATTTTCATCTGTTTTAGCAATAATGAAAGATGGGGTTTTTCGGGCTAGCGCACGGAAACAGCGCATGGAAAAACTTTCCGTGCGCTGAATAAAAATACCGAATATATGGCTTTAAAATATAAATATACAGCGAAGTAAACTAAATTTAAGAAACTCTATATGCTCTCTGATATTTAACATGTACCTATTTTGTATTTTAATTCGTAAGTGTTTCAATATTTAGATACATTTCTGTAATATTTTTGACGTTTTATTCACCTTATCTGACAATAACTATTTACAACAAAGCACCTTTGAAATAATTTGAGAGTAACCATGGAAACGCATCATAGGTACAGACTGAGTCATTTTCGATGGTTTTATGGGGTATCTGCGTTATTTGTATAGATAGAAAAAAACAAGGTAGGTGTTCATGAGTTAATTTTTTGAGATATTTACGATCCTCAAAACAGATCTCTGATATCTCCAATACTTTAGGAGATACAGGGCGTTTTTGAAATTTTTGCTATTTTTTACAATTATCATAGCTCATTTGTTTTTAAACCTATATATTTCGTTGAAAACGCTTTATACGCACTTTTTTACGTAGAATCCATTGGAGTAAACAGTTTTTCTAAAAAATAGTTATTTATGTACCAAGGCACTGAAGTTCAACTTAATAATTCAACTTCAGTACCTTGGTACATAAATAACTATTTTATAGAAAAACTGTTTACTCCAATGGATTCTACGTAAAAAAGTGCGTATAAAGCGTTTTCAACGAAATATATAGGTTTAAAAACAAATGAGCTATGATAATTTCAAAAATTTCAAAAACGCCCTGTATCTCCTAAAGTATTGGAGATATCAGAGATCTGTTTTGAGGATCGTAAATATCTCAAAAAATTAACTCATGAACACCTACCTTGTTTTTTTTCTATCTAACAAATAACGGAGATACCCCATATATATACCCATCTGTACATACCAAACACTATATTGTCTGCATTGTTTATTTTTTGTCAATTAAACTTATTATAATATGCCGATAAAATGTTTTAAGTTTCCGTTTTCAAAGAAGTATAATAAAAAATATCGTTCATTACACGTCCAGAAATATATTTTTCCGTGCTTGCATGACTTTATCACGCGCGCACGGAAAAATCTTTATTTCTAGACTAGTAATGAAATATACTATTGAATTGTCACTTATATGGTAGTAAACACATGTTAAGCTCTAGTCGCTACATGGCTTGTTCCTTTTTGAAGAAAAAAATTACGTTATTTTTTTAGTGAAGTTATAATATTAACAGCCTGTGTAACGAACGTCCAATATGTAGATCAATTTAAAAGTATACGAGTTTAAATTAGAAATATAATAATACAATAATTTATCATTCATTATTTACAATAGTTCTTATTCTTTGAAAACCTAACATTAACTTCACATTTTGTAGAAGTTGCAACAAGGTTACCGTCTTATGATGCCGTTGAAGTCTCTGAGGTTAGTCGTCTGATCAAACGTTGAAGTCTCTGGGTCACTCGCCTAATCAAGCCTTGAAGTCTCTTAAAAAAATAGCAATAAAAGCACTTTTTTCTATATTTTCCTGCCCTTTCCCAGCAAATAAACTTTAGATACCAGCACGCCCAAAAGTGTGAGTCAAAAAGGTACAAAAAGGCAAGTGTTGCTATGTCCAAAAAGTATTGCGTAGTAACTCATACGCAGGAAGTACCTTAAAACCATTAATAAAATGTGTGTAGTAGCGCGACACCTGCGTCAATTTTAATAATATGTTTCACAACTATACAGGGTGAGTTTTTTCGATGACCACTATGGGGATCTCGGAAACGAGCAGAGCTAGAACAAAGTTTAATGGGGAAAGAACTGCAGTTTTGAATGCTCGATCTAATGACTATTTTGGATTTTTAAAAAAGTTCATGGGTCACTAGATATTTTGGAAAGAGTGATTTTTTGCTATTTCATCAGATCTCTGTAGCTCCGTTATTTTTGATTGTACAGAAAAACTGTAGAGACAAAAATTGTAGATAATTTTGGGCTTAATAATCTAATCCTATTTTTTATGTTGTTTGTGATTTTTGAGATAATATGACATAAACTTGTGTTTTTTAAATGTAAATCATTGTTGGCTGTGGCCTTATCAATTCGGCCATTTTTTGAGCTTTCCAAAGATATAATACTCGGCATAGTTATTATAAAAAATAAAAGAGCTATGGCTAATTCTATGATTTTTTTTAATTGTCACATAGTCAGCCATGGAATATTTTCATAATTACGTTCTATTTTATAATAAGACATAATTCAAACTTTCAAATACATATTTTATTTTTAGCTGGTAACAAAATAAACAAAAATTATCATGATGGAGCTCCAATTATTTGCCTATAAGAAATTACCTAGATCAGCTCTATTCAAATAGTTGGATAGGGAGAAATATACCTATTTCCTGGCAGGCCCGATCCCCCGATTTGTCTGTTTTGGATTTCTTTTTGTGGGGAACAGTACAAAATAAAGTACGAGACAATTGTTGAATTAAGAGCAGCTGTTTTAGAAGCATTTGCCAGTATTGACAGGCGCTCTCTAAGAAAGGCGACAAATTCAGTTTTAAAAAGATGCAATATTTGCATAAATAATAATGGTGGATTGTTTGAACACCTTTCAAAATAATAATAATTTGAGTTTTTTAATTTTTGTTTTATTTTGTTACATTTTGTTACCAGCTAAAAATAAAATATTTGAAAGTTTGAAGTATGTCTTATTATAAAATAGAACGTAATTATGAAAATATTCCATGGCTGACTATGTGAAAAATGTAAAAAAAATCAGAAAATTAGCCATATAGCCCTTTTATTTTTTATAATAACTATGCCGAGTATTATATCTTTGGAAAGCTCAAAAATGGCCGATTTAATAAGGAGACAGGCAACTATGATTTAAATTAAAAAAAACACAAGTTTATGTCATATCTCAAAAACCACAAACAACATAAAAAATTGGATTAGATTATCTTATTAAGCCCAAAATTATCTACAATTTTTGTCTTTACAGTTTTTCTGCATAATCAGAAATAACAGAGCTACAGACATCTGATGAAATATCTAGTGCGCCATTAAAAATCCAAAAGGAGCATTAGATTGAGCATTCAAAACTGCAATTCTTTCCCCATTTAACCTTTGTTCTAGCTCTGCTAGTTTCCGAGATCCCCATAGCGGCCATCGAAAAAACTCACCCTGTATAGATATCGTTTCACAACAAAATTAAAGAAGAAACTATATAATATATAATCTTCTTTTTCAGGCGACCATATACCGCCAGACGAAGGTGTCGGTAGGCAAAGAATCCACGGAGAGGATGGCTTCGGATACTTCTCCATTCCTTTCCCCCACCAAGGCCAAGTCACCGTCAACAGAACCCTCGATTTCGAGAAGACACAGCGATATTACGTCACTGTCGTCGCCACGGTAAGTCATGTTTCTAATTTCATGCCCACCTGGCAGCTGCTATCATGCCGTCGTGATGCCTACCGACGAGGCACGGCGCTTCCCAACAGAAAGTCCAAACTGCTGCCTGTGAAAATTAGATTGATAATCGAATCTACTAAAATATTTATACTGAAAGATTGTGCTGCTCTAGGTAACAATTTCACAATGCGTACGAAAAGTTAAATGGGCCTTTATTGGCCGGGTTTTGAATATTTGGCCACTTTTGACGGACGATGGCTCGGCGTCTGACGTTTGATGTTTACATCTCGCCAAGGCCTACTTATTGAAAAAATCGTACAATAATAGGCCACTTCAGTGCCGATTTCTGAGCTTTTAATTACGATTTTGAGACACTTCACTGCCGATTTCAAGAAAACATATTCTTTTATTGAACCATCTTATATTGGATGTCGCTACTGTTCACAATTCACGTCACGACATTCACAGGCGACACCGCTGTCTTTTGGCCTTGAACAGAAACTATGCTCATTCGACTTCCTATATATACGAACATAAACCTTTCCAATGTTAAAAAACACACCCCCATTAAACTATTTTAAAAAACGAATAAATAACGCACAATAAATGTAAATTAAAAAAGATTGCTGACTGACACATACGAAGGAGGAATCTGACGTTTTGTCCATAAAACAAATTTTTGCCTATTTCCGTGCTATGTTGTGTAGACCCTTATTTCCACACTTCAATGGCCTTTAGGTAGGTACTATATTATCACAAATAATATAATTGTTTCGTCCATTACAAATTTCCAATATAAAAAGGGTACCTAAATAACTTGTGGGATCAGGGTATACCGTTAACATTTTACGATTATCGTTTTACGGGCAATTAATCGTCGAAAATTTCGAAAAATTTAGATCGCGTTCTATACATGGGTTGGAGAAATGCTAGTAGACATTATGCAACACCTTAAATGTACCGTTTAAACTGAACAATAATGGCCTGTAGTTTCCAAATGTCTTATCAGGATGTTGAATAAAAGTCGGTGAAGCTTGAAAATGCCACGAACCGCTTATAGCTACTTGAAATTGAATAAAATAGATGAATATCTGACGTGGCGCCGTATCTACCCGTTCTTGTTCCTTGAAGCAGAAAAAATACCAAAATATTATGTCTTGTTTTGAAACTGTTAGGAGCATGCGCGGTTTAGTTTTTGGAATAAAACTGCGCATGAGTTTGATACGTCGAACAGGGGCGCTGTTGCCAAATGCAGTGAAAATGTCTTTATTCTTAAATATAGACAAAATATATACAGGGCGAGTCTGAAATAATTGGCATCTTTTTTTGGATAAGAGAGATGGTCATTCTGAACCACTTTTCATAATATTTTTTTTCCTATCGACGAAATTTTTCTCTAATTTACCCACCTAAAATGCCCCCTCTATGAAGACACGGCACTGACGCGCCGACCATTCTGGCAGAAGGCGTGACATCGCGTCTTGGAAGAAGAAGTGCCCCGGTTGCCCGAGTATTTGACAGTTCTGTCGTTCTGTGTTTATCATTATCCTGTTTTGTTGGTCATGTCTGCGATTTATTATTTTAATTTTAATAAAATAAAACGAAATAAACGCGTTAACAAATCGTGCCGTCGCGTCGTGCCTTCGGATTGTTCGGAATTCACTTTTATGTGATTGTGATTTGCTAGTTTTGTGCGAGGTGTTGTGTATTGGAAATACGCCCGATCGACGTTCTCTGTTATGTTCTTGTTCTACGGGAATGGAATAAATAATTAAGTAAACTGTAGTTAATAGCTAATAACGATAAATTATGGTCATTCTAGTTATTGTTCTAATTTTTGAAGGTTATGCGACATTTCAATTTTTTCCGTTGCTGATGCAATAGTACTCTATTGTTAAAAAGGGTTTATTTTACGATTATTTTTAAAATTTACCAACATGTATTTCATACACAGCGGATAGAATAGCGTAAACTCTGTGTCACAATACACTAGTTGATGATTTACCATTTTCTACTCGGTTGTTGGCAGGACGCCAGTGCCGTGTTTTCATTTTGAGGGGATGAATTATAGAAAAATCTCGGCGCTAGGAAAAAAAATTATTAAGAAAAGTGGTTCAGAATGACCATCTTTATTAACCAAAAAAAGGATGCCCGTTATTTCAGACTCACCCTGTATATGAATTTAAATGGGGTGTATTGTGAGTGAAGGTGCCGGTGCAAGTACAATTTACAAACTTGTCCATCAGGAGTAGCGACTGTTCAGGCATAATTTTCACGGAGTCTGCACAAGAGGCAGCAGTTTGGAGTTTCTGTTGAGAGGCGCCGTGCCTCGTCATACTTGACCTAGGTAGAGCGATCGTCAAAGTCAAGCAACGCCGCGCGCAGTCGGTTCATGGGCGGGTGATCCCATTTTTTCTTGAAGATCTTTTAAATGTATACATATAAGAAAAAATAGTTGCACATAGGCGAGGCCAGCAAATGAAAACCTCGCACACCTGCCTATAGGCTTATAGGTAGATACCGTTATAAACATAATTTGCAATTGTTTATATTTCTCTGTCAATTATCTACACTGCCACATGCTTCGCAGGCTACGCCCACTGTCTTCCGAGGAGCTCTGAGCCAACTGCGACAGCAATAAGCCTGATTAATAGGCCAGAACCAGAAACATTTCAAGCTGCCGGACAGCAAAATTGCTGCCTGTTTTACGCGCTGCAGGCCTTCTTGAAATATTGCCAAGCTGATCCCGAAGTCCGAATGCTAATTGATTGTGAAACACTACAAGGGAGTATGATTGCTGGTCTTTTAGCAGAAATTGTTTTAGAATTAATTGCTTAGAATTGCAAAGAAAATGTGTTTTCTTTAATGAAATTAAGACCATAGTCTGCTGCTGATTTAGTGTCCAAAATAGGTGTGTTAACTAATTTCCAATTGCAAGCACATCTGTAGTGCGTTCGATAGCAGTCGATAGCACAAAACCATGAGTCGTCGTATTTACATTTAATTATTTTTAATAACAGTAGGCCATGCAATATGAATTATACTAAAATGTAGAGGTCTTTGAGTGCTATAGGTTTGAAAAAGGTTTTTTGAAAATCCGCCCATCTTTCGGAAAATACGGAATTGTCTCACAGTGAAACACTGTAGGTATACAATGTGTCCCGGATAAGAATGAACCGCATGGTCATCTTGCAAACGGTGAGAGATAGAACAACGGTTAAATGGAGAAAAATTTGCGAAATTTTGAGGTCCATATAATGGTACAAACAGATTTGTAATATATTTTTTCGTTTTTGAGTTTTTTTGAAAAAAGTGAATTTTGCGTTTTCGATTTTATTTTTTCTAAAGTTAATATCACAGATAGGAAAAAAGAAAAACACTTTCTTGTGGCACTTTTTGACGGGCTTTAAGATGGCCTTTGTAGATTTGTTCTACAACATTTCGTTTTTGAGAAACTATCTTCAACATTATTTTTTAAATATACGGACCCAGATTTTTTTTGCAGATTTTGAAAGCACTTTTCTTTGCAAATACCATGATGTATGGCAAGAAATATTTTTAATATGTTTTGAGACAATTATACTAAAAGTTCCTTTTTTCATTCATTTTTTTCTATTGCGGCTCTGTATTTAATAATAAGAAGTCTAAATATTAATCAGTATTGTCAACAATTTAACTTACAACTTATCTTTCAATCGGAGAACAAAAAAAGGACGGCAAAGACTAATACCAGTCACGTACAATAATAAAAAGATAAATAAAAATCCTCCACCTAGAGGGCTTTGAAACAACGAAACCAACCCCTTGGCATTTGTCATAACTCGCACTGTATCATTTAGTTAATAATTTGTATTATTAGAAATGGAGGGTACTTTTTCAAATGACGACAAATTTAACATGTTAGGATGTTATATCTTGTGTTACAGAAATAGTGTAGAGGTCTAACGAATGTATTGTTGCAATTAATAAATGCAAAAGTTATTGGTTTCATTAGCTTAAAGCTTTCTTCTCACAATTAAAAAAAGCGAAGAATTTACTCCAAAACACAATGTGAAGCTGTTTGCTGTACAACAACAGAGAAAAACACTAACCAGACAGGGCCGTATTTAAAGAGATTAAGTTTTCGAAGTAAAAATAAACTGTAAGTTAAATTGTTGGCAATACTGATTAATATTTAGACTTCTTATTATTAAATACAGGGGCGCAATAGAAAATAATGAATGAAAAAAAAAAGAATTTTAAGTATAATAAAAAAATAAAATAGACAACACAAAATTTTACTTTATTCAAAATAACTTAAAAATGAAAAAAGATATTAGAAATCTGTTTGTACCATTTAATTGACCTTAAAATTGCGCTACTTTTCCCCCATTTAACCGTTGTTCTATCTCTCGCCGTTTGCTAGATACCCATGCTGTTCATTCTTATCCGGGACACATTGTATAGTATATCGGCCTGCTATACGCAGTTCGTACACCTGTGCTGTCGTCCCCACTGCTTTTTTTATTTCCCAGCCTCCGGGTCTCTGGTCTACACAATGCAAGACCCATAAAAAGAAATCTCCGTCTAACACCTGTCGCGTCAGACCGACAAACAAGGACTATGGCCAGAAGGCAGACGTATTATGCTAATGCCACATATACATTGCCTGGTTTTAAAGGTTGGGTATACTTTTATTTTCGGAGCTATAGCCCACTAAAACTTTTCAAAAGATCACACTGTATAGATACACACACCAACCCCCAACACAAGTGTTTCAGTTCAGCACATACAAACACACTGTCACCAACACTCCACCATAGTCTTCCCGCAATTAGATACACCCTGTCTCGTCGTAGTATTCGCACAACGATAACAGTTCGGGCGGGTTAATTTACCCGAACAGGAGAGATCCTTGGAAATTGAGTCATAAATCGTCAAAAAATAAACTAACTTCAAGGCAATGAAAGTTGAATCTATACAAACGCCGCGCCGATGTATACATAACCAATTAGAATTCCCATCGCTGCACAATTTGCATCTAATAAATTATCAGGCTGTTATTGGGTATTGTTCCATCGTTTGAGAGGTCCCACGCGGTACGACCTGGTGTAACAATGTTATTATCTCGTGTAATTACATTTCACACAATAAAAAACGAAAGACCATAATGGTCTTGGCGTGTGGGGGGGAATAGAAAGCTCTTTCTTAGTAACTGTAACTTATTCCCAAATATATAATTTGTTGCTTTTAGATTCTGAGCAACTGAGCCACTCTCATTTAGCATCTTAACCGCCATTGCTCTTTTTTGCAGGACAGAGCAAGAGACGAGTCCCACAAACTGTCATCCACCACAACATTGGTAGTAAACATCAAAGACGACGATGACCTACCGCCATCCTTCATCTACAAGGGCTGCATGATGCTCGATGGTTCATGCATCAACCCTGAGTATTCAGCTTCGGTAAGTTCTCAAGTCAAGTCATGGCTAAACTTTGCACTTCACAAAAAGAAGAACCCATCACATCCTCGGCGTAAGAGTATAATACAGTGGATGTGCTAATAATAATTTCTTCTGTACGTACAAACAGGTGAAAGGATAATTCCTGATGCCCGCATAGCTTAGAGACATTCCAGTTTTACAGTTAACCGTCTTAGGTTGGTAATAACGACACGTCGTGCAATCCGTCTCTGTCCCTTTATTAATGGCTCCCTTCTTTATCTTTGATTTTTATTGTCGTTCTCAATGAAATATTACTCCAATAATATGCAAAGAAACATATATACAGTGTGGCCCACTTAAGGGATAGCCAGCGCTCTAAAATTTTCATTTGGCCGATTTTGAAAAATTCTTTTTGTTGAATAGCTCTCTGAAAATGGCATTCGACGCACTATTTAAACCGAACGCATGGCCAACTGTGATTAGTTTTAATGGACCAAATTTGGAAAAGTGCTATTAGCGATTTTTAAGGCTAAACTGATGACGGATTCTTGTTTAGGACCACTTAAAACATAACTCTACAAAGTTTCATCTTGTTCCCATACAGGATGTTCAAAAAATAATTTTCAAAAGTTGCAAAACTATACAAATCCGTAAAATCTTAATTTTTGGAGATAATCGCCTAAACTTTTCTTTGTTTGAAAGGCCTTCAAAAACCGCTTCTTTTGACCTTCCTGCCATTTTCAAAATGCAAATCCAGGGCCGGCTGCGATTTTTTCATACCCCTGATTTTCAAGAAAACCATTTAGCGATTTTTTTATTTAAAATCTGACCACACAGCGTTGATCAGAACACCCCAAAACCCCCATATACCAAATTTGAACAAAAAGTAGGGTGTCAAAATTGAGCAAAATAGGAATTTTAAAGGCATCTGCCAAGTCAAGTGTGCCATGGAATCCCCTCAAAACAGTTGAATGGTCAACAGGATTACTCAAGGTGTTGGTGTGCAAACGTCCAATATAAAATATACAGAGTGTTCTTATCTGTGCCATCTCAAATTACTGAATTTTTGGAACTTTATACGGGTCAAAAATAGAGTATATCAAAACCGCTCCACATACTATAAACGAACTTTATCTAAAAAATACAGAAGCCTGCCAGTCAGTAAGCCCATATCAGTTAAGGTGGCTGGTGTGCCACAACAACATCTTAGACAGTGATTTTGTTGACAAAGGTCCAATAATTTAAATTGTTCTTATTTGTTGGCTGGCATTTTATAAGGAAATAAATTACTTTTTTGTTTATTAATATTTTTTCAATGATTGCAGAGCACTTCTGACCAGTATAAAGTTTATTAAAAATTCAGAATTTTGAGATGGCTCAGAGAAAAATACCCTGTACATTTTTGTAGTAAATCTTTTCACACCAACATTATGAGTGGTCCTGTTGACCATTCAACTGTGTTGAAGGGATTCCATGGCACACTTGACTCGCCAGATGTCTTTAAAATTCCTATTTTGCTTAACTTTGACACCCTACAGAATGGAACTCCCTGTATATTTTTTGTTCAAATTTGGTATATG
This sequence comes from Pseudeuparius sepicola, assembly GCA_963920635.1. Classification (NCBI taxonomy): domain Eukaryota; kingdom Metazoa; phylum Arthropoda; class Insecta; order Coleoptera; family Anthribidae; genus Pseudeuparius; species Pseudeuparius sepicola. The sequence goes on from OY987308.1 coordinate 22,206,862, forward strand.
GGGGTTTTGGGGTGTTCTGATTAACGCTGTGGGGTCAGATTTTAAATAAAGAAATCGCTAAAAGGTTTTCGTGAAAATCGAGGGTATAAAAAAATCGCAGCAGGCCCTGGATTGGCATTTTGAAAATTGCAGGAAGGTCAAAAGAAGCGGTTTTTGAAGGCCTTTCAAACAAAAAAAAGTTTAGGCGATTATCTCCAAACATGAAGATTTTACGGATTTGTACAGTTTTAAAGTGGGACACCCTGTATATTTCTTCATAGGCAAGGTTATTTTGATCTTTCTTGGCAAAATGGCATTTGGATCGGTTTTTTAAACGATGAGGAATCAAAAACTGTTTCTATATCTCAGGAACCAATCGTACAATTTCAGGATTTTCTTCCCTCGCATTTTTCTTCAAATTGCACTAACCTCAATCAAGACTTTTTTAAATTTTGTTTGGCTACCATGTTTTTACAGACGCCTTCTTTGAACCAAGACAATTTGCCTTTAACATGCAGCTTACGGTTAACTCTGCTAGTTGTAAAGACACTGTCAAAAAATGCCAAAGCATATTACAAAAAAAAATAATTCAAAATCACTCTTCGACATTTATTTTCAATTCTACAACGTTATTTGTCAATCACCGTGTACTACAATTGATTAACACACTATTACACCGTAACATTTGGCATTCTCATGGCAGCAAATAAATCAGACAAGAAATTGAAACGACACAACAGAAATTTAATTCTAAATTTCTGAGAAGAAACGGAACAGCCTTAAGTAATTCTATTAATTATTGTAGAGGACGGGTACTAGATAAAAGTATACTTATACATCTGAATACTGAGATAATCTTATTGGAGGAAATGAAAAACTTGAGAAGGATGTTCAATTAAATTAGTGTGTATGGTGGCATGGCTAATAAATGTTATCTATGCTCAATATCTGTTTGGGGTTTTGTGCGACCAGACTCTAAAAGCCGAGATTTCTTTATAAAGTTAAAGTCAGGGTAAATAAGACATGGGTATGGTATAAATGGGATTTACCTACCGCATATGATTGGTCGAAAAGTGCTGCCTTATCGGATACGAGTAGTACGAGGGAAATATTTGAATGTTCAAAAAAGACGCGCAAATTCCACCTGCGCCCTGCGTTGGCATTTTCCTCTCCCGGCCGACAACCTTGTTTATCCGCGATCGGCCCGCTTCGACCCAAGATAAACAGAAATGGCGGGCCTCGCCCGGAGCCAAATTGCAGACAAAAGGCTCGGGTCCGCTCTGTGTAGGTATACGCGGGTCCATTGTTGAAACAGGCGCATCTAGATCGATCGTATAGGCCGATAACGATGGGAGGTATAGAAACTTGTTCTTTTTTAAGCTTGGAGATGGTAAGAGAAAGATAATCCTATCTTAACTACCAGTCGTTATCGCAAAATTAAGGATGACAGACGCTACAAATTACTCAGAGATTTAAAACCTTGAAACTACCTCTTTGATGTCTTAAAAAAACTTTCCCAGCAACCGGTGTCTTTTAATTTCAAAAATACGTTCCGATTTTTCTTAACTCTTGCATTTTTAGTAGAAAGCCACTCCAATTATGAATATCCGTGGGTTTAACAGGAAGCGCCTCTAAAAAAGTGCTAAATGCTAATACAATGGTAATATATTTACGCCCCCTTAGGTCCAAGTTAAAATACGATATTTAACGGTGAATACTGAGAATGTATCGATACATTAAACTAACTAATGATTGCGATTTCATCCAGATCTCCATTCTATGGTAATTGGTGCTGGGTATTACTATCATTTATTTTCGACATACAGGCATGTCCCACTTAAGAAAACCACACCAAGAGTTAGTAAATGCAACATATCTCACTCCCACTTTCCCATTATTTTCAGGTGTCGAGTGGCATCAAGCATGGTGTCCTTAACATATCCCCAGAAAAGATTCAAGCTGTTGATATGGACACCATCAACTCTCCTATTAAATATTCTTTCATCAGCGGTACACCACATTCATATACAGACTACTTTAGGATAGATCCAGATACAGGCACCGTTCATCAAATTAAGGCGGTTGACACTTCCACCACCAAGAAGTTTGAAATCATCATAAAGGTAAGAGGAGGGCATTCGCCAAGATTCCGTGACATTTCTTGTGAACAACACTGTACCTACCCCAAGGCCTGGGCATTTTTTTAAATTCGCCCTGACATTTTCACTATCGGCACGCAAAGAAAAGTGTAATAACGTGCGGTAGGCCCATATTACATTCCGTGTCCTTCATATATGGCGAATTAAAAACCATTTTTTAGCTCAATCTCCGATGACATTTCAGACCGGGCATTGATTTCACGCAACCTAACCTTATTTAATAACGGATACGAATTAATTTGTTTATTTTGCATAAAGCGAAAACCAGATTCTAAATTTGATAGGGCTGCCTCTAAAAAATCGATAAACCAATGTACGGCTTTGTTTTATACACTGTGTCCCGGATAAGAATGAATAGCATGGGGATATTGCAAACGGCGAGAGATAGAGCAACGGTTAAATGGGGAAAAAGTTGCGCAATTTTGAGGTCAATAAAATGGCGCAAACAGATTTCAATATTTTTTTTCGTTTTTGAGTTATTTTGAAAAAAGAAAAATTTTGCGTTTTCGATTTTATTTTTTCTGAAGTCTGAACACTTTCTTATGGCACTTTTTACCGGGCTTTAAGATGGCGTTTTTAGATTTGTTCTACAACGTTTCGTTTTTGAGAAACCATCTTCAACTTTATTTTTTTAAATACGGACCTGTATTTTTTTGCAGATTTTGAAAGCACTTTTCATTGCAAATACAATGATGTATGACACAAAATATTTTTAACATGTTTTGAGACAATTATACTGAAAATTCCTTTTTTCTATTCATTTTTTTCTAATGCGGCAATGCGGCCCTGTATTTAATAATAAGAAGTGTAAATATTAATCAGTATTGTCAACAATTTAACTTACAACTTATCTTTCAATCGGAGAACCAAAAAAAGGACGGCAAAGGCTAATAACAGTCACATACGATAATAAAAATTAATAAAAATCCTCCACCTAGAAGGCTTTGAAACAACGAAACCAACCCCTTGTCATTTGTCATAACTCCCACTGTATCATTTAGTTAACAATTTGTATCATTAGAAATGGAGTATGCTTTTACAAATGACGACAAATTTAACATGTCAGCATGTTATATCTTGTGTCACAGAAATAGTGTAGAGGCCGAACGAATGTATTGTTGCAATTAATAAATGGCAAAAGTTATTGGTTTCGTTGGCTTTTAAAAATTTTTCGTGCCATACATCATGGTATTTGCAATGAAAAGTGCTTTCAAAATCTGCAAAAAAATCCAGATCCGTATTTAAAAAAATAAAGTTGAAGATAGTTTGTCAAAAACGAAACGTTGTAGAACAAATCTAAAAACGCCATCTTAAAGCCCGTTAAAAAGTGCCATAAGAAAGTGTTTTTCTTTTTTTTCTATCTGTGATAACAACTTTAGAAAAAATAAAATCGCAAACGCAAAATTTTACTTTTTTCAAAATAACTCAAAAACGAAAAAGATATTAGAAATCTGTTTGTGCCATTTTATTGACCTCAAAATTGCCCAACTTTTTCCCCATTTAACCGTTGCCGTATCTCTCACCGTTTGCAATATCCCCATGCTGTTCATTCTTATCCGGGTCATAGTGTATACAGGGTGGGTTTTTTATGATCAGAATGCGGATCTCGGAAACTAGCGGAGATAGAAGGAAGGTTAAATGGGGAAAGAATTGCAGCTTTTTGGGCCCAATTTAACGCGCCTTGTGGATTTTTTAAAAAAAGTAATGGCTTAAGTACTAGATATTTTGAAAAAAAAACGAAATTTTGGCGATTTATTCTAAACAGTCTAGCTTCGTTGTTTCTGATTTTAAATGTCATGTTCTAATTTCTGCGGCAACTGCCATTTTTGAGATATGACACAAACTTGATTTTTTTTAATGGAAACCATAATTGCTATTTCTGTTATTTTTCTGAATAAGTATTATATCGTTCAAAAGCTCTAAAAATGCCTGATGAGACCATGGCCAACTATGATTTCAATTTATAAAAAAAACACGTTTTTGTCATATCTCGAAAATGAGAGCTGTCACGGAAAGTAGGACATAATAACCGCATTGGGGACACAATGCCCCCTAACTTTGGTATTTACACTTTTTATCTAAAATCAGAAACAACGAAGCTAGGCGGATTAGAATAAATCAACATTTCGTTTTTTCCAAAATATCTAGTAAGCCATGCCAAAATCAAAAAACCAAAAAGCCCGTTAAAAAGTGCCATAAGAAAGTGTTTTTCTTTTTTTTCTATCTGTGATAACAACTTTAGAAAAAATAAAATCGCAAACGCAAAATTTTACTTTTTTCAAAATAACTCAAAAACGAAAAATATATTAGAAATCTGTTTGTGCCATTTTATTGACCTCAAAATTGCGCAACTTTTTCCCCATTTAACCGTTGCCGTATCTCTCACCGTTTGCAATATCCCCATGCTGTTCATTCTTATCCGGGTCACAGTGTATACAGGGTGGGTTTTTTATGATCAGAATGCGGATCTCGGAAACTAGCGGAGATAGAAGGAAGGTTAAATGGGGAAAGAATTGCAGCTTTTTGGGCCCAATTTAACGCGCCTTGTGGATTTTTTAAAAAAAGTAATAATGGCTTAAGTACTAGATATTTTGAAAAAAAAAACGAAATTTTGGCGATTTATTCTAAACAGTCTAGTTGTTTCTGATTTTAAATGTCATGTTCTAATTTCTGCGGCAACTGCCATTTTTGAGATATGACACAAACTTGATTTTTTTTAATGGAAACCATAGTTGCTATTTCTGTTATTTTTCTGAATAAGTATTATATCGTTCAAAAGCTCTAAAAATGCCTGATGAGACCATGGCCAACTATGATTTCAATTTAAAAAAAAAAACACGTTTTTGTCATATCTCGAAAATGAGAGCTGTCACGGAAAGTAGGACATAATAACCGCATTGGGGACACAATGCCCCCCAACTTTGGTATTTACACTTTTTATCTAAAATCAGAAACAACGAAGCTAGGCGGATTAGAATAAATCAACATTTCGTTTTTTCCAAAATATCTAGTAAGCCATGCCAAAATCAGAAAACCGAAAAGCGCGTTAAATTGTGCCCACAAACCTGCAATTCTTTCCCCATTTATCATTCCTGCTATCTCCGCTAGTTTCCGAGATCCCCATACTGACCACCGAAAAAAACTCGCCCGGTAGAGGGACATTCTCCCAGTTGGCTGCATTCAATACTACACTCACCGGCACGAAAAACGGAGCACTTACAATTTTTATTTAAAAAATGTAAAATTTTAATACTTTGCGATGGTTTATTATTATAATAAGTTAAAAGCAAACAACAACATGTTTTAAGTAATATCTAACAACAATTAAACGTTTATTTGAAAAGCAAGACTAGACTGTTTTGAATAAAAATTTCCAAAAATTAAAAAGTACACAAGTCTTAGTTGGCCATGACTTTTCTTTTGTTTTTATTGTTTTGACAAGTCTGAGTTTAAAGAAGTGAAACAGTTCAAAGCTGTACTGCGTTTATTTAAGGTAAAAATATGGCTGTTAATCCTGAAACAGCGGCTGCTGTTGTTGCGTTGCTTCAAGACGGAAGAACTGAGCGATATGTTGCCCAACAATATGCCGTATCCAATAGCACTGTGCACCGTATTTATACACGTTTTTTGGAAACTAGAGCTTACACCAGACGACCTGGAACTGGTCCCCAACGAAAAACTAACGCTCATGATGATCGCTTCATCCTCTTGCAAAGTCTACGAGATCGTCGTGCTACAGCTGTAGAAATCAGAAATAGACTTCATCATGTTCGGAATACCAATGTAAGCGAACGTACAGTTAGACGAAGACTTGGAGAAGCCAATCTTACCAGTCGTAGACCTGCAACAGGTCCAGAGCTTCTTAGGCGTCATCGTGTTGCGCGTTTGCCAGAAATCATGAGCACTGGGGTGAAAATGATTGGGGGCGAATTTTATTTACTGATGAGTCCAGGTTTAGCCTGCGATCTCCAGATGGTCGCGAGAGAGTATGGCGAAAACCACAAGAGCGTTTTGCAGAATGTACCTTCAGTCCTAGAGTAGGATACCAAGGAGGTTCAGTAATGGTGTGGGCTGGAATTTCTCTGGAGGCACACACTGAGTTGTACATCGTTCCAAGAGGCTCCTTAACTGCTGCCAGGTACATTGATGAAATTCTCCAAGATTTTGTTGTCCCGTATGTTGATTTTATTGGAAATAACTTTCTTCTGATGCATGATAATGCCAGACCTCATACCGCAAGAATCACTCAACAGTATTTAAATGATGTAAACATTCCTGTTTTGGAGTGGCCAGCGTTAAGTCCAGATGCGAACCCGATTGAACATGTTTGGGACATGCTTGGGCGAAGAATGCGAAGTCGTGTTCCTGCTCCTTTAACCATAAATCAGTTGAAACAAGCTCTTTTAGAGGAATGGGACCTTATTCCTCAAGAGGACATTCGCCATTTGATTTTAGGCATGCCACGGAGAATGCATGCAATCATTCGAGCTCGCGGGGGTAATACCCGTTATTAAAAATGCTCCTCATTAGTTTTTGCTCAAAAATCGTTTAAGTTTTGATTCATTTAAGGACATTTTGCCACAACACCAATGTGGGTTTATCGTTCTAATTTTTTGCATTGTAACAAAAGTTTTTATTTAAAAAAAGCGCCCAATTGTTATTAGAAATTACTTAAAACATGTTGTTGTTTGCGTTTAACTTATTATAATAATAAACCATCGCAAAGTATTAAAATTTCACATTTTTTAAATAAAAATTGTAAGTGCTCCGTTTTTCGTGCCGGTGAGTGTATGATGCTAAGGTAGGTAGTCCCTGTACAATAATTACTGGCCAATAATTCTACACTATATCATGACATGGCAATCATGATTTTAATTATTAACTAAAAAAAGGCTCTTTATATGAGCAGTGCAAAATATGTGGGTAATTAGAACGCCATTTTGAAATATCAGTATTAGAGTTACTGTTAAAAAAATAGAAGCGGGGTAACTGTATCTCTATGCGACCCCAACAATATTTTTGTCAAAAGGTTCAAACCTATTCCTTGACAAATTAAATATCGACGCTATTGCTTTTCTCACAGGCCCAAGAAGTGTCGGAAGCGAAACGATCGACCACGGCAAAGCTCTTCGTTACTGTCAAACCTGTCGATGCACACCCTCCAGATATAGTATTATCAGCTCTCGATGGATACGTAAACGAGAGTTCTCCCATTGGCGAAAAGGTTATGGATGCGGGTGGTAGACCTCTTCTAGTTACAGTGGAAGACAAAGACTTTGTAAGTTTATCTTATATAAAAATCAGACTTGCATCTTACTAACAAACATGTTTATAATCTTCTAGGCACCAGACGACCCAAAACCGACCTACACCTACGAACTGACCACCCCTTACTTCACCATAGACAAGTTTGGGCATGTCCTGGTCAACGAAAACAACCTGGACCGCGACCCACCCAACCCCGGCAAGTTCAAGTTCCAAATAGTCGCAAGAGAGACCAACGGTATCGCCGCTAGCGCCCCCATGTCGCTAACCGTCCACCTTAGGGACATAAACGACAATGCCCCGACGTTGCCCATCATATCGCCCGTATCGGTACCAGCCGGCGAGGTCAAAAGAAAGGTGACGACGATCAGGGCGACCGACAACGACGAAGGCGACAACGCCGTGGTCAGGTACTCCATATACCACGTGTCGAACGGTGGCACCAACAAGTTTACAATAAACCCGACCACGGGCGAGATCGAAACGGTCGGAAAGTTGAACGCGGGAGACCAGTACAGTCTGACGGTTCAGGCCACCGACAAGGGTGGGCTGTACAGCCAGGCGATCGTCGAGGTCACCATAAGCCCGGGGCCCAACACGCAAGCGCCGGTTTTCGAGCAACCGGTGTACGATATTGAAGTCAGTGAAGGTGCCTCCATTAATTCTACAGTGGCCACACTCACAGTAAGATTGCTTCTTCTTTGCCCATAAGATGTCCAAGACTAAATCTGTTTTCTAGGCAACAGACCCGGAGGGTGACCCAGTATCCTATTCGATAGTGTCCGGCAATGACCTAAGGCAGTTTGCAATCGGCGCGAAAACAGGAATAATCACCATCATCAGAAAACTGGACAGGGAAGATCTGAACAAATACCAACTGGTGAGTTCTTGAGTCTCTATATTTATGGCATCAATTACAAGGTAAATTTGCTTTTAATAACCCATCATTATCTTCAATAATTTTATCTACAACTCTGGCAGTGAATATGGGGAGTTTATTACAATCGTTCGGGCAGTAAAGACATTTAAATACTGTGCTGTAACATAAAGTTGGTTATTATATATTGTAGTTTCTGCATAACATTTGCTACCGAATCTAATTAGAATTGAAGACATATTTTACTGAAGATATCATACAATTAAATGAGGTAAAACCAGTTTTATGCTTCAAGTCGGTTAAATGGAAGAAGGAAACCAATTATTAGAAGAAGCAAAATTTCCTAATAATAATGTAAAAAATAATTCATTGAAATTCCATTTTTTCTCAGATGATCAAAGCAGAAGATACAGGAAAACTATCGAGCACTGCTACTCTGAACATAAAAGTAACGGACATAAATGACAAAAACCCAGAATTCATTGGTGACCCCTACAAATTCAAGATTAAAGAAGGCCTGAACAAGACTTCAGTAGGTTTTGTCCGTGCCACAGATGCTGACGAAGGAATCAACGCAAAAGTTTCGTACTTAATTCCCTCTGGGCTACCGTTCGATATTGACAACGAAACTGGTGAAATCACGACAAATAAACCACTTGATTATGAAGTTCAAAAGGTAGGTAACGATATTTAAAAAAAGTAGAACTCTCCAATAACTTATTTTTCAGGACTACCAATTTGTCGTAACTGCAAAAGATGGGGCACCAGATCCAAGGATTGCTACTGCCACAGTCTCTGTCGAAGTCCAAGATGTTGAAGATGAAGTGCCAATTTTCAAAGAGGAAAAATACGAAGCTACAATACCAGAAAATATGCCAGATGCTTATGTCGCCACAGTTGAAGTAAGAAAATACCTTTAAGTGCTACTTGATGTTTATACCTTTTCTATTTTAGGCTTATGATGCTGACACCATCAAAAAGATTACATACGTGATCCATCAAGGTCCCACAGATTTATTCAGGATAGATGAAAAAACTGGAGTGATTCATACCACGAGAGGTTTAGACTATGAAAAAGAAACTCAGCATGTTCTTGTGATAGGAACCCTCGAAAACATGTCGAATATGAAAGGTAGCACCACTAAAGTTATAGTCAACGTCGAAGATAGAAATGACATTCCGCCTGTGTTTACAATTATACCGCACCCTATAAGTTTGGAAGATGACGTAGCTATCGGAACAACAGTTACAACTTTAGTGGCTACTGACAGTGATGGAACTTCTCCAGGAAACAAAGTATGTACCTATCAGAAAACGATTGTAACGTTATTTAAACAATTTTTGTCATAGGTACGATATGAGATTATCGGTAGGGGTAAGGCATCTAAATATTTCCAAATTGATCCTGACACTGGTGTACTTAAAGTTACAAATGATCTCAAAAAGGAAGTTGATACAGAGTATCAGGTAAGCAGAAAAAAAAAAAGAAAATGTACAAACAATATTTAAATATATATTTTAAGGTTGATGTTCGAGCATATGATTTGGGAGATCCTCAACTTTCATCTGTGATAACAGTTGATGTTTATATCCAACACGTAGCTACAGTTGCCCCAGAAGTAGGCTTGAGATTTGCAGACACGTCATATAGTTTGCAGGTGCCAGAAAATAGTACGGAGGGAACAAAAATCAAAACTCTGACAATAGTAAATAGCAGGATACACGGAACAAATATACCACTGAAATGTCAAATTATTGAGGGAAATAAAGAAAACAAATTTTTCATTAACGTTACAGCGGAAAGAAATTGTGCACTGTACTTGAATGGAAGTTTAGATTTTGAAAGCCAAGAAGAGTATAGCATGTCCGTAGAAATAATGTCCTTGCAAGGATTTATAAATAAAGAATTTGCTATTACACACATAACGATAAATGTGGTTGATGTAAATGATAATAAGCCATTCTTCATATATCCTGCAGGTGAGCATAAAAATGATAAAACAACTAGTTAGGAAAAGTGTTTTTTTACTTATGACAAGTACCTAGGATGCTTTTGGCACTTCCTTCTATTTTGAAAGTTGTCACAACACAAGGGACGTTAACATGAGTTTTTCTTTTAGGTTTAGATAGGAAAAGATATTATGGAGCTATAGCAGATTCATCGCCACTTGGGACTAGTGTCATACAAATAAAAGCAGATGACAAAGACAGTGGAAAATTTGGAAAAATCAAATTTTCCCTATCTGGTAACAACAGCGAAGAATATTTTGATATAGACCCCTCGTCGGGAATAATAAAAACAAAAAAATCTTTGTATGACGACACAGACAACTCTATTCTACCTTTCAAGTTGACAGTTATAGCTCGAGACAACCCAAATTCTAGTTCAGATTTTTTCGAAACTAAAGCAACGGTGATAGTTAATTTAATTTCACAAAAAAACAGGATGGTACTAGTGATAGGTGATGCGAAACCAGATACTGTACAATCTAAAGTTAGTGATATAATAAGAGTGATAGAAGAACAATCCGGGCTCATTGCGGGGGTAGAAAAATTAACTTCCAGGCAATACATTGGTGGAAATGGTACTTTAGAAACAGACATGGAAGGTACAGATGTGTGGTTTTATTTGATCGATCCGGAAACCGATAGTATTTTGGAGAGAAATAGTTCTCTAGTTAAAAGGTATGCAATAAAAGCTACATGGTAATAAAATATCAAAAACTATTTATTCTACAGGGTTATTTTCGAAAAAGCAGCAATGGTTAACATCACGTTTGACATTACCAGTCAAATAAAGAACACAGCATTTAACATCCATGAACCGTTAAAAGTAACGAAAGTGAAAACAGCTTCCATAGCTTCTTTCGATGGGGAGGTTTTCCCATATGCCTTAATTGTCATAGCTTGCCTTATTTTCGTTCTCGGACTAGTCGGAATTATATACATTTGTGTATCTTGGTCTAGGTAAGTTTTCCGTGTGTTACGATAAATCGTAACTATATTATAGTGCTAAATTTTCATCATATACTTAATTTCTGCTAAATCTCTTCTAGATATAAGAATTACAAGGACGAAGTCTCCAGGCAGTATGTGGTGCCATCTAGTCCCGTGCGGTACGACACTGTCTACGTAGAACCTAACCTCAAAGAGTACGAGACGCAAGTACTTCAAATGTGCGTACCGGTAGACGATCACGAAGACTTCAATGATCTTCACCTCGACTTTAGCAACAAAAACCACGCGTTTAGCCTTGACAATGTCAGCTACATTGGCAAGGACACCAATTTAAATAAATTCGGTAAGAAACATTATACTTTTGGTTACATCCTTCATTTGTATGTACACTCACCGGCACGAAAAACGGAGCACTTACAATTTTTATTTAAAAAATGTGAAATTTTAATACTTAGCGATGGTTTATTATTATAATAAGTTAAACGCAAACAACAACATGTTTTAAGTAATTTCTAATAACAATTGGGCGCTTTTTTTTTAAAATAAAAACTTTTGTTACAATTTAAAAAATTAGAACGATAAACCCACATTGGTGTTGTGGCAAAATGTCCTTAAATGAATCAAAACTTAAACGATTTTTGAGCAAAAACTAATAAGGAGCATTTTTAATAACGGGTATTACCCCCGCGAGCTCGAATGATTGCATGCATTCTCCGTGGCATGCCTAAAATCAAATGGCGAATGTCCTCTTGAGGAATAAGGTCCCATTCCTCTAAAAGAGCTTGTTTCAACTGATTTATGGTTAAAGGAGCAGGAACACGACTTCGCATTCTTCGCCCAAGCATGTCCCAAACATGTTCAATCGGGTTCGCATCTGGACTTAACGCTGGCCACTCCAAAACAGGAATGTTTACATCATTTAAATACTGTTGAGTCATTCTTGCGGTATGAGGTCTGGCATTATCATGCATCAGAAGAAAGTTATTTCCAATAAAATCAACATACGGGACAACAAAATCTTGGAGAATTTCATCAATGTACCTGGCAGCAGTTAAGGAGCCTCTTGGAACGATGTACAACTCAGTGTGTGCCTCCAGAGAAATTCCAGCCCACACCATTACTGAACCTCCTTGGTATCCTACTCTAGGACTGAAGGTACATTCTGCAAAACGCTCTTGTGGTCTTCGCCATACTCTCTCGCGACCATCTGGAGATCGCAGGCTAAACCTGGACTCATCAGTAAATAAAATTCGCCCCCAATCATTTTCACCCCAGTGCTCATGATTTCTGACAAACCGAAGTCGCGCAACACGATGACGCCTAAGAAGCTCTGGACCTGTTGCAGGTCTACGACTGGTAAGATTGGCTTCTCCAAGTCTTCGTCTAACTGTACGTTCGCTTACATTGGTATTCCGAACATGATGAAGTCTATTTCTGATTTCTACAGCTGTAGCACGACGATCTCGTAGACTTTGCAAGAGGATGAAGCGATCATCATGAGCGTTAGTTTTTCGTTGGGGACCAGTTCCAGGTCGTCTGGTGTAAGCTCTAGTTTCTAAAAAACGTGTATAAATACGGTGCACAGTGCTATTGGATACGGCATATTGTTGGGCAACATATCGCTCAGTTCTTCCGTCTTGAAGCAACGCAACAATAGCAGCCGCTGTTTCAGGATTAACAGCCATATTTTTACCTTAAATAAACGCAGTACAGCTTTGAACTGTTTCACTTCTTTAAACTCAGACTTGTCAAAACAATAAAAACAAAAGAAAAGTCATGGCCAACTAAGACTTGTGTACTTTTTAATTTTTGGAAATTTTTATTCAAAACAGTCTAGTCTTGCTTTTCAAATAAACGTTTAATTGTTGTTAGATATTACTTAAAACATGTTGTTGTTTGCTTTTAACTTATTATAATAATAAACCATTGCAAAGTATTAAAATTTTACATTTTTTAAATAAAAATTATAAGTGCTCCGTTTTTCGTGCCGGTGAGTGTAGATCGAAATGTGCGCGATGTGTGATTTTTGCAAGATATATCCATATAACTTGAAAAATTGTTATGATAACGTTAATGACATATCTTAGGACAACAAAGTCCTGTTAGCAGCGAGTCTACGACAACCGCTAGGGCTTCGAGCCTTGCCGAAAACCACAAAAATGGTAACAATACCCTCAGACGAGACCACATGTACAATAGGTAACTAAATTTCTCTTGAATAGGAGAAACAAATTAATTAATCGTATAAATCTTTGTCGTAGGTCTTCAGACGAAGATGACATGATGAATGCCAGTCCGACGAATGACAATGTGATGTTTAAAGAAAAGAAAGACTACTTACACTTAGGTTACGCATACGATTCACCCGTAGAGACCACTACGGAACTGTAAATATATTTTTTGTATAGCTCAAGTGTCTAAAGCGCAGATTGTTTTAATTTATAATTTTTAAGTTTGTAAGTGAAAGGTTTAGGATTATACTTTTTTAATAAAACTTGAAATCGATATAGTGTGTCTGAGTATGGATACAGTACTTACCTTAGGTATAAAAACATTAATAAAATTGCCCAAAGGGGCATTAAAACTTTAGGTAGACATGAAAACGTAAAAATCATGTTAAAATATACCAACCTATATAATTTTGTTCAAACTTTGATGATAGCAGAGCAGGAATATCAGCAGGAAGTTCCACGTTGCAGCCATGAAGGGGCAGCAGCAGTTTTTCGAACATTTTTTTATAAGATCAAAAAAGCACAGCACAAAATAATTTTATAACCAAAGAACAATAATTTTTGTCGGCGTCCCTTCGTCCTTTGTTTTCTGTCATGTTTTCAAAGGTAACGCGATGTGAATACCACGTGAGTTCAGCCAATCAGAGACCACAGATACACAATAAAAGAAGAGAGACACTATGATCTCATCGCTAGTGATTACTAAACTGTGTATAGGCAACCCGAGTTACACGAAAACAATAAGACATTTTTAACATCTAAAATGTCAGTTTTTCAATAATAATAATAGTAATATAAAGTGTATCTTTATTATTCTTTGGGGATATATTATCTGAACGTTTATTAAACTAAAAATGATGCTTTATTTATAATATTTATATTTACAATTTTATATACACAGATGTCAAAAACTATATCGTAATAGGATACAACACATTGATTTATAAATTAAGTTTATAGAAAGCATATCTATATAATATTTTATGTTACATAGTATTATATATAGGTATCTCACAGTCTCAAAAAGAGTATATAATATTATATATTTACCCTGTACGCATTCATTCTTTATACAGGATGTTATAATAAGGAATAATAGATACGCATTTATTGTGATTTTATTAATAAAAAAATAATGAAGTTAAAAATATACTTTAAAAAATAGAATTTATAGGTATCAAAAAATTTCCTTTTTTTTTCTGATGCAAATCGATCACAAAAATACTTGAAAAACACCCTGTATAGCCACACAAGCAGTAGAGTATTATACGATTTATTTTATAAATAAATGAGCATGAATTCGCGAAGAAAACAGATAATTATCAAAAAATAAAATGAAAATTAAAAATGAAAGGAAAATTAAGGTTGGAAATGAAAAGTCATCAAAAGTATGTTTGGTTGTCTATATCAACAGAATTTTATTTACAACTAGCTGGAAAAGCTAGCGCATTTGAAAGGTTTAGGTATTTGTTTGAAAGGGTATTTTTAAAATATGCAATAGGAATGACACTATTTTAAAAGTCACAGTTGCTAAAATAATTATATATTTTTTAAATTTCTAGCAGCCGAAGCTTCTAAAATAGTGTCGTTATAGTATCTATGGAGTAATGTTAAATAAATAACCTTATTTTAAATCTTTCAAATTCCCTAGTTCTTCGAACTAGCTGTAAATTCAATTGTATTGATATAGGCAACCGAACATACTTTTGATCACATTTTATTTTCAGAGTTAAATATTTTTTATAAACACTTTAACGGCATAAAATAGAACAAAGCACTTACTTTGTTTCGTTTACCGGTATTTTTCTTAGAAAAGTCACAGAGCGTGTCAAAAAGATTTAATTAATATAAATTAAATTAAATAATGTTATTAAGTTATTGATCTGGTATAGCAGAGCAGGTAGGTAATTTCTATGCAAGTAAAATGACATTTTCACCTGTCATAAAATTAAGCTTTGACTGTCAACCAATAAAAAAATAAATTTTAAATAACAAAAAATACTGAAAAACAAAGATAATATTAAAACTACAAGCAGTAGCAAAATATTTGGAGCAAACGCGAGTAGAATATTGTGTGAAATTGTCCAAAATGATTTTACAGCAAACGCAGTTTATATATTTCATTTACTCTACAGGGTGGTGAAAATTTAGATGCCCACCATTGGTGTCTCGGAAACTATGAAAGATACAACATCGGTCAAATTAGATAAAAGTTGCTCTATCATGCCCTCTACAATATTCTGTTATTAAATTTCAGATACTTTGTTTCGTTTGTGATTTATACTCAAAAAGTGACAAAATTAGCTTATTTTTTCAAAACCTTTGTATCTTCCTCATCGGTTATCAGAATTTGGTGTAATTTTAGGTTAGGTTAGGTTTTAGGTTAGGTTCTTGGTATCGACGCTAGTGTCAAAAATTTTCTAGGCCTCCTATATTTCGAGCAACCACAGCCGAGATACCAATGGTGGGCATCGAAATTGTCACTACGCTGTATAAGGAGTTATACTATGCTGAAAACACTATTTAAACTGAAAATTACCCGAAAATCGTTCCAACATGAGCTTTATGGCAATTCAAAAAAATCCTGGCGTCATTTTTACCTTCTACTTTCCGAATTTTGACGCTATGCTATACAGCGAGTTCAACAGCTGCAACGCCCTCGTATCTTGGTCTTCTTCGCCCAAGTTTGGATCTATCAACTTTTGAAAACTACTATTTTCTACGTGCTCTTTCGTTCCTCCATTGTTATTATTATTATTATTATTGATAGCGAAATTGCTGCTGGAAGACGTCTTCAAAGTTTCCAAACTTTCAGAGTTATTTTCTTGGACACCCTCTATATCTTTTGTGACGTTCGTGCCGCATTCGCTGATCAACAGCAGGATCAGCCTTTTGGTTATCGGGTTCGACTCGATCTCCTTCATCCTCACCAAAAAATCTTCCTCTGACGTATTCAGCTTCTTCAAGATCCTCAGCAGCCTGTTGCTCTCGTCCGGCTTGGTCGAATTCATGAAGTCGATCAAGATGCCGTGAACCTGTGTGGAATTGAGGGACACCTTAGGAAGGGACCTCAACTCATAGTTCACTTCCGATAGAGGGCCGTCAACACTTGGCAGATTTTCCGGGGCAGAAACGTCCGTTTCTGGTACTTTGGCTTCATCGGAAACGCTTATCGGTTCGGTGGTTGTCACAAAATGTTCGTTGACATCGCCCGGGTTGACCGACAAAGACTTGTGCCACAATTTCGTTGCGTCCGGACTGCCGGTCCAATGGTTTGGGGGCAGCGACGTGCTGGTCTTGCTGTTGGCGTTGATGTCGTTGAATCTGGAAAGAGAACACCCATTTAAACTTCGACAAAGAAAGCTACAACAACTCCTCTCACCTTGGAACAAACGACTGTGTATCTGCAGTACTCAAATCGGGATTCAACGAGTTCTTGACGTCGTTGGCGATGATGAAGCCCCATGTGGGAGATACAGAAGGAACTGTAGGAAACACTGGAGGAAAACTCGGCTTTGCGTCAGCATCGGAAAAGTTCAAGAGCTCCTCATTGTCGGAGTTGTTATCGGCAACGTCCTGGCCGAGCGGAGGTGGTTCAGTTGGTCTCAACTCCTCCAGGTTCTTCCTAAACGCTCCAGGATCGTTCAGGTACGAAGAAAGAGCCACAGAAAAGTTTCTGGCGAGCTCGCTTAGCTCAGGAGTTGGAGTTGCTTCGTCGTCGCTCTTGTTTTCATCTTCCTTCAACCTGGAAAGGGTAAATCATTAGTAGAAGAAGAAATGTTAACTATTTGTTTGCCTCACCGTGTTTCTATCGTGCTGCTTTCAACGCCGGGAACCGCAGTAGTACTACTTCTGTTCCTGAACAACGTGTCGTACCCATGAACGGTCATTTGGGTAAGTAGTGCGGATATCTTCTCCTTGGTCTCAGACCTGACGTCTTCCTCCTTGTCGCCAACAATGTCGTCCAGAGCGTTGGCGAAGTACTGAGCGAGCGTGTGAAGCGTCTGGGGACCAGCAGAAGGAGGTACCACCAGGCCAGGTCTTGGTGGTTCGAAGGAATAGTCGTTGGGGTCTTTGATTTTCGCGATTTCCATGAGGACGTTGATCATATTATCCACGTTCTCGTACGTGGAAGAGAATTTCGGTGGGAGCAAGGTTGGCGTCGTTGTCGGCACTTCAAAAGGTTTGGCGCTGGATATTTTGTACGTGGGGAAGGTTGGAGATATAGAGTTGAGGGTGTTTGAAGAGAAATCCAACGATTTTTGGAAACCTGAAAAAATATATGAAGGTTTGAGATGAAACATCAATTTATTCTATTAGATACCTCTTGGTCTTTGGATAGATGGTGTGCTCGACGCTGTTGTTTTTGAAATGTCTGCAAAATTGTCTCTGGTCACAAAGAATCCACTAGAACTGTATGAAGATGGACTTGGAGTAGTACTTTGAACTGTGCTTTGATATTTTTCCAAAGGTTTTGTCGTAACATTCCCTTGTCCTACAGAGAACCTAACATAATCATTGTCACCGCTCAAAACATGAGGTTTGGTCAACAGCGGTTTTCTTCTTGGTTCGCCTATTGATTTGCTTAACTGCAAGTTGACCCTTTCGCTGTTTTTGTTGAACGTGGCCACATTGCTGCCACCAAGAGACTTACTTGGTTGGATCTTGATTTTGTCGTTGTTTCTATCGAATTTAGTTGGTACCACGTCTTGGTTGAAGGTTGCTGGGGTGCTGCTAACTGATTTGGTGACTTCAACTGTAACTTTTGGTGGCTCGGACGTACTGACATAACTACCATACACAACAGCATGATCAGCAGTTTTCGGTGAGGTTTCTACTGAAGACCTGGTTGGGTAAAGTGGCGAGACGAACTTTTCGGTTAGTTGAGGTTCGACCACAGGAACCAAGCTGCCATCGGTTGTGTTGAAACCTAAATTCAAGCTGCCCGATTCTGGAACGTTTATATTGAATGGTGGTAGCGTGCTGGACAAGCTCTTCACGAAAGGAAAAGAAGATTTTGGTAAAGATGTTTCGGTGGTACCAATATTAGACTCTGTCGATGTGGTACTTTGGCCAACATTGAAGCTTCCAGAAACTGGTACATTTAAACCAAGAGATGGTAGCCTGGATACGTGCAACTTGGTGGTAAAAGTTGGCACAACAGTGTAATCGGTGTTTCCAGTGTTAAACTTCTGAGCTGGCAAAGGATTGTCAATGGCAACACCTACAGTTTTTACTTGTGGTGGCAGGTTCTTATCAGTGCTGCCCGAGTTAAACAGTTCTTTTTCTGCTTTGGTTATGGGTGGTCCAAATTCAGGATTTGGCGTAGTATGTCTGATAACTCCAAAGATAATAGTTTCTTTGCTATTATCTTGAGGGACTGGTGTCGTGCTTGAACTGGTTGCGGAACTACCAACTCTACTGCCTAAAAATGGTTTACCGTTGTTGATAGGTTGGGTGGTAACGAATTGTGGAGTTATTGAGGAAATTCCGTTGGACTTAGTTGTTGGTTGTAGGTTGTTTGGTGGTTTTACTTCCGAATAAAATGGTTTGTGATTGTTTGGTGAGACCTTTGAGTTGTCAGCGAGAGAATTGAAGGGACTCTGTACGAATGACGAGGATTCCTGGGGTATTTGAGATTCGTGAAGGTCCGTTTCGTCTTTTCTTGGCAAAATGGCATTATTGTTTTTGTTTTGTTCAGACTTGTGTTTTGGAAAATCCGGCAGGTTGGCCTCGTTTTTATGTGAATATGCTTTAAAATTGAACTGAGTGTTGGAACTGATACCACCCTTTGGACTAGAAACATCAACATTGTTTTTTAGTGCAAATGTTGAAGAATATATAGGACTGGGTCCTGTTGTAGTCTCTATCTTCAAATTGTATTTTGCTGTTCCTCTGTTGAAGTTCGATTTTTGATTATTGTTATCAACACTGTTTAAGGTACTTGTGATCTCTACTTTTGGTGTTGACGTCACACCAATTCTAGTGCCATACGTTGGACTATATGGGACATTCGTAGTGCTTGGTTTTGTACTGCTTTCAACAAAAGAATCTTTATCACCTGTATACTTTACTCTACCTCTGGTATTTTTCTGACCGTCGTAATTTAAATTGTTAAAAGTACTGCTAAACACCCTCTGAGTCGTAGTTGACACTTCACCATTCGTGTTGAAGTTGAGCGGTTGATACGTCGACGAATATTGATAATTCGGTTGGGTACTACTTTCGAAATTTGAGCCCGTTGAAGAAAACTGTACATGGTAGTCTCTCAAGGTAGTTTTCTGACCATTTGCAGTTTGCTTAGTACTGTAGCTATTTTGGTCAACATTGTATGATTGTTGCTTATTTTGATTACTGTTTCCCAAGATTGGTGAAACAGTTGTTGCTTTCAGATTTTCTTTTTGGTTGAAATCTACATTGTACGTAGACTGTTGATTGTTGTTTGAAGAAGGTGGTACTGCTTTTGTTGATTGGTAGACTTCTTTCTGATGATTATTGTGTTGATAATTTTGACTACCTGTGTAAGTAGGTACTGCAGTTGTCGACTGATGATTTTCCTTTAGATTTTTGTCGTTTAAATCAATATTATTTAAAGTAGATGGTTGATAATTTTGATTATTATAAGAAGGCGCAATGGTAGTAGATTGATAATTTTCTTTGTTGTTAAAATTATTATTTACGGGTTCTTGATTATTCTGTGGGTAGATGAATGGCCTTGTTGTTGTTGACTGGTAGCTTTCATTCTGACGATTGTTTGTGTAAGTTGTTGTTGATTTTTTTCGAGGCTTGTTGCTTTGATCAACATCTTTGTACGTAGATTGTTGATTATTGTGGTTTCTGCTTGTAGGAGCCAAAGTCGTAGAAAGGAAATATTGTTTAAACTTGCTGTAGTCACTTGTTGCTTCGGTTGTCGATTTGTAATTTTCAAACTGACCGTCATCAAAATTGTTGTTGTTCCTTTGTCGTTGTCTTTGTCCAAAAACGTTGTCGCTATTTCTGTTCTTGTTCCTACTCTTTTCATGATTTTGATAATAGTTCCTCTGGGAATTAGCCAGATGCCTGTTGTTTGATTCTTCAACTGCTTCACTTTGTTCTAAATCATTGCCTTGAGGAATTTTAAGATTATCTATCTTCTTTCCACCCCTGACTGCTTGGTTTGCGTGAAACTCCTCGTTCCTAACCTCGTACTTTCTTCCATTTTTCGTAGCCGTCACCGACTTTGCTTCCTCGGTTCTCATCACAGCCCCATGGTTGACCTCGTTGCCGTTTAAGACCACTCTTCTTGAAGCTTTTCTTCTAGCCATATCGTTCCTAAGTTGTTCCGCGCTGCCAGAATACAAATTCGGCGCATCCGAACAGTTCACCTTAAACCACCACTCGCAAATGAGATCAGACTGCTGGAAAATCGTTCCGTTCGGACATAGGAACGATATCTTCTTGCCTTCCTCGCAAATATGGAACACCTGCAAATAAGTTTGAGGTAAGAATAAGTAAGGTGTGGCCAGTTGAGCGATCTTTTACCTGACAATCGGTGTCCAAGTCAGCGTAGTAGCCAGAGTCCAATTCTTTGCAACTGAACGTCGTTCTAGGGATGTAGGAATAGACTGGGAAGTCTACACCAGGTTTTCCCTCAACGCCTTGGTAATAAATAAGAAAATCGAGGGGATTCGACTTTGGTTCCGTGTTGTTTTTGTGGTTCTGTGCGAAATCTTCTGCTTCGAGGCCGTTTACCATCTTGAAAAAATATTTTGTTAGAAAAAAACTGATACACGATATTGCGTGTACGTTACCATAGGTCTTATGCAGTATGCGGCATAAAATAAGATGGCAAAGCCTGAAAGAAGAAATAAATATTAGGAAGGATGTATCATAATATAGGTACGGGTGTTCCCGTATATTTTGACCCACCCCTAGAGCCTTTACTTTTCCAAATTACTTAAATGAAAGTTGTAGGGTACCAAGGTGTATTGTCCCAAAAATAATGGATTGACAGGAATGTTCTTGTCTAAGATGAAATGTTTTTCCATGGCAACCTTGATTAAATATAATGATCGTATTTATCTACAATTTGGAATATCATGCGAATGCTTAGAGCATTTTTACAACATTTATATTGTTGGAATCGGAAAAATGCGTGCAATTAAAAATCCACAAATATACAGGGTGTTCCATGAAAAAAAGTAATTTTGTATTTTTTCATCAATTTGAGACGCTCATTTGTTTTATCTAGTAACAGATCCTAGCGGTTCAGAAAAAACCCTACAACTTTCATTTAAGTAATTTTTTTCTAACAAGAAAAATAAAGGCTGTAGGGGCGGGTCAAAATATACAGGAACACCCTGTACAGTGTGTCCACGGATGGACTTAACTATACTTGTAAAATTTTTTATTTTCAATTCTTCGAAAAATGACATTCTTCATAAAAAAAGTCTGCTTGTTCTTACAATAAAATTGGCATGGAAAAAGTTGACATTACTTAATACTAGGTGACCAGAAAATTAAAGAAACGTTAATTAGCATAAGAGTAAACTACCTCTATTTGTAGAGATAATGAAAAAAGTTATAAATAAAATTTGCTCTGGGTGGTAAGCTACTTAAGTGTACAAAATTTCAAAGCGTTAGGCCTACTTTGATTTTTTGATTGTACCTATTCTCTTTTTTGTCAAAAAAATGGTTTTCTGTAAATAGTACGACAAAACTGTATTAAGAAAACTTCCCCAGAATGGAAAACTGCGCATGATGACAAAATTTTACGATTCTAGGCCTACTTTGTATTTTGGAAAATATTGGAGGAAGCGCAAAGTGGGCCTAGGATTGTCAAAAAATTTTCCATCATACACAGTTTCCTATTCTGAGTAACTTTTATTTATAAGTTTTGTCTTACTACCTACAGAAAGTTATTTAATCGAAGGAAAACAAGGAAAATCAAAAAATCGAAGTAGGCCTAACGCTTTGAAATTTTGTACACTTAAGTAGCTTACCGCGCTGAGCAAATTTTCTTTATAACTTTTTTCATTATCTCTCTACAAATAGAGGTAGTTTACTCTTATGCTAATTAACGTTTCTTTAATTTTCTGGTCACCCAGTATAAGTAATGTCAACTTTTTCTATGCCAATTTTATTTTAAGAACAAGCAGACTTTTTTTATGAAGAATGACTTTTTTCGAAGAATTGAAAATAAAAAATTAGTAAAAAAGTATATAGTTAAGTCCATCCGTGGACACACTGTAGATGTTGATAATTTTTCTATACAGGGTGTTCCGGAAGTAGGTCAACACGAAACTTAACAAAATTAACAAAATATATCCAAGAGTTTTTTTTTGATGATCAGTGTGGGGATCTCGGACACTAGTGTAGAGAGAAGGAAGGTTAAATATGGGGAAATAATGCAGTTTTATGGGCCCTTAATTAACGCGCCTTGTGAATTTCTGAAAAAAGTCAAACTACCTCATTTTTTGACAAAAAATTGTATTTAATAATACGCAATAACAATTTTATTATTTGTTATGTTTCCTTATGGTCTTATAGCTTCATAATTTGTGAACAGTTAAATTGCAATTTATCTATTGCAATTTATTGAAATTTATTGCTGGATTATTTGACAAAAATAATTATCATAGCTGCTACTTTCAATTTTTTTAATTAAGCGAAAACACCACACAAGGTAACACTTAATCCGGAAAAAGGAAGGCGCATCTCTTGAACGAAGATTCCCATGCTCCATTATGGATTTCAACAAAGAAATTAGGCAACCGATTGTATTGTTAATTATTTTTAATTAAACTGGGTGGAAGAGAAAGATCTGATCTCCTAAAAATGGAACACCCCGTTACTCTGGTTAGATAACACAAACGACTTAAACTACAGGGTGGCTCAGGAATGAAAATTCATCCGCTTTTGGTAGTTCTAAACTGCAGACTACTTTGAAGTGAAGTTCATCAACTACCTACTCTATATCAGAGTAGGTCACATTTTGGTCACCCTGTAGGTACTTGGGGCTACTATTACATACCTAGCAACCGAAGAAAAGAATGAAAGGTCTTTCAAGATATCTATCACATAAGTGCGGGTCATTTATTTCTTGGACCAATTACCCCATCAAAATAAATCTTCGAATGCTTCCTGCTATATTTAGAACCTTATCAAGCACTTACCGCCTGGTTAGCCAACATCCGTATTATATTGTTCCTCAAAGAAGAATGAATCATGACGAATCGATTTTGGAAGATATATGTATAAGACACGTGCCAAGAACAAATAATTTCGATGGTTAACTTTCTTCGGATACTTCCTGGCATAACAAAAGCATTTTGATAATATAATTTTTAGAAATCGTTCATTTTAGAGGACCGATTCGGTGAAAGTCGACCTCTGGATATCTTTAGCATAAAACTGTCACTTGCGAAATGATTCGGTTTTATTGCTGCTTCATTGCGAAGGTTAGGAGTTGACATACGCCATATTTGGGTAGGGAAATTATTTTGACGCAAAATTTTGCACCTACTCATTTACAAATTTTCAGTGGCAAATCTTCCGACACATGAAAAATGCAAATGATCTCACGCTGGCTGCCTATTGTGGAAAGAGCCCAGCAAGGATGGCAGGTTAATTACTTTGGTCAATTAATTGCGAAAAATGTCGGTCAATGGAACTTCACTTTTGGAGATGCACGGCCAAATAATTAGCATCTCTCTCCTCTTTTGTTTCAACTAACAGAGGCTACCTACTTGAAAAACATAGAAAAACATAAATCTAACATTCACTGGCGCATATATAGAAGATATACCTACTCTGTAGTTTTCCACGACTACAGCAGTAGGAAGTCATCTACAGTGTGACCCATTTGTTTTGGGGTCAGTCTGTAAAAAGTGTATCAATCGTGCGATTTGGCTGATTTTTTTTTTAAATTGTAGAGCTCGATGAACTGCACATTTTGAACAAAAATTGCCTGGTTCGCATAAAATCCAAAGCCTACTATGACCGTTTTTATGAGCAAAATTTTAAGAAACCATATTAGCGTTTTTTTTTGAAAAAATCTGTGTGCGCCAATGGATTGAGCACCCCTCGAAATGGGTATGTACAAAATTTCATCAAAATATTTCAAGTAATAACGATTTTGTAGAAAAATTAAAAATGCAGCCAAGGTACGTCTTTATTTTCAAAAATTCAAAGTTGGCCATGGAAAATAATTGAATTGTAATAATACAACCTTATGCTTATAAACACAAAACATAAAAACAATTAAAATTATAAAATTTTTGTAACTTCTACCAAGCCTCCATTTTCTACAATGCATTTGTCGTTCCTCTTGCGTACATTCAAAATTACATTTCGTATTTGCTGTGGAGTAATTTCCTCACAACTACGGTTTATCCTAGCTTGCAGTTCTTGTAAATTATGGGGTCTTGACTTATAAACATTTTGCTTAAGTGTACCCCAAAGAAAAAAATCTAAAGGAGTTAAGTCCGGAGATCTCGGTGGCCACTCACAGAAAGGACTATTTCGCCCTATCCAACAGTTTTCAAAATTATTATCTAGCCAGTTTCTGATTAAACGAGCATTATGAATAGGACTGCCATCTAACTGTAACTTTAAATTTAAACGGTATCTTAATGGTAACTCATCTAAAGCATTTCTAAATTCAATTTCTAGAAAATTCAAGAAGCCAGCCGCATTCAAATTCCCTTCAAAGAAAAATGGGCCAATTATTCTGTCGCGTAGTATTTCACACCAAACGTTAATTTTTTGTGAATATTGTCTCCTTGCATTTATTATAAACTCTGGATTTTCAGCTGACCAGTGACGGCAGTTTTGACTTGATACTACACCATTTGTAGTAAACGTGGCTTCGTCGGTGAATAAAATTTCATTTAAAAAGTTGCCATTATGGAGATATTCACCTTGCAGCCAATAGCAAAATTCTAATCTTCTCTCCTCATCTCCTGGTTCCAGGGTGTGCAAAAATTTTGGCTTAAACGGTTTTATTTTGTTTTGTCTCAAACATCTCCTTATACTCTCTCTGGGTATATGAAGGTCTAAACTAGCCGTTCGAACACTATTTCAACAAGTCCACGGCGTCCATTTTGCCTAGTTTTTAATAAATTTTTAGAAATCGATCCAGTTTCATCAAAAATATTGTTTATACGTTGTACAGTACTTCGACTCACTGATCTACCTGGGTGTCTATTGTTAAATTCGGCCGCAGCTTCTGCTGCCGAGCGCTCGTTGTCGCCCACGAGTCGAACAATTTCTATTTTGTCCCTTATGCTTAAATATTCCATAATTATGATAATTAATTGTATTGAGCACAAACAATTTCTGAACTCAATTTAGACAGTTTGACACTTAATAAAAGTAAACAATTCAATTATTTTCCATGGCCAACTTTGAATTTTTGAAAATAAAGACGTACCTTGGCTGCATTTTTAATTTTTCTACAAAATCGTTATTACTTGAAATATTTTGATGAAATTTTGTACATACCCATTTCGAGGGGTGCTCAATCCATTGGCGCACACAGATTTTTTCAAAAAAAAAACGCTAATATGGTTTCTTAAAATTTTGCTCATAAAAACGGTCATAGTAGGCTTTGGATTTTATGCGAACCAGGCAATTTTTGTTCAAAATGTGCAGTTCATCGAGCTCTACAATTTAAAAAAAAAATCAGCCAAATCGCACGATTGATACACTTTTTACAGACTGACCCCAAAACAAATGGGTCACTATATAGCCCTCTATATAGCCCTCTTGACTTGACTTGATAAGATGCTCATGTATGAGGTAATTTCTTTGACAAAATTGCATAATTTGAAGCCCCCGATAGGTATATTTTGCTACGTAAGAGCAGAGCATTAGGCACTACCATTAAATGATTATGATGTATGTACCTACTCTTGAGTAGGTATTTATGAATTATTAGCCTAACAGAACAATGGATTGAAATATTAAATAGGTATATCTAATACTGTTTCTTCGGGCCAAGTTTGTGCATAGTATTAAAGATTATGGAATAGTTTGACAATATAAATTAAAGTAGTATAGGTGTACGGAGTGTTCAAGGTTCAGAAACACAGTTTTTAATATGTATGTACAGGGTGTTCATAGTTTTCTTTAACAAGTTACGTTCAATTCAAATCAATAATAATTATTTAATGAAAATTCTGTTCAGTTTAACATTTAACTTTGACATTTTGTAAGAGAAGGAATTTTAGGAAAAAAAATTGCTATAGAAACATATGTATCTGCTAAGGGTCTTTAAACGTGTTAAGACCCTTAGTTTTCGAATTTTATGTACTAAAAACGTCTTAAGTTTTTCTGCAATATCCTTGAATACCTGTGTATGTACTTCTAATTCATCGAAAAAAGTCATTCTTCATAAAAAAAATTCTGCTTGTTCTTAAAATAAAACTGGCATGGAAAAAGTTGACATTACTTACACTGGGTGGCCAGAAAATTAAAGAAACTTTAATTATTAGCCTAACAGAACAATGGCCATAGTTATGGTTATAGGCCTACTTCGATTTTTTGATTTTTTTTTCTTTTTTTTCTTCGATTAAATAATTTTCTGTAGGTAGTAAGATAAAAGTTCTCAGAATAGGAAACTGTGTATGATGGAAAATTTTTTGACAATGCTAGGCCCACTTTGCGTTTCCTCCAATATTTTCCAAAATACAAAGTTGGCCTAGAATCGTAAAATTTTGTCATCATGCGCAGTTTTCCATTCTGGGGAAGTTTTCTTAATACAGTTTTGCTTACCACGCTAAGCAAATTTTCTTTATAACTTTTTTCATTATCTCTGCAAATAGAGGTAGTTTACTCTTATGCTAATTAACGTTTCTTTAATTTTCTGGTCACCCAGTATAAGTAATGTCAACTTTTCCATGCCAATTTTATTTTAAGATCAAGCAGACTTTTTTATGAATAATGACTTTTATCGAAGAATTGAAAATAAAAAATTTTACAAGTATAAGTTAAGTCCATCCGTGGACACAATGTATGTAAGTGCAAGAACTGAAACGTATATTATGTTGAGTGAAGTACTCGTAGGTATTTATTTCAATAATCAATTAGGTTTATAAATTTATTCTGTCTATTAGACAATAAATCATACATCAACTAAGAAAAATGATATACAAAAAGGAAAACAATAGTTTCTTACCCAATTTGAACATGTGATATCTTTCCATCGTGGGTGTTTGTGTCTGTAACAAAAAAATGCAAATGTCAATAGTTAGGAAATTTTTCAACAATGCCAAAGTGGTAAGGTCAGAACATGTGGAATGATGAATGAATGGTGTGAAAATTGTGAAGCTTAGTTTTCGTTACATTAATAATAACAGACAGAAAATTACTGTATGTATAAGTACACAAACATCTTATAATATTATCTTTTATATTTTCTAGTTTCAATTCTTCAACAACCTGGGTCATCTAGTACCTGTACTAAAAAGATATAAATAACTCTGCTTGGTAGGTACCTACTTAATCACATTGCCTACATAATACATAACGCAACAATTCTTTCGTCCTGCCAACCCCAAAGGCATCATTATCTAATTGAGATGTTACTACCAACATCTCATTCTCTCACATTTCGCGCTAAAAAAAATCAAGCTTGCGTGCCAAACAATGTGTGCTCTTACGCCATCCCCCCTATGTACCAAAGGTACCTAGGTACTGCCAAACCAGGAAGTCACAATGTAATGCAACACTCGGGTACCTACTGTCCTTTTGCCATTTGCCAATCGATGTGGATGACAGATTATTTCTTCGACTGCTGAACTTTACGCGACCGCAACCGTCAATTTAACCAATTAAACGAAAGCAGATGGGAATGACGTGGAAATACGATTATTAACGAGGAATAAGCTAAGTTATGGGTAGTACCGAAGCGTATGTTATGTAAGCCATTCAGAAAAAGTGAATAAACAATAGGTTGGTGTGATGGGAAACATGAACGTTCGAATGAATCGTAGAAGAATAATGCAGAAGAGGTCCCAAAACAGACCCTTGAGGAACACCTTCGTAGCCTGATTATTTGAATATGTTTCATGGTTATGCGACAGTCTCTGCATAATGGCGGGATGCCGTTTCCGTTTTTACAGTGGCGCGAACCTTTGAGTTGTTACATTCTAAGGCACTTTTATGTTTTTAAGTGTAGGAATCCTTGATAATATAGCAATTCTAATTTAAAATTTCCAATTATGAAGAAGTAGGTACCTACACAAACGCCTATGCCACTTTGGTGCATGGTCTCAAAAGTTAAATTACAAAATTACTTACCGAATCATCAATTCCCGTGCGTTACCCAGTGTTGTAATGTATCGAGATCAGTGATGTAATGTATCGAGATACATGTATCTAGATACTGTATCTAGATACTTTTTATGGACCTAGATACATATCTAGATACTTACAAAAATCAGGATCTGCTTTAGTATCTAGATCCTTTTAAAAGTATCTAGATACTTAGATACTAGATACATTTTTAGTCAAGATGCCAAGGGGTGCCACGTGCCTATATTTAATTTTAAAAAATAAACAATAATAAAATGGGGGTGCGAGTTAGTGATTTTTTTAAAATACCGTACATAAAATACCTAATCAGTGCTCACTTTGGAGTGATGTACACGGTAAACTACTAATCCATAACTTGTTTTGATTATTCACAATCTAAACTTCACATTCGTCTAAACAATTCTACTTTACCTACACCATTGATTAAGGTATTCGGTCCTTATTCAATGCCTACACGCACACACTTGTTTCATAAATGTCTAAGTAGATAAATAAGTATATTGATTGCCTTATGAGGTATGAAATTTTCTTAATTAACTGATAGTATCTGAAAGTATCTGGAAGTATCTAGATACTTTTTTAACGTATTTTTATCTGAACCCAGGTATTTTGGAAAAAATGCATCGGTATCTGTATCTAGATACATCTGCCAGACAATATCTGTATCTGTATCTAGATACGGAAAAAAATGTATCTGTTACATCACTGGCGTTACCTACTTGGGTGTTTTTTAGCGTTATTTCAATGGGAAAATAACCGGACAAAAATTGAGTTCCAGAAAAAAATATTTTAAGTGGTTTAGAGCCCGTGGCTGACCAACCAACAGCCTTCCAACGGGTAATTATCGTTACCAAACATCGGCAATGTGTGAAAGATGCTTCAATGGGCTTCTCACCTCGCATGAATACCATTGAGAAGAAATTTTATATAATGAAAATGCATAAATATGCATGTGTTTGGGCTATTGTTTATAGATACTTGTGGCTTTTTCTAAGTTATATAATTCGGTGCGTTTCGAGGAAAATATATTGTTGCTTTTACACGCAACCCATGCCTAAAGAAAAAACAAAATCTGAGAAATGCCAATGACAGATACAACAACTTGGAAGATAGGCAGGTACATTATTTGACAAAATAAAAGCAGACTATTCCTATAGGTATAGGGGAAGGCGGGGTAATAC
Organism: Pseudeuparius sepicola; assembly: GCA_963920635.1. Lineage (NCBI taxonomy): Eukaryota > Metazoa > Arthropoda > Insecta > Coleoptera > Anthribidae > Pseudeuparius > Pseudeuparius sepicola. Next base: position 22,236,809 of record OY987308.1, read on the forward strand.
CACGCACTTAAGCGAAATCTTTTCGAAAATGTACATCTGTTATAGTGTAGGGTTGGAAACGTGGTAAACATTTCTCATATATTTTTAGTTTAAGATAGTATATGAATTATTTCAAGAAAATTAACACATCGTTTACAATTTTTGAAAACACCCAGCAGTTGCTATGCACGGTATTACCCCACCCACTGGGGCAATATCGCGCACCGATAGGGTAATATCGTCTTTGTTGTTTGAGGCCGGAAAATAATAGAAACTGCTTGGGGATAGTTTGATATATTAATCTATAATACAAAAATTATGAAAAACTTAACAGCAGCACGTATTTTAGCGCCTGAATGAATTGCAGCTATAGCATTGCTAAGATGTTCAATCGACTAGCTCTGTCGTTGGGTCTTTCGGCTGTATTTTCTGACCATCTGGAATGAAAAGAAATTTTACTATTGAACTAGATGCGGGGCAATACCGCGCAGTTCCGCGCGATATTACCCCGCCTCAACCTTGAATGTGTTTTCTAACCATAGTTCAGTTATTTATCACGAAAAATAAAGAAACCACTAATAAAAAGATTACTTAAGAATGTATGAAAATATATGTATCTACTACATTTAGATTCGCTAAAAATTGCAACTCACCTCGCTTATTTCCTAGCGGCACAAAATTAATACGGATAGAAGCACAAGTACACTTTTTATTACTGCATCCAACTGAATCCTCTGGAATGGCTGCCAACCTTCGTAGCATAGTTGCCGCACCTGCGCAATAACGTACACGTGGTCATACTCCGCGTTTTGAGTCCCACCACTTATATTTCTGGGTGCGCGATATTGCCTCACCGCGCGGTATTACCCCGCTTTCCCCTATGTAATAGTTATTTATGTACCAAGGCACTGAAGTTCAACTTTTTATGACTCATGTGGAGTTTAGTTGCTGAGGCCTCTGGCCGAGGCAAATAAACCACATGGGTCATAAAAAGAACTTCAGTGCCGAGGTACATATTATATTTTTCTTGAAATCGGAAAAAAATGTTTTATTAGGCAAGAAAATAATAATAAGGGATCACCCGTCCACGAACCGACTACGCGCGGCGTTGCTTGACTTTACCGATCGCTCTACCTAGGACAAGTATAATGATGTACGGCACCTTCTGACAGAAAAACCAAACTGCTGCTTCTTGTGCAGCCTACACAACAAATCTATTGATTTTCAAATTTACTAAAATATGTATACTGAAGGATTGCGCTTCTATAGGAAACAATTTCGCAATGTGTACGAAAAGTTAAATGAGCCTTTATCGGCCGGGTTTTGAATATTTGGCGGGCGATTTCTCCGCGTCTGACGTTTGATGTTTACATCTCGCCAAGGCCTACTTATTGAAAAAATCGTACAATAATGGGCTACATTATTGTACGATTTCTGTGCTTTTAATGACGATTTTGGGACATTTTAATGCCGATTTCAAGAAAAAAGTATTTTTTTCTTAAAACTAGCGGTGAAGTGTCTCAAAATTGTCAGTAAAAAGCTCAGAAATCGGCACAGAAGTAGCCCATTATTGTACGATTTTTTCAATAAGTAGGCCTTGGCAAGATGTAAACATCAAACGTCAGACGCGGAGCCATCGCCCGTCAAAAGTGACCAAATGTTCAAAACTCGGCCAATAAAGGCCCATTTAACTTTTCGTACACATTGCGAAGTTGTTACCTATAGCAGCGTAATCTTTCAGTATAAATATTTTAGTAGGTTCGAATATCAATCTATTTTTCATGGAGGCTGCACAACAGGCAGCAGTTTGGAGTTTTTGTTGGGAAGCGCCGTGCCTCGTCATACTTGACTTGGGTAAGGCGATCGTCAAAGTCAAGCAACGCCGCGCGCAGTCGGTTCGTGGACGGGTGATCCCTTATGATTATTTTTTGCCTAATAAAATATTTTTTTCCCGATTTCAAAAAATATATAATATGCACCTCTGCACAGAAGTTCTTTTTATGAAGAAAAAGTTGTACTTCAGTGCCTTGGTACATAAATAACTATTACTGGTCCTAAAGAGATAGGTATACAACTTCTAGTGTTTGAAGAAAAGTTCATCGCGTGCTAATATATTCAAATTTTGCGCATTTCATTGCTTCGTTGCCATATTAAAGCCGACAATTTCAAAAGGATCGACCGAACCACCAGGAAGCGTGCCATTCCGCAACCTCTTGACCCTTGTCACTGTGCTCTCCGCAATTTCGTCGTTTGCCAATCGCCAGATGATAGATTATTTATTCCGACTGAACTTTAGGCATTCCCGATTTGCAAACGTAGGTACCTAACTCGATTTCGACCGTTATGGAACATACTTCATTATGTGACATAACAATTGCAACCAGAAACGATAGATCTAGGTCCATAAGATGTATCAATCATAAATAGGGGGCGCGGTCGGGCAGGGTCGGCTGTTTCCGATATACGCGATTGCAGCATACTAGAGGGCTCTCGGCGTCGTCGCGTTCTTACAAAGCTTCTCTTGGTGCCTATAGCATGATCTAAGAAAATAAAATGAAACATAATGTGTATAAAAGTAACTTTTTAAGACTTTTATCGACAGAAAAAGTTGAAATAAAAACTCTTGGGTGACACCTTTATGTAAATATGAACGACAAGAACAAGTGGATATTATATGCATTGTTATTATTGTTATTAACCTCTTAAAACATGACATTTTCTACCATTACCCTGCATAGGTTGAAATTTAATTTTCTGGAGACCAGCCAAGAAAACGAAATATCTGCAACAAACGCAGCATCTCGTATAGATCTGGGCCAAACGGACAATCCGTGAGAATTTTCATCTCCGGGTTTCGTGTTACCACGTTTTGCGAAACATTGCAATTTGGCATTTTTTCCGGAGATAGCACAAGCACATCTACCGACGACGCTTGTCGACTCAAAATAATGGTGTTATAAGAATGGATTTGTCTTAAAAACACACCCATTTTTCAATGGGTTGGATCTACCGAAGTAAGTAGATGAAAATAATGTAGAACTGTGAATGTACTGCCACCCTACATTTTACTTTATTTTACAAGTACTGTAAAGTAACATAATGCATTCGAAAATAAATAGTTATTTGTGTACCAGGGCACTGAAGTTCAACAAAAAAGTTTTATTAGGAAAAAATAATCATAACGGATCACCCGTCCATGAACCGACTGCGCGTGGCGTTGCTTGACTTTGACGATCGCTCTGCCTAGGTGAAGTATGACGAATCACGGCGTTTCCCAACAGACACTCCAAACTGCTGCCTATAGTGCAGCCTCCATGAAAAATAGTTAGATATTCGAACCTACTAAAATATTTATACTGAAAGATTGCGCTGCTACAGGTAACAATTTGGCAATGTGTACGAAAAGTTAAATGGGCCTTTTGAATACTTGTGACAGCTAGCTTTTCAGTTTTTTAATTTGTCAACTTTTTCTTCATTCCGCATCATACGACATTTTCCACAGTTAAATCTTTGTTGCTAAATAACCTACAATCGCACTATTGTTCTGCGTATTCAGATGAAATTCCAAAACGTTTTTATACATACACAAAAAATAATAATTCAGTTATTAAATGTTTCATATTACCTGCTTGTAGCATTGTTTCTGCCATATCAACACTAAGAAATATGTGGCAATTATAATGGGACCTCTATGGGAATTTCACGAGAATATGAACAAAGTAAGGGGGGACAGACCTTACTTTTTGCTTGTTTTATCTTGTGCAAAACATCTTATAGTTGACCTAGATATTTGTCATCATGAACCACATTGGAAGGAAAGAATTCTAATATTGCCTTAAAGATGTCAAAAGACAGAAACACTATCGGATTCTAGCAGCTAAAAGTATAATATACATATATCGTGAATACTTCTAGCAAAAAATATCGTCACCACAAAAGCGCATGTGTGCATCTTCACCACCCAAAAAGAAGAAAAGAAAGAATTCACGAATTCTTCAGGATGTTCCTATGCCATCGCTAAAGTTCAAAGGATCCTCCTTGCCTTTATCATCTTGACCTTACCATCTGCATGTTGTAGCTGAGTATTAACACATTACACAAACTATAGGGGATATAGGATATAGGCAACGATTCTCGCTTTTATTTTACCATTAATTCTATATCAATCTATAGAAAACGTTGATTATTACTACTTGATACAGTGTGTTCCCGGATGGACTTAACTATACTTGTAAAAAAACTTATTCTCAATTTGTCTTGATAATAAAAATTCTGCTTGTCGTTAAAATAATATTGGCACAGAAAAAGTTAACTTTATTTATACTGGGTGACCAGATAATTGAAAAAAAAAAACGTTAATTAGCATAAGAGTAATCAGTAGTATAATACATATACCAGTAGTTATAGAACCATATGGATTTCAGAGAATTTTCTTGTCACTTTAATAGCTCGTCTCTGATTTATTTTGCATATACTAAAACTTCAGTGTCACTTTTATAAAGCACTAGGAAGTTTAATATTATTTATAAGCAGTAGCCATTGAATAGACAACCTGTTTATGCATTTCATTTTTTGAATTAACTTACTACTTACCTACTTTAACAAAGTATAAAATGATATTAAATAACATCTGTTTATGTAAATGTAAACAGGGGCGGATGGGCTATATCTAACCAGCCCGGGCATTTGTCACCCAAGCGGCCCCTAAATATCTCATTTGGCTTTAGATTTTTTTCTTTGTTAATTATTATAATAACAATTTAAATACAATGTAGACGATGTAATTTTTTAATAAAACAAAATATACATTTTTTATAAAAATATAAATAAAATCATAACTCTCATGAAAGAAATAAACCTTTTTTTCTGTTAATATAAATATACAGGGTGGGCCAATGGAAACTTTCCACCCGGATTTTTTTGGTTTAAAATAAAAATCTAGGAAAACGCTCGGACACGTCGATTTTTGATTTGAGGGGGAGCTATTTTTCAGTTTTTTTCATCCCCGTAGCTTTAACCCCCTAGCTGGAGGGAGAGCAACCCCCAAATTTGAATAGGAAGAGGGGTCGTGCCATACATATTTTTAAAGGTCTAATAGATTTCTTTATGGCCCTACAATTTCGCCTCATTATTTTTATCCGTAACGAAATGACAGCTTGTCAAAATAAAAATAAATAAAAATACTAATTAAAGTTGTATTATTTAGGTGCACACGTGAACTTTATCTAACAAACTGTTGTTCACAAAATGTTCATCCCGGTTTGTTTAGGAGCTTCGTTAGAAATAACCTCAGAGGCAGGAATTATCGATTTATTTATTTTTGTTTTGGCACGCTGTCATTTCGCTTGGGATAAAAATAATGAGGCGAAATTGTAGGGTCATAAAGAACTTGATTAGACCTTTAAAAAGAGGTATGGCACGACCCCTACACCCTATTCAAATTTGGGGGGTTGCTGTCCCCCCCAGCTAGGGGGTTAAAGCTACGGGGATAAAAAAAACTAACAAATAGTTCCCCCTCAAATCAAAAATCGACGTGTCCGAGCGTTTTCCAAAATTTTTATTTTAAACCATAAAAATCGGGGAGGAAAGTTTCCATTGGCCCACCCTGTATAAAAATATCAAAACACGTTTACATTATGTAAACATTAGCGTATTGATGATAGAATTATAAAATGAGGAAACTATTGTTTAAAATTAACAAAAAAAACTACCAATATAACTGTACGTAGTTTAATTGATTTTTTCCACATGGTCATGAATGATTGTCTTAAGCTAATGATACGTACAAATACAACAGTTTTAACAATTATTACCTATCATCCTTTGTATTTAAAATTGGGCGCTGACTTGTAAAATAATTAATCATCTTTAATTTTAGGTAACCTGTTACTTGAGACAAAAAAAAACCGATTGATTACCACAAATCGTAACCAATTAAGAATCTTGCGTCTGTTTTAAGGAATTTGGAGGCCAAATAAATAGTCAATTATTGTAAAATGTTATATAAATTTAGTTGAAAAAACATTTTTTACCGAACTTTCATTTTTAGCAAATCCATGATCCACACAGAATATGTTATCACACTTCAGTAAATTAATGATAGTATTTATGAACTATCGCCACTTATTGATCAACATCTTAAAGAGATGGAAAGTTGCTCGTCTAAAGGTAAAGTCATGGGTTAATAGGTGAAATAATTCACTTTAGAAGGTTTATTCAATCACCATCATATCCATAGTAAAGAATTTGTTACGTCAACCAGGCATATATCACCTATAATATATAAAGCCAATTATACTTTGTGAAAAATAATAGATCTCCCCAAAGCCACAATTACTTTATAATGGCTTTATTATAACATTACAAGCTTGTAACGTTCTTAACACAATATACGGTAAGTGTATATGTTTAAAATTGTGTAACAGCTAATGATGAAACTTTTCAATAAGATCGTTTCTAGAGCAGGAATGTTATTTATTTGCTGACATTTTTGCCTTTTGTTCGGTGCAAATAGCAATAAGACAGGGGGAGTAAAATTGATTGAGTTCTATTGTGAAATTATGGTTAAAGTTCAAATAACACTCTTTACCTTTTTGAGGATATATCACACAGTATGTCAGACGTCATGGTGTCTGTACTGTACTACATTTTGTACATTTTATGCTAGAGATTTCAAAGTATTTCTACTGTTTAAAAAAAAACTAATTAGAGTGTTTAATTATACATAGAGTAATTCAAAATATTTCGTCCATAATAGTTGGTAATAATATTTAGTAATATTAGATAATTTAATTTTATTTGAAATAGTTATTTATGTACTAAAGCACTGAAGTTGATCTTTTTATGACTCACGTGGAATTTAGTTGCCGGGGCCTCTGGCCGAGGCAAATAAACCACATGAATCATAAAAAGAAATTCAGTGGCGAGGTACATATTACATATTTTTTTGAAATCTGAAAGAAATGTTTTATTGGGCAAAAAAATAATCATAAGGGATCACCCGTCCATGAACCGACTGCGCGTGGCGTTGCTTGACTTTAACGATCGTTCTTCCTAGGTCAAGTATGACGAGGCACGGCGCTTCCCAACAGAAACTCCAAACTGCTGCCTGCTGTGCAGCCTCCATGAAAAATATATTGATATTCAAACCTACTAAAATATTTATACTGAAAGATTGCGCTGCTATAGGCAACAATTTCGCAATGTGTACCTACGGAAAGTTAAATGGGCCTTTATTGGCCGGGTTTTGAATATTTGGTCACTTTTGACGGGCGATGGCTCCGCGTCTGTCGTTTGATGTTTACAAATCGTCAGGATACCTACTTATTGAAAAAATCGTACAATAATGGGCTACTTCAGTGCCGATTTCTGAGCTTCTAATGACGATTTTGAGACACTTTACTGACGATTTCACGAAAACTTATTAAAACCATATTTGACTGAAATGTTTTGAATAACTACACCTTTTACGTTTAAAAATTGGTGGCAATCCTACGAAAAATAAACTTTTTGCGGTAGATTCACAAATTATAGATTATTATTGATTATATCGCAGTATTTTTAATAATTATTTTATTTTAATTGTGCAAAAAATCAAAGCGTTTTTGCCACTCATCTGACAAGCTACTTAAAAAAAATGGCCAAGATATTAATTTGTAACGACATCTAAATTTTAACAAGCAAAGAAGCCGGTCGTGCTCATAAATGATTTAAATCATTTCATATCTCAAAATCTTCTCATAATTAGGTTTCAACACATCTCACAGACGACGCGGCTTTTCGTTTCGAGACTTTTTATGCCTCATTGTTGGCAAACACTGCGGGCATGTTTACCTCTGATTCTGAAGAATCTGGATTTGTTGACTCTGGTGGGAAAATTGCAGATTTTTACAATATATTTGGCGCTTTTTCAGTGAAAGTTTGTACAAATTTACACCAAGGCAATACGTTTATACATACATAACCAAACTGAATTCGTAGAATGTAAAATAAAAGTTATAAATATTCAGATGTTTCTTTGATATGTGTCACCTTGTACATGTTTAGGGGGATCCAGAACACATCAAATTAATTAATGACATATACTTATTTATTCTAGGAAATACAAACAACTGTGTTGCTGAATGTTCAGTGGAATTCAGTAAAATATTATTGCCACTTATTCAAAGAGAAGTTAGTATAAATAATTAGGTAGAACACAGGGTACAATATCAGACAGGTGGCTAGGCTATTATTTCTGTTGTCATGACATTTTAACCTGAAATTTATTAATCTGTCATTTCACTTTGACATGACAGGATCTTTGAGAAAGGGAGGAAGATTTATTCTCCGAAAGCTCAGGAAACAAATTTGTTGAAGATATTTTTTGAGTTACAAGTTCAAAGTTTAGTTCATTTACTGTTAAGAATTTATTAATTTTCCAGGCAACTTGAAAAAGTTGTTTTTTATCCAGTTTGGTGGCGAAAAACCCAATTAAAATTCAATGGATCTGTTTACGCCACAAATAAATTTTAAAAATATATACTTATAAGTTTTTTTCTTTCCCAGGAAAGGCTCAAAGCTCTATGTGTATTATAAAATACGTGAGACGGAAATCGCCCTGAGTCGTAACCAAGTTTTGACGCAATATTTCGATATCTGACGCGGTAATAGGTGTCAGTAAGTGGTATTTAAATAATTTTTCGGGTTACTATGCTTAGCTGTGCGGCTTGTGGCACTTCCCTAACTGCCAAAACTAAAATGTTTGAGGATAATAATCCATCGGTAAGTAATTTTTCAATTTAAATTAACTTTTGAGGCCATGCACCAAAGTGGCATAGGCGTTTGTGTAGGTACCTACTTCTTCAAAATTGGAAATTTAAAATTAGAATTGCTGTATGATCAAGGATTCCTAAACTTAAAGACATAAAAGTAACTATGTTGAAGGGAAAATGAGAGCCGAGAATTATTTTGATTACTGGGTTATAGACCTACAACGGTTTTCTAAGGTTTTTCTTTTGTAGCGAACTGCGCTGTTAAAGCAATGTTCATAACGAGAGATTTCCAAGATTGCACTAAAATAATTATAATAATAGTTTTAGGATAATTGATAAGATTTAGACATGATGTTTTAGAGTCAAATGTGGTCATGCTCGAAGAATTACACGAGTAGGAGAGTTATAAACTATAATAACTGGTATTAACGAATTAAATGGATATTGATTGAGTTAATCAATTGTTGGTTTTATTTATTCAAGGTTTTATCCTGTTTATTAATTAAAGGTATTCCATAAGTGAATGATCTTCTAGACGGTGGTAGTTAAATAAATGTCTATCATTTAGGCAACATTTAAATAATGAATGTTTCGTAAATGAATCTTTAAGGTTATTGTTTCCATTAAATAACTACTAAGATGTACTTGCAGTGTGTGAGACAGATCTAGATGTCCTACTTTAGTAGTAATTAAATTTATTAGTAATCAAATTAAAAATAAACAAAATGTGCATTAAGTAATCTCAATGGTGCATTTCAATCAAGGTGCCAGATATAGGAAGCCCATACCCTTGGGCTTTCACGTAAATCACCCGAACTGCTAATTCGAAAACAGCAAAATTTTAATCCGTTTACCAGATAGGTAAATTCGGCTCTTTCAAGGCTATCAAACAACAGGCTAACAATAGTATTGCACTAGCATACATCTAAATAAATTACCAACGCAAATTGTAGAATTTAATTCACTGTATAATATAAATGGTAAATAGTTATTTTATCGTCACTATATTTTTATGTCCCCAATTCGTTTCTCATAATACCGAAGAATTGAATAATTCGTATATATTCTTCAGGCAATGCTTTCCTAGTGTTCTAAAAATAGCTTATTATTAGTATCCATTCATTGTAATTTTTATTTTAGCTATGGCTAATAATTATCAAAAGTATTGAAATTTTCGAAGAAGATATTTGAACAGTATTTGTTTACAACGCTGACACAATATTCAAATGTGTTTGAAATGAGCAAATCCTCAAGTAACCTTTCCATTTCCAATTAATTATCACTTAGTAAACCATTCGCTTATTTGGTAATACCTACCTAATTTTGGGGCCATACTTTGGAACCTCAGACAATAAATATTTTTTATATGTATATTATAAAACAAGTTGGTAAGTAAAATGTTGTGGCACTCGAAAAAAATATTATTCTTTTAAATTTTGAGTAGGTAGGTAATTAACTAAACACTTATGGTGGTAAATGCCCATCCTACCGTCTACAATAAACAATGAAAAGGTTAAGGCGTTGGGTGAAGATTTTTCAGTCAACGGTTAAGGGTAACGTCACAGCCGACTCTAGGAAAAGCCCTGAAGTTGAAAGAGCTGGCAACATGGCTTGCGGGTCTGCGCGGCGTGGCCTGTCACTCCCTGTCAGTTGATTTTACAAGAAATTTACCAGAATTTATTTGTGTAGCGCTATCGTCGCCAGATTGCTACGACGAGGCGGTGTGTCTCTGGGTGGAAACAGACTGCCCGAAGTGCTGGCGACAGCTTTTTTATAAATTTGTTTTGTTGATGAATGAAATGATTACGGGCCAATTGCATAGACAAACTAAAGTACCCTTTAAAATTAAAGGAGCTTATAACAATCCAAACATTGTTTAATATTGTTGCAAAAGTTTATTTACCTAAGTCAAAACATATTTTAGTTGAATGTATTATAAAATTGACCCTAACTGCCATTTCAATCACAAGAGATATTATTCTCCTTCACAACATGCAGTTCTCTGTTCGCTTGTTGTTTGTATTTTTATGAAAATTTAACCATAAGGGAAGATAGGTAATCATCATTTGCCTGACGTCGCACCTTGCGAAAAATTCTCACAAAAATTCGACTTACAACAAAATGTAGTTCCCTCTATTTGATCAAATTTACCATATTATTTGTCGAAAATGTACCTATCCACACCAGGAATCGTACTTACTATAAATACTTATACTTCTGGGTATACATATTTTGTTACTTGTTAGTGCTTTTATTGTCTGTTAAACAAACGTACCTACTTACTTAGGTACCCAATTATTGAAACAAAGGGCACAAATGTATCTAATTATAATTAAAAAGAGGGTTGAACATTTATTAGAAAAGATAAACTGAGCCATAAAGTGCAGACTGCTCTAGACTGCATAGACCCGTTGAACCGTCCCGCTGCGGCGTTGCCACATGTTTATACAGGGCTTGTAAGTTTGATAAGGTTGTGGTAACGTCACAAGTTATTTAGATGTAGTCCAGGGACAGTATGTCAGTTTCTGACGTTTAGAATGTCCCATATTTTAAACATCGCAGCTTTATTACATTTTACGTTCATTTTACGGTAATAAATTCCCTTTATTTGGCAGTTTTGTCATATTAACACCGTTTTTATAGGTAGATTTGTTATTTATTTATAAATAACTTGTGCTTGGTCGGCAGGAGCCTAGCAACAAAGGCGAAGATAGTACATAATCGATGCCCTTGCATTACTTCGGTGTTTTTTTTATCTATAAGTAACTCGTTACTGTTATTTTAATTGGAGAGCTGATAAGAAATTAGTTTTCGAAAAAGTAGTTGGTTTTGATATTTGATTAAAATGTTTGGAACCTACTTTCGGGATACCTTATACTACATAGACAATTCAATTGTGCGATAGGTTATACCTACTGAACACAGCCCGACGATCATACATTAAGATGAAAGGATCCTGCTGACACAATAAGCAGTTTACAAGATCTAAGATTAAAATTGATCTACTTATTATGCAGAGATCATTTTGCTCGAACTGCGAACACGACTACCCATTTGCTAACCATTATGCGCTTGGCAGTTATCGTTCGGTTTGATTTAGATACCGGAAGAATACCTATAGCATCCTTAGGTAAATGATGATTCCTTTTCTTCGAATTGTTTTGTCTGATTTGGACAAAGCGGAAAGTCGAATAGCACATGGCAATTGCCAATTACAATGGCAATTTGTATGATTAAAAAGAAAGAAGATATGCGGTAATGTCACGTAGGTACAGTAAAGCCGAATTTTCCGTGGAGGTACCACACAATTATTTATATCCTGACCGAAAACCGAAAACAGGACAAAAACAATTACAGAAAACCAGTTGGTTTTCGCTGAAGGAATTATGGTCATATTGTAATGTTAATTTCAGCATTTAAACCGTTTTAGCAAGGATGCGCTTTCTGTTGACTCCCACGACGTAACATTAAATTCACTTTCTACGATAAATAAAAGAAAACAGATCCGTAAATACTCGTCAATGTTCAATTATTGGAATTTTAGTTAATTCACGTACCTATATTTTTTCACACCCCTTATTTTCTATAATTTTGAGGTCAGGAATAAAGTTTCAGATAAAAGTTGTAGACGCCAAAGCAAACTTTTTTCAGCGTGTACCTATTTACTTTTATACAGGGTGTTCAAAAAAGCGGTGCCAAACCAAACTTATATATTTTTTAATGGAACACTCTGTATATTTTTAAATATTTGAAGTCTGCTCATTGTTAATGATGTACACATGTAATATGTTTGTTTCGAGCGTGTGGAAAATATTCGACCTTAAAACTTCCAATTTTGCACAATTATTAGAACGAAAGTTCTAATAATAATAATAACAGTAGTTATTATAATAATAAAAGCATTATTTAGCACTTATTTACATAATGTAAACTATACACATATCATTTTATTTTTTTATTCTAATTTTTTTCTATTCTAACGGAATTTAAGTTATATTATTTAAATTAACAAAAAGCTACTTCTTCTTCAATGTAACTTATTAATTTTGTTATAAATTTTGCAAAACTTTTAATCGTTTTATTGGCCGCTCATTAAAATATTTAAATCTTTTATATAACAACTGATTTGACCCAAAATGTGTACTAAATTTATTTAAAACCAAGTCTTCCACATTTGACTTTGCTATTACTTTCAAATAAATATTTTTCTGAAATTTTCGCACTTGAGTTATTAAATATAAATTAGGTACTACAAGATAGATGCCTACCTATCCTACTCTATTAAAAGTACCTATGTACCTACAGGGTGGCTCATGATAAATTTCAAACAATAAATCTGACGAAGTTTATTAATTATTTACTATTTAAAATTTCTCATTTCCCTTCTTAATTTTTTCTGAAATCTTAAAATAGCCCATTTTGTTTTCCAAAGCGTGAATATACTTGCAAACTGTCAATAATTATTAATTTAATTTGGCATTTGTCTTCCATGGCAACCTATGACCCAAGGAGTAATCCCCCACAAAAAACGCTCAGTTCTGAACGAACGGTTGGAGCGAACCAATGACGTCAGAACCTATATAGACAGGTTTGTTTTGATAAACGCTTGACGCCCAGAACTAATCACAATCTAAGCGCTCCATTAAATTATTCCGAAAATGTCGCGAGATCGTCAGAAATTGCCCCTTTTTGTCGAGCCGTAGCGAACTTATTTCGACTCTGGGCTCGGAGGCTGGTGTCGTTAGACCATCCCCCGAGTCTTCAGGTGAGGTTCCGATGCTTCCGGCGCCCCCAAACAAGAAAAAACATGCGATATCTAAGTGTGATTCTGGAGGAACTATAACCGGGAATCACCGGGTGTATAGTTGGTTGATGGTTGACTTTCTGTCTTTGTTTGTAGCATGTTTTTAGAGTAGTTTGAATGGATATATTTAATCTTGGAGTCAAAATAAAGGGCCTTTTAACAATGGGGCACCACGTCTATAGGTTTTGACGTCATTGGAGCGAACATATTATTATATTATATATACCTAGTTGGAATCGGAAAAATGCGTAGAATTCAATAATCCAAAAATATACAAAGATACAAGATATTAAAGGTGTTCCTTTAAAAAACCCTAAGTTATGTCTGCCACGGCTTTCTAGAACACACTGTATAACGTCCAATAGCGCCACAAAAAACTTTGTATTAGTATCTAAAAATTGAGTAAAAAAACTTTTTTCTAACCTCAAAAACTAACAAGTTAAAGGGGGTGTCAATTTATGTATAGTGAGCCACTACAACAAAGCCCAATATTGTTTTCGAGAACGAACAACAATTTGCTACTACACAATATCCTACTGTTAAATAATAAATCTGGTAATAATAATTGTTACACCTCCAACCTCCGTTCTCTAGGAACTGGAACTGGTATTTTTCTGCATAACTGCGATGGCTTACATTCTAACGTTGCCTTAATCACACACATATAGAAATAGGATGCTACTTGTTGCTCTGAAAAAACGCGAATCCACACACACATTGCGCATATAGCATCAATGCAATGAAATGAAAGGAAAAGCACATCTGCCTTGGCTCATCACTTTCATCAAATATTACGCTCATCATGGCAAGGCCATAGCCGTACTAGGAAATATAACTCCAAAATATATTTTCCAAAACGTTCCTACAATACAAGGAACAAGGAACCTACCTCATGACAAGAATATGGAATGAGAACTCTGGAAGGAGACATATAAATATTTCCCCTCTTCTTAAAAAATAAAAATAAAAAAGTAGCCATAACCGGGATTTGAACCCAGGACCTCTCGCACGCAAAACAAGAATCATGCCCCTATATAGTCCATTGAGGTCAGATGAATCTTTTACTTAACTAGCCGTATACAAATGCATTAGCATGCTTAAATGTTAAAGTCCATTTGACAACTGTCATTTGGGTTGAGCTTTCTGTTCTGAATATGTTCTTTTGTGCTAACAGATATTTAGCGATCAATGTGTTAACTGAAAACATATCTTCTATTCCCATATTAATTTTGGTAATGTGAAGAAGTTATGGGGTTATCAGTTTTAGCTGCCACAATATTGGTTTAGCGTTAACTAGGACATAACTAATAGAGAATTACAAATGGTTTCTAGATGGAAAAATTGTATGACAGCACCTGTCAGCAGTTTTTTGAGTTTACCCGCGGCAAAACTTGACAGCTGTTGTATAATAGGTAGTATGTTTTGTAAGCTATGTGTAAGCAGAATAATCTGGTACTCATGAAATAGTCTTGTCAAATACCATTCGGGCATCTAATTTTTCCTGTGAAAAAAAATCCAAAAAAAAACACAATGCTAACTAATATTTTTTTAACAAAATGCATTCGTGAAGGTGCAAAAATCCTCGTCTTCGAATCGGATTTTTGTTGCCACCAGCACTCATGCTTCTCTTACTTAGCAACGCGTTTTTTCGTTATCTTTTTCGGAAAAATTAGATGCCCTTATGATATTACTTACGAAAATACCACTATTGGTATTATCGCTGAAATAATCACCTGATTGGTTAGTATTTCAAAAATTATGTTATTTCATTGGTTGATATAGTCGGACCCTGTATTCTAATAAAATTCTGATTTTCTACGCTACTGGCTTTTAAGTAGCCATAGACAAACCACAGAGAGTCGGCAAGATTCCCATAGCAAAACACAAAGAAGACACCGTAATATCTTACTTTCATCCCAGGACTAACGTTAAGACCGTCTAAGATGAAAGATATGCGACCAGCTTATTTATATACCTGTTTATTTAGCTTATGATTTAATCTCAGGTATAGAAATTTGCGATCTTACTCGTTAGCGGTGGCTTTTCATTTCGGTGAAATGTTTAGATAATTGATTTTCGACAGATGTAATCTGTAACCCATTCGTATTGGTGGGTATGTTGTTAACTGGACAGTAAGCTACGAAGACGTATATCCTTAGAATTAATCGGATAAAATTGTCATATGTAAAAGCAATAATTACACAGACAAAAATATAGTTTCATAATATTTCTTTTCCACAATTACCACTAAAAGTATCATTAACGCATGCTTTCAGTAAAATGTCATTTTATGACACTGGTGTTAAAACTAAATCACTTTTAACAAGTGGTGGATTATAATGAAGCTTTATGTAACCGGACTAAAATATTAACAGCTCTTTCTGACCTATTGAATCAAGTTAATGATTTTTAATTTTTTTTACCTACCCTGTATGCTGTTTAAATTGCAACCATTCTAAGTGAACCTAATATGATTATTGCACATGCATCAACTTTCTGCAATATCTGTATTTTGCTTGTGCAGTTAACAAAAAAGTCCCATATGTTGCACTCTTAAATGACCACACTGTATATATATTGTTCAAACCAGAAAAATGCATATATTTCTAAAATCGAGAAATCTTCGAAACGTGACATTAATTTGTTTTTTTTTAAATCGCAAGGAAATTTTGTACAATTTCATATTTACATTTTTTCCCAAACTTAAAACAAAAAAGGTAAGGGGCGTAGAATGTTTTATGTGAGTAAGCCCGTACTTTGCCAAAAAAATGCAAGTGTAATTTTTCAAAAGAAATAATTTCATTTCATTTAAAAATACAGCAATTATCGAAACATGAAATTTGTCATTAAACTGTGACAGATATGCAAAAAATGCAATTTTACAATTTTTGTTCAGAATAACAAAGCTATAATAAGACAGAGGGTTACATCCTTTTTATGTTTGAAACGAAATTTATTTTCTTAATCAGAATGAAACTGAATAACCCTGTATAGGATCAAACAAAAGGTTCGATACAAATCCATTGCGTGAACAATACTCGAAATAAATCATCCTAAAGATGGACATCACCCCAATTGACCCCATATTAACATTTCCTGTTGCAATGCTGGAGGCAAAATAATCGAAGACAACATCCACAATAACCTCCCATTATGCAGGAACCTTTTCTGTACTTCCGAATGATTAAAACAGCATGTACTATTATAATCCTTGTTGCGGGCACGACGGATCGTAAAAAATCACGATCGCCCCATAGACATAAGTCCGCCATTCCAATAGAGCAAATAGAAAGTAACCGATCGTCCGTTTCCCAATTATTATTATATTCCTAAAGTGCTTTCTCAGATTTTCGAGGTGATCTTGACCCTTGGCATGTCGCGGGCAGCCACGACCCAGAGGTCTGAAGTGCTTTCACCGAGTTCGCCAAATACCATGTGCAAAGTCATATAGGAGCCATACCTATACCACTAGCTTCTGTGTTTAATATGAAATGATCTTTCAATAATCGGTATTTTAAAAGATTATCACTGGATGGGCAATACACGTATTTCTATATTTTGGGTTTAATCATATGATAGGAGACACCTCACTGGGAATAATTACCAACAGCCCAAATCAAATTTGCAATATATTTTCTAATAATATTTTAAAATTTATATTTTTTATCCAGTAGCTGACACAGTGATTTTTGACTAGACCCTTAGCGTTAATCTGATATAAACCCAAAACCTGACACCCTACAAAAATTGTCACAACAATTATATAGAAATGTTTATTTATTTGTAGATTCTCATTTCTGGAACATATAGTAACTTATTCTTGAGTAGAAAACTTTGTCACAGTTGTTATTAAAAATAACGTTCGCTTTTATTTGCCTATTTCTTTTATTTTTCTATGATAATGTTGATTCTCGTAAATATATTCCCATTTAATTTAGCTCCAACTGTTTTTTTCTCATTTAATATTTTCTATCTGTTTTCTATTTATTGTTCTTCTCTCCCTTCCCCCTTTCCTTCTCCTTATCTTTCTCTTTTTTTTTCCTAAAAATACTGTCTTTTCTCTTCCCCTGAAATGACAGACGGCATACATTCTCTATATAGAGTCATTTCTTAACTATACATCTTTGAACCTATTTTGAATACCTAATTGAATTTAATTTGACATGGTAAACTTGTAAAGATCGTAATAGTAGTTACCTATTGGTCGTGTTCAGAGCTTTCGACAACAAGAATACATGGTTCAATAGCTGCGACACATTGTTTAGCCAATGGCTGACAGAGGTGTCAGGCATAGGAAATATTTAACCCACTGACTCGAAATTTGTACACCATTATAAGGTTTATTGTTAAAGACTTTAGAGATCATTTTTGCATAACTTGTGATGTTCCAAGTGGCTGACACCTATGTCAGTCATTGGCTTAGCATAAACATAATATAAGCCAATAATAGCTGACACCCCAACCAAAATTTTCAAAAACTTGAAATAGATCTAAATTAATATCTTACCTTGTTTGCTTAGAAGTATATAAGCCACAAAAATTAAGACAGTTGAACAATCTACACTAAAAACACGTAAGTACACACTATTTTTTACAAAGCTGAACTAAACAATTTCGCTAAGAAAGCACAATGAATATAACCTTTATAAATTGACAAGTTACTAAAAAAAGAATAGAGAACCCAAGATAACTAACTTAGGAACATACATAACTCATAACTGTTACTTCTACCAACATATTTCAATAGAATGGATTCATTAGCTTATTTTTCAATTAAATAAAACATATCAGGTTTAGGTAATGTGTCGAGCACTGGTACGTTTACGTTATGGTATTATATCATAATTTTGACTATTGTTTAAGGCATTCTTGGACACTTATTCTGTAGTACCATTGAGTGAGGGAATAATTCATTCAACGGTAGTACCCTTGGTATAAAATCATGACAGCTAATGCAATTATTATTTATTCAGTAGGTAACAAAATAAATATATCTATATGGTCTCAATATACTCTCATCTCACTACT
The DNA here is from genome assembly GCA_963920635.1 of Pseudeuparius sepicola. Classification (NCBI taxonomy): domain Eukaryota; kingdom Metazoa; phylum Arthropoda; class Insecta; order Coleoptera; family Anthribidae; genus Pseudeuparius; species Pseudeuparius sepicola. The sequence continues at coordinate 22,255,373 of OY987308.1, forward strand.
GTTCTTGTGCTTAGGTAAGTATCTAAGTATCACTCAGTGTTATCATACTCGTTAACATATTCGGTATACTTATCAAGGGTCTTTTTCGATGTATGTACCTACCCACTGGAATTAAAAAAAAACTAAAAATAAAAGGTGTTAATAAAAGAACATTTTTATTATACGTTGTATTCGAATGGGATTTTTCAATTTATGTTTGGCTTGAAAAATTATATACCTACTATTGTATGTTATACATTATACAATACATAAAGAAGTGAAAACTGAATGAAAATGTCAGAGAAAAATAAGGTTTAGTAAGCAAAGGGTAGATACTAGAAAATAGCTTATATTCTTCTCAAAATTTAACGTTCAACAACAAAAACGAATACCTAAGCAATTTAAAATGAGCAACAATATGCATTTGCTTCTTCTTTCTCGTTTTTTATACGACCATTCGGTGAAAGCCTTAACCACATATTGCCCATCTAATATTATGTTTATTAATAGAGTGCATCATCTGTATTAGAAATTTTTTGTAACCTGTGTCAATAAACTTTGAATCTGCAGAGAGAGACATTGCGTAATTCCCGTTACATATTCATAACGTCAAGAATCTTCCAAATAAGATGCGTTATCGAAATGGTAACGGACCAAGGCCTTGGCCATTCAATAACAACCTGCTTTGAAATGTTAAATGTACCTATGCGGTGCACTTCCTTTGTAATTAGTCATGATATTCGGATTAGAGCAGCTCTTCGCCTATTTTTATGCCATTATTTGTTTAATATCCGAAGAAGGTTAATTTGTTTTGATGGTCCCGAAGATTGTATCTTAAAAATCAATATTTGTTCATTTCATGATTTCATAATTGGGATTTACGATAACTGCCTAATGGAAACTTGTTTGTTATTTTTATCGTTGATTTTTTAAAGGTGTTGCCTCCGGTACAGTGTGTAATAAATGTTCAATACTTTTATTTGGACAATAATTATAATTAGATGCATTAGTGAATTTCTCTTTAGTAACGTTTGATCTCAATCCAGACCAAAACAATAGCATTTAGGTATAATTTTCCGAAAAATATAAACAAGAGACAATTAAATGTTGTAGCGGCGTTGCATTAAACGCGTTCTTAGCCAATATCACAAAAATGTTAAAAATGACTTGCATGTAATTTGAAATATTGGTATTTATTTGCAGATAATTTCCCAAATATAAAGCTAGTGTCAAGTGCTGAAATATATTTTTTATTATACTTCTTTGAAAACACCTTATTTTCATCTGTTTTAGCAATAATGAAAGATGGGGTTTTTCGGGCTAGCGCACGGAAACAGCGCATGGAAAAACTTTCCGTGCGCTCAATAAAAATACCGAATATATGGTTTTAAAATAGAAATATACAGCAAAGTAAACTAAGTTTAAGAAACTCTATAATATGCTCTCTGATATTTAACATGTACCTATTTTGTATTTTAATTCGTAAGTGTTCAATATTTAGATACATTTCTGTAATCTTTTTGACGTTTTATTCACCTTATCTGACAATAACAAATTTACAACAAAACACCTTTGAAATAATTTGAGAGTAACCATGGAAACGCATCATACATACCAAACACTATATTGTCTGCATTGTTTATTTTTTGTCATTTAAATTTATTATAACATGCCGATAAAATGTTTTAAGTTTCCGTTTTCAAAGAAGTATAATAAAATATATCGTTCATTACAAGTCCAGAAATAGATTTTTCCGTGCTTGCATGACTTCCCGTGTTCGGCTGCGCCTCACACGGGAATTTGTCACACGCGCACGGAAAAATCTTTATTTCCAGACTCGTAAAGAAATATACTATATTTGCGGCGATTTCGAATCAAGCAAAATAAAACAAATAATGCACCCCCCATGGGAACCAGCCCATATTTTATGAAACTATCATTATCAATTAAGAAATTTTCAATAAAAACGATGTTAAAAAATTATCATATTGGTCCTATTTACAAACAAAACAATGCACTTTATCATACTAAAAGATAGAATGAATTTAAAGAAGTTATGCCGAGAAAAAATAAAGTTTTAGGGCATCTTTCAAAGGTAGCTTGTTAAATATTTGCCTGTGAACGAAATCCCGGGCTCTTGCTTTTCACTTCTGATTTTGCAACCAAACGCTGAACAATTCACCATCGTCAGAGTATATTTTCCCCTTAATCACTGTTTATTTTTAATTCACAAATTCACGAAATTAACTCACAAGTACTCGCTTTGTCTGCCACATATAAAATGGCCGCCTTTCAAAACACGGCAGGGTAGGCAGGCGCGGTACCCCTCTCTTATTAATCATTTACTGCCCTACTCTGCCATCGAAGTCTCCTGTGCGGGTTCGTCGTCTAACTCGCGATTGAAGTCTCTCTAGAAAAATTGCTAAAAAAAGTTGCGTTGACCTCAACATTGTTAAATAAAAGGTAATCAACGCCGACACTAATGCAACAGCTTACTACTAGCCGTTACGGATGAGTGAAAATAGTAAAAGTATTACGAATGCATTTCCATCCGCATCTTGCTGAAACATCTGTATAAGGAATGCGCATCTTTTCCCAGAGGCACGATCTTAGCGGGACTGAAAGGGGCCCAGAATGTACAGGGTACTTCGAAGACTATGCTATTTTACATTTAGGACTTTAAAATGAAGAGATGTTGTGCCACTCGAAAATGTATCGCAAGTATCTTCGATGTGTCTTGTAAGTAACAATAGTAATCTACAGTGTTATTGCAGTCTATTATTTGACCAACGATTTTGGAATAAAATAATGCGAAGGAAATGAAGAAACTTACAAGAGAATAAACAAAGACCCTACAACTTTAATAGAAACTAAATATACAAAACGTTGTATAAATACAGCGAACAAATGACACAGAGGTAAAGGACACTCTTAACTCCGCATCATTCAAAACCTCCACACTTATGTGGTTTACCCAAAATACACAAAACTAAATATTCCTCCGCGTCCCATTGCAAGGTCAATAAATTCATCATTGTCATTCGTTAGCAAAATATTTACTTATACTTATCAGAAACAGTAATCATTTTTTAGAAAAAAATTATGGAACATCAATTTCTGGATCATTATATATAAGCTAGCTTTGATGTGGTTACCTAGTTTTTTTACAATTTTTTGTCCCTGTTGACAAATCATTGAATATTTTATCAGACTTTAGTAGAAAGGACAAATTTGAATATAGATGCAATATTAGAACTAACAACACTATGTGTGAAAACCACATATTTTCAACTGGGAAATGAATTTTACCAGTAGGAATTTGGAATGTCTATGTGGTGCCTTCGTAAGCAATAATTTATTCATGGAAGATTGTGGACAAAATGAGTTGACTAGATATGTTCACCAACCTAATGTTTGGTAGAGATTGTAGATGACATATATTTGTTATATGGGAACATGGAGTAGATGATTTAAATTCATTATTAAATTTTATAAACTCGCAAGTACCTTCTATGAAGTTTACCTTAGACATTGAAAATAATAATCAATTACCTTTCTTAGATGTTTCTATACTGAAATCAGATTGTATAGAAACTAGTGTCTATAGAAAACCAACACACTCTAATAGATATCTCCATTTTAACTCCAATCATCATATTAGTGTTAAAAAAGGAGTAATTAAAAGTTTGTATGACAGGGCTAAAGAGATTTGTTCTAATAACACAAAATTTGAGGAGGAAATTAAACATATAAAACATGTTCTTGAGAAGAATAGTTATCCTATTGAATTTGTTGAGCAAGTGAGAAAGATTTATTCTCCTCAAGCTCAGAAAACAAAGTTGTAGTTATTTTTTTAATTAAACGTTCAAAATTTCCTTCATTTACTGTTAAGAATTTATGAATTTTCCACGCAACTTGACAAAGTTGTCTTTTAATCACTTTGGTGGCGAAAAACCAAATTAAAAATTAATTAAAATAATGTAACTTTTTGAAGTTTGCAAACAAGATAAAATACTCGAACTAGATACCATTGTCTTTCGTATCTCTGGTCGTTTTCAAGTGAGAATGTGTGTTTCAAACCTATAAATTTATTCCACGATATATAAGTTTCTAATTTTTAAACGTGGTAATATGCACAAAGGACAGTAACTCGAGTTTCCCTATTGAGGCAATCGCCCGTGAATCCAACAAAGCGTTAACCGATTTTTTTTTGTCTTAATTTGAATAACAAAACTAATTACATGGCTTTGCATGTACATATTTAGGCAATTATGAAAAATATTAAGCAATTGTTAATTTATAACCTTAACACTTATAACTTTAACTATATGCTTACAAGAGGTTAAATTACCCACATTATACATATAAACCTTTTCAGAAGTTGACATTTATTGTGTTACAAAGAAGCATCTATCTACCTAGATAATATAAGTTTTGCGCAAGTCTTATCGAACTTAATATTAATAAACAATGAATGGTTCGGTGTGTTATTTAATTTCTGCATCAGTCTTAATGACATGCAATTATTACGCATCAATGTAATGTAGTGCATTGGCTAATGTATTGCATTGCATCCATAACACATTCCACATTATGCTCTTCAAGATGGAGCATAGATACATAAATGAGGCTTCATTATAGTCCTCCAGTATTCACAATAAGTTATTCGTAAATCAAAATTTCGAAATCTACGTTTATATATGAAAAGAATCAAAAATCGATTTTTCTTGTTTGGTTTTAACTGAATACGTAACGGGAATTTACGCAATATATTTGTTGCTCTTACAATTAAGTAAGATGCTTTAGTTAACGCTAAATAGCATAATGTATTCTCCACGAACATCGGAACGTCGCTGAACAAGGCAGCAATTTGTTTTAGAGCTTCTTAAGTAGGTATCCTGTAAGTGAAGAAAGTCCAAATTTTCAGAAGATGTCTCGTAACATATCTGTAAGTACGTGATGTCAATTCTTCCAAGGAGAAAATTCCTCGTTAATTTCTTTAAAAGGAGAGTAAAAAGGTTAAGCCATGAACGTGACAAAATAAATTAACAGGAAGTGATGACATCAAACAAGCACGGCTATAATAGTATGTCGCACTTTTTTTTACTAAATTTTAAGGAACACAAATTAATAGAGGCAGTAATCCTCATTTTTTGTGAAATCGGTACCCACAATACAGGCAAAAAAATAAAATTTTAAAATTTCCAATTATGAAGCAGTAGGTATCTACCCAAACGCCTATGCCACTTTGGTGCGTGGCCTCAAAATTTAATTTAAATTACAAAATTACTTATTATTATACACAAGCCGCACTGCTAAGCATAATAAAAATTGTGTCAAAACTTGGTTGCTACTCGATTTCCGTTTCATACAGAGCTTTGACTCCTTCCGGGGATTCTTTATGAAAATGTATAAAGCTAATTTTAACTGCAATTAAAATTTTTGTGGCATTTTAGGTTAATTACCAATAAACTTAGCATTCATCGATGAACGTTCTATAACTTTATGCCACCAATTATTATTTGGTTTTAATTCGAGTTGAAATAACACCTTTCATGGCTTCTATTAAATTAACTTGAGGCTTATTTTGATGTCCGCTATAATTGAAATGTGTAACCGCTTGCTAGGTTTCTGAGGTTTCTGATGATATCACTAAATTGCTTGTGGGTTTCGCAAATACTATATTTTCATATATTTTTCTATATTTTTCTATATTTTTATATATGTTTCTATATTTTCTATATTTTTCTATATTTTTCTATATTTTTATATATGTTTCTATATTTTTCTATATTTTTATATTTTAATTTGGAGACTACTTGAGGCATTTTTATTTCCTTTAACCAGAGTTAGGTACCTACCTTATGGCATTTAAACCAGGAAGTTATTATATAGAGGTATATGCCAAATTCCACGTCTGATGTTTTTTCTTAGCAAAATATTAACTTCAACGCACATTACCTTGCCACATTGTCCTAAATCATCCGTAGCTAACGACTTTACACGCTGGGTAATATACGTATTTTCACAGTCATACTTTCACTGTATAGGTTTCGTCTTCGTGTGTATACAAAAATCGAACCGTCCGTAAAGGTGAAGGTGATGATTACACATTTTTGACGGAACGACAACGGCACAATCGTTCTGGTAAAATGTGAATTGAAGATTGAAGCGCGAATAAAAAATACAGGAAGTTGTAACAAAGAAGTGCGGAGCATTTAACGACAAAAGCAAGGTGTCAATACGCCAGTCAATATATTATTTTAAACTGATTCAGTTCGATCTTTTATCTAGAACCGTTTATTGTTGAAATGTAGCACAACTTTTTACAACTGTCTATTTTTTTATTGTACGGTGTTATTCACGTAATATTCTACCCTCTTAATTTATATGTTTTTTAATTTAGAAAAAAGTTTCTTGAGACACTCTGTATCTCAACAATATGCAGGAAGCAGTCTTATTCTTCGTGAAAAATCCGAAATATTTTATTAAAGATGCATCCAGACATTTGCAAATATCATGGAGCTCAGTCCATAGAGTAAATTATTACTATAAAGATTACGCTATACTACTAGTAGCTACTACTACTACTACTAGACATTATTATTCTATTACTACTCCTACAGTTATTACTATTATAGATTCTATATTGTGGACTGATGAAGCTTTACATGTGGCGTTTTAATAGAAGAAACACTCACTATTGGTCATCAGAAAATACACGACAGTTTAATTCAATTCAACGACAAGGTCGAACTTGAATACCTAAATGTTTGGTATGGTATTTTACAGAATCACATAATTGGTCCATTATTTTGAAGGAACTGGACTAAAATATTTACAGCTCAAATTTCTGATCTATTGAATAAAGTTAATGAATCGAATATTGTTTGGCAACAAGACGGTGCTCCAGCACATAAATCAAATGCTGTCAACAGGCATTTAGATGACACCATCGTAGAGTGGATTGAATCAAATGGAACTATTTTGTGGCCTGCCAAAAGCCCAGACTTGACCCCACTCGATTTCTTTCTGTGGGGCACTATTAGGAGTCTGGAAATAAAGATTTTTCCGCGCGCGCGTGACAAATTCCCGTGTTCGGCTGCGCCTCACACGGGAAGTCATGCAAGCACGGAAAAATCTATTTCTGGACGTGTAATGAACGATATTTTTTATTATACTTCTTTGAAAACGGAAACTTAAAACATTTTATCGGCATATTATAATAAATTTAATTGACAAAAAATAAACAATGCAGACAATAGGTATAGTGTTTGGCATGTATGATGCGTTTCCATGGTTACTCTCAAATTATTTCAAAGGTGTTTTGTTGTAAATTAGTTATTGTCAGATAAGGTGAATAAAACGTCAAAAATATTACAGAAATGTATCTAAATATTGAAACACTTACGAATTAAAATACAAAATAGGTACTTGTTAAATATCAGAGAGCGCATATAGAGTTTCTTAAATTTAGTTTACTTTGCTGTATATTTCTATTTTAAAGCCATATATTCGGTATTTTTATTCAGCGCACGGAAAGTTTTTCCATGCGCTGTTTCCGTGCGCTAGCCCGAAAGACCCCATCTTTCATTATTGCTAAAACAGATGAAAATAAGGTAATTTAAAGGAAGTATAATAAAAAAAATATTTCAGGAGATCAAGACAAGTTTGTTAAGAAGGTATAAGCTCTCTGTGTTACACAACATGGAAGCATTATAGAACACATTCTATAATTTAATTTAATTCATAATAAAGTATCATGTTCCATCCATAAATACCCGTGCCTTGTATTAAGACTAAAATGACAGAAAAAATAAAATAAATCATTGACTTCCGATTTCTTATAGTGAAAAGGTTATGGGAAAATTCGTATTTCTTCATTTTTCTCGACAAATAAATGCCATTACAGGAAGAAGCGCAATGATGTCTATCTGTCCTAATGATCTTGTTGCTTTCTTGTCTTATTAAGAAGGTTCTTATTAAAATGGTTTCAAATCTTCGCTGCGCTTGTGCAACATAATTGCCCTTGCTCTTTCTTGTGAAACCAACTTTAGATGTCCTGCTCTAACGTTTTGATCCCCTTTTCATGATTATTATTATAGAAAGATCAAACACAATTTATCTTCACAGGTGTTGCATTGACAAGGAACTATTAATTATATATTATTTCCTCCCTAACCACGACTTGGCAATATATGTCTCTCTGAGAACCATCCTTTATCTTTGCTATCTATTCCCAGGACTTTAATTGATCTGAACGTAAACAATAATCATCACATTGACCTTTACATTAAATGCATATCCCCCTACAAATTAGTAAATGAAAAAACAACAATAAGCTCGGATAGAGTCACGAGTTCACTACGGTTTTTTTTTCAAAGTTTGACGGCCGAGATGGTGATTGTGAATGTTTGTGTGATTCTGTGGAATCTTCGTTGGACTCCTTGACCTAAACCGGACCGAGATACGCGCTTCCTTCGAGCTAATGGTTCTTTATGGGAACCGATAGTACTTCATTTTATTGGCACATGACCAGTAAGGAATTGCATGCATATTTCAAAATATTCATGACTTACAGATATTGTGCTGATGATGAATGATGATTGTTACCTCGTTTTAAACCCAGTATCTACTTGTAGGTCTTGTCCTCTTTCCTATTAGTTTTTCTGTGTTCTCTATACACTAAGTTATACTTTTTCTGTAGGTACCTATCTATCCCTTTGGGAAATATGAGAAACCCCCAATTGCGTCCATTTTGGGACTCCCTGTAAACCAGGATCATCAGGACCTTCAAAAACTAAAAACAAACCTTTGTAAATAATTTATTTTCAAATGTTAGTAAACAAATGTTACGACAATCTTTAAAAAAATGTAAAAAAATCACGTAACCTTTTCATATTGTTCCTGTGTGTTTTCTTTTAAATGTCAACAATGATTTTTTGAGTTGATGACTTTACAGATGATATTTGAACGTATCCTCACGTTTATTTGTGTGGGTGTCTATTCCTGATATGCTTATAGGATCAACGTAGGTATCTATTAATAGATGTAGATGATAAAGCTTCTTATCCGGTTGTTGTTATTTTTATTAATGATTTTGAGTTAAACTTTTAGACGGTATGAAGCTGGCAGTCACGATATACCTATTTGTAGGATGACTAAGAATTTAAGCGGTTTTATATTATTTATGTCATAATTTATCTATAGGAGGTTTTAAGATACAGACGACATCTTTATTCTTACATCACATCTTGTTCTGAGAAAAATTGTTATGAAAGTTTTGTAAAAAATAACCTTTTTATTTCTTATAAAACATTTACAGGGTGTTAAAGTTTTAAAAAATACGTGGACTTTATTGAATATTTACTATAACTAGTTGAGATAATTAAGTCAAATTTGGTACACGTTATATAACGGCATGGGTTAGCATAAAATCTGTTAATTGTGGCGTAGAAGTGATTAATTAGTACAAATAATTGTTTTTAGAAAAAATAAAATGAATCATCTTGTACAGTAATAAAATGTATCGAATTTTTTATGTAGACTCTAATTAATTGTGAAAAAAACGACCTTTGGTAATTTTTTGAATGTGTCTTGGTTTCATGGCAAATTTAATTTTTTTCAAAAGCATAGCCTTAAATAGGTAGATTTATTGAAAAAAGTTACTTTTCTTGAAATCGGCAGTGAATTGTCTCAAAATCGCCAGTAAAAGCTCAGAAATCGGCACTCAAGTAGCCCATTGTTGTACGATTTTTTTCAATAAGTAGGCCTTGACGAGATGTAAACATCAAACGTCAGACGCGGAGCCATCGCCCGTCAAAAGTGACCAAATATTCAAAAACCTATAGCAGCGCAATCTTTCAGTATAAATATTTTGGAGGCTATGCACAACAGGGAGCAGTTTGGAGTTTCTGTTGAGAAGCGCCGTGCCTCGTCATACTTGACCAAGGTAGAGGGATCGTCAAAGTCAAGCAACGCCGCTCGCAGTCGGTTCATGGACGGGTGATCCTTTATGATTGTTTTTAGCCTAATAATACATTTTTTCCGATTTAAAAGAAATAATATAATAAGGCCTCGGCAACTAAATTCCACATGAGTCATAAAAAGTTGAACTTCAGTGCCTTAGTACATAAATCACTATTAATTAAAGTAAGAAACATTTTTTTTTCTACTTTGAATTTTACTTATGGAGTTAATTTTTCAGAAATATTCTGAAATAATACAAAAAATCTAATTTGCCATTAAACCATAATACATGCAAAAAATACCAGGAGGACATTTTTGTTTACTATTAAAATCATCTGCATTAAAAAATCAATATATTTATTACTACACAAGTTAATCCTTTTTTCTTTCTTCTAAAAATAATTATAGTAATTACCCATTTCTACGCCACTGGTTGTTCAAGGTGTTTAATATTAACAAGTTTTATGCTAACCAGTGCCGTTATAACATTCAATAAAGACCACATATTTTTTAAAATTTTAACACCCTGTAACTTTCTTATGAGGCCTTAAAAAATATAGTTTATACAAGAAAGTGCGGTTATTTTTTTAAGATCTATCACCTGTTACAGGGTGGTCCCTTAAAAGTGAACCACCCATTATAAAAAATGAACCACCCTATATAAATTCATCGTCATTTTGAGAACGGTAGGACGGTAGAAAACGGATTTTGAAAACAGAAAAAAATCCCTTAGCTACAGTGTGACCCATTTGTTTTGGGGTCAGTCTGTAAAAAGTGTATCAATCGTGCGATTTGGCTGATTTTTTTTTTAAATTGTAGAGCTCGATGAACTGCACATTTTGAACAAAAATTGCCTGGTTCGCATAAAATCCAAAGCCTACTATGACCGTTTTTATGAGCAAAATTTTAAGAAACCATATTAGCGTTTTTTTTTGAAAAAATCTGTGTGCGCCAATGGATTGAGCACCCCTCGAAATGGGTATGTACAAAATTTCATCAAAATATTTCAAGTAATAACGATTTTGTAGAAAAATTAAAAATGCAGCCAAGGTACGTCTTTATTTTCAAAAATTCAAAGTTGGCCATGGAAAATAATTGAATTGTTTACTTTTATTAAGTGTCAAACTGTCTAAATTGAGTTCAGAAATTGTTTGTGCTCAATACAATTAATTATCATAATTATGGAATATTTAAGCATAAGAGACAAAATAGAAATTGTGCGACTCGTGGGCGACAACGAGCGCTCGGCAGCAGAAGCTGCGGCCGAATTTAACAATAGACACCCAGGTAGATCAGTGAGTCGAAGTACTGTACAACGTATAAACAATATTTTTGATGAAACTGGATCGATTTCTAAAAATGTATTAAAAACTAGGCAAAATGGACGCCGTGGACTTGTTGAAAATAACAATCAAATTCTGCAATACTTTAGTGACAATCCTCGAAATAGTGTTCGAACGGCTAGTTTAGACCTTCATATACCCAGAGAGAGTATAAGGAGATGTTTGAGACAAAACAAAATAAAACCGTTTAAGCCAAAATTTTTGCACACCCTGGAACCAGGAGATGAGGAGAGAAGATTAGAATTTTGCTATTGGCTGCAAGGTGAATATCTCCATAATGGCAACTTTTTAAATGAAATTTTATTCACCGACGAAGCCACGTTTACTACAAATGGTGTAGTATCAAGTCAAAACTGCCGTCACTGGTCAGCTGAAAATCCAGAGTTTATAATAAATGCAAGGAGACAATATTCACAAAAAATTAACGTTTGGTGTGGAATACTATGCGACAGAATAATTGGCCCATTTTTCTTTGAAGGGAATTTGAATGCGGCTGGCTTCTTGAATTTTCTAGAAATTGAATTTAGAAATGCTTTAGATGAGTTACCATTAAGATACCGTTTAAATTTAAAGTTACAGTTAGATGGCAGTCCTATTCATAATGCTCGTTTAATCAGAAACTGGCTAGATAATAATTTTGAAAACTGTTGGATAGGGCGAAATAGTCCTTTCTGTGAGTGGCCACCGAGATCTCCGGACTTAACTCCTTTAGATTTTTTTCTTTGGGGTACACTTAAGCAAAATGTTTATAAGTCAAGACCCCATAATTTACAAGAACTGCAAGCTAGGATAAACCGTAGTTGTGAGGAAATTACTCCACAGCAAATACGAAATGTAATTTTGAATGTACGCAAGAGGAACGACAAATGCATTGTAGAAAATGGAGGCTTGGTAGAAGTTACAAAAATTTTATAATTTTAATTGTTTTTATGTTTTGTGTTTATAAGCATAAGGTTGTATTATTACAATTCAATTATTTTCCATGGCCAACTTTGAATTTTTGAAAATAAAGACGTACCTTGGCTGCATTTTTAATTTTTCTACAAAATCGTTATTACTTGAAATATTTTGATGAAATTTTGTACATACCCATTTCGAGGGGTGCTCAATCCATTGGCGCACACAGATTTTTTAAAAAAAAAACGCTAATATGGTTTCTTAAAATTTTGCTCATAAAAACGGTCATAGTAGGCTTTGGATTTTATGCGAACCAGGCAATTTTTGTTCAAAATGTGCAGTTCATCGAGCTCTACAATTTAAAAAAAAAATCAGCCAAATCGCACGATTGATACACTTTTTACAGACTGACCCCAAAACAAATGGGTCACACTGTATATTGCACAAATACTATAAATACGAATCTTTCGTCACGTCCGACGTATAGGTACTTAAGTCAAATATTTAAAAGACTTTCTTCTGAAAATGTTAAACCCATTGCACAAGCACCGACAATCTTCGCCATGCCACTATTATAGAACAAACAAAAAATGCGTCCATTAGCGCTCTAGGCCCCGAGGTACATCTAATACCGACAGCAGCGGAATTTCGGACGGATTTTTTTAATTTTTTTCGAACGGGTAATTACGCAGTTATCTAATCAAAGGTATCTATCTAATGGCAAGCATGCGATCTGTCATTTTCGGGAAAGATGTTTCGTTATCTCGAGACTCGATCCCCGGCATAATGCTGAGAAATGTTAAACGGGATATTACGTAGGGAGGCCTGAGAATTTGGCTGTGCTTTTGGACAATAGGCAGTTCTCACTTTCACGGTTTTGGATTTAATTGTTATAGGAATGTTAATGGGAAGTGGTCCATTTTTTCTTATTTTTTTCTTTCGTCGCTAATAACTAAAAAGGGATGATTCATGCCAATGACTTTTTTTAACAGCCACTTATGCGCCCACCAATGTCATTTATTATGCTCAGAACTTTTTTCAGGCAATTATTTTTTCAATTAATTTAAACCACTTTGTAGAAAATTTAATTCTCTACCAGAAAAACTATTCTACAATGTGTCCCGGATAAGAATGAACAGCATGGGGATCTTGCAAACGGAGAGAGATAGAACAACGGTTAAATGGGGGAAAAGTTGCGCAATTTTGAGGTAACAAAATGGTACAAACAGATTCCTAATATTTTTTCGTCTTTTAGTTATTTTGAAGAAAGTAAAATTTTGCGTTTTCGATTTTATTTTTTTCTGAAGTTGTTATCACAGATAAGAAAAAATAAAAACACTTTCTTGTGGCACTTTTTAACGGGCTTTAAGATAGAGTTTTTAGATTTGTTCTACAACATTTCGTTTTTGAGAAACCATCTTCAAGTTTATTTTTTTAAATACGGACCTGTATTTTGTTCAGATATTGAAAGCACTTTTCATTGAAAATACCATGATGTATGACACGAAATATTTTAAAAATATTTTGAGACAATTATACTGAAAATTCCCTTTTTTCCATTCATTGTTTTCTAATGCGTATTTAATAATAAGAAGTATAAATATTAATCAGTATTGTCAACAACATAACTTACAACTTATCTTTCAATCGGAGAACCAAAAAAAAGGATAACAAAGACTAATTAACAGTTACATACGATAATAAAAAGTAAATAAAAATCTTCCACCTCGAAGGCTTTGAAGCAACGAAACCAACCCCTAACTCCCACGGTATTACTTAGTTAATAATTTGTATTATTAGAAATGGAGGGTGATTTTTTAAATGAAGACAAATTTAACATGTTAGCATGTTATATCTTGTGTCACAGTAATAGTGTAAGAGACCGAACGAATGTATTGTTGCAATTAATAAATGGCAAAAGTTATGGGTTTCATTGGCTTAAATCTTTCTTCTCACAATAATTAAAAAAAGCGAAGAATTTACTCCAAAACACAATGCGACACTGTTTGCTGTATACAAAAACAGAGGAAAGCACTAACCAGACAGGGCTGTATTTAAAAATATTAAGTTTTCGAAGTAAAAATAAACTGTAAGTTAAATTGTTGTCAATACTGATTAATATTTAGACTTCTTATTATTAAATACAAGGCCGTAATAGAAAAAAATTAATGAAAAAAAAAAGGAATTTTCAGTATAATTCTCTCAAAACATTTAAAAAATATTTTTATTATACTTCTTTGAAAACACCTTATTTTCATCTATTTTAGCAATAATGAAAGATGGGATTTTTCGGGCTAGCGCACGGAAACATCGCATGGAAAAACTTTCCGTGCGCTGAATAAAAATACCGAATATATGGCTTTAAAATAGAAATATACAGCAAAGTAAACTAAATTTAAGAAACTCTATATGCGCTCTCTGATATTTAACATGTACCTATTTTGTATTTTAATTCGTAAGTGTTTCAATATTTAGATACATTTCTGTAATATTTTTGACGTTTTATTCACCTTATCTGACAATAACTAATTTACAACAAACCACCTTTGAAATAATTTGAGAGTAACCATGGAAACGCATCATACATACCAAACACTATATTGTCTGCATTGTTTATTTTTTGTCAATTAATAATTTATTATAATATGCCGATAAAATGTTTTAAGTTTTAGGTTTCCGTTTTCAAATATAAAAAATAATAATATAATATAATAAAAAATATCGTTCATTACACGTCCAGAAATAGATTTTTCCGTGCTTGCATGACTTCCCGTGTTCGGCTGCGCCTCACACGGGAATTTGTCACGCGCATACGGAAAAATCTTTATTTTCAGACTCGTAATGAAATATAGGTACATCATGGTATTTGCAATGAAAAGTGCTTTCAAAATCTGAAACAACAACAATCTTCACTCTCGGGGATTAAAAGACGCACTTTAATCCCTTGGTATATAATATGCTATTATATATAGCCATTCTGTGTCTTTCTGTAGCTCAGAAATTCAGCGAGTTAATTTCCCATCGTGGCAGGTATATTACTTCAGCGTCTTTCCTTGAATTCTTGCACAGTTTTTTTTGGTTCCCATTATTATTTTAGATCAATTTACTAGGCTGTTATCAAGATCGGCGCAACCTGCCATCGCTAGCTGCTTTCAACCGAGCAAGCAAAACAATATTCCAATTGAATGCGGCTTGTAAAAATTCCCGAAACCGTGAAACTGGAATTCATTAATGAATTCACCACGTTTCGTAGTGCCTATGTAATTAAACGCATAGACCTAATTGTTAGCGGTATTTAATTATCTGTTTTGTTTGAAAAATAAATACTTATACTATAATACCTGTAACACTAAATAACTATTATCAAACTAGCTCAATGAATAAAAATTTTACAAGAATGGTAAGACCTTCGGAATGTCATATTAGGCATTCTTTTAAGAATAAAATGGAAGGCGCCATCGAGTTGGCCATAGCTCAAAATCTTTTTTGTATATCCAAAAGTTGGACCTTGCACACACTATGACAAGTTCTGGAAAATCCATACGAAATTTTGCCAATTTTTCAATATTATCGTAAGTAATATCATAAGGGCAGCTATTTTTTCCGAAAAACACACGTTGTTAAGTAATATTTTAATAAGAAGCATGAGTGCTGGTGGCAACAAAAATCCGAGTCGAAGACGAGGATTTATGCAACCTGCACGAATGCATTTTGTTAAATAGTATATTTCATTACGAGTCTGGAAATAAAGATTTTTCCGTGCGCGCGTGACAAATTCCCGTGTGAGACGCAGCCGAACACGGGGAGTCATGCAAGCACGGAAAAATCTATTTGTGGACGTGTAATGAACGATATTTTTTATTATACTTCTTTGAAAACGGAAACTTAAAACATTTTATCGGCATATTATAATAAATTTAATTGACAAAAAATAAACAATGCAGACAATACAGTGTTTGGTATGTATGTATGTTTCCATGGTTACTCTCAAATTATTTCAAAGGTGCTTTGTTGCAAATTAGTTATTGTCAGATAAGGTGAATAAAACGTCAAAAATATTACAGAAATGTATCTAAATATTGAAACACTTACGAATTAAAATACAAAATAGGTACATGTTAGATATCAGAGAGCATATAGAGTTTCTTAAATTTAGTTTACTTTGCTGTATTTTTCTATTTTAAAGCCATATATTCGGTATTTTTATTCAGCGCACGGAAAGTTTTTCCATGCGCTGTTTCCGTGCGCTAGCCCGAAAAACCCCATCTTTCATTATCGCTAAAACATATGAAAATAAGGTGTTTTCAAAGAAGTATAATAAAAAAAATATTACTTAGCATTGTGTTTTTTTTTATATTTTTTTCACAGGAAAAATTAGATGCCCGAATAGTATTTGACAAGACTATTTCATGAGTAACAGGTTATTCTGCATACACATAGCTTACAAAACATACTACCTATTATACAACAGCTGTCAAGTTTTGCCGCGGGTAAACTCGAAAAAACTGCTGACAGGTGCTGTCATACAGTTTTTCCATCTAGAAACCATTTGTAATTCAAAATTGCGCGTTTGTGATGAAAATTACAACAAAAATTGCACTAAAAAAATTGAGAAAAAATATTTCTAGTTGAAAATTTTCCCACAATTTTTTTAAAGTAAATCCCAGGTCCAACTCACCTCCTCCTGAAAAGGTATCCGGCCGAAAGTAGCCGACACGACCGAAAAATGAAAAAAACGGCGACCGCCAAATTTACGTCATCCGTATACTGGGTGTACCAACCGCGCGACAGGGCTACAGCGTCTTCGGTGGCGGTTCCGAGTGTACTGAAGAACCGTGAAGCCGCGGGTGCCGAAGACGTCTCCGCAGCCACCTCCAACGCCGTGGATCTTCATCCTCGGGGCACGCTACGCCGGGATGCTGACCTTTCACGGCGTCGTCGGCGGTAGACGGAGGACGCTGAAGCTGAAGAATGGCGCTTATAGTTGAGTTAGAACCATCCGCAGAGATACTTACCTCTGTATTTTAGACAAAATTGCCATATCTCCCGAAATAACGTGATATCTAACAAAGATACTTTAATGGCTTTGGCTACAAAACACCGAACAGTTAGTTTTAATAATAATGTAGATGTAAACATCAAACGTCAGACGCGGAGCTATCGCCCGTCAAAAATGACCAAATATTCAAAACCCGGCCAATAAAGACCCATTTAACTTTTCGGACATATTGCGAAATTGTTATCTATAGCAATTTAAATATTTTAGTAGGTTTGAATATCAACCTATTTTTCATGGACATCATGGAGGCTGCACAACAGACAGCAGTCTGGAATTTCTGTTGGGAAGCGCCGTGCCTCGTCACACTTACCTAGGTAGAGCGATCGTCAAAGTCAAGCAACGTAGCGCGCAATCAGTTCATGGACGGGTGATCCCTTATCATTATGTTCTTGTCGATTTAAAAATATATAATATGTATACCGCAGCACTGATGTTCTTTTTATGACTCATATGTGGTTTATTTGCCTCGGCCAGAGGCCTCGGCAACTAAATTCTACATAAGTCATAAAAAGTTCAACTTCAGTGCCTTGGTACATAAATAACTATTAATGGCTTGGCTACAACACCACTTATACAGGGACCGGCAGAAAGTTGGACACAAAAATATTTCGATTAATTTAAATTTCTAGCTTCTAATCGAACCAAATTAAAGTTTAGTAGCAAATTCGCGTGTTATCCGATGATAAGTTGCGCTTGCGGCATTTTATTTTTTTTGTACTACACAGGGTAGTCGAAAAAAATACGAAAAAAGTTAAATTTCTTTTTTTTACTAGGTGGCTGTGACTCTAAATCTAACATCCACCTTTGATTCCAAACAACTTTTGTAAGTAACTTTTTACCGTATTTTAAAAAATAAGGGTACCTACTTTACTCTAGTTATTTTGACATTTTTGAATCTACCTCGTATCCAAAAAGAGGTATTTCAATTTTTATGTGTGCGTTTTGAGTTTGAAATGATGCACCAACTTTTATCACGAATAAAATTTTCTGAGAAATTAATAATAAAAAAGTTTTCCATTTGTGTCCAACTTTCTGCCGGTCACTGTATATATAATGTATATAATAATAAATACAATTTTACTCTCTCTAGCCCTGATGATATTCTAAAACTAAGAACGAAAGCTTGGAATTTATTAAGAATGATGTAGTTTTTGAATAATATATATTTGCTGAAACGACCCATGATTTTCATTTACATAATTGTGACATTTTTACCATAAGGGATAAACATTCTCTTGTAAAATTGCTCTTCAAACATTACTTTATAATTTGGAAATTTGAAATCGATAAAGGTAAAATTGTTTTAATTACGTTGCCTTCAAAGGGTTCAGAAATTATTTAAATAAGAGGCATCAGGTTATGAAATTTAAAGACAGTTTATTTAAACAAAATTCTTTGAATAATGGTATACCACAGGGATATGTTTTGGGACCCATTTTATTTATTATTTATATTAATGACTCAGTAAGTTAAGTATATAAAAAAAAAGTTAAATTCAGATTTTTGTTAATTTTTTGTGTAGGTGATACATTAGATGTTTTGATATTGTTATATTATATTTCGGTAAAGAAACATTTAAAGCAGTTTCATGACTGATAATTATTGTTTCTGTAGACTTAGATCAATCGATTCTACCCCTACTTGTGTTTTATTTGTGGGATAAACTGTATAAGTAGATGCCCTATCGTTGACCATGGTCAAAAACACGAACAAATAAATACCAAGATGGATAGTCGTAACCTTCTACGAACTTCCAGTCACGAATTTCTGATTATTCGACAGCGTAATCCTCGATTTTTGCGATGCTCGTTTTAATTGTCGGTCTATAAGACTTTAACTACCGTTTGTTATTCGTAATTGCACCGTTTTGTTTAGTCCCGAGATGGTATGTATACACAAGGATCTTGCTGATTTTCGGTTTTGCAATGTTAGCAGAGATGATATTACCTACTTATATTTTGTTATATTTAGAAGATTTTCAAAATTCAACTATCGCCGCATTACTAGAATTCTCACTTTTCCTCATCAATATACAGGGTGTAACTTAAGTATGTTAAAAGATTTCAGGGCGATGGTCCTCAGTCAATTCTAAGAAAAAAAGTTCATATACACATGTGTCCAAAAATTCTTCGAATTTGATATAAAGAGTGTCAAAATTCTCTAAAAAATCGTCTTTTCTTTATAACTTATTTATTTGTAGAGCTTTTTTAACCAAATTTGGTAGGTACCTACACATCATATTTGGCTAAGACCCTTTTAAATGTGTTATTTTCAACCTCCATTAAAACATTAAAAGTGAAACGATTTAAAATAGATGGATGAACTTAACAAAAAAATACATATACCTACATCATATACAAGCGTTACGTGTGTGTGGTCAAGACCTGGGAAATACATGAATTCTAATGAAGACAATTTTCACTTCATTAGCAAAACCTTTATGGGGTAAATTAGCGCTTCTCTTAAAATAAATATAAATTCTTGTAGAAAGTTGAGGTAGGTAAGGTGGTAATTTCGTGGATATTTAGATTTAGCCAAGCTCTCGCGGAGTGCCTCAGGGTTCCTTAATGGGACCTTCTACAGGATAATTAAGTAAACAATAAATGAACCATAATGAAAAAAAAATAATTTTTGAAATATTAAACAATCAGGTGATGATTTCAGCGATAATACCACTAGTGGCATTTTCGCTGAAATCCTACTCTCTACCGTTTGTCCTAGCTACGCTAAACCAATAGCTAAAACTGATAACCCGATAACTTCTTCACATTACCAAATTTGATAAAGGACTAGAAGATATGTTTTCAGTTAACAAATTGATCGTTAAATATACAGTCGTGGTATTTTTAGCTTTGGGATTATAATTCGTAACGAAAGGTATTATCAATAATAGACACACCACTTGCCACTTGTTATATGTATATTTACCCCTAATAATATATCAGGTCCTTAATCTTGAACACACTGTAGATAAACCCAATATAACATGAAAATAAGCCTATACAGGGTGTTCAAATATTTAATTAGAACAAATTAGGGCAGAACCACCATCAGTCTATATTTTCTTATAATGTACAGGCATTGTGGTTATAAAATTTTCTTGCTCAAAAGTTCTTAACTAGACATTTTCACGCTTATTTAACACAGAGATGATTATAGAAGACTGACCTCACGATCAGTTGCACAATTTCTACCAATTTACTATGCTTACTTTGATGGATCCGCCTTATAGTAGATGCTCAAAATAATAGTAGGTACCAACAGATCTCTCATCAAATATATACAAATGATCGGCCAAAAGATTTGTTCCTTAGGCTTATAACAATTTTTGTATAGCATTCATAAATTCTATACCAGGCCATAAGCAAAAATAAATGCTAAATAAATAAGATGTAGGTATAAAGTTGATATCTTCCTTATAAAAAACAAAATGCATTATGTCAATTTGTGGGATCTGAATCAGATAAAAATAGATCTTGCATAAAAATCTAATTATTCGCATGAGATAATCATGTACCTACCATGGTATTTTATTATTGGATCATATTTTTATAACTACCTATCTCAATTGTGAAATGTGGTCTTTCTTCCTCAATTTTAATCAAAAATGCGGAAAATGCCCAGAATTAATTAACTACCTACCTAGTAAAGATTCTTCATTCTTCTCGTTATTATTAATTATGTAATTACAGATGGATGTGGACCACTTTTTTGTTCGGAAAGAAAATAATTAATTACTGAAAATTAGAATTACTTTAGTAGATTATATTATTATGTAATTTCACACAACAAATAGTTCAGGGTAGGCAACGAAAAGTAAAATTGCAATTTTTTACTAACTTCCGTTTTTTTCTGGAAGCGACTTTAATTTATAGGTATCTATTTTTAATGAATAATTTGAATATACAGGGTGGGCCACTATTTTGTAGCAGGACATTAACAGTCAATAGAAAAATTTACATAGGTCCGTAAACTCTTCATTTTAAAGATACAAGTTGTTGAAAGTTTAAAAAATATATATCAATTCTATTTTATTATTCCTTGTTAATATAATTTACAATTTTAAGGCTGGCGTACAATCCATTATTTGTGTGTGTTCAGCAAAATGGTTCTTATTTCTTTATTTCTCTAAATTTTCAATTCCTAATTTAAATTATGTTAACAAGAAATAATGTACAACTTATTTAAGTAGTGTTATTAATTAAATGGATGTTCTACCCCAAAATAAGTTCAAATTTATTTTTGAATTTGACAAAATATTAAAAATTTTGTATGCAACCGTGGCAGATACAGAAAAATGTCACGAGGCACTTTCGCTCTCAAACAGGGCCATACTAATTATTTTTTTACCTCAATGGAAGGGGAACCCCACAACATATTGATATTGTTAGTTGCCTAATATGACTTCAAATAAGCTAGCGGGACAAAGTATTTTTTTAATGGCAATAGGTTTATGGATTTTTTTCAAATTTATGACTGGACTGACTGAATAATAGTTATTTTTGTACCAATAAGGCACTGAAGTTCAACTTTTTATGACTCATGTGGAATTTAGTTGCCTCCGGTCAAGGCAAATAAAATTTTTTGAAATCGGAAAAAATGTTTTATTAGGCAAAAAAATAATCATAAGCGATCACTCGTCCACGAACCAACTGCACGCGGCGTTGCTTGACATTGACGATCGCTCTAACCTAGGTCAAGAATGACGAGGCACGGCACTTCTCAACAGAAACTCCAAACTGCTGCCTGTTGTGCAGCCTCCACGAAAAATAGATTGATATTTAAACATACTGAAAGATTATGGTGCTATAGGTAATAATTTCGGAATGTGTACGAAAAGTTAAATGGGCCTTTATTGGCCGGGTTTTATTGACGGGCGATGGCTCCGCGTCTGACGTTTGATGTTTACATCTCGCCAAGGCCTACTTATTGAAAAAATCGTACAATAATGGGCTACTTCAGTGCCGATTTCTGAGCTTTTAATGACAATTTTGAGATACTTCACTGCCGATTTTAAGATTTTTTTTAACATTAACTGTTTCAATCAGTTCATTTGAAATAAAAATCCAGTTTCAAAACAAAAATTGTATTAACGGTATCAAAATTTTATATCTGTATTGTAAAAATATTTTTATAAATAATTCATTCATACACTTTTTCACATTCAGGTTTATCAAAGTCATTTTCACCATCACTTTCTCCCAAATTACTAATACGCAATTGTTTTAAAACAAAATCTGGCAACTTATTACTACTTTCAAACAATTTAGAACCTTTTACTTCTAATATTTCATCGTTTTTAACCCAAAACTGATTACCAATAAGATCCTCATGGAAAGGCATAATGACTATCCTAATTTTATCGTGCACTGGATGCTTAACTTTCTTCCTCAACAATATGGTTCCTTTCTTATATAATTCTGCTTCATTATTATAATTTATATTAAATTCGCTAAACAAAATTTCGTTTTTATCACTGGAAAAAGTCCCGCACAGCCTTTTTTCCGCTTCAGAGTTCGTAAGGCCCCCTTTAAGTACCAGAGCCCAAAACGTGGTATTATATAAATTGTTTATATGGCAGTCTGCTTGTCGCCAACTGAGGTAGTCCCTCAAGTTTTGATCAGAAGGATAAAGAATTATTCTCGAGTCAAAACTTGGTGGATATTTTAGTTTCGCTTCTTGGAAATAGTCCTCCCAGAAGTATGCATAAGATGACGAGAATAAACTGCAAATGTAGGTCATTATCTTGTCTTTTCTCCTGTTATACAAACTCGTATCTTTCCGCAGTACAAAAGAATACTCGTCGCTCTGTCCATACGATATCAAAATATCTTTATATTCACCCATCACGCTAGCTGCAGCTCTGTTCATAAGCCACAAAGCTCTGGGATCGTTGGGTTTGTCAAAATTGTGCTTTTTCGAAAACTTATGGAAGGCTTTGCCATCAATTCTAACTACTATCCAACAATTCGGCAATAGAACATCATCTGTTTCGTAAGTTCTTACATACTCGAACTTGCTTTTTGCCATATTCGATGACACGTTGAAGTCTCTCGTTATAATTTTCAAAATTTTCAGAAATTTCATTTGAAAACAAAAAACATAACCCCAAAACTCGAGATCAAAGTGACAACCACAAAATATACTAGTTAGGATAGGACCACCGAACAAGAACAGGTTAGGCTGGCTCTGCCACTACAAAACACCAAAATTAGGTTGATATACCACCGAAAGCGGTCTGTATCTAGCTTCAGAGATATTCCTTTCCAGTTATTTGAGGGTCTTAAAATACGGGGAAGTACAAAAGATACTTGGAAATGCCTAAATCAAAATTTTATAATATTAGACATTTATATTTTTATTATTTAACAATGCCGTGTCAGTTTGACTATAAATTCTAAAAACTAAAAATATTTGCGGCATGTATTTCATATCATTATTTTAAACTTCAGCCCTCATCAGCCTCAATATTTCCCTTCAAAATACTTAAAAGTAGAAACACTCATAAAGCATTTTGTTTTAATAAGAAATTCACACAAAATTCTAATAACAAAAACAATAATCCAATGTTGTCCAATTGGAAATATAATCTCGAAGACATATTTTGACTAGCGCAGTTGGAATATTCCGGAAGTCATGCACATACACGGTTCAAACAGACCAACCAGGGAACGGCTTCCTCGAACTGGCTTCCCCCACTCCAGAAAATCTGCGCCGAGTATAAAAACAAAATCTGGACCCAGGCCGACTGCATTTGCCCTCCGTTTTGTTGTGAATTTGGAATAGTAATTTGGATTTTATCAATTTGAATCGGTTTTTGTTGATTTTTTTGTCGTTATCGATTGGATTATTCATTAATTAAGTAGTACGTGGTTTGATTTAAACTCGGGAGTGGTTGCTGCTCGCTTTTTGAACGAATAGGTAAGAAAAATTGGGGACAAATAGTTGGGTGTGGCCGCCATTATTAGACATCCTGTTTAGATACGATTTTCAAACATTTTAAAGGTTTTCATCAAAGAAAATGCGCATTATACGGTTCAGATATAACAATAAATTATTAGTTTTTTTGTTAATTTGTTCTTTATTAATTATTTCTAGTAAATTGGGGCTTAAAAGTCGGCAGAAATAATGGCTACCCTTGCTAAACGGCAGTCTCAAATCAAGATGGCTGTCGCATTTTTTCGGTACATTTTGTTTTCTTGCACGATCTATCGAAAAATACGATTTTTTTGTCGTTATCCAGTGGATTATTGACTAATTTAGGAGTGCGTGGTTTGATTTAAACTCGGGAGTGACTGCTGGTGTTTTTTTTTATGAATATAGATTCAATTAGAAAAATTTGCGTGTGGGGCAACCATTTAGTAGACATTCTGCCTTGATATGATAATATACGATTTTCAAACATTTATCAAAGAAAATACACATTATACGCATTGGATTTCATAATAAAATTACAAGGTTTTTGTTATTTTGTTCATTATTAATAATTATTTCTGGTAGTAAGTCCACAGAAATAATGGCTAGGGCTAGGTACCCTTGCTAACGGCAGTCTTAAATCAAGATGGCTGTCGCATTTTTTTGGTATATTTTGTTTTTTTTGCAGGATCTATTGAAAAACACTTATATTTGGGCAGTTTTTTTAGGGGTAATGAGGGTAATGAGTAACTGACTTATTAGAAAAATAATTTGGTATAATTTTTATTGAAAAATTCTAGGTACACTAAACAAACGTTTTTTCTTTTGTATAAAAAACGTCTATTTTATATAAAAAAATTAATTGTGACTAACAAAATAAATGCCTATTTAAGAGCTAAAGCTGCTGTTCTTTTATCTGGACCCAATAATAAAGACAAAAAAATCCGAGAAACCAAACGCCACTATGTATGACCAAATTTCACAATTTCATATTTTCCATTTTCATCATGCTTATTAGGTATTTGGTTATTAAGTACCTACCTAAATTGCAAATGCTTAAATGTTGAAACTGGGGTAGGTATATGTGTAGACGGGGTGATTGAATATTAGATATCTTTTAAAAAAGCGTCAACTTTTTAATGTTGGAGCTACGAAAAGACAATGCAATAATATAGCATTTGATTTGAAATTTTAGAATCGTTTAGGGAAAAGTATGTTATGTTTTGGAGGTACCTATATTAAGGAAAAATTTTAAATATATTTTTCTATAAACAAAGTAGAAAAGTAATTTATTGTAGGAATTTAAATAAATGGAATGACCAATGGATTCTTCAAGTTTAGGAAGAGTCTACAGTTCATATTAATAGAACTACAAGAGATTTTTTTTCTTATCTGAATAAAAATAAAAAATGAGATGACAAAATATACAAATATATACAACAAAATATAGTTTAACGGCTTTTTAACTTTATGAATAATTCTCTAAATATAATAATAATATAAGGTATTTATCTAATCACAATGCCTACCTAATGGAATACAATTTTGAAAGAAAGGATTCTTATATTTTATTTTGTGTACTACCTACCTTTCTATGAATTTTTAAATCGACGATAAGAAACTTTAAGACTTCCCTGTACACCTAGACAAAAAAATCAACTGTCAAAAATCTGTGTCCAGCAATATCCACCTAACTTCACGGTATTTTTGTCTTCATTGTTTTTATGTTTATGTTGAGAGGTTAATTACTATGATAGTTTTGTTGTTCTATGTGGATTTTTTAAAAGTGATATTAATATATTTACTTCAATAAAAATGAACAAAGAACAACAAAAATTATCCTGGCGGAGACCTGCACGACCTGGCAGGCAGCAGAAGCAACAGGACTGGTCGGCACAGAAGAAAATCAGATCGGACAATAATGGGTACTATTATATTTAAAAAGCAAAATATTGTTTATAGGATTCGTCTGCGTTGTTCCATTTAATGTTGGTAGTTGTAGGCATAATAGCAATCAGGTTCTTCTTATAGATATAACAGAAGTTTGTAGCCGCAGCGGCGAATTAATTTGTGGTTTCCGAGTGTTCCTCGCCTGGTTTGTGGAATTTTCTAGACCACTTTCATTAGGGACTTAGTAGCATCTAAACCTATTTTAAGACAATTTGTCATCACTCGGTTAACGCTTCACGTTTTCAACAGTTTTGGCGGACATTGGAGGCGCAGGTACGACCAAAAAATCGACCCCCGCTGCCAGGAGGCCACCCCCGAACTCTTGCGCATCGAAATCGATAATATCTTTAAAGATTTCCTCGCGAATCCCGACCAACTCGAATACGTCTTTCCCCCCGACCTCGACAACTTGCAACGCAAGTACATTCACGCGAAGGCCATAAAGATGAACGTCAGTTCGAAAAGTTACGGGCGGGAGCCGAATCGGCAACTCCACATCAGGAAGAAGGACAAGCAAGTCGCCTCGCGGAAGATCACGATGAAATTGAGTGCCGGCACGCAAGAAGCCCTGCAGAAGTTCAACGAGAGGTACCGGTCCCTGCCGCAGAAGTCCCAGCAGCGTCGAGCCATCAAACGGTACGAAAAAGTCTACGGCAAGTTGCTCGAGTGCCCTCCGGCGGTCCCCAAGCCTGCCCACCCGTCACCCGAGATTGTCAGGATCAGACGATCGCTGCCGATTTTCGAGAGAAGGCAGCTGGTGATCGACGCCATCAAATCCAACCAAATCGTCATCATTTCGAGCGAGACGGGATCGGGGAAGACCACGCAGGTGCCCCAATACATCCTAGAGGATTTGTGCGAGAAAAATATACCGTGTAAAATAGTGTGCACGCAGCCGCGTAGGATTTCAACTGTGGCCGCTGCAGAACGAGTGTCGTACGAACGGGGCGACACGCTCGGCGGTTCGATCGGTTACCACATCCGTCTAGAGCAAAAATCCGGGTTTAACACCAACGTGATATACTGCACGGTCGGGGTTTTCCTCAGAAATCTCATGTGCGGCAGTCAGTGCCTCTCGAACATCACCCATGTGATCATCGACGAGATCCACGAGAGGGACAAACTTTCGGACTTCCTGCTGATCTGCCTGAAGCAGAATCTGGGCCAGTTCCCCCATTTGCGGGTCATCTTGATGTCGGCGACGGTGAACACGAAGAAATTCGAAGAGTATTTCGGGTCGGGAGTGGTGTTGGCCATTCCGGGACGGCAGCATCCCATCGAGACTTACTTCTTGGAAGATACGCTGCACATGCTGCAGTACTCGACTCCGAAAATGAGGGAGGCGGCCGCAAAGGGGCAGGTCGAGAAGCAGCAGGCCCCGTTTAAGGTGAGAAAGTAACACAATTTTCAAAGAGAATTTCGAGAAGAAGTTAGCCAATATGGGTTATTACTGATTATTTTTTTTAACAGGCCAACACTAGCCTTTTTAGGATACTCGAGTTTTCCTAACATAACTTATAGATGTATCTTTCATTTTCTCATTTTTTATTTTATAGAAACAAGATTTGAAATACATAGCTATAATAATCATAATCTAAATTTAATATAAACAATTGATGAATTAATTTAATAACTATCTCATCTGGAATATTGTACAGTATAGTTTACCCTCGAGTTTTCCTAACAAAACTTATAGATGTAGGTATCTTTAATGTTCTCATTTTTTATTTTATAGAAACAAAGTTTAAAATACATCATCTGGAATATTGTACAGTATATATAGTTTACCCTCGAGTTTTCCTAACAAAACTTATACAGGGCCCGCCAAAAAGTTAGAACCATAAGGGAATTTTTTTTATTTTTGAGCTAAGATGAAACTACTCTGGGGCGATCATCTCTGCTTCCAAAAAGATTCGAAATGAGATCATTAAACGTCGTGACGTCATTTGACATACCTGTTAAAAATGACATTTAATTCAATAAATGGCCAAAATACGCTTTATTTGTGATTTTATTGAAAAAAGTTATGTGAAAAAGTTGCTTGAAATTTTATTTTACCCCTATGTGCAAATTTTCAGTCAAAAATTCTAACAATGATATTTTTAATTTTTTTGAAAAAATATGAAAACTAATAAATTTATTTTTTTTCGGTGTGCCATATTTGACTTTAGAATTGTTTGCCTATCATCCAAACGTGATATTTTTTAGTTTAGCTCAACTCAACTAACAAGGAGCAATTATTACATCTGGCAAAACATTGTAACAAAAAATAAATCGTCCAAAATTGCACCTTGTTAGTTGAGTTTTTCTTGAAACTAGCTGATTACGACCCAAAAAGGGTCCATAACTAAAAAAATATCACGTTTAGATGATAGGAAAACAATTCTAAAGTCAAATATGGCACACCGAAAAAAATGAAATTTATTAGTTTTTATTATATTTTTACAAAAAATTAAAAATTTATCATTGTCAGAATTTTCTCTGAAAATTTGCAAATAAGGGTAAAATAAAATTCCAAGCAACTTTTTCAAATAACTTTTTTCGATAAAATCACAAATAAAGCGTATTTTGGCCATTTATTTAATTTAATGTCATTTTTGACAGGTATATCAAATGACGACACGCCATTTAATGATCTCATTTCGAATCTTTTTGGAAGCAGAGATGATGGCCCTCGAGTAGTTTCATCTTAGCCCAAAAATAAAAAAAAATATCTTATGGTTCCAAGTTTTTGGCGGGCACTGTAAATGTATCTTTATCTCATCTGGAATATTGTACGGTTTGAGTTTACCCTTGAGTATTCCTAACAAAACTTATAGATATATCTTTTTATTTTATAGAAACAAAGGTTTAAATAGTATTTCACAAAATAAGAACAAAAAAATGAAAAAGTTTTACCTGATGTGTGAAAAAAGTTATATTTTTTTATTTTTTCCAAATGCAATCTATATATGCAATAAAACCTTTTTAGCCAGTGGTTAAAACCCTACTTATTTTCAAAAATACCGCGGCATATTAAACGTTAAAAATTACTCAGCCTGTTTAATAAACCAGCTTTTCCCATCATTTTCCCCACATTCCCTTTAGGTCCAAAATGTGCCGGACCCACACGCAGTACAGGTGACCCTGCCGGAGGTCGACGCCGCACTGGACGAGTATTTAAACTTTTCCGATAACTACGACTACAAAATTCACTACGAGGAGGCGACCGCCCAGTTGAACATGTTCTTTATCGGGGAAGACATCCCCGTCGACTACAAAAATTCCAAAAGCGGCCTCACGGCCCTCATGATTGCCTCGCATTTAGGCGATAAGGAGTTTGTGAGCCGACTGTGCAATATGGGTGAGTTAAGATTTCTCGGAAAGTTTGATCCCAAATAAATATTGATCTGGCAACGCGGTTTTTAGGTGCTAACTTAGATATTAGCGATGTAATGGGCAGGACCGCGATGGACTATGCCAAAATGAGCGGTAAAAACGATATTATAAAGATTCTCGAGTTTATCCGCGACGAAAATATGCCCGAAGCGTATGAAAATGATTCGGACGAGGCCCATTATCTACTTAAATTGTACGACAAGACTACCCAGGATGACTTTATCGATTACGATCTTATCGTTAGGTTGATCGGTTATATTCACAGAGGGCCAGAAAAGGGGTCAATATTGATCTTCCTACCAGGTAAATTATAGTTTGGTTGTTTTTTGGCAAAATTGACAATTGCACTGTTTTGGTAAATAATTACGTACTACCTGGAGCAACACTGTATTAGAGACCCGTGCATAGCACTGTTTGAAGTGATCGCCACTGGCGCCACACGACAAAACAAATTTACGGTCGTTTAATGTTAAAACACCATTGTTGCAGAATCTTTTAAAAAATAAAAACATGCAAATGTGTCTGTCTGTTACAACGAACTTGATATCCAAAATAAAATATAGAGATGGGTTTACACCGGGTTTTTTCGTATTTGAAAAGGGTGTCAAGGTTTCCACCCTTTTTGGCACCGGGTGTTAAATTATGACACTAGTTTTTGGCATATTTTGATTGGTGACATCTAGACATTTAATTTAATACCAAATACTCATATCTAAAAACTATAAACAACAAAAACATTGCAAGAAGATATAAAAAGTAAAAAATATGTTGCAGGCGAATTATAAATTTAGTCGTTTATCTATTACATTATCCTAAATTAAAATAACGATGTCTAAATATGTAATAAATGAATAAATGTATTCTAAGGCATACAAAAACAAGATTCATCCTGCATTATTAACTTTGATAAACTAGTTAACGAGAAATAAAAAAAAATGTCATCAGTATACAGGGTGAGTCTGAAATAACTGGCATCCTTTTTTGGGTAATAGAGATGGTCATTCTAAACCACTTTTCTTAATAATTTTTTTTCCTAGCGCCGAGATTTTTCTATAATTCATCCCCTCAAAATCCCCTCTATGAAAACAAGGCACTGGCGCCCTGCCAACAACCGAGTAGAAAATGGTAAATCATCAAGTAGTATAGTATTTTGAGACCGAGTTTACGCTATTCGTCAGTGCCGTGTCTTCCTAGAGGGGGCATTTTAGATGGGTAAATTAGAGAAAATTTTCGGCGAAATCGCGTTTCTTCTTTGGTCCAAATCCAACGGCTTTGCTTCTCTTAAAAAATTCCAACCATTCATTTTTGGGTGTCATTAGTTTACACCCTTTGAAACCACCCATTTTTGGGTGCCAAACGTTTCCACCCTTTGAATCCACCCTTTATTTTAAAAATGAAAACAGCCTATGGGTGTCAAAGGTTTGGCACCCATAGGTTGGCACCCATAAAGGGTTTAAACCCATCGATGGGTGTAAACCCAAAACCCATCTCTAACAAAATATTTGTTTGTTATGTCCCTCTAATTTGACAACTTCACATGACGATATTTCCATACATTTTCTTAAGAAAAGCGAGTCTAAAAAGCCAGCAAGAGTATTTGGTACTTTTTGGTTTGAACTGAAGTCCATGGCTAGTTGTAGTGTAAGTAAGCATAAAACGCATTAGATTTTTCAGTTTCTTCTTTATATGGAGGACTATTGGTTCTCTTTGGAGCTATAAACAAAATTTTCTATTTTCATTCTTGCATACGTTACAAAATACTCTTCCAAAATAATATCTATAATTTTCGCTTCTTCAGCTGGTTGATCAGATCATAATTTCAAAATTAATTCTGCAATTCACCTAATGGTCTGTGCAGTGTGCGCATATACCATTTTCTTCCTGTGCATGGAAATTTAATCTTATCACAAAAAAATCTACCTATAAAAGCTGTGTTAATAGGATAAAACTGCTAAATACTGGACACAAAGACAATTCGTTACCGTAAAAAGAAGGCAAATCGAAATAAAGGTGAATATTAAAAATTTGGGACATTTTAAACGTCAGTAACTGACATACCAATAACCACAGAATACCCCCCTGTAACCTATAATAAGTCGCCATTTTTTTCGTCGAGCGGCGCCACCCCAGTCCCTCTACACCAATGAAATATGACGTCATGCTCGGGTCTTTAATATAGTGTCGGTCCGGCTTCAAGTTGCGGCTTTGTTTACTTGAGTTACCTATTTTAATTATATTGTTTATACTTAATTTATAACAAATGGCAATGAAGGCTAAACAATAGTAATTGCCACCCCTCCCCCGCACAAGCATGTTGAGAATTATTATTAATTATTACTATTATAATATAAATTTTTCAATTTAAATTTTTTTGAAGATGATATAAGAAAAAGGGGTACTGTAATCATCTGAATAATTAAATCTATTTTAGAATTACAAACATTATTTATAAACAAATTTGAAAGATGTTAACAGATCTTACGAAAAGTGCTGACTTTAATTTATTTAACTATTTTCTGTACACGTTCTTTTCTTTTGAGTTTTTAAATGTGCAAATTTGGTTAATAGAGTAGTTAAATTATAATATAGTTTATGTATCATGCCCTACAGATTTATCCCATTTTCAAAACACTGTGGTTATTAAATAATGTTGAGAAACAACGGTAGCACCAAACTACAAAATGCTGAAGTACGGTATATGATTTTTTTCAATGTTCTTTAAGGTTACGATGAAATAATGATGTGCAATGACAAAATACTCGATTCGCAAATAGAGCCCGACTCGTACAGGGTGTTCTTCCTCCACAGCTCGATGAATATAAAAGATCAGTATGACGTTTTCAAAAATTTACCATATCAACGTAAATTCATCTTGTCGACCAACATTGCCGAAACGAGCATAACCATCGAAGACGTCGTTTTTGTTATCGACGTTGGCAAAGCTAAAATGAAGGTCTATGACTCTGTAAGTGTTTTTTTTTTCTAATAGTGGCGTACAATTTTTTTTTGTCGATTTCTCTTTTAGTACAATAAATTGTCGGCCTTGCAAACGCAATGGATTTCGCAGGCGTGCAGTAAACAGAGGTCTGGTCGTGCGGGTAGGGTGAGGACGGGCTACTGTTTTAGGTTGTACTCCCGCCAGAGGTTTGAGAATATGGACGTTGAAACTATTCCCGAAATATTAAGGGTCTCTTTGGAGGTAAAGAAAATAATCTTCTTTTAAATGTGCTCAAATTCTCCCCCCTTAGGAACTGTGCCTTCACGCGAAAATCATCGCGCCCCCGGAGCGCTCGATTCACGATTTTCTCGCGCTCGCCCCCGATCCGCCAAGCGCCAATTCGGTAAAAGTCGCCATAGAGCACTTGCAGGCGCTGGGGGCGTTAGACAAAGAAGAAGACCTGACCATGCTGGGCGAATACCTTTCCCAACTGGCCGTCGAACCCAGAATCGGCAAGATGCTGATCTGGGGGGTCATATTCCAATGTTTGGAGCCCATCTTGACGCTTGCCGCCGCCTTGGCGCACAAGTGAGTAGCGGGAACTGTCAAACTTGACGTCGACCGTCATTTTCGACATGGCGCGTCATATACAATGTCAGGGTGTCTACCAACCTGGAAAACCTGGAAATGTCAGGGAATTATTTTTGGTCGGGGAAATCAGGGAAAAGTCAGGGAAATCTATCAAATTACCTGGAAAATTGTGGTTTAATAGATATAAAAATAGGAAATCTTTAATTCTTACAAAAACTAATCAAAATCATATCATATTCATTTTGATTCTACTCCACAGAGATCACATTGTTATTTATTTATATTTGATCCCTGTGCCTACTATACTCCAAAGATAAATACGATTTTACGAAGCTATTTATTTTTGTTTTAAAGGTGTTTATTTTTTATGTTTTTATTTTATTTTGGAGAATGTGTAAAAGATATTTGTTTGTTTTATACGTGATTTTATATTTTTACAATATATCTTGTATCTTTATTTTTTTACAGGGTTTCTCATTGTAAATTGACACCCCCCTTAACTTGCTAGTTTTTGAGGTTAGAACAAAAAGTTTGTGACACTATTGGACCTTATACAGTGTGTTCTAGAAAGCCGTGGCAGACATAACTTATGTTTCTTTAAATGGAACATCTTGTATATTTTTGTTATAGAAGCCTTTTTTTGAGGGATTACTTCTTGGGTCATAGGCTGCCATGAAAGACAAATGCCAAATTATAGTAATAGCTGACAGTTTGCAGTTTGCAAGTATATTCATGCTTTGGAAAACAAAATGGGCTCTTTTAAGATTTCAGGGAAAATGAAGGAGGGAAATTGAGAGAAATAAGAAATTTTAAATAGTAACATAGGTAATAAACTTCGTCAAATTTATTGTTTGTAATTTAATTTTTATTGAAAACGACAACGACATTTAGAAAAATGTAGAAACACTGAAAGTTAGAATTCAGGAAGAAATCCACATATTAAATATACTGAAGCAAATATCAATAAATTCATACGTACTTATATCCTTTTTCTAAATGTTATTGTCGTTTTCAATAAAAATTAAATTTTGAACAATAAATCCAACGAAGTTTATTAACTATGTCACTTCCTATTTAAAATTTCTCATTTCTCTCAATTTCCATTCTTAATTTTCTCTGAAAACTTAAAATAGCCCAAACTGTCAATAATTGTTACTATAATTTGGTCTTTGTCTTCCATGGCAACCTATATGACCCAAGGAGTAATCCCTCACAAAAAAGGCTGTTCTGAACGAACGGTTGGAGCGAACATATAACATATATGCTTCATTGGAATCGGAAAAATGCGTAGAAAATATACAAGGCGTTCCATTATAAAAACAAAAGTTATGTTTGCCACGGCTTTCTAGAACACCCTGTATAAGGTCCAATAGCGTCACAAAAAACGTTGTATTAGTATCTAAAACTTTTGTAACAAAACTTTTTTCTAACCTCAGACACTAGCAAGTTAAGGGGGGTGTCAATTTATACTGTACTTTATTAACCTCGTTAGCAACAGTTTCTGCCGAAAAGTTGAAATTCCAAGCCGCTTTATAACTTTCTTCGAAAACACAATAGGACATAATTTGCACATTTATTTAATTAATGTCAGATGACATCACTAAAACTAATAGCCCGCTTTTGAATTTTTTTGTTAGTAAGCACGATCGTTCAGAGTAATTTCATCCTAGGGGATCTGTTGACTCTTCCATTTTATTTAAATTCGCATATTTATCTCAGTAGGTAGGTATTAGTCAGGGAATTTTTTGCTTTTTGGTCAGGGAAAACCTGGAAAAGTCAGGGAATTTTAAAAACTCGATTTGGTAGACACCCTGAATGTGTCCCGGATAAGAATGAACAGCATGGGGATCTTGCAAACAGCGATAGGTAGAACAACGGTTAAATGGGGGAAAAGTTGCGCAATTTTGAGGTTAATAAAATGGTACAAACAGATTTCTAGAGATGGGAAAGTTCTCACTTCACGAAAATTCCCGGAAAGTTTCCGACAAAAATTTCCGAAACTTTCGGAAAGTTTCCAATTTTCTTTTTTTAATGTTTACTTTAATTAGTCACACTTAGAGCTTTCCAAAAATACCAAATATGTCATATTTTGTATGAAATTTGCTAAAGATATTGCAGAAAAGGTATAATATCACAAAATGTAAAAGGTTTGCTTGGTAATTATTTGTATTTCATGATCATAATTCAAATTTCCACTTTCAGATTTTAAATTATTAGTATTATTAATTAATTACTACTTACAGTAAAAAACGTAGGAAGTTAAGTTTTTTTGTTAAAAAAATACTATTATTTCTTGCAGACTTGGCTGCAAGAAAAATGCCATCTTAATTAAAAAAAAAAAACAGTTATTGGGCGATAACGTTTTTGTTTGAAATTCAACTGTTTTTTTTTCTTGGCGACATTCAATTCCTTGGAAAAACTTCACAAGTTTAGTTTTGAACCACTAATATATCTTAAAAATTACCAAGATACTTAATCACTCGTAACATCTTAATTGCGACACCCTCTACAAAAGTAAACAATAAAATACAAAACTCATAGAACTTATAAAGAGAAAAGATAAAACCAAATATGAAAGAATAATAAATTCACATATTCATATTATCATTATTAAACTTCAGAAATCAAAAAGTCTATAAAATATAATAAAATATATTTGATGTGTGGTCTATAGCACATAGTTCATTACTCTTCTTCTTTTTTGTATTTTTTAGGTTATGTCGTCGATCTTGGCTAAGCATTTATGGCGGCAAATTTAAAATTTCTACATAAATTCCCGGAAACTTTCAGGGAAAGTTTCCTAAACCTTCAAAATGTCTTCCCGGAAAGTTTCCAAAAACGGAAACTTTCCCGACTTGGAAAGTTTCCGTTGCCCATCTCTACAGATTTCTAATGTATTTTTTCGGTTTTGAGTTATTTTGAAAAAAGTAACATTTTGCGTATTCGATTTTATTTTTTTCTGAAGTTATCACAGATAGGAAAAAAAGGAAAATCCTTTCTTATGGCACTTTTTAACGGGCTTTAAGATGGCGTTGTTAGATTTGTTCTACAACATTTCGTTTTTGAGAAACCATCTTCAACTTTATTTTTCTAAATAGGGACCTGGATTTTTTTGCAGATTTTGAAAGTACTTTTCATTGCAAATACCATGATATATGACACAATATATTTTTAAAATGGTCTGAGACAATTTTCCGTTCATTTTTTTTCTATTGCGGCCCTGTCTACATATTAGTCAGTAGTGTCAACAATTTAACTTACAGTTTATTTTTACTTCGAAAACTTATTATTATTTTTAAATACGGCCCTGTCTGTTTAGTGTTTTCCTCTGTTATTGTACAGCAAACAGTGTCGCATTGTGTTTTGGAGTAAATTCTTCGCCTTTTCTAATTGTGAGCAGAAAGCTTTAAGCCAATGAAACCTGTAACTTTTTCCATTTATTAATTGCAACAATACATTTGTTCGGCCTCTACACTATTTCTGTGACGCAAGATATAACATGCTAACATATTAAATTTGTCGTCATTTGAAAAAGCACCCTCCATTTCTAATAATACAAATTATTAACTAAATGATACAGTGGGAGTTATAACAAATGACAAGGGGCTGGTTTCGTTATTTCAAATCCTTCTAGGTGGAGTGTTTTTATTTATTTTTTTTTATTGTATGGGACTGTTATTAGTTTTTGCCGTCCTTTTTTTGGTTCTCCGATTGAAAGATAAGTTGTAAGTTAAATTGTTGACAATACTGATTAATATTTAGACTTCTTATTATTAAATACAGGGCCGCATTAGAAAAAAAAGAATGGAAAAAAAAAGGAATTTTCAGTATAATTACCTCAGAACATTTTAAAAATATATCGTGTCATACACCATGGTATTTGCAATGAAAAGTGCTTTCAAAATCTGCAAAAAATCCAGGTCCGCATTTAAAAAAATAAAGTTGAAGATGGTTTCTCAAAAACGGAATGCTGTAGAACAAATCTAAAAACGCCATCTTAAACCCCGTTAAAAAGTGCCATAAGGAAGTGCTTTTCTTATTTTTTTCTATCTGTGATAACAGCTTCAGAAAAAAATAAAATCGAAAACGCAAAATTTTACTTTTTCCAAAATAACTCAAAATCGAAAAAATATATTAGAAATCTGTTTGTACCATTTTATCGACCTTAAAATTGCGCAACTTTTCCCCCATTTAACCATTGTTCTATCTCTCACCGTTTGCAAGATCCCCGGCATGCTGTTCATTCTCATCCGGGACACATCCTCCTTCGTAGGGACCCTTTTCAGCTGCCACCGCAGGCGAACCTAAAGAGCATGGCGGCAGCAAAACGCAAGGGGCTCACCGAATCTGTGCTGAGCGACCAGCTAATATATTTGAAGGTGTTTCAAAAGTGGCAGGTAAGAACTTTCGTCACGAGTCCTTCGCAAGCCGCTTAGAACGGACATCGAAGTTACTACGAGCTTCGGGAAGTCGGGACCACCAATAAACTGACGTCGGATTTTAGGAGGACACGTACGAGGGAAATTCCCGCAAATTCTGCGAGGAATATTTCGTGTCCGAATCGACACTGATCTCCGTCCTGGACACCAGAAGGCAACTGTTGGGGCAGTTGAGGGCGGCCGGCTTTCTACATAACCCCCATTCCATCGAAGAATTCAACACAAACTGTCACAGTTGGTCCATGATAAAAGCCGTAATGTGCGCAGCTTACTATCCGAATGTCGCCTTCCCCACCGGTCAGTGTCTGGCAACTAAGTCTGAGAAAAAGGTGAGGCGCAATTTTGCGCATTTTCGTTTTTGTTAAATATAGAAGTTTGTGGTTTTCGAGATGTACGACACAACTTTTGAGTTTATTATGGGCGCCATCTTGGATTTGTAAAAATTTGAAATCTACGTGAAATTCACTTTCCAGTGGTGTGTCACACTAATGATTTTTATTTGTTGTAACGCTTAAAAGCGTTGTTTCGATCTAACACTAAGTAGGCCTTGATAAGTATGACAAAACAAATACGACAAACTGTCAGTTGTTGTATTTGTTTTGTCAAACTTGTCATGGCCTGTTGTGTAAAGTAAAATTTTACGTAACTAGTTATGTAAAGTTGCTACTTTAACTGAACTGGTTACGTAATCAATCAGTTGATATACCTATGGAGAATTAGACTTTTCTTGTAAAAATGTGTTCACCGATTATTTATGCAATTTATAATTTTTTAACATTCGGAATTTTGAGATATAGATAATTCAAAATAAAATACAAATTAACATAAAGCATTCATTTAAATTTGACCTCAAAATAAGTTCTTGTAGTTGTAGGTAAAATGTACGTCAGTTTGTTTAAATTATTTGTCATTTTTCGCGAATTCTGACAATTTGCACTTTAGCTGAGATCTAGAGATCTCCTGAGGTAAACTGCTTTAAATGAACGCTCGTTAGTAACGTATATATTTTAGAAATAATATGTAGATTATAATATGTGTAAAAAGAAAAATCCTTGTTCGTACAAAACAATTCATTCTTCTAAAAAAAAATATACCTACCTTTCTACCTACATTATTTTGTATAAAAAAAAATCACAGAAACGTTTCAAAAACGAACTACTTACAACAATTGAGGTCAAAATGAGAACATATTTTACAAACATGTAGATATAAATACAAAAACTCTTATTCCTACAACAACCTAGATCACTGTTTTTTTATTCTTCAAAAATAAAACATTATTTTATATAAAAAATCACAGAAACGTTCGAGGAAAAGATATTAATCGTTATAACGGTCTTAGATCCTTTTAAAGATCTTAGATCTTTTAAACGATCTTAGATCTTTAATATGATCTAAGATCGTCAAATTAAGATCAAAGATCAGATCTTTTTGAAACGATCATTTTAAAAAAGATCGTTCTTTGGTGAAACAAAAAAGTTCTAGATCTAAGATCAAGATCGCGATCTTAGATCTTTAAAACGATCTTTTTTAAATAGATCTGCCCAGCTCCGACAACTAATAAAAATCATTGGTGTGGCACATCATCGGAAACAGAATTTCATGCAGCCGACAAAAATTGCCGCTTTAATTAATTGTCCGACGTATTTTCTGGCGCTCGGCTTATAATTTCTGCCGGTTTGTGCATAAGAACACCCGCATGTTGTCTTCAGGTAATAATCCACAATACCAGCGTATGTAATAACTCGACCGCCACCGACGACTGGTTATTCTACGACGAGATGGTGAAGAACCGCATAAACTTCAGCGTAAAGAGCACGACGGTGGTCAGTCCCATGGCGGTGGCCATGATGTGCGGCGTAGACATAACCGCGAAACCGCCGTACATTTCCGTGGACGATTTTGTCCAGTTCGATTTCGAATGTGAAGAGATCGTACAGTTCCGCCCGCACGTCGACAATTTGATCACGAAGGTGTTGGAGAATCCTTGGAACGTAACCAATCAGGAGAACAGCTTGGTTATTTCCACGTTGAGGGGGATTCTCGAGTCCGAGGATTTGAAATCGGGACATCTGCAGGCGACAGGTGAGGAAAACACGCTACATTCTATTTAGGGTATCCAAATGCATTGCATTAAAGGACATTTTAAAAAAACTATTCTACTATATTTTTTTTTTATAAATTATGTAGTTTTGGAGGATAGCGCCCAATATTCAGCTATCGTGCACGTACCCTTATTCCTTTGGAAACAAAATAATCACACTTAATATGGCTTATAATTATAATTTTGTTTGAGTCCACCCTCTGCCATTTGGGGTGTTTTTTTTTCTATCTAATAGGGAACTTGAAATTTTACAAACTTGATAAAACAATTGCTGGATACTTGCCTAATACCCTACGATTATTTAATATATTATATTCAATGTGTCCCGGATAAGAATGAACAGTATGGGGATCTTGCAAAAGGTGAGAGATAGATCAACGGTTAAGTGGGGAAAAAGTTGCGCAATTTTGATTTGACAGATGTCTAATATCTTATTTCGATTTTTTTTTTAGCTAATTTGAAAAAAGTGATATTTTGCGTTTTCAATATTATTTTTTCCGAAGTTGTTATCACAGGTAGTTATCACTTTTTAACGGGCTTTAAGATGGCGTTGTTAAATTTGTTCTACAACATTTCGTTTTTGAGAAACCATCTTCAACTTTATTTTTCTAAATAGGGACCTGGATTTTTTTGCAGATTTTGAAATACCATGATGTATGACACGATATATTTTTTAAATGTTCTGAGGTAATTATACTGAAAATTCCTTTTTTTCCATTCATTTTTTTCTAATGCGGCGCTGTATTTAATAATAAATAGTCTAAATATTAATCAGTATTGTCAACAATTTAACTTGCAACTTATCTTTCAATCGGAGAACCAAAAAAGGGACGGCAAAGACTAATAACAGTCGCATACAATAATAAAAAACAAATAAAAAGACTCCACCTAGAAGGATTTGAAATAACGAAACCAGCCCCTTGTCATTTGTCGTAACTCCCACTGTATCATTTAGTTAATAATTTGTATTATTAGAAATGGAGGGTGCTTTTTCAAATGACGACAAATTTAACATGTTAGAATGTTATATCTTGTCACAGAAATAGTGTAGAGGCCGAAGGAATATATTTATTATTTAACAAATGGCAAAAGTTATTGGTTTCATTGGCTTAAAGCGTTGACTGAAGGTTTAAAAAGACCTCTCACGGATCCAGATAAAATGCCGAGCGCTTTTGGAGGCGAAGGACTATGGATATTCGAACTTTTTCCAATGATCGTAGTCATTCGCCTCCGCGCACCAACTCCATCTACCGGTGTATAGCGGTATTATTATTTCTATTTAGCTCTCGTCCAGTACTACTGTTTAGCACCATCTATTTTCGATAATTACAATGACTCTAATAAAATCGATAATTAGTGGTAGATTTCGTACTCGACAATTTCGTATTCCAAAAGGCTCGTTTGTGTTCGGGGCGGGGCAAACAAGTCTAAAAATAGACACGAGGGGAGAAGGGAGAAGGGGCCAGTGAAATAATTCTACGATTTGGCTTTTATAAAATTAGGAATAGATTCAGGGTTGGGCGTATTTCAGTTTGATATTTGACGATTTTAACGGATTGGCAGATTTTTAAAATTCTCTTTTTTAGGATATAGTGATCTACATTATGTTGCTTCAATTTCTTAATGAAAACTTTGAGAAAAGTGAAAAAACTGATTGCCTTCCCTCTATTAGGGAGTATTTTTTAATGTACCTAGGCGTTTTTCTGGAAAAATGTTGAATACAGAAAGAGGTTGTTATTTATTTTTATTTTTTTAGCTTAAGTAACTAATAAAAATATATACTGTGTGTCCGGCGATTCAGTGCCCAAGGGGTGTAAACGATAAAAAAATTCTAATTGTAAGTTGACATTCTGTTTGGTGTTGCCCCAATAATTGGCCGAACCTATCAGCAAAGTCTCGAGAATACTAGACTTTGCTATCAGTACACAGTGTATACAGGGTGTATTTTTGTCGAAAAAAACAAGGCCGGAGTAAACTGTACCTTCAATTTTAAAAGCTAGCTAGCTAGGACAATGCCTGCCATTGTTAAAACGGTATTATTGCTTATATCTGCCAAACTATGATACCACACCACTTAATCAGTGGCGGCTCGTAACTATTTAAACTTAAACAGGCGGGGCCAAATATCGGAACACATTTAAAAATCAATGTGCCTTACTAAACCGGTGTAAAGTTAGTAGCCGATTTTCTGGCAGCAAAAAATTTTCCTCGCCCTTATTTCCACAAATTTATTTTGATAAAAATAAAGTAGAAAGGGTAACTATTATTAAACTTTCTAAGCAGATTAAACTGGAGAATGAAGAAAAATATTCATCAAAAAATAAACGTTGCAATTTTTGGCTCCTAGAAAATTGGCTGCTAAGTGCTAAGTTCAGTTTTAAGTAGACACTTTTGTTGAATTTACGTGATCGCGTTTTTTATGTTCTGCCGTTTGATTTTTCTCTATAGTTAAATCAAGGTAACGGCCTGCCCTCTATAACTGTTTAATTTGCAGTTTTTGCTCAAATTACATTGACGAAAATGAATTTCTTAATAAAAAAACTAACACTGTTTTATGAAATGCTACTTTTATTAGTGATATAAACAAAAATAGTAAAAGTAGGTAAATAAGGATTTTTTAAACTGTTGACTATGTATGTACCTACATGTAGGAATTGAGATTTTTTAAGTAGGTATTGACTGAACACGCCAGAAAGTAATCACCCATTTTCATTCAGAATTACCTTTGAACATTTTTTGACAGAGAGGAATAAAATAAAATAGTTAAATGAGAAAACACATTTATTAAAAAATACCTAAATACCAAATCCAGAAATATTGTCAACATAAATAAATTATATAAGTAAGAACATTTTAACGCATATACAATTATTATACAGGGTGTCCAACTTTAAAACTGTACAAATCCGTAAAATCTTCATTTTTAGAAATAATCGCCTAAACTTTTTTTGTTTGAAAGGCCTTCAAAAACCGCTTCTTTTGACCTTCCTGCTATTTTCAAAATGCAAATCCAGGGCCGGCTACCATTTTTTTATACCCCCAATTTTCTCGAAAACCATTTAGCGATTTTTTTATTTAAAATCTGACCCCACAGCGTTAATCAGAACACCCCAAAACCCCTATATACCAAATTTGAATAAAAAATATACAGGGAGTTCTATTCTGCAGGGTGTCAAATTTGAGCAAAATAGGAATTTTAAAGAAATACATTACTTTTGTGTTTATCAATATTTTTTCAATGATTCTACAGCACTCATGACCCATATAAAGTTTCATAAAAATTCAGCATTTTGAGATGGCACAGATAAGAATACTCTGTATATTTTGTATTGGACCTTTGCACACCAATACCTTGAGTGGTCCTATAGACCATTGAACTGTTTTGAGGGGATTCCATGGCAATCTTGACTTGGCAGATACCTTTAAAAGTCCTATTTTGCTCAACTTTGACACCCTGCAGATTGGAACTCCCTGTATATTTTTTATTCAAATTTGGTGTAAAGGGGTTTTTGGGTGTTCTGATTAATGCTGTGGGGTCAGATTTTAAACAAAAAAATCGCTAAATGGTTTTCGTGAAAATCGAGGGTATAAAAAAATCGCAGCCGGCCCTGGATTTGCATTTTAAAAATGACGGGAAGGTCAAAAGAAGCGGTTTTTGAAGGCCTTTCAAACAAAAAAAAGTTTGGGCGATTGTCTCCAAAAATGAAGATTTTACGGATTTGTACAGTTTTAAAGTTGGACACACTGTATGTTATTTGTTTTGGCAATAATAATAGTCCCCCAATAGTTTCACAATGTGTAAAAAGAGTTTCAAGGCTAAAAAAAATTCGAAGTCTCGCCCGCAGCTCTAGGGTTTACTATAGATTCCAACGTACCCGTTGAAAATAAACACCATCTATGGAGCTGGAAATATAAAATTTTGTGTCTGTATTTTCTGCTCGTGTGAGGTTGATGTAATATACGATTTCTATTAAAGGGAAAAGGATGGAATGATACTCCTGTTTAATAAGTGTATTTGGGCGGGTCCTTTCCCCAAGTAAATTTCTGGTCGCGAAAGGGAGCAGTGAAAGGGGCAAATAATATTGTAATGAATCTCAAAAATCACAGTCCAAACTCGTTACCTTGGTTACCACCTTTATTGTTTAGCCTTCAAAAATCACAAATAAACTTGTCAGATTACTGTCACTGCCCAAGAATATTCTTTCAGCTCCAAAATTCGCACAAAATCGCTTTCTAACCTTTCACTTTCTCCAGGCCCAATTCCCAGGGCTTAATGTCAAGTAAAACCCTGTCAAAAGTCAAAATCAAGATATTGCCAGACTCGAAATGTCCCATCTGTAATTCCCACCGAGCTATCCCAGTATACCCCAGAAAACAGTGTGCTGTTTTCTAGA
Source organism: Pseudeuparius sepicola (assembly GCA_963920635.1). Classification (NCBI taxonomy): domain Eukaryota; kingdom Metazoa; phylum Arthropoda; class Insecta; order Coleoptera; family Anthribidae; genus Pseudeuparius; species Pseudeuparius sepicola. The sequence continues at coordinate 22,299,329 of OY987308.1, forward strand.
CTTTGCTTTCGAGTCAGCGACACCGACTGTGAATAATTGTTACTTCCGCTAGCCGCAAGATGGCTCCGGCGAAGATGCCAGAAGATTTTCGATATCGATCCGCTTTAATTTCTGGTCCGGAATGTAGAGGGTGCCAGCGGGCTCCGGAGATGTTTTTAAATCGGCACGCTGTTCCATGGGCGTAGATTCTCTTTTTAAATCTTCACCCAACGCTTAAAGCTTTCTTCTCACAATTAGAAAAAGCGAAGAATTTACTCCAAATCACAATGCGACACTGTTTGCTGTACAATAACAGAGGAAAACACTAAACAGACAGGGCCGTATTTAAAAATATTAAGTTTTCGAAGTAAAAATAAACCAAGTTAAATTGTTGACAATACTGATGGATATTTAGACTTCTTATTATTAAATACAGGGCCGCAATAGAAAAAAATGAATGGAAAAAAGGAATTTTCAGCATAATTGCCTCAAAACATTTTAAAAATATTTCTTATTTCATGGTATTTGCAATGAAAAATGCTTTCAAAATCTGAAAAAAAAAATCCAGGTCCGTATTTAAAAAAAGTTGAAGTTGGTTTCTCAAAAACGAAATGATGTAAAACAAATCCAAAAACGCCATCTTAAAGCCCGTTAAAAAGTGATATAAGAAAGTGTTTTTCTTTTATTCTATCTGTGATAACGACTAAAAATAAAATCGAAAACGCAAAATTTTACTTTTTTCAAAATAACTAAAAAACGAAAAAAGATATTAGAAATCTGTTTGTACCATTTTATTGACCTTAAAATTGTGCAACTTTTTTCCCATTTAACCGTTGTTCTATCTCTCACCGTTTGCAAGATCCCCATGCTGTTCATTCTTATCCGGGACACATAAAATTGTCTTTTTCTACTCCTATGCTAGTAACATACCTATTAAGTGACGGGTTAGGTTATAAGTAAGTCCATTGTTACGAACACTGACACGTAATGACTGACACGTAATAAAAAAAATTACGTATCTGTTCTTAATTAAAACGCAATTATCACGGGTGCAATGTTAGCGCGGCATCCGCGTCACCATAGCAACTAACCAACATACTAATTGTTGCCTGTCAGATAATCAGAAGTATAGTTTATCTATTATAATAGTTTTTCTTTCGTCGAAGAACAATTATAATGCAAAGCTCGAGTCGTAAGCTCTTGGAATTACAGCACTCTTTTCCTTTTCCACTCATACGTAATAAGCTATTTACAACTCTTATAAAGCACTTGTGACGTCATAAATGCTCTCCCGCCAAATCGAGAAAAGACTAGAAACACGCCGGTGTTTTTTTTATAGGCGTCGGGGTACGGCCCAGATTTTTCACCAAGAACGAGTGTTTCGAGCGCCGCCGCCACCCCGTCAACCAACAGGAGCCGAAGGGTCGCAACGGCCCCCGTAGGGCCCCGAATCCGCCGCCCGGTTACAACAACGGCGGCGGCGGGGCGGTCCCGAAAGTCCCCGTCATCTCCTTCCGCCAGCCGGACAAGCAGGCCGACCTCGCTCCGGGACACGGCGGTCACGAGGGCGTCGACGCGATCGACCGCGGCTTGCAGGGCGTCGCCCTGAGGCGGACGCAACAGGCGTTGTTGAACGGACTGCGAAACGACGACGACGACGACGATGTCGGGGCGACTTGCGGCAATTACTACGAGAAGACGACGCTGGGGAACAGCGAGCGATTCGGGGAGTACGCCGACAACCCCATGTACTTTCTGATAAAGGTGTCGCAGAAGAAGAACGTCGACATAGCGGTGTCGACGAGCAAGTGGGTGTTCTCCCCGCACACCGAGAAGAAGCTGCTTCACTTCTTTGGGGTGAGCCGACATTATCTTTAATCTTTAGCAGGATGAACAACAGCCGTCGAATCTGTCGGGTAATTCTTCATCGTAAACGCGACCAGAATACCGTAAGCGACCGCTGAAATTACATATACGAGCCCCGTCCCATATTAGTTGGCCCAGTCAATCTAAATGTGGCAATTCTTGAATATACTTGAATAAAAATAAAATATAAGGAAATAATGGTTTCTTTTAGTCAAATCGGTAACAAATAAACTTCGAAATATACAAAACAGTATTATTTTACTAGATAAAGTAACAAAAAATAAGAACAGTAGTATCCAATGCAAAGTTTTGGCCCTAGATAATAAGGCACTCTACTACTTAACTAATGCTACCACTGAGTTACGTCACCTTTTCTACTTATAACAGCTTGAACACGTCTAGACATGGCATTGGCTAACTCCTGGCAATCATTTGGGGCAAAACTATCCCATATATTTTGTAGTCTCGCTCTTAATTCTGGTATGGTCCTCGCAGGTGATAATCGTAATTTTTTCTTCATGATATGCCATAAAGTTTCAATTGGGGACAAATCTGGGCTACTGGATACCCATGGTAAAAGCAGAATATTGTTTTCCAACAGCCAGTTTCTAACCCGTTTTGCTGTATGGCACGCAGCGCCATCTTGTTGAAAAATAAATTCAAGTCCAGTTCTTCGGCATTCCTCTAAAGTAGGTTTTAGGTATATTTCCAGAATATAAATGTATCTTTCGGCATTCACGATACCTTCTACAAAGTGCAGGCTGCATACTCCTTTAGCAGACATGGATCCCCAAACCATTACTGAATGCAGGAAATTTTATTTTTCTTTTCACACAGCCTGAATGATACGCCTCCTCTTTCTTTCTTATTACTCTACTCCAGCTATCACCTACACACACTTCCAATCTGGATTCGTCACTCCAGTGAACTGAATCCCATTGTTCCTGAGACCAGTGTCTGTATTGTTTTACCAATAACAACCTAGTTTTTTTCTGTGCGCCAGTGAGTAATGGTTTTTCTTTTGCCTAAAAGAGTACTCATAAAAATAATTTAAAACTGCAGATACAAATAAACTTTAAACCTACCTTGTAAACTTTAAAACCCAATTCCATAGCAACCCTGTGGCATGTTGTTCTAGAAAACTTCTTCCCAGTTGCAGTATTCCATAATATACTTATTTCTCCATAATTGGATCGGTGGTTTTTAACAAGTATTCTTCTTAAAGCTGTTTTATTAATATCAGCAACTCTACGCTTTCTTCCAGTTTTTTGCTTTTGGGCGATAGAGGTTGTTATTTTATATAACTGTATGATCTTTCGAACGGTATATCGAGATAAATTGACAATATTACCAATGTCTGATGCCGATTTTCCCGATTGTGACAAAGAAATTATTATCTTCCGTACATCCTCACTAACCGACTTTCCTCACGTCTTTTTAATATTTTTTTAAGAGTAATATTAACTTGACACTGGGTGTATGAGACTACTGAATGACTTACAAATGTTAAATGAAATTAGTTGTCACAATGAGTTTGTTTATTTCAAAGCCATATTGATATTAAATTTTTAATACATTGGCTCTGCATGTACTCTAAAATACATTCTAAATAATGTTTCTTTGCTTACAATGGAATTATTTAGAAAATGTGTAAAATAATATAAAACTCGCCAAATGTAAGTAGTAAATAATGTTTTAGTAAATTTACGAATCCTGGTTTAGGATTAAAATACCGAATTATAGTTTTTAGCGAGCTGGGCCAACTACTATGGGACGGGGCTCGTATTTGTTCTCACCCAAACGTTTTTGGGGAAATGGATTTGACAGTTGTTGTTGTTGCTTCTCTTTACATAATATCTTTCACTCAGTGCTTCAATAAAGTTTGCAGATAAGGTGAATAATAATTGTTGGTAACTTCGGCTTTTGTTTTTTTATTTAAAATGAGATAATCATTAAAAATGAGAATAATTACAGATTTGTACTGATCAGAAGGGCGTGTTAAAGTGAGGGGTTCCCCATTTAAAATGAAAATGATCAGATTTGTGTTGATCAAAGGGTCGTGTTAAAGTGAGGGGTTCCTCATTTAAAATGAGAACGATCAGATTTGCACTGATTGAAAGGTCTGGTTAAACTGAGATGCCTTCTAATTTAAAAAGAGATTTGTACTTATCGAAAGGTCGTGCTAAAGTGAGGGGTTCCTCATTTAAAATGAGAACGATCAGATTTGTACTTATCAAAAGGTCGGGTTAAAATGAGATGCTTTTATTTTAAAAAGATAATTATTCCTAATTTGTACTGATCAAAAGATGGTGTTAAAGTGAGATGTCCTTCATTTAAAATGAGAACGATCAGAGATTTGTACTGATAAAAGTCGGGTTAAAGTGAGATGCTTCTAATTTAAAAAGAGAATAATTGGAGATTTGTACTGATCAAAACGCTGTGTTAAAGTGAGGGGTTCCTCATTTAAGATGAGAACAATCGGAGGTTTGTGCTGATCAAAAGGTTGGGTTAAAATGAGATGCTTCTAATTAAAAATAAAAATGATTAGACATTTGTACTGTTAAAAAAAGTCATCTTAAAGTGAAGTGCTCCTTATAAACTATCCTTATTTAAACGATCAGAGATTTGTACACATCAAAAGGTCTTGGTTAAAAAATGAGATGCTTCTAATTTAAAAAGAGAATGATTAGAGATTTGTACTTATCAAAAGGTCGTGTTAAAGTGAGGGGTTCCTCATTTAAAATGAGAACGATCAAAGATTTGTAATGATCAAAAGGTGGGGCTAAAATGAGATGCTTCTAATTTAAAAAGAGAATGATGTACTGATCAAAAGGCCGTGTCTCTCATTTAAAATGAGAACCATCAGAGGTTTGTGCTGATCAAAAGGTTGGGTCAAAATGAGATGTTTCTTATTTGAAATAAGAATGATTAGAGATTTGTACTGATCAAAAGGTCATGTTTAAGTGAGATATTCCTCATTGAAAATGACAACAATCAGAGATTTTTGCTGATCAAAAGGTTGGGTTAAAATGAAATAAGAATGTTTAGAAATTTGTACCGTTATGTCAAGTTAAAGTGAAATCTCCTTATTTAAAATCGGAAATTTGTACCAATCAATGTACCCCATCAAATGGTCTTAGTTAAAATGAAATGCTTTTAATTTAAAATGAGAATAAAAGATTTGCACTGATCAAAAGGTCGTGTTAAAGTTTCATTTAAAATTACAACTGATTCATTTAAAATGAGGACTGATTTGTACTGATCGAAAGGTTGTGTCAATACAGGGTGTATCATTAATGTGCTAATGCGCTATTAAGGGAAAATAAGTCCAAAAAAAAACTTGACCTTTTGGGATCAGACATGGAATGTGGTAGGTTTCAATATTCTATGGTCTCCCCCAATTTTATTAGAATGTGGCACTCCTAAAAGACACTTGTGTACAAAGTAATCCCCACAAGATTCTACTCCAAAAAGGTATTTACCACTTTTTTCTATATCTAGTGGTTGTCAAACTACAAGCTAGAATATAGAGCAGAACTTTCGCTTATTTTTCTTACAATCCGTTGATTTGGAACGATATTAAAGCTGTGTAAAATTTTAGCTCGTTTGGATAATGGGAAGTCGCTCAAATTTCAATCACTAAGCTTGATTGACCTATTACAGGAAGTCTCTTTTTGTAATATTAAATATGTCCATATGGTTTGATTGATCAGGTGTGTAAAAAAATATTTGGCCAAGAAATGTGTACTTTATTTTGCAAGTATTTATTTTACAAGTGTATCGAAAAATATTTCTCGAAATTACCGACAGCAAATATACAGATTTCATCATCTAAATCATAAAATTGGCATTTGGACTTGCTGCAATATAGGTACTTCAAAAGGTTTACAATTGAACCGAATTACTAATACTTTGGGTTAATTCGGTAATAGAAATTACCTACGGCAAAGACAGCTTTCATTATCTAAAATAAGGTAAATATTAAACTACAAAATGAACATTGATACGCCATTTTTCTTTACCTACATATATTAACACCTCATAGTTTAGTTGCACATTTTCCGTAAGGTAAATTTTTTCCGATCTAGTTATGTCCGTTAGGAAAATGAGGTATATTTTTCTATTCCTCAAGTCCCAGTTGTGCCATGGCAGAGCACAGGTTGTTATATGCATTTCATTGTACTAAAAAATTAATATTCAAGATGTTTTACTAAAAGCTCTGAATAGCTCTTTATTTCTTACTTTATTTTCGTAAAGTTGGCCCAAAATAGTGGCAGTGCACATTGTTATAAATATCATTGAAAATATCGTGATGAAATAAGACACTCCCATATATTTGACACTCTGAAATTAAAAGTAAACCTTGATTCTGTAAATGTCACAGTTATTGTTCTTACCAAATTGAAGCCAATTATGAAAGCAGAAAAAGACACGATTCCAGAGAATATAATAGATATTATGTGAACGATTACAATCTGTTTAAATTCCAAAACTAGCCTCTTCACACCAACATGATATCGAAGTATATAGCTCAACATCTCAAATATTTTCTGTTGGTATTTCTTGTCATAAATAAGCAACATTTCCGTGTCTTCTTGTGATAAATTTCTCAAAAAATCGTTGATAATTCCAAATTGCAATGTGAAAAACAACAGGAAATAGTTCATGTGGAATACAACATTTATAGAAAGGGAACCCACAAAGTCACATAGAAAAAGTACCAAGCACTGGACAATTGAATGTTGCCCAACAAAACCTACAGAATTTAATATCCTAATTAGCAAAAAAGTTTCATTGATGTCTTGCTGTGAGAAATTGACCAACAGCAAAGAATGAGTCACCAATAAAACAGTATTTAGAAGACACAGCAATGCCACGGCCGTTGACAAAGCATCGTGACTCTTTCTTGTTTGTCTCTCCGCATATTGTGACGTTAGCAACTTCATTTTCGCCCTCAATTCATCCAATCTCTGTGTTCGTTTCACAATTGTAAGAATCACCGAGGAGCAAGTTACTACCTGTAATGTGTTCGTTAATATGGTGTGTATAATAACTGCCACAACTTACATATAATTGACCAGAAAAAATGGCGATATACTTCAATATTATTTCCAAGTCCCAAACGAGAGTGAAGTAAGCAATTCCTATCAATATACTTACTGAATGAAAAATAATATTCAAAACAACTGCCACGTACATCCAATGATTCCTAACGAAGATGGTGGCCCCTGCAAATCTCATTAATCTCATTTGAAAGTTGTCGCCTTAAAAGAGATCATTTTTAATGTATTGTAAAACTGTTCTAAAGAATACAGTATTCTTTACAATTAAGACCATACAAATACCCATATTTTGAAACATAGAGTGCTAAAGATGCCATAGAAAAGCCAAATATAAGATGTTTTAGGCATTCGGAAGTGCAAAATGTTTTGCTGAATAATATGCTTACCCTACAATATTTTGATAAAGGTGTTTATATTTACCTTCAATGGAAAATGGAAGTTTGAATTTGATAAAACTCTCCCATTTATTCATGTTTTTACCATTTACCTATATTTTTTGATAAAGAAGTTTGGAGAGGATTAACAGACTTAATGAACGATGCCGTTCATTAATGTGATTTAGATCGCTTCTTATTAATTCTATAACTAATTAAGACTCATTGGCTCCTAAATTTTGTAGATAGCCTTGTCCATTATCATTTATAATACAGTAATCATTGATATATATTCTTAATTTATTATTCCAAATATTACCAGTTTCCATGAGACATTTCAAATTAATTTTTTTAATTATTTATAATAAATATAGAGGAAGAAAAAATTTTGATTGATGTGAACTTTGATTATACCTAATAAAAGAATATGTTTTGTATTTTTTTTATACCAGCAAATAATTGCAGAGTAACATCAATCACTTAAAAAGATAATACTTTATTTTGCAATACAATATATTTAAACAAGTTTACAAGTGAAGGGTGGTGGGTTAATTAATTAAAAGAATTTACAGACAGTTTTTTCATTAGTGTAGAGAAATACTAGCAAAAATCAATTTTAAGCATATTTGGCATTTTTCCCCCTAAGAATTGCGAAAAGAAATAGATTGAACCATGTCATTACCAAAATTTTAAGCTTTTAGAATAGAATTGATATTTATAAATAATTTATATGGAACTTTAGATATACCTACATATAATAATAGGATAATTTTATCACATAAAAACTAACCTTCAGCTGTATGTTTATTATTTGTCCAAATATGGTTTAATTAAAAAATATAAAAAAACCGTATAATCAATATTCATATTTACTGCCCTGTGATAATATCAATTATTTTGTTGATTGTAAAAGCAGACGCAGAACAAACCACGATGCCGCAGATAATTCTTAAAATTGAATTACGGCAATATCTCCCAAAACAATCAAGCTGCTGATCTGAAATTTGGCACTGCTGTGTTTTTGGGGACGGGGAGAATAAGCTGAAAATGTCAATTTCTACGTATCTCACAGATGGCGCCACTTGCGCTGTTTTTGGAGTGTGCAAAAGTGAGAAACAGATTGATATTAAAATATTTATAATTGATATGCACTTTTCAGTACAAAAAATATTCTTATTCACAATCACTGGCGTAACTATAGACACTTTTTGTCGGGGAGGGGGCATGGCCTTTCTTTGTTAACTGTAGACCCATAATAATTTAAGTATGCAGTAACAAAGAAGTAATAATAATAATACTGCAATACCGTCCACTGTAATGAAAGGTTTTCTTAATATACACTATTGTTTTCTTTCCAGAAAGGCAAACGAATTTTCTTGATCTACTACGTACTAGAACTGAATTCCTTCATGGGAGTGGCGGAATTTGTAAATCTCCTGGTAGACGCGTATCTGTCTAAGCCTACGGCTCGCATTATCTGGTCCATCAATTGCATTATGAGCAATCAGATGGTCAGGTTGGTTTCGGCTCTTTTTCTTTTCCGATTCTTTTTTTATGACGGTAACTTTTAGGCACCTACACAACCCGTATGACTATATGAAGCCAATCCACGAATCAATCGATGGGACGGTTATAGCTAGCAACGTGGCCGAGGAATTGCTGCGCATTTTTAACGAATACTTTAATGCCGTGAGGAACGGTTAAACACCATGTTCTTTTTTATAAACATTATTCTTATTTATGTTCCTGGCAGCGGTAACAAAATTTTTATGCTGTAATTTTCTTGTACCGGTGCCTATTTTTATTAGTTGAGTAAGACCAAACATTTTTTTGTAGTAACGATTTTATGTGGAAACCACTCACATTTTGAGGAGATTAGTTTACTGTTTCGACTGTCAAAATTGACAGAAAGGTACTGTCATATTTAACTAGTCACCAACAATTTGTAATTTGACGATTAACGATTTAAATCGTCAACTGATATCGATGCTGTATCAATTTTGTTTAGGTAATTGCTTGATTGGATTTTTTCATTAAATTAAATATTCTGTAATTTTCTTTGTTTAAACGATTATGTTGGAATTGTATTGAAGATTGATGAAATGTGATAAACTGCAATGCTTTTGGATAAAATGAGTTTTGGAATTTTCGAATAAAAATTTTAAAAAGCATTTTTTTATTTGATTCCTTGCTTGCCCTATTAATATCACAAAAAAATTATAAATAAACTTTATGTTTGCCTCTAAAAGCCCCAAATTCTACGCCAAAATTGAGCTCTTTGAATGAACATTTACAAGAAGTTCAATGAACAATTGTAAAACCTTAATTGACCTTGTAATAACAAATGTACGATAACTCCTTATCATTAATGATTTATTTTATTATTCTACATCTAAGCTATTATCGTTTTTACTGTCGACTAAGTGGTTAGGAAGAAAAAAATCATATCATGGTTAGAAAAACTTTGAAATTAAGCATTTTAGTTTTAAGTTTCTCAGGTAGGTAAATAAGATGTGTAAGAATCTAGCAACACTTCAAGCCTCAGGCTATAGCTTGTTCTAATTGTTTTTTTTTGTATAGCACTGTCAAGCTTAGACAATAATCTTTCCCCAATTATTTCAACAAATTTTGGCAAAATACAGGGACTAAAAAATCTTTCAAAGAAAGAACATTTTACGCTTTTGAAGGTATACCATATGCTACGGCGTCTAGATTTGAGGTAAGTCATTTCATTAAATTACAGATTTATAAAAGTACGCCGATATTTAGTCAGCACAAGAAGTCAGTAGATGGGACGATGTTTTTCAAGCTACAAATTTAGTGACGTGCCCCCACATCAACACTACAGAGGGTAAATAAATAAATGATATTTCATAACAATATTAAGACTTCCTTTTAGAAAATGAGGATTGCCTTAAAATAAACGTCTACGTACCAAAGGAATGTTTCGATAAACAAAATAATTTAGACGTAATAGTGCATATCCACGGTGGTGGCTTTATGACCGGAAGTGGTCATATGTATGGCGGTCCGGAATATGTCATGGACAGAGACCTCGTTTTTGTGACATTCAATTACAGATTAGGAATTTTAGGTACCTCAAAATATCACTACAATCCTTTTTTTATTCGACTATTTGTTAGGATTTTTGAGCAGCCAAGATGACATAATACCAGGGAACAACGGCCTCAAAGACCAAGTGTTAGCTTTAAAATGGGTACAAAAGAACATTGCGCACTTTCATGGAAACCCACAATCTGTCACTTTGACCGGCGTATCTGCGGGGGGCATGAGCGTGCATTATCACTATTTATCGCGTCAATCGAAGGGACTCTTTCATCGAGGGTTCTCGCAGAGCGGCGTTGCATTAAATCCGCAAGCTTTACAAAAGGAACCATTGGAAAAGTATACGAGACTTGCCAGACTTCTGAACTGCCCTACGAATAGGTATACAGAATGCCCCTTAATAATGCAACTGAATTATTTTCTTATTTGAGTTTGAAAAATATTTTTTAGCTCAAAAGAAATGTTGGCCTGTTTAAAAAAGAAAACTGTACAAGAAATACTACGAACAACTACCGAATTTACAGAATTAGGTCTACCAATCGTGCCTTTTGGCCCTGTCGTTGAAAATGCCAATGAAAATGAGTTTTTGACACAACACCCTTTTAAAATATTAAAATCGGGAGATGTGTATGACGTTCCATGGCTATCTTCTAACACAGCGAACGAATGTGTGCTTCTTTCATATCGTGAGCATTTTTATATATTTTTTTACAGTTCTAAACTAATATTTGAAATTTTAAGAATCGGCTGATAAAATGGGCGTGTTAAACAATGAAAACTGGGAAAAATATGCACCTTACATATTGGATTTTAACTATACAGTGCCTATCAATTTATGGAAACATAAAGCAGAGCTAATAAAAAATTTCTATGTAGGTGCATCTGACGATATAGGAGGACATTTTGAAAAATTAGTTAAGGTAATCAAGGTTAAATAATTTTTAGAAATTTAAATATAAAATAACATCTTTTAGATTGCCACTGATCGTCTACATTTAACTGGTGGCGAAAACGCTATAAAATTACATTTGAAGGCCGTAAAATCACCAGTGTATTACTATTATTTTAATTATCAAGGAGAGCATAGTTATTCTCAGTGGTATACACCCAATCACGAAAATATCCATGGTAATATCTTTTATTTTCATTCATAATCAAAATGATGACTCAAAATTTCCTGTAATTAATTCAATCATGGTGATTCAGTAAGAAAATTTCAGATTAAAATGCAATTAAAATATGTAGTTAATCTGACATATTTTATTATTTATGAATGACACAAAATGCTCAATATTAAAACAAATTGTTTTCTATTTGCAGTTTTATATACCTCGTTAGATTCAAAATCTTGTTTTATTATTTTAACAGAAAAATGTCAAGCTAGTAAGACCGTGTCCGTATATTTTCTGTTGCCATGGTCATCTTTAAAGATTATTTTTTTAGGCATTGGTCATATGGACGACACTTTATACTTTTATACGGGAGTTTCAATCGCACCGTTAACAAATAGCAGAGACATAAAAATGAAAGACACGTTTTTGGACATGCTGACTTCTTTTGCCAGCACTGGGTAAATTTCTAAAATAAAGTATATTATATATCCACATATTGTTATTTTTTTTGTTTAGTGTGCCAAGAACAGACACCCTTATGTGGCAACAAGTTAAGAAAACCCCTGGGCCTATACAGTATATGAATATCACAAGTCCTGACAATATTGAAATCCGAGAAATATCTGAATTTGCTCCAATAGAATTTTGGTCACGTCTAGGATTTAAGGAAAATGAAAACCTTTAGATTCGTTTTCAGATTATCAATAATATAATAAATAAATGGTATTTGTCAATGTGATAGGTCTGTTTCAGCAGCACGTCAAACTTTTGAAACTGTCAGGAAGCATGCCTGGTTTCGTTTTTGAAATGTCAAAATGAAACAGACCTAATATTGTCATAAATAGTCTATAACCGTTGACTGACGTATTAATAAAGACTGCTCACGGCTGTCATGTTTGACAGTTTTCTGGCTTACCATGCGCTTCCCGGAGACAAAATACAATGCAAAATACATTGTTGACCATAGGCGCCATCTACTTTTCAGAATATGAAGCTATAGCCGTGAGAAGTCTTATTAATACGTCAGTTAACGCTATAACGGTAAGCATAATAAAGTATGAAAAAATAAATATTGTATATTCATGCTACCCCTTAAACAACTTAAACTTCTTAAAATACTGCTGAACCTCTTCTTTTGGATACGGCTTAACGACTAAACACGTTGGGATGTTTTCAGGCTGTTCGATCCACAGCTTAAACTTAACGTTATTTTCTTTTAATTTCGCGCTGAGACTAACTACGCTGGCTTCGTCCGGTGCCTCCAAAACAACCTTGTGCATGTTGTCCAAGTCCCTGAGATATTCTTGGGTGTGCTCGTCCCCGTAAAATAAATGTGTGACTGCCGATACTGCATGGCAGGCCTGAGCTATAACTGCGCCCACCGGCCATTTCAGTTCTTTAAGGAGATCACCGCGAACTATTACGTATTGGACGATAATTGAGGACATTTTTTGAATAAAATTTTTTATAAAAAAAAATAATTGAGGTTAGGAAAGCGTTTATGAGGTTAGGAACGGGAAGCACCCACAAAACAACAAACAGCTAACTTCATGGTGCTAACTGACCTAACTTTTGTAGGCTGTGGTGCTAACAGCGCATAATAGAAAACAACCAGCAGTATATTTTCTCATGAGAAATCATCCGCAAATTCAATGTCTTTTTCGCCATATTGGGGGAATAGAAGTCAGAGCTTTATTGGGGAAAATCAATTCAGAGAGACAGAGTGGTATTAGTAAAATATGTGTGGTAACTGGTAAGCATAAGCAGGATAAATTAGTTCAGGATTTTAATACACATAGAGCTTTGACTCCTTCCTGGGATTCTTTAGTTAAAGATACTAGCACAATTTACAAAAAAGCACAGTCCACGGCACTGTAATATCTCTCATAAGCCAAAAAAGCGAACTGCCCAATCGCCCCGACACTGCATCCATTTGACAGAATCTATTCCCAAATGGCGGCTGCGCGAACAGGTGATCAGAATTTTCCCGCCATGTTCTAAATACTGCTGGTTGTTTTATATGCCTTGGTGCTAACCTACAAACCTGCTAACTTCACAGTACTAACCGTTTTGTGTCTGTGAGTGTCAAGAAGCTAACCTCTCCAAATGTAAATAATTTTCAATTTTCTCCTTATTCCTAGTTGATAATGTAATTTTTTTATTCGTATCGCGCTTTTGTTATTAATAATTATGGAGGGAAGCAATAACAGAACCACCCAGTTGTCTTCAGGTAAGCTGGGATCAGTAATTATTATTCAGACTAAAAGAGTGTGGTTTCAGATTTGTATTTCCTAATTCAAAGGTTTCTCTCTGCTGGTCCACTTCAAAAAACTTTACAGGTATTTAGTAAATGAATAGCACCTTTTGTATCATTAATTTGTCGTCCCTTATTATGTTCCTAGGTTTTAAATAAAGAATTGGAAGAGAATAAGGTAAGACTCGGCCAGCTTTGTTTACAAAACATCAGATGATCATGACCGTTTGCAGATTTTGCCGAAGCGAATCGACTGGCTCGGAAACGAACATGAGAGGACAGTCGAGGACATGGAAAGGCAATTTCCGCACCTCCAACCTAGTTATTTATTGTATTTGTGTTGTCAGGCGGCATGCGCCGATAATTCCTCGCCTGCCAATAGGTCAATTTCTTCTTTGCTTAGTTTACGGCCAAAACGGGTCAACGAAAACAATGTTTTGCACAACTTTAACCAAATTTTTAACTACGTCACAAGACTACACGGAGTACCGATACAAGACTTGAACTCATCGTTTAATATTGGTAGGTATATATTTTATTAGTTTAATGTTTGAAATCTTTTGATGATTTTTGAGCATTACTTCCACATATATATTTGATGCACCTACAATAATACAAAATGTTGGTATCTACTGCCCATCATAAATTAGGCAATATCAGTGGTTTTCTAGGAAGGTCTACCTGTTTATGTTTATGGTCCAATAATTGAGAAACCCTCAACCTTTTGTCATTATTTGTAAATCTCATTTCATTTTTTTGTTCCCTTACTGGATCAGGGTATAGTTTCTTGCTTATACCTAAAGGTAAAGAGGAGTAAAGTATAAAGTCAAAATTTTAGATATTTCCGAAGTGATTTCGTGACTTTGTTTAAAAAGATGTGCTGTAAATTAAATCTAGGCAGTTGCTATTTATACGTCCGACATATATAAAAGTCGGTAAAGGTTTTGCGCTCTCATTGGCGCGTTGAGTCACGTGACTTCTTTGGACGTACATTTAACTCCGTACACGTCCGAAGTTTATTTAGATACGTCGGAAGCCGTCGGAAGTGCATTTTTCTCAAGCATCTTTGCAATAAGGAGCGTATTCCCTCCTTTTTGGGGGATAGGCACTGCCGTATGAAAAAAGAAGGGGGCAATAGTGTAACCCACCCCCGATTTTCTATTTTCTTGAAATTTTGGCAGGTACCCCCTATTTTCGCCCAACGTTCGGCGTTGTGAACCACCCTCGATTTTCTTGAAATTGGGGGGTGAGTTACACCATTGGAACTAATTACCACTTCATTTTTCATACTGCAGCGCCCATCGCCGAAAAAGGAGGGCATACGCAATATAGAGTATGAGACAAGATTTAGTAAACAAGCCGATTCATCATCCATCGGACGGTAGAAACACAAAATAGGGGAATGTGGTAGAAATAAGGTTATGTGTCACGCGACTCAATCCACCAATGAGAGCGCAAGACGTATAGGGACTTTTATATACGTCGGACGTATAAATAGCCACTTCCTTAAATCTGTGCCTATAAAGGATAGATAAAATAACGAGTCTTTCAGCCAGAAATTTATATGTTAAACTTCTTTTTATAATACCAAGCTTTTGGTCTACTTCGTGACCTTCATCAGGGCTAGAAAAATTTAAATTATAAGAAAAGTATTGAAAAAGGTGGAAAATTTACTTACAATAATTATGTTGAAGTTTTATCAATACCAAATATTAGATATATATATCGATAGATTTTGGGATGAAAAAGGCCAGAAAAAGTTTTTTTTTTAAATTTCATTTGAAATATGCTACAGTCAGTTTCGTTTATAATTGTTTATTTCTTACAGGGTCAGTTTTTTTCGATGCCCACTATGGGGATCTCGAAAACTAGCAGAGCTAGAACAAAGGTTAAATGGGGAAAGAATTGCAGTTTTGAATGCTCAATCTAATGCCCCTTTTTTGTGATTTTTTGCTATTTCATGAGATCTCTGTAGCTCCGTTACTTCTGATTATAAAGAAAAACTGTAGAGACAAAAATTGTAGATAATTTTGGGCTTAATAAGATAATCTAATCCAATTTTTTATGTTGTTTGTGATTTTTAAGAGATGACATAAACTTGTGTTGTTTTAATGTAAATCATAGTTGGCTGTGGCCTTATCAAATCGGCCATTTTTTGAGCTTTCCAAAGATATAATACTCGACATAGTTATTATAAAAAATAAAAGAGCTATAGTCATAGTCAGCCATGGAATATTTTCATAATCACGTTCTATTTTATAATAAGACACTTCAAACTTTCATATATTTTATTTTTAGCTGGTAACAAAATGTAACAAAATAAAACAAAAATTATCATGATGGAGCTCCACCACATAATTATTTGCCCGTAAGAAATTACCTAGCTCAGCTCTATCCAAATAGTTGGATAGGGAGAAACAGACCTATTTCCTGGCAGCCCCGATCCCCCGATTTGTCTGTTTTGGATTTCTTTTTGTGGGGAACAGTACAAAATAAAGTATGAGACAATTGTTGAATTAAGAGCAGCTGTTTTAGAAGCAATTGCAGTATTGACAGGCGCTGTCTAAGAAAGGCGACAAATTCAGTTTTAAAAAGATGCAATATTTGCATAAATATTAACACCTTTTTTATTTTAAAAGGTGACCTTTTAAAATAATAATAATTTGAATTTTAGTTTTTAAATTTTTGTTTCATTTTGTTACATTTTGTTACCAGCTAAAAACAAAATATTAGAAAGTTTGAAGTATGTCTAATTATAAAATAGTAATTATGAAAATATTCCATGTGAAAATAAAAAAAAATAGAAAATTAGCCATAGGTCTTTTATTTTTTATAATAACTGATAAGTATTATATCTTTGGAAAGCTCAAAAAATGGCCGATTTTATAAGGCAACAGCCAACTATGATTTACATTAAAAAAAAACCCAAGTTTATGTCATATCTCAAAAAACACAAACAACATAAAAAAATTGGATTAGATTATCTTATTAAGCCCAAAATTATCTACCATTTTTGTCTCTTCAGTTTTTCTGTATAATCAGAAATAACGGAGCTACAGAAATCTGATGAAATAGCAAAAAATCACTCTTTTCAAAAAAATCTAGTGAGCCATGAACTTTTTTAAAAATTCAAAGGGGCATTAGATTGCAATTCTTTCCCCATTTAACCTTTGTTCTAGCTCTGCTAGTTTCCGACATCCCCATAGTGGGCATCGAAAGAAACTCACCCTGTATATTTTATCTACTAAGTAAACAAAAGCTTCATAAGCAAAATAAATGATGCTAAAACTAAAAAAAAATGCTCCATAATAAATTCAAATACTGTCAAATATTACGTCCGGTAAGTAAACGTCATTCGTTTCTAGTAAACTCGTTACGCGGCCGCGAGATCTCCGGACCGTTTTCCCGCCAGCGGGCGATATCGTCTCGACTGTACACCTCCGTCCAGATACAAAGGACTACCCTGGGCCACCTGTCGGCGGTGTACTGCCTGCTGTTCGACCATTCCGGCAAGTTCGTCATAACCGGCGCCGATGACCTACTGATAAAGCTCTGGTCGACGTACACCGGTCGCCTCATAGCCGCGTTCAGGGGCGCCTCGTCCGAGATAACCGACATAGCGATCAGTCCGGAAAATACATTGCTGGCGGCCGGCTCCATAGACAGGATACTGAGGGTGTGGAGCCTGCAGACGGGGGCGCCCATCTCCGTACTGACGGGACACACGGGCATGATAACGTCGGTGAATTTCTGCCCGACGCCCTGCTGGGGCGTCAGGTATCTGATATCGACGAGCACGGACGGGTCGGTGGCTTTCTGGAACTACAACTACGACGCTTTCGACAGGGCCGACTTTAGGTGAGTCGAGGACTGTCGTTTGAATACACATTATTTATTAGAGATGTGCCGAAGGTTTATTCCCTTAGACGGTTTTTTCCCAAAGTAGGGTATAAGCCGGGTTGGGTTTTTTCATTAATTCCTTTGGTTTTTTTGAGGGTTTTTTCAAAAGTGAGGGCTTTTTCGAAAATGAGGGTTTTTTCGAAAATGAGGGTTTAAACCGGGTCGGGTTTTTTCGTTCATTCCCTTGAGGCATAGTAGAGTGAATCATGAATGTAAATTATAGGTTAAGAGTCAGTTTCAGGTTTCGGTTCGTAGAAAACATTTCTACTTTCCACAAATTATTTTTCAGTTGCATTACCAAAGTTATACTAAATAAAATATTAAAAAGATGCCAAGGCATTGTTCCGAAGAATGGATACAGTTTAGAAAAATAAAAACAAAGAGTCATGATAATAAAAAACTAAAAAATAAAAAAGTAGCGAAATGTAAATATTGCAATAAACAATATTTTCCGAGTGTGGTCAAATTGAGGACACATAAAACAAGAAGGTACCTATTTTTCTATTTATAAAATTCGTAAACTCCCAATAAAATCCCAAAGCAGGTTTTAACAAGGGAAAAAGAAAAAAAAACAACAAAAAAACAATAAATATTTGAAAATAATAAATTCTAAATGTAGGGTTATTTGGTATTAAAATAATAGTCTTTTAACAAGTAATTTTAAAATGAAAGAAACTAGAAATTTGCCATATAAAAACAATACCCGGAAAAAAAACAGGAAAAACCGGGTTTTTTTCCCTCGAAAAAATGAAAACCCGTTTTTTTCCCATCACTATTATTTATTATCGTCTATTTTCGTCATTTATTTTTTATCATTATGTATTTATCTTTTTTTAAACTTATACAGGGTGATTATTATCTAGGGATGATAATTCCTATTCTAGTACATATTTTGTCAATCAGTTCTCCTCTATTTTTGCAATCCCAATTATTATGTTTAGATGGGAATTAAAACAATTCAGTTATTGCTATTACTGAATTAATGAATTAGTTTTTGATAGGATGACACTTAAGGGGATTAAGAGACAGTCCCATAGATAAGTATATATATACATATACTTTACAATCTAACCCAAATATGTATCATTTTTAAAAAGTTACAATTCCAACTATCTGTTGCAGAAGTGAATGAAAGCACTTCAGTTATTTGGGCCATTGAATTAGTCGGAGAGTTCTTGTTTGTAGAGTAAAAATGATTTATATCAGTTTTAATTTTGATAAACTAATTGCATTTGCAATGATCTAAGTCTCAATTATCGCCTACAGTAGAAAATTAAAGAAATTCAACAAAGGCTGCCAAATTGGTCGATTGTAGGCAGATATTTAAGGGAATCAAGAACAAGTCCCAATTATCAGTCGCAAGTGTCAATTACCGCAAAGTAATTGACCCACTTTTGTCTCGTGACGTTTAAAGGTATAGATTAAGACTCCCTTTAATGTTTCGCGTTTTTAAAACAAAGCGATCTACAGGCAGTTTCTCTGAACAAGTCCCAATTATCAGTCGCAAGAGTCAATTACCACAAATTAATCGACCCACTTTTGTCTAGTGACGTTTAAGGGTATCGATTAAGACTCCCTTTAATGTTTCGCGTTTTTCAAACAAAGCGATCTACAGGCAGTTTCTCTGAACGTGTCCAAATTGTCAGTCGCGAGAGTCAATTACTGCGAAGTAACGACCCACTTTCGGCTCGTGACATTTAAGGGTATCGATTAAGATTCCCCTTTAGTGTTTCGCGCGAAACGAAGCGATCTACAGGGCGGTCCCCCCCAAATACCTTCAGGTCCACGCCGATCCTCTACCAGGAGAAGATCCGGCCGGGCCAGGCGCAGATGATCTGCTCGTCGTTCAGCCCGGGCGGCGCGTTCGTGGCGACCGGCAGCGCCGACCACCACGTCCGCGTCTACTACATGATGGGCGACGAGGGGCCGCAGCGCATCCTCGAGACGGAGGCGCACAGCGACCGCGTCGACTCGATACAGTGGGCGCACTCGGGCATCCGGTTCCTCAGCGGCAGCAAGGACGGCACCGCGATCATATGGTGGTTCGAGAGGCAGCAGTGGAAGAGCCTGCTGCTGGACATGACGGCCAAGTTGGCGAGGTACGGTGTCGCGGTTTTGTTTTCATATTTGAGAAGGTAGATTACGACAGCTCTTTCCCCTTATTAGGTTCATCAAGGCAACAATATCTGCGATTTGCGCAGCAGATTTGCCTTTTAAATGCAAACTAATTATAACATTCATTATTTCTTCAGGAACAGCTTTACCACGAGACATTTTTATTTGCCAACAACAATGAATGCACAAATATGTTGTGAAATGTCACTAACGCCTTGCTTAAACTTATTGAAACATCAAATCTGGACCGACACTATATTAAAGACCCGAGCATTACGTCATATTTCATTGTTGTTTACGGACTGAGGTGGCGCTACTCGACGAAAAAATGGCGACTTATTATAGGTTATAGGGGGGTATTCAGTGGTTATTGGTATATCAGTTTCTGACTTTTAAAATGTCCCAAATTTTAAATATCCAGCTTAATTATGATTTACCTACTTTTTACGGTAACGATAATTGTCTTTGCGTCCAGTATTTGGCAGTTTTATCCTATTAACACAGCTTTTACAGGTAGATTTGTTTGTGATGACATGAAATTTCCATGCATGTGAATAAAATAGTATGCACACTGCACAGACCATTAGGTGCATTGCAGAGGAATAAACACTATTTTGGAATTATGGGATGATCTGATCAACCAGCTGAAGAAGCGAAAGTTCTAGATATTATTTTGGAAGAGTATTTTGTAACGTATGCAAGAATGAAAATAGAAAATTTTGTTTATAGCTCCAAAGCGAACCAATAGTCCTCCATATAAAGAAGAAACTGAAAAATCTAATGCTTTTATGCTTACTTACACTACAACTAGCCATAGACTTCATTTAAAACCAAAAGGTACCAAATACTCTTGCTTGCTTTTTAGACTTGCTTTTCTTAAGAAAATGTATGGAAATATGCCATGTGAACTTTTCAAATTAGAGGGACATAACAAACAAATATTTTATTTTATTTTGGATATTAAATTCATTGTAACAGACACATTTGCATGTTTTATTTTATAAAAGATTCTGCAACAATGGTGTTTTAACATTAAACCACCATGTAAATTTGTTTCGTCGTGTGGTGTCAGTGGCGATGCTTGAAACAGCGCTATGCCCAGGTCTTTAATAGTATTGGTCCAGATCTAACTTAAGCTGTTTTCGTCGTGTATTTTGTTACAATCAAATTATTATACAAATTAACCAACTGACCATTAAATATATCTAAACATGTTTTTAAGCATTCTCTAAAATTTGTAAAGAAACAAAAAAAATAGCGCATTTTCAAAAACGTCTCCTTCGCCATGCCATCAATTCATAAATTTGATATTTTGAATGGTCGGGCCAACTTGACCGAGACATGGCTCGTATATACAGGGTGTCTACTTTTAAGTGTATACAAATCGATAAAAAATGTATTTTGTGAGATATTTTCAAAAACCTTTTTTTGTTCGAAAGGTCTTCAAAAAACGCTTCTTTTGACGTTTTTACTTTTGTCAAAATGCAAATCCAGGGACGGCTACGATTTTTTTCGGTTCTACACCGTGTTAAAGTTTAGCAAAATAGGAATTTTAAAGACATCTGACGATGGAATCCCTTCAAAACAGTTGCATGGTCAACAGGACCACTCAAAATGTTGGTGTGAAAAGATTTACTACAAAAATATACAGGGTATTTTTCTCTAAGCCATCTCAAAATTCTGAATTTTTATTAAACTTTATGCTGATCAGGAGTGCTCTGGAATCATTGAAAAAATATTAATAAACACAAAAGCAATATATTTCTTTACAAAATGCCAACCAACAAATAAAAACAATTTAAATTATTGGGCCTTTCTCAACAAAGTCACTGTCTAAGATGATACATTTTCTGTGCGGTTCCTATTGTGACACACCAGCCACCTTAACTGATATGGACTTACTGACTGGCAGGCTTCTGTATTTTTTAGATTTAGTTCGTTTATAGTATGTGGAGCGGTTTTGATATACTCTATTTTTGTATAAAGTTACAAAAAATTCAGTATTTTGAGATGGCACAGATAAGAGCACTCTGTATATTTCGTATTGGACCTTTGCACACCAACAACTTGAGTGGTCCTGTTGACCATTCAACTGTTTTGAGGGGATTCCATGGCACACTTGACTTGGCAGATGCCCTTAAAATTCCTATTTTGTTCAACTTTGACACTCTGCATAATGGAACTCCCTGTATATCTTTTATTCGAATTTGGTATATAAGGGTTTTGTGATGTTCTGATTAACGCTGTGGGGTCAGATTTTTAAAAATCGCTAAAAGTTGTTCGCGAAAATCGGGGGTATAACAAAATCGCAGCCGGTCCTGGATTTGCATTTTGAAAATGGCAGGAAAGTCAAAAGAAGCGGTTTTTGAAGGCCTTTCAAACAAAAAAAGGTTTTCGAAAATATCTCACAAAATACATTTTTTATCGATTTGTATACACTTAAAAGTAGACACCCTGTATATTTGCGACGAAAGCCCAGAACACGTTTTCTGCCCGCCCCATAGCGAAGCCAAGCTCCCCGAAACCGACGGCAAGAAACTGAAGGTGACCATGGTCGCGTGGAACAAGTCGGACGCGTGGGTCGTGACCGCGGTGAGCGACCACACCCTGAAGGTGTGGTCCGGCTCGGACGGGGCCCTCGTGAAGGTCCTCAACGGCCACAAGGACGAGGTGTACGTCCTGGAGGCGCACCCCCACGACGACGACGTGATATTGTCGGCCGGCCACGACGGCCAACTGTTCGTCTGGGACATTCTCAAGGGGGAGATCGTCTCCAGGTTCCTGAACACCATCGAGGGACAGGGGTACGGGGCTCTGTTCGACGTCAAGTGGAGCCCTGACGGTTGCGTGATTGCGGCGAGCGATTCGCACGGGAACATATTGACGTTTGGGTTCGGAAACGGGAGCCCTTTTTATGAACAGGTTAGCAAGATTTAGAAGAGCAAGTAGTCGTAAATATCACGCCGTTTTCATACTTTTTTTTGTATTTTATTGGTTAGGTGAAATGTTTATCGAAAAAGTGGTAAAATTATTTGAAACTTAAAGTTGTGTTTGAGGTCCCACAAATTCCAGTTGAATCTTCTAAAAATCTGAAATATTTAGTCCTAACCGTGTTGAATTAAATGCCACAGAGTATAACTAAAGATATCTTTTTTGATACAATTAATTTTTCTCAGCACAATATGAAGAGAAATTTGAAAATTTCAAAGTTGTCTTCGAAAAAATACCAGTTGTTCATTTAAAAATTTCTCATTATCACCCCTAAACAAATGAAAAAAATGTCAAAGTTGTCTTTGAGCTCTTAGAAAAAATACCAGTTGTTCATTTAAAAATTTGTCATTATCACCCCTAAACAAATGAAATGTGAAGAATTTAATGCCACTTAGTGCAGTTAAATATTTAGTTTTGGTTTGACCCAATTATTTTCTCAAAATGTGAAGATAAATTTGAAAATTTCAAAGTTGTCTTCGAACTCTTGGAAAAAATACCAGCTGTTTGTTTAAAAATTTCTCGTTATCGCCCCTAAACAAATAAAATGTGCAGAATGTGATGGCACTTAGTGCAGTTGAATATTTAGTTTTGGTTTTACCCAATTATTTTCTCAAAACATGAAGATAAATTTGAAAATTTCAAAGTAGTCTTCGAGCTCTTGGAAAAAAGACCAGTTCATTTAAAAGTTTATCATTATCGCCCCTAAACAAATGAAATGTGCAGAATTTAATGCCACTTAGTGCATTTAAATATTTAGTTTTGGTTTGACCCAATTATTTTCTCAAAATGTGAAGATAAATTTGAAAATTTCAAAGTTGTCTTCGAACTCTTGGAAAAAATACCAGTTGTTTGTTTAAAAATTTCTCGTTATCGCCCCTAAACAAATAAAATGTGCAGAATGTGATGCCACTTAGTGCAGTTGAATATTTAGTTTTGGTTTTACCCAATTATTTTCTCAAAACATGAAGATAAATTTGAAAATTTCAAAGTAGTCTTCGAGCTCTTGGAAAAAAGACCAGTTCATTTAAAAGTTTGTCATTATCGCCCCTAAACAAATGAAATGTGCAGAATTTAATGCCACTTAGTGCATTTAAATATTTAGTTTTGGTTTGACCCAATTATTTTCTCAAAACGTGAAGATAAATTTGAAAATTTCAAAGTTGTCTTTGAGCTCTTAGAAAAAATACCAGTTGTTCATTTAAAAATTTGTCCTTATCACCCCTAAACAAATGAAATGTGCAGAATTTAATGCCACTTTAGTGCAGTTGAATATTAGTTTTGCTTTGACCCAACTATTTTCTCAAAACGTAAAGATAAATTTGAAAATTTCAAAGTTGTCTTCGATTTCTTGAAAAAAATACCAGTTGTTCATTTAAAAATTTGTCATTATCGCCCCTAAACGAACTAAATGTCCAGAATTTAATGCCACTTAATATTGCAGTTAAATGTTTAGTTTTGGTTTGACCCAATTATTTTCTCAAAACGTGAAGATAAATTTGAAAATTTCAAAGTTGTCTTCGAGCTCTTGGAAAAAATACCAGTTGTTCGTTTAAAAATTTGTCATTATCGTCCTTAAAGAAATGAAATGTGAAGAATTTAGTGCCACTTAGTGCAGTTGAATATTTAGTTTTGGTTTGACCCAATTATTTTCTCAAATTTTGAAGATAAATTTGAAAATTTCAAAGTTGTCTTCAAGCTCTTGGAAAAAATACCAGTTGTTCATTTAAAATTTCTCATTATCGCCCCAAAACAAATAAAATGTGAAGAATTTAATGCCCCTCAGTTCATTTAAATATTTAGTTTTGGTTTGACCCAATTATTTTCTCAAAACATGAAGATAAATTTGAAAATTTCAAAGTTGTTTTCGAGCCCTTGGAAAAAATATCAGTTGTTCGTTTAAAAATTTTTCATTATCGCCCCTAAACAAATGAAATGTGAAGAATTTAATGCCACTTAGTGCAGTTGAATATTTAGTTTTGGTTTCACCCAATTATTTTCTCAAAACGCGAAGATAAATTTGAAAATTTCAAAGTTGTCTTCGAGTTCTTGGAAAAAATACCAGTTGTTCATTTAAAAATTTGTCATTATCGCCGCTAAACAAATCAAATGTAAAGAATTTATTGCCAGTTAGTGCATTCAAATATTTTGTTTTGGTTTGACCCGATTAATTAGTTTCTCAAAATGAAGATAAATTTGAAAATTTCAAAGTTGTCTTTGAGCTCCTGGAAAAAATACCAGTTGTTCATTTAAAAATTTGTTGTCATTACACAAATGAAGTGTGCATAATTTAATGCTGTATAGTGCAGTTAGATATTTAGTTTTGATTTGACACGATTTTTTTCTCAAAGCACATGAAGAGAAATTTGAAAATTTCAAAGTTGTCTTGAGCTCCTGGAAAAAATATCAGTTGTTCATTTAAAAACTTGTCAATGAACAACTGAAGGGTGCAGAATTTAATGCCACACAGTGCAGTTCGATATTTAGTTTTGGTTTGACTATTTTTTTTTAATTTGAAAGTTGTCTCTGAGGTCTTGTAAAAAAAAACACCAGTTCCTTATTTAGAACTTCGACCTATTTATGATTTTTTGTTTTTTTTTGCGCTCATTGTCCATACCACGGCCCGTTCTCACTTCCATTCCATCGTCCAGCTTCCGAGGGAGCTCTTCTTCCACACGGACTACCGTCCGTTGGTGCGGGACCAAAACTATCGGGTTCTAGACGAACAAACTCATCTGCCGCCACATTTGATGCCGCCCCCATTTTTGGTGGACATCGACGGCAACCCGTACCCTCCCATGCTTCAGAGATTGGTACCGGGCAGGGAAACGTGCAACGTCGAACAACTTGTACCGAACATCGTTATAGGGAATGAAGGTAAGATGTAAGAAATAGTTAATCGAGAGTAATTCGATATTTTTCTTGCTCTCACATTGGATATATCGTAGAAGGTATGCTGGTGCGGACATAAATGTTTGTACGATTAAACTAGAGGAGATATGTATGTTGTTTTTGTTCTTTAGGTACGCAAGAAGTAATCCAAGACATTCCTCCGAGATTGTCAATGGACGATGATGAAGACAACATTAGGAATATCGCAAACCCGTCACTAAGAGCAATAAGAAGGTAATTTAAGGTATATAAAAAGTTGCGGTGAACGGAAGTATAATTTTAGGCCAAGGGATAGCGAAAGAATTCGCCAAAGTACGGGTGACTGGCAGTCGGATCCAAATATCGAATGGAAGAAGCAGTGTTTGGTGAAACCACTGAATCCATCGATTTTGGAAAGATCGAGAGAAACCAGGTAAAAATAAATGGCCACAAAATTTTAAAAGAACGGTTTTAAATCGTTTTTTTTTTTTAGTGAATATGCCAAAGAATTAGAAATGGAAGAGTACCAAAGGCAGTTGCGGCAGAGACCGCACATGATCTGCACGAGCGCCTCCAAAACGGCGGGTACCTCAAAATCGACGGAGAAGAAGAAGAAAAATAACAAATACACCACTAGGTCTACTAAAACGTATGCCTACAAGGTTAGCTGCAAGCTCCACAATATCGCGCAAGTGTTTTGGAAGCATTTAATTTTCCTATTTCCGCAGGACGACAACGATGAAGAAGAAGAACAGCACTCGGAAGAGGCGGACTCGGAATCGTCGGGTTACTCGGACTGGATGGCAGAGGAGGGTCTGGAACCGCCGAAGAGGTCGAAACGGAGGCAGGCCTCCCAAGTCGCCACCACTACCGAAGAAGACGACGACGAAAACGAAAGGGACGATGACGACGACGACGATGACGAAGAGGCGTACTCGGAGAAGGCCCGGAAGAAACAGAAGAAGAAGGAGGAACCGCCGCGCGAACCGAAGAAGAAGGCCAACGGTGAGAAACCGAAGACCAGCAGGGACGGCAGCTCGAGCAGTTCGACCAGAAAGGTAACGAGCGGCCGCTAACCTTTAACGTTGCGAAGGAAATTTTTTTATTATTATACTTCTTTGAAAACACCTTATTTTCATCTGTTTTAGCAATAATGAAAGATGGGGTTTTTCGGGCTAGCGCACGGAAACAGCGCATGGAAAAACTTTCCGTGCGCTGAATAAAAATACCGAATATATGGCTTTAAAATAGAAATATGCAGCAAAGTAAACTAAATTTAAGAAACTCTATATGCTCTATATATTTAACATATACCTATTTTGTATTTTAATTCGTAAGTGTCTCAATATTTAGATACATTTCTGTAATATTTTTGACGTTTTATTCACCTTATCTGACAATAACTAATTTACAACAAAGCACCTTCGAAATAATTTGAGAGTAACCATGGAAACGCATCATACATACCAAACACTATATTGTCTGCATTGTTTATTTTTTGTCAATTCAATTTATTATAATATGCCGATAAAATGTTTTAACTTTCCGTTTTCAAAAAAGTATAATAAAAAATATCGTTCATTACACGTCCAGAAATAGATTTTTCCGTGCTTGCATGACTTCCCGTGTGAGGCGCAGCCGAACACGGGAAGTCATTTGTCATGCGCGCACGGAAAAAATCTTTATTTCCAGACTCGTAATGAAATATACTATTTCAGGCGAAAGTTGCGGCACCCGCGGCGAGATCGATGCCGTCGACTAGCACAGCCATCCACCCGGCAGTGCCGAGCGAATGGTTGTCCGAGACGCGGCCGAGGAAGTCGCCGTACTATCCACAGATGGGGGACGAGGTCGTCTACTTCAAACAGGGGCATCAGCTGTACTTGGACGCGGTGACCACGAAGAACGTCTACGAGATCAAGATGGAGGACCTGCCTTGGAACAATCTCGAGATCAGGGTAGAAAATGACCGCCGAGATTTGCAAGTTCAAATTAAAGTCTTGTTCTTTTAGGACCACGAATATGTTAAAGTGATGGGCATCGAGTACGAAATAAAACCGCCAACGTTATGCTGTTTGAGGCTGGCAATGTTGGACGAGGACGGGAAGTCGTCCCCGACGGAGTTCACCGTGAAATATCACGACATGCCCGACGTACTCGATTTTTTCGTGCTGAAACAAACCTACCAAATTTCCGTGGCGCGCGAATGGAACATAGGCGACAAGTAAGCACTTCCGAAAGGTTTAACTCGAGTACAATTTCGTTCTTTAGGTTTCGGTGCGTGATAGACGACAACTGGTGGATCGGTTACATAATCAACAAGACGCCGGCAAACGAACAGTACCCGAACTCCATGTTCATGTGCTACGAAATTAGATGGACAAACGGCGAATACGAGAGGATGAGCCCGTGGGATTTGGAAGTCATTGATCCCGACAGTAAGATACTCACACGTCGCCCCAAAAAAGTGATCTACATTTTTCTATAATTTTGTAGGACTGCCCTCGGACGAGAACGCGGCGATCCGCGTCTTCGAAGAGGAACTCAACTCAATCCTCTACAAGCCGGTCCCGTCCGATTGGCCGGGCGGCGATCCCGAAGCCATCTGCAAGTCGCTGGCCCGGGGAATAACGCAGGTTATGGGATTGGCGATAGCGGAACCCTTTCTCGTGCCGGTAGATATAAACGTGTATCCTCAATACGCGTCGACGATAGAGTATCCGATAGATTTGTCGACGATAAAGGCGAGGTTCGAGAACAGGTTCTACAGGAGGCTGGCGGCGGCACAGTTTGACATCAGTTTCTTGGGAAAGAACGCGGAGAAGTTCAACGAGAGGCATAGCGTCATCGTGAAGAGGGCTCGGGTGTTGACTGATCTTTGTTTGAGGATAGTTAAGTAAGTGAAATGGTCTTGATCTAGCTACCCATAGTATTTGCGATATTCTTGATATTTGCGATTACATTTTATATTTTGCGATACTATTGGTATTGATCGTTAAAATACTGTTGAAGATACTTGCGATATTATTAGCGATAATAATAAGACAGTACATTTCATATTTGCGATACTATTGACATTGATTGATACTATTTGAGATAGTACAGAAAGTTTTCGCACTCAATTTTAGTCATTCTAATCACCTAATACCAAAGTAGATACTAGGTATGATAATATAATCTTGATATATTTGATATTTGCAATACTATTAGTCTCGATACTTTAAATAATATTGAAAATATTTGATATATTATTAGCAATAATGTTGAAACTTTTGACACTCAATATGCAATATATTAGGAAGTACTTGTGATTTTATTTACATGAACTATTAATTATTTGCCATTTGCTTAAGTCTTGATCGTCTCCTGATGATGCTAACATGGTTAGCAAAACGGGCGTCGAGTGCAAAAAAAACAAAGTTTTGGTGTATGGAGTTAAGCAAAAAAGTACTAACTGTACTAATTAGCCTATAATAAGTAGAGACTTGATATTATATGCAGTACTTTGGCATAATACCTATAACCGTATACATTAGATAATTGAGATAAGTTGCAATATCTCTGTTGATATTTGCGATAAAAACTAACATCGCAAATATTTGCGATATTATTCGCGATACTATTAGGTACTTAATTGCTCATTCGCATTCTAGGAGTGGCACAAACTACATAGATGTCCCCGCCATGTACCACCAACTGGTAGACACCTACGACTCCACAAATAGCGAAGACGAGGCCGAAATCCTACCCAGCACAAGCCGAACTCTACGATCTCTACCTAACCGCGCACTCAAAGATGCCGGCGACTGGAAACTCGAAGCCAAAACCCTTATCGAGGCTATGTGGGAGTGCGAGGATTCGGTACCGTTCAGAGCACCTGTCAACCCTACAAAATACGCCGACTACCATTTGGTCGTGAAGAACCCCATGGACCTTAGTACTGTCCGCGACAATCTGGTCCACGACAAGTACCAAGTGCCGCAGGAGTTTTCCGCGGACATGAGACTGATTTTTCAAAATTCGCGGCTGTACAACACAAACAAACGGTCGAGGATATACGTTATGACTGTGCGGTTGTCGGCGATATTCGAGGATCACATGGCGAAGATTGTCAATAATTGGACGGTAGCGAAGAGGCGCGGCGTGAGGAAGAAGAAGCGATACAGCGACGGCAGTAGCGGCGAATCGTCACGAAGCGAGGAATCACAGACTGAGATAAAAGTCGACAGCGACAGCGATAGCGACAATACGCCGCTGGGGGTGTTGCGATCGTTGACTTCTAACACGCACACCGAAGACGACAGCACGAGTCTGAGCCAACTGACTTCGGACAAAATCGAGTTCGTCGTGATGGAAAAATCGAACACGACGGACGAGGACTCGGAAGATAGCTACAAACCCCAAATGTCGCGGGGGAAGCAGAAGAAGTCGTCGAGCGAAGACGACGACGACGACGACTTCGATTTGGATAGCGACGAGCCGAGGACGTCGAGGGCGAGGCGGAAACGCAAGAAAAAAACATCGTCATCTTCTTCCGAGGACGAGAAGGTGGACGGGGACGATTCCGACGAAGACTTATCAACGGACACGGAGCTGTCCGGCGAAACACTGCCAAGAAAGACGAGCCTGAGAGCGAGGCCGCGCAAGAAGGTCTACCTGTACAACAGCGACAGCGATTCGGAGACGAGGATAAGGGGGAGGAAGAGGAGGAAAGCGGAGACGGAAGAGAGCGACAGCGACGACAGTACGGGCGGGGGCAAGAGGCCCCAGCGACAACAGAACGGCGGGTACTTCGCGTCGACCGTGAGCAGCAGGGGCAGGATCCGGAAGCTGACGGAAAAGGCGGCCGCGGTGATGAAGAAAGATAAAAAGTTGATATAGTTGTTGCAATTTTAAACGATAGGATGAGCGTTGTACATTGTTGGTTTATTCATTAAGAAACGTATTTTTTATTAAATAATTCACTTTTAGAAGTTTGTTTTTGTGTCCTCGCGTTTGAAACGCTCACCGGAAATTTTAGATTGTGGAGAACGAGAAACATTATAAAAAGGGAAGTGGTCAAAATGATTGGATCTCTGTAACGACCAACCATATTTCAAATTAAACTTACCCTTAAACTTTTTTCTCTTGAAATCGGCAGTGAAGTAGCCCATTATAGGATTGAAGGACTCCAGGCACCAAATATTTTTTAAATTTTATTTCATTTTCACAAATTTACTGTACAAACTTTCAATAATTAAGATAAGCAAAAAAACGACCAAAACTTACTCTACGCGTTCAACGTAGACTCTAACTCGCCTCCCGCTAACATTTCCTTGATTATATCCAACCCACCTACTAGATCTCCGTTCACGTACAGCTGGGGGTATGTCGGCCAATCAGAGTAGTCCTTTAGGCCTTGTCTTACCTCTTCGTCTGACAGGATGTCAAACGTTTCGTAAGATACCCTGAAAAAAAAAAAGACGATAAGAATAAAACTCTTCTAGAGTTTTTGTATTTTATATTATAATGATATTTTATACCTTTCAAAAAAGGGTTTATGCAAGCCAATTTAACATCAACATAACATAAAAGAGGAGTTAAAATTTTTAACAGATAATCTCAGTTTGCGCGCACGTAATTTCATTGCCAACAGTAAGAAACAAACACAACCCTTAAGAACAAAAAATCCCTAGCACTGGTTGTCGATTATTTATTTATTAGTAAGGATTTGATTTGATTTTGACATAGACGGCATACTAAATGCTTATGTTATGTTACATTGTGTTAATAATAAATTACGGTAAATTGCCTGGATTACCACCTTAAGAGCAATGATGTTTTACTGTAAAACTGACATTTTTGACAAGGGAAGCCATATTGCATTTGTTTTAACAGTTGCTTCCATAGCAACCATGATTGAGTGTGGGAGTAAAAAGTATAAAACCGTTGACTGACGTATTAATAAAGACTGCTCGTGGCTGTCGTGTTTGACAGTTCTCTGGCTCAACATGCGCTTCCCGGAGACAAAATACAATGCAAAATACATTGTTGACCATAGGCGCCATCTACTTTCTAGGACATGAAACTATAATAGCCGTGAGAAGTCTTATTAATACGTCAGTCAACGATAAAACTACTTACCCTGTATTATTTAAAATTTCAATAGTCTGCCTACTAAACCCGCATCTCGGCGTGTTCCTGTCTCCCTTCATAAACAACATAACCTTAGATTTATTTATCAAATATTTCAGTCTTTCCTCTAAGGGTACAGCACCACCGGTACAGCCCCCACTACTGTGTTTCTTTACAGTCTCGGTAATTTTTGCGGCATCTGCTCCGTCTACCCTGTCGATATTTTTGCCCGATTCAAAAAGTATGACAGTGGGGACCGCCTCGATGTTAAATTTCAAGGAAACATCGTTCAGTTCCTCGGCGGGAGCGGAATAAAAAGCCACGTTTGAATAATCCGATTGTTTGGATAATGCGTCGAGAACTTCGTTTACTTGCTTACACTGTTCGGCCCAGTCTGCTTCGAAGTGGATGACAGACAGTTTGGAATTTCTGCAATAAAAAGGAGTTGGTAGAAAAGTGTTGAAGCAGGCAAATTTTTGGCAAAACTTACGAAATTGCATTGTCGAAGGATTTTTGATCTGCAAGCTTGGCGGGCATCGTAAGAAAACTAGTTCTGAGGTTTTTCTTCAGGAACCAAGGATATAATGTACGATTTATCGCAAATTTCGGAAAAATACCGATTTTTCCAAGAAAAATGGAATCCTAACCTAACTTGACTTATGACATTAGACAGTAATAGACAGAGACAGAACAGAACCGGCATTAAATAGAAAAGTCCTTAGTCCGAACACAGGGACGTACTGGCCTATCCAGGATTTTAAGCAATGGCGGGATGCCGTTTCCGTTTTTACAGTGGCGCGCACCTTTGAGTTGTTTCGATAAAGTAATCGAGGCAGTAATACTCTTTTTTCATGAAATCAGTACCTACCTACAATGCAGGCAAAAAATTCTAAGGCACGTTTACGTCTTTAAGTTTAGGAATCCTTGATAATACAGCAATTCTAGTTTTAAATTTCCAATTATGAAAAAGTAGGTAAGTAACTACACAAACGCCTATGCCACTTTGGTGCATATGACCTCAAAAGTTGATTTAAATTACAAAATTACTTACCGATGGATTATTATCCTCAAACATTTTAGTTTTTGGCGGACAGGGAAGTGCCACAAGCCGCACAGCTAAGCATAATAATTCGAAAAAGTGTATCTAAATAACACACATAGAAATACCTACTGACACTTATCATTGTTTCAGATATCAAAATATTGTGTCCAAAACTTAGTTACTACTCAGGGCAATTTCCGTCTCACTACCTACGCGTACATATAGAAATTTTACTCATCCTTCCTATGCAGGATTCTTAATTCATTTTTTTTTTAAATTGATTTATGTCCACTCCAAAAATAATCAAGCCATTCAACTTCTGCCGGTGGGCAGAACCAGCGCCGAAGGAAGCATAGGCGTACGGAAAGATTACGCTTTTTGTCAAAAGTAAATAAATTGTTATTTTACTTACACTTCCATATGCGGAAATAATTGATAGAAAAATGTGATATGATATTGCGCTGATTACTACGTACTGTACACCCTGAACGACTCATGATCTCGAAAATACTACCATAAAGTTTTCAAAACTATACAATTTCGAGGCGCACCCTTGAGGATAATTATTCCTCCTCTCAACATCGCCTGTGATTCTAATAATTGCGAGAATTAAACCAACTTCCCCGCGTATCTCAGTCCCTCAGCGTCTTATCTTTTGAGCGGATCTATTTTAATACTGATACAATGACAAAATGTGCCACAACGTGCTTAAGTTTTGACATCTCTCGAACCTATGTTTGTTAGATCTGGACCAACACTATTTAAAGACCCGAGCATGCTGTCATCATATTTCATTGTTGTTTACTGATTGGG
This sequence comes from Pseudeuparius sepicola, assembly GCA_963920635.1. NCBI lineage: Eukaryota > Metazoa > Arthropoda > Insecta > Coleoptera > Anthribidae > Pseudeuparius > Pseudeuparius sepicola. The sequence goes on from OY987308.1 coordinate 22,332,886, forward strand.
GTGGCGCTAGACGACGAAAAAATTGGCGACTTATTATAGGTTATAGGAGGGTATTCTGTGGCTATTGGGATGTCAGTTTCTGACGTTTAGAAAATCAAAAATTTTAAATATCCAGCTTTATTACGATTTACCTTCTTTTTACGGTAATGAATTGTCTTTGCGTCCAGTATTTGGCAGTTTTATCCTATTAATACGGCTTTTCTAGGTAGATTTGTTTATGATAACATGAAATTTTCGCGCACATGAAGAAAATGGTATGCACAGACCATTAGGTGAATTGCAGAAGAATAAACACTATTTTGGAATTATGGTATGATCTGATCAACCAGCTGAAGAAGCGATAGTTAAAGGTATTAATTTTGGAAGAGTATTTTTTAACGTATGCAGGAATGAAAATAGAAAATTTTGTTTATAGCTTCAAAGCAAACCAATAGTCCTCCATATAAAGAAGAAACTGAAAAATCTGATGCGGGGCCGCGGTGGCGTCTCTCGTACCGGCGCTGACTTTTTAGACTGCATGTTTTTCTGCCTTCGATCGACCTTGGTTCGAGGCAGGCGCATGCATATGTCTTTAAAAGAAAAACACCGCTATGGCCAAGAGCGCTGCGGACAAATGTGGATTCACGGTATTGCTCCCAAATAGCTTTATCCGTGTGATTTACTAATTGTCCTACACTCACTGGGATTACTACGGTTTTCTAGGGTTTTCCGTAGTACTTGAGCAAATGCTATCCTAGTTCTATCTGGAAAAAAGTCGGCCCTAGCCGCAAATGGCAACGAAGACAAAATAATAGTAATTGGCCCCCTCCCCCCCCACAAGCATGTGGTTGCTTCTGGGGTACTCCTAGTTTGGAGTATTTGTGAGGGTGAGAATTATTATTATTATTGTTTTAAGTTTTCACATACTACAACTAGCCATGGACTGCGTTTCAAACCAAAGGGTACCAAATTAATACTCTTGCTTGCTTTTTAGACTCGCTTTTCTTAAGAAAATGTATGGAAATATGCCATGTGAACGTGTCAAATTAGAGGGACAACAAACAAATATATAATATTAATATTATATATAATATTAAACTTCGTTGTAACAGACATATTTGCATGTTTTTATTTTATAAAAGATTCTGCAACAATAGTGTTTTAACTAAAACCACAGAAAATATACTACGACCATTGAGTATATTCCTTTACTCAATGCTACGACGTATATTTTCTGTGCTAAAACCAACGTGTAAATTTGTTTCGTCGTGTGGCGCCAGTGGCGATCGCTTGAAACAGCGCTATGCACAGGTATCTTTAATATAGTGTTGGTCCAGGTTAGATTTATAGAATCGTTGCCATTCAATGATGGATAATACTAAGTAGTTTTCTTTTAGTTTATCATTAATAATGAATAATTTTTGTAGCGATATTTATGGTTTTTAATCTCCCTGGTGGTCTGCTATCAATCCAACGATTATCGCCATATTGAACGCAAAGGCACCGGGGATAGTAGGAATTTCAGGGGAATGTTTAAAGTCTAACTACTATGTGCATCTATATATTCTCGCGAGAGCTCTTATTTGGACAGGGACCCCCCCTACGCCGCCTTTATTTAAAGAAAGCCTCCAAACCACGGGCGTAGCCAAGGGGGGGGGGTTTCGGGGGTTCAAACCCCCCCCCCCCGAAATAAGCAAAATATGACCTAATATTATACCGAAAAAATACGAGGAGTGAAGAGTTAAATTATTATTACGTTTGAATATATGTAGTAATAGTAGCGCCTAGCGCCATCTTTTGACGAGAGGCAGACGCAGTTGCAGCCGAACTGTTTTGTATTGTAGGGACACTTTGCGTTGTTTCTCGATTATTCGCCACGCTCCTCGGTCGAAATGAGCGGAACTTTGTGGAAGTTCGTGGAAGTTTCTGGACGGCTACTGGGCTGCTATATAAGCGGCGCGTGACCGCGCTTACGGCAGTATTGTTCCATGCGAACTCGAAGCGAATAAAAGTGAAAAGTGGTGAACGAATAGTAAAGAGAATTAAGTGTACCGTGTAAGTGAGTAATTTTAGTGCACTGTTATTCGATGACCTTGTTAAGGATAGATACGTGAATCATTATTACTGTCGAAAAATGGAGGGGAAAAAAAGGAAGGGTGATAAACCTAAAGGTATGGACTACCGGAAAAAGTGGTGTAGTCAAGGTCAAGGGGTTTCTAATAAAGAAACTAATTTGGATTTAGCTATCAAAGCTTCAGCTACCTTGCATGCTGATAAGAAGACTGCCTACCCCGAAATCTAGTTTGGAATGCCTAGATATGTGCGATAAAAACCTTTATCCTAATATTTGCACATTACTACAAATCTTGGCTACCATTCCTGTATCCACTGCTACCCCAGAAAGGTCTTTCTCGAGCCTAAGGAGACTGAAAAACTATTTACGAAACACTACAAGTGAAAACAGACTTAAGGGTTAGGCTCTAATAAACATTCACTATGGAACAGAAATTCATGCAGATGAAGTAGTGGATATATTTAAAAGAAAAAGCCGAAGATTTCTTCTTTAATGGTTTTAGATTTAGCGCAGAGGAGCGAAATTAATTTATCCATTTCATTTAAAGTTAAGAACTTTATAAATATGTCGTAGTTTTTCGGGTGAATATATAGATATTAAATTTCATGTAAGTATATTTTTGTTGTTTTATTTACTTCTCAAACTAACCCCCCCCCAAAACTAAATCCTGGCTACGCCCGTGCTCCAAACAAAGAGCTTCAGCCCAACGCCAAAGAAAACCCACACACCCCCGGCATCCCCCAGGTACACTAAGCGCCCCGCGCGAGCCAACCCTCCCGAAAATCGGAAAAGCCGGCGCGTGCGCGCGTCCGCACCGCCGCCGGTCCGAACGCGAGCCCCCCTCCGTCATTCCATCGTAGAGTGGCGGCCTTCGCGCGGCATCCCCCCAAACCCCCCCACCCGCCGATCGATATGCGGCACCCACCGCCGCGCCGGAGCCCCACGTCGCCGCCGGCGTAGGCGCCCGCGATGCACCTCTTCTTCGAGCGGACGGTGAACGCGCGCAGCGACTGCCCCGTCCTGTCGGTGACGTGGATGGGGAAGGTGCCCGACGAGTTTCCCGAGGCCAGGAGCGAGGTAAGTTTGGACGGGGATCGTCCGGATACGTGGTGCCCGTTAAGAGATCGTGATCGTTGGGTCGTTAGATGAAGCGTCGACGGCCAGACGCGTAGGTACGCGATGCTCGGCGGCGGCATCGCCCCCTGCTCGCGAACAGAACGGTAGCAATAAATCGCGACCCCTTTTCGGCACTTTTTAGAGCGGGAGAGCCTGTACAAGATTAAAGGAGACACACACAGTGTGTCCACGTTGAGAATTTAGCGCCCTTGTAAAGTATTTTTTCTACAAGCATGCGGAAAAGTACACTTTTCCGCACGCATTTTAGTTTAGAAAATGTCACTTTTCCGCACTACTTTTCCGCACTAGTGCGGAAAAGTGACACTTTCTAAAGTAAAATGCGTGCGGAAAAGTAAGACACTTTTCCGCACGCTTGTAGAAAAAATAGTGTTCCTAACTCTTGCGGAAAGTGTCTTTTCCACACGCGTACGGAACAGTGGCACTTTCCGCACTTGTTAGGAAATATACTATAATAATGTTGTTGAACAATTTTGATAAACTTTGTCCTTGTTAGGTGTATAAAATGCAAATTCAACAAAGTTATCAAATTTTTTTATTTGGGATCACTAAAAACCTATCAACTTTAATTAATTCTTCTAAAATTCCAGAAGATGGATTATTGTCATTACGAGACTTCTAGAAATGTTAATTAAATGAAATTATTTTACATTTTTTACATCATTTTATAAAAAACATAAGTAATGGATCAGGTATCTATTGTTCTAATAATATAATAAACAATCCCATTTTCAGCTAATAAACCACTTCATGAGTCATAAAAAGAACTTCAATGCCAAGGTACATATTATATATATTTTTTACTACTAACCTGAGAAATCACCATTATTTACCTCATTCCTCTAATGAGAAGTAATATTTCTCTACCTAGGTAAATAATGATAATAAAAAAATACCTAGGTAGATAATGAAAAATTTTCTATGTGACATTTAAAAATTAGTGTCATTTTATCAGCTTGACAACTGAACTCCCAGGCTACTTGATATTTTGAAATATTTGAAAAAAGCGAGAAATGACTAAAATATGGCAATATTTCAATGTTAGTAGTAAAAAAAATTCTTCTATATACACTTCGGTTGAGAAGGCGATTATTTACCTCGCATATTATATCCTTCGGCGCTACGCGCCTCAGGATATAAAAATGCTCGGAAAATAATGGCTCACTTCTCAACCTAAGTGTATAATATACTATTTTTAAATAAAAAAAAAGATTTATTAGGCAAAAAAATAATCAATTGATACAGGGTGTTCCGTAAAAGAGTTACAGACCAAACTTATTTTTTTTTAATAGAACACCCTATACAGTGTGGTCATTTAAGTGCGTGCAACATATGGGTCGTTTTTTTATTAATTGCACAAACAAACTGTTGATGCATGTTCCGATAATCATATTATAGGTGCACTTAGAATGGTTGCAAGTTAAATAGCATACAGGGTAGAGCAAAAAATATAAAAAATGCACAAGAGTAAAGTACCCTTATTTCAAATAATTCAGCAAAAGGTTATTAAGAAAAGTTGTTTAAAATTAAAAGCTTTGCCTAAATAACAACAAGAAAAAAAAATTTCGTCTATTATTTTCCACAGTTTCTTAATAAACATTTAAAATAAAAATTTTGCACCTTAAATGAGAGTTTTTTTAATATACACATTATCATTACTAATGCTTTGCCTTGTTCAGAAGAGTTTTTGCGAAATTTTAAAGTTTTGTTTAATATCGTTGCAACAAACATGAAGTTTGTGATTCCCTAAAAAATTAAAAATCTAAGTTAATTTTACAAATATGCTTGACTTTAAACAAAGTTATGCGAAATTGATATAATTTTGATTGATTTATGAAATTGTTTAGGATGAATATTAAAACAATTTTTTTCAGGAAATTATTAATGTTTTTCAAAAATATATATATATTTCTTTTTCTTAGGAGGCCATGTTTTGGTATTTAGGCATAACTTTTAGTTCTAGACAACTTTCCTTAATAACATTTTGCTGAATTTCCTGAAATAAGGGTACTTTACTATTATATTTTTTGACCTACCCTGTACGCTGTTTGACTTGCAACCATTCTAAGGGCGCCTAGTATAATTATCGAACATGCACCAACTTTCGGGAGTATTTGTATTTTCGTTGCGCAATTAATAAAAAAATCCCATATGTTGCACACTTAAATTAAATGACCACACTGTACAGGGTGTTCTATTAAAAAACATAAGTTTGGTCTATAACTCTTTTACGGAACACCCTGTATCACTTGCAACAGAACCATGAAAACGCGCGCCAAAAAATGCACGTTGAAACTTTTGTATGCAATTTTGTCTTTTAACTCGAAAAATAAAAAAAAGTTATCGGCGGCCCATTTTAGAGTAAACACCCTGTAGGTACATTGCGCAAGTCTGCGAAAACTAGTCTCGGTCAATTACCTATATGAGTTTTTCAAACTCCGATAATAATAATACATCTTTGGATTTTTTCCCACTATACAGTTTCTCAAATAGCTTTTTCATGTACTTACGTGAATAACTTATGACGCTGTTACGCCTACTTTGTCTACCCTCCCTCTGTTTTTACTTTGATTTATATGGCCTCGCGCTCTTAAGGAAGTTTATTCACTATTCATGAAATATTATCCTATACAGGGTTTTTGGTAAACACACATGACTTGTTCGATTTTCTCCAAATTTGGCACAGATTCCTTTTATGCAAGTGTGCGTGATTCTATGCACTTTATTTCGCCCTACTCTTGTCCTGACAGCCACACGACTCAAGATTTGGTTCAAAGTTTGCAACATTGTTATACAGGATAGCCCTCCGTTTGATATGGGTTCACCGAAACCACAATTCGAACAATAAAGTAAACGTTGTATAGTATAAATATAGATATAGAATAAGACTCACACGTGGCTACCCTGTATATTGCTAACACGAATGCAAATGTTCCAGATTCAATATTTTCTCTGCAAAATTTCGATGTTTTTGGGCAAATTTGCTAGAAATTTACCTGTCGAATTGCTATTGCATGACTTGTGTCATTAAATCAAAGCCGCTTCGTTGATATAGGTACGGAAAATAGGTAGGTAGTAGAATTCGGGCAGTATGCCTGCAAAATTACACTAACATCACGTGCATGCATCTAAACCGAAATATGTGACTCAAACGTATATATCGGGTGAGTCTTTGTATTTGACCAGTACACAAATTTTAGTCCCGTCGATTGGTGCAACGCAGAATGTCGCAGCTCTAACCGTTTCGGAGAAAATGGCCTTCAAAGTTCGGTTTTTTAGTTGTGTTATCTCCGGATCGGCTGGAGACTGGCTCGAGGCTATCTTTCTATCACGAATGTGCCTGCAATCAGTCTGTTATATGTATCACTCCTTTCTTTGTGAAAAATGCTTTACGAGATCAAATTCGCTGGCACAACATATATTTCTTTACAGGTAGGAGACCTCATTTCCATTTCTAAGGCCTATAGCTCATATTTTATTCATATACCGTTCTTTCATTATAAATTTAATAAATATGACAGTGCTGCCTTTATTATATTTTAGAGTTATATTATTATAGGAATAAAGAAGATTTACCTAAGCAGCATCTTGATGGAGTTTTCGGTGTCAAGTTATATTTGAAGGATATATTTTAGAGTACCTATATAATAGCATACATAAAAATGAGACCCTATATAATGTTGTAATGATTGTACCAAACCATTTATTTTTAACTGCACTCAAATTACACTAGTGTTGACTTTGAAAAAAATCCAACCAAAGTAGAGTAAAAGTTTACACAGTGTGTTAGAATTATAACTGTTATGACATCATTATTTTTAGTTGTTGAATTGTTTGAGAAACAATATACCTACATACCCCCTTAATAACAAAGATGTTGCAAAGATTAACTTAATCTGTTCCAATTAATAAACACATGGGTTCAATATCAATAACCCCCAGAAGGTGTTTGTTGGACAACAACTGACAAATATCCGCTATCCGTCTACTTTCAGATCTAACAAAAGATTTTCCATGACCCGGTTTATTTATATTTATATATTTATGTGACTCACATTCCAACGATATAGAAAATCTCGACGAACACGTAGAGGGTGCTCCAATTGTGATAAGCCTGATTTTCTCGTTATAATAACTTTAAATATAAGTTGATGGTTCGAATATGGTCAAACTTTCATCACAGTTTTACTACAAAAATAATAAACTGATGCTAAATTATGTTTAAACTTTTTTCCTTTTCTATTTTTCTTCCTCCGTTTTCCACTGTGCCATTTTCCATCACTTCCATCTGTCTCCACTCCCCATGGAGAGCGTTTTTATCAACTGCAACTGACAGTTTAATAAGGGAACAACTCCCAGGCCAACCTTGATATTATACAGAATAATGAAACGGCAAATTCTCTCGAATATCAATTTCGTAAATGCTAGCCTTGTTGTACGTGAGGTGGTGGAAAATGCACCATTTATTTGAAGGGGCTCTACCTAAGAAACCATATTCGCCAAATAAAGAAGAGAAGACCGATAAAACTTAGTTGTAGGTAGCTTTAGTTTCAGCTTTCTAAATTACATAAAAACATTTTTTGAAAACGTGTAAATTGTCATTAAAATAGGCTATGAAGTGATCCATTATTGTACAGGGTTATTCATATGACATTCTACCCCCTTAATGTTTTTGTTTTTAACGTATTTCAAATATATTTATAACAAATTGAGAATTACTGGAAGTTTAAAAAATAAAGAAAAGATAAATAAACCACGACTGCAGGAAGCATTCTATTAAAGATGCATAGAGACATTTGCAAATATCATGGAGCTCAGTCCAGAGAGTGTTGAAAATGCATAAGTTTAGATCATATTGTTATAGCCCAGTTCAAAAACTGTATGAAAATTATAATTATATAGAAGGCGAGAATATCGCCGTTTAGTGTTGAGGAAACAAGCGGAAAATGATCAGTTTATAGGTGCTTATTTTTATCATTTGTAAATTATCACTATAGATTACACTATACTGCTATTATGTAAACTATTCTATTATTACTTCTACGGTTATTGCTACTACAGATTCTATATTGTGGACTGATGAAGCCACTTTTGTAAAATGTGGCGTTTTTAATAGACGACACACTCACTATTAGTTATCTCATCAGAAAATACACGATAGTTTATTTAAATTCAACGACAAGGTCGAACTTCAATAAATGTTTGTTGTGTTTTTTTTTGGAATCACATAATTGGTCCAGTATTTTTTGAAAGTGGTTTAACCTGACTGAAATATTTACAGCTCTTAAGAGGAGAAATTTCTGATCTATTGAATCGAATATTGTTTGGAAACAAGACGGTGCTGCAGCACATAAATCAAATGCTGTCAAGAGATGACACTTTTGTAGAGTGGATTGGTTCGAATGGAACTATTTTATGGCCTGCCAGAAGCCCAGACTTGACCCCACTCGATTTCTTTCTGCATACATTTTTTTTCCAAAATTAAAAACAATAAAAAAGTTAGGGGGTAGAATTTTATATGAATAACCCTCTACAAGCCCTTGATAACATTTATATCTGCTAAAAGCTAATCTCCATCAAGGGATCTTAATGATAATACCTATTGTATGTGAATGTATGATGTAAATGTAAATACCAACCTAAATATCTGGGGAATTTCAGTCCCATTATCTTGTTCAGGGAGGGTTGTAGGTGTAAATAGGACACGACAATGGACATTTTTTTTTTTTGCAATAGCACCTATAAGCACAGAAAAGAATATAATAAAATAAATTCACATAAATAAAGCAACAATTTTGAGTTAGCGGAAACTCGGCGCCAGATGAGCAATTAATTCTAATCGTAAATTTTTGTCGCAGGACGACCCATGGAAACTGAACAGGAAGAACTACTATCAAGAAGGCTGGCTGGCCACTGGCAACGTAAGGGGCATCGTTGGCATTACATTCACCACAAGCCACTGCAAGAAAAACTTCGACTTTCCCATACGTACAAATTACAATCTGAGGGGCCACAGATCGGAGGTGAGAATTTTCAGGATTTGCGGCAAATCCCATTGTGACGTACGTCCCTTGTTTCCAGGTGATTTTGGTAAAGTGGAACGAACCCTACCAAAAACTGGCGTCATGTGATAGTTCCGGTATTATTTTTGTATGGATAAAATACGAGGGCAGGTGGTCCATAGAGCTTATTAACGATAGGAACACGCCTGTGACTCACTTTTCTTGGTCCCATGATGGTAGGATGGCACTTATATGTTACCAGGTACGTTGAAAGCTGCTCAAAATTTTCGTTAAAAGCTCAAAAATTGTCACGGTATATGTTTGTAATTATAATTATATAATTATGTAATATATTTATATTAATTATTTAATTATTATTTATTTATCATTTATTTATCATTTATTTATCATTTATTTATCATTTATTTATCATTTATTTATCATTTATTTATCATTTATTTATCATATATTTATCATATATTTGTCATTTATTTAGCATTTATTTATCAATTATTTATTATTTATTTATTATTTGTTTATTATATATTATTATTTATTTATTATTTGCTTGATTTGAACTGACCAATGACAATTAATATTTTTCTTAAAGATAAGGCAAAAGTAAAAGATAAAGAAGCGCTATGAACCAGGTTTTTTTATATTGTTTTTCCTGGCATCATAGATTAAAGAGTCATATATAGTCATAGAACATGAAACTAAAGATATAGGAAGTGCAGGACGGCGGACGCGGTCGACTCATGGATGGGTGACCGCACTTTTCAAATCGTCTTGAGATCCCCATTGTAAACAAGCTGTGGATTAAATATAGGATTTAAATTGGTAAATAAATTGCATCCATAATAATTATCGGCCGCTTGAGAGAAAGAACAGATCAACAATGAAACACAGAGTGTGGTAAATTGGATTTTGGTCTCGTTTTGTTTGGCAGACAAAGAAAATGATTACCACGTGGCCTCTTTGCTATTAATTCCCACAAAAGGGGACGTAATTTATTTGCTTATACAGTTTGGGTAAACAATTATTTTGTTTCGGCTATAAATATTCGTGGAGGTATGTTTTGTCACAGACTGTACATATTTGTGGCTCGGACCAGGAACTAGGATAGCACTCACTGACCTAAGAAACCACTTATTTTTCATTCAAAAAGTTTTGAAAAATTCTTTTTTGGGTTCGTACAAGAGTAGGAATATTTTTTATTCAAAATTCGGTACTGGAAAAGTCAAACTATCAACCTTGAGAATGTTATGAATCAAAATGGCGAGTGCTACGTCATTAAAAAGTGGTGTGCTGTGTCGTGAAAGTATAGTAAAAAGCGAAAACAAATAAGTGAAGTAGTAAGTGTGATTGCTAAGTTATGGTGAGTCTTGCTACAATTTTTTTATGCGAGATGTGGGGCTAATCACAGTTACATCCTCTATAGTAGGCCTATATTTAGTAATACATCGAAAATTTTCATAAGGAATATTTGTTAAAATAATAAAAATAAAAATTCGAATACAATCAGCATAATATCTTGACTTTTGTGATATTTCAAGCATTATAGTTTAAATTTCGAAATCAATGCAGAATGAAAACCAAAACTCGACGTACCGATAGCGTAACTGCAACCCTATGCCCCTGAAAATTAATGTGAAATCATGCGGTCATTGTGTTCTTCCCGGCCAAGCCGTGCAAAACATAATTATCCAATTTATATCCCTGTATAGCAGGAACCCTGGTAATAGAGGGTGATTGCACGTCATCATTTACGTCCTCCGGCAAGAATTACGTAGCTAGAAAGGGGGTGGAAGTAATTTATTGAAAGCAAGTTGCTTGGAAGTTTATTTGGGAGCTGGATCTAGAATTATTTTAGCAAGAAGATGTTTGTTTTATATGCGATTTGCTAATGAAAAGAAACTAATAGTAGGTACTTTAGCGCTTAGGTTTTGTAAATAATCATCAAATTATACTGATGATAATTATGATGCAACTTCTAGAATTACATACAATAATATATTGAAAATTCAACAGGGAAAAATACTGCTGTGGAAATATTGCATAAGTTATATTTTCTTTTTTTCTCAATTTAGTCTTTCTAGTCTTCAAGCCCTTTCATTTGATACCCGATATTAAGGGGGTTGACAAAAAATAAATCCTCTGCCATCTTGTGGCGACGGCCATTTCGAAAGTCTTACAATTTTTAGTATTGTATATTAGTATTTTGTATTGTCACCAGAACTAAAGGTGTATGCAAAATTGCAGCTCAATCGGATGTCAAAATGTGGTTCTAATTCAGCTTGCAAGATTCGACCCACACATACATACATACATACATACATACATACATACATACATACATACATACATACATACATACATACGTACGTACATACATACTAACAGAGCAAGTTAAATAAAAGCTTGTAAAAATACAAAAATTTAACGAATTAAACGAATATCCGAAAGTTTTATAAAACGCTTTTGTTAATCAGTTTGATATGTTTCGTGAGGTAGTTAAAACAAATATGTCAATAAGGCAATTTTTTAAAATTGTTATTAAAAATTATTCATTCATGGAAGTCGATTTTTGTGAAGTATTTACAGTACTATTTTTATTATTCCTTATTATTCTTCACTCTCCTTGTCACGGCTTCTAATTTGGAAAGACCGTTTATTAAATTAAAAATTATAAAAAAAATGCTTGAGAACTACAACGAGTGAGAAACGGTTAAGAGATTTATCTATTCTGAACATATAAAATGACGTTGCTTCCAAATTAGATATAAAAGATCTCATTGATCACTTTGCGAATGCTAAAGTCGTATTTGGCTCCTTATAATAATTATTATATTAGGTAAGTTAGTTTAGCCTTTTTTAAAGTTTATAAGTAGGCACCCACAAAAAGACATTAAAAAAAGTTGTTTGATCTTTGGTGACCGACAAACATATTAGGTACTTTGTCTGGAGGAAAGGGGGGGCACAAAGATATTTTGCCCGGGAGCCCACTTGCGTCTACACTCTATTCAAACTAAATGCAAGTGGCGCGTAAACATTTACACGATGGAAGCACGTGAACAATTCTGAGGGCTAATACGAGGCAGGGCCGCATTAAGGACGATTTCTATGAATTTTATAATATAAAATATTAAAATAAGAGAGAAAACTTTTATGGCACACCTGGTCATTCAGTTACCTGCAAATTTCTACTATTAATACAAATCGTAGCTCCAACAATTAATAAACAGCAAAAAAATTATATCGGAAAAAATAAAGTTCCACTTGCAACTAAATACACCTCTGTAAGAAATACCGACTTGCTGCACTCGCCCGCCGGGCCAGACTTATTGCCGGCTGGCCAATAGCAAGCCGATCACGTGCGTATCACGCTCTAGCCATGCAACAACTTGTGTTTATGTTTTACTTGCGTTTAGTTTGAATAGAGTGTAGATCCGCCACTGCATACGTACAAAAATAGAACTTACTCCAATCGAAAGTCCCTCATTTCCGGTCCTCTCTGAGGACTCCCCGATTGCCGTTTTCGTTTATTTTCGGGGCCGGCATTCCAATTTGGAACGTTTCCGATAGATTTAGTCGAAACTCAGTTAACGCCGATTGCCGAAATTGGCTCCCACGCCTACGGCCCGCGTCCCCGCATTTGCGCGGTCCATACGGGGCGAGCCAAGTTTACGGCTTGCGAATTTCACGCGGCCTTTATACAGAAAAGTTGGACACAAATGGAAAACTTTTTTATTATTAATTTCTCAGAAAATTTTATTCTTGATAAAAGTTGGTGCATAATTTCAAACTCAAAACGCACATATCAAAACTTAAATATATCTTTTTGGATACGAGGTAGATTCAAAAATGTCGAAATAACTAAAAGTAAAGTACCCTTATTTTTTAAAATACGGTGAAATAGTATATTTCATTACGAGTCTGGAAATAAAGATTTTTTCCGTGCGCGCATGACAAACGACTTCCCGTGTTCGGCTGCGCCTCACACGGGAAGTCATGCAAGCACGGAAAAATCTATTTCTGGACGTGTAATGAACGATATTTGTTTATTATACTTCTTTGAAAACGGAAACTTAAAACATTTTATCGGCATATTATAATAAATAATTTAATTGACAAAAAATAAACAATGCAGACAATATAGTGTTTGGTATGTACGATGCCTTTCCATGGTTACTCTCAAATTATTTCAAAGGTGCTTTGTTGTAAATTAGTTATTGTCAGATAAGGTGAATAAAACGTCAAAAATATAACAGAAATGTATCTAAATATTGAAACACTTACGAATTAAAATACAAAATAGGTACATGTTAAATATCGGAGAGCATAATAATATAGAGTTTCTTAAATTTAGTTTACTTTGCTGTATATTTCTATTTTAAAGCCATATATTCGGTATTTTTATTCAGCGCACGGAAAGTTTTTCCATGCGCTGTTTCCTTGCGCTAGCCCGAAAAACCCCATCTTTCATTATTGCTAAAGCAGATGAAAATAAGGTGTTTTCAAAGAAGTATAATAAAAAGTTACTTACAAACGTTGTTTGCAATCAAAGGTGGATGTCAGATTTAAAGTCACAGCCACCTAGTCAAAAAAAAAAAGAAATTCAAGTTTTTATGTATTTGTTTCGACCACCCTGTGTATTAAAAAAAAACAAAATCCGCAAGCGCAACTTATCATCGGCTAACACATGAATTTGCTACTAAACATTAATTATTACAAATATTAAATTTTTGCGTCCAACTTTCTGCCGGTCCCTGTGTTGTCGCTTTGTTGAAAGAACGCTACGGCGAGAGCAACCATCGTATTTTCCAGGATGGGTTCGTTCTGGTGGGTTCCGTGGCTGGCCAAAGATATTGGTCGTCCATGCTCAATCTGGACTCGACCATAACCTGCGGCATTTGGACTCCGAACGACAACCAAGTGTACTTCGGGACTTCATCTGGCCAAATAGTCGTCATGGATGTGCATGGTGCCATGGTTTCGCAGGTAGGAAGGATTACCGACTTGCAATAACGAATCTTTTGTCTGGAAATTTTATTGTTGGGATATTGAGTACCAACGAGGGACTAAAGTGAGTCTCTTAGTACTGTAATGATTTGTCTAAATCATTTTAAATTATTTTTAGAAGATTTTCTATATTTTATTTATAACTTTTTATAAAAATAATTAGCCCACTACTATTTCCTTTCTGCGGGTGTCAAAATTGAGCAAAATAGGAATTTTAAAGGCAGCTGCCAAGTCAAGTGTGCCATGGAATCGCATCAAAACAGTTGAATGGACAATAGGACCACTCAAGGTGTTGGTGTGCAAAGGTCCAATACCAAATATACAGAGTGTCCTTATTTGTGCCATCTCAAATTACTGAATTTTTGGAAATTTATACGGGTCAAAAATCGAGTATATCAAAATCGCTCCACACACTATAAACGAACTAAATCTAAAAAAAAATACAGAAGCCTGCCAGTCAGTAAGTCCATATCAGTTAAGGCAGCTGGTGTGCCATAATAGGAAACGCACAGAAAATCTATCATCTTAGACAGTGACTTTGTTGAGTAAGGTCCAATAATTTAAATCGTTTTTATTTGTTAGTTGGCATTTTGTAAAGAAATACATTACTTTTGTGTTTGTCAATATTTTTTTCAATGATTCCACAGCACTCATGGCCCATATAAAGTTTCATAAAAATTCAGCATTTTGAGATGGCACAGATGAGAACACTCTGTATATTTTGTATTGGACCTTTGCACACCAACACCTTGAGTGGTTCCATTGACCATTCAACTGTTTTGAGGGGATTCCATGGCACTCTTGACTTGGCAGATTCCTTTAAAATTCCCTATTTTGCTCAACTTTAACACCCTGCATAATGAAACTCCCTCTATATTTAATTTGGTATATAGGGGTCTTGCGGTGTTCTGATTAACGCTGTGGGGTCAGATTTGAAATAAAAAAATCGCTAAATGGTTTTCGTGAAAATCGGGGGTATAAAAAAATCGCAGCCGGCCCTGGATTTGCAATTTGAAAATGGTAGGAAGGTTAAAAGAAGCGGTTTTTGAAGGCCTTTCAAACAAAAAAAAGTTTATGCAATTATCTATCAAAAATGAAGATTTTACGGATTTGTACAGTTTTAAAGTTTTATGTTATGTGTTCGCTCCACCTGTTCGTTCAGGACTGAACTTTTTAGAATGCACTCTAAATCTGCCTGATGGCTAAAAATCGGTGGAGGACTATAGGGCCCAATGGTGGTCCAGTTTCTTTTACGAGGGCCGTTTTTCTGGGTAACTAATGTCCATAAATGACATTTTCAGGTGCAACTTGGTCGTGACGTAGGCATCACCTCTATGGCGTGGTCTTGTGAAAAATTCAAGATGGAGGAAGGCCAACTGGAGGAAGAATTTTTCTTTGGACAAGCCCCAGAAACGGGTAGGTAAAAAATCAAGTTTCCTCAAAATCGCCATTAAAAAAAAAACTGCAACGCCTCTGGTGACATTTGCTCTTATCGAGCCCTTATTAAAATAGATGACATCAAACACAATTTTCCCCTTAACCTCGCATTATATATTCAAGTTGAAAGGGAGCGTCCATTAACATTAAAAATTCAAGGGTTGACGCCGACAAGCTGATACTATCGGTTACTCGAAAATGGGGACCGGGATTTCGTTATTGGCGGCTCAAGGGTGAGGAAACTTACAGAGATATGAGATAGAGCAGATGCTCTTTACATACGTCCAAGGGGAACACCACCCTTAAGTTTTTTTGAGGTTATAAAAAAGTTTTACCAGGCCATACCAAGTTTTTGATTTTTTTATTCAGAAAACGACAAAAAATTTTGCATTTTTGAAACAATATACCTTTGACAAGGTAAGAGGGAGCACACCGCGCTGGCCTACCCTGCCGTGTATAGATTTTGTTACGTCGTCTTGAACGGCGGCCATTTTATATGTGGCAGACAAAGCGAGTACGTTGTGAGTTAATTTCGGGAATTTGTGAATTAAAAGTAACAGTGATTAAGGGGAAAATATATACTCTTACGATTGTGTACTGTTCAGCGTTTGGTTGCAAAAGCAGAAGTGAAAAGCAAGAGACCGGGATTTCGTTTCCCAGGTAAATATTTAACAAGCTACTTTTGAAGGATGCCTTAAAACTTTATTTTTACTCAATATAACTTTTTCAAATTCCTTCTACCTTTTAGTATGATAAAGTGCATTGTTTTGTTTGTAAATAGGGCCAATATAATTATTTTTTAGCATCGTTTTTATTGAAAAATTCTTAATTGATTATGATAGTTTCATAAATTATGGGCTGGTTTCCATGGGCGTGCATATTATTTATTTTATTTTTATTGGTATTTTATAATACACATAGAGCTTTGACTCCTTCCTAGGATTGTTCATTCAAAGGTAAAAACAATTAGTTTTCGAGATACAGAGCGCTTAAAAAATGATTATTTTCAAATTTTGCGTGTCCAAAAAAGTTTAAACATTCTATTATAACCCAATTTCCTCCATTATTACACATTAATCTAACTCAGATTTACCCCCAAATACTTCCCTTATGCCGGAACCACGTCCCCCTCTATGCAAATTGGCAAGACAAATTGCTGTGTCATCGTTTCCCTCCGTTCTTCAACCTAGACATCCCTGGCTGAATCGTTAACCCCAACTTCACCCTCCTAGGCTCGGATGGAAACTCTAAAAATGCAAGCACCCTCGAATAATAAGGCGTAACGCCTTCGGGGACAAATAGAGGCGAGAGCTGGGAGGCTTTGCGGGGTAGCCTCGGTGTAATAAAAGTTATATAGCCCGGGGAAGGTCAAATTCACTTCGTAAAAGAGTGGGTCAATGTGTAAGGGTTGAATCTTAAATAGGGCTGGGAAATGTATGAAGCTTGGAGTAGAACATTGTTATAAACTGACTTTTTTAAAGTTCAAGTCTATTAATAACACGCTGACTTGCATAAGGGTCTAATCAATCATGTAACTGATCCATCCTAGCAATATCCTTAACTTTTTGTTAGCAAGCTATCTAGATCAAAGATAGTGGAAAAAATCTTAGATACCTACAAGATTCTTTTAAAAGTATTTTTGAACATGATAATCCTTTTTAGAATCTTAGACACAATAAAATGAATATCAAAGGTAAACTCTGTTCTTTGAAGCAAATAGAATGGACAGGTCCTCTGTACCTTCCTGTGATATGACAATGATCGCGAACTTTTGTCAAATTTTGAGTATCTTGAAATGCTTCTCCACAGATTTAAACGTTTCATTGAAATATTAATCGATAAATACTATAATAAAAGGATTTTACATATTCTTCTAAATATTTCCTTTGAAAAAAATATTTTGAAGGTTAAAATCACACATTTACTTATTCCTCAATAATTCAATATTGTATTAGGAGAGAAGACTATTAGTGAGTAGCTTGTATGTATGAGGAAAGAACTTCAAGTAACGTATAACTTTTATCCTGCAGTGGCATATTATTCACTACGTTCGAACCCACCTCCAGGAGATCACCCAAAATCCGCCAAATTCACATGTACGTAATCTATGTGTGACACTCTAGAAAAAATCACGCATCGTGTTATAGAACACTGCAACACACCATTAGATCGGCAATTAAAGCTTCTGTTAGATTAGATAAGTTTTAATCGAAGCTTAGAATGGCACCTCAAACCAAATTTTTTACAGCTCACACTAGAACAATTTCGAAATGATGTGTTTAAATCGATAGTAGGCCACTGCAGCAAAGTCGTTTTAAAGTAATATCCTTCATCACTTTTAATCTTCTTTCTTTTAGACGAAAGAAATTTCGTGCTGGCAGTGGCAATGCAAAATGGCCACGTCTACCTTCTGAAGACATTCGACGATGTGGCACCTGTCGAAATAAACACAGAGCTCCAAGGACCTCTCTGCATGGAGTGGAGCAGCTCCAGGGAATGCCTTGCCATAGCTGGGATCACTCTGAAGTCACCCGCCATTGGCGATTATATCCAGTATACCAACATGCTGAAATTTTACAATGAGAAGGGTGTACTTCTCTATCAAGCACGAATACCAGACCAACATGTAAGTATAATCAGAAGAAAGAAACCTCTTCTTTTCTATAACAAGTTTTCCAGGCTAGAGTGTCATCAATAACCTGGGGACACAACGACCTGAGGTTGTTCCTTGCAACTGGCACCCAAGTCCATATTGCTTGGGTGGTTAAGTCCATTCCCAGCCTGCAGCTTCTTAGCAGGATCAGGGTGCATAATTTAATACCGAATGAGTCCATATTGACCTACCTACCTATTCCGCGAAGGCTGAGGAATTCTGTCGGAAACTTGTTTGCTCAAACCATAAGGGTAAGTAAAGAAGTGTCTTCGGGGTTCTATCTAGCTACTCGTTTTGTAGTGTTACGTTCCAGAACCATCCAGAATAAGAGATTTCGTCGCAAGACCGCCCACCGGATCAGTTAGACTGCATTGCACCATGATACGGCACGATGACGAAAACAACCTATCTTCGGGGACGTGTTACACCTTGTATTTGGAGTATTTGGGTGGCTTGGTGCCGCTTTTGAAAGGAAAAAGGACGAGCCAGCTCCGGCCGGATTTCGTCATCTTTGATCCGCAAGCAGAAGGTAAAAAAAACTCTTCTTTAAGAAGATGTGTGCTAAAATAACGTCAATAGGTGTTTGGCTTTCCTTGGTGTCGACTTTTATTCCTCTCTGCCTTCCAAGTAACTCGGGAAATTTTCCAGATGGTCATCATAGCTCTTCTTCGTCCTCAGACTCAAGGATTTCCTATTCTGCAGCTACCGCCGGTATCTTCACCGATTCGTCGGATTCCGATCGTGTCGATGACGGTTGCGCGGGTTCCCCCAAGATCCAGAGAATAAAAAAGTTGCAGAGGAGAAGGAAGAGACGCCAAAGAGCCCAGCAAGAGCACATACATCAACGCGCTCAGTTCAACAGGCTGGAACAGGATTTGGACGCTGAAGATCTGTGCTATGTGGACACTTTGCCGGAGCAAGATAAGCTGGTGGAAGTTACCTCCAATATTTGGGGTAAAAATCGACCGTTTCCCACGTACGGTTCATAAAAATGACATTTTTAGGTACCAAATTTAAGATGCATGGTCTGGCAAGCTCGGTGCCAGCGAATCTTGGACAGGTCACCTACAAAACGTCACTGCTCCACCTACAACCAAGACAGATGACTTTGGTTATTACAGAGCTTAGAGACGACTTTCCTATTGGCCCAGATCCCACATTCAACCCAAATTTATTCTCCGAAGACGAAGAAGAGGTACCTAACGAAGACAAGAAGCCCCTCAGGTAAGGACCACGATGAATTAAGCACCATCTGATACTGATCTTTAGGATAAATATGGATAACTGCCTGCCAATTGCCCCAATGTCACCAAGAACTAGTGTGCTGAGTAGACAGAAAACATATTTGAACGAAGACGGCATTGATGTGATAGAACCTAGAGAAATTAAAGAAGAAGGGTGTCAGATCCGTCCACAGCAGTTACGTCCGAGTAGTACTCAAAATACAAGCTTTATAGGACAACTAGGTACGCCATTTGGTGCCCACCATCTATTCGTGGGCAGTTATATATATGTTGTTATAGGTAAAAACTGTCCACAAAACCAGAAGCACGCGATTTCTCCAATTTACTGCGATGTCTCGTTGCCAGCTTTACAATCCCCAAAGAATGCAGTTTCACCAAGCGATATCATCTTCGACAGACCACCTGCAACTTACTCAAACAATAGTGCCACACTTCAAGTAAAATCGCAGCCTCAAAGTGATAGTTCTGGTAAAAGAACAAGATTTGTTATGTCTTTTAGTAGGTTGCATTGAAATTGTTTTTCAGTAAGCACCGAATGTTCTACGAGTAGCAGCAGCAAGTCGTCAAGTTTAATTAGAAAGAATACCGAGAAGATCCCCTCAACCGGCGAGAAGGAATTGAAGCCAACGGAAGATGGTACCTACAAGGTTCTAACCTTAGTTTCTATTTATAAGATTTATTATTTTAGATGTTGGACCATCGACGTCTAGAACCAAAAGCGCCAACCCAGTACCAGCTGTGATTGAACCAATGATGAGGAGCTGCAGTGTAGGATACCTGGACATGGTTGATGCCCAATTGGTTCCCAATGAAGTCAGGCTTTCCATGCTTAGAAAAGATATACCGAAACGATTGGTTTTGGTGAACAACGACACGACTGAAAACAGAAAGCGTCAGAGTAGATTAAGGTCGAAACCTTGCTCTAAAAATAAGAACTTTGCCAAATCTAAGAGTCTTGATTCAAGCGACATCTTCCATAACGAATCTAACACTATTTCGAGTTTCGCTGTTAAAGAGAACACATTGCCGGAAGTGATTGAGCAAGAGCAAGAGCAGGAGGTAAAGAAGAACATCAAGAACACTTCTAGAAGAGAGTTGTTTTCTTCGCCTTTAATGGGGAGGAGGAATAAGGCAGATAAGAATTCCAGAAGCATCAACAACAACAACGAAAATGGCGAAAGGAACGGTATTTCCATACACACGCAAGCGTTAGCAAATTTGGAAAAACTTATAAGTAGACTTAGAGACGATGATGGTAGACCAACACCACCGCCATCTCCGAGACTACCAAGAAGTTCACCATCGTCTCCGGCACCAACCAAGAAAGGCGCTAGACCGCAATCTGCATCGCCCATCAGAAGAAAACTCCTCAGTTCCCCCCTACTTGGACGAAGATACAAGAAGCAGAAGAACCAGGAGAGCTCGGACGACGAAGTCAACGCCTCTGGCGACGAAATCTTTAACGGGACGAACTACAAGGACCTGGAAACTTTTCAGAAGTCGCAGCTGAGACAGAAGGTATCATTGGTGGTCGTGAATGTGTTTCGTTATTAAGTGCAGCCTTTTCAGCTGAAACGGGGCAAGATAGAGCCGAACGGCAGCTGTTGCAATAACCAGGTCATTCCGCAGAGGAGGGAATTCGTGATGCACAACAAGGCGCCCATGTGGAACGAGAACAGTCAGGTGTACCAGCTTGATTTTGGAGGGAGGGTCACCCAGGAGTCCGCTAAGAACTTTCAGATTGAGTTTAGGGGGAAACAGGTAAGAACACGAACCGGCGTGTTTAGCATGTTGAACCAAGTATAATTTTTGATGAGTTTCCTGTTCCAGGTCATGCAGTTTGGGAGAATAGACGGAAATGCCTACACGCTAGACTTTCAGTATCCTTTCTCGGCCCTACAAGCTTTTGCTGTGGCCCTGGCGAATGTCACGCAAAGACTTAAGTAACTTGTAGTATTTTTTATTGCGTAGCATCGTCTTTTTGGTTTTATTACCGTTAACAGTTGTCCGAAGAATGAAATAGGGTGGAATACGAGGTTCTTTTACAGGATGTTTTAAATACCTTTACACAGAAAAGAAAACAAGGTTTTGTTAGAAACATGATCTAGATGAAGAGTAACAGTTATATTTTACATAACAGGTATGTAGTTTTAAATAGTAAAGTACACCTCGTGACAGTTGCTTGTTTTCACTATTCTTTTGGTAAATGTGCCAATTTTTGTCTCGTGGTAAATTGGTTGACGTTAATTTTTCTGTTAGTGAAGATACGATATATTTTATAAATGTTTTTTGGGAAATCTGTTAAATGAAATATCTGTACATGTTTCATTGGCATTTTTATTGTATTTTTAATGTTAAATAAACCTGCTTTCAATTTGGCTCGTCTTTCATTTCGTTCGGCAATACTGGTAAGTTTTTTAAAGTTTTTTTTCATTTATGTTTTCTTATTGGATGAATCGGGTGCTCCATATGACTCAGGTCTGGAGGATTCTTCTCAAAGGCTGTGATTTCTTTCATTCCCCCTTCAACAATCTTCCAAAGTTCAGGGTATTCCTTTTTGTAAGTTTCATACCACTTGCTCACCATTGGATAGTCTGATATATCAAAATGTATTGCTTCCAAGCACATGGTTGCAGTAACTAGTTGAAAATCTGCGATAGTGACCTTGTCTGAAAGAAAAATAGAAAAATAACAACTAACCCATAGTAACATAAAGTCATTCTAGCATATGTTTACTATGGGTTAATGGTGGGATCTATATCTGTACCTGTATGTACTTCAACTAGTACTCAAGATTACTATACAATATCCCTGTAGTACTTATTATCCAATTTTCTATAGACTGAGTTGGTAAGGTTGCCAAAACATTAAGCCTAACCAAACCAATAGCTCTGAGAAGCCTGTTTTTTAGTTATTTATTCTGTAGTATGCCCCACGTTGGGCACCAAATTTGTAACGAATGGGCCTTTAAGAGTTGATCGCCAATTAGGTATATACAGGTATATATTTTTTATATTAGAGAACTGAGTCCAAAAGGTGGAGTTCGAATGAAAAACTAAATAAATATGTACAAATTTATGTATACTCTAATGAAAAAATGCAACAAAATCGCCATCAAAAATCCGTTGTTTAACCCAAGTCTATGGACACCCTGGACTGCAATATATTTTGTTAACAGACAGTAGGTTGCTTTTAAAATTCATCAATTCCAATTATTAAGTTGTGCCACTCACCAGATGCAGCATATTTGGTACCCAACCTCTTCAAGTATGTATTGAAGTTATCCAGAGCAATCTTAGTCTTCTTTAAACTTAATGGTGTCCTCTTGTAATCGAAAAATATCGGTGCCATCTGAAAAAAATATTTTCAAATGGGTTAGGTATACTACATTTTAGGTAGCAGACTTGTACTTACAACATGTTCAGAAATATACCGATAATAGGTTGACAAGTTGAAACACAACCTGTGGTTGACTATGGCCCTTGATTTTGGATCTTTTGGATACAGGGAGTCATCTTTTGGGTATTTTTCTGAGAGGTATTGTAAGATGGCATTGCTGAAATAAAAAATGTTGATCTTTTGTATTCCCTTCCGAAAAATAAACGTTCTCGTTTAAATTTACATTCTGCGGGCAACTTATTAGCTCGTTAATTGATTGCAATTATTTTTGACCTTCAATTAATGCGTAAAATAACCGTGAAAACATTATTTACCTTTCACCGAGTTGAAATCCATCGTCGTCTAAAACTGGTATTTCTTTCTGTGGATTTTTCTGAAATTGTATTTAGTTAGTTGAGAATATATTTTTTGTAAATTATTTATTACGGCTGCAAAATCATCAGTCATATGTTCTCCTAATCCAAAATCAACGTTCACCAACGTGTGCTCTATTTCCAAATATTTTAGAGCCTGTCTAACAGCAAGAGATGGTGGTCCATCGGAGACAGAATACAGAGTCAATACCATCTTCTAAAGATAAGAACAAAAGTTTAAACCAAGACCCTATTTTATTCTAGAAATCTATTTATTAAAATACATAATATGTAGGTACTATTACCTTATTTATGTTTAAAATACTTCTGGTATCAGTGAACGCCAAGAAGCACAACTGGCACTGCTATTTTTATATTCAATGTAAACGAATACACTCCAGAACTCAAGGACATGACTTTCACGGTTACTGAACAAGTTTGTGAAGCATTTATACAACTCTGTAAACAGCGGAGGTGTATGTTATTTTACATACATTTAGCAGTTTTATATTTTGAATATTTATTTTCACATTGATACAGGATGATTCAGTTTTATTCTTAGACACTTCGACAGGTGATAGAAAACCAAAAAACAACCGCACCTTCTTGTTAAAAGTATATCTTTTTAAGGTCTTAAAGTTACAAGGTGTTGAAGTTGGAAAAAATATGTGCACTTTATAGAATATTTACCAAACTAGTTGAGATATTTAAGACATATTTGGTACACGTTATAACGGCTTGGGTTGGCATAAAAGCTGTTAATATCAAACACCTTGGACAACCAGTGGCGGGGAAGTGGGTAATTTGTAATTAAAAAATAAATAAAAAAAGACTCAACTTGTAAAATGTATTCAATTTCGTACATAAATTTTAATTGTAAACAAGACCGTTCTCTCAGAAATTTTTCATATGTGTCATGGTTTCACAGCAAATTTGATTTTTCGTATTATTTCGGGGTATTTCTAAGACTTAAAGTAGAAATAATGTGTTTACTACTTTAAATAAAGTAACTTTTTCCAATAAACCTACCTATTTAAGGCTATACTTTTGAATATACAGGGTCAAAAACGTTTAAGGAAGATACAATTAATGTTACGCTCTGTATCTGGATTTGCATTTTGAAAATGGTAGGAAGGTCAAAAAAGGGGTTTTTGAAGGTGTTTCCAACAGAAAAAAGTTCAAGCCATTATCTCCAAAAATAAAGATTTTATGTATTTGTAGGTATATACACAGACCTATATAGCGAAGCTATATAGGTCTGTGGTATATATTTATTCTAAGTATTGAAAATAGCTATATGTTAAGTATACATACTCTTTATTTACTAAAAAAAGCTTATCGACAAAAAAATTACAACAAAAAAATCACAATAAATAACATCTTGCACACACAATACAATAAATGCACCTATAGGTACAAAGTACCTAACCTATGTACTTAACTTACTGGACAAATGACTAATTTTCAAACATAACATTAAGTTAGTATGTACAAACTTGGTATCGAGAATTCGCCTTTATAGTCTCAATAGTAGTAAGGATCATAATGCTCGTAGTGTTGGTAGTGGTGGTGATGATTATGATCTGAAACGGAAAACAAATTCAGTTATACAATACATAATTTTATTCAGCAAGCTAAGTACAGTTAAATATATTCAAAAGAATACCAGCCGAACAAATGCCTCCACTTTCATTTTCCTAAGGTTGTTTCCCAAAAGATCGGCATATAAAAGTTTTTGCCACAACATTCTGCTTGTTTCCCCGAGCTTTTATATTCTCCCAGTTCCCCCTTTAAACATTGTCAATGTATTCATTGGGAAAAGCTCGAGAACCCTTCCAGAAATGTGACATCAATTTGCCACGAAAAACTTCAATTTCTTTTGTTCTCCCGTGTTTAGAGGAACACCGACATTGCCTCAAAGGGCGCTGGTTGGGCGGAAAAGAGAATGGAAAAACGAGGAAACTAGGTTGAGGTTTCCTGTGTGGCACAAATATTGGGGAAAAGAAACGATATATACCAGAAGCAAAGGGGGCTAAATTTAAGAATTCTTCCTATGGTCATATATGTTTTTGTTATTCACTTGTTAAGGTTCAAAATTATATACAAAAGTTAATTGTACTTTGCTAATAAGTCTACTGAAGAAATATTTTCTTGAAAAGAGTAAAGTTCTGAAAGGCAGGTACAAAAATAAATTTGATATCAAATTTCTTCAGATATTCTGGATGTTCTGAAACAGTGCGATAAGAAAGTCGATAAAAAACATATTTTTGTATCTTCCTGAACCATCTGAGTCTTCAAATAATAGTAGGTACCTAATACCTGAGTGTAAAGTATCAGTATTGTAAGTCAGTGTGTCTACTATCCCTCTTAGTATCGTGTTAGTCCTACGTTGTCTACTGTTACTTACGTTACGTCAGTCTTGTTGGTCCATTTGGTCCTATCTCGTAACTTATCGACTTAACAACGTCAACATTAGGATTTTTCCTCCGTCTCTTCGCAGTACTAGTCCCGCTTGGTCTTTTCTTAGTCATCCTATAGTAGGGATTCCTAATCTTACGTTTATAGCTACCCTTCAGACTTGACAGTAGGACCTCTCCTGATGGAGGTTCCGCAAAGTGACCTGGAGGTTCTGCAAACTGACCCGGAGGTCCTACAGAATGACTTGAACTATAAGCAGACAATCCTAAGTTGGGATTTTTTGATTGGGTTGCTTTTAGAAAACCTGATGGTTGCGCAAAACCATTAGGATTTGGTCGAGAGACTTCGATGTTTTGGGAATAGGACGGCACAGAATCTAAAACTGCACCTCCGGAAGGGTTTTGTTGTAAGAACGTTTGAGACTGAAAGCTTGAATCTACACCAAAAGGGTTTTGTTGGAACTGAAGGTACGGATTGACTTGCGACTCTGTCGCTTGAGGTTGGAAGCCAAAACCAAGACTGCCAAGATTGCTAGATGGATTATGTTGAGGGTTGCCAGTTTGTGACTGAAAATCGAGGCTAGAATCAAAGCCAACACCACCATGTGGATTTTGCTGCAGTTGAAGCTGTGGATTGGCCTGCAGGAGAGCTGACACAGCTGTCTGATACTGACTTGGATCAACACCGAGATTATGAGGATTGGAGTTGGGTTGTGGCACAGCTACTTGAGACTGAGTGTTGGCAAATGAATTTTGTTGTATCTGAAGATTGGGATTCGCCTTAATGAACTCTGCAAGCACATCTGGCGATGGTTGGGCTTCTTTGATAGTGTTTTCTTCGCTAGACGCTAGAGTATCAGTGCAAGGCTTCTCGACTTCTATTTCGGCTTTCTCCCCAGCGGTGAGCTTAACCTTTTGGACATCACCGACGGACTCTTCGGCAACATTGTGACCGTCACTATGCTGTTTTTTAAAAGGAACAAATTTTGCTACTAAATGAGAATGGTGCGGTGCCAGATCGTGAGGTGCTGCGACTTTTATTTCGCCGTGTGCTTGGGATAGTGAGTGCGAAGTTGATACACCGGAACCTGTATGACCAAAAGGGGTGGGCTTGTGAGGGTCTAGCGAAGAGGAAGCTGAGAACAGTTTACCGAGGATGGTACCAAGACCCGGACCTGAGGGTGAAACTGGTTTGAACGATGGTACATCTGGCGACGGGTGGTGGTCTTTGGTGATCTTCTTCAGAATCAGGATGCCCGCTTGATGATCGCTGCCTGAAACGTTTCAAGATTAAGGTTTTTCTTGTGGGGAAGATGCAAAATAATTATTTAAACGTTCGTTCTAGCGTTGTTGCAGAAAGATTCATCGCGCATTTTTGCGTTTACGAATTCTTGCGTCCGATGTCAACGATCGTTTCGAAAGCGAATCTTCCCAATGAATAATACCTACTAGTAATATGTTATCATGTAGAAACGGTACTTTCATTTTTATGGATGCTTCAGAAGGAGCCGCGGCGAGTACTTTCGTGCCGCTCCGAGGAAGAAATATGAAAGTTTGAACTATACTTAACCTTTGGAGGATTAAATTAAAAAATAAATAAATAAAAAAGATTGCGCCCCCGGGTGGGCTCGAACCACCAACCTTTCGGTTAACAGCCGAACGCGCTAGCCAATTGCGCCACGGAGGCTTGTGATGGCTTTACTGGGAATACGGATTTCGATGTGGATAGGCCGGAAAATATTTATAGAATGGCCGCAAATACAATTAGAAGATTATTTTCTTGACTTTTTTAATATTTCTTTTATAACTTTACGAAATTTATCTTACTGGGTATAGACGAAGTTTTCGCAGTTGTTTCGATTAAGAGATATCTACAGGGTGTTGAAATTATAAAAAATATACAAAAAAAAATTGTCTACTTATACTTAAAGTATACTCGAACGAAATTTGGCCTGCACTATAATTGCTTAGGTAGTCACAAAATAGGCATACCATTAGGTACATACTTACTTCATATATAAAAATTTATGGGGTGTTGCGGAAGATAACATAAGATATAGGAATTAAATTTCAGATACCTAATACCTTCTTGTCGCTTTCATGACCCCTGTGCATATTACATATTTTCTTTTGCGCGCATAGCTAATAAATGTATTAGAACTAATTAGGTATACCTATGTATTGTTCTCGTAATAGTTTTTAACACATCCCATATAATAGGTACCTTCACTCAGTTCCACTTGTGCTTGTTTAAAGAAAGTAAAACTGAGTAAAAAGTATAAATAGCACGACCACCACTATATTTTAATGGCTCTTGACTAAAAGCATACCTAATTAAGATGGTTAACGTTTTTTAAATGAGAGTAAACATATAAGAACAAATAGGAAAGTAATGTAATGTTGCAAGAGGAGTTCCTAAACTAATCTTTTTCTTGGTCTCACGCTTTTTTGGTAGAGATAAAACACAAAACATTGAAATTGTAGTATTTACCTTCATGATGAGGTTCTGGCACTTCATATTCTGGAGCAGAGCCTTGGTAGACATCAGAGGGGGCACTCGGTGCACTGTAGTGGGCATTAGGAGATGGGGGTGGGCCATATTCTGTAGAAATGTATTTTTTTAACTGTTTGTGACAAAAGACAAAGTAAAAATTAATTTCCAACATTCAGTTGTTATCAAAATTGTTAGGTAATTTCCGTCGGTTATTATGGATATTATCGTCTTTCATAATTATTCATAATTAATGTTTATTCATTTAGTTATATTTTGTTCCTTGTTGTTTAAACCGGGTGAGTTTTTTTTCGATGACCACTATGAGGATCTCGGAAACTAGCAGAGCTAGAACAAAGGTTAAATGGGGAAAGAATTGTAGTTTTGAATGCTCAATCTAATGCCCCCTTTGGATTTTTAAAAAAGTTCATGGCTCACTAGATATTTTGAAAAGAGTGATTTTTTGCTATTTCATCAGATCTCTGTAGCTCCGTTATTTCTGATTATACAGAAAAACTGTGGAGACAAAAACTGTAGACAATTTTGGGCTTAATAGGATAATCTTATGCAATTTTTTAAGTTGCTTGTGATTTTTGAGATATGACATAAACTTTTGTTTTCTTAATGTAAATCATAGTTGGCTGTGGCCTTATCAAATCGGCCATTTTTTTATCTTTCCAAAGATATAATACTCGGCTTATTGTAAAAAATAAAAGAGCTTTGGAAAATTTTCTGATTTTTTTTTAAATTTTGCACATAGTCAGCCAAGGAATATTTTCATAATTACGTTCTATTTTATAATAAGACATAGGTACTTCAAACTTTCAAATATTTTATTTTTAGCTGGTAACAAAATGTAACAAAATAAAACAAAAATTATCATGATGGAGCTCCACCACATAATTATTTTCCCGTAAGCAATTACCTATATAAGCTCTATCCAAATAGTTGGATAGGGAGAAATATACCCATTTCCTGGCCGCTCCGATCCCCCGATTTGTCTGTTTTGGATTTCTTTTTGTGGGGAACAGTACAAAATAAAGTATGAGACAATTGTTGAATAAAGAGCAGCTGTTTTAGAAACAATTGCCAGTATTGACAGGCGCTCTCTAAGAAAGGCGACAAATTCAGTTTTTAAAAGATGCAATATTTCCATAAATAATAATGGTGGATTGTTTGAACACCTTTTAAAATAATAATAATTTGAGTTTGAGTTTTTTAATTTTTGTTTTATTTTGTTACATTTTGTTACCACCTAAAAACAAATAATTAGAAAGTTTGAAGTATGTCTAATTATAAAATAGAACGTAATTATGAAAATGTTCCATAGCTGACTATGTGAAAAGTAAAAAAAAAAACAGAAAATTAGCCATAGCTCATTTAATTTTTATAAAAACTATGCCGAGTATTATATCTTTGGAAAGCTCAAAAAATGGCCGATTTGATAAGGCCACAGCCAACTATGATTTACATTTAAAAAAACAAACAAAAGTTTATGTCATATCTCAAAAATCACAAACAACATACAAAATTGGATTAGATTATCTTATTAAGCCCAGAATTATCTAAAATTTTTGTTTCTACAGTTTTTTCTGTGTAATCAGAAATAACGGAGCTACAGAGATCTGATGAAATAGCAAAAAATCACTCTTTTCAAAATATCTAGTGGGCCATGAATTTGAAAAATCCCAAAAGGGCATTAGATTGAGCATTCAAAACTGCAATTTTTTCCCCATTTAACCTTTGTTCTAGCTCTGCCAGTTTCGGAGATCCCCATAGTGGTCATCGAAAAAAACTCACCCTGTATATATGGGGTTAAATATAATTATATTTTTTAGTCTTCCCGTGTTGTCCTTAATGCGGCCCTGTTCAGCTATTTGTTTACATTCTCTGCATCTTGAAAATGAATTTACTTTTTAGTATATTTCTTGTTATTCAAACGGCATAATTTAAAACTCGTTACGAATTTTAAAATTGAAATAGATGAGGACCTCCGGGTATGTTTTGCTTAATAATTACTGAAGGAACACGCCATCAGAGATATTTAAATTGCCTACCCAATAAACACATAATTTGGACCTTTCATCAGGCATCCCAAAGAAAAATATTGACACAGCTTCAAAAAGTTCATCGAGTTTTTTTTTAACTAGCCGATCGAGTCATCCCCCCTTGGAAATGCCATTGTTTCTTCAAGCAAATTTTCGGATGATAACGAAATTTTGGTCCCCCGGAAAAAATATTGAATCCGAAGGGGAAGTTATATGGCCCTTATTCTGGCAATAACTTTCGGGCTTAAGTGCCTATTTTCTTTTCATTTGAAGGGGCAATTTTCATCTTTTTCTCTTGCGTTATATTGGGCGTAGGCATACTTATGAATTTAATAAATGGAAGAGAATGGATAGTATATAAGGTGATGAGGTTTAACATTGTAAATTCACTGAAGTAAGGTCTTATACGATTTCAAATCCAAAAATTCCCAAATTATCACTTCAACCGCGAATCTGTTGGATACTACCTACTTCTTAAAGTTTGTGTGTTTCACACTGTTCTAAATTATGCAGCTTATAAATTACGTTGCGGTACTATTAAGCATTGAATCAATGAATTTATATAACTTTTACATTGCTAAATTTTTGTTATTGGACCTCCGTCTTCGTTTAAATTCATGACACATTCGGGAAATAAACCAACGCTGACAGGATGTAGGTATTATCGCATTTGCCTTGGATATCCAAGCGTCATGTTTGTTTACTCGAAAGCTACAGTCGAAGCTGTCAATAAACTCTTTCAAAATGAATCGTTTTGGAAATGTAAACATAGAAAAAAATTAACAGAAATTATTAAATCGTATTCGAGAAATTATCTCGACAAATACCACTCGTGCCGGATATTTTTCTATAGATAATTTTATTCTCAAGCCCTATTTTGCCCATTAGCAAAACCACTCGTACAAATTGGTCTTTTATTTTCTGATAAAATCCCGAGAGCGAAGCTTACGTGCAACTTCCCTATTGTGGTTTTATTCTGGTGTGTTCATTGAACCAATCATCAAAACTTTTTGGAAAGTAGGTAGGTACTATACTAAAATGGAAATTTATACATGAATACTGTACTGCTACAGACAGCAAAATATAACTATTTTGCATAGTATGGACAATGAAGCATAAAACAATCGAATGGTTAATAATGCTAACAATTATTATTGAAAGCCCATATCTCACGACTATGTTATTCTCTAGCATAACGTAATAATTTCGAAATATTTCCCATACGCGTATTGGAATACATAATATATCAATATAATCAATATCGAAAATGGAAACTTGTAACGAGTTCGGCCTAATTAAAAATTTATTAATTGAAGACATTAATCTTAGGGCCCTGTTTTCTTGTTCTCTAATGAAAGCAAAAAAAGCAGAAAGTTCCTAACGATGTTCAATATTCATTGAGACGGACCGCAAAAAACAGAATCGATTTTGGACGTAATAATATTTTCTCGTCTGGTTTCTTAGAGATTAAATGTATTCATTGGAAGGGAGAGTAAACACTTTTTGGGAGAATTTTGACAAAAGGGCGCAGCATGGATGGGAAAGGGCGCATCAACCTGCTTTTTAAGATATATTTTTGATGACTAAGTCTCCAGACAATTTATAATTATTGGACAGTTTTACGAATTTTAACAGCAAAGATAAAGTCGCAGATAAGTTGGTACAAAACTATGAATAAAGAACCCCAGGAAGGAGGAAATTTGGGCTTAACTCTCGACCGGGACAGTCTCCTTTGAGTTGTTTCGACAAACTAATAGAGGCAGAAATAATAATACAGCAATCCTAATTCTAAACTTCCAATTATGAAGAAGTAGGTACCTACACAAACGCCTATGCCACTTTGGTGCATGGCCTCAAAAGTTAATTTAAATTAAAAAATTACTTACCGATGGATTATTATCATTAAACATTTTAGTTTTGGCAGTCAGGGAAGTGCCTATCACCGTGTCAGATATCAAAATATTGTGTCAAAACTTGGTTAGGGGAGAGTGGGGGAATGGCGGCCCCTGGGGTAATTCCGGCCGTCAATTTTATCGCCAGGGCGTATATTGTTGGCCGCCGCTGCACCCAACGCCATCTCGTGTTATTGAAATGAAGCTTCAGTTTGAGTTGGACAGCTTAGAGTCAACGTGTTGCGATATTAAGGGCGTATTTTTGAAAACTCAGGCTTTCTTGTAAGAAGTTAGTTGCTTTGAAGGTAATAATTAGCTCATTAGTAAGTACTAGAACTACCGAGACTATATTAATGGATTCAGTAGAGCCTGTAGATTAACATCAGAATTAACAATTTTGCATAATCTCAAATGTTTCAATAACATACCAAGGTCGTCTTTGCAAGAGAGACGCAGAAACGGTAACTTTTGAAAAACTCATTTAGAAAGACAACAAACATCATGTGACTTTTGTGAATAATAAATAGTTATAATATTCTTGTCTTTTTTTGTTTTGAGATAATGACGGCCTGAGGTCGGTATTACCCCATGAGTGTGGGTAATACCGGCCAACACTACATTTTTTATATAACGGTATATAGTTTGTGGTTTGTAGTTTTTGTCTAGAATAAAAATTTATTTTGATTCTACACTCACTTGAGCTTTAATTTGACACCCCACCATTACTTTACAGTTGAAAATGTGTCAATGGCCATCAAAATTGCTTAGGGGGCCGCCATTCCCCCACTCTCCCCCTACTCAGGTTATTGCCGTCTAACAGAGCTTTGACTCCTTCCTGAGATTCTTTATTCAAAGGTACAATGAGTAATGTTATATGATGAATATCTAACTCTTAAATAATAGTACCTGCGTGTCCACTGCTGCTTGGATGAGGAACCAGCATGGCCGAAGAAGCGATGTTCTTTCCAAGATTGGTGATGGCCTCACCCTTCTGACTGATCAATTTCCCCTTTGCCGACACTATGTAACCGCTGCCCTTGATCAGCTGACCCTTCACAGCTATAACGCCACCTTTAATCGCCTTGATTGCCTGGAGCAGCGTGTTCAGTATCGACTTCTTCAGCTCCCAGAAGCTGAACGACTTTTGGTCGTACGTCTGGAAGAGGAAAGAAACGTTGAGATTCTCGTTTTGGCCACGGTACACTTACCCACGGTATCTCACTAACGAATCCGAAAACAAGGCAACTATGCGCATCTACGTCAGTTGCGAATCACGAATTGTAAATAATTCATGGTGTCTTCAGTTGTGTTTTACGATTTTTTATAGTTCACCGTTTAATGTGTCAAGAAAAAAGTGTAAACAACTGCCTGATCGTCAGTCCAGCTCGACAGTGCTTTGAAATAGGCCAAAAATGCCGGGATGTGCAGTCAGCGTATGTCCAAGTAATAATAGAAACAGTAAGGGAACGGAAAAATTAAGTATTATAGATTTCCCAAGGACAATAATCTGGTAAGGAAACAGATTATTTATAGAACAGAGCATTAAAAATAGGGGACTCAACAGAGTTTATGCCTGGTTTATACAGCAAATAAAATAGAATGTGCAATAAAAAATTAGCCTTGTTATGGTTAAAGGGAATCATTATTTGATCCCTATTTTATTCACTATTTATTATGTTGTTTTGTTTGTTGTTTAACTATAAACTAAGCATTAGTTGTGCAGGTTGTGCTTGTGTCGAGGCTTGTGTGCATTAATTGGTAAATAAGGCTTTAATTGACATAAACCGACATAAACACTGGAAGGAAAAAGTTATATTTTTGGTAAGGCTTTGAATTTTATTTATCAATATATCTTTGCCTATTACAAGTTATCTGTAAAATACTTTTTTTCGGTGGAGAGTTTGTGTCGATAGAAGCCAAAACTTAGTTCAGGATTACCTTACTTACAATAATAATGTATTATTTAGATACCTATATGATATTTTTTTATTGTCTACCAATATACGGTCTTTTAAAAGAAAAATCCTGTTAATTTAACAAAATATACATCAATTTTATTTGCATGCATACGATTAGCTAAAACGCAAAGAAAACAAATTATTTGTAAAATTATAATTATCAAATTAAATGTGTTTTTTATCAACAGAATATTCATTCAGTTATCTAGTAATATAATCTACATATTTTTAACAACATTTATTTGAAAGAAAACGTTTAAAATAAGCAAAAACCCATAAAATAGTATCTATTGCCTTGTAAAACATATGGAGCAATTTAAATTCTGCTTCGCAACTGACGTCACAAGGTGCGACAGAGATGGGATGCGCAATGACACACCGTGGGTAAGTGTATCGTGGTTTTGGCGATAATAACATTTCTCCTGAAACTAAAGGCATATCTAATACGGGCATGACCGCTGAGAAGATCTGCGAAAATTATGAAGTGTCTTGCTCTTACCTCAGGAACATGTTCGTAAGTATCATGGTGGTAAGCATATCCCCCACCATGCTCATGCCCCCCGCTACTACCAGCGCTGAAGGCACCAGAAGCTGAAACGACGCCTTTAGCTAGCTGCCCCGAAGCTGCGGCTGATCCTCTAGCCAGCTGACCTATCTTCTTCTTTATGCCAGCCGCCACAGCAGACTTGATGCTGTTCAGGATGTCCCCTGAACCACTAGATCCTCCTGAAAGTTTGCCGATTGGTAAAGTTTCTAACAGTTTTGTAATAAAATTAAGATTATGTTCTTGTGTACTGATATGACTGGCGAGAAAGCCTACTTTCAATGTTGATAGCAGTTAGACTTTCTTATGTATTCAAGTAAGGAAGCTTGCTTAGAATCCTGAGATAAAAGAGTTTCATTTTGTTGTAGTTGCAACGAACATATTAAACTGGTTCTTGGTTCACATATACATACAGTGTGGATAGAAATTGTGGAATATTGCTTAAAATATTCCTCATATCAAAAACATGTTTTAATAAAAGTGTTAGGGGAAATTATTTCCCGTTTAGTGATATCAAGCAATCTTTCGTAGCACAAAAAATGTGGTTGCCATGGTAACCGATTTAATTTTTTTAAATGGCACCATATACTTTTTTGGTGAAAATTGATACGTTAGAACTTTCTGAATATGATACAATACAATTTTAATGGGGTCGCATAAGAAAAAAAATACAAAAAAATTAAGTTTTCTATTATGCTATTGACAATGTTTATCAAAATAATTAACATCAAGTTAGCCATGCCAAAATCAGAACAATGCGAAACTGTCACTAGCTGTGTAACTTTACTCAATTTTCTTTGTACTTAAGTTCTTAGTATGTTAACCTGTATTATTTCCGTTTCACTTAATTCAAGCGCCATTATAACTCACTAAGTACTTAAGTACACAGAAAATTGAGTAAAAAAAGTACGGTTACTGTAACAATGCACACAATTACAAGCAACTGACAGCTAGTGACAGTTTCCCATTGTTCTGATTTTAGCATGGCTAACTTGATGTTAATAATTATTTTGATAAACATTGTCAATAGCATAATAGAAAACTTAATTTTTTGTATTTTTTTTCTTATGCGACCCCATTAAAATTGTATTGTATCGTATTCAGAAAGTTCCAATGTATCAATTTTCACCAAAAAACGTATATGGTGCCATTTAAAAAAAAATCAAGTCGGTTACCATGGCAACCACATTTTTTGTGCTACGAAAGATTGCTTGATATCACTAAACGGGAAATAATTTACCCTAACACTTTTATTAAAACATGTTTTTCATATGATGAATATTTTAAGAAATATATACTCAAATTATTTTAAGAAGTCCTTACTGGGACTGTCAATTGGTAATTTCGATATCCTAAGTTGGCATCGATGCAGCAAAAAATGCAACCGGGTCATAAGTTCAGGACAGTAACGAGCCCATTTGCACTAATAATACGAAAAGTAACAAGAACAAGAACAACACAGATGACGGTAAAACTCACGAAACGTAGAAAACCCGCGAATATTTTCATTACCGAATGTTTGAACCAGTTTGAACGATCTGGAAAACCTCACTGTCACTTTGACACACCGAAGCAACATTTGCCTGAGTCCGCCCATAGACGCTGCCAAAAACAGCTGATTATTACAAAATACCAAAATGAAAAGTGTTTCCATGACGTTTGTAATTATTATTAAGATGAGTTGTAGTCATAGTTATTTTTATTTATAGCGTTATAATCGTGATTGAAATAGGGTTTTTATTTTAATATGCTCTTTTTTTCGTATCACTTGGGTAACTTTTCACATCACAAATCAATGAGTAACGTCATTAGTTGGTGGTTGAGATACATATACCAATGTTATACCCATGGTTAACAGAAAATTCCTAGGGATTTTGTGGAGAATGTCATCTGACAAAATCGGGACTTCTTACAGTAATCCGGGTATAAGCAGTATTCCACAATTTCTATCCACACTGTATACCCTGGACATTTAAAGACTAAACACGAAAAGGTTACACCACAAAATAACTAAAAAGATTATACGTACCGTAGCTTGCACCATAGCCGGACCTTTTGGGCCTGTTCTCTATATGTAGGTGTTCTAAAAATTCGATATCTTTTATATCGTCTTTTGAAAATTCACCCGGGTATTCTTTTCCATGTGATGCTTCACATTTATTTATTGACATGATTACCACGCATGTGCAGCACGCTACCAACCAAATCTGAAATAAAAACAAGAACTCTTATTTAGAACTTGATGACTGAGCTATTATTTCGAGAAATGTGGTCGGATATTGATGATTCAAAAAATAATTAGGAACCCAATGACTGTGCAGTCGTCTGTACAAATTTCCTCAAAATATAAGCAATCTTTTGCATGTTTTTTACAAGCTTTTATTTAACTTGCAATGTATGGTGAACTATGTATGTATTAGAACCACTTCCTGACATCCGATTGAGCTGAAATTTTGCATACACCTTTAGTTCCGGTGACAATACAATATGCAATACTCAATACTGTAATACTTTCAAAATGGCCGCCGCTCCAAGATGGCGGATGATGTATTTTTTGTCAACCCTCTTAATATGGGTATCATCAAATAAAAGGGCTTGAAAAGTAGAAAACGATAAAGTTAGTGACATCACACTAAATTCAATATGGAAAAGTAGAAAACGAAAAAGTTAGTGACATCACACTAAATTCAATATATGGCCGCCACATCAAGATGGCGAATTACATTTTCTTTTCAACCCCCTTAATATGGATATCAAATGAAAGGGCTTGAAGAGTAGAAAAAATAAACTTACCTAGTCACATCACAATAAATTCAATATGGCCGCCGCTCCAAGATGGCGGATTACATTTTCTTTTCAACCCCCTTAATAATATGGGTATCAAATGAAAGGGCTTGAAGAGTAGAAAACGATAAAGTTAGTGACATCACACTAAATTCAATATGGCCGCCGCTCCAAGATGGCGGATTACCTATTTGATACCCAACATGGGTATCAAATGAAAGGGCTCGACGGGTAGAAAACAATAAGGTGAATGACTTCATACGAAATCCAATATGGCGGCCGCCCCAAGATGGCGGACTAAATTTCTTTACCACCCTCCTGACATGGGAATAAAATAGGTACTAAAAAGCACAAAATAAAATTGAAAATAAAAAAAACCTTTTTAAAAACAAGCTTTTATTTAAGCCATGTACTAAAACGATTAAAATAAGTTTAGGTTTTCGTTCAGATAATTCAATTCCAAATTGCGACAAGTTTGTGCAAATTGAAAAGCTTGTCGCGCGAATTGTAAAGAAAAAAATGCATACTTTGGCAAATAGGTAGGTACTTGTTTATCAACCAATCACTGTCTAATAAAATTAATTGGTGCCTACTTTCATCAACATGTCGCGCGACAAGCTTTTCAATTTGCAAAAACTTGTCGCAATTTGGAATTGAATTATCTTAACGAAAACCTGAACTTGTTTTAATCGTTTTAGTACATGGCTTAAATAAAAGCTTGTTTTTAAAAAGGTTTTTTATTTTCAACTTTATTTTAAGTTGGATTTTACCATGGGACTGCAAAAAACTTTCATGGAAGTTTGCATGGACTTCCATGGACTATCATGGGATTTTTTATGTAAGATATTGGCTGCCCACGTTTTAACCCCGTAAGGATGATCTACATACTTATATTCCATATAACATATCAAAATTGTATGGACAAATGTGACAACCTGAGAATATGTCTGTTTCCATTATTTGTATGCAGATATGCAAGCTTTATAGCTGTAACATTCTATTTAGATAATTTAGTAATCTCTCCCAATAATCCGACATTGCAAAATACTCCACTTATCGGAATTTACCCGAAACTTTCTTTTTCGTATGTGGAAAAAATCCCGCTCGGGTACCTACACATTAAAAATGAAAGTAGCCACTGCGTCTGGGAGCACTAACATCCTATAACATTGACCAACATTAATATCAACTGTAGCGTCGGGTATAGAACAGAATAATATTCATGGTCGATGATCTTTTTTCCGTGGGAGAAAGTGAACACGTGAGCCTTCCAAAACGTAAACAATGAAGTTTGGGGTAATTGGTCCAATCATTTAAGGCAGGCCTCATCAACAATGTTGACGGAAGATATTAAACGTACCATGTAAATACGTTGAGCTGTCTTGCCGGAAAAATGCGCATAATGGATTTTTTTCAGCCCAGTTACTTTATATACCTTCTTTATTTATACAGGGTGAGTTTTTTTTTATGATCAGTATGGGAAACTATAACCCTGTATACGCAGTTGACATCTCTAGCTTTTGTTGCGACATATTGAGCTCTAATAATAAATAATAAGTAATTCCGCTTGATAATTGATGAACAGAATATGAGGTTTCTTTTGTAAAAAGTTGTCCATTCCAAGCTTTTACCACAGGATGTGTAAAACATAGTTATTTAATGTTGCGATTTACGTACAAACCTCAAAAGAAAATATATGCGTTCGTACTTACGTGTTTAGGTATTTTGCAAGTGCCTATGTATGACAGACAGTCCATTCATGTTCAATGCAACGGTTTTTTATACTATTACTCATAATTGTTAGGTCAATTTTTCAATATTTTCTATGAATGGCATTTTTTATTTCAGGAAATGGGAATTATTTCCCCTATGCATCATGTTAGGTTTTTGCTATATTAATTTTTTCTCAAAAATCTCGGTTATTATTAAAGCTAGAGGGTTGCGGTTTTCACGTCACTGTACTACTTTTTTGAGAGGAATTTGGTGGACCAATCAGATTTTAGATAAGTTTTATAGTTTGCGCGCATTGGCGCAGGACTGAACAGTTGTAGCATAGAAGTTGTAGCCAGGAGAGAGGTTTCCAAATAATCGAAAATTTCAGTCCTGAGCCAATGCGCGGAAACTATAAAACTTATCTAAAATCTGATTGGTACACCAAATTCCAAAAAGTAGTACAGTGACGTGAAAACCGCAACCCTCTAGCTTTAATAATAACCGAGATTTTTGAGAAAAACACCCAAAAACACCCAAAATGGGACACCCTGTACATTTTTGAAATATGTAGCTTAATATTTTTAAATCCGATATTTTCTACCTCAAAAATAGAATGCCTTATTCCACAACAGGATGCAAGAATTATTAAGTTTTATAAAAACCAAGGAAATGTCTACTATAGGTAGGTACTTCGGAATAAGTACTATTACCTTAATTATATTATGAGACTAACTACGTCTACTCATGTATATTGTAGATAATATTATGAATATGCTAAATCGATTTTTTATATATAGGTATCTTTGTCTCGTGAGAAAGTGAACTCTATGGGATAATACTTTTACTCAATGCAAATTAATTAAGTACAATATGTTA
This sequence comes from Pseudeuparius sepicola, assembly GCA_963920635.1. Classification (NCBI taxonomy): domain Eukaryota; kingdom Metazoa; phylum Arthropoda; class Insecta; order Coleoptera; family Anthribidae; genus Pseudeuparius; species Pseudeuparius sepicola. Next base: position 22,372,906 of record OY987308.1, read on the forward strand.
TAAATTTACAATTTAATGTCGTAAGTTTTGTAACCACACTTTCTTGTATAACGGTATGTGTGTAGAATTCTAAAAAAATATATAAAGAATTAATAATATTTATAGTTGCTATTTGCAAGTGTGACATTATATTGTTTGTAGGTATTATTAATTAATTATTAATATCTTAATCTATGTTTAACAGCTTGCATACAAGCACAAAATTTCACAATTTAAGTATTCATTTTGTGTTTTCTAAACAAAATGTCAAACTGCATTTATATTAATTAGGCTATCTTGATTTTGAATCGTTTCATAATAATTATTTTGAAAGTTTACATCTTCACTTCTCCCAATCAAAATATCTTTCACTTTTATAGACATATTATGTATAGTAGTCGCTTGTTATTTCGAATGTGAAATTTAGACCAACTCTTACTTTGTGAAGATAGGTAGGTATATTTAAAAAAATCTAGTAAGTATTTAAAAATTTAAAAGCGCACATGCAATATGTACCATTAAAATAACTGCGGAAATGAAATACATAATATTTTTCAAGCAAATAACCAACTAAATTGCATAATATTAAAATTATTTTTAACGACATCTAATTGATATAATATATAGTTTGGTTATGCAAAATCTTAACTACTTAACACACAAAATTGGTAACTGCATTACCTCTACTCTGTCAGATTCTGAAAACAATATTGGCGTTCTATAAAACTGTAATAGGTATGTATAATAGCTAACCTCGGCACTGAAGTTCTTTATTATGAAATCGGCAGTGAAGTGTCTCAAAATCTCCATTAAAAGCTCAGAAATCGGCACTGAAGTAGCCCATTATTGTACGCTTTTTTCAATAAGTAGGCCTTGGCGAGATGTAAACATCAAACGTCAGACGCGGAGCCATCGGCCGTCAAAAGTGACCAAATATTCAAAACCCGGTCAATAAAGGCCCATTTAACTTTTGGGAAGCGCCGTGCCTCGTCATACTTAGAGCGATCGTCAAAGTCAAGCGACACCGCGCGCTGTCGATTCATGGACGGGTGATCCCTTATGATTATTTTTTTGCCTAATAAAACTTTTTTTTATTTGCCTCGGCCAGAGGCCCCTGCAACTAAATTCCACATGAGTCATACAAAGTTGAACTTTAATGCCTTGGTACATAAATAACTATTTTATCAAAACAATATATCAATAACTTTTAGGCAAACATTATTGACCTAAACCTAACACCATTTATGCGATTCCAAAATAGAACTGCGTTGCTATTTTGAGTCACCACTAACCTACACCACCACTTTCCGCTTGTTCTGCATAAACAATTTTATTGCATCAGGAAGGGTAAACGCTTCGTAACGAGGTATTTTGGGAAATGAAGGTTTTGAACAAACAATATTTTCCACACCGCGATCTATAAGTACCACAAGCAAATATAAAAGGAATTTGGTCATTTGGCAAATACAAGCTTCCAGAAATTTGTGGGTTTGAAGAAGATATTTCAATGAATGCGTAGGGTTTCTGATAGTTTCAGGCACTTCCGGATTCTTGCTTAGCAAAATAAAGACCAAAATGTTGTTACAGCAACAGGGGGGCATTTTCTACACTCGATAGGATTACTATGGTTTTTACATCAACATTTTTTAAATCGAATAACAAAAAAAAATCCGATGTAGCGGACTTTAATGTACAGTGTGATCACGTATATTTGGGTGTGAAAAAATACGTGATCACATGGTACCTATGTGACACTCTAGGTATAATTTGCGATGATTTCCACTGAATTATATATAATTCGCGAATGCCCTGTTACTCTCAAATGAGAACTACATATGGAAATAAGACAATCGAATGCGACCTGAGGTGGCCTAAAAGGATATGCTTTCAGAAGATTGGTTTATACGTCCCAATGGCCTGTCATCTATTTTCATATCACGCGTTTCTCGCGTCAGAGAATTCCTCTGTTTGAGTCAACATGGCCGAATTTATGTTATTAAATTTGGGGGTGAGGCCAGTTCGTCATTCCTTAGAAGGGCGTGACAGATGTGGTAGGCTTGGCCATGAAAATGTGATGTCAACCAGTTTGAAAATAGTTTTTTTTGTTAAATTCATAATTAGTTTTTCTATATAGGCATAGGCATAGGTTCCACTATTGACGAGTCTCGATGCACTTATTCCAAAAACTATAAACTTTTTATGGATATAATCGAAGATTTATAAAAGATACATACCAATAGTTTATGTTCTATTAACTATATGTTCTTGCTTCTACTACCTAGGCAAATTATATAGTTTATTGTTGTGATTATTTAAGTAATTTGAACTTTCAAAGTTATATTTTTTATACGTCTAATAAACATACAACAATGACGAGAAAGCTTCCTCCAGTAGCCGATTAAAAGCAGTAATTTTATTCTGCTGTTGGAGAATAAGTAGATAATACACAAAGTACTGGATATTGTAGTATCGAGCAACTATATTTATTTGTATTTAACTACAAAAATACAGATGCGACATTGTGAACTACAGTGTTAGTGTAAAATAGACGAGTACTTAAAAAAATGAACAGTTTATTATCTATTTTTAGGCCAATACTTTAATACAGTTTTCAAGAGTTAAGAATAACAGTATTTTTACAAAATAGTCAAAGCAATAAAATTATTTCATGCAAGATATTCCACCAAAACTTTTTTACAATAAAACATTGAAAATAAAATAGATGTTAACCTTAACGTGACAAACCCGATTTTGTAGGTAAATTTAAAGATAAATTAATGGTTTGAAACCCAAATACATGGGTTTGAACTATGAATAAAGAACCCCAGGAAGGAGCAAATTTGGGCTTAACGCTCGACCGGGACAGTCTCTGCATATTGTTGTTGTTCAAGAAACTGGGGATGATTAGGTTCAAACCAGGGACTCTTTAAAGTAAGGGGACCCCGCATTATACTTTCCAAAGTGAGGCCTATTCTTTCCCCATTCTAATGGTATCAGTGATGCCAAGTATGCCATTTTATTGGAGAATCTATGAATATAACAGGTAGGTACTTTGATTGTTAGTAAGAATTAATAATGGTTTCCATGATTTCTAAAAATTAGACTTGACAATTTTGTGTCTACAAGTGCAGAATGTGGCAACTGTCAAATGAAACAAATTTATTTTATAGTTGAAATTGATTTCCAGCAATTATTTCCACGAATTTAAGTAATAAAAGTATGGTAAGTCAGTAGTGCCGATTTTGCTTATTTAAGAATTTGTCGCTATTGCACCTTGTTACCAGGTTCCTCAATCCATTTGTAACATGTATACTTGCACTTTCTTCCCTTGTTGAATGTATCTACCCAAAGAACATTCACGGATTTCAGGATTGACTAATAAGATTAGGTCTAGTAGTTCCAATGATGTAGTTTTGCTCGGTGTTCATTATAAAATTTTTGTAATTTTATTTCTCTTCCAAGGTACCTCACAAACTTAAAATAAACTTGTAGTCGAAGATAAAAACTCTTTAAAAAAGACCTGACCGAAGCTTAAAATTTTCGAAATACGATTTTTGTTTTGAACTAGGTACCTACTTATAAGTAATGCCCACGTAATGGGAATTGTAGGATTAATAAAGGTGATACAGGAAAAATCTGGTTGCAATTATGGGGACTACTACAGGCGGCCGCATTACCTTTATAATTGACACATCTGAGTATCTGGAAGTTAGAAAAGTTAAAAATTGTGAATTATGATGGGAAATATTTTGCCTCCTTTAGAATCTATGGCACTGGCATGTCACATAAAACCTGATGGCAGTTGGACACTGACATATAACATAACCTTGTATCAGCCCCCTTGTGGTCTCCTTGGAGTCAACAGAAAACAAACTTCCCCTCAAGGCTTCACTTTTTCTATGTGATAGACTGTGGCATGCTGGGTCACCTTATTTTAAAGAGACCCTGGTTCAAGCTGTGTGGCCATATTTTCGATAAACAATTTATGATGAAAATGTCAAAGCAGACAGAGGCCGTTATAATTTTGTTTTAAATTTGAGTATACAGTGTGTTCCAAGATGGTTATTTGGTTGATATATCAACTGACTTTTGCACCGCCTGATACTACACGCGATTAATTCTCTCGGACTTTCTTCCCGCTTCCTACCTTCTCCATATCGCCAATGTGAAGGTCCCTGGAGCGCTCGAAGCCAAAAAAAACTCTTCACCGTGCACTACATGTACCGATACGCGGAGAGAGTCTTTCTCTTGCAACGGCTAGCCGCGACCATCGGCAACGGACTTGTGTTTTTCACTCTCGCCGACCGGGCGAGACACCCGGTGGCACACTTTTATAAGACTTTGTCCCCACTTGGCCAAAAATTGGGGAAACTGGCGGATTTTCATGGATCCGAAGGTGTAAGGCTGTTAGCACTTGGTTGCCAACACGTAAGGTGTATTACAGCATAGACTCCTTGGTGATAACCATATCAGAGCATGTTTATGAGAATATGAATATAATATATTTAACTCGGGCACAGACTCAACGATACAGAAAATCGTATGAGTTTTATCGTATGTAATATCACAAGTGCGAGAAATTTTATCGATAATTTTTTCGAAAGCGCTATTTTGCCTAGAAACATTACGAGTATAAATTGGTCTTTTATTTTATCTCTGAAAATAAAAGCCCAATTTGTACGAGTGGTTTTGCTAATGGGCAAAATAGCGCTTAGGAATAAAATTATTTAGAAAAAATTCCGACACGAGTGGTTTTTGTCGAGATTATTTCACGAATACGATTTAATAATTTCTGTATTAATTTTTTTTATGTTTACATTTCCAAAACGACTCATTTTATACGAGTTTATTGACAGCTTCGATTGTAGCGTTCGAGTAAACAAACATGACGCTTGGATATCCAAGGCAAATGCGATTATACTTCCACCCTGTTAGCGTTGGTTTATTTTCTGAATGTGTGTCATAAATTTAAACTGAGACGGAGGTCTAATAACAACAATTTAGTAATGTAAAAGTTAGGTATATAAATTCATTGATACAATGCTTAATATTACCGCAACATAATTTATAAGCTGCATAATTTAGAACATTGTAAAACACACCAATTTTAAGAAGTACGTGTTTGTATCGAACAGATTCGCGGTTGCTAAGCAACGAAGTGATAATTGCACAAATGGTATTACCGCTTTGGTATGCAAAAGTGCAATTATCGCTAGCGGAGGCATATGATTGGTTAGATTTTTATGGAAGGAGCTACCTTATTGGATGCAAGCAGTATGAGGGAAATAATCGTTATAAAACAAGAGAATGAAAAGGTGCACTACCTAAAATGATGGACCTGCAAGAACAATGAGACAACTTCAATAAAGTTACGAGTAAAGCCATCATCCAAAAACAGTGCAAGTGAGATACATAGAAATTGACATCTTTAACTTATAATCCATCTCCAGAAAAAACATCAGTGCAAAATTCCAGTTCAGCAGCTCGACCATTTTGGAATATATATTGCCACAATTCACTTAAAAAAAAACTTCAACAAGTATTTCACTCAACAAGCGTCTAAGACAAAAATGTTATACGACAAACTCGCATTTTTTTAAGACGAGATATGAAATTATATGGGATATGTTGCTTTATAAAGAACGAGTCAATAAAATTTTTAAAAATATTTTAATTTTTGATCCCAATAGACCCAAAGTTAGTCATATCTAATATTTAAAACTGATACAATAGTTGTATTCTCACGGAAGTTGCCAACAATTTTCATATTAAACTTTTTTTTGCTCTAGAAATAAAAATGCCTTCTTAGTATAGTATTTCTAAAGTCACTTGAAACAGCATAAAAAAACTCTAATTGGCGTCACAAAAAGAATATAGGACATAAGCGTCACGCAGTTTTCAAAAATATACATATTCTACAAGCAACATAATATTTTTAAGGTTGTCGTCAAACACAACGTAAAGGTTAATGCACCATATAATATTATTGTCAAAAGGTCTCTAAGAAGCCATATCGATTATAACTATTTACGCAAGTATATCCTAAGATCTGTGAAATTATGGCACGGCTATCCACCGCATTTCGCTGCACAAGTGGCCAGCCGTCGAACAATGTAACCCATGCTAGTATTGGCGAGCATGCAGTCACTTGTTTTTACTACATAGATATCGTCTCTGTCTCCATCATATCTTTTTACTGAGAATACCAAGTGCGCTTTAATATTGGTAAAAAAGTGTTTTGTCTCGTATTTTATTGCCGAGGCGCCTGTTCTCGAGCTACCCTGGTACCTCAGCATTTACCACGCTCTGCTTCTGGTAAAAATGCCAGACTTATCAGCAGAAATCACCCGTATAAAATTCAAAGCTTTTTATGCTGTTCCAAGTAACTTCATTTAAACCTTTAAAGCTTTTTCCAGGTTGTTCAATGACGTAGATGTATTTTAAAACTGACCACATCCATTTACATACGCATGTGCCATTTAAAAACCCCCGTGTTCGATGAGTCATCATATGCGCTCAGATAAAGAACACTCGGTATGCATATTTTCGGTTTATATATTTTTTTGAGGATTACTTATTATTTGCTTTTCCTACGGAGTATGAGTAAGAGATCGCGGAATTACCTCTTAGATAATAGGAAGTGGATGCAGTGACCTAAGTTTTATATAGTCGAGGGCTGAGAATAGGATAATATGACATGACGGTAAATTATATTAAAAGTTTTTCAATGACTTTTTTATAATTAGAGGAAAAAATTGTGAATATGAAAATTGTATAAAATTGTCTTTTAAATTATAGAAGGCGTTCTATAATGCTTCCATTTTATGCAACACAGAGAGCACAATATGCCTTCTTAATAAACTTCCTTTGATCTCCTGAGATATTTTTTCTTTAACTTGGTCGATATTATTTGACCTCTCCGCATATACCCATTCCTTCAAAGTGTCCCACAGAAATAAATCGAGTGGGATCAAGTCTGGGCTTCTGGCAGGCCAAACGATAGTTCCATTTGAACCAATCCACTCTACAAAAGTGTCATCTAAATTTCTCTTGACAGCATTTGATTTATGTGCTGGAGCACCGCCTTGTTGCCAAACAATATTCGGCTCATTAACTTGATTCAATAGATTAGAAATTTCTCCTCTTAAGAGCTGTAGATATTTTAGTCCAGTTAAACCACCTTCAAAAAATATTGAAACAATGATTACCAAACCATTATTAAAATATTAAAACACCACATGTTGTAAAAGTTGCTTCATCAGTCCACAATATAGAATCTGTAGTAGTATAATAACCATAGAATTAGTAATAGAATAGTAATGTCTTGTATACAGCGTGGTCAGTTAAGGGCGGCCCTCGGCCATTTCTCGGGAACTATGCAAGCTAGAAAGATGCGGTAAAAAAATTGTTTATAAAAGTGACCCAAATAATTTCAATGAAAATGTTTTCAAGTTCCTTCGTTTGCCGTCAGGGGGCGAATTCGCCATGTTGTTGTATAAAACTGTCTTTTCCTCCACAAATCGCCTACCTTATCTGGATCTGAAATAGTAAACGAACGAACGGAAAACGAAATAACTTGAAAACATTTTCATTGAAATTATTTGGGTCACTTTTATTGATTTTTTACCGCATCTTTCTAGCTTGCATAGTTCCCGAGAAATGGCCGAGGGCCGCCCTTAACTGATCACGCTGTATATGGTTGAAAGCAGAAAATTGCGTAGATTTCGAAATATAAAGGGTGTTCCATCTAAAAAAAACATTAAGTTTGATCTATATCTCCAAAACGTATCATTCATTTGTTTTTTATACAATTTTTATATTTATCTACATTTTTTACACGTAAGGACTTTTATACCATGGAAATATTGTCTCTATTAGCCTTACAGAACCCACCACTCACAAAACTAGAAAAAAAATGGAAATTATTCACTGAGCGATATTATTTTTGGCCCTGGACTATAGGTAACGTGGATTACGGGAATACCTTATTCAACGACTATACCAAATGTTCGAAATCGTGACTGTGCCAGTACGCAAAGTAAAGTTCAAGTAGAAGAGTCACCGTAGTCAAAATAAACAGACCGGCACCAGCCTCTTTGTCTATTTACTCGTATAGAGCTTTGACGCGCAAATTTAAACAAATTGCGTACAATGTATAGTGGCAAACGTAAATAAAGCTATTTCCAGGCGTGCGGACCACGTTTGCGGTTATAGGCGCGGATGTGAGCGGTACTTTAAAGTGCTGAAGATTCGGGTACTTCGTGTCAGTTGTCGATCGAAGCCGATAAACGAACGAACGAGACCAGTAGGTACCCACCCGAGATGAACACCAACAGTGTTGTGACCGTGTTGTGTCTAGTTTTGTCAATAGTAAGTATACCTATTCTCTGTTCAAATGGAATTGATAGCACGCTGCCCTCGTTTTAAATTCAAGAGACTGCCTGGGTCCGACAAAAAGCTTTGCCATTTGTTCAATGTATTTATCTGCGTTATTCCTTGGGCAACAAACTACTTATTTGATATTTATAATAATGTTGGCAATACAATTATTTCACATACAGAATTTTATTTATTAAAATAATATTACAATTCGAAATATAAAGGATCATCTTCGGAAAATTCGGAAGAGTCAATCAATTCATCAAGAGTCCACATTTTATTTTCTTCCGCAATAACATGTTGTATCGCATTTCGCCAATTTTCTGCAGTAATAAGGTTCAGTGAATTGATCATCAGCTGCCGTAGATCCTTAAGCTTATAAGTAGTGTTATGTCTTGCAACATGCCCTTTCATTTGGGGCCATATAAGCTCTATGGGGTTAAACTCACAATGGTATGGCGGCAGGCGTTGCACAATTATACCACTTTCTTTTGCCATACTTCTTAAATCCTGACCTATGTTGCCTGGATATTTTTAAAAGTTCCTTTCTGACCATTCCTCCTTCATATGGCAGCCCCTTCTCGTTTAGCCATCCAATAATATTCGCTTTTCTCCAAGAACTCGTTGGAAGCTTCTCCACTAGTCTAGAATGACAAATGGTTGCCTCTCCAACTCCAGTCATATTCGAACATTCCACAACTATGCTGCGAACAGTGCTAGAGGGCTGCTGATGTACCAGTGCATCGTGAACATTTAAAACTATAGTTTTTTCTCTTGCAGAAAATAGGCTTTTGCATACCTGGCTGGAGGGTCTTGGTATAAAACATGCCAAACGACAAATGAATATTTCACCTTTATGATTATTCCATTTATAATGATTTTAGGCAAATAGGTGTAACTACCTACAATTTTAAGTCTCATACTTAACATAAAAGTAATAAAAGCATATAATTAGGGTTTTAATAATTGCCTGTATTAAAATTGCCAGGAATTAAGATAATTACCTGCATCCGAAATAACTTCTTACTTTTATTTTCAATGTGTACATAGGAAAATTATCCATGAAAATATGGTTGTTGTCTGAAAGAGAGTTTGACAATAAAAAAACAAAATTCAGCATACGCTATTCATTTGATAGACAACAACCATATTTTTAAAGATAATTTTTCTATTTTACACATTGAAAATAAAAAAGAATAACGCCGGCTATGGTTTACAATCATTTTATGTCCCTGGAACATCGTCTGTGCTATCAATTCCTTTTGAACACTGTATAGCTGCCTAAATCGATCAAATTTGTGATTTGGCATTAAAGGTGATCCAAGTTTTTCGTGATTCCAAGCACCTTATTTTGTTTCTAATTTTTATACTAATTTATATTTTATACTGTTGCATTTTTAAAGAATGAACATATTTCATTTAATCATTATACGATTCCTTTTGTAATTCCGAATCCAATGGCAGATAACTTGAACTCGTCTCCAATCGTTTCCGAGATGTTTACCAAAAAAAGTTCCATCAAACTAGATAAACATTGAGACCAAATTTATGACAAATTAAGTCAGCCTGGCATAATAAAACTGACGAGCAAGTAGTCAGTCAATTCAACATTTCTACTATAATCTACCAACTAAACAATCTTCATACATTTGCATTTTCTGGACTTTATGGGTATAGGAAAAAATGCAGGGAAAAACTTTCCGTGCGCTGAATAAAAATACCGAATATAAAATAATATGGCTTTAAAATAGAAATATACAGCAAAGTAAACTAAATTTAAGAAACTCTATATGCTCTCTGATATTTAACATGTACCTATTTTGTATTTTAATTCGTAAGTGTTTCAATATTTAGATACATTTCTGTAATATTTTTACGTTTTATTCACCTTATCTGACAATAACTAATTTACAACAAAGCACCTTTGAAATAATTTGAGAGTAACCATGGAAACGCATCACACATACCAAACACTATTTTGTCTGCATTGTTTATTTTTTGTCAATTAAATTTATTATAATATGCCGATAAAATGTTTAAAGTTCCCGTTTCCAAAGAAGTATAATAAAAATATCGTTCATTACACGTCCAGAAATAGATTTTTCCGTGCTTGCACGGAAAAATCTTTATTTCTAGACTCGTAATTAAATATACTATTGCTAATAAAGGGGGTTGTAAAAATATACGTGATCAACTGTCCATCACTGGATAACTCAAGACCTCGATTATATTTTGTAATATGTAAAATTAAAAAAAAAAATGGGATACCTACAATATCAAGGTGTGCTTATAACAAAGTTTCTATTTAGTTTTACCAAAAACACCATAAATTTCAAATTGTGACGATATTTAGTATCGGCAATTTATCGAAAGCGAGTAGGTGTTTTGGAGTTTATCTTCCAATCAAGAGTTTATTTTTGTTGGCTCGTGATTTGTAGGTAGTGGAATTAACATGGTCTCGGATACGCTTTGATATTAAAAGGATAAATGTTTTATTAAAAAATATGTCTCTTGAACATCTGCACAATTTCTTAATGTTAAAAATACCTTGTGATTATTATTATTTACGTACAAAATTATCGTAGTCGTCGTGGTTCCCGTGACGTATTCAGTCTCAAAAAAACATTAATAACCACGTCTACATGAAATGAAATAATTTTCTTGTCATAGGTTGTGGCAATGGACTCCAACAACATACCGAAAAAACCGAGAAACAATAGAAAGTACATCCCCCAATGGAAGTACTGCCTTAGCAAGCCCGTGGACAAACTAGCGTTGTGCAATTCAACCTCCAAATACCCAGACACTGCAATATTGAAACTACTGAGGAGAAACAAAGTCTCGACAGCCGGTAAAGTGGTCGTGGAACCAGTTTCCGATGCCGACATCCTCATCGCCAAAGAAAAAGGACCGGAATCGGCGCCGCAGAACATTTGCAGGACCAGGACCTACACTGTATTCCCCAAGATGGCGATGGACGTCAACACGCACGAACTGCGGTATATTGTCAACGTCAAGAACCAGTTCGAGCAGGCTATAATCTACGAGACTTGCGTGTAAGTTCATCTATAGATATAGTACAGTAAAACTAACACAAAATTAGGCCAAACACAAACATAAAAAAAAATTCTTTCTAGCGCGAAATAGTTCCATACCCTCCTAAGAGTTAGTACTAAAAAGTTACACCACCAGCAGCGTCGGGTTTCGGGGGGAGGGGGTGAAAAGGGCAGGAAATTCTTATTTTTCACAGTTTTGCGTGAATATCTAGTAAACTATGAGGTTTAGCGCAAACGTCATCCTATACGCAAATGATATACATTAAATTCCGAACAAGAATTGTTATATACAGAATTATGGTAAAGTGAACGGTTTCCATGATATGGAGGGAATAATGTATGTAGAATATAAATAGCTATATCTATGCATATATAGGTACATATTTCACCCATAGATTGTTATTTTTTGTCACAACATAACCTCATAAGTATATGACTGTAAATATGTCCAATACAAGTTAGTAGCCTTAGTTAATTTGTACTCACTTTTTGCCCTCATTCATTATAGCGTTCTTTTATGTCAAATCATTCCCATATCTAATTTGTCCTTAGCTTGTAAAAATGAGAAAGTCATGAATAGGAAGCTCATGTGAAAAACAAGAAAATATATATCAAACAATCCTCTTCCCTCCCATTTTTTCAATATAGATTGTTCAATATATATTTTCTTGTTTTTCACATGATCTTCCTGTTCATGACTTTCTCATTTTTACAAGCTAAGGACAAATTATGGGGATGATTTTACATAAAAGAACGAATGGAAATCAGAACGCTATAATGAATTAGGGCAAAAATTGAGTACAAATTATCTAAGGCTACTAACTTGTATTGGACATATTTACAGTCGTATACTTATGAGGTTATGTTGTGACAAAAAATAACCATCTATGGGTGTAATATGTATCATATAGAGAATAATAATATATATATATATATATATATATATATATATATATATATATATATATATATATATATATATATATATATATATATATATATATATATATATATATATATATATATATATATATATATATATATATATATATAGATTAGTACTAAAAAGTTACACCACCACCAGCGTCGGGTTTCGGGGGGAGGGGGTGAAAAGGGCAGGAAATTCTTATTTTTCACAGTTTTGCGTGAATATCTAGTAAACTATGAGGTTTAGCGCAAACGTCATCCTATACGCAAATGATACACATTAAATTTCCAGGTTTCCATGATATGGAGGGGTAAAGATTTCTTTGTTTTTATTTCACGTAGTTTTTGTTGAAAAAACTTAAAATGATTACAGTATAAATTAGTATATATATATATATATATATATATATATATATATATATATATATATATGGATATATATATATATATATATATATATATATATTCCACATATATATATATACATATATACATATATACACATATACATATACATATATATATATATATATATATATAATGAATGAGGGCAAAAAGTGAGTACAAATTAACTAAGGCTACTAACTTGTATTGGACATATTTACAGTCATATAGGTATACTTATGAGGTTATGTTGTGACAAAAAATAACAATCTATGGGTCTATATGTATCTATTATGCATAGATATATCTATATATATTCTACATACATTATTCAGTTACTAATTTATACTGTAATCATTTTAAGTTTTTTCAACAAAAACTACGTGAAATAAAAACAAAGAAATCTGTACCCCTCCATATCATGGAAACCGTTCACTTTACCATAATTCTGTTATAACAATTTTTGTTCGGAATTTAATGTATATCATTTATTTGCGTATAGGATGACGTTTGCGCTAAACCTCATAGTTTACTAGATATTCACGCAAAACTGTGAAAAATAAGAATTTCCTGCCCTTTTCACCCCCTCCCCCCGAAACCCGACGCTGGTGGTGGTGTAACTTTTTAGTACTAATTCTTAGGAGGGTATGGAATTATTTCGCACTAGAAAGAACTTTCTTTTTTGGATTTTTGGGTTTTGGCCCAATTTTACTGTACTAATACTTATCTAATTTAAAACGAGGGGTATCCGGCGGCACAGCCGCCGCCTGCTGGAGGCACTGAAGCACGCCCATATCTAGTATCTAATTTAAAATCTGACACCACAGCGTTAATCAGGACCAATGACGTCAGAACCTATAGACAGGTTTGTTTTGATAAACGCTTGACGCCCAGAACTAATCACAATCTAAGCGCTCCATTAAATTATTCCGAAAATGTCGCGAGATTGTCAGAAATTGCCCCTTTTTGTCGAGCCGTAGCGAACTTATTTCGACTCTGGGCTCGGAGGCTGGCGTCGTTAGACCATGCCCCGAGTCTTCAGGTGAGGTTCCGATGCTTCCGGCGCCCCCAAACAAGAAAAACCATGCGATATCTAAGTGTGATTCTGGAGGAACTATAACCGGGAATCACCGGGTGTATAGTTGGTTGATGGTTGACTTTTTGTCTTTGTTTGTTGCATGTTTTTAGAGTAGTCTGGATATATTTAATCTTGGAGTCAAAATAAAGGGCATTTTAACAATGGGGAACCACGTCTATAGGATTTGACGTCATTGATCAGGACACCCAAAAACCCGCATGTGCCAAATTTGAACAAAAAACACACAGGGAGTTCCATTCTGCAGGGTGCCAAAGACGAGCTTTTACCTACACATATTGATCTTTTACAGAGATCCAGACAGCAGCTGCATGGGCATGAACGAAGACATCCTGCCCGCCGGGATGAAGACCAGGTGCGTCCAGAAGTACACATCTGTCAGATTGACAGCTGTCAACGGTCGAGGCAACCTAGATTACGGCAACTTCTTGGTGCCCAGCACGTGTGTCTGCAGCTTCTTCGATTATTCAGTGTGGTCCCTGTGAGGGGGCACCCAGGCACCCAGGCGGCGAAAATAATAATAATTTTCATTATTTCATTTCATTTCATTTCATTCTTAGCGAGAACCTAGAATTTGTTTTTGTTTTAAAAAATGCCATTCGAAATTGTTAGTAGGAACAACGGGACTAGTGTGCACTTATTTGATATCGATATTTTGAAATACCAAATGTGATACGAGATACTATAGGCCCAATTTTTTTGTCATAAGGAGGACGAAATAGTTATTTATGTACCAAGGCACTGAAGTTCAACTTTTTATGACTCATGTGGAGTTTAGTTGCTGAGGCCTCTGGCCGAGGCAAATAAACCACATGAGTCATAAAAAGAACTTCAGTGCCGAGGTACATATTATATTTTTCTTGAAATCGGAAAAAAAATGTTTTATTAGGCAAGAAAATATAATAAGGGATCACCCGTCCACGAACCGACTACGCGCGGCGTTGCTTGACTTTACCGATCGCTCTACCTTGGACAAGTATAATGATGTACGGCACCTTCTGACAGAAAAACCAAACTGCTGCTTCTTGTGCCGCTTACACAACAAATCTATTGTTTTTCAAATTTACTAAAATATGTATACTGAAGGATTGCGCTTCTATAGGAAACAATTTCGCAATGTGTACGAAAAGTTAAATGAGGCTTTATCGGCGGGGTTTTGAATATTTGGTCACTTTTGACGGGCGATTTCTCCGCGTCTGACGTTTGATGTTTACATCTCGCCAAGGCCTACTTATTGAAAAAATCGTACAATAATGGGCTACATTATTGTACGATTTCTGTGCTTTTAATGACGATTTTGGGACATTTTAATGCCGATTTCAAGAAAAAGAAATTTCAAGATTTTTTCACAATTTTTTTTTAGTTTACAGGTATACAAGACTTGTGCATTCACGTTGATAGATGCTAATAATTGTTTCTGTTATATAGTATATAGACACTTTTGTACGATATTTTATTTATTTATTTATTTATTATTTTTAATAAAGAGGTATTATTTAGTAATTAATATATTGCTTTCAATTTAACTTACCTACTACCATAGTCAATAATTGATTTTGTTGCTACTGTTGCGACATTTTATTGCAGGTGCAGTATTGACTGATAAAATTCCAAAAATTATGTTAGATTTGAAAGAGCCGTTTGTGATTTAGCTTATTTAACCTATGCAGAGATAATTGACATGCAGGTAGCATGTTCGTATTTAGTATTAATGGTGTCACCTATAAGTACTACGCAATGTATTTTGATAAGTTACTTAACAAAACTTTTCCTTATTGTTGTCAACTTCCTAGTCGACCAATCTGAATTCTGATGGCAGAGGACCTTAAGACACTTGTTTTTACTTATTCTTATCTTGGAAAATGTACGTGATAATTTTGTGGCGTTGGTTACATAAGATGTAAACCAAACAGTGCACATGCATTTGTACATAATATACAGGATGAATCTTACAATTTTTGTACGGCTCTTCTGCTTCTTTTTCTTTTTTTTTTCTACAGTAACAAATAATTATTTTGTTATTCGCATGTTTATCGAAAGGTTTTGTCCTAAAATGACTTATTCTATAAATTGCCAAAGTTTGGACACCTGATAATAATTTAGAACTATTTCAAGTTTTTGAAGATTTTGGTTGAAGTGTCAGCTATTGGCTTATGTTATGTTTATGATAAGCCAATGCCTGACATAGGTGTCAGTCAATCACAAGTCAATCACAAGTCATGCAAAAAACCTTATAATGGTGTACAAATTTTACGTCAATGGGTTAAATAGTTCCAATACCTGACACCTCTGTCAGCCATACAATATGTCAGCTATTGGTCACATTTGGCACTGACTATGGAAGACCTTGGAGTACTGTTTTCAAGAGCATTAAAACATGTATAGATTTGTCACTCAACGATTCTGAGCCATGTCTTCTTCTTGTCGAAAGTGCTGAACACGACCAATAAATACGATTACGATCTTTACAAGTTTACCATGTCGAATTAAATTCAAGCCTTCGATAAATTTCACAATCAATAATAATTGTAAAAAACTATCCTCCATTTTTTCCAAAAAATGTGCCGTTTGTGAAAAAATCATTTTTGTGGGTTTTAAATTTTTTAACACCCTGTATAATAAGTGGGAAAGAAGTTATCGGTGACTAAGGAAACTCAAAATCCGCTAAAACACATTTATAGTATATTAAAAAATGGAGGAAATAACATGCCCCGAAATAGTTCAGAAGCGATATAAAAATGCCAAAAAGGATATTTTCACTATTGGAACAATAAATTGAAATGTGAACATTAAAATAACATATTTAAATTGTTAGCTGCAAAGATGTTATTTTTATTTAGATATTTATTATTCGTGTATTGGTTTTATTCTATCAAGCTTAAAAATTGGACCCCACATTTCCTGATTCTTATCGTTAAACATAGCAAGTATTTTTGGCAAAAGAGACAGCAAGCATTATGATCAGTCTGTATAAAAATCACAACTATCTCAATCTACGTTATTATATAAAATACCGAACACATAATTTTCGTCGATAGGTAGGCAACTGTGTTTACATTTTACATCGAACGCAATTGCAAAAGATTGCAAAGTCATGTCTGAAAATTTGCCAACATAAATAAAACTGTAAAGTAGGTTTACATTTTTATAAATGTAAAAAATTTAAAAAATACTTTTTTCCTTCCTATAGCCATAATGAGAAAATATAGGTAGGTACCTATACAGGATGTAACTTTAATTAGTACAATAGTACAACAATTTTAACTGGCTGTAGGTTTTGACAAATATGAAAAAATTGCTATTATACTTAGAAACATTTTTAGTGCCACTGATTCACGTTCGCATGAAAACGCGGCGGGCAACAACCTTTTGGAATTCAGCGCATCGCATCGAATTACCGAAATCGCCCGGTTCTCTCGAATTTTGAAGCCGCTGTGAATGATACTGCGATAGAAAAATTACGCAGCGGAGAGTGGAAACTTCTATTAGGAATAAAGGACGATATTTCGAACAACTTCTGTGAAAAAGTTGCGTCGTTAATAAGTGGGGTGCTGAAAATAAATTAGTGAAGTGGTTACTAGGTTATGGTGAATCTTGATATTATTTTTCTTTATACGGGGTGTTTGGACTGCAGGCGAACACCAGATGTGGAAATTTGCAAATTTTTGCAGATTTTCAAGGAATTATATGACGGTATGGCAACGCCTTAGTAAGAAGCCATCGCTTCAATAATGAAGGGACCTCTTGTTTCTGAAATTACTTTCATGTGTGTGCTTTTGGGGTGGTAACCTACCACCAGTTAAAATTTATGTATCAATCAAAGTTACACCCTGTATAACAATACGAATACAGGGTGAGTTTTTGTCCCTACAAAAATGGTAACCTGGGGTAAAGTTGAGCATCTGGAATAAGCCTATGAAATTATTTTTTTAACTCAAAAATAAACTTGTCCCTTACAGCATCCTAATTTAAAGTCTGCAATGTTGCCACAATTCATAAAACCGTATTATTGTTTTAAAATATGTCTTTAAAAAACATTAAATAGCAAATGGCAATTTTTTTAAAATATTGTACATATTCTCCTTTATTTTTGAGTTTGAAAATTAACTGCATTCAGCTTTACCCGTGGTTACAATTTTTCTACGGGTCAAAGACTCGACCTGTATGTCTGCAATTATTAGGTACTCATATTTATTTATTCAGAACTTGCTGTACATGTATACCTTTGAATAAAGAATCTCAGGAAGGAGTCAAAGCTCTATGTGTATTGTAAAATAAGTTTTGACACAACATTTTGGTATCTGACACGGTGATAGGTATGTGGTATTTAGATACTTTTTCGAGTTATTATGCTTAGATGTGCGGCTTGTGGCACTTCCCTGACCGCTAAAACTAAATGTTTGAGGATAATTATCCATCGGTGAGTAATTTTTTAATTTAAATTAACTTTTGAGGCCATGCACCAAAGTGGCATAGGCGTTTGTGCAGGTACCTACTTCTTCATAATTGGAAATTTAAAATTAGAATTGCTGTATTATCAATGATTCCTAAATTTAAAGACATTAACGTGCATTATAACTTTTTGCAAACAAACAAATTTGCTCCTTCCTGGGGTTCTTTATTCAAAGCTATGCAGTGTTAAAAATCGTGTTTTTTTTCTACTTTTTCAAGTGTGTATTAAATTTTCCTGATGGTACAAACACAGCAGGAAGGCACTCTGAAGCTGTCCATCAGCAGTTTATCTTGTCCGTTTTCCTTGGATAGGGTCATCAGTCGCCTTATTGAATGTTTTTGCTTGCAAGTCGTTATGAATCCGTCGGGAAAAAGTCTCGAGTATTTACATCTCATTCCTTCCCTACAAATCAGAAATGAAAATATTTGAAGACCACTTTTTGGATACACGATAATCACAAGAAACTTTTAAATAAAATTTCCAATGTATGTAGGTACTTACTAACGTTTTTATTGATCACATTTACATTACACACTATGCTAAGCTAACATTTAACAGTATTGTACAAAACAGCGACTTTTATAACTAAAATCAGGTACTGTTAGAACAGTGTCCATTTATTCGATAGATCACAAAAATTTATACTCTCTTGATGTGGCACAAGCAGCACGAAGGTATCTTGAAGTTGTCCCACTTGAGATCTTTATGGTCTTGTCCTAGTATTAGTAACGTCCTTACTGAGTATTTTTGTTTGCAGGTGGTGACGTACATTTCTTCTGAGAAGACGTCAGCGTATCTACATGACTTGCCTTCACTAAAATACCATCGAACAATTATTGTAACTAAACAAACATTTGTTAGGAAAAAATATATCTACAGAAAATAGAACATAGAATATGAAGAGGTAACAAAGAATTTTGTGGTTAAATAATAAATACCCTAACAACCAAGATGAGTGTAAACTACGTAGGTACTAAAAAAGCAGGTGCAATTATTGTGGGGACAATAATAGGTATCTACGAATCTACGAGCAAAATAATATATTATGTCATGTCTTACCTAATTGAGGTACAAATAATTTTTTAAACCATTATCGAATTTTATTCACACACATTATAGAATGAAGATCAATATTGGCTGATGGGGTATTTATAAATTTAACAAATTCAGCAAACAAGTTAACAATAATTTCAAGTATCAAACTTCACAAAGCAAATGCATAAATCTGTTTTGGGGTTACTTTTTGCTTTAAAAAATATGAAAAATGAAAAATAAAATATTAATTTTAGTTATTATTTTTTCCCAACATGTTAAAAACTATTATTATTTGGTATCACTAGCTTTGTCAATGCATTAACTTTTTATTACTAAATACCGACCATAGAATAATATGTCTTTATGTTTGATACATTAGACAAGGAAAGAGAGAGAACACCGCGCTTGCCTACCCTGCCGTGTTTAGATTTTGTTACTTCGTTTTGAACGGCTGCCATTTTATATGTGGCAGACAAAGCGAGTACGTTGTGAGTTAATTTCGTGAATTTGTGAATTAAAAGTAACAGTGATTAGGGGAAAAATATACTCTTACGATGGTGAATTGTTCAGCGTTTGGTTGCAAAAGCAGAAGTGAAAAGCAAGAGCCCGGGATTTTGTTTCACAGGTAAATATTTAACAAGCTACATTTGAAAGATGCTCTAAAACTTTATTTTTTCTGAATATAACTTCTTCAAATTCCTTCTACCTTTTAGTATGATAAAGTGCATTGTTTTGTCTGTAAATAGGACCAATATAATTATTTTTAACATCGTTTTTATTAAAAATTTCTTAATTGATTATGATAATTTCATAAAATACTGGTTGGTTTCCATGGGCGTGCATTATTTATTTTATTTTGATTATCTGCAAATAAATACCATTATTCCAAATTACATGTAAGTCAAAATTAACTACCATTTCATTTTTAACATTTTTGTGATATTGGCTAAGAACGCGTTTCATGCTACGCCACTGGCCTGTCGTGCGATGTGGCAGTCGGTAACACAGCCGTGAGCGCTGTTAGGCGTCCTCTCTCTTTCCTTGTCTAAGTTTGATACAAATATGCTTGATAGTACGTTAAGTAGCTAAGATATAAATTTAATTACATTCAGCACTAAATTAATGCAAAAATAATTAATTAATTAACATATCAGGAAACTATTTGATATACATATTTAACCAAAATTTAGGACTTTCTCAGAACAAATTAACTTTTATCTTAATTATTGAATTTTAGATTATGCTACCTTAAAAAGTGTTTAATGATTTATTACTATTTTAGCCTCGATTTAGTACTGGAAATGTTAACTTAAATAAATTTATTTATTTTTATACAATGTCTTTAAGAAATTTTATAAAATATTAGATTTTTAATTGTTTAGGGAATCGCAAATTTCGTGTTTGTTGCAACGATATTAAACAAAATCTTAAAATGTCGCAAAAATTTTTCTGAACAAGGTAAAACATTCGTACCTAATGATAATGTGTATATTAAAAAACTCTCATTTAAGGTGCAAAATTTTTATTTTAAATGTTTATTAAGAAACTGTGGCAATTAATTGACGAACATTTTTTTCTTAGGAGGTTATGTTTTGGCATTTAGGCATAGCTTTTAATTCTAAACAACTTTTTTACCTACCCTGTATGCTGTATAATTTGCAAAAAAAAAAACAAATTTTGTAAGTAAAACTATTGAAATTTTGACAAATAAGCATTTTTAAAACAAAATGTAACTCCAACCTTAAATTTGAAAACAAATCATTGATCAAAAATTCTCTATGATGCGAACATTTTGGAGGACACTGTACATTTTCGGTCACCCTATACAGTGTGTCCCACTTAAGGGCTGACCACCCTCGAAAAATTTTTATTTAT
This sequence comes from Pseudeuparius sepicola, assembly GCA_963920635.1. Lineage (NCBI taxonomy): Eukaryota > Metazoa > Arthropoda > Insecta > Coleoptera > Anthribidae > Pseudeuparius > Pseudeuparius sepicola. The sequence continues at coordinate 22,394,090 of OY987308.1, forward strand.
AGCTTGATTTTCATAAACTTTTTGTTGGATAGAGCTTTAAAAATGGCATTAAATGTATAATTAAGGTGCCTCGTACGTTAAATTCATGGCCCACTGAGACGGTGTTTTAGTGCTGAAATTTCGAGAAGTACTTTTAGGGATTTTTTAGAGAAAAATTAATGCCGGTTTCTTGTTCAGCGTTGTTGGAAACCCAAACGAACCAATTTGCATTAGCATAGCTCCACAGGGTGTTCCAAAAAATTAAAAGGAAAAGTTAAGCCGGATTCTTATATGCAGTGAGAGGTTCCAAACAAAAACGAACTAATTTGTAATTAATTTTCTTAATTTCTGGTAAGTTGGTCACTAAAATATTCATGAAGAACTCATATTCTTTCAAAAATTCATTAGCGAAAAATTTTTTTATTTAATTTAATATCATCAAATACATGAATAAACAACACAACATAACATAAACTCAAATTTCAGTCATTTCAATTAGTCCTCCATTTTCTAATGCAAATTGGTACGTTTGGGTTTCCAACAACGTTGAATAAAAATCTATCATTAATTTTTCTCTAAAAAAAGTCCCTAATAGTAGGTACTTCTCGAAATGTCAGCACTAAAACTTCGTCTCAGTGGGCCATGAATGTAACGCACGAGGCACCTGAATTATGCATTTAATGCCATTATTGAAGCTCTACCCAACAAAAAAAAAGTTTATGAAATCGTCACTAATGAAGTGGGACACTAAAAATTTTGAAACACCCTGTAGAGCTATGGTAATGAAAATTGGTACGTTTGGGTTTCGAACAACGCTGAATAAGAATCCGGCATTGATTTTCCTCTAAAAAAATCCCTAATAGTACTTTTCGAAATTTCAGCACTAAAACACCGTCTCAGTGGGCCATGAATTTAAGTCACGAGGTACCTGAATTATACATTTAATGCCATTTTTAAATCTCTATCCAACAAAAAAAAGTTTATGGAAATCGAGCCATAAATAAAAATTTTACAGGGGTGGTCAGTCCTTAAGTGGGACACACTGTATATTCGTTCAAGATGCAATTTTGCCGGGATCATGTGGAAAATCAAGGCGGACCTTGAAAACAACTTCGTTACTACCAGCAATTAAAAAGTAATAATAGAAAGACAATTTAAACAATGAAAGCTGTTCTTGTATGTCCAGTTTTACGATAAAATTTACAATATTTATTTTTTAAATATATGTACAATTTGTCCCCGGATAGATGAAGGACTCTTGTAAAATACGAAAATAATATGACATAATTTTAGTTTTTGAAAATTCAGTATGCGTTGGATATTTTGAAAAAATAATTTTACACACCGGTAAAGTGCCATTTTTGTAGGTTTTACTCTTTGAATAGAGAATCCCAGGAAGGAGTCAAAGCTGTATGTGTATATTATAAAATACGTGAGACGGAAATCGCCCTGAGTAGTAGGTAACCAAGTTTTGACACAATATTTTGATATCTGACAATGTGGTAGGTGTCAGTATGTGGTATTTAGATACTTCTAGCTATTATGCTTATCTGTGCGGCTTGTGGCACTTCCCTGACCGCCAAAACTAAAATGTTTGAGGATAATAATCGATCGGTAAGTAATTTTGCAATTTAAATTCACTTTTGAGGCCATGCACCAAAGTGGCATAGACGTTTGTGTAGGTACCTATTTCTTCGTAATTGGAAAACAACTCAAAGGTGCGCGCCACTGTAAAAACGGTCGAGCGTCAAGCCCACGATACACTTACCCACGGTATGTCACTAACGAATCCGAAAACAAGGCAACTCTGCGCATCTACGTCAGTTGCGAATCACGAATTCAAAATAATGGGCGGCTGCGGTTGTGTTTTACGATTTTTTATAGTTTACAGTTTAATGTGTCAAGAAAAAAATGTAAACAACTGACTGATCGTCAGTCCAGCTCGACAGTGCTTTAAAATAGGCCAAAAATGCCGGGATGTGCAGTCAACGTTTGTCCAAATAATAACAGAAACAGTGAGGGAACGGAAATTAAGTACTATAGATTTCCCAAGGACAATAATCTTGCCAAAAAATGGATTGCTGCATGCCGCAGACAAGACAGTATCAATTTAAAAAATGGTAAGGAAACAGATTATTTATAGAACAGAACATTAAAAATAGGGGACTCAACAGAGTTTATGCCTGGTTTATACAGAAATAAAATAGAATGTGCAATAAAAAGTTAGCCTTGTTATGGTTAAAGGGAATCATTATTTGATCCCTATTTTACTCACTATTTATTATGTTGTTTTGTTTGTTGTTTAACTATAAACTAAGCATTAGTTGTGCAGGTTGTGCTTGTGTCGAGGCTTGTGTGCATTAATTGGTAAATAAGGCTTTAATTGACATAAACCGACATAAACACTGGAAGGAAAAAGTTATATTTTTGGTAAGGCTTTGAATTTTATTTATCAATATATCTTTGCCTATTACAAGTTATCTGTAAAATACTTTTTTTCGGTGGAGAGTTTGTGTCGATAGAAGCCAAAACTTAGTTCAGGATTACCTTACTTACAATAATAATGTATTATTAATTTTTGATTAATTATTGAATTTTAGATTATGCTACCTTAAAAAGTGTTTAATGATTTATTACTATTTTAGCCTCGATTTAGTACTGGAAATGTTAACTTAAATAAATTTATTTATTTTTATACAATGTCTTTAAGAAATTTTATAAAATATTAGATTTTTAATTGTTTAGGGAATCGCAAATTTCGTGTTTGTTGCAACGATATTAAACAAAATCTTAAAATGTCGCAAAAATTTTTCTGAACAAGGTAAAACATTCGTACCTAATGATAATGTGTATATTAAAAAACTCTCATTTAAGGTGCAAAATTTTTATTTTAAATGTTTATTAAGAAACTGTGGCAATTAATTGACGAACATTTTTTTCTTAGGAGGTTATGTTTTGGCATTTAGGCATAGCTTTTAATTCTAAACAACTTTTTTACCTACCCTGTATGCTGTATAATTTGCAAAAAAAAACAAATTTTGTAAGTAAAACTATTGAAATTTTGACAAATAAGCATTTTTAAAACAAAATGTAACTCCAACCTTAAATTTGAAAACAAATCATTGATCAAAAATTCTCTATGATGCGAACATTTTGGAGGACACTGTACATTTTCGGTCACCCTATACAGTGTGTCCCACTTAAGGGCTGACCACCCTCGAAAAATTTTTATTTATAGCTTGATTTATTATTTTTTTTTTTACTATTTATTATGTTGTTTTGTTTGTTGTTTAACTATAAACTAAGCATTAGTTGTGCAGGTTGTGCTTGTGTGCATTATTATTTGGTAAATAAGGCTTTAATTGACATAAACCGACATAAACACTAAACACTGGAAGGAAAAAGTTATATTTTTGGTAAGGCTTTGAATTTTATTTATCAATATCTTTGCCTATAACAAGTTATCTGTAAAATACTTTTTTCGATGGAGAGTTTGTGTCGATAGATGCTAAAACTTAGTTCAGGATTACCTTACTTACAATAATAATGTATTATTTAGATACCTCTATATGATATTTTTTTATGGTCTACCAATATACGGTCTTTTAAAAGAAAAATCCTGTTAATTTAACAAAATAGACATCAATTTTATCTGCAGGCATACGATTATCTAAAACGCAAAGAAAACAAATTATTTGTAAAATTATAATTATCAAATTAAATGTGTTTTTATCAAGAGAATATTCATTCATTTATCTAGTAATATAATCTACATATTTTTAACAACATTTATTTAAGAGAAAACGTTTAAAATAAGCAAAAACCCGTAAAAAGTACCTATTGCTGTGTAAAACATATGGAGCAATTTAAATTCTGATTCCCAACTGACGTCACAAGATGCGCAATGACATACCGTGGGTAAGTGTATCGTGGTTAAGCCCAAATTTGCTCCTTCCTGGGGTTCCTTATTCAAAAGTTTTACTACAAAATGTTTTTGAGGAAACCTGTCGAAATTGCTTAAATCGAATAATTAAAAAAAAATCCCATACGGATTTTATAACGCTATATATCCTTATATCATACTTACTCTACGCAAGTCTCGTAGACGATACCCTGCTTGGTTTCGTTGACGTTGACTACGGTCCTCTCGACGTTGTCCAAATTGAAGGCCGTCTGAGGGAAAGAAATGTGAGATCTGGTCGCGCAAAAAGTCTCACCGTCGTCAACGTCGAACTGGCCCCTATTGCCGATCTCTATCTCAGTTGCCTGAAACACCCGCCGTTCAAATCACAGAAATAACCAATGATCTATATACCTAGATCCATAATCCAATATACAACTTCGTCCTCAACATTTTGCTGTTTATTTACAACATTTTTATGCAGAGTTGCAACTTCCCTAATGTGACAAATAATGAAAGCACTTATTTCTTACAATGTAAATATAGCAAAGTCATCAGAGATATACAGTGCCCGCCAAAAAGTCTGCACCATATGGGAAAAAATTTTAGTAAATATCTTACCGAAAATTTGTTTGCGGCATCAGGTTTTGCTTGCTCTAGAACCAAAATTGACATAATCAAATGTTGTGACGTAGTCTTTTTTATATGTCAAATTTGACATTAATGAAAAAAATTTCCGAAAAATGGGCTTATTTAACCGAATTTCAAAAAAAGTCATAAGAAAAATATGTTTCCTTCGCAATTTTATACCCCTATGCAAAATTTCAAGAGCCTACTAAGATTTTTATATTTTGCCCTTTGTTGCCCTTTTCCGTATTTGTTAATCCATAAAAGTCGATCCTATGTAATTTAAAACACTCATTGACTGAATACATACTGCAAAATACTTAGTTCACGGTCTAAATATAATTCTTTTCCTTTTTTTTTGCATAAAAATTAAAATGAGGGCTTGTTGAAGAAGCACGCTTGGTGCAAAATTGATCTCATTTTTACAGATAAACACATAAATTCGATTTACAAACTTCTTTCTATAGTAAATGGTTGTAAAAACACACAAATATTTCTGTTATGCTGATCTGATCAGAAATATCTAGAAAATTTAAAATATTATGTCCAATAATATCCAACAAAGGGCAAAATATGAAAATTGTAGTAGGCTCTTGAAATTTTGCATAGGGGTATAAAATTGCGAAAGAAACATATTTTTCTTATGACTTTTTTCGAAATTCGGTTAAATAAGCCCATTTTTCGGACATTTTTTTCATTAATGTCAAATTTGACATATAAAAGAGACTACGTCACAACATTTGATTATGTCAATTTTGGTTCTAGAGCAAGCAAAACCTGATGCCGCGAAAAAAATCTCCGTAAGTTATTTATTAACAATTTTTCCCATATGGAGCAGACTTTTTGGCGGGCACTGTATAATTATGTTAATATTATCTCTTCATTATATAATATATCATATTATAATTGGTAATATTAAAATACACATGTTGAAAATATATTAAATTATGTACTAAGCGTGGTTGCATAGAAGGAAAACTGGGGCAAGCGTAATAGATTTGGCAACGACGCGGCAGGACCGAACGCCTATTTCTTGTTGTAGTGCGCGCCGAGTACAGGTTAAAAACGCTAATAAACTCTTTACATTGGTTTAACTATCAACCTATTATAGTGAATAGTGATGGGGCGCTTAAAATGCTTCGTGTGCGGTGCTAGAAATACTGGATCAAACCGAACTTTCCACTGGTGGGCAATATATATTTACGGATCATCTGTGCATCACTACAGGGTCTTTGTTTTGATATTTTATTGTATATCAACGTGGATTACAATGCCATTTGAATGGGTCATCTAGGTATACAGATCATTGGAAATAACATTAAGAGTGTCCCTTACGTTTATGGCTTGTTGCTTGAAGAACTCCTTGAGTTCCGGCGATCTGTTAAGTAGGTTTTGGACTTTGTCGGTTGGATAGCCGGACACGTTTTCGCAGAGGCCATAGAGGCAGGTCTTGGTGTCCGCAGCTCCGGTGGTTTGCCGCTGGAACTCTTGTCCGGGGAAAACCATCTGACCGAAATCTAAACAGAAATAAAAGCAACAGTTGAAAGTTAGGTAGTGTAAGTTAACCTGCCTCAGCTGCTATCGTTGTCCGAATATTACGAAGAGACAGCGTGTACCTGGGAAGGAGTAGGTATTATATTGAGTAGTACTAACACGTATATTTAACTCCATTGTTATTTATTCAGGGTGAGTTTTTTTCGATGCCCACTATGGGGATCTCGGAAACTAGCAGAGCTAGAACAAAGGTTAAATGGGGAAAGAATTTCAGTTTTGAATGCTCAATCTAGTGCCCTTTTTGAATTTTAAAAAGTTCATGGCTCACTAGATATTTAGAAGAGTGATTTTTTGCTATTTCATCAGATCTCTGTAGCTCCGTTATTTCTGATTACACAGAAAAACTGTAGAAACAAAAATTGTAGACAATTTTGGGCTTAATAACATAATCTGATCCAATTTTTTAAGTTATTTGTGATTTTTGAGATATGAAACTTTTGTTTTTTTCAATGTAAATCATAGTCGGCTGTGGCCTTATCAAATAGGCCATTTTTTGAGCTTTCCAAAGATATAATACTCGACATAGTTATTCTAAAAAATAAAAGAGCTATGGCTAATTTTCTGTTTTTTTTTTAATTTTCACATAGTCAGCCATGGGATATTTTCATAATTACGTTCTATTTTATAATTAGACATACTTCAAACTTTATAATATTTTGTTTTTAGCTGGTAGGTAACAAAATGTAACAAAATAAAACAAAAATTATAAAACTCAAATTCAAAGAGAGCGCCTGTCAATACTGGCAATTGCTTCTAAAACAGCTGCTCTTAATTCAGCAATTGTCTCATACTTTATTTTGTACTGTTCCCCACAAAAAGAAATCCAAAACAGACAAATCGGGGGATCGGGGCGGCCAGGAAATAGGTCTATTTCTCCCTATCCAACTATTTGGATAGAGCTGATCTAGGTAATTTCTTACGGGCAAATAATTATGTGGTGGAGCTCCATCATGATAATTTTTGTTTTATTTTGTTACATTTTGTTACCAGCTAAAAATAAAATATTTGAAAGTTTGAAGTGTCTTATTATAAAATAGAACGTAATTACGAAAATATTCCATGGCTGACTATGTGAAAATTAAGACAGAATCAGAAAATTAGCCATAGCTCTTTTATTTTTTGTAATAACTATGCCGAGTATTATATCTTTGGAAAGCTCAAAAAATGGCCGATTTGATAAGGCCACAGTCAACTATGATTTACATTAAAAAAAACACACAAGTTTACGTCATAGGTACCTCAAAAATCACAAACAACATAAAAAAATTGGATTAGATTATCTTATTAAGCCCAAAATTATCTACAATTTCTGTCTCTACAGTTTTTCTGTATAATCAGAAATAAGGGAGCTACAGAAATCTGATGAAATAGCAAAAAATCACTCTTTTCAAAATATCAAGTGAGCCATTAACTTTTTTAAAAATCCAAAAGGGGCATTACATTGAGCATTCAAAAATGCAATTCTTTCCCCATTTAACCTTTGTTTTAGCTCTGCTAGTTTCCGAGATCCCCATATAGTGGTCATCGAAAAAAACTCACCCTGTATATTGTTAATTTGGTTTGTTCCATTTGTGGGTAGAACACGCAGTAGTAAACATACACACAGACACGCGCTTGAAGGAAACAGTCTAATACTAACCAAGAGTGATTAACTTCATCCTTATGCGGATAGTTTTGTTCATATTGTCCCCGCAATACGAGAACCGAGAAATATAATGCTTAGCTGACAACACGACACGTAATTAGTCATTCCTACCGACTGCGCCAGGTTACCCAGTCTTGATTAGAATATACGTTTGATTTGTATATCAGATTTGCATGTCAATTTGCTGCTGCATACGTAACGCACTTGTCTACCAATAAAACGACTTTACCAGGTATTGTGTGTACCGAAATTGCTTACGTGCTGTCTAAGCTGATGGGGGAATAACGTGGTTAAGACTAAACAAATGTTTATATACACAATTGAGACATTTTCGTGAACGAAACAAAAGTGTGTATGGAAGAAACTTTTAAGTTTAGATGGTATCCTACCTTGGATTTTTCTAGTGCCGTTCGCAGGTTTGATCATCTCAACTTGCGAGTTTCTGGTTCGAGTCTCATAAGGATTCCTTCCGCTACTCATGTTGTCTAGAATGAACCCATTCCGATGCTCGTGGTGGTGATTGTGACCTTGCAACTTCCTGCTTGGGACTTTTGTGGACTGATCTTCTACGTACTGTGCATAAATTGCTGCCAAACATGATGTCTGTAAATGAGAAACAGATGAAATGTTTTCACTTTAGGGTTGATTACGCAAGAGAGCATGATGATCATGAATTGTGGACAATGTTAATGTTTAACTCATACGCAATTACTGACATGTTAGTATGTGGTTAGTTTCTTTATATTATTCGTGACTAACGTGGAGATACGATGCTTTCGATATGATTCCACAAAAGTAATGATCCAATTATTTAGATCGGAATACCCACAAGGAACAAAAAAATTTAATTACGGTAAATGGTAAATGGAACCAGGCTGACAATTTTATACCATTAACCTTGATATTGCTATTAATACTCGTCTCTTCATGTTGGTTGTTTTCTCAAGATTTTTTCAAATTCTGCATAATGTACCCAAGTTTGTACAGCTCGTGTGAATTTGACCGTATTTGAACCGTAGATCAATAAATTAGTCAAGCCCTATTGGATATACCAGCGTTTTACAATATGAGAGGAAGTCTAGAACCGTAAAAAAAATTAAATGGTGTAGAATGTAATTGCGATGAAAAGGTATGTCACATCAGCTGATTTTTTTTGGTAAATTTGACACAATTGTATAGAGTGTGTCCGGCTTAAAGTAATTTATTCCGGTAATTGTTAGATAAAGTCATAGTTCAAAAACAAAATCATCAACTTACTTAACGTTGTGTACTGATTCTAAAAAAATGAAAATAAAAAACCTTTTTAAAAACAAGCTTTTATTTAAGCCATGTATTAAAACGAATAAAATAAGTTTAGGTTTTCGTTAAGATAATTCAATTCCAAATTGCGACCAGTTTTTGCAAATTGAAAAGCTTGTCCCGCGGAATGTTGATGAAAGTAGGTACCAATTAATTTTATTGGACAGTGATTTATTGATAAGCAAGTACCTATTTGCCAAAGTATACATTTGTTATTTACAATTCGCGCGACAAGCTTTTCAATTTGTAAAAACTTGTCGCAATTGGGAATTGAATTATCTTAACAGAAACCTAGACTTATTTTATTCGTTTTACTACATGGCTTAAATAAAAACTTGTTTTTAAAAAGGTTTTTTATTTTCAATTTTATTTTGTGCTTTTTAGTACCTATCTGATTCCCATGTCAGGAGAGTGGTAAAGAAATTTAGTCCGCCATCTTGGGGCGGCCGCCATATTGGATTTCGTATGAAGTCATTCACCTTACTGTTTTATACCCGTCGAACCCTTTCATTTGATACCCATGTTGGGTATCAAATAGGTAATCCGCCATCTTGGAGCGGCGGCCATATTTAATTTAGTGTGATGTCACTAACTTATCGTTTTCTACTCTTTAAGCCCTTTCATTTTATACCCATATTAAGAGGGTTGGCAAAAAATACATTATCCGCCATCTTGGAGTGGCTGCCATTTTGAAAGTAATACAATATTGAGTACCTATTGCATATTGCATTGTTACCGGAACTAAAGGTGTATGCAAAATTTCAGCTCAATCGGACGTCAGGAAGTGGTTCTAATTCAGCTTGTAAGAGTCGATCCACACATATACATACTAACAGGGCAAGTTAAATAAAAGCTTGTACTAATAAGTTTGCAGAAAAATAGACATACACAAACTTTTTATATTTGTCACCTTGTTCTCGGTCTTGAAAACTGATTACCAAACCCTATTATGTACTTTTCTCTTTATGTGTATGTTGGTACCCATGAACTTGATTGAATCATATTCGGTAGTATACTATGACAGAAGCAACTTTTGACTTTGTTTTTGGAGGTCGTGTATAATTAATTTCTGTAGTAAACAATCCAAAGTTAATTTCGTAACATAACATCCAAGGCGCAAATTTTGTTCTGGAATCTCTTTTTAAAGATTTGTAACAATTCCTAGAAGCCTGCCAACCAAAGTTCCGACAAGGCAATTATTTTATTTTTGTTATATAAGATAGACAGTGTAAATTTGCTATCTGTTTAATAAATAAATAATCAATATTAATAACTGAACAATATATACACTAATTGAGAGGAAGAAGTCGGATTATCTTAAATTCTTGGGAAAATTTGTTTATTAAATGGCTGGGAAGAAATTGTTCTAAAGAATTACAAATAATAGTCAATCTAACAACAAAATTTAGGTAGGTATACCTACCCTATTTGTAGTAAAGCAAGTTACAGTTTCAATTGTTTTCAATCCCCAAGCAATTTGATTTAAGCGAGTAGGCTAGCCCTGCTTTCATTTGATACCCATATTGGGTATCAAATAAGTAATCCGCCATCTTGGAGCGGCGACCATATTGAATTTAGTGTGATGTCACTGACTTTTTCGTTTTCTACTCTTCAAGCCCTTTCATTTGATACCCATAATAAGAGGGTTGACAAAAAAATACATCATCCGCCATCTTGGAGCGGCGGCCATTTTGAAATTATTACAATATTGAGTATTGCACCGGAACTAAAGGTGTATGCAAAATTTCAGCTCAATCATACGTCAGGAAGTACAGGGTGTCCCATTTTGCGTGTTTTTCTCAAAAATCTCGGTTATTATTAAAGCTAGAGGGTTGCTGTTTTCACGTCACTGTACTACTTTTTTGAGAGGAATTTGATGGACCAATCAGATTTTAGATAAGTTTTATAGTTTCCGCGCATTGGCGCAGGAAATTTTTGATTTTTGGAAACCTCTCTCCCGACTACAACTTATATATATCGACAAATTTAATCAACTATTTTTATAGATTTTTTGGCGTAGACTCGAATGGAATAATTAGTTGTTTGGTAGCGTTAATAGTTTTTGAGATATGAACCAGTTATATTTTTTTAAATGGAAACCATAGTTCATATCTCAAAAACTATTAACGCTACCAAAAAACTAATTATTCCATTCGAGTCTACGCCAAAAAATCTATAAAAATAGTTGATTAAATTTGTCGATATATATAAGTTGTAGTCGGGAGAGAGGTTTCCAAAAATCGAAAATTTCCTGCGCCAATGCGCGGAAACTATAAAACTTATCTAAAATCTGATTGTTCCATCAACTTCCTCTCAAAAAAGTAGAAACCGCAACCCTCTGGCTTTAATAATAACCGAGATTTTTGAGAAAAACACCCAAAATGGGACACCCTGTACACATACATACAGGTGTAGTTAAATAAAAGCTTGTAAATAGGTCGTGATTTTCGTTGGTGTCTTGAATTTTATTGTTCGATATTTTTTAATAAAATTTGGTACATATAGCACTTGTTGCGAATAGTATCCTAGTTACGAATTAAAAGATATCCCCAATCGCAAACGGCAAACTGACGTCGATATTTTTTTATCCTGTTTCTAAAATAGTACGCGGACTTCCTGTATCATTGTAGTGATGGTTTTTGTTGCTATTGACGAAATATGTACTGGTTCATAGTTCAACCGACCAGGAATAGTTGAACTCTTCAATAGACTAATAATTAGCAAATCATATTTCCAAAAACCGACTCCAGTGGAACACATTGGTCGATTATTTTGTCATTCGCTTAGTATTAGAAAGTGAGAACAGTCTGTAAATGGGATTGGGAGTGTTGGTGTGTAGTTAACATACCGATTGAATCAGTAACGATAATTTCTTTATTTTCGTGTTGTTTGCAGTTATTCCATCGTCCTTCCCTAAATGTTGAATGTTATGGTCTGGATTGCACCATAAGACAAAGTTAATTACAAAATATCCTTGATGCAACATCTGAATTTTTAATAACAGAAAGTGTTGCATTTTTCCATAACACAAGTTGTAGACTTGGTAGAAGTAGAATAATTTTTTTTAACCCAATTAAAAAAATGTCGAATGACCTCATTAAACGAACCAAATTACAATGTAGTTTTGTTCTTTGAATAATTATGTCAGGTCATGGTTTTATTGGAGGAAAACCCAAATAGTATTTACCCACATCTTCTCAACGCTCAGCTGCGCTTCTTATAAAAGTGTGTCGGTTTTGCGTGTTGTAATCATTGAAGACGCCTTTAGCAAATTATCTTCGCCTAGTTTTTCATGCGATCCGAGAACAAATGATTATACTGGGGAGTCCCGAAATTTCGGAAACGTTTTGCAAGTAAGTACAATGTGTATAGGTAGATATACTGTTTCGTAATGAATTTATTGATGGGTAATTCAAAAGATGAGTTTGAGTCCTTCAAAATGAGTTATGATATAGAAAATGGATAGGTCCTACACTCGTCACTACATATAATGAAACTTGATAGTCATCTTTTGCGTTCTTGATATATTTCATTCCAATTTTATACAAAATTTATTTATGACAGACGGTGTATTAGTCCTACAGTTTTAGCTAAACAAACACAGTTTATTAGCAGGAAAAACAGTACACATGCACCAACCTAGGGGTCATCTTCAGCAGTAAAACATACTTTTGAAGATACAGGGCGTAAAACATTTAGAGAAGATAAGATTAATGTTACGCTCTGTATCTCGAAAAGTAAAACCTTGAATTGGAAAGTTTACTGGAAAAAGTTACTTTCCTTAAAGTAACAAACACATTTTCTACTTTGGATCTTACCTATCGAGCAAATTTGTTAGTTAATTTTTCAGAATTACCCTGTAATAATTTTAAAAATATCGAATTTGCCATGAAACTATGACACCTACAAAAAATTGACAATAGGAAATTTTTGTTTGCAATTAAAAATCTTTAAAAAATATACATTATATTACCATATAAGATTAATTTTTTTTCTAAAAATAATCCTACTAATTTCCCACTTCTACGCCACTGGTTGTTCAAGGTGTTTGATATTAACAGGTTTTATGCTAACCCATGCTGATATAATTTGTACCAAATTTGACTTAAATATCTCAACTATTTTGGTAGATAATATTCGATGAATTACACATATTTTTTAAAACCTGTAACTTTTTTATAAAGCCTTAAAGAGAAACAAGTTATACAAAAAAGTGCGGTTATTTTTTCAAGATCTATCACCTGTTACAGGTCGGTCCCTTAAAACTGAACCACCCTGCATATTATGCATCAATAAACGTAATACGTATTTCGACTTATCGAAATAAAAGAAATACAAAAATTATACTTTTTATAAATTCGAAAAACAGAGGATCCTGGAAAAAAGTGCGAATCAAAAGTGAATCGCCATGTAGCATAGTTGAAATAAACTGATACTGATATGCCACTAGATAAGCTTGTGTATAAAGTTTAAATCTTTAGCTTATTTTGAATAAAAACTGTTTGTTGATAGCTATGGTTATAACAACAATTTGTCATTCTTATATTCTTGTTTAGCAGGCGCAACATCTCCATAAGGTCATTTGGTCAATAATCCACTTAATTTATTTAATTTTTTTTTCAATGTTTAATAGTAAACTATATTTAAAAAAATACAATGACATTTCCATGCAAAAAATCCCCAATTATTACTAATGGAGCCAAGATTACTAATGTCTAATAATTCATTCCTATCCGCTGCCGCCTGGCCGTATTTTAAATTAACCTCACGGGATATTATGGATAAATTGCATTGCAAGTGAGACAGAGACAAGACGACAGTCTACGCGCCAGCTCTGAGGCCGAAAAAAGACAAGTAGATTACGAAATCGTCGACGGCCGACGATTCATAAGCGGCGGTTTCACATAGCAGTCAACTGCAACCACAGTTCAAGGCTTATACTGCTAAAGCAGAACTGTTATGTGGTGTTTCACAATATCTGCAAACGTGTGTTGACAGTGGCGCCGAATAAAAGAAAAGCGTAACGCCATCATAAGCCTCTTGATTAAAAAATGTTAATGTTAAATATTAGAACTGAATAAAAACTAAATCACCCTGTATGTACCAACTTTCACTTTTTGAAAAAGAAAATAAATGTATTATTTTTTAAATTGTAGGAATTTATTATTGTTCCTTAACATTAGGACAATAAATTTGCAAAGATGGAAAAAAGTTTATCAAAATCGGTCAACAAATAAAGATTTTACAAGGGTGGTCAGTCCTTAAGAGGGGGTTGCCGACAGCGAAAGTGACGTTAGATTTCGTATTTTTTAAAGTTGTATAGCATAAAATCTAATAACATTTTACGTGGCCAAAATTTAGTACAAACATTTATGTCTTCATTTTAGTTATAAGATGCACTGGAATTATTATTTTTCCCAAGGTTTTCATAACCTCTAAACCAAAACACTGAGTGTAAGATCTTATGATTAAAATAAATTAAAAGTAAAAAAATATTTTTAAAAAAAGCTTTTATTTAAATGCGCTAAAAAGAATAAAATAATCTTTTCTTTTAAAACTTTTACTATCAACTTATAACGTCATTCCACAATTTATATGATATAAAAGCTTGTCGCGAGATTTAAGTAGTGGTATTTACTTAGTTTGAAAACTTAAATCTCGCGACAAGCTTTTATATCATATAAATTGTGGAATGACGTTATAAGTTGATAGTAAAAGTTTTAAAAGAAAAGATTATTTTATTCTTTTTAGCGCATTTAAATAAAAGCTTTTTTTAAAAATATTTTTTTACTTTTAATTTATTTTGTAATTTTTAGTTTGGCCAGGTGTCTGAGTCTATTCATCTCAGTTAACGCATCATGTTGCAAGGTCGTTTGCCGGTTAGTTTAGAACAGTCTAGCTCTTCAATGAGGAGACCTTCTAATGATCTAACCCTACTTAAGGCCACGTATGCTTGACCAGGCGCGAAGAGCTTGGAGCCTAAATATACAACGAGACAGGTTGCAGACCAATGCTGTTGACGCCTATCTCACCAAACTACACAAGTCAAAGTTAACTAGTCCGCCATCTTGGGTGTTCCGCCATGTTGGATTTAGAATGACGTCACACATATAATCATGCATTGTCATCCAAATTAAACGTGTGTACAAAATTTCAGCTCGATCGGTTGAAATTTAACTAGTCCGCCATCTTGAGTGTTCCGCCATGTTGGATTTAGAATGACGTCACACATATAATCATGCATTGTCATCCAAATTAAACGTGTGTACAAAATTTCAGCTCGATCCGTTGAAATTTAACTAGTCCGCCATCTTGAGTGTTCCGCCATGTTGGATTTAGAATGACGTCACACATATAATCATGCATTATCATCCAAATTAAACGTGTGTACAAAATTTCAGCTCGATCGGTTGAAATTTAACTAGTCCGCCATCTTGAGTGTTCCGCCATGTTGGATTTAGAATGACGTCACACATATAATCATGCATTGTCATCCAAATTAAACGTGTGTACAAAATTTCAGCTCGATCGGTTGAAATTTAACTAGTCCGCCATCTTGGGTGATCCGCCATGTTGGATTTAGAATGACGTCACACATATAATCATGCATTGTCATCCAAATTAAACGTGTGTACAAAATTTCAGCTCGATCGGTTGAAGATATCTGCTTCAAAATTGAGTTGCAAGATTCCACCCGAACAAATTACATACATACATACATACATACATACATTGCAAGTTAAATAAAAGCTTTAAATTAAGACAGAGATGTTTGTACTAAATTTTTGCCAGGTAAAATGTTATTCGATTTTATACTATACAACTTAAGAAATACGAAATCTAACGTCACATTCTCTGTCGGCAACCCCCTTTTAACGTGGGCATACTGTATATAGGGTGAGCCAGAAAAGAGGGATTTATGTTTCCTTTGTATTTTTTAATAAAAAAAGGTATTATTTTTTTGTTCAGGAAAATATTCAGAATTTGACGTCCTCCATTTCGGAGTTTCTAATATTAACAAAAAAGTCTTTAAGTAGAACCTACGAAACTGCTAACTTTCATCTTCATCCTCACCCCATAGTGGTGTACCTTCTAAGAATTTGATATCGTGTTCTGGGCAGAGTTCACTTTCTCAGTTTGGAAAGCTCAAACATTCATTTTTAGTTTTGATCGCCCTGTACAGCTGCCACAGATCTAAAGTGCAAACTATCGAGTTATTTTAATTTAAAATTTGGACCCGTGCAAATATAGACAGACAATAAAGTGGGTACCGGAAGTAAGTAAGTATCGTCCATATAGGTAAACTTATCTGTGTTCATTGCTTCCACTTTTCGAAAAGAAATAAACTTTGTTGTGTGGGTACTACAAAATAATCACCGGAAACGCATCATTGTTCTCGTGCTTCTGAAACTTGTTTTGCAATCTACCAGAAAGAACTTCGGAAGTTACCCGGAAGACAGAGAACTCACCACCAGCCAAATAACCGCCATCCGCACCTCCATGTCTACTGTCAAAGTATCACCACCCTGCGCGCGCGCGCCTCTATTTATTCACCATCACGTTACCCGTGCCCGCGCCCAAACAATCGACAATCGCCCGCCGCTGCGATCCAGTCGGCGACGGCGCCGGCAGTGGCCGGCCGAGGTCGACCGCTTCCCGTTTTATCGTCGCGGACGACGCGGTCCGCCGGCAGTTCCAGAAAGAGAAAGGCCGATGCAGCAGGTCCAGGAAGTGCACCGTGCCCATTCGCGACTATGACTTCAACGGAAGAAAGCCCGATTTGCGGGGCTGAAGGACTTTCAAGTCTTCCACCAAACCAGGATATTCCAGTGGGAGAAAGATCCATGTCTTTAACTGAAGATGGCTTGGTCTAGAAGCATTCAAGTCTTCCAGTGAAGCTGGATACCACTTGTCTAGGAGGTGCACCAGGTGCATTTGTTCACACCACGATGATGGCTCCACCAAAAGAACTGACCTTAGTATGGAACCAATCATACGTTTCTTTTATGGGGGGAGGTGGGAACAAGCGTGAATGACATGGGTCACCTAGATGAATAGTACACGCCAGTTTCAACTGGATATGGCTTGATCTAGAAGCATTCAAGTCCTCCAGTGAAGCTGGATACCACTTGTAGTAAGGACCACTTGTCTAGGAAGTGCACCAGGTGCATTTGTTCACACAGCCATGATGGCTCCACCTCCACCAAAAGAACTGACCTTAGTATAGAACCGCTCATGTTGAACGTTTCTTTTATGGAAGGAGGTGGGAACAAGCGTGGATGACATTGGTCACCTAGATGAATAGTCCACGCCAGTTTCAACAGAAGAAAAGTTGACCCAAAGCAGTTCAGGTTTTCCAGTAAAGCAAGATCCAACATCCTACCAGCAAGCAATACCACGACTGGACAACAGGAGTGATATTTTCTTAGCATTGGGAGTACAACGAAATATATTATCTATTATTAGGCATCCGACGAGTTGCATTTAAAAAGAGAATTTAACAAGTGCAAATAGTTTAATAATTATTATTCAGTGTGTATGTGGCCATAATTTATCAACCCAACTTCTTAGGAATAAATTAATTACAAGAATTATAAATATTTCCCCTATTCGAAAATGTAATTTAAAAAATAAAAATAAAAAAAGCAGCCACAACCGGGATTTGAACCCAGGACCTCTCTCACGCAAAGCGAGAATCATGCACCTAGCCTATTGAGGTCAGATTAAGGTTTTCCTTAACTAGCCGTATATAAATTTAATTACCGTGCTTAAAAGTTAAAGTCCATTTGACAGCTGCCATTTAGGTTGAGCTTTCGGTTCTGAATATGTTTTTTGTGCTAATAGATATTTTTTAACGATCAATGTGTTAACTGAAAACTACAAAAGCGTAGAGCGGCCACATGAGATTTTTTTTATCCTTGACACTTTTTTCTGTCAATTATACATAATTGACACTTTTTTTCCGTCAATTATGTATAATTGACACTTTTTACTGTCAATTATATATAATTGACAATTTTTTCTGTCAATTATACATAATTGACACTTTTATCTGTCAATTATAAAACTGTCAATTGTGTATAATTGACAGAAAAAAGTGTCGATGATACATATTTGACAGAAAAAGTGTCAATTATACATAATTGATAGAAAAAAGTGTCAATTATGTATAATTAACAGAAAAAGTGTCATTTATGTATAATTGACAGAAAAAGGTGTCAATTATGTATAATTGACAGAAAAAAGTGTCAAGGATAAAAAAAATCTCATGTGGCCGCTCTACGCTTTCGTAGAAAACATATCTTCCAGTGCATATTAAATTTGGCAATGTGAAGAAATCATCGGGTTATCAGTTTTAGCGGCCACAATATTGGTTTAGCGTAACTAGAGAGTAGGATTTCAGCGAAAATACCAATAGTGGTATTAACGCTGAAATCATCACCTGGTTGGTTAATATTTTGATGCTGATGCTACTTGTTCTTGCCGGATAATAAAAGTTGTTTGCTGAAATCTACGTTGGGTGGAAGCTTGCATTAGTAATGAAGGACGATGTTTCGAAGAACTTATGTGAAAAAATTACGTCATTAAGAAGTGAAGTGCTGAAGCCAAATTAATGAAGTGGTAAATCTGATTAATCAAACCATGTATAAGTGGCTTATGAAGTTACTAATCAACTAAGTTCATTAAACCTCGCCATATTCGAAAGAGTGCACCCTGCTTGCAACCAGTAATATTATTATCTAAACATTGCTTCTCGTAAATCGTAAACAGGATCACAATGCACAACATGTAGTGGGGAATTTTCAACATGTTAAACCAAGCAAATATTAATAAACCTGCGTGTGTGTTAGTTTTTGACCTTCCTTAATGCATTGTGCCGGCTATTTTCCACGTAATTCGCTGGACTTATCTCCATAATGGACGGGGAAAATTCAGATCTGTTTTCTGAATGGTACAGAAGCATGCACCATTTACGCCGACTTAGGTAATTATTATTTTTTTTGCATTTCTGGAAACTGGTTAGTGGCACACTATAATAATATATAAGATAATATCTTTGAATAAAGCATCCTAGGACGGAGCAAAGTTCTATGTGTATTATAAAATACGTGAGACGGAAATCGCTCCGTGTAAGAACCAAGATTTGACACAATATTTTGATATCTGACACGGGGATAGATGTCAGTACGTGGTAGTGGTATTTAGATAAAATGTTTGAGGATAATAATCCGTCGATAAGTAATTCTGTAAATTTAATTAACTTTTGAGTCCGTGCACCAAAGTGGCATAAGCGTTTGTGTCGGTACCTACTTCTTCATAATTGGAAATTTAAAATTAGAATTGCTGTATTGTCAAGGATTCCTAAACTCAAAGACATAAACGTGCTGTACTGTAGGTACTGATTTCAGGAATAATGAGGATTTCTGCCTCGATTAGTTTGTCCAAACAACTCAAAGGAGCGCGCCACTTTATAAACCCAAACGGCATCCCGCCATATGCTGAGACTCTCCCGGTCGAGCAAGCCCCAATTTGCTCCTTCCTGGGGTTCTTTATTCAAAGGATTATTAGGTAAGTATGTAGGTGTAAGTAGTACAACTACCTACTCATGACTCATGACACCATACCACACCTATACTCTGAATTTGTATTGTGGTATTATACAGATATGGTTTTTCACAAATCTAGAAAGACCAGAATAATTGAAATTCTGGACTGTTCTTGTAAATACGCTCACGTTTAGAACGAAAAAATACCTAATTGTTTCTAGTAAGCGGTAGTTATTTTTTAAAACCCATTTTACATAAGTAGAATTCTACGTGCTGTGAATGTTATATCATCATATTTTGGTCAGTTCGAGAAAGTTTAAAAAAAAGGTAAAGATAAATATGGAAACCTGTTTGAAGTAAAATGAGGATTGTGTCACTAAATAATGATACTATACGCGACTGAATTTAAGATGCCAACGCCCCGACGGGACTATGCGAACTAATATATGGGCCATCGTCACCATGGGAACGGTGCTAGCCACCGGGTCTACACTGCGTTGTTCTTTGTTGTTGTTCATTGTTGGCATGGCCCATAGACTAGTTTAGCATTGAGCCTATAGGGCGTATATGGTTCCCTAAAAAATATGAAATATCTTAGAGAAGTTTTTGGTATACTATTGTAAATTTACTATTATAAAATGAAATTATAATAATAGTAATTAAATGAATAGGAGGAGCTTTTCAAATAACCCACCATTTGTTTAGTATATTCCTCATCTCATAGATGGCGCGGATCAAGCTTTTATCCACAAAATTGATGTGACTTTTAAAAAATATTTTTTTATTATACTTCTTTGAAAACACCTTATTTTCATCTTTTTTAGCAATAATGAAAGATGGGGTTTTTCGGGCTAGCGCACGGAAACAGCGCATGGAATAACTTTTCGTGCGCTGAATAAAAATACCGAATATATGGCTTTAAAATAGAAATATACAGCAAAGTAAACTAAATTTAAGAAACTCTATATGCTCTATGATATTTAACATATACCTATTTTGTATTTTAATTCGTAAGTGTTTCAATATTTAGATACATTTCTGTAATATTTTTGACGTTTTATTCACCTTATACCCCGATTACTGTAAGAAGTCCCGATTTTGTCAGATGACATTCTCCACAAAATCCCCAGAAATGTTCTGTGTATAACATTGGTATATGTGTCTCAACCAGTTAATGACGTCACTCATTCCTGTATGATGTAAAAAGTTACCTAAATGATACGAAAAAAAGAACATAATAAGCAATCACGATTATACCGCTACAAATAAAAATAATTATGACTACAACTCATTTTAATAATAATTTCAAACGTCATGGAAACACTTTCATTTTGGTATTTTGTTAAAAACAGCCACTTGCGCCAGCGTCTATGGGGTGGACTCAGGCAAATTTTGTTTCGGTGTTGTGGAAGTGACAGTGAAGGTTTTCCGGATCGTTCAAAAGTGTTCAAACTTTGGGCAGTGAAAATATTCGCGGGCATTGTACGTTTCATGAGTTTTACCGTTATCTGTGTTGTTCTTGTTCGTGTTATTAGTAGTTATTCATTGTGCAAATGGGCTCGCTACTGACCTGGACTTATGACCCGGTTGCATTTTTTGCTGCATTGATGCCAACTTAGGTTGGCGAAATTACCATTTGACAGTCCCAGTAAAGACTTCTTAAAATAATTTTACTATATCATCTGACAATAACTAATTTACAACAAAGCACCTTTGAATTAATTTGATAGTAACCATGGAAATGCATCATACATACCAAACACTATATTTTCTGCATTGTTTATTTTTTGTCAATTAAATTTATTATAATATGCCGATAAAATGTTTTAAGTTTCCGTTTTCAAAGAAGTATAATAAAAAATATCGTTCATTACACGTCCACAAATAGATTTTTCCGTGCTTGCATGACTTCCCGTGTTCGGCTGCGCCTCACACGGGAATTTGTCACGCGCACACGGAAAAATCTTTATTTCCAGACTCGTAATGAAATATCGTCGTTTAAGATGCAATAGCTCATAACCCACATAGACATGTTTTTACAGGAGGGTCAAAAAACGAGCTACACTTAAACATAATATAATTACACTAATAAATCATGGATGTCGGGCTACAAAAAATAAATTTATATTCTTGAAATGAAAAAAAATATTGTTTTACTTGATATTTTAGGTTTTTTGGTGGCTTACGAGCTATTGCTTCGATAAAATATTAACAAAGTGTGGCTTATTGTAATGTAACTTTATTGTTAGATTATCAAAAAAAAGCACAAACTAAATGGTTTTGACAATATAACTTAGACATGACTTAGACTATCATAGAAGTAATGACAATCCGCAGGAATAACTTGTTTAAGCTCCTGCAGATGCTTAAACTTTTGGGCTTTTATCTTTTTTTTCCGGATTCAGTTGCGGCCAAACGAGACAAACAACTTTTCGGCATCGGCGCTGGGGGAGCTCTGTCCATGGGTCATCAAAATCAAGTTTATACAATATTGTTCCTTCAGGAGTATATTTAATTGCTCGAATATCCGTTACGTTATTCTTTCCAGGTCTAATGCTTCCATACATTTGATCTCCTTTCTGAGAGAAGTCCCGAAAAAAGTCATAATTTATCCATTCGGCACAGTAAGGGAAGGGATTCCTACGAGCTTCTCGGCTAATGGACAAATAAGTTGAAGGAAGAAAAATCTCTCTGCTTTCTTTTATTTTAGCTTCAATTCTGCTGTGAACAGAATCACACTGCATCTGTGTATGCCCACGTTCTAAGTACTTCTGTTCAATGGCTTGATTTCTGCTAACTGACAAAAAAAGAAGAGCATTGGCTAAAATATTGTTCCTATTTTGGTAGGTACACCCATCACTGTAAATTATAAGTGGCTTACTAGTGTCCGTAAATCTTGAAATGTAGTCAACTACCAATGACGCAAACGTAGAAGCTGAAAGATCACTATCCACCTCACTGAACCAATAACACATAACGTGTTTAGTTTTTATGTTCATAACTGTAAAATTGTGGCAGCATAACTTGGTTTTGTAATATAAAGCGCTTGCGTTTAAACTAGGGCATACTTTAACAGCTTGTAAGTCCATCATTAGAACCACCGCCTGTTCATCTTCAGCTAACTTCATGTCCTTCGCTTTTTCTTGCCTCGCTCTATCTTTTTTTGCAATGTGTGTAATAAATAGACCTTCTTCTAAATTTCCAACTTCAAACTGACAACAAAGATCGCA
This sequence comes from Pseudeuparius sepicola, assembly GCA_963920635.1. NCBI lineage: Eukaryota > Metazoa > Arthropoda > Insecta > Coleoptera > Anthribidae > Pseudeuparius > Pseudeuparius sepicola. The sequence continues at coordinate 22,416,872 of OY987308.1, forward strand.
CCTGTCTTTTTTAGGCTGATAAATACCAAGATTTTTTTCTTTGAACATATCATCAAAAGTTCTTCGACTCATAGAATTTTTATTTTCAGTATTACATTTTGAAACGTACTCCTTATATAAAGCAGTTATTGAAGGCACTGTTTGATCCAAATATAATTTAGATGATGTTTGACGGCAATAATGGGACGGCAAAGTGGGTAATTCATTGAAAAATTGGATCATAAATTCTTTATCGGTATTTTTCTTTTCTTGTAGGTGAGCTGATCTATTTTCATTTTTGGAACTTTTGGATTCGTGCATACCATGTTCAGCTGTTTTAACCCATGAGCTAACTTGAAATTCTCCTAGACCCAGGGTGGACAGGAAAAGTTTCTTGCAAACATTCGTTTTTTGTCCGTCTATTGTTAAATTATAAAACATTGATAAGTTTCTTGATGATTGTTCATTTTTTGTGTATCTTCTCTTGACACTTGAAACTGTTACGTTATTAACCACATAAACTTTGCGCTGATCCCACGTCATTTTCCAAAACTTTTCAAACAGCTGCCTTCTTTTCTCTTCGGGAATATCTGAACAAGAACGCAGTTTACTCTTCTTACAAAGATTGGATTCGCAGGGTTCACCCATTTTTCTTTCAGGCTTAGGAGCAACTTGTTTGTATTTTTTTGTTTCTCCGTCTTTCTTAAATCCAGTATATTTTAGTCCCTTCTCACGCAGAATCTTATTTTTTTCCCTCTTCCACAGTTGTTTTAGAGGTTTTCTTTTACGTTTTTTAGTTCTTGTTATTGATTCATTGCTGCTACTTGATCCACTGTCAATATTTGTTGTATTTTCATCTTCATAAGTGGATTCATTCGCCGAGTCTGACTTATAGCTGTCCCCTGAAAACGTGGCTGATGTTTGTTCCCTGACCTGCTCATGTCCCAATCTGGGGCTTTTTGGAATTCCATCCGCTCCTTTCTCTGCAATCTCTAGGTTTGTATTATTTTGTGATTCGTTGAATTGCATGTCGGTTACACTATGACTAAAGGACTGCGAAATATTCCAAGTTGCGCTTCCTAAGTCAGATAATTCCTGGCTACCTTCGTTCGTATCTAGAAAAACTTCATCGGTACTTTGATTAGTCAATTGATTCTGCATGGTTTCGCCAAAACTGTTACTATCAAATATTGGCGTTGGTGTTGTAGTTTCCAAATTGTAAAAAATTTGAGGATCTATTGGATATTCTCTCGAAACCTGTTCATCTGGAGGTACAGTTACCAATATGATGGGCTGACTGTTATTGGAACCACCCGAATCATCCACCTGTCTTACATCATTTACCGGAATGTGATGTTCATCTGGAGGCACATTTTCTAAGATGGTCGGCTGGTTGTTATTAGAACCACCCACAGAATTGCGGACCTTTCCAACATCAGTGTATTTCCATTCTGCAAAAAATAAACTAGCTATTATTGAAATGTAATTTAAAAAAGGTAGGTACTTAGATAATGTATGCGTTTATACTTTATAGTAAATGGGGCTTCATGTTAAAAATGGAATAATTAATACATTTTTTTTAACCTAGAAGTCCTACCTACCAAACTTAAACTGTTGTATCTTAAAACTTACAAATCAAATTAATAAACAAAAACTGCAGCTTACCTGTTGGTTTTAAACACATTTCAACAAGTAATTTACTTCGTTTACGTATATTATTATTATTCATTTTATTTTGGGAATAGATGAAACTGGACAACGATTTGTAGCATGAAGAATGAACTAAAGTTAATATTTTTAGGTTAGGTTATGTGGGTTACTTGTAACGACTTCCTATGTCCACTAATTCAAAACCTTGTAACCCACACCGATAGCGTCTAATTGTGGAATGCGATGTTTTGCACTAAACAACAATACCTCGCAACCAACAAACTTGGCGGGAATACGTGGCTAAGGTGGTATTGCATTTAAGCATGTGGGATACGAGGTTTTTTATTTATAAACTACTGCATTTATCTTAAAACTGTGGCTTGCGAGATTTTGCATATACATAATCTGGCATCCCATAAGTAAAATGGCGCAGAAATCTCGTTTTGGCAAAAAGTGTGGGTTACGAGCTATTGCATCTTAAACGACGATATACTATTCCAGGAACTCTTGTTTGCGCTAGGTACTTGTATGTATGAAGGTTTTCAGCAATATATTCCTTTACATAATCTTATAAAAAACATATTCGCTGATTATTACAAGAAATTCAGATAACAATACAATGGCCTACGTCATCTGTCAAGGACGGAAATCTTAAATCTGTTTAATTTGGTCTTCCTATGGAAACAGAACCGGCGTCATACTGGGGGATCCCTGTGGATCACTGAACTTTTCCGAAACAGGCCAACCTTGTGTTAGTGCACTGATGTGTTCACTAACTATAAACTATAGAGGCAGTAGCTACAGTAAGTTACCTTTGAATAAAGAATCTCAGGAAGGAGCCAAAGCCCTATGTGTATTATAAAATATGTGAGACGGAAAACGCCCTGAGTAGTAACCAAGTTTTGACACAATATTTCGATATCTGACACGGTGATAGAGTAGAGGATTTAGATACTTTTTCGAGATATTATTTTAAATCTTCACCCAACGATATTATGCTTAGCTGTGCGGCTTGTGGCACCTCCCTGATCGCCAAAACTAAAATGTTTGAGGATAATAATCCATCGGTAAGAAATGTTGTTATTTAAATTAACTTTTGAGGCCATGCACCAAAGTGGCATAGGCGTTTGTGTCGGTAGGTACCTACTCTTTCATAATTGGAAATTTAAAATTAGAATTGCTGTATCATCAAGGATTCCTAAACTTAAAAAAATAAACGTGTCTTATAATTTTTTACCTGCAGGTACTGATTTCACGAAAAATGAGGATTTCTGCGTCAAATAGTTTGTCGAAACAACTCAAAGGTTTGCTCCTTCCTGGGGTCCTTTATTCAGAGGTAAGTATAGCCTTTTGTATCAATGGGTAAGAACAAGGACTGAGGATTCAGTTATAGAGTGGCAGATTCTATTTCTTCAAAGATCCATCAAAAGTTTTTTTTAAACCAGCAGACCAGCAAGATTCTATTAACAAAAGAAATGGAAATTTGGAACAATGTCGATGACACCCGAGACTCAAGAACTGAATTTTCAGGAATTCCCTAAACTTTTTCTCATCTACTAGCTTCTGGTCAATGAATGGTGTGTAAATTTGCAATGCCTCGCTTTTAAGCAACGACACATCTTGGGTTATCCCATCAATCTTATTGGTTTATATAAAAAACTAATTTTTACGCGATTAGCTGAAACTGGCAATGTCAGTGACTTGTTTAAAAAGTGTCTTTGTATTTAAAGGAAACATATGTAAGGCCTTTGGTGATCATAAACTATTATAGGTTAATTATTATTATTTACAGTTAAACAGTTTTGCAGAGAAACATAACATTTATATGCGGGCAATAAAGAATTTTTGAGTGGGGTCCATCATTCAACTCCTTGTGTCCATTGGCTACCTGTTTGATACTTTAAACCCTATAATAAATACCTAATTTACCTGTTTCTTATAAATATAGGATGCCTGAACCCATCTTAAACATTCGTTATCTTTTATTATTGCAAAAGCCGACTGAAAGATTGTCACCTCCCATCCCCCATAAAAATTTCTTCAGTGTTAACACAGCATTAGGAGGCTTCGGTACCGATAAAGCCCAAACCTTTTAACTTTGTGTGTGATATTATTACGTGTTGACTAAGTTGGCTGTAGTGGATGTGTGTGTGGATTTAAAACACTATGATAGTGGGATCTTATCGCCTCTATTACGCCATGCTGATGATATTATTTGAAATTGTAAGTAGAGGAATACCAGTAGAGAATAGTAATAACTAACTTTTTGAATAATATAAATGGTTGATGATTGTTGTATTTGACAAAGGTAGAGGTAGACATTATGTTCAGTCATTAAACACAGAAAATTGAATATATTATCCTATGACCTTGATACCTGGCAGCTGTGCAACAGTAAGTTGTTTGTATTTTTCTAAATATAACAAAGTATTACCAGGAATTCCTACAAATTCTAAGAATATACACGAAAATAGCCGAAAGTCGTGCCCTCGTAAAAAATATTATGAAGAAGACCGCATACTTAAATCGCATGATATTTTGAATTCAAAACTTGTCAAAGATTGTTTATTTGTTAGTTTGAAAAATAATCGCAACACCATTTAACCAATAATATTATACAATCAGTTGACATAAACATAAACAACAACAACCATATCTAACTGTTTTATTGTTATTGTTTTACTTAGAATGTTAGAATTTTAAATATATCTATGAATATTTTTTAACAGGTACCTACTTAGGTACCCACCTACGTCTAGAATACTATGGAACATAAAATTTCGTTATAGCCAGTTATTATTATATTATCTATGGATCGTTGACTGAAATAATTATTATACCGGCCTATTCTTATATAAAATATATAGAATATTGTATACACGTGGATTTCCGATAAAAAAAGGAAATTTATAAGCAAATTTCCTACGGGATTTACAGTACCTACTAGGTACCTAAGCAATCTTACAAGTTTAAATTATATATAACTAATATTAAACAATATGAATATGCATTAAGTAAATAATTGCAATTTACGAGTTTGTTTTCTATTATAGTGAACAATTTGCATTTTATTTGTTATCTGAAAACATTGAAATGATTGCCATTATCAAGCAAGTTATTTTTCAACATCCTACTTATAACATATGTTTAATTTTAATTAAAAAATGCCAGAATAATTAAAACGAAAACCATTTTAGAGTTAAAAGATAAATAAATAATTTGATATTATACAGAGTGGTCCAATTTATATCTGCCTAAATTCCAGAATCAATGGAAAACGTCAAATGGTTTTAATTTTTTAAAAGTATTTTCTTGATATTTTCTAAAATAAGTAAGTTCTATTTTCATGTGCATTCTACACCTTGTTTAACTATCTTGCAACCGATTATTTATTACTTAAAAATCACCTTTTTACTAATTACTAATATCTTAGACAAGGAAAGTGTGTTACCGACTGGCACATAGCACGACAGGCCAGTGGCGTAGCATAAAACGCGTTCTTAGCCAATATCACAAAAATGTTAAATAGCTAATGTTGACTTACATGTAATTTGAAATATTGGTATTTATTTGCAGATAATTTCCCAAATGTAAAGCCATAGTGTGAAAAGTGCTGAAATATATTTATTTGCGGCGATTTAGAATCAATCAAAATAAAATAAATAATGCACGCCCATGGAAACCAGCCCTTATTTTATGAAACTATCATAATCAATAAAGAAATTTTCAATAAAAATGATGTTAAAAAATAATTATATTGGTCCTATTTACAAACAAAACAATGCACTTTATTATTCTAGCAGGTAGAAGGAATTTGAAGTTATATTGAGAAAAAAGTTTTAGGGCATCTTTCAAAGGTAGCTTGTTAAATATATTTACCTGTGAAACGAAATTCCGGGCTCTTGTTTTTCATTTCTGCTTTTTCAACCAAACGCTGAACAATTCACCACCGTAAGAGTATATTTTCCCCTTTCACTGTTACTTTTAATTCACATATTCACGAAATTAACTTACAACATACTCGCTTTGTCTGCCACATATAAAATGGCCGCCGTTCAAAACGACGTAACAAAATCTATAGTAGGCCAACACGCTGTCCTCTCTCTTTCCCTGTAAGTCTTTTATGTTTAATGCAAAGTTGATATAGTTAGGTTGGACCACCCTGTATATCAATAGTACCATTGTTTTGACTTCTAGAACACCTCTGGCTCCCGTATCGACTCTTAATTCGGTCAGATCCCTGCAACCAGTCAAATGCCAGCTTTTCGTTTTTCCACTAATTTTCCTTGCCTTACTAAGCATGTGTGGGCAGTTCCCCCGCCAAATTGAAGATCCTCGATATCAAAACCAACACACTACAACCGTACAGTCGGCAGACCGCTGTGGCAAGACTTAGAACTCGGTCCCACCTGTAAATGCAAACAAAAAAAACTCACATCGAAAATGTGCTCAGTGCGGGGTTTGCTAGTGTTGTGAAACTGGGAGTACCTATATATTGTGCTCGAAAAAAATGGTAGAAGTAGGATTTCTCTGCTTGGCATGTCTTGTTTTGGTAAGTGTGCCTTCCGCCTCTGATAGAAAGTATGTTATTGGGCAATAATATGTTTACTTAGACTTTGCGCCATGGCCATCAGAGATCAGGTTATACTAGGTAGTTTGCTTGCACTTACAACGTAAAGAAATTCAATTTTGACCATACAGGATGTGCTATTTTAATTAAGTACAGATATTTTTGGAAGAAATGCAAAGGCCTAGATCATAATATGGGTGTGCAATTTATGTTTAGAAGAAGGCTATAGGTACCTACCTACCTAAATAACCTCAGAATTTAAATCTACAATTTTTTGTGAAAAAAAAATAGGGCGAAGTACCTGTGTGCCTTTGAGTTCCCGAACTCGACGTCATTGCCTCAGCTGACAATCGCGCGCGCGTGTCCCGCGAGCTGCTGTTCTTTGTGAATGAAGTAGAATTTGAACTATATGGCAGAATAAATAGGTGTTCTCACAATAGACCCCGTAAATATTATGTAATTGTTTTTCAAAAATAAGGTAGACCTTAACAGAAACAACAAACTTTTTTAATATAAGTATAAAAGAAGCTGTAAAAATCATTTTTAATTAAATACAAAAAAAAACGTTGCCAATGAAAGGACTGCAAAATAATGTCAAAATCGAATTTCTTGACCCCAAAAACATAGAAAATTTTGTAAAAGGTTATCCTACAATGAGAAAGACCCTTTTTTTCTGGCCCACTCAATATTTATAAAAACATCAAAATGAGCTAAACATATCTCCAGAAATTACATTACCAAACATTGTGTCTCTTGGGTTCAATGCACTTTGAAGACAATAAAAAAATATTCTGACTTCTTGGAAACCGCAGAATGAAAAAAGAAATGTTAGTATGTATATGTACCCAACTCGTCCTTATCTATCAATATTTAAATAGATACAAAGAAATGTGTGTTGTCTGTATAATGTTTTTTGAACACAAAGAAATAAAGAAGTGACAGGTATATATGCCATTTTAGTAATAGACCGGGAGATAGTGACATGATGACTGATTTACTCAGTATGCCTTTCAAAGGGCATTATTTTGCGTATATTCTCGTAAGTAATATCATAAGGACATCTAATTTTTTGGAAAAAAATCGAAACACGTTGCTAAGTAATATTTTAACAACATGAGTGCTGGTGGCAACAAAAATCCGAGTCGAAGACGAGGATTTTTGCACCCGCACGAATGCATTTTGTTAAAAAAATATTACTTAGCATTGTGTTTTTTTTTTATTTTTTTTCACAGGGGAAGAATTAGATGCCCGAATGGTATTTGACAAGACTATTTCATGAGTAACAGATTATTCTGCATACACATAGCTTACAAAACATACTACCTATTATCAACAGCTGTCAAGTTTTGCCGCGGGTAAACTCGAAAAAACTGCTGACAGGTGCTGTCATACAGTTTTTTCATCTAGAAACCATTTGTTTGTGATTGGTGGAAATTGGAAATTAAAACGAGGGAAATAGTCACAATACTAAGGCATGAATCGGACAGTCATCCTGGGTTCTTTATATGAAGAACTGACTTTTCATTTATTGAACTTGCATTTGCATCTTAATGCCTACTCAATTTTCTACGTTTCTGAACAGGCGCATATGTAAGTTTTTGTCATAAATGTACAAAAAAAAATATGGCATACCATGCAAGTACACTTTACATCGAATAAATTGTTTAAATGATTAAATAACATTCAATTTAAACTGTACTTGGACATGCGCAAACGGTATGCCATCCCTTTTTTCAGCAGTTTCATAACAAGAACTTGCATACTTCTCATTGGCAGCCTGTTCAGAAACGTGGAAAAATTAAGTATTAAAAGACAAGTTCACGTGACAACAATAGCCCTTTGGGCCCACACTAGCGGTATGCCTATGGTTTTCCGAGGAATTTTCTATTTTGAACTTCATTATAAAACACATGGCAGCCTGACTAAAGTTATATCAAAACGCATATTTTTCCAATAAATGAAAAGTCAGTTTTTCATATGAAGAACCCAGGATGACTCTCTAATTCATTGTGAGAATATACGCAACATACCTAATGCCCTCTGAAAGACACACTGAGTAAAAAAATCACGTCAAAAAATCTGTCATGCTATCTCCCGGTCTATAACTATGGTTCTCTCAAAGAAATCAAATAGTATGTGTGGTAATGTAAATTTTCAAGACAGGTCCATTTTGCGGGTCTCTACTTCAGGTATATATATATTTACCTATTTAGGTGCAGGTTGATACCATAAAGATTACTTTTGCAAGGGCAATATTAAAACCATATCGTAAATTACAAAAGATTAAGCCACTAGAATTTATTTGTTCTCGGAAGTGATGGAAACTAGTTTGGGAACATTTAAACGTTCAACTGATACAAAGAATTTTCCGTGTAGTTTTACCGATTAGGTACCATAAAAAACAGTATATTTATGGAAAAATTGCTAAATTCTTTATTTGTAAAAAGGATAAATAATTAAAATAGTAACGTTTCTTTATTTATTTTCTAGGTACATATAAGCAAGGGGCTACCAACCCGTTCTAGTTCCGATAGAAGATCAGATTCTGTTTCAAAACTAGAAGGAAACAATACAAGGATGAAAACCAGGATATTGAGCAATCCCAATAAAAGAGGTAAGAAATTAGACAAACATTCGTAATACCTAGATCTAGTAAATGTAGGTATGTCCATATTGTCCATGTAGGTATGTACCATATGATCACATTACCAGCTTTTATTTAACTTCACCTGTTAGTATGTATATTAGAACCACTTCCTGACATCCGATGATCCGATTGAGCTGCATACACCTTTAGTTCCGGTGACAATACACTATGCAATACTCAATATTGTAATAGTTTCAAAATGGCCGCCACCTTTTTAAAAACAAGCTTTTATTCACGCCATGTACTAAAATGAATAAAATAAGTTTGGGTTTTCGTTAAAATAATTCAGTTCCAAATTGCGACAAGTTTTTGCAAATTGAAAAGCTTGTCGGGCGAATTGTAAAGAAAAAATTCATACTTTGGCAAATAGGTACTTGCTTATCAACCAATCACTGTCCAATAAAATTAATTGGTACCTACTTTCATGAACATATCGCGCGACAAGCTTTTCAATTTGCAAAAACTTGTCGCAATTTGCAATTGAATTATCTTAACGAAAACCTAAACTTATTTTATTCGTTTTAGTACATGGCTTAAATAAAAGCTTGTTTTTAAAAAGGTTTTTTTAGTCTCACCGTGTAGTTACATAAACTATATTATCTTGACAGTCGAACGAGGTACTAAAATAACCTAGTCAGAATTTAATTGAACAATGCCATTCCTTAAAATAATCTACTATAGTGTTTCGAAATTGAAACTTACTTGAATAAAAGGCAATTTTTTAGAACAGTTACATTTCATTTTATGGAAGAAATATACGGGGCGTTTAGTAAGTAGTTCGTGTAGTAATTTTAGACAGTAGTAGGTTTAAATGACTATAATCATAGAAGAATTTGCGTAGTAGATTCTTCTATGCTATAATGCATGTAAATTAAATTATTGTCTTCTATTTTTTCAGTTGTATTTGGCGAAGAGAACCAGGAGCAAGATATAGTTTTTCCAGATTCTTTCGAGGCCACATACGAACCGATTCCAAGGATAGATGGCTCTCCGAAATGTGCCAAACATTCTACCTTTTGCGAATCTTTCGATGGATACCCATACCAAAAGATCAGAGAAGTTTTGAAGAAGGACGACTTCAGAAAAGACCTTTTCGGTGAAGATGAAGCTCCCAATGAGATCGCAAATCGCATAGGTGGGTTATTCCCCTTTTCTAGCATTCAGGGTGTAGATATTTATACATTAAATATGTCAAAAATAAGCTGAAACAAACAAAAATAAAATATATTTGGCATTTGCAGAGAACAAAAGCCTACATAGATCTTTTGGAAAAGAAAAAGCTTATCCTCGTCGTTTAGGTTGGTAAAATTCATAACATTTTGTTTTTTTTTAGTTTGCGTCTTATTTTATTTTTTGTTCATAAGCTTTTTTATACAGTTTTATTCGTGGACATTTCAACAGGCCATAGAAAACCAAAAAATAACCACACCTTTTTGTATAATAGTTATTTATGTACCAAGGCACTGAAGTTCAACTTTTTATGACTCATGTGGAATTTAGTTGCCGAGGCCTCTGGCTGAGGCAAATAAACCACATGAGTCATAAAAAGAACTTCAGTGCCGAGGTACATATTATATTTTTTTTTGAAATCGGAAAAGAAATGTTTTATTACGCAAGAAAATAATAATAAGGGATCACCCGTCCATGAACCGACTGCGCGCGGCGTTGCTTGACTTTGACGATCGCTCTACCTAGGTCAAGTAAGATAAGACACGGCGTCTTCGAACAGACAAACCAAATTGCTGCCTGTTGTGCAGCCTCCACAGCAAATCTCTTGATAGTCAAACCTAAAATATTTATACTGAAAGATTGCGCTGGTAAAGGTAACAATTTCGCAATGTGTACGAAAAGTTAAATGGGCCTTTTGTGGCCGGGTTTTGAATATTTGGTCACTTTTGACGCGCGATGGATCCGCGTCTGACGTTTGATGTTTACATCTCGCCAAGGCCTACTTATTGAAAAACTCGTACAATAATTGGCTACTTCAGTGCCGATTTCTGAGCATTTAATGACGATTTTGGGACACTTTACTGCCGATTTCAAGAAAACTATATATTTTTAAGCCCTTAAGTTACAGGATGTTAATGTTGTATACAGTGTGTCCACGGATTGATGTCGGAATAGGTGTAAATGACAAAAAAATTTCGAGTTGAAATTTGACCATTTGGGGTTCAGCCCTGCTTGGATAGAAACTAATTTGTGCCATATTAGTAGTTTCGAAAAATCAAGTAGGCCTTGACAGGAACGATTTATTTATTTTCTGTGTAGGTTAAGTGCCTTTTCTGAACAAGATATCGAAAAATGTTATTAGAATTCAAAATTATGTCCCTGTGCAGATTTTCAAAATAATTGGCCTACTTTGATTTTAATCCATTTCATTTAGGTAGTTATTATTATTATTATTGTTTTAATGTCAAATCTTAGCAAATTCTAGCAATGGAGTTTAAAAAAAATAATAAAAACATGCCAACTTGACTGAAAATGTGTGTTCGGCAATATAAAAGTTCAACTACCTAAATGAAATGGATTAAAATCAAAGTAGGCCAATTATTTTGAAAATCTGCACAGGGACATAATTTTGAATTCTAAGCAACTTTTTCTAATAACATTTTTCGATATCTTGTTCAGAAAAGGCACTTAACCTACACAGAAAATAAATAAATCGTTCCTGTCAAGGCCTACTTGATTTTTCGAAACTACTAATATGGCACAAATTAGTTTCTATCCAAGCAGGGCTGAACCCCAAATGGTCAAATTTGAACTCGAAATTTTTTTGTCATTTACACCTATTCCGACATCAATCCGTGGACACACTGTATATGTGGACTTTATTATTGAATATTTACCAAACTAGTTGAAGTATTTAAGTCATATTTGTTGCACGTCATAAAGGCAAGGGTTAGCAATAAAATGTATCAAATTCTTATGCAAATTTTGACCGTAAACAAAAACGTTCTCTTAGCATTTTTTCATATGTGTCATGGATTCATAGCAAATTTGATTTTTTCGTATTATTTCGGGGTACCTATTTCTGAAAATTTTTCTAAAAAGTTGGCTCCATAAGTAAAACATAAGGTAGAAATAATATGTTTCCTACATAAAATAAAGTAACTTTTTACAATAAACTTACCTATTTAAGTCTATACTCTATAGTTTTGAAGATACATGGTCTAAAACATAAGGAAGATGAATTAATGTTACGCTATATATCTTGAAAAGTAAAACCTTGAATGGGTACGTTTATTGGGAAAAGTTACTGTATTTTTTAAAGTAAGAGACACATTTTTTCAAGTTTGAGTCTTACTTATGGAGCGAATTTTTAAATTAAATAAAAATTTACATAAAAAATTGAATACATTTTATTGCTATGCAAGGTGATTCTTTTTTTTTCTAAAAACAATTGTGCTAATTTTTATGTTTTATGGTAAGCCATGCCGTTATAACGCGCAGTAAATATAACTTAAATATCTAAGTCTACATGTTTTTTCCAACTTTTTTATAAGGCCTTAAAAATATATACTTTATACAAGAAGTTGCGGTTATTTTTGGTTTCCTATAGTGTCCCAGAATAAAACTGAATCACCCTGTGCTTTATTTGCGCACACCATCATGTTCCTGTCAAGAGCCCACCTGTACATACATGCATTTTTTCCTTCATTGTACGGCACTTGATGCCGCATGTCCCCAAACGTAACACAACGTTCCAAAATTTACCATTTCCGTTCGATTTTCCAGGCGAAGGCGGCCAAGAGATGTTCGTGTGCAGAGCGTCCCAAAGAATAGTCTTTCCAAAAGTTGGAAAGGACAAAAACGATCAATGGAAGTACATAGTCAACCAGGGAGACCAAGACGGATACGTCCAAGGTGTCATCATCGAGACCTGTGTAAAGTAAGTCCAGAACCTTTTTTCGTTAGTGCACGGCCACACATAAGGCGGACGGCGGACCGGAGATGGTAGCGGAGCGTTCAAAACAATAGGAAGCCTACTGTCGTGTCCACACATAACGTAAGGGGGAAGAACTCGCAAATATTATAGAATTAGTCACAGTTCCGGGGCGTAACTCAATGTTGTGTAACTCGCTGACTTAATTTTCATACAACTGTTATTTAATTTATTGTTAATATTATTCTTAACGGTGATGCCTTAGACTATGGAGGAAGGCAAACCCTTATAACATTGGCAATTATTTCTCGTGCTTGAGAATGCAACGTTCTTCCCTGTTTACTCATTTTGCACACACGTTAACTCCAGAACATACGAAACGCCACTGAGCTCTCTGAGCCGGCGGAAAAAACTTGCCAGCGGCATGTATGGTAGCCCAAATACGCAGTTAACTTTACGTACTATAGAAACAGGCACAAAACGCGTTGGCTAACTGCTTTTGTCAGCCGACTCCTTCGCAGAAGTGCTGTGTTGCCGTATTTCAAAGGCGATGGTAGACGGGACGATGTTGAAAAAAATATAATAGGTGTTTTATCACACCGCGTTAAAAATAAATGATAAACAAAAATGGGTAAGTGGTCCCGTGATGCGAGCTTTATTTTTTCGGTATAACAGAGTTCAGAAATTCGGCTTCAATATGATAAAACTTGTATTCGCCAATAAATAACGACTAGTCGTATAGGAAATCTCGCAACGCTGCCCGCATTCTTTAGAAACGTTTTCTTTCGTGCTTTGGACTATAGCGGAGCGTTCAACTCAGTTGGACATTTTCCGGCGTATTGACGCGTATTTAACCTGGAAAATAGAGCGTTGTATTCTTATATACGTACTTAATAACAAACAATATGGATCGCGAAATGCTAATTAGTGAAGTTTTTAGTCGCAAACCCCTATGGGACAGTCTATCACATAGGAAAAGTGAAACCTTGAGGGGAAGTTGTTTTCTGTCGACTCCAAGGAGATCACAAGGGGGCTGATACAAGGTTATGTTATATGTCAAATTTCCCATCATAATTCACAATTTTTAAGTTTTCTAACTTCCAGATACTCAGATGTGACAATTAAAGGGAATGCAGCCGTCCATAGTAGTCCCAATAAATGCAACCAGATTTTTCCTATTATTATTACTATATATATTACGTATAAGTAAAGGTAGTTCAAAACAAAAAATCGTATTTCGTAAATTTTAAATTATTAAGCAGGTAGCTTCAGTCAGGTCTTTTTTAAAGAGTTTTTATCTACGACTACAAGTTTATTTTAAGCTTGGGTGATACCTTGGGAGAGAAATAAAATTACAAAAATTTTATAGTGAACACCGAGAAAAACTACCATGATTAGAACTACTAGACCTAATCTTATTAGTCCATTCCGAAATCTGTGAAAGTTCTTTGGGTAGATAAAGTTCAAGTATGCATATTACAAATGGATTGAGGAACCTGGTAACAAGGTGCAATAGCGACAAATTCTTAAATAAGCCAAATTGGCACTGACTTACCATACTTATTACTTAAATTCGTGGAAATAATTGCTGGAAATCGATTTCAACTATAAAATAAATTTATTTCATTTGACAGTTGCCACATTCTGCACTTGTATACACAAAATTGTCAAGTCTAATTTTTAGAAATCATGGAAACCATTACTAACAATCAAAGTACCTGTTATATTCATAGATTCTCCAATAAAATGGCATACTTGGCATCACTGAGACCATTAGAATGAGGAAAGAATAGGCCTCACTTTGGAAAGTAGGTATAATGCTGGGTCCCCTTACTTTAAAGAGTCCCTGATCTAAACATTAACTGAAGAGCCGTCACTGATGGCAGGCTAATCTCGAGACACCCTATACATATATCTACAACGGTTTCTTTATTTTCCAGTGAAGGTGGTGAGTGCGACGTCATCGGCATAGTGCCCGACGGCTACCAGACAACGTGCAAGCAAAAATTCGTCTACAGAAGGCTGTTCTCCATGGATAAAGATGGGAAGGTCGTGCCAGACACGTTCAAAATACCATCGGCGTGTTGTTGCGCTTACAAGGTGGACACGGGGTTCCTCTCCAGGTTCGGCAGACCCGTTTCTCCAGTCAGGTAGACTTTGAGAACATTTTCGGGTGCGGACGAATTTTGAATAATGGAAAAACCGGTGAAGTGACTGTAAGAGATTATATTACGCACCGAGGCGCGTAGCCCCAAGGTCGTATATATCCCGAGGCTGTAATAAAACTTCTGCCGAGGTATGCATAATATTTTATTCACAATAATTTATTCATAAAATTATATTTTCGTTGAAAATATATTTCTCAACAATATTAGGGGAAGGTGGGGTAATTGCGACACCTTAAGAAAAGATGCGTCTATTTTCCGAAAATAAAATAAGAATTGAAAATTAAAAAAAATGAGTGAAGCTTTGAACCTTCATCTATTATAAAAACAAGTAAACAAAAAATCTACTTTCATCAGAAAAACGAAAAAACACAAATTTAAAGAAAGTTCAAACATCGGTAATACCCCAACCCTGCGGGTAATTCCGGTAGTCTTGTGGGGTAATTGCGGTTTGGTATTTACCGACAGTTGCCGCATATATAGCCCTCTGGACTTTCAGAATCAGTGCAAGCAGCATGTGCCCACTGGCGGCACGTTGCAAAAAGGAACCAAAGTTCGTTGTCTTGTCCAAATTCTTGGCAAAACAAACACAAGTGTTCGATTTCATTACAATTTTGAGTTGTGAAAGGTTTGGTGTTAACCTTTCCTCGTTTCCTTTCTTCTTCACAGTTTTTGTTATCCGAAACCAGTTTATCGTTATCCCATAAAATGTGTTAGCTAACACTTTCACATGTTCCGCAAAGCTCTTTCATCTTCCAAGGTAAAAGCAGTTTTCCTTCCCATCCTTGAATCGGCAGTTCCTTGCTTTAACTTGCCCCATAAAGTGCTATATGGTACATTAAATTGTTCTGAAGCACGCTTTATAGTATTTTTGTGCCTGTTTCTTTGATATTTACGTGGCATACTAAAAAAATATCATTACCGATTTACCTACTTAATATCTGGTAGGGTAATGCCGATAGTTTGTATCGGCATTACCCCACATATCCGTTATAAACAAAACAACATTAGTTTTTATATAAAGCTTTTTATGATACCTTCAAAGCCCATGAACTTGTTGTCTGCACCCCAAATGTTTGCTAACTATCACCAGATCCCGAATTTAATCGCAAAAACCGTCTGATCGTTTGATGTTCTTACGGCACAATCTTATAACCAAACAGGGCACATGTGATGGACTCTATTAAATTACGCCATCTAGCGGTGTAGGGAAAAATTTCGGTTTGCGGCGTGTTCACGTTTATACTGAGGCTAATAAGGTAGGCTTTCATTACAGGTATCTGTAACTGTTTCTGAGAAATGACTGATGTCGGTATTACCCCGCAATCGCTATTACCCCGCGTTCCCCTATTCCATCGATGTTCTCGTATATTATTAATTTGATGTGTCAAAACTTTGTAGTGTTGTCTTGAAGATGAAAGGTAATTTATATAAATGGATTATTATTGTACTTGTCTGGAAATGGCAGCGCCATATCTATTGACGAGTAGAAAACTATATTAAAACATAGCCAGAAAACAGCATTATTCCGGCTAATTTAACTACATTTCTCCTACCTCTGACAGGAATAAATGACCTATTATAGTTCCAAACTTTTTTTTGGCAGCAATGACCAGGTCAGAGCTTGATTGTGAGTAAAAAACTTTAGATCTAGGTGCGGGATAAAAATTTTCTACGTTAAAGTCGAATGTTTACGGTTGTAGTAAGTAACCAAATACAGATGCTGTGCTTATTTACAATATAAAATATGATATTAGGTATAATATTTTAAATTATATTTCTCTTCTGAACATATGTTATTGTGGTATGTATTGAGGCTGTAAATAGGTTGTGATATATGTAAAAGAATGTAGATATTACGTAAACAATAATATATATTATGTAAATAAAGGGATATTTTTTATTTATGCGTTTTTATTCTCTTTTTTAAAGGCACTGAAATTTTATGACTCACGTGGAATTTAGTTGCCGAGGAATAAACCACATGAGTCTTAAAAATAATTTCAGTGCTGTGGTACATATTTATAATTTTTTTAATCGAAAAAAAAAATGTTTTATTAGACAAAAAAATCATAAGGGATCACCCGTCCATGAACCAACTGCGCGCGGCGTTGCTTGACTTTTACGATCGCTCTACCTAGGTCAAGGTATGACGAGGCACGGCGCTTCCCAACAGAAACTCCAAACTGCTGCCTGTTGTGCAGCCTCCATGAAAAATAGATTGATATTCAAACCTACTAAAATATTTATACTGAAAGATTGCGCTGCTATAGGTAACAATTTCGCAATGTGTACGAAAAGTTAAATGGGCCTTTATTGGTCGGGTTTTGAATATTTGGTCACATTTGACGGGCGATGGCTCCGCGTCTGCCGTTATTGCCTTCACTGCCGATTTCAAGAAAAAGCACTTTCTAATGAACTAATTTTTTCTAGACGAGTTTAAAATTGTCAAAACTCTTGCATACATTTTAATAAAAACAAACATACATTCATGCGCATAGTTTTTACAATCTTTTATTTAATTTCACCTGTTAGTATATGTGGACAAATCTTGCAACTGAATTTTAAACCAGTTGCATCCAATCGATTGAGCTAGTGACAATACAATCTAGTAGACTCAATATTGTAATTTATTCAAAATGGCCGCCGCTCCAAGATGGCGGATTACCTTATTTCTTTACAACCCCTTGATATGTATGTACAACGAGTGAATGGGTTTGACGAGTAGAAAACAATAAGGTTAGTGCCGTCATACGAAATCAAACGAGGCCAACGATAAAGACAGGCCATGACGCTAACGCATAATCGCGTAGTCACGTGACCAACTTAATAATAAAAAGAATTTTTGGAGATAAGTAGAAAAAACAAATTTCGTAACAATTTGGCGAGTTTTCTTTCATCTATTACATTATTGGTTTTGTGCATCCAGGCTTTCTCTAATTGTTTTTTAAAATTTTCGTTATATTGACGAGGTCCCAGTTGATCGGCAGCGTGAGAGGCCGAATAGGAACCGTATCAGGGCGTGGGTCGACAACGAAAATCCTCGAGTACGTTACAACACTGATTTATTTCGCACAAGGTGAATGGTGAATACAAAATACACAAACCCGAACGTGGTCAACGGGAACGGCTTCCAGCCACCCGGACCGTCTGAACTCGCGTATCTCCTGTAAGCAGTTCACCCGTCTGTGTCTCAGGCTCCACTGTCCATTGCGGGGGGAGAATTCCCCCTTACAGTGCTCACGCGTCGGCGCGAGCGGCACCAATACTCCTGGACGGCACGGTTTCTAAAATATAAACTATGACGTTTAAAAACACTTTAAACATTTAAAACTGGTCAAAACCCAAGCTGCCGCTTTCAGTTGTGTGACAAATGACATGTAACGTCGGACTAAGATGGTCACGTGATTTTTGTGCGTCATGGCCTGTCTTTATTGTAGGCCTCGAAATGCAATACGTCTAATTAATTGGCACCTACTTTTAAACAAAAGCTGTTTTAGAAAGTTATTATTTTTATTTGTATATATTTAAAATAATTACTCACATCTCAGTCTAAAATATATATTCCCATAATACGTTGTATAGAGTGGTTCCAAATATAGTTAGACTATACTTATGTGATATCTTATCGTCTGCCCCAATAAGGCAAAAATAAAATCATAATTAATTCCTATTGATAATGTTTGTACAGTTCAAAAAACTACGGGTTTAATTCGACAGAAACTTTTGCGATGTTATCTGCTCTAATGTACATAGTCGTTATAATAAAACTACAACAAAATCTCGCTTCGCCTAAATCAGTTGAGTTGCAAAGATATCCCGCATTTGTTCAAGACCCAAAATGTGCGAACGGTTCGAATTTTTGCGAAAATTTCGAACATTACCCCTACCAAAAGATAGAGGACGTTTTGAAGTTGCGCAACATCGACAAAAATCTCTTCTTTTCCGACAATGTCGCCTCCATGTCAGAACACAGAAATGGTAAGTGGCAAACAACATTGTTGATACTTTGATTAATGCACTGCCCACATTTTTTTAGCTGAATTTGAGGAAAGCCGTGATTTCTGCAGAACCAGAAAGATGAACGTTTTTCCACGGCTTGCTAGAAACACAAAGGACGAGTGGAGGCTAATTGTGAACCAAAGGAAAAATGGATATGTCCAAGCAATTTCGATAGAACAGTGTATTTTGTAAGTAAGTACCTTTTTTTCAAAATCATTGAACCGGAGACAGTTGTTTTTAGCCCTGAAGGTGAATGCGAAGTAGTGGGAAAGCTACCAGAGGGTTACAGTACTTTCTGCAAGCAGAAATTCGTCTACAGGATGATGTATGCAGTGGACGCCATTGCCAGACGTATTTAAGTTTCAATCGGCTTGTTGTTGCGCATACAAAGTTGATCCTAGGTATCTTGCAAACTTTTATGTTACAGCGGAATCTGAAAAGTAGAAATAACTTTGTACTATGTGTTTTTGTCAGTGCTATCTTTTATTAACCGATGCTCAAAAATGGGTTGTGGACAGACTTTTGTTCGCACTTTTTCAAATATTATTTATAACATACTGTTCCGCCATAGTGTGACATCGACATCAGAAAGCTACTGTGTGTTAAAGTCTTAGACAAGGAAAGAGAAAGGACACCGCGCCGTGTATATAGATTTTGTTAGGTCGCTTTGAACGGCGGCCATTTTATATGTGGCAGACAAAGCGAGTACGTTGCGAGTTAATTTCGTGAATTTGTGAATTAAAAGTAACAGTGATTAAGGGGAAAACATACTATTACGATGGCGAATTGTTCAGCGTTTGGTTGCAAAAGCAGAAGTGAAAAGCAAGAGCCGGGGATTTCGTTTCACAGGCAAGCTACCTTTGAAAGAAGAAGAACTTTATTTTTTCTCAATGTAACTTCTTCAAATTCCTTCTACCTTTTAGTATGATAAAGTGCATTGTTTTGTTTGTAAATAGGACCAATGGAACTATTTTTTAACATCGTTTATATTGAAAATTGATTATGATAGTTTCCAAAAATATGAGCTGGTTTCCATGGGCGTGCATTATCTATTTTATTTTAATATAAATAAATATATTTCAGCACATGACACTAGGTATAGCTTTACTTTTGGGAAATTTAAAAAATAAATACAAATATTTCAAATTACATGTAAGTCAAAATTAACTATATACCTTTTCATTTTTAACATTTTTGTGATATTGGCTAAAAAGGCGCTTCATGCTACGCCACTGGCCTGTCGTGCGATGTGGCAGTCGGTAACACGGCCGCGAGCGCTCTTAGGCGTCTTCTCTCTTTTACTTGTCTAAGGTTAAAGTTATAAAATATACAGAGTATCCCAACGAAAACTTGACCCCCCCAAAAATTCGAAAACCGAACAATATTTGAAAATTCGCCGAGACCCGTCGATTTTTGTTTTTGGGGGGGAGCTTTTTTGACAGTCAAGCCAACCCGATATGTTCATCCCCCTAATCTCTAGCAACCCCAACTTTAAAATTTCAAATGGCATTACACCCCTTGTGGTGCATCATTCTAAAGCCCTTTTTATTGCGAATACAGTGATGTATCGTTTTTAGAATTCTGTTGAGATTTGACAGAATTATTGGCTAAAAACGGAAAGTTGACAATCCACTGTACGTACGCGTAGTAATTTCTACACAAGTGCCCGCCACTATTAAGTTTTTTATCTACTACACACGACCAAATTACATAGTTTTTATTGACGTCTCGATTAGTTTACCAAAAAGTCACAAATGAAAAAGCAGAAGCAAAACAAAAAAAGTTCATACGAATTCAAACCTTATATCTTTTTCAAATATCTAACAAAAAGTCACTGTCACAAAAAGGTCCCCGTTTTTTGCTTGTAACTACGAAATCGTTAGTTTCAGCCTGCTATTGAAAGTTTAAACGTGTTTTTGAAATGGTTTATTCTATCGCGGAAAGGGTAGAAATTGTTGCAATTTGTTATCGAAATCATGATTGCGCTAAAGCTACAGCACGAATTGCAACAATTTCTAACCTTTCCATGATAGAATAAACCATTTCAAAAACACGTTTACACTTTTAATAGCAGGCTGAAACTAACGATTTCGTAGTTACAAGCAAAAAACGGGGACCTTTTTGTGACAGTGACTTTTTGTTACATATTTTAAAAAGATATAAAGTTTGAATTCGTATGAACTTTTTTTGTTTTGCTTCAGCTTTTTCATTTGTGACTTTTTTGTAAAATGATCGACACGTCAATAAAAACTAGGTAATTTGGTCGTGTGTAGTAGATAAAAAACTTAATAGTGGCGGGCATTTGTGTAGAAATTACTACGCGTACGTACAGTGGATTGTCAACTTTCGGTTTTTAGCCAATAATTCTGTCAAATCTCAACAGAATTCTAAAAACGATACATCACTGTATTCGCAATAAAAAGGGCTTTAAAATGATGCGCCACAAGGGGGGTAGTTCCATTTGAAATTTTAAAGTTGGGGTTGCTAGGGATTAGGGGGATGAACATATCGGGTTGGCTTGACTGTCAAAAAAGCTCAAGCTCAAGCTTCAAATATTGTTCGGTTTTCGAATTTTTGGGGGGTCAAGTTTTCGTTGGGATACCCAGTATGTGGACTTTATTGAATATTTACCAAACTAGTTGAGACATTTAAGTCAAATTTGGTACACGTTATAACGGCATGGGTTGGCATAAAACCTGTTAATATCAAACACCTTGAACAACCATTGGCGTAGAAGTGGGTAATTAGTGCAATCTATATTATTTGTATAAAAAAATGAATAATACTTAGTAAAAAAAATGTTCACTTATAATTTCGTGTTTGTCATCTTGGCACGATTATAAACAAGTATACTTTGCGATATTTATCTTTATTTTGAATAATAATTTTCGTTTTTCGTTATAAAATAAATAATAAAAACATTTCCCATATGGTGGGGATTTTTCGGTGGCCATGTTAATCATTGGAGAACAATTTATTAAATTCGTACCAATATTCGAATTTGCCGTGTTTTTTTCACCATACATATATACATACATAAAATTATCGACTTTTTATGAGGGGGTGCAGCCTTTGGCAATAAATTTTATTAGAACATCTAATTGCAAATGTTATGGCTTTTCATACTCCATAATTGCGAAATATGACGTTGGTTGGTGTCTCTATAATATACAGTTGCCGTTACATTTTTTTAAAGGTAACTGGCTTAGCAGGCTTTCGATTTTGTATGGAACAGGTCACTTTTGCTCAATATATGCAGTTTATAAAGCTCTACAATTAAAAAAATGTCCCAGTCAAATCCCACGATTAATAAACTTATTACAGGTTGACCCTTGACCCATAAGTAAATGGGTCACACTTCACACTGTATATTATTTATATTCTCTCCAAGATGCAAAGTTACAGAGGCAGTGGATCAAAACATTGGCCACCACGTGACCTATTCTCTTATTGGTCTGGCCGTCATAAAATGTCAAGTGTTTACGCGGCGAGCAGAATGCAGGGCCGGCTCTTCCCTCAGTCGAGTTTCCTGCATATTTTAGATCGGATCGCGAGCAGTATATTCTGTAAATTTATTTTGCTACTTAATTTAAGGAAATTTATAAAGATCCACGTTAAGGTAAAAACACAATTTTTAGAACTTCTAAAAGAATTAGTTCAGAATTACAGGCCACTGGGAATCTCATATTAGTCAGACCCTGGTAATCGATCGCAATGCGGTCATGTGACTTTGTTTATATCTACTGCCGCTGTAACTTGGATAGACTTTAGATCATAAACAGTTAAACAAAGCCCAATACGTATTTATTGTGTAGACGTAATACAGTGACGTAAAAGTGTGCACAGATCGAATACGTCAAGTTTCAAAAGTATAGTTAAAGTATGTATGACGCCTCCTGAAGGTGACTTGAAGGTTATTTATATCCCTTTGTTGGAAGTTTTTTGTTTCTCTCAAAATCGTTCATAATAAGTTCTTAAATATTTTTGAAAAAATTTTTTACTAGGGTCATTTTCTTCTAAAAAAAGTTTAGGAAACCACCCGTATTGTTTAGGAAACCACCCTGTAGCTCAATTCGTACCATCAGGAGTGATTCTTTGGTTGAACACTCGGGAGACAGTCCCCAAGAAACCCTCAAAAAATCATCCTGTTTTGAATTTTTTTTTTGCAAAACTGACATCTTTATTGGACTATCTTAATTCAAACAGGTTATCTCAGAAAAAAAGAGAACAAGATGCCTTTATAGGCAATATAAATTCATTAACAACCTAACGATTTTCTGGGGTTCGTTCAAATTAAATCGATTGTTGTAATTTTTATTCTTAATTTAAAGTGTATTTTATGTTTTAGCATTTAACTGGCTAATAACTTTGTAAAATGTAATTAAATTAATATGAGGTACTATAATTTTTCAAAACAACGATGCTGGGGATTCTACTACTTTCAGAACCTCGTAACTGAAGTCACAAACGTATAAAACTATAATATTTTATTTTATATGTATTTGAAAGCATTTTGAATATAATAATATTTGTGAACCATATAGCCTATAAATAATACTAAACTATCCAAAAATAACACGACAAATTTTGTACACGATTGCATTATAAATCCGCTTGATTTAGTATGTTTACGTTGGATAAGGCAGCCATCTGCTTCAAAGTTTTCAAGTGGGTGCATTAGCAATAATTCATAGAAACATTATTTTTTCCACCAACTATAAGTTGGTAGGCGAGTTTAGATTTAACTTCTAGTTTTATTTACAAGAAAATGCCGCTAAAGGTTAAGGACCGTCATTTTGTTGCTCCCCTGAGCTTGCTCGTTTCAAACAATGTATAGTCAATAGTCAATATCTCAAGCCGTTTGAAAGATAACGACGAAAACTGTTCAACTTTAAAATAATTAATATTTAAAAACTGCCCCAAATTTAGTTTGCCACACTTAAGTGGAACGCCCTGTATAATGTTAAGCATAATGTTTAAAAAGTACACGTTTCTCTCTACAACTTTTTTATTTAACATTTTGTTATAGGTCAAAACATAAAAAAGTTAAGAGGTAAAAAATAACTATGAACAACCTGTGCCATATTTTAAGTCAATATCTCTACTCATGACGCCTAATTTTCATACATTTTTGTTATTCTATTCTTCAATAATCTGTTAAAAACCACCCGCACTACTTAACATAATTTCCCCCACCTGAATCCGTACCTAAACAAACTCAAAATGTCTTTAATCCGGCCCGCCACTTCTTTTCTCGACGAGCGCGTTTTTATCCTAGGCGGCCGGGAAACAAAAAACAATCGCTGTCATCGCTGTCGTAACGAGTGCAACAAGTCGTCGCGTCACTCCGCCGTTTGTGAAAGCGTTTTCACTGAAATGCCGTTTTAAATCGGAAAAATGAAAGTTCTGAAGTATTCCCGGAGGAAAATATTTCTGTTAATTTGAAGTTTGAAGTGTTTAGCAAGTTTGGGGAGTGTCGGTTTCAACGGGGGCGATGATTTCGCAAAAATATCGCGGAAAATAGCGGTGCGCCGTGTGAGGGCTGCAAAGTAACTGAAGTTTTTGCCGGTTTATCCTTAGAAATTGGTAAGTAAATTGATTGCTAGTGACGTTATAACATAAAATATCGTGTTTTATGTTTCTACAAGTACCTAGCTGTTTATATAAATGGATGAAAACCGTTGAATAATAACTTTATAAGGATACCTATAAATAGATATCTACCTATAGGTATTTGGTGGTAGGTTTCTATTTCTGATGCCTTTTTGCACCTTTTAAAATAATGAAAAGGCGGCAAGCTATACTTTCCTGGAGTTTTTTTTATTGGTTTATGCCATATAGGATACTATAAATTGTTTTAAAATGAAAAAAATATATACCTACAAAAAAGTTTAATTTTGGCTTTTGCTTTGCCAAAAAAGTTACACTATATACCTCATTAGATACATAATACTTAGGAAATCACAAAAATATTTTCTGTTGTCTACAGGATGTTCCAGAAATAAGATGCTGGAAGAAAATCAAGGAGGACGCAGTGGGGACGTTTTGGAGCTGAAGGTGGTTTGGATTCTTCATTTTTCAGTCGCAGAAGTACGCTGGATCATAAATGAAACTTGAGGAGACTGGATGGAGATACATTATGTTTTGGTAGGTATATACAGAGTATGTATGGTTTGATTATATTTTATATGTTGCAATATTTATTTTATTCTATTTTATATTTGATTTATTTGATTTATTTGCAAATTTGCATTTTAAGCTTTGCATAAAAGCCTTAATGCCTATTTTGTGGGGTTTATATGGGGTGTTTAATTTTCATCCATAGGTAAGTCATAGGATGTTATGTAAATATTATGTTTTTGATTTGAAATATTTTTGTGATATTTTTGAGTATAATGTGGCACTTGTGTCTACATTATTTATGGTATTGATGATTATATTTTTATTTACTAACATAGGTAGGTAATGGTTTACCTATAATTTGACTGTATGATATAGGTATGTAGGCATTAATTAATTGTGCATTGTGGTTTTAAGGTGGGTATTCCAAAAAATGTGTTTTCGGAAAAATTACTAATAGGTATTTTTATATTTAAGTTTTATTTAAATTCAAGTTTCGTTGAAGCTTCAGAAAATTTTTCATTAAAGGAAACAGGGCATAATTTTTTTGGAAATAGAACTTAATTTTTTGGAAATAAAACTTAATTTTGATGTTGTCTTTAACATGAAATGAGCTATTTTAGAGCTTTATTTAAAACAATAAATATTATAAATATTAAACAATAAAATTTAAATAAATATTAAACGTTTAAACGCTATAAAAACACTGTAAATATACAGGGTGATTCAGTTTTATTCTGGTGATAGAAAAACAAAAAATAACCACACTTTCTTGTATAAATAATGTTTTTTTAAGGCCTTATAAAAAAACTTACAGGGTGTTAAATTTGGAAAAAATATGTGGACTTTATTGAATATTTACCAAACTTGTTGACATATTTAAGTCATCTTTGGTGCAAGTTATAACGGCATGGGTTAGCATAAAACCTGTATATATCAAACACCTTGACCAACCAGTGGCGGGGAAGTGGGTAATTAGTAAAATTGTTTTTGAAAAAAAAATGAATCACCTTGCATAGCAATAAAATGTATTCAATTTCTTATGTAAATTTTAATTGTGAACAAAAACTATCTCAGCATTTTTCCATATGTGTCATGGTTTCATAGCAAATTTGATTTTTTCGTATTATTTCCGGGTATTTCTGAAGAATTAACTTAAAAATTCGCTCCATAAGTAATACTCAAAGTAGAAAAAACATTTGTTTCTCACTTATACAGTAACTTGTCCCAATAAAGTTACCAATTCAAGGTTTTACTTTTCCAGATACAGAACGTAACACCAATTTTATCTTCTTTAAATGTTTTATACCCTGTATGTTCAAAAGTATAGCCTTAAATAGGTAAGTTTATTGGAAAAGTTACTTTTCTACTTTAAGTATTACTTATGGGGCAAAAAATTTAGATATTTTTTCAGAAATACCCCAAAATAATAATAAAAAAAAATTGCCATGAAACCATGCACATAAAAAAATCAAGAGGACGTTTTTGTTTACAGTTAAAATTTATATATTAAATTGAATACATTTTATTGTTATATACAAGGTTATTCGTTTTTTTACCAAATACGACTTAAATATCTCAACTAGTTTGTTAAATATTCATTAAAGTCCGCACATATTCTTTACAACTTTAACAGCCTGTAACTTTTTTATAAGCCTTAAAAAGATATAGTGTATACCAGAAAATGCAGTTATTTTTGGTTTTCTATCATCTGTTGAAGTGTCCAAGAATAAAACTTAATCACCCTGTATATTATATAAGATGGTTTAAGTTTAAGTTAAATTGAAAAAAGTGACAACGAACATAACCTGTGGAAATATATATTTATATTCGTTGGGAGATAATACTATAATGAATAAATTTTACGCAGGACTGCAAAAGTCTTAAAGATACCGCCATCTCAATTCTTAAAAAGTTTTCGCCCCCCTCTTACTTCGTTTAGTCACAGTATACAAATAATCCAGCTGTTTGTCTTGCTGTCGGCGCCTTTGATCTCGGCGGTAGTGATTTTGGTTTTTTATACAAACGCATTCTCCAATAGAATCTTATTTTAAAGTCACATTTTTCGTTTATTTCACAGGACCGGATTAAATTATTTTCTTACATTAATGGTTTGAGGTTGAATTATTTGCATGTTACTATTCTTATAGGGGACTGGATAATTGGATTGATAAGGCAAAGCGGGTATACTGGCAGAGTGTAGGTAGAAAATCCTGGGAAATACCAATACCGGTGGTATTTCCAATATATTCGAATACGTCTCTGCATTCCATTCGTCCTTCGATAAAAACATTCTACCAATGGCCTGGAGTTAGTTTACTGGGTATTTTTGTACTCGTGGATTAATATAAAACAGGCCGTAATCATAAAAATGCCATTTCCATTTTTGGAGATCATCTGATGAATTATTCTTATGTGTCTTTTCGTTGTGGTTTTTATATTAAGACATTTTCTGATGATGCCTTAAGTTGTTCCTTTTCATATTTCATCTCGCATTCATTCTTACAGGGCGTTAATGCCAAAGGGTTGCGTATTTATTTTATTCTCATAGAATTTTTACATTTTGGCAGATTTTTTAACCGAAAACGCGAAAATATTTTCTCCCGCAAAAGAATATTTGGCCAAGTAAACTTGATATCTTGAAATTTCGTAATAAATTTAATATATTGCTTGAATGCCCCGGAAATATATCTATTTCTCAGAACTATTATTACTATTATCACCAGAGTGAAATCTTTTTTATTTTCACACCAGGCAATATATTATATGATATACCCAAAAATAATTAAATCGAATAATCCTAATCAATCAAAATGTCACGAGATACATCCGAACCGACAGCTGGTACCCTTTATACAGGAATTTATAAAATTTTGGCACAGGCACAGTATGTTGGTTTTATATGTTCCTATTTCGTATTTTTTTATTAGTTTTTGTTTTTTAAGGCTGATTTTCTTTACATTTTGTCGAACTTAACAAACTTATGCCACACTTGGTAACAAAAGATTTGCAGAACATTGTCTGTGGTTTTGCCATCGCATATTCATAGGTCAAAAATATCAAAAATGTTCTACAAACTTCTTTGTGGAATTTAAATAGTCAGTTTTGGTGGTAACTCTGAAAATCAATTTTTTAAATCCCATGAAAAGTTTTTGATTGTGTTAAACCTAGCAACTAACCATTACAAATATATTTTTTTATTTTGTTCGGCAATGAAATGTGTTCAAAATTTTGTTTAACAGATTCTCAGTCTCTCTTAACGAAGTTTATTTGCTTTCGTAATGGAGCGTTGAAAACTCTGCTTTCGTATTTTCGGGATTTTTTTTAGGGAAATGGCTCGTACATGTCCACACAATCGTATTAATTATACGGTATTGATTTGACGCAAATAAATTAATTTATATTATATCAATCGGATAAACCCGAATTGATTGAAACGGCTAATATATGCTAATATTATTATTATTGAGATGACTTTGATTTTGACCAAATACTTGAATAGGTATAGGTACTGTATTGTTTCGATAAAAATTGAAAAACGGAAAATCATTTTATTTTGGATCGCATGTCAATAATATAAAATAATATCATCGAAGGTTTGAAATTTTGGGTATTTGCTAATTTCTTGCTTCAGAACACGATATCCAAGGCAAATCAGTATAAACTGCTTGATCGTGTGCCGTTTTCGACATGCCTATAATGAGAAAAAGTTTAACTATTAATTAGTTCACGAGGTTTGTTACAAACTTTTTGATTAATATTCGCCAAGGAATGCCATGTGTTGTAATATACAGGGTATAACTAAACTGATGGTCAAAAATGAAACCACGTATTCTTGGAGTCAAAATAAGGGCACTTCTTCATATCCTTTTTTCCTCTACGGGCCATAGTTTTTTTTATACAGAGCCTAGAAATTTAGAGAAAAATGCACATATTTCTTAGTATCTCTAGAAGTATACGAGATATTTTCTTCAAACTTGGCGTATCACATGAGCGGATGAGTTGTCAAATTTAAGGTCAATATGAAGCTTGTGAGGCCCCCAGTTGCGGAGATACAGGGTGTTATTAAAATTAATTAGTTCAAAAAAATATGAATACCCTGTATAATCGCATTTTTTAAATTTGTTTTAAATGGTAAATTCAATGGTTAACAACAAGTATCTCTTAGTATTTTTTCATATTCTCAGCCGTTTTTTAATTATTTTCAAAGAACGGCAATGCGGCAATAAAAAAGTCACTAAGAATAAATCTAACAATCTGTGGATGTCAATTAAACTTGGCATTATTTGAATGATTTGGCTGCCAACTTTGCACCTTAGTATCAATATTTTGAAAAATTATATTTTCATTTGAAGAATTGACTGATATGCACTTTTGCTATGGACTTGCGAATGGAAATAATAAACATGCGGAAACGCATAGTTGCGTGTATTGAAAGAGACGGCGGTCTTTTCGGACATTTAATAATTTAATTTTCTAATAGCAATACGTTTCTCTTATTATTGTTTTTGCTTTTGTATTTTGTTAAATAAAGTTTAATTGACATCCACAGATTGCTAGATTTATTCTTAAAGTGACTATTGTTCATTGCAGCGTTGCCGTTCTTTAAAAATAATTAAGAAACGGCTGCAAATATGAAAAGATACTAAGAGACACTTTTTGTTAACCATTCCATTCACCACTTAAAACAAATTAAAAAAATGCGATTATACAGGGTATTCATATTTTTCTGAAGTAATTAATTTTACTAACACCCTGTATCTCCGCAACTGGGAGCCTCAGAAGCTTCATGTCAACCTTAAGTTTGACGGCTCATCTGCTCATGTGACACGCCAAGTTTGAAGAAAATATCTCGTATACTTCTAGAAATACTAAGAAATATTTGTATTTTTCTCCAAACTTCTACGCTATGTATAAAAAAAACTATGGCCCGTAGGAGAAAAAAATATATATTATTTTGACTCCAAGAATACGTGGTTTCATTTTTGACCATCAGTTTAGTTACACCCTGTATATAGACCGTCGGAGAGTGGAGAGTGACAGATTTAGTTGCCCCATTTTCGCATACAAGCCTCGAAGAGGGTTGAAAAGTACATCGATGTTGAGTAGAATGAAGGGAATTTTACGAGTGGCCCCTGGGGATAACATATGGAAACTAGAAATAATAGTTATTTATGTACCAAGGCACTGAAGTTCAACTTTTTATGACTCATGTGGAGTTTAGTTGCTGAGGCCTCTGGCCGAGGCAAATAAACCACATGAGTCATAAAAAGAACTTCAGTGCCGAGGTACATATTATATTTTTCTTGAAATCGGAAAAAAAAATGTTTTATTAGGCAAGAAAATAATAATAAAGGATCACCCGTCCACGAACCGACTACGCGCGGCGTTGCTTGACTTTACCGATCGCTCTACCTAGGACAAGTATAATGATGTACGGCACCTTCTGACAGAAAAACCAAACTGCTGCTTCTTGTGCAGCCTACACAACAAATCTATTGATTTTCAAATTTACTAAAATATGTATACTGAAGGATTGCGCTTCTATAGGTAACAATTTCGCATTGTTTACGAAAAGTTAAATGGGCCTTTATTGGTCGGGTTTTGAATATTTGGTCACTTTTGACGGGCGATGGCTTCGCGTCTCACGTTTGATGTTTACATCTCGCCAAGGCCTACTTATTGAAAAAATCGTACAATAATGGGCTACATTATTGTACGATTTCTGTGTTTTTAATGACGATTTTGGGACACTTTACTGCCGATTTCAAGAAAAATTAATTATATACTCGTAAATTTCCCTTCATTCTACTCAGCATCGATGTACTTTTCAACCCTCTTCTAGGCTTGTATGCGAACATGGAACACCTAAGTCTGTCACTATCTGACGGTCTAATACCTTGAAGTGGCCATTTACACGTCCATTACAAATACAAGCAAGTATTGCATTTTTTATTGTACTTCTTTGAAAACACCTTATTTTAGCAATAATGAAAGATGGGGTTTTTCGGGCTAGCGCACGGAAACAGCGCATGGAAAAACTTTCTGTGCGCTGAATAAAAATACCGAATATATGGCTTTAAAATAGAAATACACAGCAAAGTAAACTGAATTTATGAAACTCTATATGCTCTCTGATATTTAACATATACCTATTTTGTATTTTAATTCGTAAATGTTTCAATATTTAGATACATTTTTGTAATATTTTGGACGTTTTATTCACCTTATCTGACAATAACTAATTTACAACAAAGCACCTTTGAAATAATTTGAGAGTAACCATGGAAACGCATCATACATACCAAACACTATATTGTCTGCATGGTTTATTTTTTGTCAATTAAATTTATTATAATATGCCGATAAAATGTTTTAAGTTTCCGTTTTCAAAGAAGTATATAATAAAAAATATCGTTCATTACACGTCCAGAAATAGATTTTTCCGTGCTTGCTTGACTTCCTGTGTTCGGCTGCGCCTCACACGGGAATTTGTCACGCGCGCACGGAAATATCTTTATTTCCAGACTCGTAATGAAATATACTATATTATATACAGGGTGGTTCACTTTTCTGTGGTAGGACTTTAACATTAGATAGAAAAAGATAATCTAAAATGAAAATTTTATATCAACATATATCGGGGAAAGCTTAGTTTCCGAGATACAGGGCGTTGAAGTGTTGGAAAAAATATGAAGTATTTTTTACACTGTCCGAACCAGTGGAGATATTTAAACCAAATTTGATGTGTAGTACCACCTTTTTGACTACGATATTTAGTGATAATATGGAGGTCCTGAAATAACCAGTGGTGGAGTTATGGGTTTTCACTATCACTAAATTTAAAAAGTAATTAGTACGGACCTGTCTCACATCAACGTAAATTTTTTTTCGTAAAGTTCTTTCAATTCTCTACAAAAAGTGTATCTTGAAATTTTTTTGTATCTGCCACGGTTGTGTAGTAAATAAATTATTTCGTTTCCATCTCAGCCTTTTTTGCCTAAAAATGTGTTTTCTAAGATTATTGATAAATATCGCAAATAACAGAAATTAATTATGGAACACTTATCGGATTCAGCTATTTTATTTTTAATTTTATGGAAACAATTTTAAAAATAAACTGTTGGATATTGTTTTCATTTCCTCGTTCGACGATTCTAGTTCTCAGACCGCGAGTTCTGAATTGCCGGTGCATGTTAACAAACACCGAGGGACGCGGATGGCGCCTATTTGGAAATCGCCTCCGGTATTCTCTGGCTGCTTCCGCAGAGTTCCCATTTGCAACTCCATAGCAGAAATGGATGTCAGCCTGCTCTTCATTTGTAAATTGGAACGGCATTTTAATTATTAACAAAGACAAACTGCGGCGCTGCTACGTTCATCTACTGGATGACAGATTATTGTATTATTAACTGTCAATAAGATTTTCTTTTCCATGGCACACTTATCTTCACCAGTACGGCGATGCAGAAAGGACATTAGTATTTTGCCGATGGATTTTGTAGTCAAAGGAAATAAGGCAATTTTTAAATAACATTTTATGGGCGGAAGAATCATGTTTTACTCGTCGTTTTGAACAATTGTTGAATGTTGTACAAATTTAGAATTATAAAAATTATTAAGAAATAATACTAGATTTGATAAAAATGTTAAAATGATAATAAAGTAATGTACCTCAAACCAAGTGCCAGTTTATTTTTAAAATTGTTTCCATAAAATTAAAAATAAAATAGCTGAATCCGATAAGTGTTCCATAATTAATTTCTGTTATTTGCGATATTTATCAATAATCTTAGAAAACACATTTTTAGGCAAAAAAGGCTTAGATGGAAACAAAATAATTTATTTACTACACAACCGTGGCAGATACAAAAAAATGTCAAGATACTTTTTGTAGAGAATTGAAAGAACTTTACGAAAAAAAAATTTACGTTGATGTGAGACAGGTCCGTACTAATTACTTTTTAAATTTAGTGATAGTGAAAACCCATAACTCCACCACTGGTTATTTCAGGACCTTCATATTATCACTAAATATCGTAGTCAAAAAGGTGGTACTACACATCAAATTTGGTTTAAATATCTCCACTGGTTCGGACAGTGTAAAAAATACTTCATATTTTTTCCAACACTTCAACGCCCTGTATCTCGGAAACTAAGCTTTCCCCGATATATGTTGATATAAAATTTTCATTTTAGATTCTCTTTTTCTATCTAATGTTAAAGTCCTACCACATAAAAGTGAACCACCCTGTATATTATACAGGGTGTTCGAAAAATAGACGGAGATATTTTAGAGGGTGATTCCCTGTTAAGAAATATGAAAAAAAGTTTCTATAAACATGGGTCCGGAAATGCAGAGTTTTCAAGATACAGGATGTTAAATAAAAAAAAATAAAACATGAAATTATTAATGTCTTAAAAATTATTTACTCGATTCTGTTGAAATTTGGCAATGTTATTTGTTGTATTAAGAGGCTAATTTCGCCCTAACTAGATTAAATTTATTAAGTCCAGTGGCGTCCCGGGGGGCACCTTAGCGAATATTATTATCAAAAAAATGTACGCCACTACCTTTTTTGTAACTTTAATATTTTTTGTTTGATTAAGCATCTAAAAATACAACTTCTTTCCCTCTTGTATTGTTTTCCTATCTCACTTCGTTTTCGAGAAAAAAAAATAAAAACCGTTTTATTGCATGTCACTGGACAAAATTGGTTGTAGTGTACTTTATGTTATGATATTGGAAAAGTTGCAATAACACTCTTTCCTAGAAATGCTTTTGATTATTTGTTTTCCAAGGCACTTGTGATTTTTTTTGCAAAAATTGATAAACCAATTTTGTCCAGTGACATGCAATATATTTAACATCCTGTATCTTGAAAACTCTGCATTTCCGGACCCATGTTTATAGAAACTTTTTTTCATATTTCTTAACAGGGAATCACCCTCTAAAATATCTCCGTCTATTTTTTCGAACACCCTGTATATTGGATATTGTAGTGTCAGTTTGTGTAGACCCTGGGAAATTCTTGGTTTCCAAGCGTTTCCCGACCCCCTACCTTGACGTTTTTCAGCGTACATCTCGGAACGGGAAAATAAACAAAGAAACTATGCAAAAGTAAATACTGCCGCATATTTTTCGGCCCGTATAACATAAATACGTTGCCGAATAAAAAAGAAATGAAACCAAATATATTTATTGGCCGCTTGCCCAATCCGAATAGAATCGGCATATTATGATATGAGCCGCAATATTGTTTTTTTTTCCTGGACTAGGATAAACTGGCAAGGAAGCTGATGGTTAAAAATAAACTGGGCTCATAAATATTTGTTTAAATGGCATGGCGCAGAACGATTTCTAACTGATGATTGCCAATGGCTACCCCTTACTTATGAAGAATTAAATAATCTTTTTACGAAAAAATACAATTATTGCTGAATTAACAAGTTAAATCAAAGTCTAGAAAAATACCTGCATTTTTATTATAGGGTGATTCAGTTTTATTCTGCGACAACTCATGATAGAAAACCAAAAAATAACCGCACTTTCTTTTATAAGCTATATCATTTTAAGGCCTTATAAAAAGTTACAGGGTGTTAAAGTTGTAAGAAATATGCGGAATTTATTGAATATTTACCAAACTAGTTGAGATATTTAAGTCATATTTGGTACACGTTATAACGGCATGGGTTAGCATAAAACCTGTTAATATCAAACACCTTGAACAACCAGTGGCGTAGAAGTGGGTAATTAGTATAATACCTAATGGTTTTTAGGAAAAAATGAACCACCTTGAATACCCTTTAAAATTAAAGAAGTTTGCTAACAATCCAACCATTGTTTAGTATTGTTGCAAAAGTTTCTTTACCTAATGTTAAAGTCAAAACATAATTTAGTTGAATGTATTATGAAATTGATACGGCCATTTCAATCGGAAGAGATTACTCTCCTTCACAACATGATGTTCTCTGTTCGCTTGTTGTTTGTAATTTTATGAACATTTAACCATAAGGGAAGCTAGGTAATCATCATTTGCCTGATGGCGCACTTTGCGGAAAATGCTCACAAAAAATTCGACTTACAACAAAATGTAGTCCCCTCTATTTGCCCAAATTCCCATCTTATTTGTCGAAAATGTACCTATCCACATTAGGAATCGTACTTATTATAAATACTTATACTTCTGTGTATATTTTGTTATTTGTTACTGCTTTTATTGTCTGTTAAACGAACGTACCTACTTACTTAGGTTCCCAATTATTGAAACAAAGTTCACAAATAAATGTATCTAATTATAATTGAAAAGAGGATTCAATATTTATTAGAAAAGATAAACTATGCCAAACTGCATAGACCCGTTGAACCGTCTCTCTGCGGCGTTGCCACATGTTTGCACAGGGCTTGTAAGCTTGAGAAGGTTGTGTCTATACCATATTCCTAGCATATGCCTGAAATATGATGATGGTGTATGTAAAAAATGTATGTGGCTTTGATATGAACATTCCAAAAATTAATATATCAAGTGTGTGTCAGGCATGTCGCATCCAACATCCACCTGGATTCGATTCCGTTCTTCCCACATCGCTAAATAAACCGGGTAATTGGAAATTCAGGCCAGGGGACTTGCGTTAGATCCCTGCAAAACCTCTCATAACGGATTTATCTGGATTCCTCTTCGCCTTTTTTTTTTCAGGGTTACGCAAACAGAATTTATTTGTTAAGTAACTGCCCACGTTGGAACTGATCTTTCAATCTTTCCTCTCGTTAATCCGTAATTTATTCCCCCCAGATCGTCTGTTTTGTTTGGTTTGGAGCACTTCATTCTTTTAGCGGTTGGGTTTCCTGGAGGTTTGTAGTCGTAATTTAATAATTTAGTAACTGGAGGTTTCCGATCGAAAACGCAGTGTTGGGTAAGTGGGTAATAGCCTCAGAGAAATAACCAAGGATAGATGGAGCAACAGCATCAAAATACACACGTTTGTAGTCAACCAACATCTTATGTAAATTTACCGAAATAAACATTAGATCCGTGTGTACAACGTTTACCTGTGATGGGTTATCTCCTGAGAAATATCAATTTGGCCACAAACCACACACTTTCTGCGTCCCATTGTTTACAAAATCAGTCACTATATTCTAAACACTAATAAATAGCCTATAAATTAACAGAGAAACAATTGAAAACACGAAAAATGCATACGTAAACAATCGAAAAACTTGACTTGCTGGGCATACAACGCGTCGCCCGCGGCAGCAACGGCGGCGTTGCCATGTTTGACGGTGTCTGTGATGATTTTATTAAAGTGATAATTAGCTACTATGATTACAGCGCAATTTAGTTTTAGTTTAAAATTGTTACATAGAAAAAATTTATAACTACATTTGTTATTTTAGCATTATGGGAGCTGTGCCTTCATTTAATCCCATTATTAAACCCTCCTATTTTGAAATGAAATGCTGTAAACGATAAAGCACGTGGCATCACTCAAAAATATGTTGGCTCTGTTTACTTTCTGTTCTTACTCCCTCTCTCCATCAACAACAGTCTACCAGTCTGTACGCTAATTAAGATTCAAAGTACAAAAAAATGTGTTTCCAAGTTTGAAACTTTTTGAAAATTGATATTTGCTATAAATAATAAATATTTTTTAAATATATTAAGAAATAACTTCACACACGTGCTTCAAGTGTTCAATTTTTCCGCAAAAATTTGTCTACTAATCAAATAACCACACTGTATATGGAACTTCTGTCTGCATAGCGCTTTTAGTAAAGAATCCCAGGAAGGAGTCAAAGCTTTATGTGTATTATAAAATACGTCAGACGAAATCGCTCTGACTAGTAGTAGCCAAGTTTTGACACAATATTGTGATATCTGGCATGGTGATATGTGTCAGTATATGGTATTTAGATACTATTTCGAGTTATTATGCTTAGCTGTGCGGCTCGTGGCACTTCCCCGACCGCCAAAACTAAAATGTTTGAGGATAATAATCCATCGGTAAGTAATTTTGTAATTTAAATTAACTTTTGAGGCCATGCACCAAAGTGGCATGGGCGTTTGTGTAGGTACCTACTTCTTCATAATTGTAAATTTAAAATTGGAATTGCTGTATTATCAAGGATTTCTAAACTTAAAGACATAAACGTGCCTTATAAGTTTTAACCTGTATGGTAGGTACTGATTTCACGAAAAATGAGGATTGCATTACCAACACTGCGGGCAGTCTATTGGCAAGCAGATAACACTGTCTAGTCGTAATATTCGCACAACGATATACTACACGAGATTTAAGTCGGTTGTATGTTTGGGTTGAAACTGGAAATCTTAAACGATTATCGGGAATATAAAATACGGGGCAGTTTCCTCTGAATCCGAGACGCCGCTACCTGCCCATAACTGATTTGTACTTGAGATGATGAATAGATCTATTGTAAATATTCGAAAGGAAGACCATCTGGCCGGGCTAAAAATGGAAGCCCCTTTATTATAGGGAGATCGATGCTGAGGCGTTGAGCACGAGCGCAGAATAGAACTTTCTTGTGAGGGCGTAGACGTCATAAAAAAGTAGGAAATAAAATCCAAACTAACTGAAAAAGTCAAATAAACCAGGGGAAGCTATGTATATTTTCTATTTTTGATTAATATAAAAAGGTCGTACAACAATAATTTCACTTTTCGTACACATTGCGAAATTGTTACCTATAGCAGCGCAAACTTTCAGTATAAATATTTTAGTAGGTTCGGATATCGATCAATTTTTCATGGAGGCTGCACAACAGGCAGCAGTTTGGAGTTTCTGTTGGGAAGCGCCGCGCCTCGTCATACTTGACCTAGGCAGGGCGATCGTCAGAGTCAAGCAACGCCGCGCGCAGTCGGTTCATGGACGGGTGATCCCTTGTGGTTATTTTTTTTCCGATTAAAAAAAATAGATATGTACCTCGGCACTGATGTTATTCTTATGACTCACGTGGTTTATTTGCCTCGGTCAGAGGCCTCGGCAACTAAATTCCACATGAGTCATAAAAAGTTGAATTGCAGTGCCTTGGTATACAGGGTGTAAATGTATAAGTGCGAAAAAATTCAAGTGGTGGATCTTCGAGTGATTCTAAGACGAAAAGTTTATATAAACATAGGTCCGGTAATGCTTCCTTTTCAAGATACAGGGTGTCAAACTCTTCTTAAAAAATCGCTTTTTCGTAAATATCTTAATAATTCTTTAGCCGATTTTGTTGAAATTTGGCAGTATTATTTATGGTAGAAAGAGGCTAATTTAGCCCCTACTAGATTAAAATTATTAAGTACCGTAGCGTCCCGAGGGCACCTTAACCAATAATTTTGTAAAAAATGTGCGCCACTAACTTTTTTAAAACTTTTTTGTCTCTTGAATTATTCTCGTATCTCGCTTCGTTTTTGAGAAAAAAAATTAAAATCACTTTATTGCATGTCTCCGGGACAACGTAATAAAAAATTAAAACTACCAATTAACAAAAACTAGGGTATACCCGATATTTTTTCAATATTAATAGTTTATATTCTAGTCATTCTAGTCTTAAAAATTGCTATAAACGGTAATGCTAGCTATAAAATTTTTATGTTTTATTACAATGATTATTAAAAAATGTTTGACACCCTGTATTTTGAAAACGAAGCATTAGCGGACATATGTTTATATAGACTTTTGGCCTTAGACTCACTCAAAGATTCACCCCTTAACTTATTCATTTACACCCTGTATAAATAACTATTAATTGATTTATCATTACATTTGCTTGATCAATTCTGTGTGCCTACATAGCTTGAGAGGTAGAGACAGACCGCTAAGAATGATGCTCTGTTCTAGACGTGTTAGACGTTCCATTATTTGGATTTAATTTATTTTGTTTATCGGGGCACGGTCAGGAACGAACCCCATTTCATCTTAGGCATCTTGATGTGTCTTAGATTGATTGGCGATTCCTCCCCTGTTGTGTGTAAAGTGTGTATTCGATTTCCAGGTTCTGGAAATCTTATTTACTATTTACGTACGCCCACCTAAGAACTATGTTGGGTAAAAATTTCACAGTAGTGGTAATTTTAAAAGACCATGCCGTACTTTTTATTACATTTTATCGGGAAGAGGAAACAATAAATAAATTACATTAGTGACATTACATAGGTGTTAATCTATCGTTGAAAATCTTTCTATTCGGATATAGCTGCACTGTCGTGGAATACCGTTGCATTTCATAGTCCCATGGTAATCCACAGCGTTCCATGCCTAAGAAAGTGGAGGGGGGCGCTCCAACCGACTTCTTACCTACTCGTTGGTAGCTAAATCATAAAGACCTTCCATTGATTGTTGTGACGGACACGATGGCGTTTTTACGCCACATGTCACATACAAGTTCCAACGATAAAGACTAGGCCATGGCGCTAACGCATAATCGCGTATTAGTCACGTGACCAACTTAGTCCTATATAATAAAAGGTATTTTCGGAGATAAGTAGAAAAAACAAATTTCGTAACAATTTGTCGAGTTTTCTTTCATCTATTGCATTATTGGTTTTGTGCATCCAGGCTTTCTCTAATTGTTTTTTCAAAATTTTCAACCTGCCTCAGCTGTTTTGGGCTGAGAGTTAAACGGCACTGCACTCAAATATTTTGGCACATTCTCAAAAATTGTTGGGACAGCACCTTCCTTTAGCTTAGGTGATATTCTTTATAGGTATTTTCCTCCCACAACACATTTGTCCACTTTAATTGTTCCACTTTCTTGAAACTGTGTTAGCCACACATACTTAAGGGTTCTTTTAGAAGTTGGTATTTGACGAATCCATTTTTGGCGCAAATTTTCATCCCGAGGCAAAGCAAATGTTGTTATGGTGACATTTTCTTCCTAGCTTTTGTAATATGTATAAATATAATATAAACAGACTCAATATTTGGTATTAAATAAAAGTGAAAACTCACCTCAGTATACTGTAAATATTGACGAGATACTAGTTGATCGGCAGCGTGAAAGGCCGAATAGGAAGCGTATCAATGAGTGGGTCGAAAATCCTCGAGTCGTTACAACACTGATTTATTTCGCACAAGGTGAATGGTGAATACAAAATACACAAACCCGAACGTGGTCAACGGGAACGGCTTCCAGCCACCCGGACCGTCTGAACTCGCGGATCTCCCGTAAGCAGTTCACCCGTCTGTGTCTCAGGCTCCACTGTCCATCCCGGGGGGAGAATTCCCCTTACAGTGCTCACGCGTCGGCGCGAGCGGCACCAATACTCCTGGACGGCACGGCTCCCACCCAGAGGCCCTAATAACACCTGGGCGGTTCCCCTCTGCCAGGACACACGCGCACTGGACACAAACTTCTCAAAACCGAAGCTGCCGCTTTCAGTTATGCGACAAATGACATGTAACGTCGGGCTAAGATGGTTGTTCGTTCGCGGGTAGATGGCTCCACGGTCGTTCTTGCAAAAGAGAAGGTGCGACGTTGCCGGCTAAAAATAATAATTCGGATCCAAACGACCTTTTCACGCGATTTTCGCGCGCGCGCAAGCGTCCGCCGCGGTCCCGGCTAACGGCCGCGCGTCGCGTCGGCCGGCCGCCCGCGGCAGTTTGGCGCGAACTTCGACCAAATCGGGGGAGGCCGCGACCCGCGGGCCGGGCACAGAGGAAACACGCGCGACCACCTGTTCGAGGGTGTCGCGATTTTCTGGCGTTCGGGCGACTCGGATGTTTCGTGGACATTCAGCGCGAGGTGTGAGTGATGGAGGTGGTCGGAGGATGTTAGGAGATCGATGTGAGTCCCATACGAACCTTTTCGAAGGTGGGAAATAAGTTTCTGAACGCAATGATTCATATTTTCTAAAATTTATTTGTGGCGCAAACAGATCCGTTCAATTTTTAATTGGGTTTTTCGCCACCAAACTGATCGAAAGACAACTTTTTCAAGTTGCCTGGAAAATTCACAAATTCCTAACAGTGAATGAACGCAACTTTAAACGTGTAACTCAAAAAATAACTTCAACAAATTTGTTTTCTGAGCTTTCGGAGAATGAATCTTCCTCCTTTCTCAAAGATCATGCCACGTCAATGTGAAGTGACAGATTATTAAATTTCAGGTTAAAATGTCATGACAACAGAAACAATATCCTAGCCACCTGCCTGATATTGTACCCTGTGTTCTATCTCATTATCTATATTAACTTCTCTTTGAATAAGTGGTAATATATAATATTTTACTGAATTCCACTGAACATTCAGCAACACAGTTGTCCGTATTTCCTTGAATAAATGCAGATTCTTTAATTTTTCGTCTATTTCTGGTCAGATTTTAGTAGAAAGGACGAATTTGAATATAGATGCAATATTAGAACTAACAACACTATGCGTTAAAACCACTTATTTTCAACTAGGAAATGAATTTTACCAGCAGGAATTTGGAATGGCTATGGGGTCTCCTTTATCACCATTCATAAGCAATTTATTCATGGGAGATTTTGAAGAAAATGAATTGACTAGATATGTTCACCAACCTAATGTTTGGTGGAGATATGTAGATGACATATTTATTATATGGGAACATGGAGTAGATGATTTAAACTCATTATTAAATTTTCTAAACTCACAAGAACCTTCTATTAAGTTTACCTTAGAAATTGAAAATAATAATCAATTACCTTTCTTAGATGTTTCTATACTGAAATCAGATAGTATAGAAACTAGTGTCTATAAAAAACCAACACATACTAATAGATATCTCCATTTCAACTCCAATCATCATACTAGTGTTAAAAAAGGAGTAATTAAAAGTTTGTATGACAGGGCTAGAACGATTTGTTCTAATAACATAAAATTTGAGGAGGAAATTAAACATATGAAATATGTTCTTGAGAAGAATACTTAGTTATCCTATTGAATTTGTTGAGCAAGTTTTTCAGGATTGCCAACAAAATAACAATGCTAATAGAATTAGAGAAACAAATCTGGTGGACCGACCAGTAAATTTAATAATTCCTTATATTTCTGGACTATCAGATAAGCTAAAACGCATAGGCAATCGTTTTAATGTCAGAACAGTATTTAAAACCAAAAATACATTAAGATCGATGCTAGTTAAAACAAAACCATTTAATGAGGTACAAAATTCAAAAAATTGCATTTTTAAAATTCCTTGTGAATGTGGAAAATTCTATGTTGGGGAGACTTGTAGGCCATTTAACGTTCGTTTAAAAGAACATAAAAATTATATCAGGCAAAATCAAATTTTTAAGTAAAAAATATGTGAACATTCTTTTAATAACAATCATAGGATATTGTGAGATAGGTCCAAACCAATTCTCAAAGAAGAAGTAGGAAATAGACGAAAAATTAAAGAATCTGCATTTATTCTAGGAAATACGGACAACTTACTGTGTTGCTGAATGTTCAGTGGAATTCAGTAAAATATTATTACCACTTATTCAAAGAGAAGTTAGTATAGACAATTAGATAGAACACAGGGTACCATATCAGGCAGGTGGCTAGGCTATTGTTTCTGTTGTCATGACATTTTAACCTGAAATTTATTAATCTGTCACTTCACTTTGACGTGGCATGATCTTTGAGAAAGGAGGAAGATTTATTCTCCGAAAGCTCAGAAAACAAATTTGTTGAAGTTATTTTTGGAGTTACACGTTTAAAGTTTCGTTCATTCACTGTTAAGAATTTATGAATTTTCCAGGCAACTTGAAAAAGTTGGTGGCGAAAAACCCAATTAAAAATTAAATGGAGCAATGATTCATCCTGAAAAACTTCATTTTAGGTATTTGTAACAAAAATAACTGTTTTTAACATCATTTTTATTGAAATTTTCGTAATTGATTATGATCAGGGACTCTTCAAAATAAGGGGACCCAGCATGTTACAGACTATCACATAGGAAAAGTGAAGCCTTGAGGGAAAGTTTGTTTTCTGTAAACTCCAAGGAGACCACAAGGGGGCTTGTACAAGGTTATGATATATGTCAGTGTCCAACTGCCATCAGGTTTTATGTGACATGCACATAGATTCTAAAGGAGGCAAAATATTTCCCATCATAATTCACAATTTGTAACTTCCAGATACTCAGATGTGTCAATTAAAGGTAATGCGGCCGCCTGTAGTAGTCCCAATAATTGCAACCAGATTTTTCCTGTATCAACTTTAGTAATCCTACAATTCCCATTACGTGGGCATTACATATAAGTAGGTAGTTCAAAACAAAAATCGTATTTCGAAAATTTTAAATTATTAAGCAGGTAGCTTCAGTCAGGTATTTTTTTAAAGAGTTTTTATCTACGACTACAAGTTTATTTTAAGTTTGTGAGGTACCTTGGGAGAGAAATAAAATTACAAAAATTTTATAATGAACACCGAGAAGAACTACATCATTAGAACTACTAGACCTAATCTTATTAGTCCATCCCGAAATCTGTGAAAGTTCTTTGGGTAGATACATTCAACAAGGGAAGAAAGTTCAAATATACCTACATATTACAAATGGATTGAGTAACCTGGTAACAAGGTGCAATAGCGACAAATTCTTAAATAAGCAAAATCGGTACTACTCACTTACCATACTTATTATTTAAATTCGTGGAAATAATTGCTGGAAATCAATTTAAACTATAAAATAAATTTGTTTCAATTGACAGTTGCCATATTCTTCACTTGTAGACAGAACATTGTCAAGTCTAATTTTTAGAAATCATGGAAATCATTATTACATTTTACCAACAATCAAAGTACCTGTTATATTCATAGATTCTCCAATAAAATGGCATACTTGGCATCACTAATACCATTAGAATGAGGAAAGAATAGTCCTCACTTTGGAAAGTATTATGCTGGGTCCCCTTACTTTAATTCCCTGATTATGATAGTTTCATAAAATATGGGCTGGTTTCCAATGGTGGTGCATTATTTATTTTATTTTGATTTATTCGAAATCGCCACAAATAAATATATTTCAGCACTTGACACTAGCTTTACATTTGGGTAATTAACTGCAAATAAATACCAATATTTCAGAAAACAAAGTCTTTTTTAGTTAAGTTTCGTTTTTTAGTGTTAGGCATTTATGAATTTTTCTGGCAACTTGGAAAAGTTATCTGTTGATCTGTTTGGTTTCTATGGCGAAAATCCGACAAAAAATACTTTCATCTTTCCATTTTCCATTCCATTCTACTGTTAGTTCTATCATATTTCCATTTCCGCCCATCGCTCTGTAAGGAAATATTTCGTTTAATTTTCCGGCGCGCGTCGAAAATGCCTTAAATTTTTTTAAGTAAATTCAGTACGCCGTAAAGAAATGTATAGGCATTCGAGCCCGTATAATTTGTAAAGAACGCGAGTAAAAAGCAAAACAGGAAATTTATTTAGAATAACAATAACTCATCAGGAGCTCCGAGTTCCCGTAATGTACAGGGTGTCCCAGTTGTAAACCACAATTTTGAAATAAACGATAGAAAATTTTATTTTGAGCAAAAAAGTTCATGTGAACATGGGTCCAGAAATGCTTTATAAAAAATATGCAGGGTGTTAAAGTTTATTTTTTAAACCATTTTTTAATAATATCTCAAAATGATAATAATATCTCAAAATGATAATCTAAAAACGCTCTATAATTGTACACTAGAAATGACATATTTCCTAATTTGGTAACACAAGGTTGGCAGCATTGTTCTGGGCGCCTCCAGGGGCGTATTTAGGAGGTCTGGCAGAAATGTAAGAACTTTGTATAGATCCCTAAATTTAACCTTGATATTCTGTAGCTCTAAGCTAACATCAAACACAGAAACTATAACTATATAGCCTTTTTCTGTGCTTCAAAGACAGAGTTTAATTATAATTTCTAGCCCCCTTTTTAAAAATAAGTTCTACGCCCA
Source organism: Pseudeuparius sepicola (assembly GCA_963920635.1). Classification (NCBI taxonomy): domain Eukaryota; kingdom Metazoa; phylum Arthropoda; class Insecta; order Coleoptera; family Anthribidae; genus Pseudeuparius; species Pseudeuparius sepicola. The sequence continues at coordinate 22,461,789 of OY987308.1, forward strand.
TGGTTTCTTTGTAAATTTGACAGCATTTTTGAGTTGCCCCTTTATTTTTACATAAAAATTGTCTATTGCCGATTCTCCCTAAAACTACTTGATTTTGAGCAAACAAAGCAAAGGTTTGAAAGGAATAGGATTTTTTAAAATTATTTTAGAATTTCGTTTGGAATATTAAGAAAATCTTTTTTGAATTAATTTATTAATATGTTCTTGCCCTTCAAACCTGGGCAATCAATAAAAAAAAAGTATCTATACACGTAGGCCCCAAAATGTGTCGCGTTCTAAATACAGAGTTGAATAAATTTCCGAAATTATCACTTTTTCTGGGCAGCAACTTGGATTTGTTCTGTTTGCTCAAAGTTTTAGGGTAAATTGAGAAGAGACATTTTTTTATGTAGAAATGAATCAGCTGTCGGCTTTACAAAAGGTGGCGATTCTACCTTTCCGTACGCGACTGGTTATGACAATAAAACGGTGGTAACTCCAGTTTATTGCATTTTATACCCGCATACGGTGTACAATGTTTTAAGTTAATTTCATCTGTCGTTTTTGAGATAATATTAATAATAAACCGTTTAACAAAATAAACTTAACACCCTGTATATTTTTTTATTGAGCATTTTTGGCCCCATCTTCATATGAACTTTTTTGGCCGAAATAAAATTTTCTATCGTTTATTTCAAAATTGTGGTTTACAACAGGGACACCCTTATAATGCACAAATCGGGCTTCAAAATGAGAAATGGGGAACTTGCACAAAAAATAAATTTGAAAAATATTACTTTCAAACGTTATTTATTGCCATTAAATGAACCACAGTTCACAAAAAAACAATTTTTAATTTTCATTTAATAAATATAAGCGATTAAAAACTGCATAATTCAAATCATTCTTGTAACGCGCCCTCCTTGGTTGTGACGTCAAGTAGCTCGTTGATGGTGGCGCCTCTGCTGGGCGGCGGCACCATGTATAAACTAATATGGGCGGCACATGTATCAAAACTACAGTACCACGCAAGCTTTATTTAGAAAGATCAACGAGAACGTCCCATCCTTGTCTATCCGTCTCATTATTATAGTCTATCTCGGTCTTGATATTGTCGATAATGTTTGAAAAGAGTGTGCTGTATTAAATAGTTATTTACATTGAGAGATGCGTAAGCGCACTTTTTTGGCCGAGGGGGTTGTTTAACGCCCGTGTTGCCTCGGGTCTTAAAACTCTCTCCGAGGCCACAAAGAGCTTACGCATCGAGCAATGTATTACATTTTTCCTGCTACCGACAATTTTATATTAGGTAGGTAAGTACTTTGAATTTAAATACACTATGGAGTAGATTGTGAGTAATAATCTTTATAATCCATTGTACAATTATTACTAAAAATGATAATCAGTGATAAATATAAGAAGTAGAATGCAGTGATAATTAAAAATAACTTCTTCTTGAACCCGCGGGACCTACGAATTACTAGTCCCTTGGCCTCACCATTCAGTTAAAGAAGTGCTTGTTAAAGTTAAACTTTTAGGCGGTTCTTATTTTTGACCTACATCAGATCTCTGTAGAAATGGGTCGCCGAACTGTTTATTTTAACGTTAAATTTCCATTCTTCCTCTCCTAATTCTGTGTATCTGTCACTCCTGTCACTGCCTTCCGATCGATCGAGCGACCATTCCCGCGCTTTTCGTGTCGCTTCAAATGAATAGCTTGCGGTCACAACTTTAATTATTTATTGAAAATTAAATATTGCGATTTGAGGGCTGATATTTGGTATGTGCTCTTTCTATGAGATAGGCAAATATGTAGACTGGGGTAAGTGTCAAGCCAAAATTAAGAGTGTATCATTCAGTAGGGAAAAAATATTTACAGTTTAGTTAGAACATTTGTTTTTGCTGGACGGACTTCTTAGGGATTTATATGCCTTATGCTGTAACATGAAAGAACCAGCTAACATTGAGTTCAAGTTATGATAAAAAAAATATTTTGGTGTCCGACATTTTACACTTACCCCAACAAGGGGCAAGTGTAAAATGGGTCAAGAAACACTACAGAGTGTGTTTCTATTTTCAAGTGTAAAACATTTCCATAATCAACACAAACACATAACACTTCGAATTAAACAAATATCTTTATTAGAAAATAAGTTACAAACTTTTCTGTCGTATAACAGAGCTTATCCATTTCGTCTCAAAAATAAAATAACTCATTTCTGTCCTAAAAGGCAATTATTTATATTTAAGTATGTTAAAAATAAATTAAAAAAATTAACTAAGTAAATAAAAATTATAATATTCAAAAATAATGTCTCTTAGGTACCTACCTATATAAAAGAACTTCGTGAATTAGCAGTGTAGAGAAATTGGTTCTATAGCATGTTGTTCTATAGTACGTTTACACTTGCCCCTTGCCTTATATTTGAAGGGGTAAGTGTAAAACTACCTAGAATGCTTCTAAATTCTAATTTAAATGGATAATTTGTTAGTGAGCCTCTAAAACATTGTTTGTTAGATAATATGAATACAAGAAACCAAAAAGAACTTACCTTTTTTTATTTTAAAATTAAGGATTTTTGAAATGCGTTATCCTTAAAATCGAAGTGACAGCTAGAGGTTAGTATTTACAAGAAAATGCTAGGCAACCAAAAATACATATTGATGTTTTGCGTGTTGCTAGGCTTTCAGGGCGTATAAATGGGTAACTCATCTGTTTCCTATTAATATTTTTCTTCTTTTGGCACACCTGTTTTACACTTACCCCATTTATACACTTGCCCCAGTCTACCCTATTAAAGAAATAAAAAAATGTTCAAGTTCCCCATTGCCACGTAAAAAATCGTATATTTAGAGCCTTTGATGTGGATTCGCCAGAGGAGCGATATAAATTTGAACGCATCGCCGCCACAGTAAATCACCATTGTCGCTCTCAAAATATTTGGTTGCAAATCAGAGAAATACCTTCGCAGGCGGATAATAAATTTCGTCCGATTTTTCAGCTCGCGAGTTACAGTTTGAAAGGCTTACATGTGGTTTTTTAAGAGCCACTTCGCGAAAAACACGTTCAAGATGCCAAATGTTGACGGATTTATACTGGACCTACATAATTTCGAATAACAAGCATGAATTAGAGATGTTTCCACGCGCGCGTCAAAATATCTAAACCTCCATGACTGATAGGGAGTCAGTAAACGGCCGATGGTCCGTTCTCAAAAATAGTTCCGTTTTTATCTCATAAACATTTCCTTTGAATCAAGAATCCCAGGAAGGAGTCAAAGCTCTATGTGTAATATAAAATACGTGAGACGGAAATCGCCCTGAGTAGTAACAAAGTTTTGACACAATATTTTGATATCTGACACGGTGATAGGTGGCAGTATGTGGCATTTAGACACTTTTTCGAGTTATTATGCTTAGCTCTTAGCTGTGCGGCTTGTGGCACTTCCCTGACCGCCAAAACTCTAATAATCCACTGGTAAGTATTTTTGTAATTTACCTTAACTTTTGTGGCCATGCACCAAAGTGGCGTAGCCGTTTGTGCATAGGTACCTACTTCTACTTCTTCATAATTGGAAATTTAAAATTAGAATTGCTGTATGATCAAGATTTCCTAAACTTAAATACATAAACGTGAGTTATAATTTTTTGCCTGCATTGTAGGTACCGATTTCACGAAAAATGAGATTCCTGCCTCGATTAGTTTGTCGAAACAACTCAAAGGTGCACGCCACTGTAAAAACGGAAACGGCATCGAGCGTTAAGTCCAAACTTGTTCCTTCCTGGGTATTTCAGTCGGATAGAAAAATGTGATGAACTGTCGTGTCCATAATACCTACAGGGTGTCTACTTTTAAGTGTATACATATCGATAAAAAATGTATTTTGTGAGATATTTTCAAAAACCTTTTTTTTTTGTTCGAAAGGTCTTCAAAAAAACGCTTCTTTTGACGTTTTTACTTTTGTCAAAATGCAAATCCAGGGACGGCTACGATTTTTTTTACCCCGATTTTCACAAAAACCATTTAGCGATTTTTTTATTTAAAATCTGACAAAACAGCATTAATCAGGACACCCCAAAACCCCCATATACTAAATTTGAACAACAAATGTAGAGGGTGTTCGGTTCTACACCGTGTTAAAGTTGAGCAAAATAGGGACTTGAAAGGCATCTGGCGAGTCAAGCGTGCCATGGAATTATTTCAAAACAGTGGAAAAATTAACAGGACCACCCAAAGTGTTGATGAACGAAATTGCAAGAAGAAATATACAGGATGTTTTTCTCTACAGCGTCTCAAATTTCCGATTTTTTTCGAATTTTATGCTGGTCAAGTTTGCCTTGGATTATTGAAACAATGTTACTAAATGTAAAATAAATTAAATTAAAAAATATATAAAGAGTCATTCAGTCATTTCCCTTGTGTTTACGAACAATATTCTAGTTTTTGTTAGGTAATAATTTTAAAAAATCTGTCCAGACAGTTTAAATTCTTAATAAAAAATATTCGCAAAAATCAGATCTGCCATGGAAATTAAAAAACAAGTCAATACAATAAATTTGACAGTTCTGTTAATCTTAATTTTTGGCCAACTTGACCAGCATAAAATTCGAAAAAAATCGGAAATTTGAGACGCTGTAGAGAAAAACATCCTGTATATTTCTTCTTGCAATTTCTTCCATCAACACTTTGGGTGGTCCTGTTTTGAAATAATTCCATGGCACGCTTGACTCGCCAGGTGCCTTTGAAGTCCCTATTTTGCTCAACTTTAACACGGTGTAGAACCGAACACCCTCTACATTTTTTGTTCAAATTTAGTAGATGGGGGTTTTGGGGTATCCTGATTAACGCTGTTGTGTCAGATTTTAAATAAAAAAATCGCTAAATGGTTTTTGTGAAAATCGGGGTAAAAAAAATCGTAGCCGTCCCTGGATTTGCATTTTGACAAAAGTAAAAACGCCAAAAGAAGCGTTTTTTGAAGACCTTTCGAACAAAAAAAGGTTTTTGAAAATGTCTCACAAAATACATTTTTTATCGATTTGTATACACTTAAAAGTAGACACCCTGTATGTTATGTCGCCAGACCCTTAGCGTTCTGGTGCCATAACATATGAACCTGACTGTACCTTCCTTCGGCACTGAAACTGAAGTCATTTTTTTAATTATTATTACGAATGTGGAATTTAGAAAATGAAGTACGTACGTGAAAAAACAAACTTCACTGCCGAGAAATATAACCTACACGAAATTACTCGGGCATCTGTAATAGTGAAAAATTTTGCCTAGGGAAAAATTTAAAATTGGTAATTTTGCAATACACCTTTGCTGCCGGCACATAACCCATTATTACTTTTGAAAAGCCGTTGCTCGCGAAAAATTATTGAAAGTTTTTCTCATTTCCACACATTATTAAAAAAGTTTTCTTTGTAAGTTGAACCGCACAGCGTATGTAGGGTATGTAAGTTTCAAAATCAAACATAAGCTTTTTTTTATTCGGGCTTCCTATAACTTTACTAGTACCTATGGAGTTGACGCAACATAATATCCAATTAGGAAAATATTTTTTAATTGGAGTGAAAAATTCAAACTTTTGCTAATTCCTGTTAATTAAAGGTCAAACTTGGGGGGGGGCATTGTTTTTTGGTGAAACCGTGAATTTACAGGTCCGAAATTAAAAAGTTTTAAGGGGCCCACCCTCGATGATCATTGCTATAGACTCCAATAATTTCAATTCGATGGTGCTTTTGGAGATATAGGTACAGAGTGAGTTTTTTTGATTATCAGTATGGGGATCTCGGAAACTAAAAAATAACCTTCCTTCTATCCTTATTTCTATCTCCGCTAATTTTCGAGATCCCCATATTAATCATCAAAAAAACTCGCTCTGTATGTCTCTCAAATATTCTCAATCACATTTTTAATATTACCTACCAAAATTGATTTTGTTACCGCAAAAATATGTTTTATGTGGGTATTATAGAAGGAAATCTCGTGACTGAATGTATTAAGTGGGTTAAGTGTTGAAATTTTCAGATATCTATTACAAAATTCAACATTTAAATTTTATGTCCTGTTAAAAAAACACATCTGAAGATTTTTCATAAAAAAATTGCCATGGATAATATAGGTAGTTTTGAAACAAATCTAACGTTAACTGTCCTGAAGCAGGAATAAATAATTCCGAAAGCTTGGCAATTAACAAATAGTTTTCTTTAAAGACCAACACTAAAAGTTCCATCTTTTATCATTTTTATGTATTATACCAATAACTTTCTGAATTTTCTTCTTGTAACTCATGTGGCTTGTTTGGTTTGTTACATCGAAAAACTTGTGAAATATACTTAGAAGTGTGCGATTCTATATCTGTGGATGTTAACTCTATCATCCTCCCTCACATTGAACAATACTTTTCGCGTAACTACATTTCGATTATATATCACAACAAATTTATGGCCTTACTTATAACTGCGTCCAATAAATTCCAAGTAACCTTATCTTTTATTGCGACCTAATAATAACCTATCCATCTGTCACATTACTCGTACAAGTGAACCGATATAACATTTAAAATATCTTGAGCAAATTACGGATGATGGTATATATAAAGGATTGTTCTATGAATTTAAATGGTTGAGATTTTATACAAAATGCGAAATAGGCGTTAAGGTAACATATGAAAATTGTTCTTATTGTTGTGATAGCCGCTCAAATCACTCGTGCGCCTCGGATAACTCTGTTGCAGAGTTGCAGTCCTAACACCACACGTGCGATAATGATTCTGAACCTTTTTTTAAATAACTCGCTCGGTCCCAGACGCGACGGGGCCATCGTACAGGCGCAAAAAAGTCAGAGGCGCTTGTTGTTGAAAGAAGAAGCGATTATGGGGCCCACAATATCCCATTAAGCGCCCTGACGGGGCGTATATCGCCCTCAGGGGATCCGAAAGGGGTTTAAAAAAGGCGTTTGTTGTCGAGAGTTTTTAAAGGGAAATTGTTTTTATATAAAACGAAAAAGTATATTTTATGTCGTAAATTTGTTTAGATAACAGTTAGTTCTACAAGAAATAATATTTGACGTGCCATTGTAGGTTCATCCTGCATAAACAGGCATCTAAGTAATATCAAAGTCTAGAAAATACTATAAGTCCGCTCACTCCCAAATATTTCGCCTTAGTCCTCGATCGATATCCCGCTGAGCGGGCGATTCCGAGCGTCACTTTGTTACACAATGTCTCTCGGAACGGTGTGCTTCGTATTGTACCGGGTGAGCCTAAATTATATCCAATACCGTTGCCAATTTTGAGTAGTGATGGCTTATCGCGGTTCTTATTACAGTGCGGATGGCTGTAAAAGCAACTCAAAATCTGGGTGTCCTTTTTTCGAATTCCTAAAGACCCTGAAAGGTAAGATTTAGTTTGACTTATAATTAAGAAATATGTCTTAATTCATTAATTCTATCGTCATCGAAATATTATTATATTATTACATAATACTCGTATTATGCAAATTATTTTGTTTTTATTGTGTTGAATAATATAAAGCCACCATGGCGCAGGTGTATTTTTTCTTTGTTGTAAATAAAAATATTGATAATTGCAAATGTCAGCAATGGAAGAAAGCCTTAGGGTTCGTCAAAGACCATAAATTTGCGAATATTGCACCTGAAGAGGCACATAAACGTATAAAAATTTGTAATGCAAAATGTATTTAAACGGAAAAAGTACAATACCGGCATTTTTGTTACACATATTATGCTCCTTATTTTTCTGCTATACCTATTACTCCTATTGTGCATAATGGAAAGTCAATATAGAGGTGCCCCCGTATAACTTGGTGCAACCAGCTTTACGGTGTTTTGGATAGTCCACCCTCGTAAATAACGGAGTGGCGAGCTGAGATTAATTTACGACCGGTCACAAAAAATCGGCGGCTTTTCGGCAGCTTCAATGGAGTGATTCGACTTAAAGTCTAGGTAATATTATGTACAATGTATCTACTTTTATGTCTATATTCGTTTGTGCGGTGCTAGTCGCTAATCAAATTCAAACAAAGTTTCGCTACTGTAAATATCAGCGCAAATACGCCTTTAATAATTAATTGTTGACTTTTCGAGCCGTAGGTATAGTTTAATCTCGACAAGGTAATGAAAAATACCAAGCATACAATGCAGTGGGACCAATATTTTCACATGCATTTAGTAGGTCGCACTAGAGGTACCCTAGAAACGAAAATTGACATGGAAATTGGTATGTGGTATGTCAATATATTAATCGGGGAGTATTGTAATCGATTATAATGGATTATAATCGATTATTGAGTATTATAATCGATTTTTTCTGTAATTAATTGGTTCCTCAGTAAATTCATCTTCAGACTCATCTATACCACTCCCGAAACAGTATTGCCACCTTTTTTCTTGACTAATATTTATTATGCTTCCTGTAAATTCCAAACCAGTCAATATAAGAATAAGGTATACATGGCATATGGCCTTCGGCTCATTTTCTACAACACACCAGAGAAATTTTGACGGTTCATTATTGGCAAATATTTTCAGCGGATTCTCAGAGTATTAAAGGGGAGGATTTATGCCTAAAAGCCACTTAGTGTGTCATTCTGAAAAGATTGACGTTAGATAATGTTTTTACACGTCGCGTCGTCTATATTACTTTGTATTCATGGCATCCTCGTTTCTTTTCTGAAAGGATCGAGAAGATTCCTTAAGCTTTAGAAAGCAACCTGTATAAAGCTTAAATTGGGTGTGGTAGGTTAGATATTTGGCATTTAGGCGCGAACGACAAATTTCTGCTACCCCTGCGAATATTAAGCGATACAAATCCACCGAAATCGATTTTCAGCGAAATAGAATATCGCAAGGTGTGTTTGCTTAATGAGTTACCAATACCTATGTAGCTATATAGCCAAGACATTTGACAATCAAATCTAGTTTCGTCTCAGGTAACTTATTGTTGCCATAACATAGAAAAATCGGTCGACGTTACGAGGTCAAACCAAAGTCTAGAAATACTAAAGTCGGCTCACTCCTTTGATCTCTCGGAAAAGCCGACAATGTTTTGCGATCGGTCGTAAATCAGCGTCACCTCGCACGCTTCGCATTTACGAGGGCGACTAAACGAAATCGCCGTCAAGCTATAGTTATACGGGGGCAGGTTTATATTGACTTTCCATTATTTACCAAAGTCTACAAATATTAGTAAACCTACTTGTAGACTTTGGTACAACATTATTTGTGTAGGTAAGTGTACCGTTAGTTTTTGGTAGGTACAGTTAAATTAAAATACAAGGTAGCTATTACCAGAATCTACATAATTAGTAGGTATATTATTATCTGTAGACTTTGGTTGGAACATGAATAAAAATGCAATTTTTATGTTTTACGTTCATTTTTAATAAAGCCTAATAGAACATAGAGCAGACAAAAACATAAATAACAAATAAATATTTAACGACGAAGAGTTAAACTAATCATATCTATTTTTCATCCTGTAGTAAATATTTTGATATTTTAATTGACATAAACAATACAGAACAAAATATTATGCATACGTACCATAAGCTTCTGGCAATAACCTTAATGGGACAGCCGAGGGGACAGCAGTTTTTACTAAACGTTTTCCGGACGAAGGGAATGAATGATCATCAAAATGTGCTTTGCAAATTCTTATAAGTTTATATTATATGACTTTTCAGGTGGAATATTCGCAAATTTATGTTCTCCGATAACTTCGATGAACCCTAAGGCATTCTTCCATTGCTGGCACCTTCAAATTTTCAATATTTTAATATTATATCTATATTATTCTTCAATTAATACCTAAGTATTCAAAGGTCACATAAAAATGTCTTAATTTTCGTAGGTAGGTACCTCAAACTCAATCTTTCCTTTCAGGGTCTTTAGGAAATGAAAAAAAGGTAATATGGTCTTTTGAACTGGTTTTACAGCCATCCGCACTGCAGTAAAAAGCGTTGCTAGGCATCACTACAACACAGTCACGGTCGGTCGGTAATATTTTGCGCGCACCCGGTAGAATGCGAACGAACCGCTCTCAGCTACACTGTGTACAGCTTATTTTCTTATATTATAAGATATTGATCGGCTCGATGAGGAGGGGAGCGGGAGAGGGCAAGAGGGAAACGTTTGTTTACACAAGGCCGAGTGCCCGGACTTATTAGTATATCTCTGGACGCTGGTCAAATGTTTGAAACACTTGCAAATGTTCATTAGTCTCTGTATGATCTACAAAATTGGGCATACCATGAAAGCAGGGACTCATAAATGCGCCGTTACTTGTTAAGTAGTCGAAATCATAAAAAAGTCCCGTGGTAAACCATTTTTTTTTGTCATATAATGACTTATAAATCATCAAGTATTAGAGATAATTCGTACCAGGAGTTTGAGTCTGATCTTTTGGATGGACACCAGGAGGCAGACCCAATCAACCTTGAAAGAATCATCCTGTTTTTTGCAAACCTGACATCTTTATTGGATAAATTTGCACGACCTCGCGTTACCTATAGCCGTTTCCGTAACTATATCGGAGTGTTGCCCAAATGATGATAAATGCGACCGAATCGGGGCGTAGTGCCCCGAAGGTTATAGAAATTGGTGGTGGTGCAACACAAATTATGGACTAAATGGGCTTGGGGTTTCCACACCCTTTGTCTATTGAGGTATCCCCGTGTGTTACTTAGAATAATATAGCCTTTAACTTATCAATACCAGGCGCGGCTTCCCCTCAAGGTCATTTGGTCAACGACCCACCTAATTTATTACACTTTTTTTTTCAATGTTTATTAATAAATTATGAAGCCTGTCCCATGTTTCCAGTTTTTTACATCATACATAGGAGAAATTTGACCTCGTAATTTTTTCGTTATTGCGGTGTTATGACAACAATAAATTACCTGAAAAACGCGCTCTCATATCTCATAACATACTAGACGAACCGTGACTTTGCTGTTGCTGAGACACGGCCAAATGTCCTGGCATTTCTCCAGCCATTGATATAACGCCCCCCCGATGAACTCATTACAAATACACACTTCACGATATTCTGTTCCGCCGAAAATCGATTTCAGTGGCTTTGTATCGCTTAATATTCGCGGGGGTCGCAAAAATTTGCTAGTAGGAACTTAGAGCTGAATCTATTATTACAGAGGTACCAACACACAATTTGTAGAATGTAAAATATAAAATAAAAATTATAAATTGTGGAGCTGCCTTGATCAACAGCGCGACAGTTTACTAAAGTTGTTGACTAGGACGAATATAATTTCCTGTTTATTTGTCAGAGCGCTAACCGAGGGAAAACGATTTGAGACGGGGCGATGTTTCACAGACTCGCCTTTGCTACTTCTGCCTTAACCTTCAAGAAATGAGCTATATAAGCGGGTAGATTCCATAACATCCTTTTTATAGGATCAGATAGTGGAATTTTCTGTAAGCAGCTCGAGTTTGACAGTAAAAATGTTTGCCCTGAGAAAAAAATAATTCGGCCTTTCAAAAGACACGGCGAGGGGATAATCATAAAATATACTTGGATAAGTTTGACGTGATGGAAAAGTGAAATGATTTGTAACATGATATTTCAAAAAAAAATATGTACCTCGGCACTAAAGTTCTTTTTATCGAGGCCTCTGGCCCAGACAAATAAACCACATGAGTCATCAAAAGAACTTCAGTGCCGAGGTACATATATTTTTTTGAAATCGAAAAAAATGTTTTATTAGGCAAAAAAATAATCATAAGGGATCACCCGTCCATGAACCGATTGCGCGCGGCGTTGCTTGACTTTGACGATCGCTCTACCTAGGTCAAGTATGACGAGGCACGGCGCTTCCCAACAGAAACTCCAAACTGCTGTCTACTGTGTAGCCTACATTAAAAAAAGATTGGTATTCAAACCAACTAAAATATTTATACTGAAAGATTGCGCTGCTATAGGTAACAATTTCGCATTGTGTACGAAAAGTTAAATGGGCCTTTATTGGCCGGGTTTTGAATATTTGGTCACTTTTGACGGGCGATGGCTCCGCGTTTGACGTTTGATGTTTACATCTAGCCAAAAAATCGTACAATAATGGGCTAGTTCAGTGCCGATTTCTGAGCTTTTAAAGACGATTTTGAGACACTTCACTGCCGATTTCAGGAAAAAAATATGTTTAAGAGGGGGTTGCCGACAGCGAAAGCGACGTTAGATTTCGTATTTTTTTAAGTTGTATAGCATAAAATCTAATAACATTCTACCTGGCAAAAATTTAGTACAAACATCTCTGTCTTCATTTTAATCATAAGATCTTACAAGCAGTGTTTTATTTTATAGGTTATGAAAACCTTGGGAAAAATAATAATTTCAGTGCATATGCTTTTAAGATCTTATGATTAAAATGAAGACAGAGATGTTTGTACTAAATTTTTGCCAGGTAAAATGTTATTAGATTTTATGCTATACAACTTAAAAAAATACGAAATATGACGTCACTTTCGCTCCCCCTCTTAAACGCGTTTTTCAATACACGGAAATTCCCTAATAAAAATTGCACCACGATGTAAAGTAGAACTATCCACGTGTCAACTAAGTTTATAGACGGTTATTTCTAATTGTTTGGACAAAGTTTTGGTCTTGAATAGCAGAGAGTGTTTCGAGTTGAAACTCCAAAATGGTCTGAGACGGACAGCTTAGAATTCTGCATAAACCAACACTATAGATACTTGTATGCATGCTTGCGTAGTTGCTCGTTTAATACTGTATTACCTACCTAAGTTTATTAACTACAATTTTCTCTAGTTGAGTTGTTACCAGAATTAACCAAGTTACCTCAACTTCACCTAATCTTTGTTATCAAAAATGATAGAAATATTGTGCTTTTGAAATATCTACCTATTCCGTATGTGGAAAAAAAGGGCGTGAAAGAACAAGAAAAGTTTTATTACTCTGAGAATCGCTATAAATGATACTTCTTGGGAGTTGACAAGTTTTTCAATAGACCAGATTTCCTTAGAAACTTTGAAACTTTGCACTTGAAAAATTGTCTCCTCGTTGGCCATGATCCCAAAAAATCAGGCATTTTTATAATAATACTCGATATAGTTGTTCAGAAAAATAACGGAAATAACTGTTTTCTATTTTAGAAAAAAGTTTGTGTCATATCTCCAAAATGGCAGCAGTCGCGGAAAGTAGGATATGATATAATTCCCTCCAACTATGGTATTTACACTTTTTATCTAAAATCAGAAACAACGAAGCTATATGGATTAGAATAAATTCCGAAAATTTCGTTTTTCAAAATATCTAGTAAGCCGTGACTTTTCAAAAATACTGATCATAAAAAAAACCGTATATATTTATAGATAGCATTTAAAAAGCTTAAAATATATCATCCTTCAGCGAATATATCGACTATACTATAAAACCGGAAAATAAATAATTCAAACAATAATAATTATTAAAACAAACAATGTAGGTAAATGTCAGAATGAAACATTAAATTTTCTGAGTACGGCTCTGCCGTTACCTGTGCCTTGACACCTGCCAAGGTTGCCTAGGATATGTAGGGACAGGGTGTCAAAATCTAGTAACTATAGATCAAGATAAAGCTTGTTTAAGGTCATTTAAGTGTGCAACATATGAGATTTTTTTTTATTAATTGCACAACGAAAATACAAATATTCCCGAAAGTTGGTGCATGTTCGATAATCATATAGGCGCACTTAGAATGGTTTCAAGTCAAACAGTATACAGGGTAGGTCAAAAAATATAAAAATTGTACAAGAGTAAAGTACCCTTATTTCAGAAAATTCAGCAAAAGGTTATAAAGAAAAGTTGTCAAGAATTAAAAGTTATGCCTAATACCAAAACATGACCTCCTAAGAAAAAGAAATAGGTATATTTTTTTGAAAAACAATTTCCTATAAAAAATTTGTTTTAATATTCACCCTAAACAATTTCATAAATCAATCAAAGTTATATAAATTTCGCATAACTTTGTTCAAATTCAAGCATATTTGTAAAATTAACTTGAATTTTTAATTTTTTAGGGAATCACAAACTTGATGTTGCAACAATATTAAACAAAACTTTAAAATTTCGCAAAAATTCTTCTGAACAAGGTAAAACATTGGTAATGATAATGTGTATATTAAAAAATTCGCATTTAAGGTGCAAAATTTTTATTTTAAATGTTTATTAAGAAACTGGAAATTAATTATTGACGAATTTTTTTTTGGGAGGCTACGTTTTTGGCATTTAGACATAGCTTTTAATTCTAAACAACTTTTCTTATATTAACCTTTTGCCGAATTTTTTGAAATAAGGGTACTTTACCCTTGTGCAATTTTTATATTTTTTGACCTACCATGTATGCTGTTTAACTTGCAACCATTCTAAGTGCACCTAAGATGATTACTGAACATTCATCAACTTTCGGCAATGTCTGTATTTTGGTTAAACGACTTAAATGTATAGGTTTTATTTCTGATAAAGATTTCACTGATGTATCGTCAACGGACCTTCTGGCAGTTCCAATCAGCTGCGATTGGCACTTCATTCTTAGAAAAAAAGCACAAGACGAAGCGCACATCACTTTCCGGACCAATAAAGTCGAAGCCAGACAAAACATGGCCCTCGTCCCCCCAAACTTTGCAAATTATAAGTCGAGACCCTTCCAAGCCACAACAACTACCCCTCGATTTACAACGTCTCATTTTCCGAAGGGCCGAGCTTTACACAGGGTGATATACGAGATATAGTGCAGCCAGAGGAAAGTTCGAAACATGAGGTTTTAATTTAAAAAAAGGCATTACATTCTGAAACATCACAATTACAATTTGACATATTTGTTACGCCTATGATACTTTTCATTTGGTCTGGGGACTGAAATATCCTTTTTATTATACTTCTTTGAAAACACCTTATTTTCGTCTGTTTTAGCAATAATGAAAGATGGGGTTTTTCGGGCTAGCGCACGGAAACAGCGCATGGAAAAACTTTCCGTGCGCTGAATAAAAGTACCGAATATATGGCTTTAAAATAGAAATATACAGCAAATTAAACTAAATTTAAGAAACTCTATATGCTCTCTGATATTTAACATATACCTATTTTGTATTTTAATTCGTAAGTGTTTCAATATTTAGATACATTCTGTAATATATTTGACGTTTTATTTGCCTTATCTGACAATAAGTAATTTACAACAAAGCACCTTTGAAATAATTTGAGAGTAACCATGGAAACGCATCATACATACCAAACACTATATTGTCTGCATTGTTTATTTTTTGTCAGTTAAATTTTTTATAATATGCCGATAAAATGTTTTAAGTTTCCGTTTTCAAAGAAGTATAATAAAAAATATCGTTCACTACACGTCCAGAAATAGATTTTTCCGTGCTTGCATGACTTCCCGTGTTCGGCTGCGCCACACACGGGAATTTGTCACGCCCGCACGGAAAAATCTTTATTTCCAGACTCGTAATGAAATATACTATAACACATCCATATAATTATCGTTGTCTTGTTCCATTTCTTTATTTTCTAACCAAGAGGCATGAAGCAGTGAAACTGAATGTGCGACCTAACCGTATAGTATAATATTGTTGACATCTAAACATTCGTGTGTAATGCTGTACGAATTATTAGATGTTAATGAAGATAATGGAAATTACACCCAATATCGTATTGCTAGAGAGTAGTTATCTAAGTGCTAGATTGTTTTACATTTTCGTGTTAAAACGTAGTATGTAACTGATATTTGGAAATGTGTAAAAACGCCGCAGCTTCGTGTTTAGTTAAACTGTTTTTTCTCGCTAGCGAAAGCTTTTACCCTCCATAGAAAATGAGGGGGAAAATTAATGAAAACAGTGCAGGGAAAGAGATCTTAAGAATGCCACGTGTACCTTTTGAAACACGTCTATAAAGATTGCATACTGGCCTAGTGTATCACCTTTGACACCCTTGACCCTTGAAAAATATATTGATATTCAAACCTACTAAAATATTTATACTGAAAGATTGCGCTGCTATAGGTAACAATTTCGCAATGTGTGCGAAAAGTTAAATGGGCCTTTATTGGCCGGGTTTTGAATATTTGGTCACTTTTGACGGGCGATGGCTCCGCGTCTGACGTTTGATGTTTACATCTCGCCAAAGCCTACTTATTGAAAAAATCGTACAATAATGGGGTAATTCAGTGCCGATTTCTGAGCTTTTAATGACGATTTTGAGACACTTCACTGCCGATTTCAAGAAAATAACTATTTTTATCTTGTAAATATATTCTGAGATACAGTTTTCTGATAGACACGCGCTCTTACTTTATTATTCTTGTAATCACTCCTTGTTGGTTGTCAAGTCTTTCTAAACAGATTTCCAGCGAAGCAATAAAACTTTTCTTGTTTTCCGTCTTTTCCAGAGCGTCCAACCTGCGCGTTAAAGTAAAAGAATAACGTGAGAATTACAAGAGTTCCCATATTGTTCTCGGAAGGTCAGAAGTTTCAAATTACTGGCAAAACAGTATGGCAAAAAAGGGGGACCCTATTATTGCGTCCGTCGGCTTTGATCTAATTTCGTTCTTTATAGAAAACAATTACAAGAAAATATAATATAAGGAATTGTGTCTGAGAGAATATTATATAATATGGACGTTTTTGAATATACAGGGTGTCTACTTTTAATTGTATACAAATCGATAAAAAATGTATTTTGTGAGATATTTTCAAAAACCTTTTTTTGTTCGAAAGGTCTTCAAAACACGCTTGTTTTGACGTTTTTACTTTTGTCAAAATGCAAATCCCGGGACGGCTACGATTTTTTTTATACCCCGATTTTCACAAAAACCATTTAGCGATTTTTTTATTTAAAATCTGACACAACAGCGTTAATCAGGACACCCCAAAACCCCATATACTAAATTTGAACAAAAAATGTAGAGGGTGTTGTGTTCTTCACCGTGTTAAAGTTGAGCAAAATAGGGACTTCAAAGGCACCTGGCGAGTCAAGCGTGCCATGGAATTATTTCAAAACAGTGGAAGTATTAACAGGACCACCCAAAGTGTTGATGGAAGAAATTGCAAGAAGAAATATACAGGATGTTTTTCTCTACAGCGTCTCAAATTTCCGATTTTTTTCGAATTTTATGCTGGTCAAGTTTGCCTTGGATTATTGAAACAATGTTAGTAAATGTAAAATAAATTAAATTAAAAAATATATAAAGAGTCATTCAGTCATTTCCCTTGTGTTTACGAACAATATTCTAGTTTTTGTTAGGTAATAATTTTAAAAAATCTGTCCAGACAGTTTAAATTCTTAATAAAAGTATTCTCAAAAATCAGATCTGCCATGGAAATTAAAAAACAAGTCAATACAATAAATTTGACAGTTCTGTTAATCTTAATTTTTGGCCAACTTGACCAGCATAAAATTCGAAAGAAATCGGAAATTTGAGACGCTGTAGAGAAAAACATCCTGTATATTTCTTCTTGCAATTTCTTCCATCAACACTTGGGTGGTCCTGTTAATTCTTCCACTGTTTTGAAATAATTCCATGGCACGCTTGACTCGCCAGGTGCCTTTCAAGTCCCTATTTTGCTCAACTTTAACACGGTGTACAACCGACCACCCTCTACATTTTTTGTTCAAATTTAGTAGATGGGGGTTTTGGGGTATCCTGATTAACGCTGTTGTGTCAGATTTTAAATAAAAAAATCGCTAAATGGTTTTTGTGAAAATCGGGGTAAAAAAAATCGTAGCCGTCCCTGGATTTGCATTTTGACAAAAGTAAAAACGCCAAAAGAAGCGTTTTTTGAAGACCTTTCGAACAAAAAAAGGTTTTTGAAAATGTCTCACAAAATACATTTTTTATCGATTTGTATACACTTAAAAGTAGACACCCTGTATACACGAAGAAAAATACTGGCTGAGTTACGTAGGGTAAGGTGGTCTATATCTTCCACATTGTTTATGCTAGAAAAAAAACTTGTAGAGAAACATGAGTACTACATTCCGAAAATATTGTCCAATAGGTATACAGGGTAATCCAATAAGTGGTGGCGACGCAAAGTTATGTTTTTTTTTAATGGAACGCCCCGTATTTTGATACATTTTTAGAAAGCCCTTAAATAGCATGTTCTTTTTGGTACAGGGTATTAAGGGTCTATCTTTAAAGGTTGGGGAGTTATTTTAATTTTAAACGAAAAAAGGAGTCACTTTTGAAAATGTATTACTCAAAAACCAAGTAAGATTCTGGACTATAACTATATAACTTGAACTGGAGATTGCCTGTTACACCCTAATCATGTAATCGGCCCTTTTAAAGCTCTTTCTTAGAATAAAATGGAAATAACTCCAACTCCCTAACCTTTAAAGTTAGATCCATAATACCCTATGCCAAAAAGTGTCTACTCTTTAAGGGCTTTCCAAACATGTAATAAGGTTGTTCCATTTAAAATTAGCGAGTAAACTTAGGATTTGTGTAAGTGAATCGTTCGGTATATTCTTCAGAACTTTATCTCGATATCGGTCCAAAATAGTTAACTAGACGTAACAGGCAATCTCCAGTCCAAGGTAGGTATAGCCCAAAATCTTATTTGGTTTCTGAGTAATACATTTCCAAATGCGACCCCTTTTTTCTTTTAAAATTAAAATAACTCCCTAATCTCAAAACATAGACCCTTAATACCGTACCAAAAAGATCATACTCTTTAAGGGCTTTTCGGAATGTAGTACTCATGTTTCTCTAAAACTTTTTTCTATACTTTTTTCTAACGTTAACAATGTAGAAGATATAGACCACCGTGGACTACGTAACTCACCCTGTATATTTAAAGAACATATTATATTATGTAAATAATTACAAATTAGTGGAGCATGGAGCATAATAATTTTAAAATAAGATAGTTTAGTTTCGCTGTAATGACGCAACGAGCAACTTGAAAAAAATGCTAAGGATTTTATCCAAATGTAATATTGAACTTGACTTTCCGGTGCGCTAAATTTCTGGAGATGCGACGAGAAATGGTAAACACCGTGCGTTGCACCGTCATCCATCTTTCCCACTTTATGTACTAATGCACTTTCTATATTGCACGTAGATACATATTGCATCAGACATCACAAATGCATTTTGCAGTTATTACCTTAGAGAATATAATGGTCGTATGCAACGTAGTTTGAACAGTCGAGTCACCGGAGACGGTCGGCCAACTGAAACCGCCGGCAAACATCTCGAAATTTGCCGGTTATGGGTTCATGTTTAGGTCCTTGACGTGATATGGAACGAAGGCAACGATAAACATCTGATATGGGAGCAAATATGCTTCCGGGTTCGTTGGAAAATTTGTTATTGGGGGGGAAATAATTACTGCTTGTAAAGCGATTCGAAAATCTCATTTGAAACGAGAATTCAACGCCTGCCAATATGAACCAATGAAATGACATAATCTAATAAAAAAAACTTTAGGTTCTGAATATGTTTTTTGTGCTAAGAGATATTTAAAGATAAATGTGTTAACTGAATATATAAAATTTGGTAATGTGAAGAAGTTATCGGGTTATCAGTTTTAGCTGCCACAATATTGGTTTAGCGTAATTATAGGACGTAACTAAGAGAGTAGGATTTCAGCGATTATTTCCCTCATACTGCTTGCATCCAATAAGGTAGCTCCTTCTATAAAAATCCAACCAATCATATGCCTCTGCTAGCGATAATTGCACTTGTGCACATATCACTTCGTTGCTTAGCAACCGCGGATCTGTTGGAAACAAACACGTACCTATTTCTTAAAGTTTGTGTGTTTCACATTGTTCTAAATTATACAGCTTATAAATTATGTTGCGGTACTATTAAGCATTGTATCAATGAATTTATATAACTTTTACATCGCTAAATATTTGTTATTGGACCTCCGTCTCCGTTTAAATTTATGACACATTCAGAAAATAAACCAACACCAACGCTGACAGGATGTAGGTATAATCGCATTTGCGTTGGATATCCAAGCGTCATGTTTGTTTACTCGAACTGTACAGTCGAAGCTGTCAATAAACTCGTTCAAAATGAATCGTTTTTGAAATGTAAACATAGAAAAAATTAATACAGAAATTATTAAATCGTATTCGAGAAATAATCTCGAAAAATAGTTACCACTCGTGCCGGAAATTTTTCTAGATAATTTTATTGTCAAGCCCTATTTTGCCCAAATCGCAAAACCACTCGTACAAAATTGGGTTTTTATTTTCTGATAAAATCCCGAGAGCCAAGCCACTAGTGGTATTATCGTATGTAATATCACTAGAGCCGGAAATTTTATCGATAATTTTTTCGAAAGCGCTATTTTGCCTAGAAAGATCTCATGATTTTATCAGAAAATAAAAGCCCAATTTGTACGAGGGGTTTTGTTAATGGGCAAAATAGGGCTTGACAATAAAGTTATTCAGTTATTCCGGCACGAGTGGTATTTGTCGAGATACGATTTAATCATTTCTGTATTAATTTTTTCTATGTTTACATTTTCAAAATGACGCGTTTCGAACGAGTTTATTGACAGCTTCGACTGTAGCGTTCGAGTAAACAAACATGACGTTTGTATATCCAAGGCAAATTCGATTATTCCTACACCCTGTTAGCGTTGGTTTATTTTCTGAATGTGTGTCATAAATTTAAACGGAGACGGAGGTCTAATAACAACAATTTAGCAATGTAAAAGTTATATAAATTCATTGTTACAATGCTTAATAATACCGCAACATAATTTATAAGCTGCATAATTTAGAACAGTGTTGTAAAACACACAAATTTTAAGAAGTACGTGTTTGTATCGAACAGATTCGCGGTTGCTAAGCAACGAAGTGATAATTGCACAAGTGGTATTACCGCTTTGGTTTTGCACAAGTGCAATTATCGCTAGCAGAGGCATATGATTGGTTGGATTTTTATGGAAGGAGCTACCTTATTGGATGCAAGCAGTATTAGGGAAATAATCCTCGGAATTATCTGAATATTAAGTATCATTTTTCATAATAATTGTCGAGGTATATATCTTTTCTTTGCTCTATTTAAAAAAAGTCAAAAACATAAAAAATACATAAAGGTTATAGTTTGTGCGTCGCACTCCAAAAATTTTCGACTGCGTTACTATCCGCGCCGATTTGACCCACCTCCACAATGACTCACGAGCCGCGCCCGTATCCTTAGTCGACAGGATGGTTTTCCCGGTAAGCGGAAACGGAACAATTATAATTAAAGAAGTTTAAAGTCAGTTACCGCAACTTTGCCACCAGCTTTCCTCCCGGGACCTTCGAAGGCGATCCACGTACACCTCATAATACCCACCGCTGCAATTTCCCAATTTCCCGGACCGCCGCAGTCCGTGTAAAATTAGGCATAAGCAATGGAGCGGGGCGAATATCAGTCACGGGCCCGCACGTCCCCAATTCTGGCCTTATTGAAGCCGAGAACGTCAAACGGCAGAAGCCGGATGCTCCCGGGGGGGCGATAAATGCCGAATACATAGCGCTGAAACTAAGAATACACATTGCGGCAGAATTTGACTTTGCAGCGAAATGTTATTCGGATGTGGCCTGATATCCAGAGCTGGGGAAGATCGCGCTAAAACAGGTCTAGATCATAGATCAGATCGTTTTTCAAAAAAAGATCTACGATCGTTTAAAACTAGATCTTTTCGTGCAAAAACGATCTTAGATCAAAGATCTTTTGAACGATCTAAGATCTTCCAAACGATCTAAGGTCTTCTAAACGATCTAAGATCTTCTAAATGATCTAAGATCCTATAAACGATCTAATATCTTGTAAACGGTCTAAGATCATTTCGAAGATCTTAGATTTTTAAACAAAATTCATGATATTATATAGTTAATAGAAAATAATAAAATTCTTGGGATTCGACCAATATTTATTATAGATAAAATTATTTTTGGTATTTGTTTTTGCTCTTTGAAGTCTAAATTATTATTAATTTTTTTATAATTATTTTTAATTTCGACACGTGTTTCGGCCTTTTTTTAAGCCATCATCGGGTACATATAATTCAAGAGCAAAAACAAATACCAAAAATAATTTTATCTATAATAAAGGTTGGTCGAATCCCAGGAATTTTATTATTTTTTATCGAATAACGACCAGGAAAAACAAAACAAATAGTTAACAGATATAGATGCCTATAAATACTTTTCCTAATTTTGACATCGTATAAAGTGACATCTTTCAAAACCTGAGCAAGTGATGATCGTCCAGTTTT
Source organism: Pseudeuparius sepicola (assembly GCA_963920635.1). Classification (NCBI taxonomy): domain Eukaryota; kingdom Metazoa; phylum Arthropoda; class Insecta; order Coleoptera; family Anthribidae; genus Pseudeuparius; species Pseudeuparius sepicola. The sequence continues at coordinate 22,484,041 of OY987308.1, forward strand.
ACGTAACTATAGTCGTGTAAAGTAAAATTTTACGTAACTAGTTACGTAAAGTTACTACTCTAACCGAACTGGTTACGTAATCAATCAATCAGTTGATATACCTACCTATGGAGAATTAGACTTTTCTTGTAAAAACGTGTTCACCCATTATTTATGCAATTTACAATTTTATAACTTAAGTTATAACTTAAGTTATAAAATTCGGAATTTTGAGAAATAGATAATTGAAAATAAAATACAAATTAACATAAAGCATTCATTTAAATTTTGACCTCAAAATAGGTTCTTGTAGTTGTAGGTAAAATGTACGTCAGTTGGTTTACATTATTTGTAATTTTTCGCGAATTCTGACAATTTGCACTTTAGGTGAGACCTAGAGATGTCCTGAGGTAAACTGCTTTAAATGAACGCTCGTTAGTAACGTAAGTAACTGAATTCGTAATACATATGTTTTAGAACTAATATGTACATTATATGTATAAAAAAATCCTTGTTGGCACTAAACTATTCATTCTTCTCAAAAATATATACCTACCTCCTACCTTTCTACCCACATTATTTTGTATAAAAAAATCGCAGAAACGTTTCAAAAACGAACTACTTACAACAATTGAGGTCAAAATGAGAACATATTTTACAAATATGTAGATATAAAAACAAACTCTTATTCCTACAACAAGTTAGAACACAATTTTTTATTCTTCAAAAATAAAAAAATGATTTTATATAAAAAAAATCACAGAAACATTTCAAAAATGAACGAAAACAAATGAGGAAAAGATCCTTAGATCGTTATAACGATCTTAGATCTCTAAAACGATCTTAGATCTTTAAAACGAACTTAGATCTTTAAAACGATCTTAGATCTTTAAAACGATCTTAGATCTTTAAAACGATCTTAGATCTTTAAAAGATCTTAAATCTTTTAAAGGATCGTAGATCTTTAAAATGATCTAAGATCGTCAATTAAGATCAAAGATCAGATGTTTTTGAAACGATCTTTTTAAAAAAGTTCCCGATCTTAGATCTTTAAAACGATCTTTTTTAAATAGATCTGCCCAGCTCTACTGATATCGATATCTAACTGGAAAATTCGTATGGGGCTCAGAATAAGTAAGTCTCAACACATCAAATTAAATACGTCGAGTTCCAACGTTTGAACGGATATTTTAGTAACTCCATATAAAATTCTTGTTAAAGTGCATTCCTCTGGTTTTTGTTAGATGGCTATTTGATCGCGAGAAAATTGAAAATTACGACCTGTCCTTGCTTTCAACGCGAAATTTCATTAAAGTTAATTCAATAGGCGTCTAATTTCGAACTTTACTCTGCACCAAAAAGAGACGCTTTTTTTCACTATGCCAAGCTCTATAAACTTTAGAAACTTCACATGAGACCATCTGTAGAATACTGTTCCCGTTTTAATTTTTGGATTTCTGGATATCAGCCACTGTCCAATATATAGCAGAAGACGCATGTTGGAGATATTGTTATGTTGCAGGGGTTGCCGAGTTGTATAGAACTGTTCATGTTCTTATTTCTGGATACCAGTCACTCCCCAACAAATCAGAACAACCTTGGAAGCGATTTCAACAATAACTGTCCAAATTCGGTTACAACATATTTATTCTTAGTCTTCAAACGAATGCTCCGCCATGCTCTGTAACTGGCCAAAACTATTCCTCTGCTCTGAAATTTGCACAGAAATCCCGTTCTTATCTTTTACTTACTTTCAGGGCCAATTCCCAGCATATACCAATATACTAGAATATTCTTGGCCAATGACAGATTTACAAATCATAAAATTCTAGAGCATTTCTAGAAATCCTATGGAAGCTCTACAGGAAAAATTAGTAACAATTGGATTTTTGGTCGCGGCGGATCTTCGTTCTATCACTTTACAGGTGCAGTTTCTGGCAGACCTCTTCATGAACCAGCTGAAGACGTTCCCTCGTTCCCTCACTGTGTCCTAGGTATATATAGTCATCAGTGGATTCTGGGTATGCTGGGTGGCCAGTTATAATGACAATAGGAAGTAGGATTCTTTTCATGTGGAGCTCATGAGTAATGAGATCTAGCTTCGATCTATGGGTACTATCAAAGAGGATACCAGAATATAGAGAGTTCGTCTTGTCAAATATGTCAAATGGAGCACAACTTTAAAAGGTAATTAATCCATTGTAGGTCACAGTGGATCTTCCTTCCAAGTTTTAAGTTAATCTATAATAAATGAAGGACGCAGTCTACTTCATATAGTTTATCTGAACGATCTTATCGTGTGTGTGTGAAAAATTACGTAAAAGTTGGGCTCCATTTGACATATTTGACAAGATGAACTCTCTATATTCTGGTATTCTCTTTGGTACTATAGACCAAAATACGTTCTCTTTTGCACCATCTGGAATTACCTTCGAATAAAGAACCCCAGGAAGGAGCAAATTTGGGCTTAACGCTCGACCGGGACAGTCTCTGCATATGGCGGGAAGCCGCACACCTTTGAGTTGTTTCGACAAACTAATCGAGGCAGAAAACCTCATTTATCGTGAAATCAATACCTACAATACAGGCAAAAAATTATAAGGCACGTTTATGTTATTAAGTTTAGGAATCCTTGATAATATAGCAGTTCTAATGTTAAGATTGTAATTATGAAGAACTAGGTAGAGGAAAGTCGCTTAATATGGGGTACATTTTTGTAATCCCCCTAAAAGTTAAGCGTTTTTAAAAGAATCAACGTAACATTTTGCAAAATTGGACTTCGTCCCTTACGCAACCTGATTGTCTACTTGAAACTATAATTAAAATTCTAACTTTTTCGTTTTTTGCTTTTAAACTTTTTTAGGCAACTACCCCATATTAGGCAACTCTATCCCTAATATGGGGTACTTCTATTTCCTAATATGGGGTACCTAAGAAATGATTAAAATTGGTGTTTAAATAAAATACCTATGAAAATAACACGGGTAAGTATGACATTTTTGGTGTTATTTTAAAAACAAAACAAATTATCAAAAAATAATTCTTTAAAACAATTATAAAACTATTTAAATATTCAATTCGAACATAATATTTTTTTCTCCATTTCCATAACACGATTGACGATTGAATTTTCCATGTCAACGGAAAAACAGGTTTCCGTCCAAGACTACCGCATAAACAATATCTTCTGCTGCTCCATTCATTTTTACACTACAAGCTGATAATATAGCAGCTATCATATTTTTCGGATCCCAAGACTTTCTTTATTTTTTTGGCATCTGAAATTAAAAAGGAAAGCCAAATTAAATTAAATGCAGCTTATTATGGGGTACCCCAAACTAGGATTAACAGAGTACCCCATATTAGGCAAAAAATAAGCATATATATATATATATATATATATATATATATATATATATATATATATATATATACAAGAAAAGGTGATAATGGGCAAACACTCAAAGTAAACAAAAAGAAAAAACTAGTAACCGCATACACGTGTTTCATGCTATTTGGCAATCATCGGTACGGTGTAACATTAACCAAATCAAAAGATAGGCATGATTTGGGAAGCAACAAATGAAGTCCAGGCAGGAGCCAACAGCACATTTGCAGCTTCAGTCAGCACATCCCCTATTTTGGGGCTTGTACTAACATCGACACGGAGGCTGCATTATCACCTTTTCTTGTAATTGTTACATTTACACTCGCTAATCTTACATCCTTATTATATATATATATATATATATATATATATATATATATATATATATATATATATATAAGAACCAGTCTAAGCCAAAACTAGCCCATAATACACGTTTTGAACAACATGCAATAATTTAACTTACCTTTTTTGTAGCCAAATTCACACGATTTTCTAGAAGCTGAAAATTTTCAATGCGCTCACTAATTTTGCTGGTCATGTTGTACTGGAACTGTAGCTATCTGCATCGCGAATGTCACTTCTAGAAGCTTAATATAGCTCCCACCAAATAGATGGCAGCACCTTAGATCCTGAGAAATTAAGGTACCCCATATTAGGGACTATCCCCATATTAGGTGACTTTCCTCTACCTACACAAACGCCTATGCCACTATGGTGCATGGCCTCAAAAGTTAACTTAAATTACAAAATTACTTACCGATGGATTATTATCGTCAAAAATTTTAGTTTTGGCAATCAGGGAAATACCACAAGCCGCACAGCTAAGCATAATAACTCGAAAAAGTAGCTAAATACTATCTATCACCGTGTGACATATCGAAATATTGTGTCAAAATTTGGTTACTACTCATGGCGATTTCCGTCTCACATATTTTATAATACACATAGGACTTTGACTCCTTCTTGGGATTTTTTATTTAAAGTAAATTACACATTTTAGAAACCGCACACGAGACCAACTGTAGCATAATATTCGTGCTCTTATTTCTGGATTTCTAACAATCAGACACTCTTCAAGCACAGGCGGAATGTTGGAAACATTGTTCTATTGCGGGATTGCCCAATCGTAAGAATCCTGGAGGCGGAAGGAACTAAACGAGAATTCTTTTCGCAAGAGTTACAGAACAATATGGGCTGGGGGTGTAAGGATCCCATACACTCTGGTTAAGTTTCCGACGTGTCCCCTACACGCATTCACCTACTGCACAGATTCACCGGCTCCCCCAGGCTTTTGGGTCGTTTCCTGGCGGTAATTATCCCTCTCCGGGATAGTTCATCCCTTATACGGAGTTGATTTTACGAAATTAAATTTTTAACGATCGCACACCAAGCCAGCTCGTTAAAGTCCGCTTGGTTTAATACGCTTTTGGCATGTCTAGAGATACCTTGCGTCGCTTTAAATGTAGAGGTTTTTAGTATTTCGGTTCTGTTGCTATTTTCGGCCTTCTATGTTGTAACTAGGACAGCATTATGCTTGTACCGTAGCTGCCGTCACCAACAATGTTGATCCAACGGTCGACTTATTATTAGACAGTTTACACCTTTCAATAAAGGACCCCAAGTTTTGATATACTAAAATTAACTGGCTAAGCAAAAGCTTACCTACATATCGTAGGCTCTGCAGTGCGGCCCGAAAAAAAAACAGCTGAAAGGGGGAATTTGTAGGGGGATTACACGTACATTCCATTAAGCGCATAAAAAATTCACATGGCAAACTTAAGCGCCTACTATTTTCCCACGCGACTAAACCCCGCTGTAAAACATCATTATAACAACCATTTAGAGATCAAAGCCGTTATTCAAGCACCTACATAAATACTTACTGAAATACACTCATTATTTGATACTAAAAACACTTTGCACAATAGTCTTGTTAATGAATTCTGAACACTTTTTCCATATGAATCTAAAAAAAAATAACAACAGGGAGCATCAATAAATTCAAATTAGTCAAATGAATTTCAGAATAGGTCAAATGTTATTTAGAAAGTGTAATTTGTACTTCAGAACTCCTACTTGTAATTCAATAATTATTATTCTGTATTATATACTTTATATGTATATGATCTGTGTATATTTTATACATATTATATATACCTAACCCAACAAAATATATAATTTGAATTTTTGGAACTCCCTCTATAAAGTGTTTTACAAGTGTTAATTTTGAATTACAAATTTCACTTTCTGAATTACAACTGGTGCTTTCTGAATTACATTTGATCTTTTCCGAAATATAATTGACGAATCTGAATTACCTTGCTGTAAATGCTAATCATTTACATAGGAACACCTTTTCCATAATATATATTTCAGAATAGGTCAAATGTAATTCAGAAAAGTTCACACGTAATTATTCAGAAAGCATCAGTTGTAATTTAGAAAGTGTCATTTGTAGTCAGAACTCCTACTTGTAATTTTTTCACAAAACACTTAAATAAGAACTTATATAATAATTTAAATAATGATCTAAATAATAACTTAAATAATGACTTAAATAATAACTTAAATAAATTACACTTTCTGAATTACAACCGATGCTTTCTGAATTACATACGATCGTTTTGGAAATACATCAGCAATTAAGTTCCACATTCATTATAAAAAGTTGAACTTCAATAATAAGAGAATGCGATATCTTCTGTTTTTAATAAGGGTTCATTAAGGTTCTCAAGACTCACTGAAAGCTTACTTCCATATTATCCAACTTTCTACACAAAACCCCATTCTTTGGACCATCACACGTGGGGCATTGACTTAGTGTCCCAACTGATGCTATCGACCTGTAGGTAATGCTTTAACGCCAAAATTAATTGACGTTTCCGTTATTCATACACCCCCGTTATGTTGGGGCATTATTTGTCGCAGAAGGATATTATCCCACGAGCATTGATTCTGTGCACGGGTACGGCGGCTGGTGCGGATTATTTGATTAAACTGTTACCTTCTAAGGACAAACAAACCCTGTCCCCACTTGCCTAGCATCGGTGATCAAGGACGATTCAGTTCAACCCTCATTCTGTTCAGTCGATTCAGGAAATAGTAGGGACCGATGGGGAAATTCTACGCTAGCAGTTCATATCCATCGACTTCCGTCATACGGAAAGCTTGTATCTGCAGTCGTGTTCGTATGTTATGTCACCGCGGACTCTGACGTTTGTATTGTTGTCGAGAATAATAATTGGCTGCAGTTAAGACTAAATATGCATTTTTAATGTTAATCTAGGCAGGATAATTTATAAGGTAATGTAATGTCTTGGTTCTCATTTTTTGCAAAATGGAAATTATTTTAAAATAAAGTACGAAATAGGTATCTACAAGATTTTTCTAATTAACTATGTTGAGAAATATCCCGCCACATTTTGGATCGATATTTTGATCGATATTTCCAATATCAGCTGTTTGAGATCCATTCAGAATTTGAAATATAAAACTTTCTTGACAGCGGCGCTTTAAGGGACATGACGTCACAACCCTAGAAAACGAGGCCTACGATAAAGACAGGCGCACAAAAATAACTTGACCGCCTTAGTCCGACGTTACATGTCATTTGTCATATAAATGAAAGCGGCAGCTTGGGTTTTGAGAAGTTTTAAATGTTTAAAGTGTTTTTAAACGTCTTAGTTTATATTTTAGAAACAAGTTTATGTCTAGTGCGCGTGTGTCCTGGCGTTCCCGTTGACCACGTTCGGGTTTCTGTATTTTGTATACACCATTCACCTTGTGCGAAATAAATCGGTGGACCCACGCCCTGATACGGTTCCTATTCGGCCTTTCACGCTGCCGATCAACTGGGACCTCGTCAATATTTACAGTATACTGAGGTGATTTTTCATTTTTATTTCGTAAAATATAACCTAAATACCAAATACTTTGTCTGTTTAAATTATATTTATACATATTACAAAAGCCAGGAAGAAAATATCACCGTAACAACATTTGCTTTGCCTCGGGATGAAAATTTGCGCCAAAAATGGATTCGTCAAATTCCAACTGAGATTTAATTTCTAAAAAAACCCTTAAGTATGTGTGGTTAACGCACGTTCAAGAAAGTGAAACTATTAAAGTGGACAAATGTGTTGTGGGAAGAAAATACCTATAGAGAATATCACCTAAGCTAAAGGAAGGTGCTGTCCCAACAATTTTTGAGAATGTGCCAAAATAATTGAGTGCAGTGCCGTTTAACTCTCAGCCCCAAACAGCTGAGGCAGGTTGAAAATTTCGAAAAAACAATTAGAGGAAGCCTGGATGCACAAAACCAATAATGTAATAGATGAAAGAAAACTCGCCAAATTGTTACGAAATTTGTTTTTTCTACTTATCTCCAAAAATGCCTTTTATTATATAGGACTAAGTTGGTCACGTGACTACGCGATTATGCATTAGCGCCATGGCCTGTCTTTATCGTTGGCCTCGGCTCTTTGGGGACATGACGTCACCCCCGTAGAAAATTAGACTTTAATATTTAATTTTAGCGTCGTTGACGATCAGGAAAAACATTTTGGGCTTTATTTTCAACACACCTACCCGCCCATTACCGATAGCCGTCAAAGCACCCGTCTTCCATTGAAACTGTGTCCTATATCGATGACATTTCGTTAATCAACCCACCAGAAGAAAACGACGGCCCTCGACGGAATATCTGGAGAAGCGAAGGTTTAATTATACGCCTGTACCTACCCTTGTCGCCGCCGTCGAATCCTTCTCCTTTGATATTATTTTATTTGAGGCAGGTTACATAATGTCCTCAACGCCAAGAAAATAGGAAGAATACCAGCCATTAGCGCGTCACCGTGGTAACATTGGAGGTATTGTGTTATCCGGATTGATATAAGCGAGGAATAAGTTAATTTGGAGATCTTTCGCAGCTCGCGGGCTTTTGTTGTTGTTTTTCTTTGTGTTCCAAGCTTTCTACTGAACAAGGCGGAGAGTTCTCTTGTATACCTTGTTGCTTGGCGTACCATAGTATATGTAGAATCGGCTTGCTACACGAGAAAATTACTACCGGTACAATCTTATGGAAATACAAGTAGTGCCACAACCTTCTCAAGCTTACAAGCCCTGTGCAAACATATGGCAACGCCGCAGCGGGACGGTTCAACGGGTCTATGCAGTATAGAGCAGTCTGCACTTTGGCATCGTTTATATTTTCTAATAAATGTTCAACCCTCTTTTTAATTATGATTAGATACATTTGTGAACTTTGTTTCAATAATTGGGTACCTAAGTAAGTAGGTACGTTTGTTTAACAGACAATAAAAACAGTAACAAGTAACAAAATATACACAGAAGTATAAGTATTTATAATAAGTACGATTCCTGGTGTGGATAGGTACATTTTCGACAAATAATATGGTAAATTTGGGCAAATAGAGGGGACTACATTTTGTTCTAAGTCTATCTTCCCTTATGGTAAAAAACTTTCATAAAAATACAAACAACAAGCGAACAGAGAACAGCATGTTATGAAGGAGAGTAATCTCTTCTGATTGAAATGGCAGTTAGGGTCAATTTCATAATAAATTCAACTAAATTATCTTTTGACTTTAACATTAGGTAAATAACCTTTTGCAACCATACTAAACAATGGTTGGATTGTTAGAAAACTCCTTTAATTTTAAAGGGTACACTTTAGTTTGTCTAAGCAATTGGCCCTTAATCATTTCATTCTTAAATTTTCGTTCTTTGGAAAGCCCAAAACGAATACAAGTTGACCGCTTGCTGTCAAGCAAAGAAAACCTAGCTACTTCAAGTTATTATTACGATTTGACTTACAGACAGGAGGTAGTTCTAGCTTCCCTCGACGGTTCTAGGCACCTCGAGGCTTCGAACTTTTAGAGAAATGTTTCATTTTTTCTCAACAAAACAAATTTATAAAAAAGCTGTCGCCAGCACTTCGGGCTGTCTGTTTCCACCGAGAGACACACTGCCTAGTCGTAGCAATCTGGCGACGATAGCACTACCCGCACTACACAAATTAATTCTGGTAAATTTCTTGTAAAATCAACTGACAGGCAGAGTCAGGGCACGCGACGTGGACCCGCATCCCTTGTTGTCAGTTTTCTCTACTTCAGGGCTTCTCCTAGAGTCGGCTTGGTAGTGCGTTTGTACGTTTTGTGCACAGTTTTAATTGATGCTCAACATATTTGGGCATTAGGTACATTGATATTTCAAATGAAGAAAATGATTGACATTAGAAATCAAAAAGTGAGTCAAAAGGGTAATAAATTAACTTAGACCACGATGTTTTTATGATTACCGCAGAATATTTCGACATTTTTTGAGATTTCTGTGCAAACGTAAGAACCTACATTTACGATATGTTGTGCAACTGGCAACTGCGTACCTACCTTGACGAGCGAGCTTACCAACTAACGAGGTAGGGGTTTTAATATTTTTAATTTTTTTGTTGACTTTAATTTGTTTTAATTTCACATTCGTATTAAGCTTTCAATAAAGAATACCAGAAAGGAGCCAAAGCTCTATGTATATTATAAAATACGTGAGACGGAAATCGCCCTGTGTAGTAACCAAGTTTTGACACAATATTTTGATATCTGTCATGGTGATAGGTGTCAGTATTTAGATACTTTTTCGAGTAATTATGCCTAGCTGTGCGGCTTGTGGCACTTCCCTGACCGCCAAAACAAAAATGTTTGAGGATAATAACCCATCGGTAAGTAATTTTGTAATTTAAATTACCTTTCAAGGCCATGCACCAAAGTGGCATAGGCGTTTGGGTAGCTACCTACTTCTTCATAATTGTAAATTTAAAATTAGAATTGCTGTATTATCTAGGATTTCTAAACTTAAATACATGAATGTGCCTTATAATTTTTTGTACTGATTCCAAAAATAAGAATTACTGTAATTTTACACTATTTTAAATTAAACTTTGCGGACCAGCCTGATAAGTACCTGACAGTTACGGTAACTGACGCAAGCAGGAGGCATTGACCAGGGTAGTCCACAAAGTTTAATTTAAAAAAGTGGAAAATTTCAGTTTAAGAGAGGATTAAAACGTAATCTAAAAAAGTTTGCCCTCCTATTCACCATTCCACCTCTAAACATAGTAAACAACCTCTGTCGTCCCACTATATTGCAACATTCTTTACGAAAATCTCAGTCATTATACCTAACGCAATTAATATCCAAGATCTAGGACACCGGAGGCATTTCGGTAATGCATTTGCCGACCCATAAAGTATTACGAATCCAGTCGTCGTAAACCGTAGCGCTTAAAACAATTCTGAGAATTTACAGCGCTGCGCGTACTTTGACCTAGCGAGGGTGCTTCGCAACTGGGCCGTTTAAGTTTTCCTGGTCGATTCCGCAAAGTACATACCTAACCCTAAGGTACTTCTTTTATCAATATCCTCACCTTCAGTGGGAAAATGTTGGTCCCACGCCTAAAAACATGTTTCACTATTTCACATACCTACCTACTTTCAAAACTAAATTAATTTTAGTCCTTCTAACCTGTAATGTTGTGGTCCTAGTGCTCTAGTAAAAAAGCCCGGCGTTCAATTAATTGCAAAATAGCGTCGGCCGAGGCCAACGATAAAGACAGGCCATGGCGCTAACGCATAATCGCATAGTCCTATATAATAAAAGGCATTTTTGGAGATAAGTAGAAAAAACAAATTTCGTAACAATTTGGCGAGTTTTCTTTCATCTATTACATTATTGGTTTTGTGCATCCAGGCTTCCTCTAATTGTTTTTTCAAAATTTTCAACCTGCCTCAGCTGTTTTGGGCTGAGTGTTAAACGGCACTGCACTCAAATATTTTGACACATTCCCAAAAATTGTTGGGACAGCATCTTCCTTTAGCTTAGGTGATATTCTCTATAGGTAGGTATTTTCCTCCCACAACACATTTGTCCACTTTAATTGCTTCACTTTCTTGAAAGTGTGTTAGCCACACATACTTAAGGGGTTTTTGAGAAATTAAATCTCAGTTGGAATTTGACAAATTCATTTTTGGCGCAAATTTTCATCCCGAGGCAAAGCAAATAATGTTGTTATGGTGACATTTTCTTCGTGGCTTTTGTAATATGTGTAAATATAATACAGACCCAGAAGTTGGTTCTTAGGTCATTTTTTACTAAATAAAAATGAAAACTCGCCTCAGTATACTGTAAATATTGACGAGGTCTCAGTTGATCGGCAGCGTGAAAGGCCGAATAGGAAACGTATCAGGGCGTGGGTCAACAACGAAAATCCTCAAGTACAGTACAACACTGATTTATTTCGCACAAGGAGAATGGTGAATACAAAATACACAAACCCGAACGTGGTCAACGGGAACGGCTTCCAGCCACCCGGGCCGTCTGAACTGGCGGATCTCCCGTAAGCAGTTCACGCTCCACTGTCAATTCCGGGGGGAGAATTCCCCTTACAGCGCTCACGCGTCGGCGCGAGCCGCACCAATACTACTGGACGGCACGGCTCCCACCCAGAGGCCAGAATAACACCTGGGCGGTTCCCCTCCGCCAGGACACACGCGCACTAGACACAAACTTGTTCCCAAAATATAAACTAAGACGTTTAAAAACACTTTAAACATTTAAAACTTCTCCATGGCCTGTCTTTACCGTAGGCCTCGAACGTCGGCCGACTTACGATGACTCGCCCGCACGAGTTATCTGGCCTTGACTTTTAGGAGGCGTTGGTATCCCCCGATTACTATTCCTTCTCATTGTTCCAGGTGATCGTGCCGCCATGACCGTCAGGACCGACCCGATTCGATCGTAATCGCCGACCCAACACCATGGACGTCACCACCGCCGAGTACGACAACGCAACCAACTACACCTACTTCGTCTACGACGGCAACTGCACCATAGTGACGCCGGAAAACATACTGGCCAACGGCTACTTCAGGACGGTCGTGTACTCGATCTACGGCTTCATATTCGTGGTGGCGTTGCTGGGCAACAGCTCCGTCTGCTACATAGTGCTGGCGTCGCCGCGCATGCGTACCGTGACCAACTACTTCATCACCAACCTGGCCGTCGGCGACCTCCTCATCACCCTCCTCTGCGTGCCGTTCACCTGCGTGGCGCTCCTCCAGCAATACTGGTCGTTCGGGAGGTTCCTGTGTCCGCTGGTGGCGTACTCGCAGGCGCTGTCGGTGTTCGTGAGCGCCTACACCCTGGTCGCCATCAGCATAGACAAGTACATGGTGATCATGTGGCCGTTGAAGCCGCGGATATCGAAGGGTTGCGCCACGTCGATCATAGCCGTCGTGTGGCTGATCGCGGCGGTGACCGTGTTGCCGATCGGACTGTTCACCAGGCTGATACAGCCCCAGGCGGTATATGAAAGCTGCGACAAGTGAGTATATTTTATATACAATGGGTCCCGGATAAGAACGAACAGCATGGGGATCTTGCGAACGGTGAGAGATAGAACAGCGGTTAAATGGGGGAAAAGTTGCGCAATTTTGAGGTCGATAAGATGGTACAAACAGATTTCTAATATCTTTTTTCGTTTTCCAGTTATTTTGAAAAAAGTAAAATTTTGCGTTTTCGATTTTATTTTTTTCTGAAGTTGTTATCACAGATTGTTCTACAACATGTCGTTTGGAGAAACCGCCTTCCACTTTATTTTTAAAATAAAGGTTAAATGTTATTAGATTTTATGCTGTACAACTAAAAAAAATAAGAAATCTAACCTCACTTTCTCTTTTGGCAACCCCCTCTTAAATTGTAATTCGTTGGGTAAAAAAATTTTTTCCATCGATAGTACACCATATAGAAAGTTTAAGTCCGAGTTGTCGGCCATCTTGAATTTAGGGGTAAATTAGTTTTTCGCGGATGACAGCTGTATTTTTAATTTTGCCATAAAAATAGTCGACACCATTTTTGAAGCAAAAACGATGCTTTGCAAATTTGTATTCTTGACATTTTCTTGAATTTTCCATATAAAAAAAGGTATAAGAAAATAATCGAAAAAAAAAAACACTTTATTTTCATCTGTTTTAGATGGGGTTTTTCGGGCTAGCGCACGGAAACAGCGCATGGAAAAACTTTCCGTGCGCTAAATAAAAATACCGAATATATGGCTTTAAAATAGAAATATACAGCAAAGTAAACTAAATTTAAGAAACTCCATATGCTCTCTGATATTTAACATGTACCTATTTTGTATTTTAATTCGTAAGTGTTTCAATATTTAGATACATATCTGTAATATTTTTGACGTTTTATTCACCTTATCTGACAATAACTAATTTACAACAAAGCACCTTTGAAATAATTTGAGAAACACTATATTGTCTGCATTGTTTATTTTTTGTCAATTAAATTTATTATAAATAATATGCCGATAAAATGTTTTAAGTTTCCGTTTTCAAAGAAGTATAATAAAAAATATCGTTCATTACAGGTCCAGAAATAGATTTTTCCGAGCTTGCAAGACTTCCTGTGTTCGGCTGCGCCTCACACGGGAATTTGTCACGCGTGCACGGAAAAATCTTTATTTCCAGACTCGTAATGAAATTTACTATTTCTCTAGCACAACGAATGTTCAAGTATACACTGAATTTCTGTTGTCGCACATTGACAGTTTAATAGTTTGACCTGTTCCATGGACGACTAGAAATTCATAGCTAACTAGGATTTATTGTAATAAAAAATAAACAATATCATTTCTGATCTTAATTTTATCCTTTTTTTTTAAACAAGTATATATCTAAGCATTCAAAATGACGGAAAACCTACAAGGGGTTGATGGTCAAAAACTCGGATTAAAGCTTTTTACATATGGTGTACTGTTGATGGAAAAATAGTTATTTATGTACCAAGGCACTTTTATGACTTATGTGGAATTTAGTTGTTGCAAAGGCCTCTGGCCGAGGCAAATAAACTAGATGAGTCATAAAAAGAACTTCAGTGCCGAGGATTACCCGTCCATAAACCGACTGCGCGCGCGTTGCTTGACTTTGACGATCGCTCTACCTAGGTCAAATATGACGAGGCACGGCGCTTCCCAACAGAAGCTCCAAATTGCTGCCTGTTGTGCAGCCTCCATGAAAAATAGATTGATATTCAAACCAACTAAAATATTTATACTGAAAGATTGCGCTGCTATAGGTAACAATTTCGCATTGTTTACGAAAAGTTAAATGGGCCTTTATTGGTCGGGTTTTGAATATTTGGTCACTTTTGACGGGCGATGGCTCCTCGTCTGACGTTTGATGTTTACATCTCGCCAAGGTCTACTTCTGGAAAAAATCATACAATAATGGGCTACTTCAGTGCCGATTTCTGAGCTTTTAATGACGATTTTGATACACTTCACTGACGATTTCAAGAAAAAAATATATTTCTTACGCAATGAATTGCATTATTAACCACATAAATCCCATTAAATTTACTGGATTAGTTTCAAATGAGACTTCCCAGATTCCCTCCTATTACCCTTATCCTTGGCAGTTCTTCCGGCCAATGCAAAACAAACGATGCCGGAGGCTGCACAACCAAACGATCATCAATTATTTGCCCCCAATATTTCACCTGACCCGTTTAGACTCGCTCTCCCATTTGTTGCTTAATGCAGCTCCGGTTTGAATTCTCGTGCACCGGATTCCAAGTGTTTAATGAACGTCGCTGATTGATTGGGAACGTCCGTTTGGCCACGAAAGACCGCGCGCGTCTAAGAAGGGTACACGAGCTTTTCGACTGGCAACAGTAGCCCGCCGGCTGCAATCAGCTGTCGCGCAGGCCTGGCGGCGTTGGACTGACGGGGACGTTCAAACCGGCGTCACTAAAAATGTTTCCAAGTATAAGGGCAATTTTGACATATCGTTGGTGCTTTTCGAGCCACTCCGTTCGAACACGAATAACACCAACATTCTTATTTATGAGATATTGCAAGAGAATACCATTTTTCTTTTTTTAATCTACAGAAGATGTGACGTACTGGAGAAGTGAACGTTTTTGCGTCTTCTTTGCCGCCCAATCCCCTCGAAATATTCTTTTTGACACGGCACTCCCAATGAGGTAAATATTTACTTTCATTAAATCCCGTTAAGTGCATATGCACGATTCTCGCGCCATATTTTGAGCAGAACAAACAGAACAGACGGAGTAAACAACGTCAAAAAGAAGCCATTTGACTAGAAGCGGCAAAATTTCAAAATAAACCCTCCATAAATATTAGGTATATTCAGGGAAATCTTATACACATACTGAAACTAAAGTATGTACAGAGTACAAAGAGTACCACCCCACCTTTATTTTCTTAATTTTAGGGTATTTTAACCGGAGGAAAGTCATTTCTTTACTAATTTTATCCAAATTTTCAGAATCTGCTGTCAAAAAAACAATTGAGCATCAAACAAAAAAGTTACGGACCTAACCTCACTTTTTTTGAAATTGAAGCCCAACACTTTTTACATATTTGGATAGGCAATTGAAATCTCTATACGACGATATATATAAATATATATACAGGGTGTTTTTTTTTCGATAACCACTATGGGGATGTCGGAAACTAGCAGAGCTAGAACAAAGGTTAAATGGGGAAAGAATTGCGGTTTTGAATGCTCAATCTAATGCACCTTTTGGATTTTTAAAAAAGTTCATGGCTCACTAGATATGGCTTACTTGATATTTTGAGCTTTCTAAAGATATAATACTCGGCATAGTTATTATAAAAAATAAAAGAGCTATGGCTAAATTTCTGATTTTTTTTAATTTTCACATAGTGAGCCATGGAATATTTTCATAATTACGTTCTATTTTATAATGAGACATACTTCAAACTTTCAAATATTTTATTTTTAGCTGGTAACAAAATGTAACAAAATAAAACAAAAATTACCATGATGGAGCTCCACCACATAATTATTTGCCCGTAAGAAATTACCTAGATCAGCTCTATCCAAATAGTTGGATAGGGAGAAATATAGGTACCTATTTCCTGGCCGCCCCGATCCCCCGATTTGTCTGTTTTGGATTTCTTTTTGTGGGGAACAGTAAAAAATAAAGTATGAGACAATTGCTGAATTAAGAGCCGTTGTTTTAGATGCAATTGCCAGTATTGACAGGCGCTCTCTAAAAAAGGCGACAAATTCAGTTTTAAAAAGATGCAATATTTGCATAAATAGCTTTTAAAATAATAATAATTTGAATTTGAGTTTTTTAATTTTTGTTTTATTTTGTTACATTTTGTTACCAGCTAACAACAAAATATTAGAAAGTTTGAAGTATGTCTAATTATAAAATAGAACGTAATTATGAAAATATTCCATGGCTGACTATGTGAAAATTAAAAAAATCAGAAAATTAGCCATAGCTCTTTTATTTTTTATAATAACTATGCCGAGTATTATATCTTTGGAAAGCTAAAAAAATGGCCGATTTGATAAGGCCACAGCCAACTATGATTTACATTAAAAAAACACAAGTTTGTCATATCTCAAAAATCACAAACAACATAAAAAAATAGATAAGATTATCTTATTAAGCCCAAAATTATCTACAATTTTTGTCTCTACAGTTTTTCTGTATAATCAGAAATAACGGAGCTACAGAGATGAAATAGCAAAAAATCACTCTTTTCAAAATATCTAGTGAGCCATGAACTTTTTTAAAAATCCAAAAGGGGCATTAGATTGAGCATTCAAAACCGCAATTATTTCCCCATTTAACCTTTGTTTTAGCCCTGCTAATTTCCGACATCCCCATAGTGGTCATCGAAAAAAACTCACCCTTTATATATATATATATATATATATATATATATATATATATATATATATATATATATATATACACTTTTTTACATATTTGGATAGGCAATTGAAATCTCTATACGACGATATATATATATATATATATATATATATATATATATATATATATATATATATATATCGTCGTATAGAGATTTCAATTGCCTATCCAAATATGTAAAAAAGTGTTGGGCTTCAGTTTCAAAAAAGGGAGGTTGGGTCTGTAACTTTTTTGTTTGATGCTCAATTGTTTTTTTGACAGCAGATTCCGAAAATTTGGATAAAATTAGTAAAGAAATGCCTTTTCTTCGGTTAAAATATTCTAATATTAAGAAAATAAAAGGGGGTGGTACTCTTTGGGGGGTCACCCTGTACATTCACGATGGAGTCGGTAAAGAATAATGCTGGCCACAGCGTACCTACCTTGAAAACCAAAACGTGCAGTTGTTAATTCATGGAAGAAATAAACGCGGAGAAGTGACACTGTAGTAGATAAGCTATGGGATTCCTAGCGCACTTTACCCATGTAAATCACCATAAAGCAGAAACGTGGTAAAAACGCGACCAAAATTTCTGGCACTCGCACTTGAATTTTCCGACTGGCTTTTTCTTCACGCGTCGATGTTCCGTTGATGTTTAGTTAACGCTTTTTTTGGCGTTTTGTAACGGTTTTTTTTGTGTGACAAAAGCGTTAACGAAACGTAGACGCTTACCACCTTTCTGCCTTATGGGGAAAGTGAGCTAGAAACCCCATAGCTTATCTACTCGCTGTATGTTCCAAATCGGTGGAAATCGACAAGGATCTTAAGACGGCCTTGGTCGACCTACACAATAAAAAAAACGTATGCTATTTTTTCAAAACAACTTTCGAATCGAACCAAAAGATTTGGCGCTTCGTCGTTGAAGCGGTGCCAACGAAAATAAATTTTAATATCGAATAATGCGCGTGTAATACGGTTTATTTATTCGGATTTTACTGCCGAATATTATTGTGCCTCATAATGTAACGGACAAAGCTCGAACTATGGCGAATTCTATTTCGAAAAATACGGTTTCGTGATAGTTTAAATAGGTCGAAATTTATCGCCCGTTTATTTGACCAGAGATCCTAATTAACTACCAACTAAAGTTGAGTTTACGTCATAAAGTGTTCAGTGTTTCAGGATTTAACCCACACTGCTACATAACTGCTAATCATTTTTATTTCAATTTTAATGACACCCTTATTTTCTTACATCTGAACGAAGAAAACATTTGTTTCTAAATGAAAATTAATATTTCTATTGTCAAAATTAGAAAAAAAAAGTATGTAACACCTTAGTAAATTATGATTTGTTCGATTCGCGTGTATTGTAAGAACCCGCTTTAATCGTCTTGCAAAGATCCCACTCGTTACACAAATCACACTTTTCCTAACTGGTCTACTTTTAAACATATACGTAAAAATCCATAAAATCTTTATTTTTGAAGGTAATCGCCTGAGTTTTTTTTTTTGTTTGAAAGCCCTTCAAAAACAGATTCTTTTGACCTTTCTACCATTTTCAAAATGCAAATTCAGGGCCGAGTACGATTTTTTTAGACCTCCAATTTTCTCGAAAAGCAATATTTAGCGTTTTTTTTATTTAAAATCTGACACCACGGGATACCTAAAAAATATACAGGGAGTTCCATTCCGCAAGGTGTTAAAGTTGAGCAAAATAGGAATTTTAAAGGAGAGTCAAGTGTGCCATGAAATCCACTCAAAACCGTTGAATAGTCAACAGAACCATTCAAAGTTTTGGTGTGCAAAGATCGAATACAAAATGTACAGGGTGTCTTTCTCTGGGCCATCTTAGCTCAGGCAATTATCTCGAAAAATAAAGATTTTATGAATTTGTTTATTATTTAAAAGTAGACATCCTGAATTTATTCACTACTTACACTTAGGTATACACTACTTATAACTACTGTTCGCCTAGAAAAAAAATACTAAGCTTGGACGTAGTAAAATATCCTCAAATAAACTCATAAGATATCAAATGAAAATAACAAATTGTAGTTCAGTTCGGAGGTCTCAGGCATATGGTCGGCAAATGCTCAGTTAAATTCAATAAATTCCTTGGAAATTTACTCTAGAAAGGCAATTGAATTAAACTAACAAAATCGCAGTAAAAGAATCTTCAGTCAAAGCGTGCAGTATTCGAATTCCTGTTGGGATTAGATTGGAATATTTCCGAGGATTTACTTTGTGATTGTTTATTTCCCTAGAAAAGGAACTGTAAATCGGCGATACCCATTCGTTGAAGTAGGAAAAAGTTCATAAAATGCTTTCCTTCGAGAGTGAACAGGTTGTAAATTAGGTATTTACATTGCAAGATGCTTAAGTTCACTTTTTTGGCAAAATAGTTCTGCTGTTTTTTTATAGTATTTGTCGACCTATTTTCGAGTGACATCCTGTATAAAGTTTACCATCCTTTTTTAGGAAGCTTCTCCTATATACGCCCAAGTATATAAACATATCAGGCACTTTGAAATTGCCTATTTCCGGAAAGAAAAGAGCATCTGGTATTAGCCATATTTCTGCGAAGCATTTTCGGGTTTAAATTGGTTCTATTCAAGTGCGTCCATAAATTGTTGCAGGCCTTAATCGCACAAGTGAAACTCTCAGGTACATACGCTTTCCGCTGTAATCGGATAATAATAATAAGGTCCAGATTAAAATGGTTGGAGAAGAAATTTTTAGCATGCGCCGTGAATCATGAACTCGCCTGATATATGGTATAATTAACATTTCCTAACCAGTTAGGAAACGTTAAACTTCCCTAACTGGTTGGGAAAAGTAACAAGAAGATTTAATAGATTATCAAGACGTATTTGCTCCTGTAGTAAGCACATTTTGCAAAAGCTGTAGATCCTAATTTGGATATATATGATGGATGTTCTTACAGCATATATTATGTAACTGCAGATTTAGAAGAGGAAATTTTCATGGAGTTACCACCAATAAATTGTTCAGAAAATGATGGTTTTAATAAATGAAATAAAAAACCGGTGAAGAAATAAAAAAAGCAATTGATTCGAAGAAAAGAGAATAAAATAAAAAAAATCAAAGTAGGCTTAACGCTTTGAAATTTATTGCTTTGAAGTTTGTTGCCTAATACTTGACTCACGTTTTAAATGGAGGATACAATTTGAAATTGCGAATAAAAATATTTGTGAATAGAAATATTTGACAAAGCATTATCCAATGACGTCAAAACCTATAGATGTGGTGCCCCATTGTTAAAATGCCCTTGATTTTGACTCCAAGATTAAATATATCCATACTACCCTAAGAACATGCTACAAACAAAGACAGAAAGTCAACCATCAACCAACTATACACCAGGTGATTCCCGGTTATAGTTCCTCCAGAATCACACTTAGATATCGCATGTTTTTTCTTGTTTGGGGGCGCCGGAAGCATCGGAACCTCACCTGAAGACTCGGGGGATGGTCTAACGACGCCAGCCTCCGAGCCCAGAGTCGAAATAAGTTCGCTACGGCTCGACAAAAAGGAGGCAATTGCTGACAATCTCGCGACATTTTCGGAATAATTTAATGGAGCGCTTAGATTAGTTCTGGGCGTCAAGCGTTTATCAAAACAAACCTGTCTATAGGTTCTGACGTCATTGGCATTATCAAAAAACGTACAAATGTCAGTGATGATGAATTGATATTCATTTGTTGTTTCAAATAGAGTAAAGGCATTTTAGATACAAACATAAATTTTCATCGAGAAGAAAAGCTCGTTAGGTGAGATATAGTGGCATTTGTCGGTCGAACGGCGCTCCTCCGTGCATCTTTTATCTCTTCCTCTTTCGGCATGAATTGTTAAAAACAACAAAAATCCCGACGGATAAAGCCCAGTTTCCTGCAAGTGTTATTGTTCGTGCGGGCGGGATTTTCTGTTTATTTGCGGGCTTTCGTCGCATCCCGAACAACGTATACGGGCGGTTGGGCTTTATTCCGGAATATTTCGCTCTTACGGGGAACCGAATTCCACAGTTCTGCGCTTATGTGACGACACATCGGAGGCTATTTCGGCTAAATGTGGCTCTCAGGCGACCGCGCACAAAAATGCACTTGGCAAAGCTACCTCTAAAGAAAGCTAAGCTGCTTTTGCAAAACCTTAAACGCATGCCACATGTTCTATCATTTATTATTTATATTATTTTTTTATATATTCTTAAGAGGGGGATGCCGACAGCGAAAGTGACGTTAGATTTCGTATTTTTTTAAGTTATATAGCATAAAATCTAATAACATTTTACCTGGCAAAAATTTAGTACAAACATCTCTGTCTTAATTTTAATCATAAGATCTTACAAGCAGTGTTTTATTTTATAGGCTACGAAAACCTTGGAAAAAATAATAATTCCAGTGCATATGCTTTTAAGATCTTATGATTAAAATGAAGACAGAGATGTGTGTACTAAATTTTTGCCAGGTAAAATGTTATTAGATTTTATGCTATATAAATTAAAAAATACGAAATCTAACGTCACCTTCGCTGTCAGCAACCCCCTCTTAATTTTCTTCACCCATGTCTATGTACCACAGGTACAGGTTGTACCACAAATCATCTTCCGGGAATTACATTCAAGTTTCACATATAAATGTAAGCTAGATTTACCAGGGACTCTTTAAAATAAGGGGGCCCAGCATGTCACATTCACATAGGAAAAGTGAAGCCTTGAGGGGAAGTTTGTTTTCTGTCGACTCCAAGGAGACCACAAGGGGGCCGGCACAAGGTTATGTTATATATCAGTGTCCAACTGCCATCAAGTTTTATGTGACATGCCAGTGCCATAGATTCTAAAGGAGGCAAAATATTTCCCATCATAATTCACAATTTTTAAGTTTTCTAACTTCCAGATACTCAGATGTGTCAATTAAAGGTAACGCGGCCGCCTGTAGTAGTCCCAATAATTGCAACCACATTTTTCCTATATCACCTTTAGTAATCCTACAATTCCCATTACGTAGGCATTACGTATAAGTAGGTAGTTCAAAACAAATCGTATTTCGAAAATTTTGAATTTATTATTAAGCAGGTAGCTTCAGTCAGGTCTTTTTTTAAAGAGTTTTTATCTACGACTACAAGTTTATTTTGTGTTTGTGTTTGTGACTAGAACTAATCTTATTAGTCCATCCCGAAATCTGTGAAAGTTTTTTGGGTAGGTACATTCAACAAGGGAAGGAAGTTAATTTTTACTATCAATCAAAGTAGCTGTTATATTCATAGATTCTCCAATAAAATGCCATATTTGGCATCACTGATACCATTAGAATGAGGAAAGAATAGGCCTCACTTTGGAAAGTATGTATGTGGGTCCCCTTACTTTAAAGCGTCCCTGAGATTTACCGTTGTATTTTGTTGGGACAAAAATAGTCTAGCGGAAACCCATACCCAGATAAGCATTTTTGATAGATTCTATATGGCCCCTAACGAATAGTTAATAATAATAATAATAATAATAATTCTCACCCTCACAATACTCCAAACTAGGAGTACCCCAGAAGCAACCACATGCTTGTGCGGGGGAGGGGGGCAATTACTATTATTTTGCCTTCGTTGGCATTTGCGGCTAGGGCCGACTTTTTTCCCGATAGAACTAGGATAGCATTCGCTCAAGTACTACGGAAAACCCTAGAAAACCGTAGTAATCCCAGTGAGTGTAGGACAATTAGTGAATCACACTTGTACAGCTATTTAGGAGCAATACCGTGACCCCACATTTGTCCAGCGCTTAAAAAATTGTATATGCTAGAAAATCAAATAGATGTCACAAATGGAATGTCCTTCTAGAGGAATGTTTCATAAATAGTGCCTCGGGACAATCTCCTTGCATCTGAGTGAACCTTGGATACAATTTCAACTTGAAAACCATCCCCAATTTGAGCTCTGTTTTATAGTCGAATTTTATGCTTAAAAGTCCGGGATGTCCGCAATAAATCGTAAGGCTTTTACCGGCAACAAAATAACGAAATGTCCGCCCCATTCCAGATACATCTGCACCGAGGACTGGTCCGACTGGCCGGGAGTGGAGTACGGCGCGATGTACACCAAGATCCTGATGGTGCTCCAATACGTCATACCGGCCATAGTGTTGATATTCACCTACACCAGCATAGCGGCGGTGATGTGGTGTCACAGGATACCCGGCGAAGCGGAAAACTCCAGGGACAAGAGGATAGCGAGATCTAAGAGAAAGGTTTGTCCCATTAGTGCGGCATTTTAAGCATTTCAGTTATTCCCAAACTTAACATCGATTGTTGATAATTGCAGTTTTATGTTTGACTTAAGAAACTTACTAAAAAAATTGTCTCCTTTGCAATTCTTTATCCGTGTAGAAAATATTCACGGACTAGATCGATTTTTGATCATTTCGACTTTGCCAAGGGGTATGCATAGAAAATTGTCAGTTTTTCTACAACTCTGTTGCTGCTTCCGAATTAAACGTAATTCTACCGTGAAATGGAACTTTTCCTACGTAGATCGACCAGCCGAATCGATATAGAATGGTCCCGAAGGCATAGCGCCCACCGGTTTCGGGCAAATAATTTTTTTGACATTTCGACCCCTCCATTTTGGAGGTTTTGGACAATTTTGGACATTGAATACGAAATTCTCGGAAACGACTGGACGAAATCGAATTTAACCTTTATTTCCGACATCTACGGGTCGAACTACGTCGGAAAGACCAATTTTCGGGGCAGGTTAATATTTTCGGAAATTCACAAAAGTGCGCTGGCCGGGCATTTGGAAATTTTTTAGGGGAATTTGGAGGCCGGATCCGTGTTCTGCGGGCCAATTTACGTCGGATAGGCTGGTTTTGGGGTCGTCCCGAGCACGTTTAAAAAGTTGCCATTTTAGTTTTTTTTAGGCGATTTTCGGAAAAGTGCGCTGGCCGGGCATTTCGAAGCCTCCAAGTTCAATTTCGACCGGATTTTCGGTTTCTACGGGCCAAACTGTGTCGGATAGGCCCGTTTCCGGCCAATTTTATTTTTTTTTGCGAAACGGTCAAATTTCAGTTAACAAAGGGGTTGACCCCCCGAAAATCTCGCTACGCCCGCAGTTAATTTTTCAGGGGTCTGATTTCATCGCTACTTATACATCTTGAGCCGCTGCGTCGATTGGCGCAAGGTAGGATGTTGTAGCTCTAACCGTTTCGGCGCAAATGACCTTCAAATTCAAATCGAGAATGAAAACTCGAAGTTCTATTATATACTTGAAAAGGAATTTAGCACCCTTTTTTAAAATAAACCGACGCTAACAGGATGTATATCGCATTTGCCTTGGATATCCAAGCGTCATGTTGTTTTTTTACTCTTGGCTCCTACAATTTTATCTGAAACTTTTTTCCTAACCTCAAAAATATAGAAAATATGGAGGGTGTAAAAATATACGTGATCACATAGTACCTATCTCACGAAATACGTGATCACACAATATGGTAACTGAACCGATATTTGGCTATGAAAAAGTATTTAATATACTATGAGGTTTTTAAAATAAAGGACCATATTATTATGTAAGTAGAATCTGTGAAAAAAATGAAGGTTTTTTTGTACTTGAGGCTACTCCCCAAGATTCTCATAAATCTTTCAATTTTTTGTTACCGAAAGATGCTCTCATAGGGGACACCAGGCCGTAAACATGTCAATGCCATTATGGATGCGAATTCTGGCCTCTTTGATTTATGTCATCGCCAATAGGCCTATATTGATTAATGTCCCGTTGTCATAAGAACGTAATGGGAACTTGTTAAATTATTTGGCCATTAGGCTGATGCGTGTCTCGAAATTCGATTAGAAAATTTAAGTTGCCGCGTTAAATTTATTACGTACAGCGGACCCATATCAATGTTATGAGCAGATGTTAACGGGTGAAAGTCGAGGTTAGGAAAAATCGAAATCCATTTTTAAGAGCATTTCCATTTAATTCTAACCAGTAAAGTGCAATTTTTGTAGGTTTTACGAATACTTGCCCATGATTAAAAACTGAGTAGGTGGGCAAAATTTTAAAAGCCTAGACCTATACTAAAATCGAGTAATCCGTACGCCTGGCGTAAATAAAACCACGTGTTCAATGACGTTCCGCAATTGGTCGGTAGGCTATAAAACTTCACCCGACTCGGCAACAGGGACGTACTCGATCGCAAAAGTATAGTTATGCGGTTTTATCTTGTTGTTTTCAGCGATTTAGACACTGCCACAAATAACTTTATCGATGTTTTGAGCCATTTTAATTCAGCCAATCATTTTTTTCCGAAATATTTTGATGTAAACAGTTATAAAACTAAAATTAAATAAAGGTCGTGCCTCAGTGCGGCCCTGGCCAATATCTCAACGCATGTGCTCTTGCTTACGCCAGGCGTAAGAGTTGCTCGATTTTAGTATAGGTACTTTGATTTTATTCTACATAAAAATTTAAAACGCACAAAATAAATTTTCAAAAAAAAACGATAAATTTTCACAATGAAGTCAAGGATAGTTTTTTCTTAGAATTGATAAGGAAATTTAGCAAAAATATTACTTTTCCATTGGCATATCATTTTTTCAAATAAAAAATATTATGGTTGACCCCCCCCCCCCCCCCTGACACTGATGGAAGCAGACAGGCCGAATTATCTTTACTTTATAGGAATTAACGTGTGATGAAAATATTTCAAATTGATTTCCCTTAGCCGTCTTCCTTTAAGGAAATAAAAAAACTAGAAAAAAAGAATTTTGACGCTATGTGTAACGAAAACTGTCTTTATCTTGACATTTTCAATAGATTCTTGAAGTTCCATAAAAGTTAGACCATCCTGTATAAAATAATATCATATGACGTATATACATATACACTATCGGACAAAAGTAAAGCAACACATATGAGAAAATCAATTAAAAATAAAAAATTTATTATTATTATTATCATTATCATTAGGATTAAAGAGTCATAGTAGGTGAAATCAAATTGTCTTCAAATGTCAAATAAGGTAGTACGTAAATATTTATCTAAACAGTGCTTTTATTAGAACGACAAAAGTAAAGCCATTTCCCCTACTATGACTCTTTTTTCGAAAAAAATGACATCAAAAGTGCAAAATTTGAAGTATCAAAGTCTAATATTTTCCAAACGCTTGGAACAAACATTATTACATGTATAAATCATTGACATTGTGACAGTGAACAGATTTCAATTATCTAAAAATATATATGGTGTTCATTTTAAAGGAACATAAGTTAGGTTTGGCACCGCTTTTCTGGACACTGTATAAAACTAAATAAACGCCGAAAAAAGCTTTTTGTTCCAACAAAATAACAATAACAATAATAGTACGGTAAATCTAGATCACATTTATGAAACTTTAATGAACCTACCTACGTATTCAGTTGCCGATAGATCAATTTTTGGTCATTTTGAGTTTGCCAAGGGGTATGCATAGAAAATTGTCAGATTTTCTATAACTTTGTTGCTGCGTCCGAATTAAACGTAATTCTACCGTGAAATTTAACTTTTCCTACGTAGATCGACCAGCCGAATCGATATAGAATGGTCCCGAAGGCATAGCGCCCACCGGTTTCGGGCAAATAATTTTTTTGACATTTCGACCCCTCCATTTTGGAGGTTTTGGGCAATTTTGGACATTGAATACGAAATTCTCGGAAACGACTCTACGAAATCGAATTTAACCTTTATTTCCGACATCTACGGGTCGAACTATGTCGGAAAGACCAATTTTCGGGGCAGGTTAATATTTTCGGAAATTCACAAAAGTGCGCTGGTC
Source organism: Pseudeuparius sepicola (assembly GCA_963920635.1). Taxonomy (NCBI): domain Eukaryota; kingdom Metazoa; phylum Arthropoda; class Insecta; order Coleoptera; family Anthribidae; genus Pseudeuparius; species Pseudeuparius sepicola. The sequence continues at coordinate 22,511,013 of OY987308.1, forward strand.
GGGCATTTAGAAATTTTTTAGAGGAATTTGGAGGCCGGATCCGTGTTCTGCGGGTCAATTTACGTCGGATAGGATGGTTTTGGAGTCGTCCAGGGTACGTTTAAAAAGTGACCAAAAACAAAACTGACAAATTTTAATAATAATATTTATTATAATACTCGAAAAGGATTTTTTTCTTTTTCAATATTACATGTCCTGGGTATCAACCATCGAAATAAAATGTGACTGCGTGTTATCACAATAAATTTATTATTATTTATTATTTATAAATTTTTAAAAAAATTACTGGAAAAAAATTTAAAAAAAGTATTATTTAGGTATTATTTATAAATTTAAAAAAATAAATAAATAAAAATTTATAAATAGTAAATAACAATAAATTTTTATTTAATTTTTTTTTTCAGTAATTTGTTGTAATTGCTTATACATATTATGTTTCGATCAATTACAACACCGGTTTCGACCAAATAATTTTTTCGAAAATTCGACCTCTCGATTTTGGAGGTGTTTTACAATTTTGGACATTAAATACGAAATCTCGGAAAAGACTGGGCGAAATAGAATTTAACCTTTATTTCCGTCATCTACGGGTCGAACTACGTCGAAAAATAATTTTCGACCAATCCGACGCCACTTCCCACAATTCGGGGTAGGTGACCCGTGGGGTGGGGACCCGTGGGGTGGGAGACCCGTGGGGTGGGAGACCCGCGCGACTATTCTTAAGTAAATCGACCAGCCAAATCGATTTAGCGTGGTCCCGAAGGCGTAGGGCTCACCGGGTTCGCGCAAATAATTTTTTCGAAAATTCGACCCCTCGATTTTGGAGGTTTTGGTCAATTTTGGACATTAAATACGAAATCCGTCATCCACTGGTCGAAGTACGTCGGAAAAACCTATTTTCGGGGCAGGTTAACATTTTTGGAAATTCAAAAAAGTGCGCTGGCCGGGCACTTAGAAATTTTTTAGAGGAATTTGGAGGCCGGATCCGTGTTCTACGGGTCAATTTACGTCGGATAGGCTGGTTTTGGTCTCATTCTGGGCTCGTTTAAAAAGTTGAAAATTTGGAAATTTAATGTATTATTATTTATAAATTTAAAAAAAAATACTGGAAAAAAATTAAAAAATATATATATTATTTATTATTCGTAAATTTAAAAAAAAATTAAATAAAAATTTATAAATAATAAATAATAATACATTTTTATTTAATTTTTTTTTCCGGTAATTTGATGTAACTGATCGAAACATAATACGGGTCAAACTGCGTCGGATAGGCACGAAATAGTCAAATTTCAGTTAACAAAGGGGTTGACCCCCCCCGAAAATATCGGAGGAATATTCGCCACGCTCGCAGTTAATTTTTCGGGTATCTGATTTCACTCTTACTTATACATCTCGAGCCGCTGCGCCGATTGGCGCAAGGTAGGATGTTGTAGCTCTAACCGTTTCGGCGCAAATGGCCTTCAAAGTCAGATCGAAAGTGAAAACTCGAAGTTCGGTATTTTAGTTGTATCTCCGGATCGGCTGCGGACTGGCTGGAGCGCCCATCCAGCTACTCCTTAAAGGCGCTTGTTTTCGGGATCAGCGCCCTAGGTACCTACCAGTGTTGAGATGATTTAAATCAGTTGATTAATATCGTGATTAAAGTCATGATTTTAATCAAAGGGATTTTTTAATAAAATCATTATTTAAATGTGGATACTTAAAAATATATCTATTCATAGAAAGACAACCTTAAAATCGTTTTCGATACAAAAACAAAACTGACAACTTTTTATAATAATATTTATTATAATACTTGAAAAATAAATTTAAGAAAAAAAAATAAAACCGACTTCAAAAATTTGCCTTATGTACAGGGTGGCTTATTATAAATTGACACCCCCCTTAACTTGTTAGTTTTTAATGTTAGAAAAAAAAGTTTTTACAAAAGTTTGAGATACTAATACAAAGTTTTTTGTGACGCTATTGGACCTTATACAGTGTGTTCTAGAAAGCCGTGGCAGACATAACTTTTGTTTTTAAAATGGAACAGCTTGTATATTTTCGGATTATTCAATTCTACGCATTTTTCTGATTCCAACGAAGCATATATGTTAAAGAAGAAGCTTTCTTTGGCTTCTACAACTATTATCCGGAACTTTTTCTCTTAACCTCACAAATGTAGAAAATAACGGGGACGGGGGGGTGTAAAAATACTATACGTGATCACAAGATAGGTACATGTCGGCACATTTATAATGTATGTTTGTATTATTAAAATAAAAATGGCACATAATTTATGGTAGGATAAGGTCACCCAAGAGTACGCACTTAATATTTAAAGTTAAATAAATCGACAACAATAAGTAATACAGATTTATTCGACACAGTATAAATTCCTTACTATAGATTTAATAATGTGTAATGCAAAGAAATATTTTTTTATAATTATCGACAGGAGAGATATTACATCTTTAATAAAAAAAAAACAGTTTGCGTACTCTTAGGAACGAGAGCTCGAAAGAGTACGCAGTGCTGAATTTAAGAGAACGCGCTAAAAAAAATTCAAATAACATCAATATATTATTCTTGACATAAGTCACATATTATAAAGACGCCATGTCCGAGGTAGTTGGTACAGTCCAAAGTCTATAGACTTTGGGTACAGTCTTTGTGCCACCATGCACATCTTGAATCATACTTAATCCATTCTGAAATGCTCTAGTGTTCCCTGCAGAGAGAACAAAGAATATCGTATTGAGATTTTCTAGTTTTTTCAACAAGTGGCAGCCCCTTTTTTAATTCCTTTTTTAATAGATCTGTTTGTGCGCGCGTACTCTTTGCATGCGTACTCCTGCGGACATGTCATCGATGATTGAATAATCTATTTAACTAAAACAGGCAACCATAATTACACATCGTATGCTGTGCGAAACATGCCTATCTAAAGCCTTTTTAAGATGCACCGTCGAACAATACAGGGTGTAACTAAACTGATGGTCAAAAATGAAACCACGTATTCTTGAAGCCAAAATAAGGGCACTTCTTTATATATTTTTTTCTCCTACGGGCCATAGTTTTTTTTTATACAGAGCGTAGAAATTTAGAGAAAAATACACATATTTCTTAGTATTTCTAGAAGTAGACGAGATATTTTCTTCAAACTTGGCGTGTCACATGAGCGGATGAGTTGTCAAATTTAAGGTTAATATGAAGCTTGTGACGCCCCCAGTTGCGGAGATACAGGGTGGTATTAAAATTAATTAGTTCAGAAAAATATGAATACCCTGTATAATCGCATTTTTTAAATTTGTTTTGATTGGTAAATTCAATGGTTAACAAAAAGTATCTCTTAGTATTTTTTCACATTCTCAGCCGTTTTTTAATTATTTTCAAAGAACGGCAATGCTGCAATAAAAAAGTCATTTTAAGAATAAATCTAACAATCTGTGGATGTCAATTAAACTTGGCATTATTAGAATCATTTGGCTGCCAACTTTGCACCTTAGTATCAATATTTTCAAAAATTATATTTTCATTTGAAGAATTGACTGATATGCACTTTTGCTATGGCCTTGCGAATGGCAATAATAAACATGCGGAAACGCATAGTTGCGTGTATTGAAAGAGACGAACATTTAATAATTTAATTTTCTAATAGCAATACGTTTCTTTTATTATTGTTTTTGCGTTTGTATTTTGTTAAATAAAGTTTAATTGACATCCACAGATTGCTATATTTATTCTTAAAGTGACTATTGTTCATTGCAGAGTTGCCGTTCTTTAAAAATAATTTAGAAACGGCTGCGAATATGAAAAAATACTAAGAGATACTTTTTGTTAACCATTCTATTCACCACTCAAAACAAATTAAAAAAAATGCGATTATACAGGGTATTCATATTTTTCTGAACTAATTAATTTTACTAACACCCTGTATCTCCGCAACTAGGAGCCTCAGAAGCTTCATGCCAACCTTAAGTTTGACGGCTCATCTGCTCATGTGACACGCCAAATTTGAAGAAAATATTTCGTCTACTTCTGGAGATACTAAGAAATATGTGTATTTTTCTCCAAACTTCTACGCTCTGTATAAAAAAAACGATGGCCCGTAGGAGAAAAAAATATATGAAGAAGTGCCCTTATTTTGACTCCAAGAATACGTGGTTTCATTTTTGACCATCAGTTTAGTTACACCCTGTATAGTTAAGCATTCACAGGGTAAGATACTCCTTATAGCAAACATGCCAAAAATTATAAAATTATGTATAAAATTGGTTAATTGCCTGTAATTCGTCGAATCTTTTACGGAGCACCACGCGACTATAATCAAAACTTGTTGTCAATTGAAGGGGTCTACACTGAATAGCGACCTCTATCCGAATAGCATTGGGACTAATAAAAAATGCTAGTGCGTACCTACTCTTAGGGGCTGCGTACTCTTAGGTGATCTAGCCCTATGTCTCGTGAATGGTACAATTTATTAGGTGTACACGTGGGCAATTCCATCAAATTTACCAAACGGTAAACAGGTTGGTGTATGCCACGGTGTACCTTAGGGAAAATTTGTCTATGTTTTGTCAGCAAAATGAAAAGAAAACGGATCCGCCTAACCCGGGTGGTCATCTGACGCCGTCGTAATGTGTTTACCGGCCTACAGTGCCGCGCCTCCGGCCTGTTTTATATCAGCCTAATAGTACAGTAAAATTGGGCCAAAACCCAAACATAAAAAAAAGTTCTTTCTGGCGCGAAATAATTCCATACCCTCCTAAGAGTTAGTACTAAAAAGTTACACCACCACCAGCGTCGGGTTTCGGGGGGAGGGGGTGAAAAGGGCAGGAAATTCTTATTTTTCACAGTTTTGCGTGAATATCTAGTAAACTATGAGGTTTAGCGCAAACGTCATCCTATACGCAAATGATACACATTAAATTCCGAACAAGAATTGTTATATACAGAATTATGGTAAAGTGAACGGTTTCCATGATATGGAGGGGTAAAGATTTCTTTGTTTTTATTTCACGTAGTTTTTGTTGAAAAAACTTAAAATGATTACAGTATAAATGAGTGACTGAATAATGTATGTAGAATATATGTATATAGATATATCTATGCATAATAGATACATATAGACCCATAGATTGTTATTTTTTGTCACAACATAACCTCATAAGTATACCTATATGACTGTAAATATGTCCAATACAAGTTAGTAGCCTTAGTTAATTTGTACTCACTTTTTGCCCTCATTCATTATAGCGTTCTGATTTCCATTCGTTCTTTTATGTCAAATCATTCCCATATCTAATTTGTCCTTAGCTTGTAAAAATGAGAAAGTCATGAATAGGAAGCTCATGTGAAAAACAAGAAAATATATTAAACAATCTATATTGAAAAAATGGGAGGGAAATCAAAATGATACAAAAGCTTATAAGTTTTAGGTGAATCATTAATTGCGTTATCAGTCAGCAGTCAGCACCAAATAGTTCACTCGGGCTGGTGAGCGGAAACAAATCTTCGTGTTCTTCGTCCACTTGAGAATCATCATTTAAATCGTCGTCGATGATTACAGTATCTCTATTGAGACATACAAGTCCTAAGCAATTGCTGCACATACTTGAACAATTGAGACCACTTCTTCGACACTCGCAGTTTTGGACGCATCCATCTCTGCAGAAGCATGCGATGAGGATTGTTTAATATATATTTTCTTGTATTGGACATATTTACAGTCATATACTTATGAGGTTATGTAACAATCTATGGGTGCAATATGTATCTATATATGCATAGATATATATATATATATATATATATATATATATATAAGGATGTAAGATTAGCGAGTGTAAATGTAACAATTACAAGAAAAGGTGATAATGGGCAAACACTGATTATTATTATTATTATCTCGACTTAGCCAAAAGGCATTCGCACTCCCTCTACGGGGAACATTCACTCAGATCCCGGGTATCCCGGATACCAAAAGGATCTGGCTCGGACGAGACCCTTGCCATGTTATCGGGCCTTAGGTGACATTGATGTTGTTGGACGTTCCTGCACTCCCCATGAATTTCCTGACGGTTCGGGCTGTCGCAAGTAGTACCGCTTTCTGCATGGACCTGTAAAGACTATCAGTTAGACCCAGCTCCTTGATGTTTCTCGGCAAACTTTTTGGTATAACACCAGTTGTTGACATGATGATTGGAATCGTCTGGACGTTCTCCATTTCCCATTGCCTTCTAATTCGTTCTTCTAAATCTCTGTACTTCGCGATCTTCTCGACTTGCTTCACACGCAGGTTGTTGTTGTTCGGGATGGCCACATCAATCAGAGTTGTATGCCTAGAAATTTTATCAACTATTATAAGGTCCGGTCTGTTATGGGCAACTCGTTGATCTGTCAGAACTGTACGATCCCAGTACATCTTGTAGTTGCTGTTCTCAAGAACAGGCTCAGGTGTGTAGTTGTAATATGGGACCCTCTCTGCCTGCACAAGCAGCAGCTTTTCCGCCAGTTCCTGGTGCAAGATCTTGGCAACCGAATCGTGTCGTTCCTTATATTCCGTTGATGCGAACATCTGACATCCTCCTGTTATGTGCTGGATTGTTTCTGAAGTTGGGCACCCGTATCTGCATCTGTCATCCACTACCGATGCATCTCCTACAATGAATTTTAGGTAGTTGCGAGTTGGTATAACCTGATCTTGTATGGCCAGTAGGAAGCCTTCCGTCTCGGGGAACATTCGTCCCGAGGTCAGCCAATAGTTCGACGCTAACTTGTCGACATGTTCCTGGTTAACCTCATTAGGATGCCTCCCGTGCAGCGGCTTCCCCAACCACCTCTGTAGTTTATCGTTGTCGGTTATTATTATTATTATTATTATTATTATTATTACTGATGATTGCCAAATAGCATGAAACACGTGTATGCGGTTACTAGTTTTTTCTTTATATATATATATATATATACAGGACAGGAAATTCTTATTTTTCATTATTATTATATATATATATATATATATATATATCTATGCATATATATAGATTAGTACTAAAAAGTTACACCACCACCAGCGTCGGGTTTCGGGGGGAGGGGGTGAAAAGTATTCACGCAAAACTGTGAAAAATAAGAATTTCCTGTCCTTTTCACCCCCTCCCCCCGAAACCCGACGCTGGTGGTGGTGTAACTTTTTAGTACTAACTCTTAGGAGGGTATGGAACTATTTCGCGCTAGAAAGGACTTTTTTTTATGTTTGGGTTTGGCCTAATTTTGTGTTAGTTTTACTGTACTATAATCTGTTCGTGGGAGGCCAGTTGTTCGGGCCCCTCCTAATTCAAATCCAACTTCCGGCCTCGCAAATTAATTGATAGTGGACGTAACCGAGACGCCTGTCTAGTAATGACAAAATTAGACGAAAAAATCTATGACCTGCCACGTAATACCTAGTAGAAAATTTTTCGATAGTTCGAGAAGCCTCAAGAACCCAGGAAGGAGCAAATTTGGGCTTAACGCTCGACTGGGAAAGTTTCAGCATAATATGGCGGGATGCCGTTTCCTTTTTTACAGTGGCGCGCACCTTTGAGTTGTTTCGGCAAACTAATCGAAGCGGAAATCGTAATTTTTCGTGAAATCAGTGTCTACAATACAGGCAAAAAATTATGAGGCACGTTTATGTCTTCAAGTTTAAAAATCCTTGATAATAGAGCAATTTTAATTCTAGTTTAGGTACCTACACAAACGCCTATGCCACTTTGGTGCATAGCCTCAAAAGTTAACTTAAATTACAAACTTACTTACCGATGCTAATATAGTTTCCCGGTCTTCAGTGTAACATTACACAAACTTATATGTCCTCAAAAATGTTTAAAAAGATTAATTTGCAAAATGTTGTTTGATATAAAGAATTGTTTTGGGTACTTATAAATTTAAAAACGATGGAAAAATTTTGACAGACATAAAATTAGAAAACTATTAATAAGACTATCATATTGTTAGGTAAAAAATATACACGGTGTAAATAAGTGCGACAAACTTTAAGGGGTGATTCTACATGAAAAAATAATGACAGTTTGCTATATAAACGTAGGTCCGCAAATGCTTCGTTTCCGATATACAGGGAGTCAAAGTTTAAAAAAAAAATGATAATTTAATTATTGCGCTAAAACGGATTAAGATATTCAAATGAAATTTTGTGGGTATTAAGAGGACTAGAAAGCGCATTTTTTGACAACCGATTAAAAATTGTATGTTAATCAGTGGCGTGCATAGGGGTAATGGCCTCGATATTTTTAAGAAAATAAATGATACGCCACTGAGATAATTTAAAATAAATTTATTTTTAAAATCATCGTTTAATTAGTGACAAAAAAGCTCTCTTACCTTTTTTTCACAGGGGCCGCCATTTTTATGCAAAAAAAATAAAACAACATAACGCGTATTTTTAATTTCTATTACAACAATATCAAAAACTTATCCTATACAGCAACAATAAATCAAAACAACAAAGGAAAATAAAAATATCTCAAATAAAACATTTTTAGTTAGGTGCGCATAGCTATAACAATAAATAAAATATCATTTAAAAAAAACCATGACTCCCTGTATATCGGAAACACGAAGCATTTGCGGACCTACGTGTATATAGCAAACTGTCATTATTTTTTCATGTAGAATCACCCCTTAAAGTTTGTCGCACTTATTTACTAACACCCTGTATATACAAGGTTTTGTGTTTCAAAGAAAAAAAATTGTGGATACTGTAAAAGAAAGTACAGTTATTGGTTGGCTTATTAGGTATATAGGAATTCAAATTAGGAAAAAACATATTTATAAAATTGTACAAAATTATTTATATCTGTTTTGTTGTTAAAATTATTCCCTAATGAATTAATATAACAGGCTTCAAGGAAAAGTATTTTCCAGTAATTTCTATTTTTGCCCCCAATTTTCCTTGCCTTACCAAAAATTGTAAATGAACTAGAAGAATTCAAATATTAGGACATAGGCATGAATTTACCTACCCTACAGAGTATGTCTTGAAATTTAATAAAAGGGTAGTTTTTCCATAAAATACAGAAATTGATGGAATAGGCAAAAATGGCAGAAAATGGATGAAAAAAAGCATCCATCTTCCAACGTACAATAATCTAATATTCATGATCGCAACCTTCCCATCCATGTTCCCAAACTTGAGGAGTATTAGAATGTCCCCTGACTATAACTTTAAGAAGTAAACTTTTAACAGAACAAGGGTGCTTTTCCGGGGAAATCAATTAATTAACCAAGGGTAAGGGGCAGGACACAGAATGTTAATTAATAGGGGAGGCATGGGGGTATATACAGTGTCCTCAAAAAAGTTTTACTTGATTAATGATTTACTTTGAAATCCAACTTTGGGGTTACTTTTTGCTTTAAAAAAATGTGGTCACGTGACTATATCTGTCGAAAATGACATTTAAAATTAAAAGTTTTCTTTTTTGACATTCTTAATAATGTTGAACTTTCCGACAATTTTAAAAACTTGTAACTGCATAAATATTATTTTATATCACTAGCTTTATAATTCTGTTCTCTTTTTATTGCTAAATTCGATATGACTATCTGTTTTTTTTTTAAGAAAATGATATTAACGCTTTAAAATTCTGTTAATATTTACATTGCCTACTTGCTTACCTTATTTTAATCCTTGATTTGGGAACACTTAGGTCAGGTATAAAAATGAATTAATACCTCATTTAGTCCTTTACTATTATGACGACGCGATAAACAATGGTTTTCATAAAATATAAAATTCAAAATCGTTTGGAACCCCTCAATAACTTTGATAAAATTACAAATTTTGAAATGTAAACAAAACTCCAGCTGATATTATTTGACTAGTGACATATCAAATCACAAAATAATAAGATTAGGTCTCCAGTCCAAGTCCGTACCACATGATAAAAAAAACGAATGAAAATGTTCGGCTCGTTATTATGACGTCAACACGCGGTCGGGTCCCGAACGCAAATTCAAATAAATTCAAATTTTATTTTAAAAATTCTAACTTCGTGGATACTTATTCGGGAAATAAAAAATGGTTAAAGCTATCTTAGGACTTGATGAATCAAGTTATGCGCAATTTATTTGAAAATTTGATTAGAGGAAACTACCCTATTGGTTAAAAATAAAAAATACAAGCAAAATATAAAGTTTTTCTGGCTTTCTAGGGAGGGGAGAGTGTGCCTGATTTTTTTCTACATTACTCGCTTTTTGTCATGACAACCGCAAACCGTCGAGTAGAACAAACTTACACCCCTCGAGCCACACACATCAACATAAATTTCGCTTGCTCGACAGAGTGAAAAAAAAAATGCTTTGGAGCCTCAGCCCAACAATATCGTATGCTATTTGCCTCCATATATTATACCCGCCTTTCCTCTCAATATTTCTGGACGATATTTCAAAGGGACGTGTTTTAACTCGTCAATTTGCTATATATGGAACGGCGGATATAATATTATGGATAAGGGTCCTCGGTAAAAAAGAAAGGGTTGGATTTATGTTAACTTGATGGGTTTACGATATCTCGATGAAAATGACAGGGTTGGCTTTCAAAGCCTTATTGACCAGTAATGACTAATAATGAAAAAAACGTAGGTAGTCAAAGTTTTTTAGTTTAAATCGCGACTTAGCTACCTATTTTACCTTTTATGGTTTTGAAAAAAAAATGCCTAATATGACTTTCGGATTTTTAGGTGGCTTTGACTTTGGAGTGCGCAACTAGTTTTTTGGAAATAAGTAGGCAACAGTGTCATCTACCATTGGTAAAAATTTCGTTCTGGTCGGTTAAAAATTAAAGACATTATAAGGTTTTTTCCACACCTTCTCAAGCTTACAAGCCGTGAGCAAACATGTGGCAACGCCGCAGCGGGACGGTTCAACAGGTCTATGCAATATAGAGCAGTCTGCACTTTGGCTTAGTTTATCTTTTCTAATAAATGTTCAACCATTTTTAATTATAATTAGATGCATTTGTGAACTTTGTTTCAATAATTGGGTACCTAAGTAAGTACTTACGTTTGTTTAACAGACAATAAAAGCAGTAACAAGTAACAAAATATATACAGAAGTATACGTATTTATAATAAGTACGATTCCTGGTGTGGATAGGTACATTTTCGACAAATAATATGGTAAATTTGGGCAAATAGAGGGGATTACATCTTGTTGTAAGTCGAATTTTTGCGAGAATTTTTCGCAAATTGCGCCATCAGGCAAATAATGATTACCTATCTTCCCTTATGGCTAAATTTTCATAAAAATACAAACAAGTGAACAGAAAACAGCATGTTGTGAAGGAGAGTAATCTCTTCTGATTGAAATGGCAGTTAGGGTTTATTTCATAATACATTCAACTAAATTATCTTTTGACATAACATTAGGCAAATAAATTTTTGCAACAATACTAAACAATGGTTGGATTGTTAGAAACCTCCTTCAATTTTAAAGGGTACTTTAGTTTGTCTATGCAATTGGCTCTTAATCATTTTATTCGTCCTTTAGAAAGCCCAAAACGAATACAAGTTGACCGCTTGCTGTCAAGCAAAGAAAACCTAGCTACCTACTTCAAGTTATTATTGCGATTTGACTTACAGACAGGAGGTAGTTCTAGCTTCCCTCGACGGTTCTAGGCACCTCGAGGCTTCGAACTTTTAGAGAAATGTTTCATTTTTTCTCAACAAAACAAATTTATAAAAAAGCTGTCGCCAGCACTTCGGGCTGTCTGTTTCCACCGAGAGACACACTGCCTCGTCGTAGCAATCTGGCGACGATAGCACTACCCGCACTACACAAATTAATTCTGGTAAATTTCTTGTAAAATCAACTGACAGGGAGTGACAGGCCACGCCGCGCAGACCCGCAAGCCATGTTGCCAGCTTTCTCAACTTCAGGGCTTACCTAGAGCCGGCTGCGTTTTTTCACTATAAAGTGAGAACTCTGTATATTATGCAATCATAGCTTTCCTGAGAAAACCGTATCTCTTACAGGGTGTTCGAACTTTGAACATGAAAGTTAAAAATCTCCATATTATCTCCATAGGAACTAGAAAAATTTACCATTTTACAAACCGTCAGGAAATCAAGGACATATTACGCTTTTAAACAACTTGTACTATTTTTGGTATCAGATGGAACCAGTTCAAAAGCCGATGCGTGAATCGCGTGTAACCTAATTGCTGTTTTATTCAAACACAAGTATAGATTACTTTTATCGTCAATCAGAACGACAAGCAAAAAACTGATAAAAGTGTTGGAACCTGTGTTATAATAGTATATTTCATTAAGAGTCTGGAAATAAGAATTTTTCCGTGCGCGCGTGACAAATTCCCGTGTGAGGCGCAGCCGAACACGGGAAGTCATGCAAGCACGGAAGAATCTATTTCTGGACGTGTAATGAACGATATTTTTTATCATACTTCTTTGAAAACGGAAACTTCAAACATTTTATCGGCATATTATAATAAATTTAATTGACAAAAAATAAACAATGCAGACAATATAGTGTTTGGTATGTATGATGCGTTTCCATGGTTACTCTCAATTTATTTCAAAGGTGCTTTGTTGTAAATTAGTTATTGTCAGATAAGGTGAATAAAACGTCAAAAATATTACAGAAATGTATCTAAATATCGAAACACTTACCAATTAAAATACAAAATAGGTATATGTTAAATATCAGAGAGCATATAGAGTTTCTTAAATTTAGTTTACTTTGCTGTATATTTCTATTTTAAAGCCATATATTTGGTATTTTTATTCAGGGCACGGAAAGTTTTTCCATGCTCTGTTTCCGTGCGCTAGCCCGAAAAACCCCATCTTTCATTATTGCTAAAACAGATGAAAATAAGGTGTTTTCAAGTATGTATAATAAAAAATAAATTCCTTAACCCGTAGTTACGAAATAGATACATTTATAATAGTTTGTGAGCTCTTTGCAATCAACTAATGGCTATCTCGGTGTAATTCCAATTAATTAAATCCTGAAACTTTCCCCGACACTTCCGACAAACAAACATCTGGAATTTAGGCATCCGGTAAAATTAAGCGTTTAATAAACTAATAGTCATAGCATGCTCAATAGCGCGATCGGAAACCAATTCCCAGATAACCTCAAAGTTTTATTAATTAACTATTTTCGTTTCCTATTGTTTCTTTCTATTCTATACATTATTGCTTTTGCTTCTCTGTACAGATTATCCACCTCTTCTGTGATTTCTAGCGAGTCAAGTTTGTCAAGCCATTACTTTGGTACATTCACGTTTTAATTATACGTAACCTCTATAATTAAAACTCATTTTCATTATAATACCCAATGAAAATTTCGCTCGTTTCTTGCAGACTGTGTTCCAACCACAAAAAAAAACGATTACAACGGGCCTATCGACCTATTCGTTAGATTAGAAACAAACGTGTTAAAATTATACAACCAGATATACTAATGATAAGTAGTGTCAACTGTTTGCTGACTCCTTGTGGAGACGAACTTAAGAAAACTCGATTATTTTGCATGTGCCCCAATAGTTTGCGCAAACTACAATTTTATTAACTTGGTAACAGGCACTAACTTGTTTATTAAGTTTATAAACCATGCCATGCCAGCAACAGATGGATGGAAAGCTAAACTTGCATATACAGAATGTTTGATAAATAATGCCCTCACTTCTAAGGGTTAGTAAATTGTAAGTGTTATGTTTTGAGAATAAATAATATGCTATATTATGCTGCATGATGTTGAACAATCATTATTAGGGTCCAAGTATATGTAGGTTTAATTCTTAGACAAGGAAAGGGGGAGGACACCTAACAGCGCTCGCGGCCGTGTTACAGACTGCCACATCGCACCACAGGCCAGTGGCGTAGCATGAAACGCATTCTTAGCCAATATCACAAAAATGTTAAAAATAAAAAGGTAGTTAATTTTGACTTACATGTAATTTGAAATATTGGTATTATTTGCAGATAATTTCCCAAATGTAAAGCTAGTGTCAAGTGCTGAAATTTATTCATTTGCGGCAAATTCGGATCAATCAAAATAAAATAAATAATGCACGCCCATGGAAACCAGCTTATATTTTATGAAACTCTCATATCAATTAAGAAATTTTCAATAAAAACGATGTTAAAAAATAATTATATTGGTCCCATTTACAAACAATGCACTTTATCATACTAAAAGGTAGACGGAATTTGAAGAAGTTATATTGAGAGAAAATAATGTTTTGGGGCATCTTTCAAAGGTAGATTTACCTGTGAAACGAAATCCCGGGCTCTTGCTTTTCACTTCTGCCTTTGCAACCAAACTCTGAACAATTCACAATCGTAAGAGCATATTTTCCCCTTAATCACTGTTACTTTTAATTCACAAATTCACGAAATTAACTCACAACGTACTCGCTTTGTCTGCCACATATAAAATGGCCGCCGTTCAAAACGACGTAACAAAATCTATACACGGCAGGGTAGGCAGGCGCGGTGTCCTCTGTATCAGATTATTTTGAGTATTGATAGGTGAAAAAGTAAAAATTAAAAGATAGGAAATTATTTCTGAATTATTAAAATGGTTTAAAGTATAGTACTAAAATGAGGATTTTTAATACTTGTACTACAATGAGGTTCATTATGATACAGAATAAATGCAGCTTGATGTATCTGTTTTTGTTTTATGCGTAGAAAAACTAAGACAGGGTCATTGCACCTACGATAAATTCTAGTTGAAGGAAGAAATTTTGGCCAGCGGAACTGCGTTCACAGACAAGCGCGATCAAGAATTAAATTTTCCCGCATCACCCGAACAAACCATACGCAAACATAAAAGGCAAATCGCGTCAATATAGAATGTTTGCCGACGTATACGCGGGCATGCCAGGGAAAACAAGCGAATATCGCTGTACGGGCCTCGCTGATCAGATTAACCGACGAGGTTCGGCAGAACCGAGTCCGGTTTATTAGCAATCCAGACCGTGTATACATGAAAAGTCCCAATATGTGGGGAAATATGCGGGAAATATGCTGGGAGTGCCGCGGGCGTGTTCATAGGTATTTTTTGTAGCTCTTACGATTTAATTTTTGTTACCAACTCGATTATTATTTGCATATTAATATTATCTATGAATAAAGAATCCTAGGAAGGAGTCAAAGCTCTTTGTGTATTATAAAATACGTGAGACGGAAATCGCCATGGGTAGTAACCAAGTTTTGACACGATATTTTGATATCTGACGCGGTGATAGGTGTCAGATGTGGTATTTAGATACATTTTCGAGTTATTATGGGTCTTGTGGCACTTCCCTGACCGCCAAAACTAAAATGTTTGAGGATAATAATCCATCGGTAAGTAATTTTGTAATTTAAATTAACTTTTGAAGCCATGCACCAAAGTGGCATAGGCGTTTGTGTATAAAATACATAAACGTGCCTTATAATTTTTTGCCTATATTGTAGGTACTGATTTCACGAAAAATGAGGATTTCTGCCTCGATTAGTTTGTAAAAAAAATTCAAAGGTTCCAGCCAATGTAAAAAAAATGCTCCTTCCTGAGGTTCTTTATTCAAAGATTATTATTCGTTCCTAGAACAATCATAACCTCTTTGAATTGCAGTAGGTACCCCCAACATAATCTGGGTTTAATTGTTAACATTTATTTAATATTAATAATTAATCTAATTATTATAATGCTTTATTAATATTTATATATAGTCTCTGTCTCTACGTTATTTAACCCTACGCTAGGCCGCATACTATACAGTGTGATCATTTAAGTGTGCAACATATAGGATTTTTTTTATTAATTGCACAACCAAAATACAAACATTGCCGAAAGTTGATGCATGTTCAATAATCATGTTAGGTGCACTTAGAATAGTTGCAAGTTAAACAGCATACAGGGCAGGTCAAAAAATATAAAAATTAAACAAGAGTAAAGTACCCTTATTTCAAAAAATTCAGCAAAAGGTTAGTAAGAAAAGTTGTTTAGAATTAAAAGCTAGGCCTAAATACCAAAACATAGCCTCCTAAGAAAAAAAAAGTTTTCGTCAATTAATTTCCACAATTTCTTCATAATCATTTAAAATAAAAATTGTGCACCTTAAATTACAGTTTTTTTAATATACACATTATCATTACTAATGTTCTACCTTGTTCAGAAGAATTTTTGCGAAATTTTAAAGTTTTGTTTAATATCGTTGCAACAAACATGAAATTTGTGATTCCCTAAAAAATTAAAAATCTAAGTTAATTTTACAAATATGCTTGAGTTTGAACAAAGTTATGCTTAATTGATTTAATTCTGATTGATTTATGAAATTGTGTAGGGTGGATATTAAAATATTTTTTTAGGAAATTATTAATGTTATTCAAAAAATATATACTTTTCTTAGGAGGCCATGTTTTGGTATTTAGGCATAACTTTTAGTTCTAGACAACTTTTCTTAATAACATTTTGCGGAATTTTCTGAATAAAGGGTACTTTACTCTTGTACAATTTTTATATTTTTTTACCTCCCATGAATGCTGTTTGACTTGCAACAATTCTAAGTGCGCCTAATATGATTATCGGACATGCACCAACTTTCGGGAATATTTGTATTATCGTTGGGAAACTAATAAAAAAAAAATCCCATATTTTGCACACTTAAATGACCACACTGTATAGTGCCACCAAAATTTGTCTTTAATGAAAAGAGCACAAACTAAGACCGTATAAAAAACTGTATAAAAAGAGTGTCGCGCAGAGATTAAACGAGGCACTTATATTAAAACGGCCGCTTATATATTATGTTTTTGCGGGGAAATCTCTTTAAAATTTTAACAGGATTGCGCGAACTGCCGCAGGGTACGCTGCTAATCCAGTTTAGGAAAACATCATAGTAACGGCACCCTTAGGTTTAAACGATTTTTATAACACGAGTATAATAATGAGAGAGGTCCAAGCACAGTATAACCAGTAGCCTGGCCCGTTTCTACTAAACTACTAATCTCGGTAATTACAATAATCAAATAATCAAGTTATCGATCCCGTCAGAATAAAATAAAAGGCGAATAGCTTGGTCTAGACAAACACTTTTAAATGGACAAATAAAGAAAGAACTTCAACTCCTGTACATCAGTAACAATCTTTGAATGAAGAATCTCAGGAAAGGAAGGAGTCAAAGCTCTATGATGTGTACTATAAAATACGTGAGACCGAAATCGCCCTGTGTATGGTATTTAGATACTATTTCGAGTGATTATGCTTAGCTGTGCGGCTTGTGGCACTTCCCTGACCGCCAAAACTAAAATGTTTGAGGATAATAATCCATCGGTAAGTAATTTTGTAATTTAAATTAACTTTTGAGGCCATGCACCAAAGTGGCATATGCGTTTGTGTAGGTACCTACTTCTTCATAATTATAATTACTGTATTATCAAAGATTCCTAAAGTTAAATACATAAACGTACCATATAATTTTTTGCCCGTATTGTAGGTAGGTAGCGATTTCACGAAAAATGAGGATTTCTGCCTAGATTAGTTTGTCGAAACTGGGGTCCTGGGTTATTAAGTTCAAATGGTAATATATTTTGACACAAACTCCTCAAAAGTTCGTTTTCGCCAGACAATTGAACAACCCCAACGATTTCACGGCTCTGCCCTTTGCGAAACTTTTGCCCAATTTGCGTTTCCCCCTATATGAATGTAACTTGGTTAAAAGGTTGGGGTCCTTATCTGGTTAATAACGGGTAAAACAGCAACATTAGGCGTTAAGTATTTTGCGGGAGACTCTGCGATGTAGCGGTTGCCTTAACGTTTTTCTTTTTGAATTACCAAAAGTTGTAAATATGGGAATTATTGTAGAAAATGGATGTGTTCAGAAAAACAATCGATGCCGCGTTTCGGAGACACAGACTAAACTTGTATTTTTTTATACGAAACATCCTGTATATTTTCGAATTTCGAAATATCAAATGCATATCTGTCATTGCAAGACAATTTTCTACATTTCTTATATATTTGCAATTTTTCTAAATTGAACAAGTTAAGCGGGTAGAATGTTAGATACCTACGTGCCAACCGTACAGGTTGTTAACATTTTTTAGCAAACAATTTGTCTAAACACTCATACTTGCGGCACTGGTCAGGTTAGAAAGTAGACATTAACAAATCTCTCGCTCCACTATACAGGGTGTCCCGTGGTACATAGAGCAACTTCATATACCGGTCAATAATTCTCGATGGTTACTGAAGTTCATTTTTTGAAATTTATGGCTACATCTCCCAAACTAATCGAGCTCTCAATTGACATTCTTCATGACATTTTTCATAATTATAAAATCAACCGTTTGCGTTGAAATTAGCAAAACACCTGATAACTCAGTTAAAGTAAATTTTTTACATACCGCTTCCTAATGTTAGATCAACTGTACATTAAAAATGAAACAAACATTGCCAAACTGATTGAATAGTGGTACATCCGGTATAGATACAATATTAGATCTCGTACTACAGCTTCCCATATAGGTACATAAAATAAAGTTTCATAAAAATAAGTGCCAGGATGCCTTGTACAATATTTCATCCTCATCCACTTCAATCCTTCCTAGGCATTCACTTTGTCAGTAGAGTTTCTTTGTTCTTTCTAACTAGATTTCATAGGGCGAGAACTGGTGTAGTTTAGAGGCAGATCTTCTATAAAATAAATCTGGAGTACAGAATTTTATCCCAAGAGGGTGAGGGTGAAAATATTTAGTGTGTTTGAAAATTTGACTATATGGGTTCCCATTTTTCGATTACTATGGTGGACAATAAATCACACTTACATAGCATTGAGTAAAGGAATAAATAATAGACAGAATTATCTAAACAATTGAATTTAAATTTTTCAAAAATAATGATTAATATACAAAAAAATATTACGACATACCGTCAAGGTTATCAATAACTAATACATGTTGTATCTTTACAACCCCATTATTTTATTATTATACTAAAGGGCGTACACTCTAATGCAATAATATTTAAAAAAAACTCTTGGAGACTGTAGGACCCAGCCTTTAAAAAGGATATTAGAAAGCTATTCAAATATCTCCAACTTCAGTTACTTTAATATAGTCCCGTTAATTGCAGCAGTATTTACTTCATATTCGATTCCTTCTTCTCTAGATTAAACTGCTGAATTTAATTTCTTTGGTATCTAAAATGGCTTTTGTAAATTACAGTGTGGCATACAATTGAAGTATTTTTACCTTTGAAATACAGGGTGAGTCAGAATGTATAGTAAATACTTTAAAGGGGTGTTCGGCAGGTGGTTTTAAGGGGGGTCTTTCATATAAAAATTTTCGATTTGGGCTTTCCTTGCCGAGTTATTCGGGTCTACAGTATGTTTTTTATTTATATCTGAATAACGGCGCTACTTAAAAATTTGAAATTTGGTATGTGTTATCTACTTACTGGAACACGCCTTAGGGTAGTTTATTCATTTGCACAGTGCCCTGAAGATTCCGGTAGATTATAAAAAATTAAATCCTCGGCGCTAAGGCATTTTCCACCGTTCTCATAAAACTTTGTCGAACTTCTGGAATTAGCGAATACCGAACCTGGTCGACGTCGCTGGCGGTTCTAAAAACGATTATGTTAATTGCTCGAAATCATGACAAAAAACTTTTCGGTGGGGGGGGGGGGGCTTTTAGGAGGATTAAAAAGTTCAACTGGCGGCGATGCCTTTCGGGCCTAGCCAAATTTCTCTAGACGCATTTAAAAGCTTTATAAATTAACTGTTTTTTTTTTCAAACCATATACCCAATAAATTATCTATAATATTATTTTTCCCGACCAACAAAGGCCCATTTAACTTTTCGTACACATTACGAAATTGTTACCTGTAGCAGCGCAATCTTTCAGTATAAATATTTTAGTAGGTTTGAATATCAATCTATTTTTCATGGAGGCTGCACAACAGGCAGCAGTTTGGAGTTTCTGTAGGGAAGCGCCGTGCCCCGTCATACTTGACCTAGGTAGAGCGATCGTCGAAGGGTGATCCCTTATGAATAATTTTTTGCCTAATAAAACATTTTTTTATTTAAAAAAATATGTGCCTCCGCCCTGAAGTTCATTTTATGACATGTGGTTTATTCTAAATTCCACATGAATCATAAAAATTCGAACTTCAGTGTGCCTTCTTACATAAATAACTATTATACTATTCAATTTATCGTTGCCGATTTGTGTGTGTATACAGGGTGATTCAGTTTTATTCTGCGACCCATCAACAGGTGATAGAAAACCAAAAAATAACTGTACTTTCTTCTATAAACTGTATCATTTTAAGGCCTTATAAAAAGTTACAAGGTGTTAAAGTTGTAAGAAATATGTGGAATTTATTGAATATTTACCAAACTAGTTGAGATATTTAAGTCATATTTGGTAAACGTTACAACGGCATGGGTTAGCATATAACCTGTTAATATCAAACACCTTGAACAACCAGTGGCGTAGACGTGGGTAATTAGTATAATTGTTTTTAGAAAAAAAAAGAATCACCTTGTATAGCAATAAAATGTATTCAATTTCTTATGTAAATTTTAAACAAAAATGCCCTCTTGCTAATTTTTTGTATGTGTCATGGTTTCGTGGCAAATTTGATTTTTTGTATTATTTCGGGGTATTTCTGAAAAATTATCTAAAAAATTTGCTCCATAAGTATCACTTAAACTAGAAATAATATGTTTGCTACCAGAAATAAAGTACCTTTTTTCAATAAACTTACCTATTTAGGGCTATACTTTTGAAGAAACAGGGTCTAACACATTTAAGGAAGATACAATTAATGTTACGCTTTGTATCTTGAAAAGTAAAACCTTGAATGGGTAAGTTTATTGGAAAAAGTTACTGTATGTAATCTTGATCTTTAAAACGATCTTAGATCTTTAAAATGATCTAAGATCGTTGATATTAACAGGTTTTATGCTAGCCCATGCCGTTATAACGTGTACCAAATATGACTTAAGTATCTCAACTAGTTTGGTAAATATTCAATAAAGACCACATCTTTCTTAAAATTTTAGCACCCTGTAACTTTTTAATAAGGCTTTAAAATGATATAGTTTATAAAAGAAAGTGCGGTTATTTTTTGGTTTTCTATCTCCTGTTGAAGTGTCGCAGAATAGAACTGAATCACCCTGTATACGAAACAAGGCCAACAACAATACTTTCTATATATTTTTTAAATTCTTATTATAAATTTGACCCCATTTGGTCAACCCCCTAGTGTAACTTAAGAGTATTAAAATTTCGTACAAATGGTTTTGAACTATGGCCAATTCGATGATACCATCCATTTTATTCTTAAAAAATACCTAATGTGGTTTTGTGATTTTTGGGTGTTTTCTTTTAATAACAGTAGGCCATTGAATAATACTATTTCAAAACATTATAACTGGAAATGTAGAGCTCTTCGAGTACTACAGGTTCAAAAAAAGTGTTTTGAAAACCGGCCCATCTTTCGAAAAATACGGAATTTTCTCGACTCAAGGTGAAACACACTGTATACTGCAGAAATATAGGTACATAAAAATGCGTCGAATCAGTATGTTTTCCTTCTATTATCAAGAAAATTGCTCCTTGACTAAATTTAGAACCTTGTGAGGACAGTATACATTCCTGAATATTATAATAAAGTCTCAATAATACCTGCTTCAGCTTCGGTAGGCCGTACAATTATATACAGTATTTGGAAGTTTATTAAATACTAAATGAGCAAAAAGTTAATAAGGTACCTTTGAAGACGGTTATTTCGGGAGAAGTTCAAAAGCAGCTATTAATAGTATTATCCCTTTCATCTACACATTATTGTCTTCTAGCTTTCTGTAAATAAATTAATAAAATAAATTGCGTCAAAATGTCGTCGTGAGCTAGTATGTACCTTCTTTTGTGTTCGAGATATTATACACCTATAAAAATGGATATAAAGAGGAGGAAAATGATTTCACTGTAATAGAAAACTGAATGCTGGAGTTCAGAATAGAGGGCATAAAATGGTAAAACCTGTATAAAATGTAACGATGTAAGAACAACGAAATCAGATAAAGAATCCCAGGAAGGAGTCAAAGCTCTATATGTGTATTATAAAACACTTGAGACTGAAATCGTCCTGAGTAGTAACCAAGTTTTGACACAATATTTTAATATCTGACACGGTGATAGATGTCAGTATATGTGGTTAGGTATTTAGATACTTTTTCGAGTTTGTATGTTTAGCTGTGCGGCTTGTGGCACTTTGCTGACCGCCAAAACTGAAATGGTTCACGGATAATAGTCCAGCGGTAAGTATCTTTGTCATTTAAATTAACTTTTGAGACCACGCACCAAAGTGGCATGGGCGTTTGTGTGGGTACGTATTTCTTCATAATTATAAATTTAAACTTGGAGTTGCTGTATTATCAAGGTGCGCGCCGCTGTATGCAGAGATGACTGTCGCTCAAAATTGCTCCTTCCTGGGGTTTTTAATCTTTTATATTGTCATTCGTTTTTCCTGTGCTACAAACAGTCTCTCTGTTCCCTGTATATATCTCCTCAAACGGACATCTCAGGAGGGACAGTTTTATTTAACTTTCAGACGTTCGAAACCGCTTGTGTCAAAAACTTTTATGTTTACCTTTGGCCTGGACCCCAATGAGTCCTGTAGGACTTCCCTTGCTCCATTTGCCACGTGCAGATCTCGGGCATTATGTGGCTTTTGTAGAAGCCACAAAGTCAACTAAATAATGGCATGTTTTCAATGCACTTTCTTGTCTTAGAAATTGTAATGTTGCGATATCGATTTTCAGTTGAGAAATTTCTGAACTAAACGGGCAATTCAGCCTAGGAAAGAGTTGAATCTCAGTTGACATAATGGAAATGATATTTTACATCCGATTGGACCCACCGTATTTTTAGGTTTTTCGCAACATTAATCTGAATCATCATTAATTTTCTTAAATGGCCAGGAACAGCCATTGGCCAAATACCACTTGATGGGCCATAAAGTTGGGCATTTAAGGAAACGAATTTCCGCTGAAAGATACGCTGTTAAAATACAACATCAACGCCATTTTTAAAATATAAAAAGTAATAGGTTAAAAAACTAAAAACGCAGGAGTCCTACTGTGCACTGTTTTTTGAATCTTTTATACTATTATTTGTGAGATACGTTATACTGAATGCTCTTTAAAAAGCCTGACAATGCAGATGCACTACAAACAGATCTAAATGTCCCCTACAAAACTTCGCTGTTAACAGATATATATAGATACAGATTATTCTGTAAAATTTACACTTTTTTCTGTAAATTTTACAGATTATTCTTTAAGATTCACACTTTTTTTTCTGTAAATCTTACAGATTATTCTGTAAATTTTACAGATTATTTTGTAAATTATACAGAATAATCTGTGTAATTTTACAGAAAAAAGTATACATTTTTAGTAAAAAAAGTACGTGGCCCCAGGACGCCTTCGTAAACATGCCAATCAATTTCTGTAGCTACTAAACGAGGACAAACCGTTTTCGACTTTCGCAGTGATTTTCTCAAACCTTATTCGATAGATCAATTAAGTGCCTATAAATGAACGAATTTATACGGAATTTCCCGGAAATATCCCGCTGTTATTTCATTTCGTCTCCCAGCCGATTTCTGAACGTTAAATAGGTACATTAATTAATGAAGTGTATTTTTTTGTATCTTTTAATTTGAGGGCATGCTTAAGGACCCTTTCATAGCCCCTTGTAATTACCCTGAGCAAAGAGTCTGCTATCTAAGATTGGTTAAAGGGACCAGAAATTAAGAAGATAGTGTACTTGAGTATTTAGAACCCAATTTATGTTTAAAATACTGGCTATGTTTCTTAAAGAGAACGGTATTTATTCTGCGGTAAAAGTTTAAAAAATTGATAGTAAAATGAAGCACTTTTTTAACAAAGGTTATACTCCCAATTGTGAGGGTTCAAATTACCAATCTCGCAACGTATTTTCTAGAAGATATGAACGGAATCAGCCCCATAATGGGCGAGTTCTATGCTGAAGAACGGTTAATCCCGACCTCTATCTAGTGGAGATCTTTTATATCATATATCATATCTTTTATATCATGTCATGACACTGCGTGGTGTTGTGTTGTACGTCCAGTTTTTTTTTACAGAAACTATGAAAGCAATATGCATGCATGTTTCTCGACAATTAGATAATGTTTTATTGGTATTTTTCGGGCATATTTCTCGCTAAATCAAGACCTGTTCTTTCAATTCGCACAAAAGAATAAAAAAATCACGCGATCTGTAGATCGATCAACCTGGCATTTCTTTCCCTTATTTACCGGGGATATTTACATTCGGTACAACACAATGAAACATAATAAGGGGGGAATTCGTTCGATGGGTTCTGTTTTTACAAGACCTATTATTATAGCTTTTATCTTAATTAGACTTAATTTCGCTTATCAATCTATTGTTTTCACTCTCAGGCATAAAAAAGTTGATATTCGTCGTCGTAATATATCATTGTCTCAGAGTTAATTGGCCTGAACATTTTTTATGATGCCAGCATCGGAGTTTTAGAAGAATTCGGTAAAGAATGTTGGAGCGCGGACGTTTATTTGGAAGATAAAATTTTTGATAAATTTCGGGAGGCCAATTTTACGGTTTAGAAATGGTTCGACGAGGCATCGTTTTGCCTTTTATGTAGATTTCTCCAAGATATTTTGTTCCATATGCTCGAGACAGGTTAGAAACTTGCAGCAACCGAAATAGATTCGAGAGAAAGCAGTGGGTATACGCCATGCCAGGTACCTCAACGAAAACTGTAAGTAAATGTTTTGCCAGGGAAATATAATTATACGGTCTCAATGCTGAATAGAAATATCTACACTTGCCTACTGCCTCTAGGCTTGCACACCAGCCCTATTTATGATTCCAATACACGCTTATGTTATTACAAGCTTTTATTTAACTTGCCCTGTTAGTATATTGCAAGCTGAATAATTAGAACCACTTCCTGACATCCGATTGAGCTGAAATTTTGCATACACCTTTAGTTCCGGTGACAATACAACATGCAATATTCAATATTGTAATACTTTCAAACTGGCCGCCGCCCCAAGATGGCGGATGATGTATTTTTTGGCAACCCCCTTAATATGGGGCTTGAAGAGTAGAAAACGGTAAAGTTAGTGACTTCACACTAAATTCAATATGGCCGCCGCTCCAAGATGGCGGATTGCCTATTTGATAACCAACATGGGTATCAAATGAAAGGGCTCGACGGGTAGAAAACAATAAGGTGAATGACTTCATACGAAATCCAATATGGCGGCCGCCCCAAGATGGCGGACTAAATTTCTTTACCACCCTCCTGATATGGGAATCAAATACGTACTAAAAAGCACAAAAGAAAATTGAAAATAAAAAAAAACCTTTTTAAAAACAAGCTTTTATTTAAGCCATGTACTAAATCGAATAAAATAAGTTTAGGTTTTCGTTAAGATAATTAAATTCCAAGCTGCGAGAAGTTTTTGCAAATTGAAAAGCTTGTCGAGCGAATTGTATAAAGAAAAAATGCGTAGGTACTTTGGCAAATAGGTAGTTGCTTATCAACCAATCACTGTCGAATAAAATTAATTGGTACTTCATCAACATTTCGCGCGACAAGCTTTTCAATTTGCAAAAACTTGTCGCAATTTGGATTTGAATTATCTTAACGAAAAACTGAACGTATTTTATTCGTTTCAGTACATGGCTTAATTAAAAGCTTGTTCTTAAAAAGGTTTTTTTTCAATTTTTTTCGTTTAGACTTATATTAAAATTATAAGCGCCATATTATGCATATTGCTATCCCCTAAATTCCGCAAATCTTTTCAAAACTGATTTCAATATATTTGCACAAAATCAATGCCCCCGTAATTTTATTTATGACTTCCGCTTATAAAGAAGTATAAATTCTGCTTTCAAAATGACTCCCAAATAGCGGCGGCAGAACGAGCTGAAGTTATGTCCTCACCCACCACCATTGTTCCATTTTAACGACGGAATTATGAAAATTTACGCTGCTGCCTGAATTTGTCGTTTTTGGAAGAGGTACATTTCTCGCAATAATCCACGAAAGAGTATAATATATTTTATAACTATTGTACTAATTCACTTTGTAATGGAGAAGCATGTAATGGAGAAACAAAAGTACATATTTTCCACTTTGAGAACAATAATTCTACGAATATCTAAAGTCTATCCAAGTTACGTGGCTGTGGATCAAAACATTGGCCACCACGTGACCTATTCTCTTATTGGTCTGGCCGTCATAAAATGTCAAGTGTTTACGCGGCGAGCGAATGCAGGGCCGGCTCTTCCCTCAGTCGAGTTTCCTGCATATTTTAGATCGGATCGCGAGCAGTATATTCTGTAAATTTATTTTGCTACTTAATTTAAGGAAATATATAAAGATCCACGAAAGGTAAAAACACAATTTTTAGAACTTCTAAAAGAATCAGTTCAGAATTACAAGCCACTGGGAATCTCATATTAGTCAGACCCTGGTAATCGATCGCAATGCAGTCATGTGACTTTGTTTATATCTACTGCCGCTATAACTTGGATAGACTTTGGATATTATTTAATGTATTGCAATCTTTGAGCTGTAATTAATGCAATTGCATTCAAAAATGTTGTCACATAAATACTTTTTTATTACGAATGTGTTCCGTGTATTGACTCCTCTGTAGCAAAATGGTGTCAGTTTTTGCTGCACACGCTGGAGACGATATCCTTCATCTCTTATTTATTATTATATTAAAAAGATGATAAAATTTCAAGTCCCCGATAGATTTTTACAAAAAGAAAGTTAGCGGCTTTGGCTTTATGGGACTATAAATTTCGTCAACTGGTAATATCATACCAACATCCAAGTTCTAATGGAGAGTATTTATTAACACATACCATAAGAAACCGAAAAATGTTACGCACAACCGAAAATAAATCATTCTAAACAATTAAATTCGTAGTAATAAACATAATTAACTTAATGAAATTCAACAATTATTAAAGGTGGCTTTATGCAGCACTCATTATCACTTCTCTATCACTCCATTATCAATTTATAGAGCAGATTGCAGTAGATTACAAAGATAAAAGTGGGTTATCTTCTAGCGAGATAGTAATGAAATTTTAAGGAAATGAAAACTGGATAAAAAGCTCGTGCAACAAGCAACATTATGAACATTTATCTTTTTATTAATGATAATGATGCGGCAGTGAAGTGATAATACGTAGAAATAAACGTAATAAGCTCAATGAAAATAAAAAACACTTACACGCAAATTGCTTTAGCGATTAAGTACTTAGAAATAAATATAATATAATGAATGAAAATAAGAAATATCACTTACTCGCTAATTTCTTTAGTTTTCTCTCAGCCTTTTGCTCCATTATTCTATCATTTTGAATCTTTCGATAAGTATCAAGATATATGTTTGTCAGTGTAGCCAAACATTTTACAATTAACTGATGATAGGATACATCGCAAGAACAATTATTTCCTTCTGTTAACAACGACATATTTTGCAGAATTTTGAGACAAATTTCCAGTAGTTTAACAAATCTGTAATTACGTATTGCCCCTGGTTTTTTTTTCAATTAAATGATGATATACGGCCTGAATACCTGAATTGCGCTAAACACTATATAAGAAAGGATAACTGAATATGAGGATTTGAAGCTGTATATGCACGAAGACCGTGCCGTAAATCCGCGTGCCTCGGTGCGCCTCGACTGAGAACTGAGAGCGTTTGGCACGCCTTCTATCCCGTGTACCTCGTCAAGGCAGTCATAACCTAATAAGGGGAAACAGCTGTCGTAGTCTACCTTCTCGAACGATTCAAATATAAAAACACAGGCACATCCATTAGGATGTTGGTATGATATTACCAGTTGCCGAAATTTATAGTCCCATAAAGCCGATAACTTTCTTTTTGTATTATTATATTGTTTGTGAAGTTATCGTGTTATTTGTGTAGTATAGGTAAATTATCATGGACAAGTAGCCTGTTGTTCATATTATGATAATAATATATTATATCAAAAACAAGAGCAGCGATGTTTTCTTTTTTAAAGTCCTAATCTAATCTACAAGGACGTCTTTATATTTATGTACCAAAAAGTTAGCCCCAATTAGCTTTGGAATGAAAAAGACGTTCGTTTTGTAAAACAAGACCTAGTCATAGGCGACGCGCGGTCTTTAATAATATTATACAAATTTTATTTAAATTCTCTAAAAAAGAATAAAAAACTTTGAAATAATTCAAACCAAACCAATAATTTCGTTAACACACAAAACAACACCACGCAAAAATCTATACACAAAACCAAAATCCCTAAAATAAAGCGCAATCCTTATTTCCGCGCACGGCACTGGTTATACTGGCCTTACTGGCCCACGTCCACATCTGCTCCGTGCATCTCCGAAACGCCGACCAATCAAATCGCCGCGCTCGCTTTCCTATTGGCTGCCTCCTTGACTAGGTCGACGTCGAGCTCATAAAAACCTTTGAACTTATACGGGTGATTTCTGCCAATAAGTCTGGTATTTTTACCAGTAGCAGAGCGTGGTAAATGCTGTGAAATAGATCGCGCCCCTTATATCGCTGTGTTCCAAGTGAGCTCATTTATACTTTATTTAAAAAATTGACGAAAACAATTACGAAGCATTTCCTCGCCCCACCTTTCCTCGCCGGTTTCCATAAAAAAAGTAACGCCCTCCGACCAAACTTACTTAAGGAACACTCCCGAACTCGCCAAGAATACAGAAGAGGGGAGGCATTATAGAATTATGTGGATCTTCTGGAGCAGAATTAAATCCGATGGGTCTTGCTTATCCATCAGGGCCTGGAACTGATGCGATTTATCTTCGCCAGCTATCGGAACCCGAGCCGAATTTAAATGGTAAAGAAATAACAACGCCAATCGAGTCCTGACGGGATTACGCCTGATGCCAGGAATATAGGCTGAATGATTTTATAGGATGAGGTGACGGGTGTATATTTTTAGAATATACAAGAGACGAACAGTATGTGGACAAAAAGTAAACGCTATAAAAGCTCGAAGATAAGCAACACACATTATTATTTAGATCCAGGGACTCTTTAAAATAAGGGGACCCAGCATGTCACAGTCTATCACATAGGAAAAGTGAAGCCTTGAGGATAAGTTTGTTTTCTGTTGACTCCAAGAAGACCACAAGGGGGCTGACACAAGGTTATGTTATATGTCAGTGTCCAACTGCCATCAGGTTTTATGTGACATGCCAGTGTCATAGATTCTAAAGGAGGCAAAATATTTCTAACTTCCAGATACTCAGATGTGTCAATTAAAGATAATGCGGCCGCCTGTAGTAGTCCCAATAATTGCAACCAAATTTTTCCTGTATCACCTTCAGTAATCCTACAGTTCCCATTACATGGGCATTACGTATAAGTAGGTAGTTCAAAACAAATCGTATTTCGAAAATTTTAAATTATTAAGCAGGCTTCAGTCAGGTCTTTTTTTAAAGAGTTTTTATCTACGACTACAAGTTTATTTTACGTTTGTGAGGTACGTTGGGAGAGAAATAAATTTACAAAAATTTTATAATGAACACCGAAAAAAAACTACATCATTAGAAGTACTAGACCTAATCTTATTAGTCCATCCCGAAATCTGTGAAAGTTCTTTGGGTAGATACATTCAACAAGGGAGTAAAGTTCAAGTATACATATTACAAATGGATTGAGGAACCTGGTAACAAGGTGGAATAGCGACAAATTCTTAAATAAGCAAAATCGGCACTACTGACTTACCATACTTATTACTTAAATTCGTGGAAATAATTGCTGGAAATCGATTTCAACTAAAAAATAAATTTCTTTCATTTGAGAGTTGCCACATTCTGCACTTGTATACACAAAATTGTCAAGTCTAATTTTTAGAAATCATGGAAACCATCATTAATTTTTACTAAGAATCAAAGTAGGTACCTGTTATATTCATAGATTCTCCAATAAAATGGCATACTTGGCATCACTGAGACCATTAGAATGAGGAAAGAATAGGCCTCACTTTGGAAAGTATAATGCTAGGTCCCCTTACTTTAAAGAGTCCCTGTTTAGATCTATCTTCTAAAAAAATGTAAGTATGAAAATTTTCAGTTTCGACTGTCCCAGTTATATGTAGTCTAAAAATATTGCAATAAATCCAAAACATTATTTTAATTGTAAAAGTGTATAATGAATTTATTGTTTCCCCTGCCAAGTAAATTAGAACAAATTGTATAATTTCCGCTTATTCGTATACTCGTTTTAAATCGCAATTATGCAACTCTAGAAATTGTGCTTTTAAAACAAGTCGGCTAGCAGATTTTTAGTGAGGTCTGCGAATCTACACAAAACACCTATTTAATTTCGGGACTCCAAGAAAGCTGTTACTTCGTTAGAACAACCGCAGGAAGCTTTGACTTGAATAAATCAGAGGGAATGGGACAAATTGGGTTTGTTGCTATAAATTAATTAAAAGTATACCAGCCAACGAAAATATAGGGTGTCAAAGATACATAAAATATCTAGGTACAACCTGTACAGAATGGATCAGTTAACTGAAGGGTTGTGGTTTTTCTAACCAATGCTCGGCCTTGCAGGCCTCGGCAACTAAATTCCACATTCGTTCGTTATGAAAAGTTGAACCTCAGTGCTTTGGTACACAAATATCTATTACAGTATAAGGCAACACACCAGGCACTTATATTTTAACAGCCCCCGTTCATTCTGCATATGCCATCTACTCGCCTGACTCAATTAGGAGTCCTTCGTTCAAAAGGAGACTGAGTCCAAGTAACCGTGAAGGAAACGAGACTGGACATGTACAGCAAAACAGATTAAACTTGTCTGAACCGTTTACGAGTTTCGTAAAAGGATTTGGGACGGCTTTGGAGTGCCCTTTGCGTTTATAGTCTGATTTATTTTTGGCCTATATCAGTCAACAAATATATTAAACATTCATTCATGTTAATTACACACAATGGTACAGAGATATTCACGTATTATTAACTTTGTTAACTAACAAAATTAAGGGGGATTGCCATGTTGTTGTTGTTGTTGTTGTTGTTGTTAACTTTACTGAAGCTATTTCTCAGGACAGGAAAATTTTACACGTAGGTAAATACTCTCTGCTTCTCCGAACTGATCAAACTTTCAAACAGCTACTCTGAAGCGAGCGTGAAAAAAAATATTAAACCTGTTTGCTTATACAAAGTAGTTAGATCCGTGTCAAAGGCGTGGGGAAATCCTTTGTTTATCTTTATTTCACTATATAGCGCTAACTTTATATGTGATTAATGGCACACATAGCCTACTACCAAGCCCTGTAAAGGCAGTGCAACTTCAAAGCTGCACCGATAGATCTAGTAGTATAAGATTTCAGTTGGTCGTGTTCCAAAGTTCAACAAACATCGGCGAAGGGAATGAAAGGTCAATAAATTGCCTTATATAACAGAGAGTTAAAAAGAAAAGTAATCTGCAAAAGGGAAATTAGTTAAGCTGTGAGCGGGTTTTCCTAAAGTTCTTCTTAATTCTTGTTTAATTGTTCGCGTTAAAATCTCCATTATAACGAAAGAGTTTTGAGGGCGAATTTTCGTTGAATTTTTTAACGGGACTATTAGAAATATAAAGTTTAATTATCCTTTTTTGCTTTCTGGGGTATATATTATATCCACATTTTTTTCTACAAAACAAATAATTTGAGAAGTTTGTAGAGAAATTTCTGCAGCGAACCACCAATTTTCGGCAGACACAACCAACAAGTGCGAGAATTCGTTACAAAGAAAAATCCCCGAGCGAGAGACATAAAGACTTGCGGAATGCACCCTACTGTGAAACTGTCCAAGTGAAAACTTTAAAACTGTTTCGCAGAGTATAGCCGTGGTGGAAATAATAGATAGACTTGTTGTCTAACCGGGAACGTATTTTCCGGAAAACTGTTAGTTGCTTCAAACGGTCAGCTGATGATTTATTTTGTATTAAATTCAGGTAAGACCATAATCTACATATTGGCTGTTGCGGCAGTGTCATATCCAACCAAAGATAGGACGGACCATATCCCTCAGATCCGCGCTCTCAGTTCTCAGTCGAGGCGCACCGAGGCACGCGGCTTTACGGCACGGTCTTCGTGCATATACAGCTACATATCCTCATATTCAGTTGTCCTTTCTTATATAGTGTTTATCGGAATTCAGGTATTCAGTCCGTATATCATCATTTAATTGAAAAAAAAAAACAGGGGCAATACCGGTAAAATATTGTGGAAATAACTCATCATAGATTCCCAGTTTTATTATACGCCAGTGGGCGTTACATGTTATACTTATATGTAATAGTCGAATTAATATTTAAAACGGCAACTTGATTCTTCATATTTAATTGCGAATTGCGAAACCGTCTCGCTTCCGCCATGATCGCGAATAAAGGTGGAGGGGTGATGGGGGGGGGGGGGAGGGGCGTGGAATTCCGCCCACATAATTACATTGGTGGGGCTACGGCGAAGGATTATATCATTAATTGTGAGGGGTTAAATTAATTTCGATTAAATTGGGTGGTGAGGCTGCTGGATAATCCATAATCTCTGCTTCTTCCCACGCCTTAAAAAGTTTATGTTTGAACGGATTCGAAAGGAAGGAGGACGCACAAACAAAGGCTTATTCATAATACTTATTATATATTTGGAAACAATTTTTTAACATGTTTTTTTTTGGGAAATTGTTACTTACAGCAGCGCAATCTTTCAGTATAAATATTTTAGCAGGTTTGAATATCAATCTATTTTTCATGGAGGCTGCACAACAGGCAGCAGTTTGGAGTTTCTGTTGGGATGCGCCGTGCCTCGTCATACTTGACCTAGGTAGAGCGATCGTCAATGTCAAGCAACGCCGCGCGCCGTCGGTTCGTGGACGGGTGATCCCTTTTATTTTTTTGCCTAATAAAACATTTTTTCCGATTTCAATAAATACATAGGTAATATGTACCTCCGCACTGAAGTTCTTTTTATGGCTCATGTGGTTTATTTGCCTCGGCCAGAGGCCCCGGCAACTAAATTCCACATGAGTCATAAAAAGTTGAACTTCAGTGCCTTGGTACCTAAATAATTATTCTTTGATTTTTTTCTTTGAATATTAAAAAATAAAAATTTGTAATAAAATTAAATTGAAAATTTAAATTTGATGACAACAGAAAGAAATGAAATATCTATACTATATTTTCCAAAAAATTTTCACAATTTTCTTTTCTCTAATTCACTTTTGTTATTTAAAATTGAATTGACCGTTATTTTGGCTTCAAAACATAAATTTTCACATAATCTGTAGATCATTTAAAATGTATACACATGCGGTTTTTCTACTTTTACCATAAAACGGTTGGGAAAATCTAAATCTTTCATAGGAGCAATTTTATAGGAAATTTAATTCTGAACTACTTTTACGAGAAACTTTTTTCGAAAAATGGATCTTCTTATCTTAAAATCATAAATATTATATATCTTTATCTCAAAACGCTGTTATGTTGCTGGTAGTTGTGTGTGAGACTTGTTTTCTGAATTAAAAACCTACACTTTTCTATAAAAAAAATCTCAGAGTAAAAAAGTTCAGTTATTCTGTCTTTTTATATCTATCTACTGGACTATAGCTATTCTAAAAATTACTACTGAACACAATGCTTCAAAGTCTGTTGAAAAAATTTAATTTACATGCAAAATCTACCACCGACTGATATTAACAGATCAGTCCAGGCGCTTCATGAATTAATGTCTGTTAATCATTAAATAATTTTAAAATCTCTCCAATTCGGAGTTATATAGGGTGTACCAATGTGTGGTATTTTACGTGGGGATCTATGCATTTTTTTATTCATTTTGATTCCTTCAAGGTCGTCCGTTTCAAAGGGCGCGCCCCCCCCCCCATTCGGCCCGTAAATATTTACGCTGGCCTACCCCCCAGGACCCCCCCATAGCCCCCATCGATTTCCATGCGAGGCCGTCGACGCGACACCGCCGATAACGGCGCTAATTGATTCTTCCATTATCGCCGAAGGATGCGCACCTAATTGAGGGTGGCTGTGTCGATGGGACTCCCCTCCCCCCCCCCAGGGAGGGGAGTCCAATCCCCTATAGCAGCGCAATACTTCAGTATAAATATTTTAGCAGGTTTGAATATCAATCTATTTTCCATGGCGGCTGCACAACAGGCAGCAGTTTGGAGTTTCTGTTGGGAAGCGCCGTGCCTCGTCATACTTGACCTGGGTAGAGCGATCGTCGAAGTCGAGCAACGTCGCGCGCAGTCGGTTCATGGACGGGTGATCCCTTATAATTATTGTTTGCCTAATAAAACTTTTTTTCGATTTCAAAAAATATATAATATGTACTTCGGCACTGAAGTTCTTTTTGTGTGGTTTATTTGCCTCGGCCAGAGGCCTCGGCAACTAAATTCCACATGAGTCATAAAAAGTTGAGCTTCAGTGCCATTTGTGCATAAATAACTGTTCTATAATACAAATTTTCCCATCCTCAATATTGCACAAAATTTTAAAGCCCTAATTTTTTTCTGGGACATTATTTAATTTTTTTGAAATAGTTTGCCCAATTGGATCTTATAGGTTTATTTAATATTTACCTTCAATTCTTCTCTTAAATCTACCTAATTGGATAGTAGAACTTTTTGTTTTTCGGGTTTCAAATTGTGTCAGTGACTACTTTACAATTGTCATTAATGTAACTTAAATTTTGATTTATTTTCCCATCATTCAATTTTTTTTAGCTTCTCTAATGGCGGACGACGAATCGTCAGTAAACAGTGACATACCTACTATTTTTTTGCTCCACAAGGACTAAAGTTATCACTTTACTCCCTCTTTTGATTAACTAAAGTGCGGCATTTACTCTCTTGCATTTACTCAGCTACTGGTAAAAATACCAGACTTATCAGCAGAAATCATCCATATACAATTCAAAGGTTTTTATGTGGTCGACGTCGACCTAGTCAAGGAGGCACCCAATTTTAGGTTATGGTTCAAGCTATCTAAAAATATTCTTTTTGTGCCTTTATCGTAAAGGGTGTAAAAAAATTGACATTATTGTGCTACAGTTAGTCCATCCCTGGCGAACCAAAATTGTTTTCATGGGCCCTTTTTAAGGAGTCCTATCTATTCTCCATCGTATTACAAAATAATTAAATTATACAATAGTATATTTCATTACGAGTCTGGAAATAAAGAGTTTTCCGTACGCGCGTGACAAATTTTTATTATACTTCTTCGAAAACGGAAACTTGAAACATTTTATCGGCATAATATAATAAATTTAATTGACAAAAAATAAACAATGCAGACAATATAATTAGTCTTTGGTATGTGTGATGCGTTTTCATGGTTACTCTCAAATTATTTCAAAGATGCTTTGTTGTAAATTAGTTATTGTCAGATAAGGTGAATAAAACGTCAAAAATATTACAGAAATGTATCTAAATATTGAAACACTTACGAATTAAAATACAAAATAGGTACATGTTAAATATCAGAGAGCATATAGAGTTTCTTAAATTTAGTTTACTTTGCTGTATATTTATATTTTAAAGACATATAATTCGGTATTTTTATTCAGCACACGGAAAGTTTTTCCGTGCGCTGTTTCCGTGCGCTAGCCCGAAAAACCCCATCTTTCATTATTGCTAAAACAGATGAAAATAAGGTGTTTTCAAAGAAGTATAATAAAAAGTATTTTTCCTGCTCCCTCCCCCGTAAGTTCACTTTACATACTCGCCAACAGGCCCGAAAGAGAAAGTCAAATGTTCGAGGTGCCCTGTTATTTTGGTTGCTAGCTGCGAAAGTGGTTGCTAGGTACAAAAAGTATTGCTTAGCAACCCTTACGCAGCAAGGACCTTAAAACCATTAGTAAAATATATGTAGCAACGCGAATCATGCGTCAATTTTAATAGGTTTTACAAATTGGTTTTAATTCATAAAGAACACGAATTATACCAAAGAAAAATTAATAATTTAAGTTTTTCTCTGGCGTCAAATAAGAGCCGCATAACAGAACAAATTTGACAGGCACCGCGCTACCGGTGGGGTGAGAGTACGCGATTAGTAATTCGTAGATCCATGGTTCAAATCCCACACAAAGCTCAACATTTTTTATTTATTTTTTATTATCGCTGCATTCTGCCTCTTATATTTATCACTGATTATCATTTTTAGTAATTGAACAAAGGTTATTTTGAAGATCATTATTACTCACAATCTACTCCATATGTATTTAGAGCTTTATTCAAAGTACCTATAACTTGAAATTTTCGGTAGCAGGAAAAATGTAATACATTGCACGAAGCGTAAGCACTTACGCATCTGGCAATGTAAATAACTATTAAAAGTTATTAAAAAAATCTATTTCAGGGGCGTCGTTTTGGGGCTTGTATCTCCGTTGGTGGGCCCTCTGGTGAAATTTTATATAGGAACTTGTCATGTTATTTTAACATTCCCTGCATAAATCCGGGAGATTGCCCACATATTCGGGGACGCCCTGTATATTTCTTAAATACTGACCTATGTTAATGCACTTTTTTTAGCCAATGGTTTCCAACAAAATCTGAGCCCTGAAAGCATTTTTGATGTAGGCAAAGCCTCTCACCGGTTCCCTTGTCAAACGTTGAAGTTCGCCCGGAAAGATTTTCCAATAGCGGTTCATCGCAAACTTCCGAATGTATATTCGGGAAGTTCTGTTTATTCAAATTGCGTGACGAAGGGAGGCGGGCCGAAAGAAACATGCGATTTGAAAACCAAATTCAAATGCACTTTTCGCAGATTTGTAGGCGATAGTTCTTACGGGTCTGTTTGGATTTATCTGAAACTTCGGTACCTGGATCCTGGATCCTATAACCACCTGAAGTTTGTTGGATAGATTGTTTAAAACCGATTTTGTTGCCATTTCGGGACTAAGGTACCTTCGTTGGGACTAAGTTGGTTTTTGGTATCTATTGGTATTAAGAACTCTTTCTTTGTTTACTTATGAATGATATTTTATTTTTTTTTGTCTTTCTATCTATCTAAACCCTTGGGATCTTATTTAGGCCCTATTTTTAGTAATGGTCGTTTTTATTAATTTCAAGACATAATTTGAAAATTTAACAGAGTCATAAGCGGCGCGCTGCCCTTAATAATATAATTTAAATTTTATTTAAATGCTTTAAAATAGAATAAAATAAACTTTGAAATAATTCAAACCAAAACAAACCAATAATTTTGTTACACACAGAACAACACCACACAAAAATCTATCGCTAATTCCGTGCGCGGCACTGGTTATACTGGCCTAAATGGCCCACGTCGACACCTGCTCCATGGATCTCTGAAACGCCGACCAATCAAATCGCTACGCTCGCTTTCTAAAATACACTCTTGGTTGATATGGATAAAATGAACTGTTTACGAGAAAATACTATTTTTGTTTAATACGATTTTTATTACATAATTTTGTATGTCGGTTTAACATGAGCTTATTCTATTGTTGTGCATTCCCTAGCTCTACGAATTGACGATTGTTAAATCGGTACATGTAAAAAAAAACAAATATAGCAACAAAAAACAAATGTAAATAAAAGCTGCATTTTTTAAATATACACGTAAAGAATGTAAATTTCATAGGTTTACGTGATTTTTCGTAATGAATATCATAAGGGCATCTAATTTTTCCGAAAAAAATCGAAAAAACACGTTGCTAAGTAATATTTTAACAAAAAGCATGAGTGCTGGTGGCCAAGGTTGTTCCACTCCAACAACCTTGGCTGGTGGCAACAAAAATCCGAGTCGAAGACGAATGCATTTTGTTAAAAAAAAATATTACTAAGCATTGTGTTTTTTTGGATTTTTTTCACAGGAAAAATTAGATGCCCGAATGGTATTTGACAAGACCATTTCATGAGTAACAGATTGTTCTGCATACACATAGCTTACAAAACATACTACCTATTATACAACAGCTGTCAAGTTTTGTCGCGGGTAAACTCGAAAAAACTGCTGGCAGGTGCTGTCATACAATTTTTCCATCTAGAAACCATTTGTAATTCAAAATTGCGCGTTTGTGATTGGTGGAAATTAAGACGAGGGAAATAGTCGAAACTAATAATATGTCACAAGTCACAAATTAGTTTGGAACCAAGCAGGGCTGATCCCAGAAGCGCAATTTTTAACTCGAAATTTTTTTGGTATTTACATCTTATGTAAACTCAGTCCGGGGACACACTGTATTGTCTACCTCGAACAAGCAACTTATGAGTTATTTCGTGGGATTATTGCCTGTTTATTTACTGTAGATGCCTACACATTTTGTTTTTATATGTATTTGTAATTTTTCTATGTAATTGAAATTGAAAACGTAAATATTATTTTAAAATTAAACCAACAAATAAATACAATAATTATAAAAGAACAACAAATCGGCAAGAAACATACAAGAAGATTGAAAAAATGAAAAAGTGAGGTTAAGAAACAGATTAGTTCAGCTGACAGCAACTTGGCTTTTTGAATTCCAAATAGTGCAGACGCCAAGGAAATAAGTCTAAATAGTATATTTCATTACGTGACAAATTCCCGTGTGAGGCGCAGCCGAACACGGGAAGTCATGCAAGCACGGAAAAATCTATTTCTGGACGTGTAATGAACGATATTTTTTATTATACTTCTTTAAAAACGGAAACTTAAAACATTTTATAGGCATATTATAATAAATTTAATTTACAAAAAATAAACAATGCAGACAATATAGTGTTTGGTATGTATGATGCGTTTCCATGGTTACTCTCAAATTATTTCAAAGGTGCTTTGTTGTAAATTAGTTATTGTCAGATAAGGTGAATAAAACGTCAAAAATATTACAGAAATGTATCTAAATATTGAAACACTTACGAAATAAAATACAAAATATTTCTATTTTAAAGCCATATATTCGGTATTTTTATTCAGCGCACGGAAAGTTTTTCCATGCGCTGTTTCCGTGCGCTAGCCCGAAAAACCCCATCTTTCATTATTGCTAAAACAGATGAAAATAAGGTGTTTTTAAAGAAATATAATAAAAATATATTTAAATTATACGCGCGCAAATAAAAGTCATATCGGCAAATCAAACATTACAACGCTTTTCATTTCAGAACGCTTTCGAATATTTTTTAATTAAGCTTCACGCAGGAAAAATATTACCGCTCCCTCTTTATTTGCAATCCAATAATGCCCGAATTTACGGCAACCGAACTGCGGGCCGGGCGAAAAAAAATCGTGGGAGCCGAAATACGGCAGCCCTTTTCGTGTTCATTCATAATTTACGCTGCTAATTATTTTTTCACGCCACCCTCGCCGTACTTGCTACCAAACAAAGCGCCATTTAATTTCCTTCTCTTTGCGATTTTTTCCGGGTCTCGTGCTCGAAGAATCCTAGGAAGGAGTCTATGTGTATATTTTAAAATACGTGAGAAATTGCACTGAGTTTGCTTCTAAGTTTTGACACAAAATTTTGATATCTGACACGGCGATAGGTGTCAGCATGTGGTATTTAGATACTTTTTCGAGTTATTGTGCTTAGCTGTGCGGCTTGTTGCACTTCCCTGACCTCCAAAACTAAAATGTTTGAGGATATTAGTCCATCGGTAAGTAATTTTGTAATTTAAATTAACTTTTGAGACCATGCACCAAAGTGTCATAGGCGTGTGTGTAGGTACCTACTTCTTCATAATTGGAAATTTAAAATTAGA
Organism: Pseudeuparius sepicola; assembly: GCA_963920635.1. Lineage (NCBI taxonomy): Eukaryota > Metazoa > Arthropoda > Insecta > Coleoptera > Anthribidae > Pseudeuparius > Pseudeuparius sepicola. The sequence goes on from OY987308.1 coordinate 22,550,841, forward strand.
ATTGCTGTATTAGGCAGGGATTAATAAACTTGAAGACATAAACGTACCTTATCATTTTTTTGTCTGTATTGTAGTTACTGATTTCACGAAAAATAATGATTTCCGCCTCGATTAGTTTGTCGAAATAATTCAAAGGAGTGCGCCACTGTAAAAATGGAAACGGCATTCTTTCATATGCAGAGACTGTCCCGGTCGAACGTTAAGCCCAAATTTGCTCCTTCCTTTTCCTTACAGTGTGTTAAAGTTTTAAAGAATATGTTGACTTTACTGAATATTTACCAAACTAAATAATATACGCAATATAATATAGGTAGACACAGAAACACATGTCACAAAATATTATTGATATATTATAGTGATTATTTCCCTCATACTGTTTGCATCCAATAAGGTAGCTCCTTCCATAAAAATCCAACCAATCATATGCCTCTGCTAGCGATAATTGCACTTGTGCAAATTATCACTTCGTTGCTTAGCAACTGCGAATCTGTTGGATACAAACACGTACCTACTTCTTAAAATTTGTGTGTTTCACACTGTTCTAAATTATGCAGCTTATAAATTATGTTGCGGTACTATTATGCATTGTATCAATGAATTTATATAACTTTTACATTGCTAAATTTTGGTTATTGGACCTCCGTCTCCGTTTAAATTTATGACACATTCAGAAAATAAACCACCGCTGACAGGATGTAGGTATAATCGCATTTGCTTTGGATATCCAAGCGTCATGTTTGTTTACTCGAACGCTACAGTCGAAGCTGTCAATAAACTCGTTCAAAATGAATCGTTTTGGAAATGTAAACATAGAAAAAATTAATACATAAATTATTAAATCGTATTCGAGAAATAATCTCGACAAATACCACTACTGCCGGAAATTTTCTAGATAATTTTATTCTCAAGCCCTATTTTGCCCATTAGCAAAATAGCGCTTTCTAAAAAATTATCGATAAAATTTCCGGCACTTGTGATATTACATATGAATATAAATTGATCGATATATTATAGTGAATACAGAAAATTAACAAAAAAAAAAAAAAACTTATCATTATAATATGTGGAAATGCTACCGATTCAAATTGATTTTGAAGTTAGCTTCTAATTGTGCGTCGATCTTGGGTTATTTCAACCTTATTAAAACACATTACTTGTATTCAACTCCAAAGTTTTAAGAGAAAACAAAAACCTTTTTAAAAACTTTTATTTGAGCCATGTACCATGTACTAAAAAAATAAGTTTAGGTTTTCGTTAAGATCATTTAATTCCAAAATGCGACAAGTTTTTGCAAATTGAAAAGCTTGTCGCGCGAAATTTTGATGAAAGTAGGTACCAATCAATTTTATTGGACAGTGATTGGTTGATAAGCAAGTACCTGTTTGTATGCTTTTTACAATTCGCGGGACAAAGCTTTTCAATTAGCAAAAACTTGTCGCAATTTGGAATTGAATTATCTGAACCCAAACTTATTTTATTCGTTTTAACACATGGCTTGAATAAAAGCTTGTTTTTAAAAAGTTTTTTTTTTATTTTCAATTTTCTTTTGTGCTTTTTAGTACCTATTTGATTCCTATGTCAGGAGGGTGGTAAAGAAATTTAGTCCGCCATCTTGGGGCGGCCGCCATATTGGATTTCGTATGAAGTCATTCACCTTATTGTTTTCTACCCGTCGAGCTCTTTCATTTGATACCCATGTTGGGTATCAAATTGGTAATCCGCCATTTTTGAGCTGCGGCCATTTCGAAAGTATTACACTATTGAGTATTGCATATTGCATTGTCACCGGAACTAAAGGTGTATGCAAAATTTCAGCTCAATCGGATGTCAGGAAGTGGTTCTAATTCAGCTTGCAAGATTTGACCTACAATAACAGGTGAAATTGAAGGATGGTTCTTCGGTTTAGGACAGTTCTTTAAAAAATTAAAACTCTTCTTTTGCAAGCTTGGAAAAAGGAGTAATACCATAAAATTTAGGATTCTATTTGATTTGAAAAGTGCGAAACATGAAGTGTCAAAACGGCAAAATGTATCCGTACAAGACCTGAAAATAACACTGATTTGTAACTGTCATATTGTTTGTTTGCGGCCCACTAGATCGAAGACCAATTAGTTTATTTATACGCGGCGTATACCGCAGAAATATAGGTCGACTCCATTAGATATACAAGCCGGCTCGAAAGCCCACTGCCAATAATTAATTTCTGCTAATTTCCCCTGCCCACGGAAAAGATGACTTGCGATCGCCTATCGTACGTAACGATCAACTATCGTTCATCTGTGATTAAATATACGGGACTTTTTCATTCGGCGAATCTTTCTATTTTGCCCTTTAACATGATGAGATTCTTAAAGAGAATTCATAACATACACGAGACGGGACGATAATGCCTGAAACACAAACCCCAGAGGGGAGGGTGGGGGCGAAGAATTCCCAAAGGTCTTGAGAAAGTTGGGCTGTATATACGTATATTAAGAAGTTCTGAATATGTGCTTAGCGCCCCCCAACGCTACTTTTGATGTTCTGAAATATTTCTACCAGCTAATGCGAAGTAATTTTTTTTTGTTCCAGATGATCAAAATGATGGTAGTCGTTGTCTTCGTGTACACGGTGTGTTGGCTGCCGTTTAACGTTCTTATGGTGAGTATTAGTTACTTCACCACTGCTACCGTGCACCATTAAGCACACAGACAAGAAAAGAATATTGTGTCAAAACTTGGTTACTACCCAAGGCGATTTCCGTCTCAAGTATTTTATAATACACAAAGAACTTTGACTCCTTCCTAGATAATATTAATATACAAATAATAATCAAGTTGGTAACAAAAATTAAATCGTAAGAGCTACAAAAATTACCTATGAACACGCCCGCGGCACTCCCAGCATATTTCCCGCATATTTCCCCACATATTGGGACTTTTCATGTATACACGGTCTGGATTGCTAATAAACCGGACTCGGTTCTGCCGAACCTCGTCGGTTAATCTGATCAGCGAGGCCCGTACAGCGATATTCGCTTGTTTTCCCTCACATGCCCGCGTATACGTCGGCAAACATTCTATATTGACGCGATTTGCCTTTTATGTTTGCGTATGGTTTGTTCGGGAAAATTTAATTCTTGATCGTGCTTGTCTGTGCACGCAGTTCCGCTGGCCAAAATTTCTTCCTTCAACTAGAATTTATCGTAGGTGCAATGACCCTGTCTTAGTTTTTCTACGCATAAAACAAGAACAGATACATCAAGCTGCATTTATTCTGCATCATAATGAACCTCATTGTAGTACAAGTATTAAAAATCCTCATTTTACTACTATACTTTAAACTACTTTAATAATTCAGAAATAATTTCCTATCTTTTAATTTTTACTTTTTCACCCATCAATACTCAAAATAATCTGATACAGAGGACACCGCGCCTGCCTACCCTGCCGTGTATAGATTTTGTTACGTCGTTTTGAACGGCGGCCATTGTATGTGTGGCAGACAAAGCGAGTACGTTGTGAGTTAATTTGGTGAATTTGTGAATTGAAAGTAACAGTGATTAAGGGGAAAATATGCTCTTACGATGGTGAATTGTTCAGAGTTTGGTTGCAAAAGCAGAAGTGAAAAGCAAGAGCCCGGGATTTCGTTTCACAGGTAAATATTTAAAAAGCTATCTTTGAAAGGTGACCTAAAACTTTATTTCCACAAATTTGTGCCATTTTTTATTAAATTCAGTGGATTTTTGGCGTATTTTGCTAACATTTTAAAAAATGAGTGATGTGAAAGGAAATACAGATAGAACCTGTTTTGTTCCGGGGTGCAGAACGGGTTATTCATCCGATAAAAAAGCCAGGAAAAAATTTGAGATTGAAACAGAAGGTAAAATATCAAATTTTGATTTCCATTTTATTTTTTATTTCCACTTTCAGATTCCTAACCTTATAACTGAGGTAGAGCAATGCAAAAAATGTGCCATGTTGACCTCTGGATCTTTAGAGCAGATTATATCAGAACTGCTAAGCTCTCAACAAGAAGCAGTTAAAATGTGTTTTGCTGCTTCAAAAGTAACCAACCCAAAAAATTAGCGTTATATTGCATGGATTTATGAGTGTCTTCTAATAAGAATTAAAGGAAGAGCTACATACGAGCATTTGCGAAAACAAAAACTCCTACCACTTCCTTGTTGTGCAACTTTAAGTAAATATATTAGAAGAATGAGTGTGTGTTATGGTTTTCAGAAATCAACTTTCGAACTTCTTCGAAAAAAGTCGTTCGGTATGAAATCAGAGGAAAAAAGGGGTATTTATACATCTAGCAGATTATTTTTCTTTATTGTTATTTTTCCTTATCGTAGGTACCTACACTTCTTATAGATGAGATGAAATTGAATGAAACTTTGGCATTTGATAGTAAAACATTAAAAATTAATGGTTTTACTGATTTGGGTGATTATACACCTTTACATCAAAAAATTAAAAGGGAGATCATGCCTTGGTATAATGATGTTTCAACCAAGCAGAGGTTCATGAGTACAATCTTTGGCATGCTTTTTAAGTAAAGGTTGTGCATCTGGAACTGTGTTGCATCATCTCATCATCGAATACATCATTCTTTTGGAAAAAGCAGGGTTTTTTCTTGATGTAGTTACAACCGATGGAGCTTCATGGAATATAGCTATGTGGAAAAAATTCAACATTTCAGAAGAAAATGTTTCTTGTGAACATGTATATGAACCATCCAGACAGCTATGGTTTTCTTCTGATTTTCCCCACCTAATGAAGAACTTCAGGAATTTAAAATATTTAGTCTAGGCTAATTAATTATAGTTACAAATATTTGTAAAATTTCACAAATAAATTACATTTTCACACCTTGTTTTTTTATTATTAAATAAAAAAAGATCTATTTTAATTCGATATTTCACAAAAGCAATATTTCCCTAATACTCCAGGAAAACAGAGAGCGAACTTTTTTACTTTTGAGATTTTTTACAGAAAAGTGTAGGTTTTGAGGTCATAGAAAACATATGTCACACCAAAATGATACGTTTGATGCTCATAAATATTCAGACCTCGGAAAACTATACCTATAATATTTTCCAAGAATTTTCCGCTTTCAACTTCCCATCGACGGGCACGACGATTTGCGTGAATCATGAATCAAGTTGTCGCTTACCGTTGTTTTATATAAATCACCTGTGTATATTAATTTATATATATTCTAAGAATAATTGTTTATGTTCAAAAAAAATGGTTTTATTTCCCAACTTGATCATATGCCCACAAATCCAAATTATTATTTGCGATAGTTTATTCAGCTCCGTTGTGGGATTAAAACTAGCCAATATAGCCCTATGAATAAAGAACCCCTTATTCATCGATATAGCCAATCGATTTTTATTTATTTCAGAGCCATCAGGCATTAATTTCAAAATATGTATATTTGATATAATCCGTGTACCACCCAATATACACTTATACAAACATTTAAGTTAATTAATAATTCATTGAAAATCATTTTTATTTTAAAGAGCTATTCCGTACATTTTTAGACTCGGTTAGAACACGTGCGCTTCTAGCGGTGTTTTCAAAAAGCTCAATTACAAGTCCGATTTCAGGCCCATAGGTTGACAATGCGATTTATCTCCTTCTTATAGCACTCCGTAGTTTGTAAATAAGACCAATATAATCATTTTTAACATCGTTTTTATTAAAAAAATTTTAATTGATTATGATAGTTTCATAAAATATGGGCTGGTTTCCATGGGCGTGCATTATTTATTTTATTTTGATTGATTCGAAATCGCCACAAATAAATATATTGCAGCACTTGACACTATCTTTACATTTGGGAAATTATTTCCAAATAAATACCAATAATGCAAATTTCATGTTGGTCAAAATTAACTACCTTTTCATTTGAAACACTTTTGTGATATTGGCTAGAACGCGTTTCATGCTACGCCACTGGCCTGTCGTACGATGTGGCAGTCGGTAACACGGCCGCGAGCTATGTTAGGCGTCCTCTCTCTTTCCTTTGTCTAAGCACATTTGTAACAATTTTTGATGTTACCTTTAATATTATGGAGCTCCTTTCTGGCAAATGAATTACTAATGCTGGCGCCAGCTTGTCTGCGTTAAGAATAATGACAGAGGCCCCGAGCCGGGCACTTAATTACATTTTGCGAAATAATCATGGGGTTTTGATGCCTCCACATAAAATTCTCTAGGCTCACAGTATGGCAACAAAGTCCTGAGTATTTGGGATTAAAAGCATATAACACAGCACTTAATTACTACAAATGCTTTGATGAAAACGAGACACTTAATACTTTGAATAGAGAATTAAATGTTTTTTTTTATAGACAAATGCGTTTATTTCTTCTTCTTCTTTTAAGATGTTTATCGTTACATAATGTAGAAATGGGTAAATGGCCAGTAACGATATTTTCGTGACAGGACTATCGTGATCGGTCATTTTGAGTCATGCAAAAATTAAAAAATTGTAAAAAACACTGCCATTCCATCAGTCACAATTTTCTCATCAAAATGGTAGGTATATAAATGCAGTTGCAGGAATGGTTTTGTCATACAAATTGTAAATAATTGAAAATTCAATTTGGAACTTTCATGCTTTTGCTGCGAATGTTTTTCTGTCGACAAAGTCCCAAATGATACTTTCTTTTTGGGATTTTGGTATTCTTATTCCTTATTATTCGTCTTATAGGCCAGGGAAAGTAGAATTTGACCTAGAAAAAAATATTAACTGCAATTTTTTTTACCATATCAAAGTTATAAGTAAATACGTTGGTAGAAAAAAAAACGGAACCTTGAGTTACCTCAAAAAACACCTATTTTTCGTTAGAAATTTCGAGCAAAAATTTTAACTGGATTTGGATTTCTTTAGACTCCTTAGGTAAAAAAACTTCCCTTGCTAACATATATTAAGAAATTAAACATTTTAAGAATATGGAAGTAACTAGATCGACAAAGAGGGATAAAAATCGGATAATTTTCTATTTCGGCAAAAGCAAAAATATTAACTACGTTTTTATTGCAGATGATCATTCCCATTTACAAATATAATGTAACTTATACAAAATTAAATATTTATCTGAGCCGCATGTACGTCAGCTGTCACTTCTCATTGGTATAGACTAGGCAAAAATATTAGCTGTTTTTTTGTTTAACTTTTTACAATATAACTATATTGAATCATATATAGGGAAATTAAACATTTATTTACGGCGCATATAGGTCAACTGTCACTTGTCATTTCTTTAGGAAAGCAAAAATATTAACTGTTTTTTTTTGTTTAACTTTTTACAATATAACTATATTAAATCACATATAGCGAAATTAAACTTATTTATTTGCGGCGCATGTAGGTCAACTGTCATTTGTCATTTCAAAATACTTCCGTTACCAATTTTTGTTTAATGTCAAAAAAATTAACAAGACTTATTATCCACTTGCAAAGTTTAACAAAAATCAGCCAGTTAATAATTTTGCTCTCAAAGACAGCTTCAAATTTCTTTAAAATGCGATTTCCGACGAAACAATATGTTTAATTTCAGAAAAAACTGTTAATACTTGATTTTTAAGGTAATTATAAATAATAAAAACGCAGTTAATATTTTTGCCCAAAAAAATATTACTCAAAATGACATTTTTACATCATTGGGATACTTGCGCAAACGCAATCTGTTTAATTTATCAATCTCAACTTTATATACCTTACTAATAAATGCAGCTTAAAATTCCCAGTTAATATTTATGCCGTCTTTAGTACAACAAGAAAATGTATTTTTCTAAAAAACTCCCACACGCGTATGTTTATTTTGTATAAAAAAAAACAATTCTGGCGTTCATTTATTACCAATATTTTGTGATGGCATTATAAAAATGCGGTTACGAATTTTGTCTAGGTTTCGTTATTTTTTACCGTAATTTCCCTGGCTTATTACTAAGTGTAATCATTGCTTGGAAAGAGCCACAAGCTACAAAATATATAACACAGATCAAACATATATAAATATATAACTTGTAATAAAGAACTTCAGGAGAGAGCAAATTTGGGCCTGTTGCTCGGCCGTTTTTACAGTGGCGCGCACCTTTGAGTTGTTTCGACAAACTAATGGAGGCAGAAATCCTAATTTTTCGTGAAATCAGTACCTACAATACAGGCAAAAAATTATAAGGCACGTTTATGTCTTTAAATTTAGGAATCCTTGATAATATAGTAATTTTAAGTTTAAATTTCCAATTATGAAGAAGTAGGTATCTACACAAACGCCTATGCCACTTTGGTGCCTGGCCTCAAAACTTAATTTCGTCAAACGACCACCTGGACATGTTGCTTAATGACCTGACCGCCGAACGTTGACCTGACGGAAAGTGACTGGTGATTGACTAGTCAAGATGACTGTGACCACTGTACTTCTACCTAGTTGTAATATTATAAGTATCACCTTATTATGTTACATTTAGCGACGAGTTTATAATATTGGTAAGTTGTTTTTTGTAATATTTTTCTGCGTATCCTATTTCAAACTACTTGATACATTATGATTGGTGTATATGGACTGCTGAAAATTGCCTACATGTTTCTGCTACAATAAACACGAGTTTGGCAACAATTCCAATTTCTTAGTCCCACTTCTGATATTATTATTTTAGAAACCTTGCATTTATCTATTTATTTCTCATTTCTTATTATTTCTCAATTATGTGCCGCCAATTTTGATAATGAAATCTATTAATTCAGACAACGTCCGACACTCGTCACTAGATCTCCCTCTAAAGCCATAATTATGACAAATCGCGCAAATCAACGCCGGCCGTGGCCGTTGTGCGTCCCCAACAGACCTAGCTGACTTTGACTGATAGATAACCGCTTAATGTGGATCTGGTATTATGAGGCATGTCCGGCAAACATCGGCGAGTGCCGCTGATGATAACCGTAAGCTTCAAGGTGAGAGCAGCTGTTTTGGGTTTCAGGCCGGACCTACGTAGCTAAAACTTTCTCGGGAATTGTTTGAGTTGCGGGGAGTTAAGTCAATTGTGACGGTGTGACGTTAGTCGAGTAAATGAGTTTTTGTTGGGAAGCGCCGTGCCTCGTCATACTTGACCTAGGGAGAGCGATCGTCAAAGTCAAGCAAAGCCGCGCGCAGTCGGTTCATGGACGGGTGATCCCTTATGAGTATTTTTTGCCTAGTCACACATTTTTATTATTTCAAAAAATATATATAATATGTACCCAGGCACTGATGTTCTTTTTATGACCCATGTGGTTTATTTGCCTCTGCCAGAAGCCTCGGCAACTTAATTCCACATGAGTCAAACTTCAGTGCCTTGGTACTACATAAATAACTGTTAATTGCCATAACAATTTTACTTTCGATAATTATTTCCTTGAATACTATTAATAATAATAACATATTTTCCAGGAACATATACCTGTTTCTGAATTTTTAGGCAGCCTATTTTATCCCTTAGAATTTTTCCTAACGACATTTTTGCATTTTGTCTCTTAAAAAAGCCTATCACGGTGACTTTATGATTTTACCAGCACCTTCAAAAAATATAATGCATTTTTATTCATACCGTATAAAAAATTTAATCAAGGAATAAGATAGCCACCATTCAAACTGCAAATATATGGTTAAAAATGGCGGAGGATTATATCTCTTTTCGTTTATAAAATTATTTTAAACTTGTAACATAATGCGTATCTGTGAAAGAATTTCCGCTAGGAAGAACTTCTTCTTAAATTATAAAAAAAGTTGCTATTTATTTATATTACTGAACTAACTATATGTACTTTAATTTGGTATCATTGTAAAACATTTTTGAGTTATTTTCACTAATACATCACAAGTGGGTCATGTTGTATGCAAAATGTTGATTAATCGTGTTCAAATTAAATGGCAATTTATATTATATTTCTTCATTATCGGCTGTTTCATTGTTATTTATTATATTTCCGTGAAATATTATTAATCAAGTCAAAATTAATTTCATATGGCAATATGGCCTTATAATGTGAATATAAAGTAGAACAAATGTATCTATCGTTTGTTGTGAAATTGCGTTAATAACTATTCCAAATGAGGCAAAATATTTTTCTGTTTCTGCTAATCTATAACCTTTTTTTGTGTATTGTCATTAGTGTTATGTGGTTGCTAATTAGTAGTTGTCAATCGATGTTGAATTATGACATTTCCAAAACTTGTTGTTTAAATATATCATTAGAATGTGTCACAATATTTCTAAAACAGATTTAACATGTTAAAAAAACTGTCGAGGAGTTTCTGCGAGAAAAAATCAAGGAAGCAAAGACGGAGCTGCCAAGCTTAAAAAGAAATCGTCAATCTGCAAATACCCTCCTATTTATTTAAGAAAAAAATGAATTGCTAATGTCGCTACCGATAAGATCCTTCCATTAAAAATTATGAGAAAAAAACCCAAATTGGAGACATGATTATTAATTTTCGTGGAATAATTACTGAGGATTTTAATCTGAAGAATTAATTTTATATTTCGCCTCTGATAAATTACTTTTGGGATTACCAAAAAAATGCATCACGTAAAACAAACGTTGCGTCACGCATACGTCACATATGCATCATGTGAGCCGAACGATACGTCACCTTGACGTCACGCATGCATCACGTAAACGTGACGTTACGTAAACGTCATTGAAGAGGCTTGCAGGCGTCAGTTCGAAACGCCGAAATTAAGAAACTGTTAGATAATTTAAATGACTAAATAAATAGTTCTTAGGATAACTCGATCCTCAAGCTTCATTTTGTCGTCCACCCTTTCGCTTACTGTCAGCTTCTAAACCGCCGATTGAAATTCCGTTTCCGTGCTCTCACAGAATGAAAAACAAATAAAAGCTCCACCGCTTTGAACTCCTCGACATATAGACGGCTTTTTTTGTAAAGGTTACCATTCCGGACAAACGAAAGTTTTTGGGGAGTTTTATTGAGAGCCCGACAACAGTTAACAATATAGTAGTGTTTAATTTTTTTTTCTGTGCGTTGGAAAGCTAGAGGGAGGACTTAGGTTTAACCAAAAACAGTTATATGTCAAATTTGACAAATTCCATAGAGAATTCAACGCCTGCCGATATGAACCAATGAAATGATATGATTTTTGAAGTATTAACGAATCAGGTGATGATTTCAGCGATAATACCACTAGTGATATTTTCGTATGTAATATCACAAGTGCTGGAAATTTTATCGATAATTTTTTCGAAAGCGTTATTTTGCCTAGAAAGATCACGAGTATAAATTGGTCTTTTATTTTCTGATTTTATCTCTGAAATAGGGCTTGAGAATAAAATTATCTAGAAAAATTTCCGGCACGAGTGGTATTTGTCGAGATTATTTCTCGAATACGATTTAATACTTTCCGTATTAATTTTTTCTATGTTTACATTTCCAAAATGATTCATTTTGAACGAGTTTGTTGACAGCTTCGACTGTAGCGTTCGAGTAAACAAACATGACGCTTGGATATCCAAGGCAAATGCGATTATACATACACCCTGTCAGCGTTTAAACGGAGACGGAGGTCCAATAACAAAAATTTAGCAATGTAAAAGTTATATAAATTCATTGATACGATGCTTAATAGCAGTGAATAGTACCGCAACATAATTTATAAGCTGCATAATTTAGAACAGTGTGAAACACAAACTTTAAGAAGTAGGTTCGTGTTTGTATCCAACAGATTCGCGGTTGCTAAGCAACGAAGTGATAATTTGCACAAGTGCAATTACCGCGATAATTTGCACAAGTGCAATTATCGCTAGCAGAGGCATATGAGTGGTTGGATTTTTATGGAAGAAGCTACCTTATTGGATGCAAGCAGTATGAGGGAAATAATCGCCGAAATCCTACTCTTAGTTACGTCTTAGTTACGCTAAACCACTATGTGGCAGCTAAAACTGATAACCCGATAACTTCTTCACATTACCAAATTTAATATAGGACTAGAATATATGTTTTCAGTTAACACATTGACCTTTAAATATCTATTAGCACAAAAAATATATTCAGAACCGAAAGTTCAATCTAAATGACAGCTAGATAGCTGTCAAACTAACTATTTGCAGTTGTTAAATTATCTTTTTAAATACAACTCGTGGTATGCCTAAAATAGATAATACCTTTCCTTAATTTATCACTCATTATAATCCCAATGCTAAGAAAATACCACTCCTGCTGCGCAGTCCTGGTATTTTCAGCTTTGGGATTATAATTCGTAAAATTAACGAAAGGTACCTATTATCGATAATAGGCACGTCACTTGTTATATTACCCCTGATAATATTTAAAAAATATAGTAAACAACTAAATATTTTAATAAGAGTTCAAATTTGGTACACGTGATCAATAAACAAAATTTCTAAAATTTTAACAAATAATATACGATGTAAGAATAAGAATACGAAGAAAAATAATTAATGATATCAATATTTCCTTAGCGTCAGATAATATTGGCTAATAGAGTAAAATTCACAAGCAGTTACTGTAGGGCAGGGTTAGAGTAACCGGCTAGTAATTCGTAGGTCCCGGGTTCGAGTCCCACACGAAGCCAAAGCTTTTTTATATATATTTGTATTATCATTTCATTCTTCCTCTTATATTTATAACTTATTTTGAAGAATATTACTCAAAATCTACTCCATAGCGTACTTACAACCTCCTCGGAAAAAAAAGTCCGCTTACGGCATCTTGTAATGTAAATAACTATTATTTCCCATAAAATTCTACATACGTAAATATTTCGTTCCCAAAATACCCGTGCACAGTAGATTACAAACTTTTCTTTCACGATCCGGAGATACAGGAAGAACGCATATATTCCGTATCGGTTTGCGGAAAAACTTCAACACCAGCTTCAAACTTTGCAGCGGTTGTCCCTTCGAACTTATGGCCTGCCATAAAAAGGCTAAAATGGCCAGGTAGTAAAGGCTGGCCATTGATTTTCTGTGAAATGGACGTATCCTCAAATCAGACCGATTTAAGGAATCGGAATTTTAGAGGTGGCCATCGCCTCTTCCCAAGGCCCAGACACCTAAAGAGGCTTATAGAGATTTATGGGGCGATCATTGAGGGCCCCTCGATGTCCATGGAGGTTGGATAGTTGGCTGTGCAAATATAGAACTTCTGAAATTGAGGGGAGGGGCTTGGGGGTTTTGTATACCCAGGCGATTAAAATGATGTTTAAACGTTTTAGAGGACTATTTACTCATAGTTTGTGTATTATAAGAAGATGAAAATTCATGAAGAATGTATGGTTTGAAATGTTTATAATAACCTCTAACAAAGACTAGTTGGCGAAAAAATTCAAGGGGTGAATCTTTGAGTGATTCTAAGACCAAAAGTCTATATAAACATAGGTCCGCTAATGCTTCGTTTTCAAAATACAGGGTGTCGAACATTTTTTAATAATTATTATAATAAAACAATTTTTTTATGGCTAGCATTACCGTTTATAGCAATTTTTGAGACTAGAATAAACTATTAATATGAAAAAAATATCGGGTATACCCTAGTTTTTGTTAATTGGTAATTTTGATTTTTTTATTATGTTGTCCCGGAGACATGCAATAAAGTGATTTTTATTTTTTTTTCTCAAAACGAAGCGCGATACGAGAATAATTCAAGAGACAAAAAAGTTGTATTTTTAGTTGCTAAATGCGAAAATAAAGTTTAAAAAAAGTCAGTGGTGCACATTTTTTTACAAAATTATTGGTTAAGGTGCCCTCGGGACGCCAGTGTACTTAATAATTTTAATCTAGTAGGGGCTAAATTAGCCCCTTTCTACCATGAATAACACTGCCAAATTTCAACCAAATCGACTAAAGGATTATTAAGATATTTACGAAAAAGCGATTTTTTAAGAAGAGTTTGACACCCAGTATCTTGAAAAGGAAGCATTACCGGACCTATGTTTATATGAACTTTTCGTCTTAGAATCACTCAAAGATTCACCACTTGAATTTTTTCGCACTTATTCATTTACACCCTGTATATCAAACATATCCCCAGACCCCTAAAATAAAATACGTAGGTATGTATAGTGTGTACGCATTTATACCGTTGACCTTTCTGAAATAAGTCAACTACCTGATAATACCCCATTGTATATAGGTATAATATATTACTGGGGTGCAGGGTGGGCTTATTTATTTATTTTTATTTTAAAATAAGTAGACATCTTAAACTAAATGAAAATACAAAACAATGAATAAAAATATTTTATTAAATATATTAAATTATACAGGTACGATATAGAATTTAATAAAATGCATACTTAAATTTACACATTTAGATTAAAACACAGCACAATGTAGGAGTTTTGCAAATTGACTTGTCGGTATGAAGACATAATTAAATTTGGAAACCCAATTGTTCCTTACTCCATTAGTTCTGTGTCACTATCACTATTATCCTTATCTAAGCCTAAACTTATTATCAGTGGTTGAACATTTGTACGCATACACATATAAGAATTTTCCACCTTAATTACATGTACACAATTTTTCCAAATGTCGACAGAGATGTTACTTACTACGTTTTTTATTAATTCTACTACAGATATATTTTTAATGTGGGAGAAATGGGGTTAAAAATACAGTAGTACGGGGGAAGACGCAACACTACATGTCCACGTTCAGCTGCAAGTTTGTCACAGACGTATTCCCTATCAATTTTAAAAGCTTTTAAGACTTCCAAAAGATCCTGTTTTTTGTATGTTTCTTCAAAATAAATATCATTTTCTATCATGAAATGTTGAATCTCCGCTTTGGTAGATTGTTTTTAGTTGCCTGCTATGATAACGCGCATTGTCTATTACAATAACGCTATTTTTGGTATATTTTTCAAAAGACGATGTTCAAACCAATCTTGTATTTATATTATGAATTACGGTTGCAGGTATATACCTACTCCGACCCTGTAAGAAATTCGAGGCATTTTATGGTCAAAGGGACAATGACCGTTTTATGGTGGGCAAAAGATCAACCGTATAAATGCGTACGTACTATACATGTTGAAACCGCGAGGTTAGGCAGTATATCACCGCAGCCCCGCCTCCTACATCATACTGGCTTAAGAGATTTACATTTCTCCTTTGATCCGATTTAGAAGTAATATATTCTATTCCGCTATCGGTATTTGGCGATGTATTCCGTTATCTCCTCCACCCAATATTCATACTTATATTTCTTTTGAATAGCATCGCATCTGCCCAATTTCTCCCCCTTTATCGAATACCCGCGTCTTTTTAAGCGTTCACTGGTTACTCCACCGCTTTTTGCTTCTCGATCTACCCTGAGATTGCATTTTTAGTTACAGTTGAAACCTACGATTCGTTCATTATTGATGCTGAAGCCACGATTAGCTTAGTTCAGTCGATTTTTGTAGCGTTGCGTAGATTGTTAGAAGATATATTAGGAGAGTTCTGGACCACTTTTTAAATGTATGTCCCTATAGGGCCAAAAAGCTGCAAATTGACTTGTGGCAAGCATAGGAAACTGCCACAGCCGACTCTAGAAAAGCCCTGAAGTTGAGAAAGCTGGCAACATGGCTTGCGGGTCTGCGCGGCGTGGCCTGTCACTCCCTGACAGTTGATTTTACAAGAAATTTGCCAGAATTAATTTGTGTAGTGCGGCTAGTGCTATCGTCGCCAGATTGCTACGACGAGGCAGTGTGTCTTTGGGTGGAAACAGACAGCCCAAAGTGCTGGCGACAGCTTTTTTATAAATTTGTTTTGTTTGTGCAAAAGTGAAACATTTCTCTAAATGTTCGGAGTGAAGAATCGTTCCTTTACAATTTCAAGCCTCAAGATGCCTAGAACAGTCGTGTTGAAATAGCTAGGTTTTCTTTGCTTGACGGCAAGCGGTCAACTTTTATTCGTTTTGGGCTTTCAAAAGGACGAAAATTTAAGAATAAAATGGTTAAGGGCCAATTGCATAGACAAACTAAAGTACCCTTTAAAATTAAAGAAACTTTCTAACAGTCCAACCATTGTTTAGTATCGTTGCAAAAATTTATTTACCTAATGTTAAAGTCAAAAGATAAAAGATAAAAATTCGACTTACAACAAAATGTAGTCCCCTCTATTTGCCCAAATTTACCATATTATTTGTCGAAAATGTACCTATCACACCTGGAATCGTACTTATTATAAATACTTCTTTGTTACTTGACACTGCTTTTATTGTCTGTTAAACAAACGTATCTACCTACTTACTTATGTACCCAATTATTGAAACAAAGTTCACAAATGTATCTATACTAAAATTATTTTAAGAAGTCCTTACTGGGACTGTCAATTGGTAATTTCGCCATCCTAAGTTGGCATCAATGCAGCAAAAAATGCAACCGGGTCATAAGGCTGTCGCAAGTAGCTGATTATACCAAAATACCAAAATGAAAGTGTTTTCATGACGTTTGAAATTATTATTAAAATGAGTTGTAGTCATAGTTATTTTTATTTGTAGCCGTATAATCGTGATTGCAGTAGGGTTTTTATTTTATTATGTTCTTTTTTCGTATCACTTGGGTATCTTTTCACATCATAAATCAATGAGTGACGTCATTAACTAGTTGAGACACATAATACCAATGTTATACCAATGGTTAACAGAAAATTCCTAGGGATTTTGTGGAGAATGTCATCTGACACAATCGGGACTTCTTACAGTAATCGGGGTATAATTATAATTAAAAAGAGGGTTGAACATTTATTCGGAAACATGATAAATTAAAGCTCTATACTGCATAGACCCGTTGAACCGTCCCCCTGCGACGTTGCCACATGTTTGCACAGGGCTTGTAAGCTTGAGAAGGTTGTGGGAGAGTTATGAACCACTTCTTAAATGTAAGTCCTTATAAGGCCAAAAAGCTGCAAATTGTCTTGTGCCCTGTAAGAATAGGAAACTGCTCTTACATGTAATAGGAATAATTATTGTGTTCGCTCAATATACGGGGCGAGTAAAATCTGCGGAAAGGTCTTTATATTTCCTGAATTATTCGTTATTTAACAAAAGTTTTTAGGTACATTTTTTGCAATACATTGATGACATTAGATGGGGGCAACTGGCTCCGAACTCTGTATTGACTACATTGACCTTATCAATCTTATTAGTCTGTCGCTTTACTTTATAACCTTCTGAAAAATACTGACCTTAGATTGATGCTTCTTTCCAGATCGTCAACGAAAGCGTCCCCCAGACCATCATGGTCTTCCTGTACTTCTCCATGTACGGCCTGGCCATGTCGCACGCCATCTACAATCCGGTGATCTACTGCTACATGAACTCCAGGTTCAGGGACGGCTTTAGGGTGATGCTGCGGCTGCTGCCGTGCTTCAGGAGGTGCTGCAAGCGCCCCGGGTCCAGGAGGTCTTGCTCTTCCGGGTACCCGCATGGAGGTGAGTTTGGAGTGGTCGGGGTTAGGACTCCCACGCTCAAAGTAATTGGTATACGGATCATAGTTGTAGAATGGCACTTGGCGGTGAGATGCAAGCGAGCTAGGTTGGTATAGACAAACTATAGGTATGCGGTTTTTCTTGGTTTGTTAAAGCATTGAGGCAGCAGGATCACTTAATGAACTATTTGATAATAACTTCATATACGGGTGTTCCAGCGGAAACGTAACAGGCTCTAATAACGGCCGGGAAAATAGTTTCTTGGAAAAACGCAAAAATACGTCAATTTTGTTTGGCAGGGGGCATCTTTTGGCATAAAATTGATAGATCTATCTGCAACCCCCTGAGCAGGGGTTGAACCCCTTCAAAAAATTTAAATGGGAAGGGGGTTCATGTTGCACACCCTTGGAAACGTCTCTCAATTCAGATTTTCGAAAATCGATCGATTTTTCAAAAAGATACAGCGTGTAAAATGCAAAACATTCATTTTCAATTATTGCCTGGTATTGTTAAACAATAGAAGATCTACGTCTAAGTATTATAAACGAATGATGACAAATCACCCCTGAAATGTTGCACAATGTTCGGCAGCGTTTTGAACAAAAGGTTAATTATTGCATGAAAGTGAATGGGCAACATTTTGAGCATTTATTACAATAAAGTTTCAATTTCCTCCCCGTTTATCAAATTTTCGTCAAAATAATGTTGCTGAACACGCTTTCTATAACTTCGGCCCCCGACCACCACTTTCGGCTTAATTGTTTAACAATACCAGGCAATATTGAAAATGAATGTTTTGCATTTTACTCGGTGTATCTTTTTGAAAAGTCGATCGATTTTCGAAAATCGGATGCAGGTGTATAGAGAATTGAGAGACGTTTCCAAAGGTGTGCGACATGAACCCCCTTCCCATTTAAATTTTTTAAAGGGGTTCAACCCCTGCTCAGGGGGTTGCAGATAGATCTCTCAATTTTATGCCAAAAGATGTCCCCCTGCCAAAGAAAATTGACCTATTTTTGCGTTTTTCCAAGAAAAAAAATTCCCGGCCGTTATAGAGCCTGTTACGTTTCCGCTGGAACACCCTGTATTTTTTTAAATAATATCTGACATGTACGTACATGTCCAAATACCTTTTGATTGTAAACCAAATGAGTTTATCCGGTATTTCGTGGAACTCCCCTGTATTTTGGCACTCCTTGATTTGCGTTTTAATTATTAATTTACCTAAAATGTTTGGACTCAAACAAAAATCTAATGGAAGCCTCAAACTGTTAATGTTGGTTCTCGTCAAATATTTTTATAGCCAGTAGTTACACCCACATTGTTTGCTTAATAACAATAGAACTGTTTTTATATTGAAAAGTCGAGAATAGGTTTTTTACAACAAAACGGGCGGCATAAGCAAATTACAATATCTATACCTGATGTCGAAATAATAGTGATTGCCACTTGGGGATATGTTCTTGTTTATGACATGTAGCAGCCAATAGATTTTCCGATATTCGTATCGTAATAAAGCGGTGGTGAGTGTCTCGTGAAGCTCATTTCAAGGGTGGTAAAAATTGGATGCTTCCTTCCAATATGAATATGAGAAGGGACGAACGCCCTTGATCAAATTTCACCGTTTCGATATGTTCGATATGTACGTTCTACGTCTCTAAAGTGTAGTTTAAAAGCCAACTTACTAAAATTAAAGGTAAACTAAAAATAGTGAATGTTTCTTCTATTAAAAACGCCACATGTTGTAAAAGTGGCTTCATCAGTCCACAATATAGAATATGTAATATTAATAACCGTATAGAAGTAGTAATAGAATAGTAATGTCTAATAGTAGTTAGTTAATATAGTAGTATAGTGTAACCTTTAATTTACAAGTGATAAAAATACGCAGGCAACTGATCATTTTCCGCTTGGGTCTCCAACAAAAGCAATATTCTCGTTTTCTATAATTATAATTTTCATACAGTTTTAAAACTGGGCGATAACAATATGGTCTAAACTTATGCATTTTCAACACACTCTGGACTGAGCTCCATGATATTTGCAAATATCTCGATGCATCTTTAATAAAATGTTTCGGATTTTCCACTAAGTATAATAAGACTGCTTCCTGCATATTCTCAGTTAAAACGTGTCGTGGTTTATTTATCTTTTCTCTATTTTTTTAAACTTTCAGTAATTCTCAATCGGCTATAAATATATTTGAGGACCCAAAAACTGCAGTGGCAGAAAGATGGGATTTCTATCACACATGTTGAAGTCTCCCAAAATTAAACTCAACCACCTTATACAATATTATTAGATATTTATGCTATTATGGAATAATGAAATGCCCATACCTATACCTTCTCACATAGTTTTCTACAATTTGTGTGGTAGGTTGGTACCTATCCCGTGTAATTTTAAAATTCATTAGCCATTGTATACAAATGCTATATCGCCGAAAAGTCACCACAGGTTAATCGTTCGCCGTGTTTTACTACGTTCTTATCTTTGTAACGGGAAAAGTAAATCTACAAAATGTGGAGGTATTTTTTGACTGCCATAATTGGAATATTTCTCCTCGTGAAACTGTATATTGTGCACAGCCATCGGTGGTGCAGAAACTGTGTGTGTTTGGTTGGGAAGACTGTGATAGTTACGGGAGCAAATACTGGTAAGTAGGTAAAATTGCAAATTTTTCTTTTATATTACTAAATATTTCACTGCTATTCCGTTATCATTTCTATCAGACTGCTCTGTCCACTTTTCAATATAGCCATGAGAGTCGTGACTAGTGAGAGATTCGTGAATTTACTTTTTTTATTCATTAAAATTAGAAGTTTATTTTTAGTGTTGGCTGCGGCCCGTTCAGTTGCAATTCTTGTGTTATTTATGGCTTTGCCTAATCTGATAAAAACTTCCCCATCAAACTTTAGCAACTCGAACTGTTGCAGAGCGACGTGACTAGAAAAGTAAAGCGATAGTCTGTAGTTTAAAGGATGGTGTTACATCAAAAGGCAGGAAAGCGAGTGTTTCTTGGAAACCCATATAGTACAGGGTGTTCCAGCGGAAACGTAACAGGCTCTATAACGGCCGGGAAAATTTGTTCTAGGAAAAACGCAAAAATAGGTCAATTTTGTTTGGCAGTGGGACATCTTTTGGCATAAAATTGATAGATTTATCTGCAACCCCCTGAGCAGGGGTTGAACCCCTTCAAAAAATTTAAATGGGAAGGGGGTTCAAGTTGCACAACTTTGGAAACCTCTCTCAATTCTCTAAACATCTACGTCAGATTTTCAAAAATCGATCGACTTTTCAAAAAGATACTCCGAGTAAAATGAAAAACATTCATTTTCAATTATAGCCTGGTATTGTTAAACAATAGAAGATCTGCGTCTCCGTATTATAAACGAATGTCGACAAATCACCCCTGAAATGTTGCACAATGTTCGGCAGCGTTTTGAACAAAATCTTTATTATTTCATGGAAGTGAATGGTCAACATTTTGAGCATTTATTACAATAAAGTTTCAATTTCCTCCCCGTTTATCAAATTTTCCTCATAATAATGTAGCTGAACATGCTTTCTATAACTTACGGCCCCCGACCACCACTTTCGGCTTAATTGTGTAACAATACCAGGCAATAACTGAAAATGAATGTTTTGCATTTTACTCGGTGTATGTTTTTGAGAAGTCTATCGATTTTCGAAAATCTGATGCAGGTGTATAGAGAATTGAGAGACGTTTCCAAATGTGTGCAACATGAACCCCCTTCCCATTTAAATTTTTTGAAGGGGTTCAACCCCTGCTCAGGGGGTTGCAGATAGATTTATCAATTTTATGCCAAACAAAAATGACGTATTTTTGCGTGTTTCCAAGAAAAAAATTTCCCGGCCATTATAGAGCCTGTTACGTTTCCGCTGGAACACCCTGTATAAAATAGAACATTGAATTTAAAGTTACTTGTTTCCACGTTTTTTTTATACTTTTACAATAATTATTGGCACTTCAAGTTTCATCAATTTATTCTTGTTCATCTTCCAAAACCTATCATAATTTTTCTGAGAAATATTGGCCAGATTTTCTCAAGGCTCTTATGTCCTTCTCTCGACATTTTTTGTAGGTATAGGTTTTGAAGCGGCCGTAGAATTCGCCAAGCGCGGCGCAAAAGTGATCTTGGCCTGTAGAGACGAGGAAAAAGCGAAAGTCGCGAAGGACAAAATCGTCAAACTCACCACGAACCAAGCAGTGAGTTTCAAGTGCGTGGACATGGTCAGTTTTGAGTCGGTGCGAAAATTCGCAGAAGAAATTTTGGAAAGCGAAGATCGGCTGGACATTTTGGTCAATAATGCTGGAGCTGGAGGACTTAGAAATAAGACAACCGACGATGGTTTGGAAATTACGGTGCAAATTAATTACTTCTCTCCGTTTTTGCTGACTTATTTACTGATTGGTATGTAAGGGTATAGAAGGAAATTGAAAATACTGACATTTTAAGGTGAAAAGTTTCCAACTAAAACACTTTTTTTACGGGACATTTTAATATACCTATCTCTAAACAAGAGATAGGGGGGACTTAAATATTACGATTAAACTCAACGTGCCTCATAAAAATGTTGCTCGTAAAGGAGATACAGGGTTAAAATTCGGTTTTGGGAATTTACTACTAAGTTTTCATAAGAACATGGAAATGGGTATTGGATTGTTTTGATGGTAAATAATAATTTCGTGTTAATTCCTATGTAGTTCATAGGGGGCGCTATATTACCCTATCGCTTTTGATTTTGCCAAGGGGTATGCATAGAAAATTATTGTCAGATTTTCTACAACTTTGTTGCTGCGTCCGAATTAAGCGTAATTCTACCGTGAAATGAAACTTTTCCTGCGTAAATCGACCAGCCGAATCGATTTAGCATGGTCCCGAAGGCGTAGGGCTCACCGGTTTCGAGCGAATAATTTTTTCGTAAATTCGACCCCGAATCGAAAGTTTCTACAACTTTTTGATACGTCCGGTTAAGCGTAATTCTGCCGTAAAATGGAACAATCCGTATTATGCCTAGGACCCATTATATTTCTAGATTGTTATTTCCAATCGAGAAACGAATCGCCGATTGGAACCCGCGCAATATGGGATTAAACATAATATGATACATTATTGATTGCACCCCATCGGCATGAAATTCCCCGTGTGAGTTTATAGAAAATCCAGGGTAGATTTATAACTCTCATAGATCGAGGCAGGCGGCTTTCAAAATTATTTTGACCATTTATTATTTTACGGCTGTTTTTCGAAGTAATCCCGCGTAATAATTCACAAATTTGGTTATTAATTTTCTCTTTTCTCTATCAGATGTAAACAAAACAAATGTCAGACGCGTTAATCGCCAGCAAAACCTGTTCAAAAACCTGCCAAAAGTATCATTTGATATTTCAGCCACATTGCGAAATTTTTATCTAGACTCTGTTCAACGAATGTTCCGAGGCCTACGATAAAGACAGGCCATGGCCCACAAAAATCACGTGACCATCTTAGTCCGACGTTACATGTCATTTGCCACATAACTGAAAGCGGCAGCTTGGGTTTTGAGAAGTTTTAAATGTCTAAAGTGTTTTTAAACGTCTTAGTTTATATTTTATAAACAAGTTTGTGTCTATTGCGCGTGTGTCCTGGCGGAGGGGAACCGCCCAGGTGTTACTATGGCCTCTGGGTGGGAGCCGTGCCGTCCAGGAGTATTGGTGCCGCTCGCGCCGACGCGTGAGCGCTGTAAGGGGAACTCTCCCCGGAATGGACGGTGCAGCCTGAGACACAGACGGGAGAACTGCGTACGGGAGATCCGCGAGTTCAGACGGTCCGAGTGGCTAGAAGCCGTTCCCGTTGACCACGTTCGGGTTTGTGTATTTTGTATACACCATTCACCTTGTGCGAAATAAATCAGTGTTGTAACGTACTCGAGAATTTTCGTTGTCGACCCACGCCCTGATACGGTTCCTATTCGGCCTTTCACGCTGCCGATCAACTGGGACCTCGTCAATATTTACAGTACGCTGAGATGAGTTTTCATTTTTATTTCGTAAAAAATAACCTAAACACCAAATATTGGGTCTGTTTATATTATATTTATACATATTACAAAAGCCAGGAAGAAAATGTCACCATAACAACATTTGCTTTGCCCCGGGATCAAATTTGCGCCAAAATGGATTCTTCAAATTCCAACTGAGATTTAATTTCTAAAAAATCCTTAAGTATGTGTGGCTAACACATTTTCAAGAAAGTGAAAAAATTAAAGTGGACAAATGTGTTGTGGGAGGAAAATACCTATAGAGAATATCACCTAAGGTAAAGGAAGGTGGTGTCCCAACAATTTTTGAGAATGTGCCAAAATATTTGAGTGCAGTGCTGTTTAACTCTAAGCCCAAAACAGCTGAGGCAGGCTGAAAATTTTGAAAAAACAATTGGAGAAAGCCTGGATGCACAAAACCAATAATGTAATAGATGAAAGAAAACTCGCCAAATTGTTACGAAATTTGTTTTTTCTACTTATCTCCAAAAATGCCTTTTATTAAATACTTAGGACTAAGTTGGTCACGTGACTACGCGATTATGCGTTAGCGCCATGGCCTGTCTTTATCGTTGGCCTCGCGAATGTTCATACTTACGTCGCAACTCCTCTTACTCATGAATATACGAGTCAGCTAGATATATGAACATTCGTTGAACAGAGTTTAATAATAACGTAATCTTTCAGTAAGTATTTTGGTCTGTTTGTACATCAATATTATTTCTATACAATGTACACAACGCTGAAAGGATAATTTCAGAGTTCTCAAGCTAAATTCGATATTTCTCAGACGAAGAGAAATTGATTTCCCTTTTCTCATATCATACACAATTTATCAAGTGACTTGTTACAGAGTAATAAATCTATCCCATTAATTCCTTTCACTTTCTGAAATATACACGCGCCAAGCTGACAAAAGTGAGAAATTGTCGGTTTGAACTTGCAGTTTTAGATAACTGTCAATTTTAGATAATGGACTAGTAGGATTAAATTTAAAAAATTAATTTGATGATTGCAATGGTGAACTACAGTCATCTAGTTTCCTAAAAGCCCCTTGCGCAAGGTAAATTTCCAAAATAAGGTCATTTTTGGTTTTAATAGATATAGATAATAATAAAAGACTTGTTATAACGTTAAAACTAAAATCTCAAAATACAACTTATTTTAGTTTGATCTGTTTGAAGTTTGAAGTAATATACTATAGAGCAGGGACTCATTAAAATAAGGGGACCCAGCATTATACTTTCCAAAGTGATGCCTATTCTTTCCTCATTCTAATAGTATCAGTGATGCCAAGTATGCCATTTTATTGGAGAATCTATGAATATAACAGGTACTTTGATTGTTAGTAAAAATTAATAATGGTTTCCATGATTTCTAAAAATTAGACTTGACAATGTTGTGTCGACAATTACAGAATATGCGGCAACTGTCAAATGAAACAAATTTATTGTATAGTTGAAATTCTTTAATTGTCACATCTGAGTATCTGGAAGTTAGAAAACATAAAAATTGTGAATTATGATGGGAATTTTTTTGCCTCCTTTAGAATCTATGGCGTGTCACACAAAACCTGATGGCAGTTGGACACTGACATATAACATAACCTTGTACCAGCCCACTTTTGTGGTCTCCTTGGAGTCTACAGAAAACAAACTTCCCCTCAAGGCTTCACTTTTCCTATGTGATAGACTGTGAAATGCTTTGTCCCCTTATTTTAAAGAGTCCCTGCTATAGAGGTAGTTTTAGGTTATATCTGTAAAAATCGACAAATTACAAATAATAACTAGGAAGATTGTGTGAACTTAGTTACAGAGGACTTTCAGCACATCGATTGTATCTAGAGAGCAAAAGGAGCAATACACTAAAATTTTGGATTATTTTTTATTTAAGAACTAAGTGGTATTGGCAAAAATGAGACATTCCAGAGGAGTCTACTAAACTTCTATTATTCACCTCCGTGATGTTTTCTATATGACCAGACTAGCCCATTGTCAGTTACAGTTATCTAAAATAATTATCTGAGCAATTATCTATAACTATAACTTTAAAGTAACACATTATTTCAAGTTTAAACTGACAATTATCTAGAATTACAAGTTTAATCTAACCATTATGTATAACTAACAGAAATCTGTGATTTTATATTGGTTGGTGGCTCTTCGACCTGCCAGAACTTCTCCAATTGTCTTCCAATAGCAACAGTTGCAAGGTTGCACCTCTGAACTGCTAGAGATGACATTGAAATTGGACCACCTAAAACCCAACCCCCAACCTAAAATAGTTTTCTGCAAAATTAAGTCATTAAAAAATGCAAGTTCAAACTGACGATAATTATATAGTCGCATTTTTTTATGTCGGTTCAAAGCTGTGGCAGTATTTAATTCATTTGTTCTTCTTTTAGATTTATTGAAAAAATCAGCACCAAGCAGGATAATCAACACCTCATCTATTCTAGCTGGCAATGCTGAATTAGACGTAAACGATTTAAATAAATTCTTTGGTACCTATACAATTTACTCCAATTCAAAGCTATGCAACATACTTTTTACTAAAGAACTGGCTAAAAAACTCGAAGGTACAGGAGTGACGGCGTTTTCTTTACATCCCGGAGCAGTTGAAACCGACATATTTAGACGAATTAGAGGTTTTTGGAGAAAGGCCGTTTACAGGATAATTGTTTCTATGTACTTTAAGGTACATAACCATTGTTTAAAAGTCAATTAAGTTACCAAAGCATTTTTTAGACACCGGAAGAAGGTGCTCAGACAACGATTTACACAGCAACTCAGCAGGGGATCGAGAGACTTTCAGGGGGACATTTTGAGGAATGTGGTATTGTCAGCGATTACAACGCAGCGAGAGATTCGAAGTTATCGAAAAAGCTTTGGGAGAAGACCGTTGAAATACTTAAACTTAAGGAGAAAGCCACGTGATTTTGTATGATAAAGACATAAGTATTAAAAATGAGTTTAGGTACAAGACAAATTATACCCTGCCACTTTAAAACAAGTATAGGTATCTACAGTTGGTTTTTTCAGCATCGTCAACTATGATTCTAACTTTTCGTGTTGAAATAATAAAAAAAAACTGCTGAACATTTGGCGGCATCTGATATTTTTACAATCAGCGAGAAATATTGGTTTTGCATCAGAGGGAGTAATAGCAATTTTCTGGTCGAAAAATTCCCAGTGTGAATTCCAACTGAAGCGCTAAGCATATTTTAGCGAGAAACAAAATGCAGTGTAAAGCTATGTCTATCTGGCCAAATGGCCTGATGCGAATTTCGGTTGATTTGGCTTTTATGCCAGTCAAATTTATTGGCGTAGAATGCGGAAACGCAAGATATACAGTGTGTCCACGGATGGACTTAACTATACTTGGAAAAATTTTTATTTTCAATTCTTCGAAAAAAGTCATTCTTCATAAAATAATCTGCTTGTTCTTAAAATAAAATTGGCATGGAAAAAGTTGACATTACTTATACTGGGTGACCAGAAAATTAAAGAAACGTTAATTTCCATAAGAGTAAACTATCTCTATTTGTAGAGATAATGAAAAAAGTTATTAAGAAAATTTGCTCACACTCAAGTGTACAAAATTTCAAAGCGTTAGGTCTACTTTGATTTTTTGATTGTATTCTCTTTTTTTGTCTGTAAATAGTACGACAAAACTGTATTAAGAAAACTTTCCCAGAATGGAAAACTGCGCACGATGACAAAATTTTACGATTCTAGGCCTACTTTGTATTTTGGAAAATATTGGAGGAAACGCAAAGTGGGCCTAGGATTATCAAAAAATTGTCCATCATACACAGTTTCCTATTCTGAGTAACTTTTATCTATAAGTTTTGTCTTACTACCTACAGAAAATTATTTAATCGAAGAAAAACAAGAAAAGAATAAAAAAATCGAAGTAGGCCTAACGCTTTGAAATTTTGTACACTTAAGTAGCTTACCACGGTGAGCAAATTTTCTTTATAACTTTTTTCAGTATTTCTACAAATAGAGGTAGTTTACTCTTATGCTAATTAACATTTCTCTAATTTTCTGATCACCCAGTATAAGTAATGTCAACTTTTTCCATGCCAATTTTATTTTAAGAACAAGCAGACTTTTTTCGAAGAATTGAAAATAAAAAAATTTACAAGTATAGTTCAGTCCATCCGTGGACACACTGTATATTGTTATTTTAAAAAATTATGCACTGTTGACATTACATTCTTTAGTTTTCATATGGGTACCATAATGGCCTGTTTCGAATTGTGTGAATACCATTGTTGCCAGTGCTGTGCGGTGTTGCCAGCTCACGCGATTTTTCCCCAGACCCAACGGGCGCGTTTCTTTTCGAGTTGTACCGTCCTCGCACGTCCCTAATTCGTTCCTATCCCGGGCGGGACGATTAAATTAAAGTTAACTAAGTGCCCTAGCCAGACCTAATAGCGATCCGCCGTGACGAGGGCGCTATTGCTTAATAATTGTTTCGCTCGGAGGGCCGAGTGAGTCGCGAGAGGCTAATTCGGCAATTTTCTTTAACTGGCCCTAAAGCTTTCCCCTACATACAATTAAATTAGAGACTCGATTGTAATTTCCCCCGTTTTATAGATTCGTTTAGCTTCCGAACGGGATTTGAGTGGATAAAGTTTTGTATTTAGGGGCGCATTTGGACAGTTAATTCACGCACGTGTTAACGTACCCAATCGTATCTCTGCTTGACAGACAAACAGCTACGATCTAAAAAAAATTTTACCACACAGTGGTTAAACCCGAGCGTTGTTGTCACATTTCGTTGTTAATATTAATCATTTTTGAAAGTTCGGTTGAAGGCTATGAAAAAATAAGAAAAAATAATACTAGAGGAAAGTACCCTAATATGAGACAGTTCCCAATATGAAACCCCGTACTAACTCCTAAAGTAAGAGTCTCCATCTAGCTGGCAATGTCTGAAATAATTACTAATGGTATAAGTCGCCACATGTAGTGCCGTGTCTAGCTCATCTAAATTTTTAGGTTAAGAACGGCATTGTTTACTTCAACCGTACGTGCACAAACTTTTAAAGGGCTTCGGTTACCGTGTAATTCTGAATAACGTGGTAAGAGTTTAATATACTTTTGTAGCTTGTTGTATTCAATAAAAGTTATTTTATAATTAGAGTAGTTATATAACGCATTTAATACCATTTGTTAACGCTAACAAAAAATTCTATGATATGTACCTCGGATTCCTAATATGAGACACCCCAGTGTTCCTAATAAATATGAGGTATCTCATATAAGGAGACTAGCTTCATCCAATTTAGATTGCTAATAATTTTAATAGAGTGCCAAGTGTTGTAATTTAAGTGTTGTAGGTATACTGTGTTAAGTTGGTTGTTTACTTCAACCGTACGTGCACAAACTTTTAAAGGGCTTCGGTTACCGTGTAATTCTGAATAACGTGGTAAGAGTTTAATATACTTTTGTAGCTTGTTGTATTGAATAAAAGTTATTTTATAATTAGAGTAGTTATATAACGCATTTAATACCATTTGTTAACACTAACAAAAAATTCTATGATATGTACCTCGGATTCCTAATATGAGACACCCCAGTGTTCCTAATAAATATGAGGTATCTCATATAAGGAGACTAGCTTCATCCAATTTAGATTGCTAATAATTTTAATAGAGTGCCAAGTGTTGTAATTTAAGTGTTGTAGGTATACTGTGTTAAGTTGGTTGTTTACTTCAACCGTACGTGCACAAACTTTTAAAGGGCTTCGGTTACCGTGTAATTCTGAATAACGTGGTAAGAGTTTAATATACTTTTGTAGCTTGTTGTATTGAATAAAAGTTATTTTATAATTAGAGTAGTTATATAACGCATTTAATACCATTTGTTAACGCTAACAAAAAATTCTATGATATGTACCTCGGATTCCTAATATGAGACACCCCAGTGTTCCTAATAAATATGAGGTATCTCATATAAGGAGACTAGCTTCATCCAATTTAGATTGCTAATAATTTTAATAGAGTGCCAAGTGTTGTAATTTAAGTGTTGTAGGTATACTGTGTTAAGTTGGTTGTTTACTTCAACCGTACGTGCACAAACTTTTAAAGGGCTTCGGTTACCGTGTAATTCTGAATAACGTGGTAAGAGTTTAATATACTTTTGTAGCTTGTTGTATTGAATAAAAGTTATTTTATAATTAGAGTAGTTATATAACGCATTTAATACCATTTGTTAACGCTAACAAAAAATTCTATGATATGTACCTCGGATTCCTAATATGAGACACCCCAGTGTTCCTAATAAATATGAGGTATCTCATATAAGGAGACTAGCTTCATCCAATTTAGATTGCTAATAATTTTAATAGAGTGCCAAGTGTTGTAATTTAAGTGTTGTAGGTATACTGTGTTAAGTTGGTTGTTTACTTCAACCGTACGTACTCAAAGTTTTAAAGGGTTTCGGTTACCGTGTAATTCTGAATAACTTGGTAGGTAAGTGTTTAATATATTTTTGTAGCTTGTTGTATTGAATAAAAGTTAGTATAGACGATGGCAAAAAATTCTATACATCGGATTCTAATTTGAAACACCCCAGTGTATATGAGATATCTCATATAAGGAAACTCGCTTCATCCAGTTTAGATAGAGTGTCAAGTGTTATATAATTAAAGAGTTGTATACTGGGTTAAGTTGATATTCATTTAATGTTTTTGAAATAAAAATTATTTTGTGGTAAGTAGTATTTTTGTTAAGCCTTAATATGAGACTGTCTCATATTAGGAACCTGTTAAGTGTGTCAAGTGTTATGTAACTAAATTGTTGTATACTAGGTTAATTTGATATTATTTTAAAGTTTTTGAAACAAAAATTATTTTGTGGCAAGTAGTGTTTTTCTTTAACCTGGGTATGAGACTGTCGCATATTAGGCACCCAATTTTAAAAATTGAAGATTTGAGTTTTTCTTTATAATTCTCATTTACGCAAGAACTGTTAATATTTGACAATCCTACATAAACTGCAGTGATAGAGACCATATTAAACGTATTCGACGTAAGTTTGCGCATTATATAGGACACAGGGACTCTTTAAAATAAGGGGACCCAGCATTTCACAGTCTATCGCATAGGAAAAGTGAAGCCTTGAGGGGAAGTATGTTTTCTGTAAACTCCAAGGAGACCACATAAGTGGGCTGGTACAAGGTTATGTTATATGTCAGTGTCCAACTGCTATAAGGTTTTATGTGATAGATAGTGCCATATATTCAACAAAGGAGGCAAAAAATTTCCCATCATAATTCACAATTTTTAAGTTTTCTAACTTCCAGATACTCAGATGTGACAATTAAAGAATTTCAACTATACAATAAATTTGTTTCATTTGACAGTTGCCATATTCTGTAATTGTAGACACAACATTGTCAAGTCTAATTTTTATAAATCATGGAAACCATTACTTATTAATTTTTACTAACAATCAAAGTACCTGTTGTATTCATAGATTCTCCAATAAAATGGCATACTTGGCATCATTGATACTATTAGAATGAGGAAAGAATAGGCCTCACTTTGGAAAGTATAATGCTGGGTCCCTTTATTTTAAAGAGTCCCTGATAGGACAGAATACAGAACAAAATGTAATGTGGTCTCATATTAGGGTATTTTCCTCTATCTCTTTTATGTGCATTTTATCCCTGTCGTCAATCTTGATTCTACAAGTGTTGCACTCACACCACAAGACTTTTCTCAAATTTCCGCACACACATTTCTTGCAATTTTTAAATTACACGATAATACAGGGTGATTCGGTCAAGTTGTAAAAAATTGTAGCCACAGTGGGTACTTTTTGGGTTTTTTTCTTAGTTTTTCTCAAGTAAGAATGAAAAGAGAAGTCTGATTTTTATTATGTTATGATGCTTCTATTGCCTAGTTACCTAACTCTAATATATCGACTACTGTCGGTGTATAAAATTACATATATAAATATAAGAAATTGAAGATTATTGTATGTCTTGCTCGAATGTGCTTATTTCGGAAACGTTTATTTTTCCGCACTAGTGCGGAAAGGAGCAACTTTCCGCATCAAATTACGTGCGGGAAAGTGTAACAGTTTAAAAATCGACATCGCGGTGCCATAAAATGCGGTCCGACCCCACTTTCCGTGCAGCCGTCCAATCACCCAATTGGCGCATCGAAAAATGCCGCCTTTCCCCCCAAATTTGCATATAGAGTGGATCGCGGGCGGCGGCGCTCCGTTCTGGCAAACAGAAATCTGCTCTTTTGTTGATCCCTCGCAGATACCTGCTAGATTATCGTGGTGCGCAGTTTAGTTCGCACAGTTCGAGCCTTGAGGTGCATCGAAAATTAGCTGGGAGAGGTGTTTGCATGGAAATCGGGGGTCTGGTATATGGTAAATGTCATCCGACGCTTGATATTGGGAGCAAGGTCTATGAATATCTAATTCCTTGATCACTGACCCTTATTAAGTAATCATTGAAAGAGGTATTT
This sequence comes from Pseudeuparius sepicola, assembly GCA_963920635.1. NCBI lineage: Eukaryota > Metazoa > Arthropoda > Insecta > Coleoptera > Anthribidae > Pseudeuparius > Pseudeuparius sepicola. Next base: position 22,582,817 of record OY987308.1, read on the forward strand.
TACCTAATAATTGTGCCCAGTTATTGTAATGAATTATATTGTATATGTTGCAATGTATTGTTGAAAATGTCTGGAAAAATGAGAAACAACATGTAACAAAAGGAAAATGTAAAAAGAAATTTTGGCTGGCCCTTTTCGTTTTGAAAATAATGCGAAAAAACTGAAAATTGTCGTTTTTCATTTTTATTTTTTTAAACGAAAACGAATGGCGCTGGACATTTCTAAGTTAAACATTATTAAGGCACTTTTTTACAAGGCATCTAAATATGACCTCTCATTTTTTTTCTCTTCTCCCTGGACAAAGATATGACAATCAACTTTTATTTTTCTTATGGGCGCCATATTGGATTTTCGCATTTTTAAAAAGAGGATTTTTTCTGGTTAAAATGATATGTCACACATTATGCTTTACTTTGTTTTTCTTGCCGTAATATCAAATTAATTGTTTTTGCATAGAGTGCCTTGGAAACGTAAGCCCCATAAAGTTTGACGTTTTGCATAGAGTGCCTTGGAAACATAAGCCCCATAATGTTTGACATTTCTGCATAGAATGTCTTGGAAACATAAGCCCCATATAACGTTTGATAGTTTAGTACAATTTGTAAGCGTCACGGATACGTTATTTTACTGAAAAAAATATAATTTTCACGTAAAGAAAAGCTTAACATGATTCAAATTTATTATTCCTCAAATATAAATAACGTCGAAGGGATATTGGACGAGTCATAAACAATTTAAGGAAACGTGCTGCATTGTGCCTTGAGGAACAAGGAGGACAAATTGAACATTTATTGTAAAACAGGATTGTCTACTCGTCTAAGTTTTTGTTGTTCTTGTGTTTCCAGTTTGACTCTTTTAGTGTTAATGTGTTATATGGCAAATGACGAATAAATAACAAGGTCTCAGATCATACTCTCGTGGTACGTTTATGATTTATTTAATCAATAAATTTAACATTAACTGAATTTTTACTGAACCGTTAAACAATATTCCAAAGCACACTTCGCAACAATGGGTAATTAGGCTTATATTTCCAAGACACTCTATGCAAAAACGATTAATTTAATATTACGGCAAGAAAAACAAAGTAAAGCATAATGTGTGACATATCATTTGAACCAGAAAAAAATCCTCTTTTCAAAAATGAAAAAATTCAATATGGCGCCCATAAGAAAAATAAAAGTTGAGCATCATATCTTTGTCCAGGGAGGCGAGAACAAAAATGCGAGGTCATATTTAGATTCCTTGTAAAAAAGTGCCTTAATAATGTTTAATGTCCAGCGCCATTCGTTTTTGTTTAAAAAAATAAAAACGAAAACGACAATTTTCAGTTTTTTTACATTATTTTCAAAACGAAAAGGGCCAGCCAAAATTTCTTTTTACCATGTTACTCGGCATGAAATTTCGCAACTTTGCCCCAATTTAACCGACCTCGTATCTCTTAAGATAACCAAGATCCCCATGCATAGACTCGAAATACGGTCACCCTGTATACCTGCAGCTGTAAGTCAAATCGTAATAATAACTCGAAGTAGCTAGGTTTTCTTTGCTTGACGGCAAGCGGTCAACTTGTATTCGTTTTGGGCTTTCCAAAGGACGAAAATTTAAAAATAAAATTATTAAGAGCCAATTGAATAGACAAACTAAAGTACCCTTTAAAATTAAAGGAGCTTTCTAACAATCCAACCATTGTTTATTTGTCTAATGTTAAACTCAAAAGATAATTTAGTTGAATGTATTATGAAATTTACCCATTTCAATCAGAAGAGATTACTCTCCTTCGCAACATGCTGTTCTCTGTTAGTTTGTTTGTATTTTTATGAAAATTTAACCATAAGGAAAGATAGGTAATCATTATTTGCCTAATGGCGCACTTTGCGAAAAATTCTCCCAAAAATTCGACTTACAACAAGTTGTTTTTGCCAAAATTTACCATATTATTTGTCGAAAATGTACCTATCCACACCAGGAATCGTACTTATTATAAACACTTACACTTCTGTGTATATTTTGTTACTTGTTCCTGCTTTTATTGTCTGTTAAACAAACGTACCTACTTACTTAGGTACCCAATTATTGAAACAAAGTTCACAAATGTATCTAATTATAGTGAAAAAAAGGGTTGAGCATTTATTAGAAAAGATAAACTAAGCCAAAGTGCAGACTGCTCCATACTGCATGGACCCGTTGAACCGTCCCATTGCGGCGTTGCCACATGTTGGACCAGGGCTTGTAAGCTTGAGAAGGTTGTGGTATGCTGCAGCATATTTCATTTTGCATCATTAAAGGCCCATTGTGGTTTTCGTGGACCCAAAACAAACTGAGAGTGATCAGTGCCATTAGAAAGATACAAAATTCGATCTCGAACAACCTTGACTTGTTCAACTGGTTCCATTATTTGGAGACAAGTTCTTATGTAACTTGCCTAATTTGAAAGTCAGGTTTCGTGCTTAACTAGGGACTAATCCGCCCTTTAGATATCCTTTAGATATAATGCTCAGGGCTCCCTCAAGTAACTTTAATAAGCAGTTAGTTATCACCCCAAGATAAACACTTACTGTCTCATCCAATTCTGGAACGCTTAGCGGAAAGTTTATGTTTGAAAGCGGAGACATGGGTTAGTAAATGTGAGATATTTGCTCAATTTTGACAGTGATGTTTTTATGCAAAAATTAACATATACCTGCCAAATGTGGTTCTTTGCCCCAACAATTTTATAGGCACTATTTTTTTTTACTTATTACTACTACTTATTTTTACTTCCGCATCAGTAAGGAATGAGTGTTGTTATTGATAATAACTGAATAATTTGGTTGTGATTATTTAAAAATCAACACTATAGACATAGACTATAACTTTTGTTAACTTAACTTTTGTCTTGTATATAAAAAAAGAGAGTATACAGTGTCCCCCAAAAAGTTGGCAACATAGAGGGAACATTTTTAATTAAGGGTTTATTTTGAAATTCAACTTTGGGACTTTTGCTATCTGTCAAAAATGGCATTTAAAAAATAAAACCTCTAGAAATGGTTTTATTTGTTAAAATCTTAAATAGGTTTAAGAAATTTGTTGTTTTTGCTATACAACTGATTATAGGACGATAGTTATATAACAATGAACAAAAAATTACCACCAATTGGCTTGCGTAATATTTAGTCCTATTTGGTTAGTTCGAATGTTGTTCATTCAAAATTAGGGAACCTACTTATTATAATAACTTTTAGGTATTTAAAATAATAAGTAGATAATCTAAAAAAAGTTATACTATACAGTTTTATAGATGCCTCGAAATGAGCACAATTTCCTTATATCAAAACCAGTGTCTAGTATTCAAAACCTTAGAGAAACAACTGCAGTTATACAGGCGGAACACAATAACTTAGCTGCGACCCCAGCAACTAGTTAAGAACTTCTCCGCAGAAGGCATTTCTCTATTAAGCATTCCCCTGTACTGCGGCACAAAATGTAAACTCGAGTATCGCCGCGTTTTCTAAATTTCCCAGCTGATGCAGAATAGTAAAACCTTCCTTGCACTTAAGAGAAGCGATTTAATGTATGCACGGCGCAGCTTCGCTCGTGAATTAAAAATTGTTTACTCGATCCCGGTTCTACTTTAGAATTTAGAGTTTGCCGGATACTGTGTTGTGGCGCTCACTTTATGGCGCAACCTGGGAGGTTAAACCTTTTTTCGGCACGCGAATCTGCAATCTGGGAGGTTGGTGCAAGTATAATCAGGGAATATACAGCGTGGTCAGTTAAGGGCGGCCCTCGGCCGTTCCTCGGGAACTATGCAAGCTAGAAAGATGCGGTAAAAAAATTGTTTATAAAAGTGACCCAAATAATTTCAATGAAAATGTTTTCAAGTTCCTTCGTTTGCCGTCAGGGGGCGAATTCGCCATGTTCTTGTATAAAACTGTCTTTTCCTCCACAAATCGCCTACCTTATCTGGACCTGAAATAGTAAACGAACGAACGGCAAACGAAATAACATGAAAACATTTTCATTGAAATTATTTGGGTCACTTTTATAAACAATTTTTTTACCGCATCTTTCTAGCTTGCATAGTTCCTGAGAAACGGCCGAGGGCCGCCCTTAACTGATCACGCTGTATATATATATATATATATATATATATATATATATATACAGGGTGAGTTTTCTTTCGATGACCACTATGGGGATCTCGGAAACTAGCAGAGCTAGAACAAAGGGTAAATGGGGAAAGAACTGCGGTTTTGAATGCTCAATCTAATGCCCCTTTTGGGTTTTTAAAAAAGTTCATGGCTCACTAGATATTTTGGAAACAGTGATTTTTTGCTATTTCATCAGATCTCTGTAGCTCCGTTATTTCTGATTATACAGAAAAATTATAGATAATTTTGGGCTTAATAAGATAATCTAATCCAATTTTTTTATGTTGTTTGTGATTTTTCCAAAGATATAATATACTCGGCATAGTTATTATAAAAAATAAAAGAGCTATGACTAATTTTTTTTTAAATTTTCACATAGTCAGCCATGGAATATTTTCATAATTACGTTCTATTTTATAATTAGACATACTTCAAACTTTCTAATATTTTGTTTTTAGTTGGTAACAAAATGTAACATAATAAAACAAAAGTTAAAAAACTCTAATTCGAATTATTATTATTTTCAAAGGTGTTCAAACAATCCACCATTATTATTTATGCAAATATTGCATCTTTTTAAAACTGAATTTGTTGCCTTTCTTAGAGAGCGCCTGTCAAAACTGGCAATTGCTTCTAAAACAGCTGCTCTTAATTCATCAATTATTGTCTCATACTTTATTTTGTACTGTTCCTCACAAAAAGAAATCCAAAACAGACAAATCGGGGGATCGGGGCTGCCAGGAGATCCTAGGTCTATTTCTCCCTATCCAACTATTTGGATAGAGCTGATCGAGGTAATTTCTTACGGGCAAATAATTATGTGGTGGGGCTCCATCATGATAATTTTTGTTTTATTTTGTTACATTTTGTTACCAGCTAGAAATGAAATATTTGAAAGTTTGAAGTATGTCTTATTATAAAATAGAACGTAATTATGAAAATATTGCATAGCTAACTATGTGAAAATTAAAAAAAAAAATTAGCCATAGCTCTTTTATTTTTTATAATAACTATGCCGAGTATTATATCTTTGGAAAGCTCAAAAAATGGCCGATTTGATAAGGCCACAGCCAACTATGATTTACAAACAAACAAAAGTTTATGTCATATATCAAAAATCACAAACAACATAAAAAACTGGATTATATTATCTTATTAAGCCCAAAATTATCTACAATTTTTAAAACTTTTTTAAAAATCCAAAAGGGGCATTAGATTGAGCATTCAAAACCGCAATTCTTTCCTCATTTAACCTTTGTTCTAGCTCTGCTACTTTCCGAGATCACCATAGTGGTCATCGAAAAAACTCACCCTGTATATATATATATATATATATATATATATATATATATATATATATATATATATATATATATATATATAGTTTTTTGTTGGAATTGATTGTGAAATTTATTTATTTCATATATATCGAATGGAGAGGTCTCGATATCTTGGTCTTGTTTTCCTCACCAATGAACCCCTATATTCGAGGCGTCTGAATTAATTAATTGCTTGGAGACAAGTTATTATGGAAATGGGATTATTTGAAAGGAAAGCTAGCTGCTGTTAATCTCCCCCTCGAATATCTCTTAGGTGGATAACCCGAAAGTAGCTTTAATAAGCAGTCGCTTCTTCATTAACTTTCAGCAGATTTGATTCAACTCACGTCATAAGTTAGAAAGCGCTACGTTACAAGAACGGATGGAACTTTAATCAAACTAATGGAATATTTCAAATAGACTATACAATAATTATTATACCCCTGAACGTAGGAAATGATCTTGGTGAATTTTGACCGACTTTAAGGATGTTTAAATGATATGTTTGTCTTACATAGTTGATGAGATTGTTCTTATCTCATTCGCCTCAGATAAATTCTTAGACAAGGAAAGAGGGAGGACACCGCCCTTGCCTACCCTGCCGTGTATAGATTTTGTTACGTCGTTTTGAACGGCGGCCATTTTATATGTGGCAAAGCGAGTACGTTGTGAGTTAATTTCGTGAATTTGTGAATTAAAAATAACAGTGATTAAAGGGAAAATATACCTACTCTTACGCTGGTGAATTGCTTAGCGTTTGGTTGCAAAAGCAGAAGTGAAAAGCAAGAGCTCGGGATTTTGTTTTACAGCTAAATATTTGAAAGCCTTTGAAAGATGCCCTAAAACTTTATTTTTTTCTCAATATAACTTCTTCAAATTATTTCTACCTTGTAGTAAGATAAAGTGCATAACATTTTGTTTTTAATATTTTAAAAAGTGTTACTGCTTTGAGGGTATTCTATGTCGATTCAGAACCTCAAATTATGTAAGTAAACTATAAATTTCAAGCTAAATCAAACGTAGAATTATTATTTTGACTTAAATAATTAAGATATTGAATTTTTAAAATTTGTTCCATCTTTAAATCGATGGAAAAGACATTTTTCTTATGTAATTTGACGTGGAAAAGCTGATCTTCAAGCTCACATTTTGCTATCTTAAACCGTTTCGAAGATATCATTTTTTAAACATATAAAGTGCTCATCTGAGGCTAGAGTTCCGCGAGTCAAAATAATGTTATTTTGTTTTTTAATGTTTTAAAAAGTGTCACGGCTTTTAGGGTATCCTATATCGATTCATAATCTCAAATTATGTAAGTAAACTATAAATTTCAAGCTAAATCAAACGTAGAATTATTATGACTTAAATAATTATTATTGAATTTTTAAATTTTATTCCATCTTTAAATCGATGGAAAATGCAATTTGACGTGGAAAAGCTGATCTTGAAGCTCACATCTTGCTATCTTAAACCGTTTCAAAGATATCAATTTTTAAACATAAAAAGTGCTCATCTGTTTGAAAATTTCTTAATTGATCTGAATGTGATTGAAAATTTCTTAATTGATTACGATACTTTCATAAAATATGGACTGGCTTCCATGGACGTGCATTAGTTATTTTATTTTGATTGATTTGAAATCGCCGCAAATAAATATATTTCAGCACCTGACACTAGCTTTACATTTGGGAAATTATATGCAAATAAGTACCAATTTTTCAAATTACATGTAGTCAAAAATACCTACCTTTTCATTTTTAACATTTTTGTGATATTGGCTAAGAACGCGTTTCATGCTACGCCACTGGCCTGTCGTGCGATGTGGCAGTCGGTAACACGGCCGCGAGTGCTGTTAGGCGTCCTCTCTCTTTCCTTGTCTAAGAAAAAATTACTGCATTTTTTCGTTGATTAAACTAAACAACACTAAATTAATCTACTTGAGTATACGTGTAAATATTATTACATTCTGCAAGAAGAGTGTTTGTCTTGTAAATCCGAGAGTAAACGTCTTCACATTATGTAAGGGGGTGGGAACAAAGTGGAGAATAGTCTGAGGTCCCTCATATCTAGTGTCTATTGAATTATTTTAGTTTTTGTTATCGCACTTCAACCATAGAGCCTGATCATCTACGATTATATCTCACCGCCAAGTCTCTGCTGCTATTGTGTATAAGAACGAAAAGGGTTAGATATTTTGATATTGCCAGATGATGTCAAAGTATTATATTTCGTATATTCTATTATATTATACAGGAGTTTTTTTCGATGCCCACTATGGGGATCTCGGAAACTAGCAGAACAAAGGTTAAATGGGGAAAGAATTGCAGTTTTGAATGATCAGTCTAATGCCTTTTTTGGATTATTAAAAAAGTTCATGGATCAATAGATATTTTGAAAAGAGTGATTTTTTGTTATTTCATCAGATCTCTGTAGCTCCGTCATTTCTGATTATAGAGAAAAACTGTAGAGACAAAAATTGTAGACAATTTTGGGCTTAATAAGATAATATAATCCAATATTTTATGTTGTTTGTGATTTTTGAGATATGACATAAACTTGTGTTTTTTTTTAAATGTAAATCATAGCTGGCTGTGGCCTTATAAAATCGGCCATTTTTTGAGCTTTCCAAAGATATAATACTAGTTATTATAAAAAAATTAAAGGGCTAAGGCTAATTTTCTGATTTTTTTAATTTTCCCATAGTCAGCCATGGAATATTTTCATAATTACGTTCTATCTTATAATTAGACATACTTCAAACTTGCTAATATTTTGTTTTTAGCTGGTAACAAAATGTAACAAAATAAAACAAAAATAAAAACTCAAATTCAAATTATTATTTTAAAGGTCACCTTTTAAAATAAAAAAGGTGTTTGGCAATTGCTTCTAAATCAGCTGCTCTTAATTCAACAATTGCCTCATACTTTATTTTGTACTGTTCCCCACAAAAATAAATCCAAAACAGATAAATCGGGGGATCGGGCCTGCAAGGAAATAGGTCTATTTCTCCCTATCCAACTATTTGGATAGAGCTGATCTAGATAATTTCTTACGGGCAAATAATTATGTGGTGGAGCTCCATCATGATAATTTTTGTTTTATTTTGTTACATTTTGTTACCAGCTTAAAATAAAATATTTGAAAGTATTCTATTATAAAATAGAATGTAATTATGAAAATATTCCATGGCTAACTGTGTGAAAATTTAAAAAAAATCAGAAAATTAGCCATAGCTATTTTATTTTTTATAATATAACTATGCCGAGTATTATATTTTTGGAAAGCTCAAAAAATGGACGATTTGATAAGTCCACAGCCAACTATGATTTACATTTAAAAAACAAAAGTTTATGTCGTATCTCAAAAAGCACAAACAATATAAAAAAATTGGATTAGATTATCTTATTAAGCCCAAAATTACCTACAATTTTCGTCTCTACGGTTTTTCTGTATAATCAGAAATAACGGAGTAACAGGGATCTGATGAAATAGCAAAAAATCACTCTTTTCAAAATATCCAGTGAGCCATGACCTTTTTTAAAAATCCAAAAGGGGCATTAGATTGAGCATTCAAAACTGCAATTCTTTCCCCATTTAACCTTTGTTCTAGCTCTGCCAGTTTCCGAGATCCCCATAGCGGGCATCGAAAAAAAACTCACCCTGTATATGTATAATAAGCAAGTTTGGTCCGCCAACCGGGTCAGGCGCCGGCCCACCAAATTGAACGTCAGATCTCTGCTGCAGGTATAGAGGGGACGGAGAGCACCACGGTGCTGCACAGAAACAACACCTCCACGACGTACATATCGCTGAGGAGGAAGTGCCCGGCGCGCCTGTCCGCTTGTAATCACCAGGCGCCGCCTGTCAGGTCGGCGTCGCTGCGCAACAGCGCCCACCACCAGCACCAGGTGAACGGCGCCAGGAAGCGGCAGCGCGCGCCCTTCGACGTCGCCGACGAGCCCATCTAGGTTAGCCTGGACGACCAACCGACGGTGGGGGGGGGGGCGGTTGGGTTTTCTCCTTTTCCGCGGAGGGGCGAGAAGCATTTGATGCCGCTCGGTCTAAGCTTTTGCTCTCCAAGGAGACGGGCCGAGATGGTTGTTGGCTGCGAGTAGATAAGTCATGCGCGGACGAGCCCACTTTCCGCACTCTAATCCCCACAAGGCTGAGAAGTTTACGTTTCTTTGACGCATTCTCATGATACCCCACGAAACGTCATGGAACTTCATGGAACATCATGAAACCGCATGCAAAATCGTGAAACCCCATGAAGATTCGTCAACGTTTCGTTGACGCATTCTCATGAAAGTCCATGAAACCCCATGAAGCGTCATGGAACTCCATGAAACATCATGAAACCCCATGAAAAGTCATGAAACCCCATGAAGATTCGTCAACGTTTCGTTGGCGCTTTTTCATGAAACCCATGAGACGTCATGAAACTCCATGAACCCCCATGGAACGCCATGGAACCCCATGAGGAATCATGAAACCTCATGAAAATCCGTCGACGAAACGTGAACGCGTGAAAAAACCTCAACAAAACCTCAACGAGTGAAAAAAAAAAGTCGCAAAATGTGAAAAAGCGTTAACGAAACGTCGACGCGTGATAAAACCTCTGTCGAAAAATTAAAAAAATCAAGTCGCGGAAACTTTGGTCGCCTTTTTACCACGTTTCAGCATTAAGGCCGGAGAAAGTGCGCTCGTACGCACATAGCCTATCTATCTACTGCTGTGTGAACACTTTTCCATCATTCTCATTGTTAAAGAGTCACTACTCTGAACGCAGAGAAACAAAAATTGCAGCAAATTTCTGACCTAACCTATACGCTGACTCTACAGGTTGTTAATTTATTTCATAACACGACACGACTATGTCCTGTCACAAATGCATCTCGTTTCTGTTGAGGGTATAGATTAATATTATGGTGGTGGTGAAATTCACTAGTCTAGAAAAATATCTACTAAATCTCGTCTGTTACAAATAAAAAAATAAAATGGGCTCAAACGTTAAAACGGCATCAAATTTGTAAACCGAATGTAAAATTTCCTGCTGCTTTTCAATGTATAGTGCACATAATAGCATTTAAGCGAGAAACAAAGAAAGACATTGCACAAAAATGCCAAGCGACCAAAAATCTATCTTATATTATTAGTGTTAAAAATAAAATAGAAATGCATAATATAGACGATTTAATTAGTAAAAATAACATAAAATTAAAAACTACATGGATAAAAAACTAAAAATATATTTAATAGAAGAAAATTAAAAGTTTACCTAATAGTGATTTTCACCATTCCCCAGCACGAACCTATCATATACAGTGTGTCCCATTTTGATACTGGACACCTCAGAACTATATGAAGGGCAAGGAAAACAAATGGTCTCTATTTTTTTATTGGTAGTACCAAGGGAGAGTATCTCATAGGCGGTGGTATTTGGATGGGGTAATTATTTCATGGCCTGCTATGATTTTTTAAAATAGCTAATTTTCAAGAAACATTATTAGGGATTTTTTTACGACAAAATGTTATTAAGAAAACTTGTTCAGAATGAAAAACTGAGTAGAATTGCAAAATTTCAAAAGTATAGGCCTACTTTGATTTTTAACTTTTTCGCCTTTTTCTCCCACTTTTTTCTGAGAAATGTGTCCTTTCTAGAGCTTTCACGTCAAAATATTATTAAGGAAACTTGATCATCGTGAAAAATAAAATTTTGACGTGAAAGCTCCAGAAAGGACACTTTTCTAAAAAAAAGTGAGAGATAAATCTAAAAATCATAGTTGGCCTAGCCATTTGAAATTTTGCGAATGTACTCAGTTTTTCATTCTGAACAAGTTTTCTTAATAACGTTTTGTCGTAAAAAATCCCTAATAGGGTTTATGAAAATTATCTATTTTAAAAAATCATAGCAGGCCATGAAATAATTACCCCATCCAAATACCATAGCCTATGAGATACTCTCCCTTGGTACTACAAATAAAAAAATAAAGACAATTTGTTTTCCTTGTCCTTCATATAGTTCTGAGGTGTCCAGTATCAAAATGGGACACACTGTATAGTGGGATACTCTTGTAAAGGTGAAAATTATTATTATTATTATTCTCTCGTGATGACATCATATGTTTTAACGTTTGAGTTTATAATTACTGTGAAGTTGTAAGTAGAGTCGATTTAGAGCATTTCAAGTTGCATGAATATTCTCCAATTATGCTGGCTGTAAAATTTTTCGTTTTTTTTTGTTTTTTTTTTTCAGTTTAACTTGGCGCGCTAAAGTTTTTCAAAATTGAGACCAGTACGATACCAAAAACTGCCAAAATTTTCACTGTTAAGAGAAATGGAAAGGTTTTCAAGAAGTAAGTTCATAATAATTTCTTGGTGAGTAAATCATGGTTACATGGATGGTTACTGTAATTGGTAAATTCCTGATTTCCTTGTTTAATAATGTTTTTTTTTAATTATTTTCGTAAATAAATGATAACCGGGAGTTATCTCTAATAACAAATAATGTCACATTAGTAAGGAAAGTGGGTGTTGCCGAAATACAGTAACTCGTCCTGTATGGACGACTATTTTTTTGTTCTGATTGAGGTGGAAAATAATCAAACAGTGGCAAATTAATCTAAATATTGACATAAGAGCCTGGGTAAGTATGAACGGGCAAATTAGGTCCCACATAAAAGGAAATTAACCCAAAATACGACTAACTTTCGACGTGGTTGCTAGTCAGGCGAATTCGTCTCTTTATAATTAACATTCCAACAGGCCACATGATAATGTTCGGTATTAATTAGGGAAATTCCTCGAGAAATTAGACAGAAAAAGGGTAACAGTGTATTATAAGCATTTGTTTTAATATTGCTGAATAGTATATTTCATTACGAGTCTGGAAATAAAGATTTTTCCGTGCGCGCGTGACAAGTTCCAGTGTGAGGCGCAGCCGAACACGGGAAGTCATGCAAGCACGGAAAAATCTATTTCTGGACGTGTAATGAACGATATTTTTTATTATACTTCTTTGAAAACGGAAACTTAAAACATTTTATCGGTATATTATAATAAATTTAATTGGCAAAAAATAAACAATGCAGACAATATAGTGTTTGGTATGTATGATGCGTTTCCATGGTACTCTCAAATTATTTCAAAGGTGCTTTGTTGTAAATTAGTTATTGTCAGATAAGGTGAATAAAACGTCAAAAATATTACAGAAATGTATCTAAATATTGAAACACTTACGAATTAAAATACAAAATATGTACATGTTAAATATCAGAGAGCATATAGAGTTTCTTAAATTTAGTTTCCTTTGCTGTATATTTCTATTTTAAAGCCATATATTCGGTATTTTTATTCAGCGCACGGAAAGTTTTTCCATGCGCTGTTTCCGTGAGCTAGCCCGAAAAACCCCATCTTTCATTATTGCTAAAACAGATGAAAATAAGATGTTTTCAAAGAAGTATAATAAAAATATTTTTTCAGGTGTTCTTTTTATTTTAGTCTTTTTCTGTTCCACATGTCTACAATTTAGTAATGAGGAAACATCATAAAAATAGTGATCCAAATTTGGAAAACCACATATTTTGATTCTACGCTCGTTTTAATATACAGGGTGTAACAGGAATTAGGTTCAATATTGATACAGCGAGTCGTGAAGTCAAAAATAATGTCTACACTTTGTTGTGGGCTATTGAAATTTTCCAAAAAACGCGGTTTTAAATCTACGGTTGGGTTTTGCGCTTGAGACAATTGTTTATAGAATACAGCAAAATATTTTTTTTATATTTTATTTTTAATATTACGCCAACAAAGGATCTGTATAAAATACTTTTGTTATGCTCGTTTATGAAGTTGCAACATTATATTATTACATTCTTGGGATATTTTACGTCTTCCACGACGTAATACGCAGATTTCCTCTTCCTAGGCAATATGTCTCTATTGAAATTCCACCGGCAATTTTTCAGTATTAAATTAAATTTCAATATTTTCTATTTATACCTACTATGGTACTATAGTAGACAATGAATGGATGGTTTATGGCTCATTATAAAAAATGCAAATCCCCTACAGGGTTTGTATGAGATACACTAAAATTATGGCTAGTTTAGAACAGAAGTAACGTAGTTTATAAAGGGACTCCTGTAAAATACCTCCAAACAATAATGCACAATGGAAATTGGGATCGAGCACTTTATATTTATTTATATATTATATTCTGTTCACTTTATTTTTTCGGGACTTTGCAGAAGTGGAATGATAACGAGGTTCGATTTATATGCATTAAAATACAATAAATACGCCCACATTTTTCTCTAAATCTAATTTTTTCTCTAAATCAACTAGTCCCCCTCTTTTACATTTTAGGAGATGCCAACTATTATAATAATAGTATAAAAAAGCGAAACGTCGTATACTGGTAATATACTTATCTGTTATGTCCAAAATACCTACACCCATTTCTAAACTTTTCGTTTGTACCTAATAAATATATCATAGAATATTACACAGCTCACCCGAATATATTTATTTATCCACATCAGATTTTGTAGCCAAAGGGCATGCCACTGAAATGGTCAAATTTGCCTTGTCATTCGTAATTTATGGCCTCCCTTCATTATCAAACAGAGTATACAAGAAACATTTTTGATTAAGGGGATTTTAACTTTTGTTAAAAATTTATTTTAAAACTAGGTTTTTATATAAAGAAGTGGCGGAACTTATTTTAATTATCGCGGGGTATATTTCTCTAGGAAATAACGAACTTGCGCCACGTCGATAGGTGGAAAATTTATCGCACCATAAAAATTATTTAGGACTCTCTTTTATCTCGTACCGTAAATTGGTAGGGTTGCTTCTAAAGTAGTGAATTTCGACGCCACAATTCATAAATGCATGTGTGATAACATTAAGAATTCCTTTATATATGAATGTACAAAGTCGCATATATTTAGATGTAATATAAATATAGGTACCTATTTATTTGTCAATAAATAAATCCACTCGTATCCGCATGATGTTTGTCTTTAATCAGGGGGCCCATTCCGAAATTCAAACAAGACATTTAATATTGTACGAGGACGAAAGGCCGTTAACAATTCAAAAAGATAATGAGCGAAAGTTTGAGATGAAAACTTTTATAATAGATATTCTTCGTTTGTCAACATGAAAAACCTAATTTTCTTCGGTTTCCACCAGATGTAAAGAAATTAAGGACCTAAGATAACGGTGAATCAAGGCAAACTACTTTGTTTACCTCAACCCACCTACAAAAATACCTATAGTTATCTTCGAGAAAGTTATTACCGTCTTTTTAAATAAATAATATGGTTCGCAGTGGTCTTATCTACAAAAACATTCATTATAGATATCGCCATAGTCACCGTACCTATATACATACTAACAGAAGTGTCATTGTTATTTGCAATAAAATATTTTTTACCGCAGTGATTTTATAATTATAAAATATCACATTGGAAGATCTCCATATACAGTGTGGTCATTTAAGTGTGCAACATAATATGGGATTTTTTTTATTAATTCCACAACGAAAATACAAATATTCCCGAAAGTTAGTGCATGTTCGATAATCATATTAGGCGCACTTAGAATGGTTGCAAGTCAAACAGCATACAGGGTAGGTAAGAAAATAAAAATTGTACAAGAGTAAAGAACCCTTATTTCAAAAAATTCAGCAAAATATTATTAAGAAAAGTTGTCTAGAATTAAAAGTTATGCCTAAGTACCAAGACATGACCTCCTAAGAAAAAAATATATTTTTTGAAAAACAATAATCTTCTAAAAAAAATTTGTTTTAATATTCACCCTAAACAATTTCATAAATCAATCAAAATTAAATCAATTTCGCATAACTTTGTTCGAATTCAATCACATTTGTAAAATTAACTTAGATTTTTAGCTTTTTACTGAATTACAAATTTCATGTTTGTTGCGACGATATTAAACAAAACTTTAAAATTTCGCAAAAATTCTTCTGAACAGTAATGATAATGTGTATATTAAAAAAACTCTCATTTAAGGTGCACAATTTTTATTTTTATTTTTTATTAAGAGTGGAAATTAATTGACTAAAAAATTTTTTTTCTTAGGAGGCTATGTTTTGGTACTTAGGCATAGCTTTTAATCCTAAACAACTTCTCTTAATAACCTTTTGCTGAATTTTTTTAAATAAGGGCACTTTACTCTTGTATAATTTTTATATTTTTTTACCTACCCTGTATGCTGTTTAACTTGCAACCATTCTAAGTGCACCTAATATGATTATTGAGCATGCATCAACTTTCGGCAGAATCTGAACTTATATAAACTATTTTTTAAGTGTCATATTGTACTAGCTTTTTGTCAAATGTAAATTATAAAAATTGTACTTTTGCCCTGTCCAATGTATAATTCAAACGTTAACATCTGTACATTATAATAGGAACTCACTTAATTGTAAGTAAGTTTGAAATTAATATCAAATTTTAGAGTGACTGAAGAAGCAGTTAAACTACTGCGAAAGCTTTCACAAATGAAAAGGGTCTTCACACTTAAAAAATTGGCTTATTTCCCACTAACTTAAGTTATAATAAAACGATAATTTCTGCATACTATTTTGAAAACTCAACTTATCGAAAGAAAACTCAACAATATGCCTGCGCCCCTTTCTTGACATAAGATAAAAAACATCGTTTTTGACACGAAATCCAAACTTGTCCTCGATAAAACCTAAAAACAACGCAACGATGATTACATTCCGAGGCGAAATAAAAGGATCCCAAAGAAAACAATCCGTTATCTCCCCCGAACAGACCAAAACCAGTTGAATTCTGGCCTGTAACGGGGCGTAGCAGGCCCGCCGGCTGTCGCCTTCTATTTTTCCACGATATCAAGTTATCCGCGGCGATTGTTGACAAGTCGGCGCACACCGAGACGCGCCAGTGCGGGCCCCGGCAGGCCGCTTCCCTCGTGTCGTCGCACACGGGAATTCCGATTTTCCGACGAAAACGCAGAAGGGGAATCATCATGGAGGACGATGCACCTATGGCGCCTAGTTCTGTCGCTTTCGCCGATGGCCGGGTAAGTAGTTTCGGGCGGTCTATCTCGAAATTAAGATAAGGGGAATGAAGATAAACGTCGTTCTCGATGAGATTGCAGCTTGGCTCGGAGGAGGTTTGGTTGTATTTAGGTTATACCCGATGAGTTATGCAGAACGGCAACAGTTGGCTAACTGGGGTTTAGTCTTATCTTATGCCTGTAAATCACAAAGCAAAACCCTACAAAAGCTTTTAAGGGTCCTCTTTTATTCTTTGCGGACTTTTTTTGTAGAAGGTTAATATAATAAATACGAGTTAACACAGCTTTAAAGACTTATTGATTTTTTGAAAATTGAGTCCCTAAAAGAGAGATGGCTTATTATTATCAGACGAAAAAATGCATTTTTCTATTTTTATTTTCCTGTTAAAGTTTTGGTCAATACAATGTTTAAGTTGGATTATTCTCTATGTACAGGGTGGTTCACTATAAATTGACACCCCCCCCCTTAACTTGTTAGTTTTTGAGGTTGGAAAAAAAGTTTATTACAAAAGTTTTAGATACTAATACAAAGTTTTTTGTGGCGCTATTGGACCTTATACAGTGTGTACTAGAAAGCCGTGGCAGACAACGTATGTCTTTTTAAATTAAATTCTACGCATCTTTTTAATTTCAACGAAGTATATATGTTATATGTTTGCTCCAACCGTTCGTTCAGAACTGAGCCTTTTTTGTGAGGGATTACTACTTGGGTCATAGGTTGCCATGGAAGACAAATGACAAATTATAACAATAATTATTGACAGTTTGCAAGAATATTCATGCTTTGAAAAACAAAATGGGCTATTTTAAGATTTCGGGGAAAATGAAGAAGGGAAATTGAGAGAAATGGGAAATTTTAAATAGTAACATAGTTAATAAACTTCGTCAGATTTGTTGTTTGAAATTTAATTTTTATTGAAAACGACAATAACATTTAGAAAAAGGATATACGTATTACAAATGCGCCACATGGCCTCCATCTTGCTCAATAAATTTATTGATATTTGCTACTAATTTTCTGTTTATTGAGAAATAAACCAACGCTGACAGGGTGTAGGTATAATCGCATTTGCCTTGGATATCCAAGCGTCATGTTTGTTTACTCGAACGCTACAGTCGAAGCTGTCAATAAACTCGTTCAAAATTAATCGTTTTGGAAATGTAAACATAGAAAAAATTAATACAGAAATTATTAAATCGTATTCGAGAAATAATCTCGACAAATACCACTCGTGCCGGAAATTTTTCTAGATAATTTTATTCTCAAGCCCTATTTTGCCCATTAGCAAAACCACTCGTACAAATTGGGCTTTTATTTTCAAGGATAAAATAAAAGACCAATTTATACACGTGATCTTCCTAGGCAAAATAGCGCTTTCGAAAAAATTATCGATACAATTTATACAAATACAATTACGTAGGTAGTTCATGTAGTGGCTAGCTCTGCTTCTGATATTCTACCCTCAGCTCAGTGGTTACATTAATCTCGTGAAAATACTCCAAATAAGGGCTTCAAGTTTTTCGTTTGTTTAAATACAGAATATATTCAGTACTTTTCCGCATGCTCGTGGAAAAAAATTATTACCTATTGGTCGTTATCGCATCACGTTGTTATCATATCTCGACCATTTATAATACCTCTTCTGTCGTTTCCCAGCCAATCTGAATGCGTGCCCACTCGAAAGTTAATGAAATGACACCGCCACGACGTCGCAGAGGTCTGTCGAGGCATCTGGTTTAATCTAGTCCACAATGGGCATTGTTTTCCTCTCGCCTTTAAAGCCAATTTCTTTCTGAGGTACTTTTAGACACTGCGATTAATATTCCTTATTCCCGGCGAAGGACGGAGGATTATTTTTCAGTGCTATTTCGGTCTGGTAGATAAACAGCTGGAGGGGTAGAAAATTTCGATTTTTACTTTTGTCAATTGAAAAATCATACCAAAAAAAAACTTGAAAAAAAAAGTAGAACTTTGATAGCCTGTATAACGAAAACCTACTTATTTTGACGTTTTCTATAGATTCTTGAAGTGTTTGCCCATAAAAGTTGGACTACCCTTTATAGAGCATGTGGAATTCGTTGGTGTGCAACTTGGAAAATAAACTTTTATGACCCACATTTCTGTTTATTAATACAAAATTTTCTTGTATTACCACTTGGGTAGAATTCTTGGATTGGGAGAGTTATGACAATAGTGTAACATATTAATTTTAACAGAAAAAATAATTTTCCAAAAGTCACATCAATTTTGTGGATGAAACATAATTTGGGATAGATTCCATAGGCGCATCAAACTTCTGACCACAGGAATATCTATTAATATGTATTAAAGTTGGCCCGGGATACATGCGCTCTATCTATGAGATGAGGAGTATACTAAACAAATGGCGGGTTATTTGAAAAGCTCCTCCTATTGAATTGTTGCCCTGTTGAATGTTGCTTTGTACAACTTGTTGCACGACTTTTTTAAATAATATGTAATACATAATTTGTGTTCATTTCGCGGTGGCGTCGCTCATACCGGCGCTGACTTTTTAGACTGCATGTTTTTCTGCCTTCACGGTATTGCTCCTAAATAGCTTTATCCGTGTGATTTACTAATTGTCCTACACCCACTGGGATTACTACGGTTTTCTAGGGTTTTCCGTAGTACTTGAGCGAATGCTATCCTAGTTCTATCGGGAAAAAAGTCGGCCCTAGCCGCAAATGGCAACGGAGACAAAATAATAGTAATTGCCCCCCTCCCTCGCACAAGCATGTGGTTGCTTCTGAGGTACTCCTAGTTTGGAGTATTGTGAGGGTGAGAATTATTATTATTATTTGAAATGTTTGTCAATTATGATACTCAGATATTTAATATTTGTCGATTCATAAATAATTGTTGTTTATTTATTAAAACCCAGAATTTTAATATTAGGTAAACTATTCGAGTTCACTAAACGCAAGAAATTTACATTGAACAAATAACGGGTATTTCAGCCAAAATCATAGGAGTATAATATTTAATATTTACAACAAATCAAGCTTTCGGCCATATTTATGGCCTTCATCAGGGCTAAAATAATGGAAAATACAAAAAATGGCTGTAAATCTCCCCAAAATACCAAAACGCATAGAATATCTTAGTTAGAATCGGCCTGAGTGCGTGACGTCATGGATCGAGTCTGCAGGCCTGCCACACAAGGTGTCAAAGTCGTCACGGGCTGTGGATTTGCTATGGTGTAGAACACAAAGATATAATCTGCAAGTGTAAATTCACACACCGATGTAACCTTCCTTAGGTAAGTTAGAGGTCACACAGAGTTCAGACGCGTTGCGCCTAATAGGGAAACATAATTTGCTATGTCTTTTAGACGGGTAAAGAGCCTCAGCAAAAGAAATGCTGCTCCCTTTGTTGATTGCTTTGAATTTATTCCCCAATTTTAACACGTAGGAACGGGCATCTACAGTCGATGCGGTGTTCGTCCCTCCACGACATCTCTAAGGCTGAAAATTCCGAGTCAGCCGGAATTTCAGCGTGGCAGAACTTCCTGTCACGGTACACACTTTAAAGGAGAGACACAGCCGGGACGCCTCCAGCTCTGTGTCGGCATCCCCTTTCCTAATCTCCTGGAATCAATATCTCGCCCCCCTTCCGGATGGGGGTGAAGATTAGACGCCCGACGTAGATACTGCCTTAGAGGTGCAATGGGGCACTTCGTTGTTTCTTTACACCTTTCCCACTCTGCGGTGGACAAGGGTGGGGGTGAGATAATGGGCGTTTGGAAATTTTTTCGTCGGTTTGAACATCAGTATTTTCTGTGTAGACTGCAAGGGAGGCGCCAGCTTGGTTACTTCTCACCGCATTGTGCTCGAATTAAGTACAGCGATATAGGGGCAAAGCAACGGCGATCGCGGTAGCCTCACGGATGGGTGATCCTTTTTTATTTATTTTGCCTAACAAAACTTGTTTTTTTTTCTGTTAAATAAAAATATAATGTGCCCCTCGGCACTGAAGTTTGTTTAGAGATACAGGGCGTTCAAGTGTTTTTTTTTTTAAATTGAATTATGGCCATATCTACCAAAAGAATCAAGCTGCTGAACTGAAATTGGCACTGCTGTGTTTTTTTGGGATGAAGAATCAGCTGAAGATGTAAATTTATGTATCTCACACATCTCACGCTGTTTTTGCGTCGTCCTTTTACTCATTGCTTTTTTAGGGTAATTTTTGACCTTGATGGATTATTAATATTAATAATAATAATAATGTCTTTATTTTTACATTATGTCAAGCTTAAGTTTGAATTATTCTTTATGTATTTATTTTAAAAGTAGGTACACAGTGTGGATAGAAATTGTGGAATATTGCTTATATTTCTTAAAATATTACTCATATCAAAAACATGTTTTAATAAAAGTGTTAGGGGAAATTATTTCCCGTTTAGTGATATCAAGCAATCTTTCGTAGCACAATAAAATGTAGTTGCCATGGTAACCGATTTAATTTTTTTAAATGGCACCATATACTTTTTTTGGTGAAAATTGATACATTGGAACTTTCTGAATACGATACAATACTATTTTAATGGGGCCGCATAAGAAAAAAGTACAAAAAAATTTTCTATTATGCTATTGACAATCTTTATCAAAATAATTATTAACATAAAGTTAGCCATGCCAAAATCAGAACAATGCGAAACTGTCACTAGCTGTGTAACTGTGTACATTGTAACACTAAACGTACTTTTTTCCTCAATTTTCTGTGTACTTACTTAAGTATGTTAACCTGTATTATTGCCGTTTCACTTAATTAAAGCGCCATTATAACTTACTAAGTACTTAAGTACACAGAAAATTAAGTAAAAAAGTACGTTTACTGTAACAATGCACACAATTACAAGCAACTGACAGCTAGTGACAGTTTCCCATTGTTCTGATTTTGGCATGGCTAACTTGATGTTAATAATTATTTTGATAAACATTTTCAATAGCATAACAGAAAACTTAATTTTTTTGTATTTTTTTCCTATGCGACCCCATTAAAATTGTATTGTATTCAGAAAGTTCCAATGTATTAATTTTCACCAAACAAATATATGGTGCCATTTAAAAAAAATTAAGTCGGTTACCAGGGCAACCACATTTTTTGTGCTACGAAAGATTGCTTGATATCACTAAACGGGAAATAATTTCCCCTGACACTTTTATTAAAACAAGTTTTTCATATGAGGAATATTTTAAGAAATATATAAGCAATATTCCACAATTTCTATCCACACTGACCACACTGTATACTAAAATTAGAAAAAACGAAGCTAGATGGATTAGATTGAATCGCGAAAATGTAGTTTTTTTCTTCTTCAATATACCTATCTCCATGACTTTTTCAAAAACCCACAAGGCGCGTTACATTGGGCCCACAAAATTGCAATTCTTTAGGTAGAGATTAAGCACTCATCCACTATAATAAGAAATAGTTACTAACACCAATAAACAAACACACGTCTTCACCCTTGGAAGGATGTAGGGTAAACTAGCGTTTCTAGGTAACCAGGAACTCTAGGGTATAGGTACACTTGTGTGGTTTATTCGCTTGTCTTAAAAGCAGCAACTAAATTCCACATTCGCAATAAAGGAACACATGAATGCCTTTCTTTGGGACGTCTTGAAAATTTTTGATGAATCTCTTTTGTGTACCTTCTTAAAGAGGTAGACGTTTCAGTATCCCTACGCATATAATATTTACACAAAACTTCTTTGTATAGCAGACGACAACCTCTCAAAGAATATGAGGCAATATTTTTCTGGCATTTGTATTGTTTGCTGAAACGTTAGGTTCAAACAATTGTTTATTTATAAAAATGAAACTATGATTCAAAAATTGTCCCCGTCTTAAATTTCAAGCCAGGAACATACATGTGACAACGTCGCAGCGAGATTGTTCAACGAACAGGTACCTACTAACAAAGATCATAATATTCAATATGATCTTTACTACTAATAAATGTTCAACACTTATGTTTGATAATAGATATCTTCTTAAATCACGGCTATAGTAATATTTAGAAAACATTTATTCCATATTTGGACATTGATATATATGATATATATATGGCCGAAAGCTTGATTTGTTGTAAAGATTAAATATTTTACTCCTATGATTTTGGCTGAAATACCCGTTATTTGTTAGATGTAAATTTCTTGCGTTTAGTGAACTCGAATAGTTTATCATTCTGCGTTTTAATAAATAAACAACAATTATTTATGAATCAACAAATATTAAATATCTAATATTATAATAATTGACAAACATTTGAAATGAAATTAACACAAAAATTATTATGTATTAGATATTGTTTAAAAAATTGGTTATCAAAGTTTTAGAAATAATATATTATGGTTTAATTCAATCCGACAAAGACAATCCCATCTATTGTCTTTGATCCCAATTAAGTTATAATATTCTTCAAAAAAATCAAAATTATTTAATAAAACTAACAATTTTAAAAAATTATATATAAAAAAATTATATGTACCCATCAAAATTATTGTTCAAAGAAACACAAAAAATGACAATAAGGCAGCTATATTGTTACATTTTACTGTATATTTAAAAATAAAATATAATAAATTATCAAAAACACAAGTATGAAACTAAAAATAAATTTACTTTAAAATACAAAGCAAACGAAGGTATAGGTCAAAAGTATTTAAATTTTTTATTACCATATACCTATTTATGAAATTACTCCTACAATGTATGAATTAAATTGGATATTGAAATCAAATTTTTCCCTTACCAATTTTTCTCTTACTATGAAATTTAATTAATAACACACAAAAATAGTTATTTATGTACCAAGGCACTAAAGTTCAACTTCTTATGACTCATGTGGAATTTAGTTACCGAGGCCTCTGGCCTCTGGCCGAGACAAATAAATCACAGGAGTCATAAAAAGAACTTCAGTGCCGCGGTACATATTATATATTTTTTGAAATCGGAAAAAAGGATCACCCGTCCATGAACCGACTGCGCACGGCGTTGCTTGACTTTGACGATCGCTCTGCCTGGGCCAGGTATGGCGAGGCACGGCGCTTCCCAACAGAAACTTCAAACTGCTGCCTGTTGTGCAGCCTCCATGGAAAATAGATTGATATTCAAACCTACTAAAATATTTATACTGAAAGATTGCGCTGCTATAGGTAACAATTTCGCAATGTGTACGAAAAGTTAAATGGGCCTTTATTGGGCGTGCTTTGAATATTTGGTCACTTTTGACGTTTGATGTTTAACATTTCACTGCCGATTTCAAGAAAAAAAATATTAAAATTGTCTTTTGCCTATTTTTTCCTTTTTCAAATGTTGACTGCATTTTTTACCCAAAATAACCGGCATTTTTTGACATTTTCTGCCAGCCTTCATCTTTCTAACTATTATTATGCAAAAAAGAAATAAACTTTTTTTCGGTTTAACGAACGGGAGAATGTATTATTAGCGTAATTTCTGGGACATTGTTTTTTTCGGATTTCTCGTTTAAAATGCTGCGTGAAAATCGCTGGGGGGGAGGCCATGTAGAAATTGGACACGCATCAAAACGAATGGGGTGATATTGGAAGGCACGCTGAATGAAAATGTGGCTATAATACAGGGTTGTTAAAATATGTTTTCTACAACCGTTAACAATAGTAGACATTAAAGCTTTGGTATACCTAATAGAAACAACGACTTTTTAGCGTCTTTTTGACAGCTAGCAAATAACAGCATACACGTAAAGATCTAAATCGGCGCTTTGGACTGCGCGCAGGCCAAACTGCGAAAACGAACTGCACGTCTCGGGAACCCTTTATCGGGGCACCTTCGCGCAAAAACACCTTCAGTAATAAATACGGTCTCTCCTGTTTTATTTACGTCCTGGGCTTATCTGTTAGCTGCCCAGCTTAAACAAAGGACGCGGGGCACCCCAAAAAAAAACAACGGCCGATTGCAAATTCCGGGCTGTCCGAAACGTCGATAAAAAAACGAGATTTGCGTCGGCCCTTTATTGGACCCTATGGCGGGGATTTCCGTGGGTCGGAATGTTGCCTCTTTGCACTCCGTTTTGCCTCAAACTGCGAGGAAGTTTTTCTTCCCATTTGAGTTTGAAAAGGTTTAGTTATAATCATGAAATGTGAGGTCATAGTGCCCATAAAGAATGGATGGAGTCCGCGTGATTTTAAATAGTATATTACATAGCGAGAGTTGTAAACAGCTTATTACGTATGAGCGGAAAAGTTGCGCACGAGCCGCGCAGCGGCGAGTGCTGTAATTCCACGAGTATGTAATAAGCTTCCAACTCGAGTTTTGTACTATAACTTTTTCTTCGACGAAAGAAAAACTTTTATAATAGATAAACTATACTTCTGATTATCTGACAGGCAACAATTAGTATGTTGGTTAGTTGCTATGGTGACGCGGATGCCGCGCTAACAAGGCACCCGTGATAATTGTGTTTTAATTAAGAACAGATATGTATTTTTTTTATTACGTGTCAGCCATTACGTGTCAGTGTTCGTAACAATGGACTTACTTATAACCTAAACCGTTACTTAATAGGTATATTACTAGTATAGGGAATAGAAAAACCACTTTTGCGTCTGATAAAAACTCCATTAAAAGCGGAAACATAATGTGGCCGTTTTCGACACGTGCCAGCTCTGGTTTCTTTTCCACAACCGAAAACTTTCCCCAGCAAAACTGGCCGAATTCTCGTTTTGCGAGACACGGCTGCACCCGGTGACGACATAATGAGATTTAGGAATTTTCCAGTTCATCCACTCATCAATCAACTGGCCCTGTGGGGTTTCTTTATCGCTGCCTCGGCGTCGCGGTGGCTTTCCTCGGGAAAATTGCGGAAATATGCTCGAGGAAATTGGCCGTATCTGGAGAAATTTAGAATTTAATAGTGGTGGAATGCGCGACATCTTATATAGTGAGGTGACATTGTGTGTAGAAAGTAAACCACTCGAAATAGTGCGACCTAAATAAGAAAGTGTACCTATGGAGATTGTTTTGTGGTATTTAGGATTTTTGGGCTCCAATAAGTGGTTTGACGAGAATTTTTCAATAATAATATTACGGAAGAGTATACAACATATAGGGTGGTCTGAAAAACTAAACTTGCCTTAGTCCAAAAGTTTACATAAGTGTAATGGCACTGGTATTTCTACATATCTCACTTGTGCTGTTTTTCTCGTATTTTATTTCTCCAATTTGGGACACCCTGTACAGGGTTATTCATATAACATTCCACCCCCTTAACTTTTTGTTTTTCATTTTGGAAAAAAATGTAAATGTGAAAATTGTATAAAATTTTCTTGCGATTTGAGTTTTGTATTCATTTTGGAGATATAGACCATTCTGTATATTTCGCAATTTTAGAAATCTACGCATTTTTCATCAAAATTCATGGAAAATTCAAAACAATTATTACGAAAATATTATATATAGAGATTTGATAGTTTATATTAATTTTGTTGTATTCCCACGATTACGTCATACAATAATATCACAGACCTAGCAGAATTTTCATATTTACATTTTTTTCAAAGTTAAAAACAAAACGTTAAAGGGGTAGAATGTTACATTAATAACCCTATACAGTCATTTTCATATGTGATGTAGTACACGTTTGAATGGGGGTTTTAAGTTCTCATAGAAAAAACAAACTATTATATCTGGCGACATAACATATGAACACCACTGTACATTAAAGTTTGCTGTTTCTTGCAACTTCAGCTCCATCTCTGTGCGCTTTGGAAACAGAAGACCAATTAATTATTTGAAAACTAAATAGCATCAGTTCATTTAGGAAATCAACCGGCCTTGGTTATATAATAGTATGTCTCGTTACAGTTTCCAAAGTTTCCAGACCGTTATTTTGTGGGCGTTCAGTTACCAGTCGGGCAGTTTCTATTATAACGAATTCGAATTATTGGCATAACGGTCGGCTTGTCATCGAATGTTAGGTAGGAAATTATTTGCAAACAGGAGTTGCCGGAATATGTACCTGAAACTATGTCATTTATAGATGACTGCTTCTAGAAAACCGTTTACTTTCTCAAATGTTGGAAGAGACCCCTGTCTTGGTATCCTACGACTATAGCGTAGTGTTAGAAACGAGAAATAAACGAGAAACATATGAGGACACACAATGTTACAACAGCAATCGATCTGAACTGAATTACAGCATGCATTTGGATAGAATTAGCGGCGTGGGGTACGCTAAGGTAAGATTTAGATCGTAAACTTTAGATCGGAAACTTCCACATGCAGAATATGATGAATCCGAGTTGTTTTTTTTTATCTACTGAGTCTTAAACGTAAATTAGCTTTAATAATATGGTTTTTTGCTGAAATCTACAGTGAAGTGTCTCAAAATCGTCATAAAAAGCTCAGAAATCGGCACTGAAGTAGCCCATTAAGTCAGACGCGGAGCCATCGCCCATGAAAAGTGACAAAATATTCAAAACTCGGCCAATAAAGGCCCATTTAACTTTTCCTACTCGTTGCGAAATTATTACCTATGGCAGCGCAATCTTTCAGTATAAATATTTTAGTAAGCTTGAATATCAATCTATTTTTCATGGAGGCTGCACAACGGGCAGCAGTTTGGAGTTTTTGTTAGGAAGCGCCGTGCCTCGTCTTACTTGACCTGGGTAGGGCGATCGCCAAAGTCAAGCAACGCCGCGCGCAGTCGGTTCATGGACGGGTGATCCCTAATGATTATTTTTTTGCCTAATAAAACATTTTTTTATTTCAAAAAAATATAATATGTACCTGGGCTGTGAAGTTCTTTTTATGACTCATGTGGTTTATTTGCCTCGGCCAGAGGCCTCGGCAACTAAGTTCCACATCCACATGAGTCATAAAAAGTTGAACATCAGTACCTTGGTACATAAATAACTATTTTTTAGATCGGGTTACAAGTTTCTTTTTAGGGACAGCAATATTCGTATTATTAGTTTAATTAAGTCGAAAATCTCTGCACGGGTGCAGTATGCATATCAATAAAACTTTTAATAGGCCTGTCCTAGGAGTTAGAATATGGTTGTGCTGGACAATATATTCCAGTAGTTGGACAATATATATTCTAGACGTAGTTATGGAGTAATAAATCTTTGCTCTACTTGCATATACTCGTAGTATAATATTTTACAAAGTTGGAGACTATTATACATTATTCCAGTACATTACTTCTACATCACAAGGCTGTAGTACAGAAGTAGCATGTGGACACCCGAATCGGAACTAAAACCTTTTTTCGTCAGTCAACGCTTTTTTCGTTGGGTGAAACCTAACCTTCAGTCAACGCTTTTTTTATTTAATATGAACTTTTTGGGATCGAGTAATTCTATAAAAATGTAAATGTCGAGCAGCTCTAGAGACCCAACCGGGTCGAAACAATGATGTAGTTAGAGGGAAATTGAAGTTATGCCTTTTTGTTGCAACTCTGAATATGTCTGCATGGCGAAGCTAGGGCAGAAACTTTGCATTTTGCAATTTGAATTTAAAATTCGGTTTCTCCAGATACATGCGGCATTCTGGGGATTTTACTTGCACGGTGAATGAGTACAAATTAACATTGTAGAACACTATAATAGAGAATATAACTTTGTAGTAAACATTAAGTCGAATTCGAGGGTGTACCTACTCGGATTTTGTTTTCGGGGTTGATAAAGAAGTTTACGCCAAAAATCTATTTTTTTTGCAAAATAATAAAATCATTTTTTTACCCACACAACCATTATACAACCTTTAAGTAGTATTCCTGAATTATTCAGTTTACAAATTACACATTTCATTTAACCAATATAGGATTTCTTTTATAGTTCTGAATCGAACGATATATAATTTGACCTATATAAAACTGTAAGTTTTTCCAACAAATACGACTTAGTAATAAAATTGAAGATTAAAAAGCAAATTTGTTAAAATATGTGTATTAAATTTATAAACAGAGTGTCTCACATAAGAGTGAAACAACCCTATAACTTCTTTAATTTTTAATCGACCAGAACGAAATTTTTACCAAAGGTAGATGGCATAGTTGTCTACTTATTTCCAAAAAATTAGTTGCCTACTCCAAAGTCGAAGCCACCTGCGATGCCCCAATCAAGGCTAAAAATCCGAAAGTCATATGAAGCATTTTTTTTTTCAAAAAAATTTGCTAGAAAAAGTGTTTCAGAATCGATTCAGAACCCTAAATCCAAAATTTTGTGAAAATCAAAAAATATTAATTTTAAAAAAGTAAATTCCAAAAACAGCAATTTAATAATTTTCTGCGTTTAGAAAAGTGTGCCATGGAAGTTTTGAAGGCAAGTTGCTTTCATAAAGTAATTGTTTTAAAATAAAAGCTACAAAACAAATTTTAAAAATTTAAATTTTAAATTTTTACTCTAATTTTGTTTATTTAATATTTTTTGATTTTGACAAAATTTTGAATTTATGGTTCTGAATCGATTCTGAACAAATTTTCCTAGTAATTTTTTTTTTAAAAATGCCTAATATGACATTCGGATTTTTAGCCTCGTTTGTGGCATCGCAGGTGGCTTTGACTTTGGAGTAGGCAACTAATTTTTTGGAAATAAGTAGGCAGCAATGCCATCTACCTTTGGTAAAAATTTCGTTCTGGTCGGTTAAAAATTAAAGAAGTTATAGGGTTGTTTCACTCTTAAGTGAGACATTCTGTATACTATGATGTAGAACACATCCGAACGATGTTTTCTAATGTAGGATACTCCTGCTCTAGTTTCTGTTTGGGGTAAACTTTCAATAATTTCCAATAATTTCAGCTATTGAAGATTGCATGGTCTGCGTATGGTCTGCGCTTCTCGCTATAAAAGTTTTTGGTCCTTTTCCCTATCGTTTCAAGCTCAAATAATAAATTATAAACCACCACTATACGTTGTTTTTACAGAACCGTCAGCCGCATAGGTCAAACCCTGCACATATCCTGCATTATTCACAATATACAGCATCGGTCTTTTATGACCAGCTCGCCATATACGTTTATGTATGCAGCTAAAGTGTCCTCTTGGTGGAAAACGGCTTGTTTTTATTTTTATTGTAAGGATTTTCCTGGAAAGTTGCTCAAGAGCTGCCGTGGCACTGCTTCTCATATTTTGAGCTAAGAGTTTCGATGTTGCATATTCCAACTCCAAGATATTCCATACCTAGGGTTTTCTCTATATCATTCTTTTCTTCTATTGCAGCTCTGTTACAGCGGCCAAAGGTGCCAGCGCATCCCGGAGGCCTTGGTGAAGCTGTACGGAGGCAAGGTGCACAGCCTGGATCTCAGCTACAACGAACTGGTAACGTTGAGGGGCCTGGACGGCTTTCCACATCTCACAGAACTGGTCCTGGATAACAATCAGCTTTCCGATAATATTCTGCTGCCGGAGTTGCCACAGTTGGACACCTTGTCTCTCAACAAAAACAATGTAGGTTGTTGACAAACGGAGAAAATACCATTTGGTGTTACTGTATGTTCTAGATCTGCGACATAGGATCTCTGTTGGGTCAAATAAAAGAGAAGTTGCCGAAGTTGAGTTATTTGAGTCTTCTCGGGAACAGGGCGTGTCTAAACCAGTTGTCTGGAGAAGAAAACGACGAAGAGGATTATCAGAGATACAGGTGAGAACCAGTACTAGACAGTACGCAATGTGTACAACGCAAAATTATCTCAATTATTATATTTAATTTCCATTAAAATGAGGTGGCAGTAGTAAGACTATCAGAGTATCAGATCACACATGTCGAGACTTGTCTGATCTGATATTCTTATAGGGTTCTGAGGGGTAGGGGAGTGATCTGATACTCTCATAGTCTTATTACTGGTGACATTTTTAAATGGAAATGTAGGGTATCAAATAAGTAAGAAAAATGTGTGTATATACGAATATAAAATCGAAACTCTCTACTTTAGTGATCTGTAATTCAGATGTTGCCCGTCTCGGAAATTGAAAATCGACGGTGTCAGATTTATCTAAAACATTTCCATGAATAACTTGCGAAAAGACGAAAATTGTTTATGTTTTCCTGTTGAGATGTCGGGTTCAATGGCATCGTTTTAATTATTTTTCCCCATTGAAACTTTTAATAAGTCCTTCCGGAAACAGGCGTTCTTTTAAATATGGTGGAAACAAAAGAAAATTAATTTGGGGCGGTTATTATTATTTTTAACTCTTTGTAATTAAAATAACATACTTTTTCCTATGAAATTGCATAAACACTGACCTATAAAAGTACAAAAGTATAAAATAATCGAGGTTCGTCAAAGATATTATTAGAATTGTTTCTTTGAAAATATACACAGACCCACCTATCTTTCACATTTTATATGAAGCAAACTTCTTTGATATTGTTTGGCTGTATTTTAACTAAAATTAATATATCTATCAATAGCGATAGCGTCGATTTAAATATGATTGAAATGTATGAAGAAACTAATTTAGGTTTTAGCTACGCTAAGAAATCGTTAAAAGGTAGAACCTCAAAGAACATCAAAGTGAATAATTTCCTTGAAAACCTTTGAAGGGTATTGAAATAAGTTTACAAACAACACACACACATATCTACTTACTTAGTAATATTAAAATCTATAATGTCAGTTGAAATGTCTGACTAATATGTGCTCAGCCAAGCCTGAATTTCGACAAGGTATTTCTATAACATCGCTCTGGAACATGAAACATGAGTGAGTAACCACCAAGCACATTACCTTAAATACCGTAATGTATACATTGCGTTCAATTTAAAAACTGTGATACAAAGGTGTATGCCGAAATTCGCGCAAAACTGCATATGGTGTGAATTGAATACAACATTTTCTAGGTTATAGAACCTGGGGTTTCTGGATAGGGAGATTTTGGGCATTATAGAGATGGCTAGAATATTTTCTATCTTTTGCCCCAGCAAAAATTTTAGATTTCCATAGAAACTGTATGTCAAATTAGAGGTTTTTTTTGTATTTAGCTTAGACAAGGAAATAGAGAGGACACCGCGCTTGCCTACCCTGTCGTGTATAGATTTTGTTACGTCGTTTTGAGCGGCGGCCATTTTATATGTGGCAGAAAAAGCGAGTACGTTGTGAGTTAAATTTCGTGAATTTGTGAATTAAAAGTAACAGTCGTTAAGGGGAAAATATACTCCTACGGTGGTAATTGTTGAGCGTTTGGTTGCGAAAGCAGAAGTGAAAAGCAAGAGCAACACTGCTCGTATTCCCGACACAGTTAGACCAAAGGGCATTTTGTGGGCAAGCGGACCACGAGATCGTATATACAGGGTGATTCAGTTTTATTCTGCGACACTTCAACAGGTGACAGAACACCAAAAAATAACCGCACTTTCTTTTATAAACTATATCATTTTAAGGCATTTTTAAAAAGTTACAGGGTGTTAAAATTTTAAGAAACATGTGGTCTTTATTGAATATTTACCAAACTAGTTGAGATATTTAAATCATATTTGGTACACATTATAATCGCATGGGTTAGCATAAAACCTGTTAATATCAAACAACTTAAACAGCCAGTGGCGTAGAAGTAGGTAATTAGTACACCTAATTGCATCTAGAAAAAAAAGAACCTCCTTGTATAGCAATAAAATGTATTTAATTTCTTATGTAAATTTTAATTTTAAACCAAAATGCCCTCTTGGTAATTTTTTGTATGTGTCATGATTTCGTGACAAATTTGATTTTTTGTATTATTTCGGGGTATTTCTGAAAAATTATCTAAAAAAATTGCTCCGTTAGTATCACTTAAAGTGGAAATAATGTGTTTGCTACTTGAAATAAAGTAACTTTGTCCAATAAACTTACCTATTTAAGGCTATACTTTTGAAGATACAGGGTCTAATACATTTAAGGAAGATACAATTAATGTTACGCTCTGTATCTTGAAAAGTAAAACCTTGAATGGGTAAGTTTATTGGGAAAAGTTACTGTATTTAAAGTAAGAAACACATTTTTTCTGCTTTGAGTGTTACTTATGGAGCGAAGTTTTAAGTTAATTTTTCAGAAGTACCCCTAAATAATACGAAAAAATCAAATTTGAAACCATGACACATATGAAAAAATGCTAAGAGACCGTTTTAGTTTACAATTAAAATTTACATAAGAAATTTAATACATTTTATTGCTATACAAGATGGTTCATTTTTTTTCCTAAAAACAATAATTATACTAATTACCCCTAAGCCACTGGTTGTTCAAGGTGTTTGATATTAAAAGGTTTTATGCTAACCCATGCCGTTATAACGTGTACCAAATATGACTTAATTATCTCAACTAGTTTGGTAAATAAATCAATAAATAAATGTCAATAAATTCCACATATTTCTTACAACTTCAACACCCTGTAACTTTTTTACAAGGCCTTAAAATGATATAGTTTATAGAAGAAAGTGCGGTTATTTTTTGGTTTTCTGTCACCTGTTGAAGTGTCGCAGATTAAAACTGAATCACCCTGTACATAGAGTGCTGGAGCATCCGCCATTGGTGGCTAATTCGACTTATAAATTGCGCTTGCATTTTGGACCACATGTCAACTCAATATTAAATGCGCATGTGCAATGGCCCGCAATATATATATATATATATATATATATAAGGATGTAAGATTAGCGAGTGTAAATGTAATAATAATAATAATAATTAATAATAATTATTAGACCATTATCACCTTTTCTTGTAATTATTACATTTACACTCGCTAATCTTACATCCTTATTATCATTGTATCTTGGGTTATGAAGATTTCCACGCAGGTCGCTTTAGCAGCCTCCGTGGCGATGTTAGTACAAGATGAGCCTGTCGGCGGGACCGCGGCACCGGATAGACAGCTTACAGGGGGTGGCCGAGGGCCAGTCCATCGGGCCCGGCGCACAGCGTCAAGACCTCAAATATTGTACAAAAACAGTAATGAAATGTGAGTCAAGACCATAGAACCCCCTAAAATGTATTGTTAGCAAACAAATAAATATCTTTATGCTTTATGCTATGCTTATGTTAGTACAAGCCCCAAAATCGGGGATGTGCTGACTGAAGCTGCAAATGTGCTGTTGGCTCCTGCCTGGACTTCATTTCTTGCTTCCCAAATCATGCCTATCTTTTGATTTGGTTAATGTTACACCGTACCGATGATTGCCAAATAGCATGAAACACGTGTATGCGGTTACTAGTTTCTTATCTTTGTTAACTTTGAGTGTTTGCCCATTATCACCTTTTCTTGTATATATATATATATATATATATATATATATATATATATATATATATATATATTCATCTTCGGTTGATGATTTTTTGATGCGCGTTCTATTCATAAAAACACTGGCCAGCCCTCTATGTATACAGGCCCAATTTTCCGGGGACTATGCTAACTAACCGCCTTTAAGGCCCCTAATGTATGGGACCCTCGAATTACTCATTTTTAAAGGGCCCCTCGGGGCCCAATTTTGCTAATCCGCACGCCCACGGTCCCGTATAAAGTAGAACTCCGCAAGTGTGGGAGCAGGATAGAAACACGTTACTGGGGGCTATTCGGAATTGAAGCGGGCAATGGATTTTCGCTGTTCTATTACAGGTACCACGTGATATACCACATCCCGAACCTGAAGTTCCTGGACTCGAACAAGGTGACGGAACCGGAGAGGCACGTGGCGAAGCGCAGGGGCAAGTTCATGAACGTGGTGCGGCCGAAATCGACAATTCTCGAAATGGAAGATGACTCTAACGGCGAGAGGGCGTTCACCCCACTGTCGAGGACCATGAGGGGACCAGACGACCATAAGGGTAAGTTTAGGGTCAGGTAAAGGTGAACTGTGAATGGGAAATTGAGAACAATGCTCAAAACATTATAACTTGGTTGGGGATAGAGGGTATAATAGATGGTGGGGTAGATGACTCAGTTGGTGTTATTTACTTGACACTGTTCGTCGTTGATATCAGGTAAAAGCCTATACTGTAGGGTTAATTTCTTAAACTAGATACGGCTGTGTCTATATCCTGTTCTGAATTTTCGCGTTTACATACCATTTGGTCGATCCAAGGAAGAAACAACTGGCGTCTAATATATTGAACTTCAAATCGTAGGTACGTTTATGTTTGGTGTCTTTTTTTGTTCTAGGCGCATATGGTAAATGTAGATATCGCTACAGCGGTAAGCACTCGGAAGGGAACAGATTTATATCTAACAATGACCTTTAAAAAATGTACGTCTGTCTACTGATATTTGTTGTGTGTAATAAATTTTATTTATGGTTGTTTTAATTTTTCATAAACCAATAAAACTACCCTCCTCTCCAGAAACTCCTCCATATTATTGATGAAAATATGGAAATATGTATACAGTCATTTTTCCCTACAATGTACAGGGTGTCTCATTTTCGATACTTTTGCAGGGTATCTCGGTTATTTTTAGAGAGAGCGAGTTGTGGTTATTTATGTACCAAGGCACTGAAGTTCAACTTTTTATGACTCATGTTGAATTTAGTTGCCGAGGCCTCTGGCCGAGGCAAATAAACCCCATGAGTCATAAAAAGAACTTCAGTGCCGATGTACATATTATATATTTTTGTGAAATCGGGAAAAAATGTTTTATTAAGTAAAAAAAATAATCATAAGGGATCACCCGTCTATGAACCGACTGCGCGCGGCGTTGCTTGACTTTGGCGATCGCTCTACCCAGGTCAAGTATGACGAGGCACGGCGCTTCCCAAACAGAAACTCCAAACTGCTCTGCCTGTTGTGCAGCCTCCATGAAAAGTAGATTGATATTCAAACCTACTAAAATATTTATACTGAAAGATTGCGCTGCTATT
Source organism: Pseudeuparius sepicola (assembly GCA_963920635.1). Classification (NCBI taxonomy): domain Eukaryota; kingdom Metazoa; phylum Arthropoda; class Insecta; order Coleoptera; family Anthribidae; genus Pseudeuparius; species Pseudeuparius sepicola. The sequence continues at coordinate 22,618,186 of OY987308.1, forward strand.
GGTAACAATTTCGCAATGCGTACAAAAGTTAAATGGACCTTTATTGGCCGGGTTTTGAATATTTGGTAACTTTTGACGGGCGACGTTTGATGTTTACATCTCGCCAAGGCCTACTTATTGAAAAAATCGTACAATAATGGGCTACTTCAGTGCCGATTTCTGATCTTTTAAAAACGATTTTGATACACTTCACTAGAAAACGTAACTTTCATGGCCTCCTTAGTTTTTGAGACACAGGATGTAACAGAAAAACGTGAGGGGTGTGTTCTGTGGCAAATAAAAATATCCCAGATGGTCGTCGAGGGTCTACTTTTATTTTGTAGAAAAAAATATGCCCTACAGTGCTGTAGAAAAAAGAAACATAATTAGTTAAATGTTAAACGCTTCAAAAAGTTACATGTTCATTACCTGGTACTAAGCCCGCGGTGATTCAAATTTTATATAATGTTGAATATTAGCGTTTCACTATAAAGACACCAGCACAAAGGCTCGACGACCAATAACTTGAAACGACCGAAAAAAGCAGCCGCATGGACTTTTTATTTAGAGTGCGTAAAAAGTAAAATTCGCCCGAAAATGAACAAGTGGAGCCATCTATGGAGCCAACACAACAAATTCAATAACACAACTTGACGAAAATGCAGGACTCCGCTACATCAGCCTCCCCAAGCCCTTTGATCACTGATATACAGAGTACAACGGGATTAAGAACCTGCACCTTAATCAAAACAGCTTATTTATGAAAAGGCTTTAAATGGCTCGCATGGAAAGAGCCCCTTTCTTTTTTAGTCTGGGGGTCCTCCAATACGTAAGTTGCGAAACTGATAAGTTTTTTTATGCGAAAAGGGCCCGAAAAAAGCAACATCATTTTCTTTGTTTCTGCGGTAAGTGCGGAAGACACGGGATTCATGCGCAGCAACACCAAATCTCCGGGTTCGAAATTATGGTAGGGCCTACTGGGAAAATTGACAGCTCGGCGCGCGGCCCCGCCTTCAAGGGTCTCATGTTGGTCCGGCCCTCCGAATCGCATAGTGGAGGGGGCAACACATAGTTGGTCTCATTGAAATGCAATTCACTGGGGGGTGAAGCCAGTCGACTCGTGGACGACATTGTTTAAAAAAAACTCGAAATTACTGACTTCAAACGCCCATCGGGTATTTTTGTCGTGACAATATGCTCGACACAGCCTTCCTAACTCCCTCATAACGCGCTCGGAAACATTAGATTGAGGGTGACGTATAGAACTAAAAATCAAATTTATACCCAACGAAGTTGAGTTGTTTTCCAGGACTTGCTCGTAAATTGTGTGCCATGATCTGATAGTATACTTTCGGGCCGCCCAACCTGGGGAAAATACTTTAAAACCAACCGGTTGAGGCAAGCACGGGTAGTCGCCTTCCTGAGGGGGTACAGAGCGACCAACTTGGAAAAAACGTCTAGGACCACAAGTAAGAAAGTAGCGCCTCCCCTGCTGGCAGGCAAAGGCCCGTATAAATCTAACGCGACGAGCTCGCACTATCGGATTGATAGGAGGCTTAGGTAAAACCGCATGCTTAGTTTTTTGACAAATGGCGCATACCCGAACTACCCTCTTTATATCCTTTTGCATATTTGGCCACCAGACTTCTCGCCTCAGCGCGCACCAGGTCTTGAACACCCCGAAATGTCCGGTCCCTTCGTGGAAATATTTACAAAACATCGAGGTCAAGGATTGGGGAACGCAGAGCAAGCATGGCTCGTCCATAGCCTGCCGGTAATACAGCAAATCATTCTTCAACACGAAACGCGACCGCAACTCATTGTCCGCGACCCAGGTTTCTATAATATGACGGAGTTTCGGATCCTCTCGCTGCAAGGACTTAAGGTTTTTCAGCATTCGCTCGAAATCCGGGGGCATTTTAAAATTGGATAATATCTTGAAACATTTATCCGAAGGTGAGGCATCGAGCGCGCCGGAAAAACGGGACAGAGCATCGGACACGAAGTTCTCTATGCCCGAAATATATTTAATATCGAAATCAAACTCCTGGAGAGTAAGCGCCCAACGCGTAATCCGCGGTGACAGCAATCTACACGTATTCAAGTACGTAAGCGCCCTATTATCGGTGAAAAGTGTAAATTTTTTCCCCAACAGATAAGTGCGGTAACGCTGAATGGCCCACACGGCGGCCAATATTTCTTTCTCGCTCCCGCTGTAGCGCACGTCGCGCGGAAGCAACGTAGGTACGACTCGCCCAAGCGGCAACCTTTTTTTCTCCATCGACTATCTGGAACAAATGCGCTCCGAGCGCGACATCACTTGCGTCCACACACAGATTCCACGATAAGTCCGGTCGGGGGTGGTATAACATCGTCGCCGATTTCAGTAACGACTTAATCTCGTCAAAAGCGCATTGCTCGGTTTTTCCCCATCGCCATGACTCCTTTTTAAAAGCTTTTATTTAACTTGCAATGTATGTATGTATGTATGTATGTATGTAATTTGTTCGGGTGGAATCTTGCAACTCAATTTTGAAGCAGATATCTTCAACCGATCGAGCTGAAATTTTGTACACACGTTTAATTTGGATGACAATGCATGATTATATGTGTGACGTCATTCTAAATCCAACATGGCGGATCACCCAAGATGGCGGACTAGTTAAATTTCAACCGATCGAGCTGAAATTTTGTACACACGTTTAATTTGGATGACAATGCATGATTATATGTGTGACGTCATTCTAAATCCAACATGGCGGAACACCCAAGATGGCGGACTAGTTAAATTTCAACCGATCGAGCTGAAATTTTGTACACACGTTTAATTTGGATGACAATGCATGATTATATGTGTGACGTCATTCTAAATCCAACATGGCGGATCACCCAAGATGGCGGACTAGTTAAATTTCAACCGATCGAGCTGAAATTTTGTACACACGTTTAATTTGGATGACAATGCATGATTATATGTGTGACGTCATTCTAAATCCAACATGGTGGAACACCCAAGATGGCGGACTAGTTAAATTTCAACCGATCGAGCTGAAATTTTGTACACACGTTTAATTTGGATGACAATGCATGATTATATGTGTGACGTCATTCTAAATCCAACATGGCGGAACACTCAAGATGGCGGACTAGTTAAATTTCAACCGATCGAGCTGAAATTTTGTACACACGTTTAATTTGGATGACAATGCATGATTATATGTGTGACGTCATTCTAAATCCAACATGGCGGAACACTCAAGATGGCGGACTAGTTAAATTTCAACCGATCGAGCTGAAATTTTGTACACACGTTTAATTTGGATGACAATGCATGATTATATGTGTGACGTCATTCTAAATCCAACATGGCGGAACACCCAAGATGGCGGACTAGTTAACTTTGACTTGTGTAGTTTGGTGAGATAGGCGTCAACAGCATTGGTCTGCAACCTGTCTCGTTGTATATTTAGGCTCCAAGCTCTTCGCGCCTGGTCAAGCATACGTGGCCTTAAGTAGGGTTAGATCATTAGAAGGTCTCCTCATTGAAGAGCTAGACTGTTCTAAACTAACCGGCAAACGACCTTGCAACAATGATGCGTTAACTGAGATGAATAGACTCAGACACCTGGCCAAACTAAAAATTACAAAATAAATTAAAAGTAAAAAAATATTTTTAAAAAAAGCTTTTATTTAAATGCGCTAAAAAGAATAAAATAATCTTTTCTTTTAAAACTTTTACTATCAACTTATAACGTCATTCCACAATTTATATGATATAAAAGCTTGTCGCGAGATTTAAGTTTTCAAACTAAGTAAATACCACTACTTAAATCTCGCGACAAGCTTTTATATCATATAAATTGTGGAATGACGTTATAAGTTGATAGTAAAAGTTTTAAAAGAAAAGATTATTTTATTCTTTTTAGCGCATTTAAATAAAAGCTTTTTTTAAAAATAAACAAACTTAATTTCTGTTTTAAAAAAACAACATTTTTTTAAATTTAATTTTAGTCCGCATTCCACCACGCGTTTAAATATTTTCTCTAAGTGTACGAGGTGCTCTTCAAAAGTGTTCGAAAGCACTAGGACATCGTCTACATAACATAGCAAAAAACCCTTAAACTCTGCACCGAAAACTTTATCTATGCTTCTAACAAATGACGACACCGCCGTCGACAACCCAAAAGGCAACACGCGGAATTGGTAGGTTTTTTGGCCCACCATAAATCCTGTATATTTTTTAGAGTTATCTGACAGGGGTATTTGATAATAACCCATGGTGAAGTCTAACGTTGACATGAACTTACACCCGCTGATACGCATCAAGATTTCCTCTATCGGGGCAGGCATCTCGTATTCCTTTTGCATAATTTTATTTAGGTACCGGGCATCTAGGCAAACTCTGACCGTGTTATCTTTTTTCAACGTAGTCATAATAGGGGACACGTACGGCGTAGCGGCCCTTTCGATTATTCCCCAAGTCTCCATGACCCTAATAGCCCTATCCACCGCCTCCCTATGCGCTAGCGGCAATGGGTATGGTTTAATAAAAAACTCTTTATCTACCGATAGCTTTATTTCATGGCAATAGTTCTTTACCAACCCCGGTATGTCGGAGAAAGCCGCGCTATGCACCAGCAAAAACTCGCCGAATTTGCATTTTTGTTGTTCGTTCAGGAAAAAACATTCCGCGACAATAGAATGAAATAATTGAGGAGCAGAATTTTCTTTTAAGATATGATTGGTGAGATATAATTTATCGCATGCCGCTAAGCGTAACTTTAAACTCTCGGGGAGATCAAATTCGCCAGGAAAATGTTGTTCGGGGATTTCTATTTCTTGATTATCGATCTTACATACTATTCGATGTTTATCTAAATCAATCACGGCGCGACAATGCCGCAAAAAGTCTATACCTATGATTACCAGAACAGTCAACCCCGGAATTAATAGAAATTCGTGTTCGAATAAGTACCCTCCCGCTTTGAAGTTTAACAAACATTGTTTTTGCACCTTTCGTTGCCCTGATTTAAAAGCGCCGGATATTTTAACACCCGTACATGCGAGATTTGGAATGTCGTCGTGAAAATCGCTTAGTTGGGCCCACACTTCCTCGGAAAAACCCGAAACCTGCGATCCGCTGTCAATCAAAGCGGGGAAATAGTGACCGTAAAAATATACTTCAATTTACGGACATCGCGAAAGTTCCCCCATATGTTTGAAGTCGCAAAAATTTTGTGGTTCCTCCGAGGGAGTTTTTATTATTATTTTAGCCCGTTTATTTTCAGTATCTCCTACCTCCGGGCTTATTGGAGGGTACTGATTTCGTTTCCCGACTCGTTTTCTTCTGTCTCTACTTCTATGAACGATATGTTTTTATTATTTCCGAAGTTAGTGGGAGCATTTGGGTTATTAAATGGCCTCATTTTTTGAACATTTTCGCCATAAATTTGTCTATTTTGGTTCTGTTTGTACGTACTATTGCTATTAGAAAGACCCTGACTTGACTTAGGTGATCGGCTAAAATAATATTCGGCTTGTCGCAATTTTTCAAGCGCCTCCCCAAAATTGTGAGAACCAATTAAAACAGCAGAAATGTTGGGGGGGTAATGCCTCGAAATTATTTGGATTAACAATTCTGGTTCATATGGGGGTTGAAGATGTCTAGCCAATGACACGTAATAGTTAAAGTGATCTACGAACGAACCACTGCTTTGCGAAAAATAAGCAGATTCCAATTTTAATTTTATTTGAAGTTGTTTTGTCAGACTCCAGAAATGCTCTAAGAAGGCTTGACGAAATTGTGAATAATTTTGAAAAGTGCTAATGTACGCATCAGCCCATAGTCTGGTTTTTTCGGCAAATAATGGGTTAACAATATAAACAAACTTCCTACAGTGTGACCCATTTGTTTTGGGGTCAGTCTGTAAAAAGTGTATCAATCGTGCGATTTGGCTGATTTTTTTTTTAAATTGTAGAGCTCGATGAACTGCACATTTTGAACAAAAATTGCCTGGTTCGCATAAAATCCAAAGCCTACTATGACCGTTTTTATGAGCAAAATTTTAAGAAACCATATTAGCGTTTTTTTTTTGAAAAAATCTGTGTGCGCCAATGGATTGAGCACCCCTCGAAATGGGTATGTACAAAATTTCATCAAAATATTTCAAGTAATAACGATTTTGTAGAAAAATTAAAAATGCAGCCAAGGTACGTCTTTATTTTCAAAAATTCAAAGTTGGCCATGGAAAATAATTGAATTGTAATAATACAACCTTATGCTTATAAACACAAAACATAAAAACAATTAAAATTATAAAATTTTTGTAACTTCTACCAAGCCTCCATTTTCTACAATGCATTTGTCGTTCCTCTTGCGTACATTCAAAATTACATTTCGTATTTGCTGTGGAGTAATTTCCTCACAACTACGGTTTATCCTAGCTTGCAGTTCTTGTAAATTATGGGGTCTTGACTTATAAACATTTTGCTTAAGTGTACCCCAAAGAAAAAAATCTAAAGGAGTTAAGTCCGGAGATCTCGGTGGCCACTCACAGAAAGGACTATTTCGCCCTATCCAACAGTTTTCAAAATTATTATCTAGCCAGTTTCTGATTAAACGAGCATTATGAATAGGACTGCCATCTAACTGTCCTAAATCCTAAATTCAATTTCTAGAAAATTCAAGAAGCCAGCCGCATTCAAATTCCCTTCAAAGAAAAATGGGCCAATTATTCTGTCGCGTAGTATTCCACACCAAACGTTAATTTTTTGTGAATATTGTCTCCTTGCATTTATTATAAACTCTGGATTTTCAGCTGACCAGTGACGGCAGTTTTGACTTGATACTACACCATTTGTAGTAAACGTGGCTTCGTCGGTGAATAAAATTTCATTTAAAAAGTTGCCATTATGGAGATATTCACCTTGCAGCCAATAGCAAAATTCTAATCTTCTCTCCTCATCTCCTGGTTCCAGGGTGTGCAAAAATTTTGGCTTAAACGGTTTTATTTTGTTTTGTCTCAAACATCTCCTTATACTCTCTCTGGGTATATGAAGGTCTAAACTAGCCGTTCGAACACTATTTCGAGGATTGTCACTAAAGTATTGCAGAATTTGATTGTTATTTTCAACAAGTCCACGGCGTCCATTTTGCCTAGTTTTTAATAAATTTTTAGAAATCGATCCAGTTTCATCAAAAATATTGTTTATACATTGTACAGTACTTCGACTCACTGATCTACCTGGGTGTCTATTGTTAAATTCGGCCGCAGCTTCTGCTGCCGAGCGCTCGTTGTCGCCCACGAGTCGAACAATTTCTATTTTGTCTCTTATGCTTAAATATTCCATAATTATGATAATTAATATTGTATTGAGCACAAACAATTTCTGAACTCAATTTAGACAGTTTGACACTTAATAAAAGTAAACAATTCAATTATTTTCCATGGCCAACTTTGAATTTTTGAAAATAAAGACGTACCTTGGCTGCATTTTTAATTTTTCTACAAAATCGTTATTACTTGAAATATTTTGATGAAATTTTGTACATACCCATTTCGAGGGGTGCTCAATCCATTGGCGCACACAGATTTTTTCAAAAAAAAACGCTAATATGGTTTCTTAAAATTTTGCTCATAAAAACGGTCATAGTAGGCTTTGGATTTTATGCGAACCAGGCAATTTTTGTTCAAAATGTGCAGTTCATCGAGCTCTACAATTTAAAAAAAAAATCAGTCAAATCGCACGATTGATACACTTTTTACAGACTGACCCCAAAACAAATGGGTCACACTGTATATGATACATTTTGAACATCAATAAACTCTTCTACCATATTTAAAAAATCCACCGGGTGTACACCCTTATCATCAAATTTCGGAATTTTTTTTAGAACGTCTTCGTCGAAAACCCTTTCAGGGGGATTTCCACGATTTTGATTTGAATAATTCGCGTTATTTACGCCTAAATTTACTCCTTGCATTTGATGTACCACCTGAGCAACCAAACGAGTGATGCCTTCGGGAGTAAACAGTGGGATGAGTGGTTCAGTGATGCTTCTGAACGCAGGGAGCCCCTCGGCAGCAACCCCCTGGGGGGCGCGCGGTGGCTGCTGCGCGAACCGCGGTGGCGGTGCCGAGAACGAAGATGGTACTGGCCTACCTTGTTCGCTCCGTTCGCTGGGTGTTGAGGGTGGTGGTGGTACCTCGGGGATTAAATTGATTGGAGGGCGCCCGTCGGGGTGTCCTTGGTACTCTCGGACATGTTGAATCCGTTCTCCCAAATGATTGAACATCGTTGCACGCCTCCGTAAACTATATTCGTGGTTTAATGGTGGCCTTGGAGTATTTTCTCTTGAATTCATTTTTTTTTGCCACTCGCAAACGTGTGTATACGGCACACCAACGTATACCTCGCTGCGGCCTTGCTGTGGGCGCCAAATGTAACAGAAAAACGTGGGGGGTGTGTTCTGTGGCAAATAAAAATATCCCAGATGGTCGTCGAGGGTCTACTTTTATTTTGTAGAAAAAAATATGCCCTACAGTGCTGTAGAAAAAAGAAACATAATTAGTTAAATGTTAAACGCTTCAAAAAGTTACATGTTCATTACCTGGTTCTAAGCCTGCGGTGATTCAAATTTTATATAATGTTGAATATTAGCGTTTCACTATAAAGACACCAGCACAAAGGCTCGACGACCAATAACTTGAAACGACCGAAAAAAGCAGCCGCATGGACTTTTTATTTAGAGTGCGTAAAAAGTAAAATTCGCCCGAAAATGAACAAGTGGAGCCATCTATGGAGCCAACACAACAAATTCAATAACACAACATGACCAAAATGCAGGACTCCTCTACAAGGATGATTATTAAAATTTGCCATTTTAAGGAACCCCTTGTAAGGTAAGAATTTCGAAATATAAATAATATAACCTGCAAAAGAATTGAAAATGGGGTACCCTGTACAGGGCGATCAGCATAATGTTTTACCCCCTTTACCTGTTTATTTTGGTAAATAAAAAGTTCTACGATTTTTTTGGGTTCTATTCTACGGTTTTGTGGCAGTTGATACAGGGTGTTCTGTAAAAGCGGAACATCCCAAAGTTACCTATGTCTTAATGGAAATCATTCTTATTTAAAAATGGCCGTCATTAGCATATGCGCAAAAAGCTTAATGACAGTCATATGTGATAAATATTTTTAAATTATTTTTTTCTCAGAATGTGAGTAATTACTTAAATTAAAATTTGTATTGATCAAAAGTTTTAAAATTATGCGTGTTGCTCGCTACAGATCGAAAAAAGCCATTTTATGGATCAAAATATTGAATCACCACGTCTAAACAATAATTCGCAGTCTTTTTTTTTCTAAAAAAATCTCTAGTAGAATTTTTTGAAAGTTGGGCTCATAAAAGTTCATAGGTAGCCAAGATTACAACAATTCAACAATTATTATTCTTATACCAACAGATGGCGCCAAGCTAAGAATTATAATGTCAACTTTGACACTGACAGAAACTATTACCGCTATCACTACTCTAAGCTAGCAGATATATGATACAAATTTCAAATGGCTTGTTACAAAAGAATCTAATCTAAACGTTCACAGGGAAAATCCCTCTCTTATATAGGTACTGCGTATCTAAGGAGCTAGTGCGTAGTCCCATTATATACCTCCAAATAAAATTTTCATCGCAATTCCAATTTTCTGCATTCTAAAAGTATAAGCCAACAAACCCGAGAACTTTCAACCTATTTCCCCAGATACCGTCCTTTAATCTCTACTACGCAAACACCGGGTCCAACAAATATGCGCGCCGCCTACCAGCTTCGCTCGTTTGGCGCCAAAACCGGTGGCGCCATCTTTGAAAATCAATATTGAACCGGCGTCTGTAACCGGTGCAAACTGGTAAGGCATTCGCCCGCCTCGGCTAGCAAACGCGAGATACCGCTCGCAAGCGTTTAGTTGGGATTGTACCGTTAAAATGCCATAGACGTAGGTTAGATTAAGGCGTGTTTCTTTTGTGGATATTCGGAGGTTAAGACAGTTTTTCCAAGTGAATTTAGTGTGGAAATATTGTGAGGATTATAATAAAGTGTGTGGAGACTGTTAGGCGTTGGAGGGCGTTCATAAAAGTAAGTATAATTGAAGAGTTTTGGACGCCGATGCGTTGACACTATTGACATTTTGCATAGGGACATTTAACAAAAACATTGAAACAGTAAACGTAACACAGCGCGGCCGCTTACAACTAAATAATATATTTATTTACAGTGATATCATATGGGCTTGGCTCCTGATTTCCCTGTCGTGTATCTAGATTCGAAATAATGAAAATACGACCGCGCACACAATGGGCAAGTATCCCTCATAGTTTTCCGACGAATCCGTCGCTAACAGAAACCGTTTCAGTCGAAGTAATTGTCGAGTACGAGTACCAGGCGAAGGAGCCGGACGAGCTCACCATCAAGAAGGGCGACATCATCAAGGATGTGATCAAGAAGCAAGGAGGTTGGTGGGAGGGCGTCCTCAACGACCAGAAGGGCATGTTCCCCGACAATTTCGTGCGGTGCCTGGGCAGCGATCCCGTCATACTCAGAAACAAGAAGGACGTCGCCAGGATCAGGCAGTGCAGGGTGATCTTCAGCTACAGCCAGGACCACGAGGACGAGCTGAACCTGAAAGTTGGGGACGTGATAGACATAATAGGGGAGGAGGAGGAGGGCTGGTGGAGGGGGCTGCTGAAGGGCAAGGAGGGGGTCTTCCCCTCTAATTTCGTCGAGGTCATCAACCAGCCCGCGAAACCCAAACCCAACGTGAGGGAGGATTTGAATGCGACCAATCCCGTTGAAGCTGTAGCTCCCAGTTTGCCGGCGAAACCTGGTGAGTTTGGTTCAGTGCTTGGAAATGATCACATCATTTCGGTTGCTTAAAATAGTTAAACATGTAATGCTTGTATGGTAGCAAACCTTAGCTCTTCCTTCTTGGGAAAATCTAACAATGAGAACAAGTTTTGGTGAATATCAACTAGGTACGCGCATGTATTATATTTTTACGAGTAGGTAGGCATTCTAAAGCATCTCTTTCCGTATTATGAAAGCTTTCAATGCCAATATAGCTTCCTGTGTAATTAGAAAAGAATAATAGCCGTCTTTCCGTGTCGAAAAACGATTCGTTTTAATTTTTTAAAAAACACACATAACTTAACCATATATCCTCGTGAAAGTTCGTTAAAACATTTATGATTATGTCACGTATAGTTGTCGAAATGCGTTGGCGCCCCAGAACGCATCCTTGAGGAACACCTGCGATGTATCATAAATAACATAAACAAACGTTTACAGTTTTGATAATAGTATGTCGGACTCCCCCACAAAATCATAATGGGTATGTTTGATGCCAAATGGTTATAAACTGTTTAGATACAGAACTATGCGTCACGTACATAGTAACCGGTTTCATACAATATGACCTGTTAGGTTCATATTTATTTAGGCTAGTTAAGAATGGCATACGAATCTGCCTGAAACAAAAAAAAAACAACAGCATTAAGACGCAATCGCGCGTCTACAACATGGTCTTCTGTGTATAGAGAGACAAGTTCTTAATTATTGTTATAATAATGTTCCTGGTGTAATTACACATGCTCCTACATAGAAAGTGCTTAGCTTATTCGAACGTTTTTGGTTTCGCAACATCGCGTCGATAAATAGATAAAGCCGAAGGTTGTATTTATAATAAGATTAAGACCAAGCGGATATACGGAATATGTGCATTCGAGTTAGGTTACATCGGAAATCGTATTTTTAAACATTATACAGATAAAAACCTGTAATTTGCGAAAGAAAGTGCGGGGGCAAATAAAAGATGCAGAAACACGGCAATACAGGAAGGAGGTATTGTTTACGGTTTGCCGGTGAATAATCAAGTATGAATCGGAACAGGAGATAACTATTTAGAATACAAATGTCTTGAATTTAATTATTTTTAGCCAGAGTCGACTGTTGTGGAATATATGTTCGTTTCCAAATTTAAAGGAATCAAATTCAACTGACATTCTCGCTATAATTACGTATCGATTAGTACGTTATTATAATCCAGCTGCAATCGTCAGTATTTTTTTATTTCAAGCTGATTACATAGATGGTAGTAATTTGGTTTTTATAAATACATTCTTATACTTTGCTGAAGGAGCAATAGGAAATCTAAGGGACAATGAACTCATTGGTCCTTTGTTGGCAACATAATGTAAAGCTGAAATATCACAAGTAGTTCAGCATGATCAACTAAAATCTCTCCGACCTTCTTACGAAGACCATAGCAAAGTCTAGAAATATTAAAGTCGGCTCACTCCTTTGATCTCTAGGAAAAGCCGACAATGTTTTGCGACCGGTCGTAAATCAGCGTCACCTGGCACGATTCGCATTTACGAGGGCGAATAAACGAAATCGCCGTCAAGCTAGTTATACGGGGGCAGGTTCATATTGACTTTCCATTATTTACCAAAGTCTACAAATATTAGTATAGCTATTTGTAGACTTTGGTACAACATTATTTGTGTAGGTAAGGTGTACCGTTAGTTTTTGGTAGGTACAGTTAAATTAAAATACAAGGTAGCTATTACCAGAATCTACATAATTAGTTGGTATATCTGTAGACTTTGGTTGGAACATGCAATTTTTTATGTTTTACGTTCATTTTTAATAAAGCCTAACAAAACATAGAGCAGACAAAAACAAAAATAACAAATAAATATTTAACGACAAAGAGTTAAATTAATCATATCTAATTTTAAAATCCGCACTGCAGTAAAAAGCATTACTAGGCATCACTACAACACAGTCACGGTCAGTCGGTAATATTTTGCGGTAATATTTTGCGCCCACCCGGTAGAATGCGAACGAACCGCTCTCAGCTACACTGTGTACAGCTTATTTTCTTATATTATAAGATATCGATCGGCTCGATGAGGGGAGGAGCAGGAGAGGGCAAGAGGGAAACGTTTGTTTACACAAGGCCGAATGCCCGGACTTATTAGTATACCTATCTCTGGACGCTGACCATAGTGTCAAACCGCGGCATAGGCTCAACTTCGTCTCTCCCACATTTCGATCCTCAGTCTATAGTATCGCCTAGGCAGTGACGAACAAAAGTTTCGGACACTAACGGAACCGTGGAAAAACTGCGTCGTCTTTCCAGCCAAACAACTATGCGAGGTGAAGTTCTCCTACAAGGCTCAGAACGACGATGAGCTTTCCTTGAAGGAGGGCGAGATCGTGACATTGTTGAGCAAGGAGGCGGCAGACCCCGGCTGGTGGAAAGGCGAACTCGGCGGGAAAATCGGCGTTTTTCCGGACAATTTCGTCGTTCTGATCGCGAACCATGACGACAAGACTGGTGAGTGCCAACTGATGCGTTGTAGACGATTTTTTTGCGCGTGGAATTTTACACTGATCGAGTCTCTGAGGTTCTTCCCAAGAAGAATAACGTACCAGCTACACGAGATACACACGTTTGGTGGAGGTGAATTTAATGGAGCCCTTGGAAGCTAGGAAAACCAAAAGACCTTTATTTCTGCAGTTATAACGGCAACAAAATTGATCTAATCATACTTCATGACCTTTTATTGCTTCTGTATCAACATTATGAACTAGCGCTGGCACACACATCATGATTGGACTCCATTTTCTTCATCTCCACTTCATGTCAAGGTTTTACAAAACCATGTTTGCACTCTACGTGTTCATACTCACTTGATGGGAATGATATTCTGGTGGAGCCTGGACCACATTGTTTAGTTTATCTAAAAAGAATAACTTCTCATAGATATTGTAATACCCGTACGTGATTCACTGTACAAAATTTATTCCTGGCGATTAAAGTTTCCTAAAAATGACTCACAAGAAATATGTTACGAAGCGGGCATTGCCATGAAGTGAGATTATAAAAAAAATATCCGTATCTACATAAATATTTCGCCAGTAGTACTTATAGGTATAATTTTTTCGCAAGAACTTAGAAGTCACGAACTCAAGGACTTCTTAGCACAATTTGCACTTACGACAATATAGGTACTACCTACTTAACAGATGAAAGAGATACTGCGCATATTGTATACAATGTGTTTCTAGATAAGTTAATTAAGAATAGATTTTGATTATGATGTCTAACTGACCTGATTTTATTTTTGATTACACTTTTTTTAATTAAAATTAAAGGAAAAGGAAGAACTTGGGTTAGACCTGCTTAAACGAACATAACTCATGCCTCCGTAATTTTTGAGATAAATTCATGATTAAAAACCAGTCTGATGCAGTTTTTTCCGAGGAATGAACAATCGAATGTTAAACAATAGTATATTTCATTACGAGTCTGGAAATAAAGATTTTTCCGTGCGCGCGTGACAAATTCCCGTGTGAGGCGCAGCCGAACACGGGAAGTCGTGCGCAAGCACGGAAAAATCTATTTCTGGACGTGTAATGAACGATATTTTTTATTATACTTCTTTGAAAACGGAAACTTAAAACATTTTATCGGCATATTATAATAAATTTAATTGGCAAAAAGTAAACAATGCAGACAATATAGTGTTTGGTATGTATGATGCGTTTCCATGGTTACTCTCAAATTATTTCAAAGGGCTTTGTTGTAAATTAGTTATTGTCAGATAAGGTGAACAAAACGTCAAAAATATTACAGAAATGTATCTAAATATTGAAACACTTACGAATTAAAATACAAAATAGGTATATTATGTTAAATATCAGAGAGCATATAGAGTTTCTTAAATTTAGTTTACTTTGCTGTATATTTCTATTTTAAAGCCATATATTCGGTATTTTTATTCAGCGCACGGAAAGTTTTTCCGTGCGCTGTTTCCGTGCGCTAGCCCGAAAAACCCCATCTTTCATTATTGCTAAAACAGATGAAAATAAGGTGTTTTCAAAGAAATATAATAAAAAAACTTATAATCACGAAACCATTTTTTACACTACCATAATAATTATCAGTAGAATTCAAAATTAGGCCCTGTTTCGTTGACACTTTTGACATCTACCTACTGCGATTTTGACGGGTAAATATAAAAAACAGAGAAAGCAATAGTTGCTAGGATTACCCGAGACTGAAAAAAAACATAAATATATTATTGATATTTCAAAAACTGTACGAGATAACCACTATTATTATGTGTTTTGTTATATTATCAACCGTTAATAGAAAATTAGAATTTCCGCCATCTTGATTAAAAAATAGCTATTTATGTACCAAGGCACTGAAGCTCAACTTTTTATGACTCATGTGGCATTTAGTTGCCTGTTATGCAGCCTCCATAAGAAATAGATTGATATTCAAACCCACTAACATATTTATACTGAAAGATTGCGCTGCTATAAGTTAAATGGGCCTTTATTGGCCGGGTTTTAAATATTTGGTCACTTTGACGGGCGATGGCTCCGCGTCTGACGTTTGATTTTTACCTCTCGCCAAGGCCTACTTATTGAAACAATCGTACAATAATGGGTCAACTTCAGTGCTGATTTCTGACGATTTAGAGACACTTTACTGCCGATTTCAAGAAAAAGTATTGTTTTTTGGTTATAACTGTATCTATTAACATTCGATGGTTTCTAAAAGGTGTTAGATTTCTTGTAAAAAACTGCAATTTATCTAAAAAGTTACTGAATGAATCGAGTATATCACCTCGGCCCGCACTATACATAACATTTATAGAAGGTGGATGTTCTGTTAGTTATCTTGGTATCTTGGTGCTTCTGAATGATGTCTATACCATTTTTATTTTAGTCAATGACGAAAAAAGACCTTCATCCGTCTCCCCATCTCCACAACCAGGTGCCATCAAACACAACTCCGTAGCTTCCCAACGAAAGTCCCTAGAAGTGAAAGAAGACAGAAAATCCGTAGAAAGATCGCCGGTGGAACCCAAGTCCACCCCTCCAGTTCCAGGAAAGAAGCCGATAATTTCCCTGAAGAAATCCCCTTCGGGATCGAGTCCCGGGATATTTTCCGAGATCAAGAAGAAATTGGTGGATGTCGTGGACGGCGCTTCGGGCAGCAAATCCAAAAGCGAGGCGGTTACGATCGCCAAGGTCGAAGACAAGGATGACGACAACGTTTTCGATCAGGTTGAAAGGAGGCCGCTGCTTCAGGATGTCAGGGCCAATAGGGCCAAGGCGCCGGGTAAGGATGGAACCGCTTTGATCGCCCGGATCACTTTGATCATTTTGATCACTTGAATCAAGATCACTTGAATCGCTTAGATCCCTTTATGTTTCCCCTTTGAATCAAGAATCCCACGAAGAATTCAAAGCTGCATGTGTATTATAAAATACGTGAGACGGAAATCGCCCTGTGTACTAACAAAGTTTTGACACAATACAATATTTTGATATCTGAAACGCTGATAAGTGTCAGTATGTGGTATTTAGATACTTTTTCGAGTTATTATGCTTAGCTATACGGCTTGTGACACTTCCTGACCGCCAAAACTAAAATGTTTGAGGATAATAATCCATCGGTAAGTAATTTGGTAATTTGCACCAAAGTAGCATAGGCGTTTGTGTAGGTACAGGGTTATTCACCGAGAATTGACCCCCCACCTAACTTTTTTGTTTTTAACGATAAAAGGGTGATTCAAAAAACAAAATCAATGGTTCGGCGAACACTTTTTTATGCCATGACCGTTTAGTGTACAGGGTGTTCCAAAAAAGTAAGACTAATGGCAACTTATTTTTTTTAAATGGAACACCCTGTATATTATTGGATTTTGAAATCTGCTCCTACCTACCTACCTACTTCTTCATAATTGGAAATTTAAAATTAGAGTTGCTGTATTATCCCTTGCCCCTTCCTGGGGTTCCTTATTCAAAGGTTCGACCCCATTGTCTAGACTGACAGGAAAAGTTATAAATAGCCATTGTCTGAACTTTTATTTGCATTCTGTCATTATGTTTGCGATATCAATGAATTACCCGTCTGATTATCAATTTTATTATGTTTGCACATGTATAATTTCATTTCAACGTCACGTCACGCCGATCGCGATATGATACACCCGATCATTTTTTGCCACGAGAATACACAGAAGTAAAATTAAATTTAGAATATAAAGAAAAATATTATCTGCAACGCCTCACCAGCTGCCAAATTTTGTGCGAGATTATTTTACAAAGGCAAAGATGACAGTAATACAGACAAGGAAAGAGAGAGGACACCTAACACCGCTCGCGGCCGTGTTACCGACTGCCACATCGCACGACAGGCCAGTGGCGTAGCATGAAACGCGTTCTTAGCCAATATCACAAAAATGTTAAAAATGAAGATGTAGTTAATTTTGATTTACATCTAATTTGAAATATTGGTATTTATTTGCAGATAATTTCCCAAATGTAAAGCTAGTGTCAATATATTTATTTGTAGCGATTTCGAATCAATCAAAATGAAATAAATAATGCACGCCCATGGAAACCAGCCCATATTTTATGAAACTATTATAATAACTTAAAAAATTTCAATAAAAACTATGTTAAAAATAATTATATTGGTTCTATTTACAAACAAAACAATGCCCTTTATCGTACTAAAAATTAGAAGGAATTTGAAGAAGTTATATTGAAAAAAAAGTTTTAGGACATCTTTCAAAGGTAGCTTGATAAATATTTAGCTGTGAAACGAAATCCCGGGCTCTTGCTTTTCACTTGTGCTTTTGCAACCAAACGCTAAACAATTCACTACGGTAAGAGTATATTTTCCCCTTAATCACTGTTACTTTGCATTCACAAATTCACGAAATTAACTTACAACGTACTCGCTTTGTCTGCCACATATAAAATGGCCGCCGGCCTCCGTTCAAAACGATGTAATAAAATCTATACACGGCAGGGTAGGCACGCGCGGTGTTCTCTCTCTTTCCTTGTTTAAGAGTATTCCAAAATCTCTACCTATATCTACCGAAGTGATGTTGACATCTGGTTTATTTGATAATATCGTTATTTTTTTTATATTATCAGTCATGATGTTTTTGCAGGGATATAAAGTGTGTCTAAGTGAATAAGTGAGTGAGTGCATTGGATTTAATTATTATAATAAAATCATGTCTTAAATGCTCTTAATTATTTTGATTATCAAAATGATTACATATCGAAACTCTTTTATAAAGTAGGTATCTTAACTTATAACGTAATAAAACACCAATAATTATAATTGACACTCAAAACGCATTAGTATCGTTAAATGATAATGTAATAGAACAAAAAAACGTTTGGCTATACCTACTTATGTGTCATTCGTCAAATAATGATCGAACTAAATTCCCTATCGAAATTTGCATTTCGTTTTTATTCACAATGAAAATATAAGACCAACAATATAAGGACTGAATTTTGCATGTATTTAGCATTTCACCAGTAACCTCAAGTCACAAAAATCTAAAATTCAAATTGTATTGTAAGCAATTAATGAAACTCAAACGCTGCGAGTCAGACTCTAATAATATTCGGTCGTTCAGAGATGAAATCATTCGGAGGGACTTAAGAAGATAAGCACAAGAATTTGTTGTGTACTCGAAAATCGATAATGATAATAAAATGTGTCGATAATATTTAATTGAAACCCGTGCTGAGTCACAAAATATGCAGATACACCTACATTTATACAAGATATAGGATAATGTGGCATTTTTATTTTTTTTAAATATTAAAATATACTAATAATATATTAATATATTATTATTTATTATATTATTATATTAATATATTGATATATTAATATATCTTTATATGAATAATATATAAATATGCGTTGATCTGGTACTGTATAATGATAATGTTGAATGATTACAATGCAATTTGTTATTAGTGGTTTAGTTATATTTTTCTGGGGGCCAAACAATATCTCATTATTATTTCAAGTTCCAGTGTGAATATGGTTTCAGAGTTGCATTTCATTTCTCCGAAACTAAGATTATGTACCTATCTGCTTAATGCGTTAAGTCACTTTAAACAATTATTATATAATTTCAACAACAATCTCCGTGTACATTTATTTACACCAACAAAAATTAACGGTTTGACCCGATCAACAACTGGCATTTTTATGGGCTAACTATGATTTTTTATGGAGACATTAATGGCGTCACATATAGGTTTAAAAAATCATTGAGAAATCATTTTTCAGATACAATACTGTACCTACTACGTACCACAGTTCACACTTTTTCATGACTATGTACTGTCAATTATTATTAGTGTAGTGTCAGTATGTGTGCTGTTCAGTATTGCATAGCAACCATGAAATTATGCGAATGATTTGTGAGTGGGTTTAATTTTTTTACCAAAATAATTCAGGTATTTTGTACGGGTTATAGCTTTTCGTTTTCATATTTACGAGATCAAAAAATGACTTCATAAAGCATTGTAAAAATGAGAAGAGACTTTTGTATTCAGATTGTGTTCTAAGGTATAAAACATTCTGCCTAAAAGTTCAGAAACAGGTATATGTTTCTATAAAATATGTTATTATTATTAAAAGTATTCAAAGAAATAATTATCAAAAGTAAAAGTGTTATGAAGATGTTAGGTAATTAAAAATCTGTTCATGTTTTTCTATAACATATAAGGTATTGTATAATAATAATTATTATATTAGTTCTCTTTACGATGATTAAAATATGTTGTTTTGATTAAGCTGTATAATTTATCAATTTGCTCAATATGAAGTTATTTTATATTGGCTATGGATACCGATTTTTTTCCAGCACCACTTAGCTCCAAAATTGACACATTTTTGTTTCTTACGTTTTTTTTTTGTAGGGCGCAAAATAAGCGAGAAAATCGCGGTGGTAGTTCTAAAAACATCATCCTGTACAATCGAGTTCTAACACGATTTAAAAATTAGGTATTTCAATTATTTTCATATTATGTACCTGTCGAATTACGAATCTTTGCATCTTTACTTTGACAAAGAAATAAAAGCATCAATCTGGTGTGAAATTTTCTCTAAAATTATGTAAACCACTCAGAATGGTTGTAGATACTATATGATATTATATGGTCCTATTTTCTTAGCATCTAGATTATAATGTGTTAAATTACCAAATACCTTGTTATCTGTTAATAGGAACGTCACCAGTTATATTTAGGAACAGAATCTATTAATTGTTTGTATTTATAAGATTTGGTTGGTGATTTAGATCTATTATTCAAAATAAGTGATATTTTCCCAAAGACAGTAGTAAGGATACAGTACGCCCTTTAGGGACTAGAAATCTTTTGATGATTGTTGTCTGCCATTAAATTTGGAAGAGCAGACTGTTCAAGTTACTCGAGAACTTTAACAGTTCTTAGTATTGTCATTATTATTATTTTTATTCTAGTTTTGTTTGCCTGAAATCAGTACTTACAATACGGGCAAAACATTATAAGGCAAGTTTATGTATTTATGTGTAGGCATCCTTGATAATACTGCAATTTTAATTTTAAATTTCCAATTAAGAATAAGTAGGTACATACACAAACGCCTATGCCACTTTGGTGCTTGGCCTCAAAAGTTAATTTAAATTACAAAATTACTTACCGATGGATTATTATCCTCAAACATTTTAGTTTTGGCGGTCAAACCTTGGTTACTTCTCAGGGCGATTTCCGTTTCACCTATTTTATAATACACATAGATGACTCCTTCCTAGGATTCTTTATTTAAAGACAAAGAGACAATCTTTCCAAAGGTGCTTATATGGCATGATCATGATATATTATCAGGGGTAATATAACAATTTTACTAATTATAATCGCAAAGCTGAAGATACCACGACTGCGCAGCAGGAGTGGTATTTTCTTAGCATTGGGATTATAATGAGAGATAAATTAAGGAAAGGTATTATCTATTATTAGGCATACCACGAGTTGTATTTAAAAAGAGAATTTAACAACTGCAAATAGTTAGTTTGACAGCTAGCTGTCATTTAGATTGAACTTTCGGTTCTGAATGTTCTGAATATGTTTTTTGTGCTAATAGATATTTAAAGATCAATGTGGTAACTGAAAACATATATTATAGTCCTATATTAAATATGGTAATGTGAAGAAGTTATCGGGTTATCAGTTTTAGCTGCCACAATATTGGTTTAGCGTAACTAGGACGTAACTAAGAGAGTAGGATCTCAGCGATTATTTCCCATAAAAATCTAACCAATGATATGCCTCTGCTAGCGATAATTTGCACTAGTGCAATTACCGGTAATTGCACTTGTGCAAATTATCACTTCGTTGCTTAGCAACCGCGAATCTGTTGGATACAACACGTACCTACTTCCTAAAGTTTGTGTGTTTCACACTGTTCGAAATTATGCAGCTTATAAATTATGTTGCGGTATTATTAAGCATTATATCAATAACTTTACATAACTTTTACATTGCTAAATTCTTGTTATTTAGACCTCCGCCTCCGTTTAAATTTATGACACATTCAGAAAATAAACCAAGGCGACAGGGTGTAGGTATAATCGCATTTTCCTTGGATACCCAAGCGTCATGTTTGTTTACTCGAACGCTACAGTCAAAGCTGTCAATAAACTCGTTCAAAATGAGTCGTTTTGGAAATGTAAACATAGAAAAAATTAATACAGAAATTATTAAATCATATTCGTGAAATAATCTCGACAAATACCACTCGTGCCGGAAATTTTTCTATATAATTTTATTCTCAAGCCTTATTTTGCCCATTAGCAAAACCACTCGTACAAATTGGGCCTTTATTTTCAGAGATAAAAGCCCAATTTATACTCGTGATCTTTTTAGGCAAAATAGCGCTTTCGAAAAAATTATCGATAAAATTTCCAGCACTAGTGATATTACATACGATAATACCACTAGTGGTATTATCGCTGAAATCATCACCTGATTGGTTAACATTTCAAAAATCATATCATTTCATTGGTTCGTATTGGCAGGCGTTGAATTATCATGATAATATCATGATCATGCTATAAGCACCTCTCCACACTTTTCACTCACCCCAAAATCATCAAAATCTTTGGTAATAGAGTACCGTAGGGCCAAACCTTCAACTATATTGTTTTTAGGCCGAAGACCAACGACCAAAAGTGCCGTCAAAGAGGAACAAGACGACCCGGTTGAGACCGTGAACGGCACCGTCGAGGTTTCCGAAACCGAATCACCGCTCAACTCGTCAACGGAGTTGGAAGCTTCCGAAACCAAACCCAAACTCCGCGAATGGGAGAAGCACAAGGCGCCTTGGTATTATCCGCAATCGATCGCGTCGGTCCCGTCTCTGGTCAACCCGCTTTCCCCTTTCAGGTTGGAAGAGATGAAGCTGAACCAGGCCAAACGGTCGTCGACGTCGCCTGGTCCTGAACAGAAACAGAAGCTGACCTCCGAGGAACCGCCCAAGTCGGCGAAAACCTCGCCGGTAGACAAGGAGGTCGGCAGCCCGGTCGACATGTCCAAGTCGATGCCATCGGCGAACGCGAAGCTGAAGACGCCGCCGGCCGTCCCGACAGCGCTCAGTTGGAACAACGTGCAGAAGGAACCGATCCCGGCCAAGCCGAAGCTGTCGCCGGTGTCGACGAAACCTCCCAAGCCTCTGATCGACAAGCCCGCGGAGGTTCCTCAAGCGAGCGACGCGAAAGGCGAAGCCAGACAATACGACGAATTGTCGGAGAGGATGAGGAAGCTCGAAGCCGTGGTCGATAGGCAGCAGCAGGCGATCGAGGAATTGAGGAACAAGCTGCAGCTGGAGACCGACATGAGGATGTTGCTGCAAGAGAAAATGTCGCAGAACGTGCAGGTATAACCCGAAGTGTCGGCGAAAACGTAACGAAGCTCCACATCGCGCGGTGACGTCACGTCGGGGCGCGCGAACGACGGTGACGTCACCTCCGGTTCGGAACGCCCATAGTACATCTACTTGGGGCGCCATTCAAGGTGTTGTTTGGCGTGTGGACAGGCGGCTATAAAATTGTATGATGCAGCTGCCGATTCCTCAACAGTTCAGCGGTGTCCGCGTACGTTTTTGTGCAATATTTTTGTACTTATTCTTTGGTGTTGCTCAAAAACTGCGTCCGTTGTGATTTTTTTTAATTGAAACTTTTATTTTGTAGCCACTGAATTGCCGGGTGTGAAGATTTTCCCAAGTAAAATATGACGCGCGATTTTATATATTTTTTACCATATTTTAGCGTAAAAGGAACCTATTCATAGTATTAGGCGGTCGTCGTTTTTACCTGATTTTTTTTTATTTATTATTTACATCGGAGCATTTATTTATACCACTGCAGTGTCAATTCATTAACCGCTGTTGATTTTTAGCCTTGTACAATTTATATTTTTATACGGGATTGTAATATTGTAACTTAGTGATGTTCGGGACTAGTTTTTAATAAAGTGCACATCCCTTCAATAGTCCAATAAAGTTGTGCTCATAGGGGTCGCAAAAAAGATTCCAAACAGGATAAATTTTTCAACTGCCTCCTGAGTGTCCAACCAAAAGGTCACACTCGAACTGCCGGTGCTAATTCCGCTATAGGGTGGTTTCCTAAACAGTAGGGGTGGTTTCCTAAACATTTTTTTAGAGCAAAATGACCCTAATAAAAGTTAAAGTATGAACAACATTTCCTCATAATTTTTTTTCTATCTCAAAATAAGGGCACTTCTTCATATATTTTTTTCTCCTACGGCCATAGTTTTTTATACAGAGCGTAGACATTTAGAGAAAAATTACACATATTTCTTAGTATCTCTAGAAGTATACGAGATATCTTCTTCGAACTTGGCGTGTCACATGAGGGGATGAGCTGTCAAATTTAAGCTTAATATGAAGCTTCTGAGGTCCCCAGTTACGGAGATACAGGGTGTTATTAAAATGAATTAGTTCAGAAAAATATGAATACCCTGTATAATCGCATTTTTTAAGTTTGTTTTGAATGGTAAATTCAATGGTTAACAAAAAGTACCTCTTAGTATTTTTTCATATTCTCAGCCGTTTCTTAATTATTTTCAAAGAACTGCAATGCTGCAATGAACAAGTCATTTTAAGAATAAATCTAACAATCTGTGGAAGTCATTTAAACTTGGCATTATTTGAATCATTTGGCTGCCAACTTTGCACTAGTATCAATATTTTGATAATATTTCCATTCGAAGAATTGACTGATATGCACTTTTGCTATGGACTTGCCAATGGCAATAATAAACATGCGGAATGGCACATAGTTAAGTGTATTGAAAGAGACGGCGGTCATTTCAAACATTTAATAATTTAATTTTCTAATAGCATTACATTTCTTTTATTATCGATTTTGCTTTTGTATTTTGTTAAATAAAGTTTAATTGACATGCACAGATTGTTAGATTTATTCTTAAAGTGACTATTGTTCATTGCAGCGTTGCCGTTCTTTGAAAATAATTAAGAAACAGCTGCGAATATGAAAAAATACTAAGAGATACTTTTTGTTAACCATTGAAGTTTCCATTCAAAACAAATTTAAAAAATGCGATTATTTAGGCTATTCATATTTTTCTGAACTAATTCATTTTAATAACACCCTGTATCTCCCCAACTGTGAGCCTCAGAAGCTTCATGTCAACCTTAAGTTTGACGGCTCATCTGCTCATGTGACACGCCAAGTTTGTAGAAAATATCTCGTATACTTCTAGAGATACTAATAAATATCTGTATTTTTCTCCAAACTTCTACGCTCTGTATAAAAAAAAACTATGGCCTGTAGACGAAAAAATATATGAAGAAGTGCCCTTATTTTGACTCCAAGAATACGTGGTTTCATTTTTGACCATCAGTTCAGTTACACCCTGTATAAGTAATGCGCTGTAACTCGTTACGTATTAGAGATACAAAAAAATATATATGAGGAAAAGTTGTTCATACCTTGATTCCCTACAATTTTTATTAGGGTCATTTTGCTCTAAAAAAATGTTTAGTAAACCGCCCATATTGTTTAGGAAACCACCCTATAGCGCAATTCGTACCAGGAGTTTGAGTTTTGGTTGGATCCTAAGGAGACATCCTGTTTGGATTTTTTCGCAAAACTGAGATCTTTTTGGACTACAAGTCAAGGCTTCTAAATTTGCTTAAAACTCCCGAAAACGCATATAGTATTCTGCAAATGGTGATAGGTATTTCGCTTGAGTAAAAAATCTATGCCGGTTTATTTTTTGCTGATGAATACCTGTATATTTTGAGAAAATATATATGTATATGCTGTATTATTGAATTTTGAAAAGAAACTTCTAACATTCCTTGGAGCTACGAATAATAATTACCAATATGTAAATAAAGAAAAAAAGTGAAGGGTGAAATTTTAAAAAGATACAAAATTGTACTTAAAACCTATACCTATTGTTGATTTATGTAATTAAAATATAAATATTACGAAAATTGTGCATTTTACTTTTTCCCCCATAACCATAGCTAAGAGTTAATATAGCCAGTGCGGAGGTTGAAAATTCTGTCGGCACATTCCTTAAATAATTCCCTTGTAATTATAAAATAAGGAATTTAAATTAGGGTACAATAATAACTTCAATTTGGTTATTGTAGCGCCTACCTATAACAGGTAAAAATTAAATAAAAACTAGGAAAGCTTTAAATTTGTTACGGTTAAACCAATGCCCGAGTTTTATATAAAAATCATCCAGGGTTATCTACATAAAAGACCTAAAAATCGTACGTTCCTACTTTACTAGGCATTAAATAAAAACTTCTGTCTGGAACCATTGGCGGAATTGACTCATTCCGATTTATTAATCACAGATTTGTTTGCCTCGTTTTTAGCGGCTAAAAAAACTTTAGTTCTTTCGCAACACAGTTCAGGCGCGTTGTAAAATTGGTACTAACCAAAATTGTGTATTTCTAAAGGCCTTTTCAGCCAATATTGTTGGTAAGTCTATTATGGTAATGAATCAAAATAGTAACAAAGTTTTCATTGATATTTTCAATGAAGACTGACCCTTGCCAAATAATAACTAAATTAAAATACCTATACAGCAATTATTTATCTCATTTAGTTTGTTTTTTTATGGCCAGGATTTTTGCTGACGGGCTCAACAATGCTTCTGACCGCGTCTCCTTTAATCTATGGTTTTAGCAATGCATTTTTTTCGAACGGTTTGTTCGAGCATATATTTCCAATTGGTCTTATATTATAATGTCCTCTGCAGATGTCTTACGAAGCTTTGAAAGAAATAATTAAGTAGGTATTGAAGTAAGTCTGCAGAAAATTAAATTTCGACTTTTCCTTCGAGCATGTCTAATAAGGGTCTCAATTCCCCATTCACATTTAGAATCCGTCTTTTATATAAATATGGAAATGAACTGCACTACGTCTTTCATTTTCATTTCCTTTCTACATTTATACAGGGTGGTCCAACTTTCATGAACAAAAACTTCAGAATAGTATATTTCATTACGAGTCTGGAAATAAAGATTTTTCCGTGCGCGCGTGACAAATTCCCGTGTGAGGCGCAGCCGAACACGGGAAGTTATGCAAGCAAGGAAAAATCCAATTCTGGACGTGTAATGAACGATATTTTTTATTATACTTCTTTGAATTTTATCGGCATATTATAATAAATTTAATTGACAAAAAATAAACAATGCAGACAATATAGTGTTTGGTATATATGATGCGTTTCCATGGTTACTATCAAATTATTTCAAAGGTGCTTTGTTGTAAATTAGTTATTGTCAGATAAGGTGAATAAAACGTCAAAGATATTACAGAAATGTATCTAAATATTGAAACACTTACGAATTAAAATACAAAATAGGTACATGTTAAATATCAGAGAGCATTGAATTTGGTTTACTTTGGTGTATATTTCTATTTTAAAGCCATATACTCGGTATTTTTATTCAGCGCTCGGAAAGTTTTTCCATGTGCTGTTTCCGTGCGCTAACCCGAAAAACCCCATCTTTCATTGTTGCTAAAACAGATGAAAATAAGGTGTTTTCGAAGAAGTATAATAAAAACTATTTTTTCGCAGTATTGAACTTACTTTAACGCCCTGTATAACGAAAACCGTTAGGATTTCGAAATATGTTTATATGAAAAAGTCTACTTATTTTGATTCTATAGTTTTATCCATGAAGGTTGGACCTCCCTGTATATCCATGTACCAACCGAAATATAAAGTATTTTGTTTTCAGATAAAATGTACAAGCGAACACTGCTTACCACTATGAATTAACCAATTTAGGTAAGTAATAAAAACATACAAATATCAATAGTTTTTGCACAGCAGGCACTATTTCCACATATTGCCACCGTAAAAACATGGTGGAGTTTTTGGCATCTTAGTGACTAAATAAAAAAAATAAACGTCATACAAATATATACATGTTTATTATCAAATTATTAATCTTTCTTCAACTGTTCATAATACAGAATATAATTTGTTAATCTGTCGCAATATTTTAAACTACATTTTACATGTTTACTGTCAAGTTACGCTTAATTTAAATACACCTTTAACCTTTCTTAATTTTTTTACATCCCAAATTAACCAACTCATCCTTGGCTTTCCTTTTCTTGGCGTTGCGTTCCATCAACTCCTTCCTTAGGTCTTCTTCTTCGAAATACAACTTCAGCAATTCCTTGGAAGCCTTCGACACCGCCTTCAAGCCGGAAGTTACCCCCTTGCTGTCTGTCGCTCTACTCAACATCCTCATCTTGGCAACCTTGCTGATAGTCTTCTGGAGTCGTTCAATATATTTTCTTTCCGGTATTTCCTTGGCTACGGTGGCCAAGATCAGCACCTCTGTGGTCTTGTGGATGGTCTCGAAATATACGATGTTCTCGGTTTTCGATCTTCTGTGTCTGCCCCTCAAGTTCTTCTTTGCGGTCGCTATCAGGTTGAGGTGTTTCAAGATGTATTTGGGGATTAGGCTCACGTCTGCCGTACTGAATTCGTCGTGGTCCATGTGGATGGCTTCTATGACTTGAACGACCGTCGGGTCTAGATCGAAGCAGTGGGGCATCTTGCTCGTTTGATTTGTCGATAAAACTGAAGTACCGATGGCTTGCGCCCTAAGGTATTTATAAGAACGTTGAGTGATAAGTCATTTAAATTTGGGTATTAGGAGGATTATGTACCTGTACAAAGGAGATACCTAAATGATGTTTTGGGATTAAGGAGAATAATTAAACTAATTAAATACAAGTAAATGGTTTTGGCACGTGCTTAATATAAAATTAAAGAATTGGCATGTATATAAAACGCTAGCTCAATGAAATTTGTATTTCATTAAAACAAACTACCTACCTAATGTTTTTAAAAAATTCATGGTAATTTTAAATTTTGCTTTAAAAAAGAAGTTTTTTATAGGGTTTGTCACTTAAAACTCCTCAAGCCCATAAATTACTATTTTTTCAGTTTTACTTGATATACAGGGTATTCAGTATTACTCTTGGACACTTCAATAGGTGATGTTTCTATTTTACATTATTTACTATTTACTATTTACTTAATTTCAGTTACAATTATTGGAAATTAGATGAACGCGCCTATTGAATAATTTGGTTGAAATTTTCTGTTTTTTCTTTTGATTTTTCTGAATTTATAAACAATAAAAAATTACCAGACAATTTTGTCTTAGTCTTGATGTAACTTTTAGTAACTTTCCTATTGTTTTAGTAAAAAAAAGGCATACCTAATTAAACATTGGCACAATATTTCTAATAACTGTAAATCGGACCAAGATTTTTTCCTTGAATGTTTGGAATTTATTTTTAATTCAAATTATTTTTGTTTCAATAATGTTTTCTATAAACAAATCTTTGGAACTCCTATGGGAAGTTATCTCCAATAATTGCTCAATATGTAATGGAAGATATTTTAGATGAATTTTTAGCTAAGCTTTCTTTCAATGTATTTTTTATTAAAAAAATATTTTGATGACATTATTTGTTCAGTTCCTTTTGATAAAATAATTATGACAAAAATTTACAATTTCTATTCCTTCTTTTGGATAGTAAAATTATAAGAAAAATTGATTATGTTCTCATAACCAGATTGGTATATAAAACCTTCTAACAAAGAAAGATATATCAATTATTATTCTTATCACAGTAATAACATGAAATTAAATCTTATTTTGGCACTTAAAAATAGAATTCACAAAATTTTTCATCCATCTTTAGTACAAACTTAATTAAATTAAAAAATATACTTACTAAATAGTTATCCTGAAAAGATAATAAACAAATTATTATTTAATATATGAAACAATAATAA
Source organism: Pseudeuparius sepicola (assembly GCA_963920635.1). Classification (NCBI taxonomy): domain Eukaryota; kingdom Metazoa; phylum Arthropoda; class Insecta; order Coleoptera; family Anthribidae; genus Pseudeuparius; species Pseudeuparius sepicola. The sequence continues at coordinate 22,647,452 of OY987308.1, forward strand.
TTTGAATAGTAGAACTCCTCAAAGAAATCAAAATAATCCTCAAGGGTTTAATATTAATTACAAATCTATACACTACATCAAAGAACTTACCGCAAAAATTACTGAATGCTTTAGAAACGAAGATATAAAAATTGCTTTGAGAAATATAAAACCTATTGCTAATTTATACACCAGACTAAAAGATTCCACCCCTATCCTTAATCCATCTAATATAGTTTATTGCCTTCCTTACTATAACTGTAATTTAAAATACTATGTACGTCAAACATGACAAATTTTAAAACCAAGAATTTCGGGACATAAAAGTGATAGCAAATTAAATAAAAAATACTTCTGCCCTTTCCGAACATGGTATCCTTACGCGACATAAAATTAATTTTTGATAATGTTAAAATCCTACAATTCGAACAAAATTACTATAAAAGACTATTTCTAGAAATGATTGAAGTTAATAAAGAAACATACAAGATTTAAGTATAATTTTATTCTTTCATTTTAGAATTTGATAAAACATAAATACATTTTTCTAACTTTTAAGTATTTTCTTCTTTCTCTTTTGATAAATATTAGAACCTTAAAATGTTTCTAATAATATTTTGGTCTGTCAATCCAAGCTTTTGCTATAAACAAAATTGTTATTCAATTATTAATAATTTTATAATTTTTATACAACCTTTTTCTGTTTCCTACCGCCATTCCATGATTTTCGGCCATTTTGTACCAAATGTCATAAAATTTATTGTTACAACATAACCATAACTCCTTTTTGAAAAATTTCCACAGCCATTATTTATTACTTTTAGCCCTGGCGAAGCTCTCAAAGTAAGAGCGAAAGCTTGGATAACTCAAAGTTATGGTGTAAAGTTGTAATATACCGTTATTTATAAAGATATCTGCGAATTTCCTTAAAATTTTAATTCATTTAGTTCTAGATTTTTCAAAATACAAATACTTAGCGGTAAAGTGTAATTTGCGAATAAACTGCCATATAATATTAGACTACAGTGGCATTTGCCTAACGGTAAATGCACGATAAACAAAAACGGGGTAGGTACAACAAATTTGGGAATTCCCAACGAAGCCCTGTTTGGAGGTTGTTTACCTGGCTCTGGAACGAAAGTTTATGGTCAATAAAGGCACCTAAATTGATTTTTAAAAAGGTTTAATGGATGTTTGGACCGAATTCAGATGTCAGTCAAGTCTATGATTTTATAATGGCATCAATAAAATGTTAGTAGGTAGGTTCTATTTTGTAGTAGGGTTCCAACGTTATTTATATTCTAGGGAAGAATATCTATTAAAAACATACCCTGTCCTAATGCTTACTTACTAATTGTAGCTGGGAAAATAGTACGTCTTCCATTTTTTTAGAAACATTTTTGTAATAAAATGGATTAGAACATGGAAATATAAATTTGAACAGACAATTTTGTGTGGATATTTATTATTTTAATATTTAAGTTATTGGTAATGTTCCACCTACCATTCATATTATGTGAAAGTTGCAGGTAGGTACTTTTCCCATAACCTTTTCCCTTATGGGGTTCGTTCATATTAAAGGGATTAACGTAATTTAAATTCCTAATTTAAAATGTAAGTATTTTGGCATTTAACCAGGTAATATAACATTCTAAAATGTAATTACATTAAGGTCTTTTATCGGCAGTATCAGGGTTATCAGGTTTGATTCTTCAAATCCCAAGCGTTATATCACTTAAAACACTTTGAGAAAGTGTTTTATTCACATCACAATCACTTAGTTTTTAATTTAAATTTTAACACACTCTATGGTCAATTAAAAAATAGGTGGGTATAGTATTTTCAAAGTCACTTGAAACAGCAAAAAAAAACTATAATTGGCGTCACAAAAATAATATAGGATATAAGCGTCACGCAGTTTTCAAAAATATACATATTCTGCAAGCAATAACATAATAAATATTTCACTTTTGAGGTTTTTTAAGGTTGTCGTCAAACACAACGCAAAGGTTAATGCACCATATAATATTGTCAAAAAGTCTCTAAAAAGCCATATCAAATATAACTATTTTCGCAAGTATATCCTAATAAGATCTGTGAAATTATGGCACGGCTATCCACCGCGTTTCGCTGCACAATTAGTGGCCAGCCGTCGAACAGTGCGGTGTTGGTGATATTATATTAGGCGAGCATGCCGTCACTTGTTTTTACTACAGAATATATCTTCTCTATCTCCTTCATATCTTTTTACTACTAATACCAGGTTCGGTTTAATATGGTTAAAAAGGTGTTTTGTCTCGTATTTTATTGCCGAGGTTCCTGTTCTCGAGCTACCCTGGTATAAATGAACTCCCTTGGAACACAGTGCTATACGGGACGCGATCTATTTCATAGTTTTTACCACGCTCTGCTACTTGTAAGAATACCAGACTTATCAGCAGAAATCACCCGTATAAAATGCAAATGTTTTATGCGGTCGGCGTCGACCTAGTCAATAAGAAAGCGAGCGTGGCGATTGGATTGGTCGGGGTTTCGGAGATCCACAGAGCAGGTGTCGACGAGGCCAGTATAGCCAGTGCCGTGCACCGAAAAATTTTAACATTTACCTTTTTATTAATGATAATGAAGCGTCAGTGAAGTGATAGTACGTAGAAACAAACGTAATACGCTCAATGAAAATGAATGAAAATAAAAAAACACATATAAAATAATGAATGAAAATAAGAAATATCACTTACTCGCTAATTTCTTTAGTTTTCTCTCAGCCTTTTGTGCCATTATTCTATCATTTTGAATCTTTTGAAAATTATCGAGATATATCTATGTTTGCAAGTGTAGCCAAACATATTACAATTAACTGATGATAGGATACATTGCAAGGACAACTGTTTCCTTCTGTTAACAACGACATATTTTGCAGAATTTTGAGACTAATTTCCAGTAGTTTCACAAATCTGTAATTACGTATTGCCCCCGTTTTTTTTTTTTCAATTAAATTATGATATACGGCCTGTACACCTGAATTGCGCCAAACACTATATAAAAAAGAATAACTGAATGTAAGGATTTGTAGCTGTATATGCACCAGCACCGTGCCGTAAAGCCGCGTGCCTCGGTGCGCCTCGACTGAGAACCGATAGCGTGGACGAGGCGTTTGGCATGGCCTGACAGTGTGACGTTGCCCAACTCGAATTGCCCCTAGGCCGGTCCTGCAACGGTTTGACGTCACGCGTTGTTGCGCCAACAGGTGGAAGGCCCTTTTTCTAAGGGCGACCCTGATCCATATTTGCCGGTCGCGCGCCCCACGGCGACGCATCAAATTTTTACGAGTCCGTGCCCCGCCGGGCGAGATTAACATTGATGACCACCGCCGCTCCCGATTCCAAATTGTTATAAATCCTGCCGCACTCGTTTTCTTACCCTACTCTTTCCCCGAAGCGGAAAGGGCGGGGAGAAGCTGCCTCCATAGATTGAAATTGACGTCGGGATTGTGAAATCCACTTTAAAGCGATTATCTTTTGCGGCGTTTTTGTCTTGTATGTATGGGCATATTATGACACTATATTAAGGACCTGTGCATAGCGCCGTTTCAAGCGATCGCCACGAAAAAAATCGACAGGGTGGATTTAAGTAAAAAACGCCATTGCTGCAGAATTTTTTATAAAATAAAACCATGCAAATGGGCGCTACAATGAATTTAACATCCAAAATGAAATAAAATGCTTGTTTGTTATGTTCCTTTAATTTGACAAGCTTACATGACATACATTCATAGATTTTATCAAGAAAAGCAAGTTTAAAAAGCAAACAAGCGTATTTTGGTACCTTTTGACTTGAAATGAAGTCCATGGTAGTTGTACTGTAAGTAGGTATAGAACGCATTAGATTTTTCAGTTTTTTCATATATAGTGGACCATTGGTTCGCTTTGAAGCTATAAACAAAATTTTCTATTTTCATTCTTGCATACGTTACAAAATACTCTTTCAAGATATAATATCCAGAATTCTAGCTGCTTCAACTGGTTGAACAGATGATCCCTTATTTCCAAAATAGTGTTTATTCTTCTGCAATTCACACAATAGTCTGCGCATACGATTTTCTTCATGATCATGGAAATTTCATGTTATCACAAAAAAAATCTACTTATAAAAGCTCTGTTAATATGACAAACCTGCGAAATATTGAACGCAAAGAGAATTCGTGACCGTAAAAAGGGCGCAAATGGTAATAAAACTAGATATTTACATACATACATACATACATACAGTATATTCATTCAAAACGTCAGAAACTGTCATACCTATAACATAATAATTCTCCATTTTTTTCGTCGAGTACCGCCACCCCAGTCCGTAAACAGCAATGAAATATGACGTCATGCTTGGGTCTTTAATATAGTGTCAGGTATGGGTATCCCAGATTAGATAGATGGTCTTGGAGGGTTTCTCCTATGTTTCCAGAAGAGCTAGACAAAAGTAGCTTAGCTCTATTTTTAAAAACCAAACGTTTGTTACAACGCAATATTTCAGTATATAAGTATTAATTTTGGTTGATCTTTTTTAATTACCTATTTTGCCTAATAAAACTTCGTCTTTTCCAATTAAAAAAATATAATGTGTTCCTCTTCAGTGAATTTCCTTTGTATAACTCATGTGGCATTTGGCTCGGACTACAAACTTTTCACTCCTGTATCATTCTGGATCTTTGTGTTTCTTATTTCGTTTACTAATTTTTTGAATTTCTTGTGTGGTAAGCATTGACCTTTACGTACAGCATTTTCTGAAAATTTACTGATTAATTTTGACATATTGTATGTATTTTTCTACTTAAATTTTGTTATACAGGGTGTCTACTTTTAAACATATACATATCCCTAGAATCTTTATTTTTGGAGCTAATCCCTTGTATTTTTTATTTTAAAGGCCTTCAAAAACCGCTTCTTTGGCCTAACTTAACCTAATCTATCATTTTCAAAATGCAAATCCAGGACCGGCTACGTTTCTTATGCTCCCGATTTTCACCAAAAAAAAAATTTGAACAAAAAATTTAATATAGTTAGCTTATTAAATAAAAGAAAACTAAATGTGAACGTAATAAGTACTTATTGAAAAAATATGCACAAAAGTAAGTTGTTTTTTACAAAATGCCAACCAACAAATAAAAAAACAATTTAAATTATTGAACCTTTGGCAACAAATTCACCGTCTAATATGATACATTTTTTATACGTTTTTTTACCTCAAGAAATTCAGTACTTCGAGATGACACAGAGAAAGACACCCTGTATATTTGCACACCAACACTTTGAGTAATCCTGTTGACCATTCAAGAGTTTTGAAGGGATTCCACAGCACACTTGACTTGCCAGCTAGAAAGTCAAAAGAAGCGGCTTTTGAATAAAGATTTTATTATTTTATTTTATTTAACTAGACACCCTGTATTTTATAGATGTAATTTGTAGCACCCCGAAGATGACCTCATATGGATAGAATCAAAATTGTTCCCACAATCCGCAACTGTTCAAACCTAAAAATATTTATCGGCCGCCAAAAAGGGCCAGGTCCGGCCCTGCGCGCTGGGCCTCCGGTCGCCACGGCAACCGGCCGTTTAGCCCGGACGACTTGCGACGGGCGCGACGTCAGTCGAGACGGCGGCGGACGCGCGCGGGCTGGGGGCGTCGCGACGCCCAGCGTCGGCGTCGGCGGCGACGCGCGGCAACCACGTGCATACGTACCGAGATGAGGGCGAAATCTAGTTGCCCGGGAAAAGTTGCGGTTTTCGGGAAGGGATGAGAGGTGAGATGATTTTGAGATCGGGGAGACTGGTAGGAGAGCGCTGTATTAGTCATTAGGCATTTCTATATGACATACTATATGACATACTATATGACATACTATATGACATACTATATGACATACTATATGACATACTATATGACATACTATATGACATACTATATGACATACTATATGACATACTATATGACATACTATATGACATACTATATGACATACTATATGACATACTATATGACATACTCTATGACATACTATATTACATACAATATGGCATACTAATTATAACGTACTATATCACATACTAATTATAACATACTATATGGCATACTATACCGGCTGATAGGAGGACGTTGTATTGATCATATTTTGAAGAACACTATTAGAATTTATTTATTTATTTATTTATTTATTTACTTACTTATTTATTTATTTATTTATTTATTTATTTATTTATTTTCAGTTAAAAATCATGCTTTGGAAATATTTGAAAATCTTAATCGAAACATCCTAAAAATATTCCGCTAATAAAGAAGACGAAAGCAAAACACCATAATACTTCAATATGGCATATTTCACCCTTTCGGTCGAAAGGTCGATTGCTTTTCTCATTTTACAGCTTATGACCTTGCCTGTTAATAACTTTATTTTTTTATTTTCAGTTATCCGGGGATACGATGTACCTATATATAGCTACTTTTTTGTACTCTGTGCTTTCTCGCCGTTTTCCTTCCTGCGGCCACCTGATTCCCTAATAAACTAATTAAATTTGAGACGAGTGAAGCTCCCGGTCCGTCTTTTTGCGTCCCAGCTGTTTTCCGGGCAAAATGTATTCGACTTTTTCCGCCGCTACGTAAGTAGGTCCCGAAAAAGGTACACCGGCCGAGGCCTTGGGACGAATTTGCCATACAGAGAAGATGAAAAAACAGTATTAGGTCGGTAAATTTCTATCTCGTTGAGGGATATTTGACTTTCCCGTTGGTCTGCGAGTAAAAAAGGGAAATATTGCTTTGGTATGTTACGGTACGAGGTCGGTTAGTGTCCTAGAGTCCTACCTCATCACACGTATTTCAAATATATTTATAACAAATTGAGAATTGTTGTAAGTTTAAAAAATAAAGAAAGGAGAAATAAACAACGACATGTTTTAACTGAGAATATGCAGGAAACAGTCTTATTATACTTCGTGAAAAATCCCAGACATTCTCTTAAAGATGCATCGAGATATTTGCAAATATCATGGAGCTCAGTCCAGAGATTGTTGAAAATGCATAGGTTTAGACCATATTGTTTTCGCCCAGTTCAAAAACTGTATGAAAATGATAATTATAGAAGGCGAGAATATTACCGTCTAGTGTTGGAGAAGCAAGTGGAAAATGATAAGTTTATAGGTGCGTATGTTGTAAATTATCATTATGAAGATTACACTATGCTACTATTAACTAACTAGGTACTACTAGACATTACTATTCTATTACTACTCCTACGGTTATTACTATTACAGATTATATTATTATTGTGGACTGATGAAGCCACTTTTACAACATGAGTGTTCCAGCACATAAATCAAGTGCTGTCAAGAGGCATTTAGGTGACACTTTTATAGAGTGGATTGGTTCAAATGGAACTATTTTATGGCCTGCCAGAAGCCCAGACTTGACCCCACACGATTTCTTTCTGTGGGGCACTTTGCGGAGAGGTCAAATAATATCGACCAAGTTAAAGAATAGTATATTTCATTACGAGTCTGGAAATAAAGATTTTTCAGTGCGCGCGTGAAAAATTCCCGTGTGAGGCGCAGCCGAACACGGGAAAATTATGCAAGCACGGAAAAATCTATTTCTGGACGTGTAATGAACGATATTTTTTATTATACTTCTTTGAAAACGGAAACTTAAAACATTTTTCTTGAAATCGGCATTAAAATGTCCCAAAATCGTCATTAAAAGCACAGAAATCGTACAATAAAGTAGCCCATTATTGTACGATTTTTTCAATAAGTAGGCCTTGGCGAGATGTAAACATCAAACGTCAGACGCGGAGAAATCGCCCGTCAAAAGTGACCAAATATTCAAAACCCGGCCGATAAAGGCTCATTTAACTTTTCGTACACATTGCGAAATTGTTTCCTATAGAAGCGCAATCCTTCAGTATACATATTTGTCGGCTGCACAAGAAGCAGCAGTTTGGTTTTTCTGTCAGAAGGTGCCGTACATCATTATACTTGTCCTAGGTAGAGCGATCGGTAAAGTCAAGCAACGCCGCGCGTAGTCGGTTCGTGGACGGGTGATCCCTTATTATTATTTTCGTGCCTAATAAAACATTTTTTTTCCGATTTCAAGAAAAATATAATATGTACCTCGGCACTGAAGTTCTTTTTATGACTCATGTGGTTTATTTGCCTCGGCCAGAGGCCTCAGCAACTAAACTCCACATGAGTCATAAAAAGTTGAACTTCAGTGCCTTGGTACATAAATAACTATTATCGGCATATTATAATAAATTGAATTGACAAAAAATAAACAATGCAGACAATATAGTGTTTGGTATGTATGATGCGTTTCCATGGTTACTCTCAAATTATTTCAAAGGTGCTTTGTTGTAAATTAGTTATTGTCAGATAAGGTGAATAAAACGTCAAAAATATTACATAAATGTATCTAAATATTGAAACACTTACGAATTAAAATACAAAATAGGTATATCGTAAATATCAGAGAGCATAGTTTTTTAAATTTAGTTTACTTTGCTGTATATTTCTATTTAAAGCCATATGTTCGGTATTTTTATTCAGCGCACGGAAAGTTTTTCCATGCGCTGTTTCCGTGCGCTTGCCCGAAAAACCTCATCTTTCATTATTGCTAAAACAGATGAAAATATGGTGTTTTTAAAGAAGTATAATAAAAAAATATCTCAGGAGATTAGAGAGATGAACGAGGCAGGTATCGTGGCTAAGTACAAGAGAAGTTTATTAAGAAGACATGCATTATAGAACCCCTTATATAATTTAATTCAATTCATAATAAAGTATCACGTTCCATCCATAAATATGCCTTTCATTATGACTAAAACGACAGAAAATATAAAATATAACTTTCCACAGCAGTATTGGCTGTGCTGAATACAACAATGAATGTAATCTGTCAAATCTCCATTTACGATATTCTCGTAATTAACTGTTTTAATTTTGATTTTGTCCGACATTGAATGTAGAAAGTTATATGAATAACCCTGTACCAAAGTGAAACATGCTTTATGCATTTTATTTTCATACACTTTCTTGTCAGAGTATGCCCAACTGCATCATTCTAATAAGCAAAATCTTATCTTATTTTCCTCTTAATTTGGGAAGCTGTTATAAAGGCGGATTATATTCATTAAGACAGCGGCAAAATACCTATTACCGACGATTTAGGTGTTTGCTGCCAGAGCCCAGGCGTCCACTTTAAAGGGTATCTTAAATAACATCTTGACTTGGAATCATAAGCTGGAAAGTTGCGAAGTAATAAGAGGCAAGTGTCCCCGATAACGAAGTTTTGTCCAGAACAAACTTCATTAAAAAGTTGGGGGTTCTGGTAGCATCATATAAAACAATTACTCGAAATATAAGGTGGAAACAGCAAGAAAAATAAAAGGGCAGTTGATAGAATTGCGGTATTGATTTTGTTGGACAACTGTCTCTCTTTAAAAAAACCGGATCAGGTTTCTGTGTATATATTTTGTTCTCTGTGGAGTTCAAAATAAGCTATTGATGGCCCCAAATTATCCTTATGTATATATACAAAAGCTTCCATTATTCCATCTTAGACACTATACTCTCCCCATGATGTTACAAACAAGATCATCACGAATCTGCCAAATATTTTCGTACTTCCCTTTGTCGTCTTCCGTTCTTATTTAAAATTCCGAGGAAAAGGCCGGAAAATATACGTTTTTTCTTTTCAACAGCAGGTATGCAAACTTTGTGATCCAGATTTAACTTTGCCATCCTTAATTTAGCTCGTTTAGTTTGAACAACGTTGCTTGCTCTTTTTTTGGGGCACTTGGGTAAACAATTTTATTCGTATTTTTCTTAAGGAGAGATAGGCACTGGTAATCTGTTGTCTTTATTACGAATGACGTTTTGTGGTTGTGTTTAATTTACATAGAAACATTTTAAGCCCGCCATTTTAAGTATAAGAATGTTTTTTGTAGCTGTAAATATAAATACAGCTTTCCATGCGTTAACGAATTGACATTGCACTTTACTATTGACTATTATCAAATATATATAGATACTCGTACTAGTATTATCTCTTTGAATAAAGAACCCCAGGAAGGAGCAAATTTGTTTCGACAAACTAATCGAGACAGAAATCCTCCTTTTTGCGAAATCGGTACCTACAATACAGGCAAAAAATTATAAGGCACGTTTATGTCTTTAAGCTTAGGAATCCTTGATAATAAAGCAATTCTAATTTTAAATTTTCAATTATGAAGAAGTAGGTACCTACACAAACGCCTATGCCACTTTGGTGCATTGCCTCAAAAGTTAATTTAAATTGCAAAATTACTTACCGATGGATTATTATCCTCAAACATTTTACTTTTGGCGGTCAGGGAGGTGCCACAAGCCGCTCAGCTAAGCATAATATCTCGAAAAAGTATCTAAATACCACATACTCAATCACCGTGTCAGATATCGAAATATTGTGTCAAAACTTTGTCACTACTCAGGGCGTTTTCCGTCTCACATATTTTATAATACAAATAGAGCTTTGACTCCTTTTTGGGATTCTATATTTAAAGTATTATCATTGACTGACATATTAATAGAGATTGCTCACGGCTGTCATGTTTGACAGTTCTCTGGCTCACCATGCGCTCCCGGAGACAAAATACAATGCAAAATACATTGTTGACCATAGGCGCCATCTATTTTCCAGGACATGAAGCTATAGCCGTGAGAAGTCTTATTAATACGCCAGTCAACGGTATTATCTACTAGTTATGTTGGTACAGGGTGGCCCACATAATATCATGCCCTACTCCCTTATCTCCAGAATTTTGAGAATTGGGGAAAAAAGTTTAGTACAGAAGTTGGTTGTAATTAAGGGATCTTCCTAGTTTTTAAGTTTTGGTATATGTACAGTGTGGTCATTTAGGTGTGCAACATATGGGATTTTTTTTTATTAATTGCACAACGAAAATACAAATATTCCCGAAAGTTGGTGCATGTTAGATAATATTAGACGCACTTAGAATGGTTGCAAAACAGTATACAGGGTAGGTCAAAAAATATAAAAATAATTGTACAAGAGTAAAGTACCCTTATTTTAGAAAATTCAGCAAAATATTATTAACAAAAGTTGTCTAGAATTAAAATTTATGCCTAAATACCAAAACATGGCCAAGAAAAAATATATATTTTTTTGAAAAACATTAATGATTTCCTCAAAAAATGTTTGTTATAATATTCACCCTAAACAATTTCATAAATCAATCAAAATTAAATCAATTCCGCATAACTTTGTTCAAATTCAAGCTTATTTGTAAAATTAACTTAAATTTTTAATTTTTTAGGGAATCACAAACTTCATGTTTGTTGCAACTATATTAAACAAAACTTTAAAATTTCGCAAAAATTCTTCTGAACAAGGTAGAGGTAACATTAGTAATGATAATGTGTATATTAAAAAAAAATCTCCTTTAAGGTGCAAAACTTGAATTTTAAATGTTTATTAAGAAACTGGAAATTAATTGACGAAAAATTTTTTCTTAGTCTGTAAAATTTTTATATTTTTCTACCTACCCTGTATGCTGTTTAACTTGTAACCCTTCTAAGTGCACCTAATATGATTATTGAACATGCATTAACTTTCGGCAATATCTGTATTTTGGTTGTCCCATATGTTGCACACTTAAATGACCACACTATATACAGGGTGTTGTGAAAGTGGCGAAACACAAGATTGTTGCGTTTTTTTAATGGAATGCCCCTTTTTATACACTGTGTTACTCACCTTTAGGCGAGAATTTGATTGTTTTTTTCTTGTTTTGAAAATCGGTTGCGACGTTGCCAAGGTAGTAGATATACCCCATAATTGCAGACTATTCTACAGTTCAATACTTACAATTTATTATATAAATAATGTTATATTGGATTTTTTTATAATTTTTGAATAATTCGCAAGTATTTTTCTTTCTTCTTAAAAAAATAGGAAGTTCCCTTGATTACAAACAACTTTTTTATGAAACTTTTTCAGCAGCCCATCAAACTCTCGAAATAAGAGAATGGGGCATGACCCGCACCTAGGATACAATAGTTACTATGACTCATGTAATGAAATTTGCTTCAGATCCACTTCGAACCTCCTGTTCTTTTGTTCCAGACTCTTCGCCCAGGCAATACAGGAGAACCGCGCAAGAAATAATCGAGTTTTCCACATTTAGCCCACTCGTACCCTCGAAACACCAACCTCGACACAATTGCCGAGTTGTAGTTAGCATTTTGAAAATTAAGGCTGCCTTCGTACCCACACCCGTTGTTGATCGTTGTTAAAAACAGACTCAAAACATTTAGCTGCCGCAGATTTTCACCAACCGCAGTGTGTTTTACCGACATATCAGTGTACCTATAGTGTCTGCAAGACATATCATATACATAATTGAAATGACGTCATGCTGCGAAGACCCTGCCTGTTCCCACGCCGTGATGGCTGCCGCCAAGATGGAGGCGAGCAAGCTTACCGACAAGGAGAGGGAAATCATACTCGGAGTTTTGGCGAAGGACGAAATGTTGAGGAGGCAACAGCAGCTCAGAGTGATGTGAGTAGCGAGCTTGGGTATTGTTCAATTTTGACAGTTTGCAAGTTGTTTCATACCGAATTTGTTTGGTGATCTTTGAATGGGGAACCTCAGGAAGCTGCAAATTTTCATTTTTTTCTCTAAAACGGCAAATATCTCAAAAACGGTTGAATTTAGGTATAGGCCATGATACTACCTAGAATTTTCTGTAGAATCCAAAAATGCAATAAAATATAGGGTGTTCTATTTAAATAAACGAAGTTGTCATCGACTTCCGGTATAACCGGAAGTGCCGCCATTTTGAAAATATTTTGGATGAATAGTACTCATTGACATTGGTCAGCTGCCAAATTTTCAAAAAAAATCTATGTTTACTTTTTGAGATATCGATCGATGCAGTTCGTGGTGAGACCCCCTGTATAGAGCTCTGACTCCTTCCAAGGATTCTTTATTCAAAGTTGGTGATAGATATGTTTATAAAATAACCTTAATATATCCTTGGAGGGTCGGCTCCTAACTAAGTCGAAAATTAAATGTGGCCTTACTAATAAAAAAAAAACATCGTTAGTTTTTAAGACATTGGCATTTTTGATAATTCGTTAAAATCGCCACCTCACACTCACATCAGTTTGCTATTTTATTGTAAACGGAGCTCATTGCGAGATTACTTCAATAATTAATGATTCGAATGACAACATTATTTGTTAAATATGTAGTTCACGTATAACATGGACCCACATGATGTACCTGCCTATCACGTATATTTTTTGCTTAAGGTAGGTCAAGCTGTTTATTAAGTTTTCAATCGTTTAAGTGGACTATTAAAATAACTCGATTAATAATACCTACATAATTATAATTATGGTGGCCTATTTCGAAGTGTGGTGATTACTTTAGGATTTATACACTACACTATATACACTAACAGTGCCTATACACTAAAAAGACAACACTGCAAGATTAAAAAGATAACCTCATAGTTATACGGGGTGATTCAGTTTTATTCTTGGACACTTCAACAGATGGTAGAAAACCAAAAAATAACGGCACTTTCTTGTATAAACTATATCTTTTTATGGCCTTATAAAAAAGTTACAGGGTGTCAAATTTGTAAAAAATATGTGGACTTTATTGAATATTTACCAAACTAGTTGAGTTATTTAGGTCATATTTGGTGCACGTTATAAAGACATGGACTAGCATGAAACCTGTTAATATCAAACTATCAAACACCTTGAACAACCAGTGACGGAGAAGTGGGTAATTAGTACAATTGTTTTTAGAAAGAAAATGAATTAACTTGTATAGAAATAAAATGTATTCAATTTCTTATGTAAATTTTAATTGGAAAAAAAAACGTTATCTTAGCATTTTTTATATATATCATGGTTTCATAGCAAATTTGATTTATTCGTATTATTTCTGAAGAATTAATTTAAAAATTCGCTCCATAAGTAAGACTCAAACTAGAAAAAAATGTATTTCTTACTTTAAATACAGTAACTTTTCCCAATAAACTTGTCCATTCAAGGTTTTACGTTTCAAGATACAGAGCGTAACATTAATTTTATCTTCCTTAAATGTTTTAGACCCTGTATCTGCAAAAGTATATCTAGCGTTAAATAGGTAAGTTTATTGGAAAAAGTAGCTTCATTTAAAGTAGTAGACACATAATTTCTACTTTAAGTCTTACTTATGGAGCAAATTTTTTAGATAATTTTTCAGAAATACCCCGAAATAATACAAAAAATCAAATTTTCCATGAAACCACGACACTTAAAAAATGTCAAGAAGCGTTTTTGTTTACAATTAAAATTTACATATAAATTGAATACATTTTAATGCTATATATAAGTTGATTCATTTTTTCTAAAAACAATTGTACTATAATTACCCATTTCACCGCCACTGGTTGTTAAATTTGTTTGATATTAACAGGTTTTATGCTAACCCTTGCTGTTATAACGTGTACTAAAATATGACTTGAGTATCTCAACTAGTTTGGTAATTATTCAAGTATTTAACTATGTACCATTACTTTTCGACCACCTTGTATATAGAATATTACGACAAAATTTTCGCAGATATTTAAAAGTAAGACATCAAGTTAGATTATATTGGAATTAAGAGAAAGGAATTGGAACATAGAAATGTATAATGTATAGGTACAATCAGCTAATAGGTACATAATTGTGTAGGTTTGGCTGTACCGATAGTGAACTAAATTAATGACAGGAAGGAAACGGCAGATATCATTATCGCATTATGCTTAATGGGCATTGGGAGTTCGCCAATTGGTCTGCTAGTTCTAAATGTTATAGAGGTGCCTTATTTCGGTTAATTACTAATAATTGATATATAGCATAGAACCGGCAAAATCTGTCACCGGATGAAACAAAAGCACAACGCATGGTTTAGAACAGGGACTCTTATTAAAGTAAGGGGACCCAGCATTATACTTTCCAAAGTGAGGCCTATTCTTTCATCATTCTAATGGTATCAGTGATGCCAAGTATGCCATTTTATTGGAGAATCTATGAATATAACAGGTATACTTTGATTGTTAGTAAAAATTAAAAATGATTTCCATGATTTCTAAGAATTAGACTTGACAATGTTGTGTATACAAGTGCAGAATGTGGCAACTGCCAAATGAAGGAAATTTATTTTATAGGTGAAATTTATTTCCAGCAATTATTTCCACGAATTTAAGTAATAAGTAGGGTAAGTCAGTAGTGCCGATTTTGCTTATTTAAGAATTTGTCGCTATTGCACCTTGTTACCAGGTTCCTCAATCCATTTGTAAAATGTATACTTGAACTTTCTTCCCTTGTTGAATGTATCTACCCAAAGAACTTTCACAGATTTCGGGATGGACTAATAAGATTAGGTCTAGTAGTTCTAATAATGTAGTTTTGCTCGGTGTTCATTATAAAATTTTTGTAATTTTATTTCTCTGCCAAGTTACCTCACATACTTAAAATAAACTTGTAGTCGTAGATAAAAACTCTTTAAAAAAGACCTGACTGAAGCTACCTGCTTAATAATTTAAAATTTCCAAATACGATTTTTGTTTTGAACTACCTACTTATACGTAATGCCCACGTAATGGGAATTGTAGGATTACTAAAGGTGATACAGGAAAAATCTGCTTGCAATTATTGGGACTACTACAGGCGGCCGCGTTACCTTTAATTGACACATCTGAGTATCTGGAAGTTAGAAAAGTTAAAAATTGTGAATTATGTTGGGAAATATTTTGCCTCCTTTATAGAATCTATGGCACTGGCATGTCACATAAAACCTGATGGCAGTTGGACACTGACATATAACATAACCTTGTATCAGCCCCCTTGTGGTCTCCTTGGAGTCAACAGAAAACAAATTTCCCCTCGAGGCTTCACTTTTCCTATGTAATAGACTGTGACATGCTGGGTCCCCTTATTTTAAAGAGTCCCTGGTTTAGAAGAAATATAAACTTATAAGGTATTTAAACGACCAACCAATATATTTTTGTGATTTTTGAAATCTACTGGTCATTGCAACCAAAAATGATGTAAAACAAATTCAAGTTAAATTACACACAGTTTGATATTTCTATACATATTCGTCGAACGTCTGTGCCCAGATACAATCGTTGTGCAGAAGTCAAAGGTTAAGTGGCCCTATTTAAATTCGGAATTCGAACAGTTTTTTTACATACCTACACTCGCTGACTCTCTAAACTACCTAAGGGACGAAAGAAGAATAATACAGTCAGTGTGTCCAGTGAGCACTTTATGTTAGGTATAATTGGGGTATTCTATTTAAAAAAAGGATGTAACTTTAGTTGGACATCCTGTATCGTGTGATCACTGAAAACCAAAACGTTGCTAAGTACCGAAGCACACGGTATAGAAGGCCTGCAACGTCACACTGTCAGGCCATGCGAAACACCTCGTTCACGCTCTCAGTTCTCAGTCGAGGCGCACCGAGGCACGCGGCTTTACGGCACGACGTTCGTGCATATACAGCTGCAAATCCTCATATTCTGTTATCCTTTCTTATATAGTGTTTAGCGCAATTCAGGTATTCAGGCCGAATATCATCGTTTAATTGAAGAAAAGAGGGTCAATACGTAATTACAGATGTGTTAAACTACTGGAAATTTGTCTCAAAATTCTGCAAAATATGTCGTTGTTAACAGAAGGGAATAATCGTTCTTGCAATGTATCCTATAGCATCAGTTAATTGTAAAATGGTTGGCTACACTGACAAACATATATCTTGATAATTATCGAAAGATTCAAAATGATAGAATAATGGAGCAAAAGGCTGAGAGAAAACTAAAGAAATTAGCGAGTAAGTGATATTTCTTATTTTCATTCATTATATTATATTTATTTATACGTACTTAATCGCTAAAGCAATTCACCTGTAAGTGTTTTTTTTTTAATTTTTTATTGAGCTTATTATGTTTGTTTCTACGTATTATCACTTCACTGCCGCTTCATTATCATTAATAAAAAGATAAATGTTCATAATGTTGCTTGTTGCACGAGCTTTTTATGCAGTTTTCATTTCCTTAAAATTTCATTACTATCTCACTAGAAGATAACCCACTTTTATCTTTGTAATCTGCTGTAGTCTGCTCTATAAAATGATAATGGAATGATAGAGAAGTGATAATGAGTGCTGCATAAAGCCACCTTTGATAATTGTTGAATTTCATTGAGTTTATTATGTTTATTACTACGACCTTAATTGTTTAGAATGATTTATTTCCTGTTGTGCGTAACATTTTTCTGTTTCTTATGTTATGTGTTAATAAATAATCTGGAAAATAAAAAAATGGCTGTAAAACTCCCCAAAATACCGCAACGTATCGAATATCTTAGTTAGAATCGGCCTGAGTGTGTGACGTCATCGATCGAGTCTGCGGGCTTTCTATCCCGTGTGCCTCGTAAGTACCCTATTGGGTAATTATTGTAGGTATATATCCAGAGTACCTATGAGCAACAAAGTTAATGTAGAAACACAGGGGCTAATTTGCAACTGACTGATTCAGTTCATTAATTATTATTGCGGAAGCTGAGCACGGACCGCAGTGTGTAAACACGAGCTATGTCGTGCTCTATAATGCTGTTTGTCTATCATAACCGGGTATAGTTTCTCGGTCATTCTTTATTGGGTGTTATTAATAACCCAGCTACAACGTTGCTGGCAAACTGTTGGCCGAAAGGTCACCAATATCTTAGCATTATTCCTAACCTAAAGCCAGTTTTGAAACGTTTTTTTTTTTGAGTAGATCAAATCGTAGTTTTTGTGAAATGCGAATGCGTTCTTCACTTGAGACAAAAATGCAACTTTTATTCTATACTAAAATCAAGTAACTCTTACGCCTGGCGTAAATAAAAGCACGCGATCGATGACTTTCCGCGAAATAAGGCAATTGGTCAATAAGCCATAAAATCTCAGCTCGTCTGGCAACAACGATGTACTCAATCGCAAAAGCGTATTTATGCGGTTTTATCTTGTTGTTTTCAGCTATTTAGACACTGCCACAAATAATTTTATCGATGTTTTGACTCGTTTTAATGAAGCCAATAGTTTTTAATAATAAACTATTGGATAAACTAATCGAGGCAATTTTCGTGAAATCAGTACCTACAATATAGGCAAAAAAGGCACGCTTATCTTTTTAAGTTTAGGAATCCTTCATAATACAGCAATTCTAATTACAAATGTCCAATTATGAAGAAGTTAGGTACCTACACAAACGCCTATGCCACTTTGGTGCATGGCCTTAAAAGTTAATCTAAAATACAAAATTACTTTCCGATGGATTATTATCCTCAAACATTTTAGTTTTGGCGGTCAGGGAAGTGCCCGAAACCGCACAGCTAAGCATAATAACTCGAAAAAGTGTCAACTCGGTTTGTTTGAACTTTCTGTGGTGAAAAAAACAATTAAAAATTAAATGGACCTAGTTTTTTTAATAATTTGGAATCTCGTTTGGAATATCAAGGAATAGTCAATTTTTTAAAACTAATTTATTAATTTGTCTGTACACTTCACGCCTCATCGATCGATATACTTATTTCGATAATTGACAGCACAGTAATTTTAGTTACGATCAAACCAAACTTACAAACCAACATTAGGAATCTATGTAATGTTTCAGAGAAGCCTTCCCTACACTTATTTATCGATTGATATTGAAGTAAGTGAATCAACTAGAAATTTTTAACGCTGAGAAACAATTATGGTTCCATAGAGAGTGCAATTAGCCAGAAAGAGATTGGCAAAGGGGACTTTTAACCCAACGTAGATTATAAAACCGAGCCTGAAATCTGAAAGTAAAGCGCTGCTGGCACGAGAGAGCTGGTGGGCGTTTTGGCAGTTGTGAAAACGTGACTGATCTCGTGCACGACACCCACGCTCTTAAGGTCGATGATAACGTACGCAGAAATGCACTACATAGGTATAGCGACTAATGGTTGGTCGTTCAGCTCTTGGTTTGAATTCGAAAACCACGATATACAAATATGACCCAAGGCGCTACTTCCTGAAAAAGAAAAAAATGCTGAAACCAAGATGTATAAAAAGTTAATTTTTCATTTTGCCAGAGGCTGAAACTTTGCATTCACGTACATACAAATAGGCAAAGAGCTCTTGAAAACGTCTCATTGTTTATGTTGCGGCAATCTTCTAGTATATAATAATAAATAATGTTTAATGTAAATAGACTTAACGGGTGAATATATTGCACAAATTCCGCATAATTCTAAGAATCGCAAGGTGGGTAATTGATGCAAATTGTAATAGTCGTTAGCATAATCGAAGTCACCTTGAAGAAACACCAAAAGTAAAGATCAAATACAGTTTCTGTACGAGTCCTGATAGTCCAATAAAAATGTTCTCGGCTTATAGGGGTCGCAAAAAAGTTCCAAACAGGATAATTTTTTCAGGGTTGCCTGGGGACTGCCTCCTGAGTGTTCAGCCAAAAGATCACACTCGAACTCTTGGTACGAATTGAGCTATAAGGTGGTTTCCTAAATATCTTTGTAAGGCAACATGACTTGTAAACATTTTTTTACAAAAAAAAAATTACCTTAATAAAATTTTTCGAAGATGAACTTCTGGTCATAGTAGTTCATTTTTGTCATATAATGCCCTGTAAATCATTAAGAATTAGAGACACAAAAAAATATAAGGAAAAGTTGTTTATACTTTGGTCTCCTACAACTTTTATTAGGGCCGTTTTGCTCTAAAAAATGTTTAGGAAACCACCCATATTGTTTAGGAAACCACCCTACAGCTCAATTCGTTCCAGGAGTTTTTGTTTAATCTTTTGGTTGGACACTCAGGAGGTAGTCCCAAGCAAGCCTGAAAAAATCATCCTGTTTGGATTTTCTTTGCAAAACTGACATGTTTATTGGACTACGATAAAATTGACTGGGAATACAAGTTGGTCGAATGGGCATTATCATAATCTGTTAGAGCTCTTAGAAATGTTAGGTGGAAGAAAATATGAGTGAGATATCTAGTTGAAATGCTATGGACAGCGTGAATATGATGAGTTTATCCACCTTCGTTTTTAACTTGTAAATTGGTCAACAGCAGATTGGCGGTTACTGTATACGTACTGATTGCGACTGGTCGAATATGTCGCAGATGTTATTACGAATGGGGCCAAGTACGGAACCTTGAGGTACACCTGCATAGATGGGCCGAGTGCCGAGTAGGAGACAGTGCGGTAGCTGTCGCTGCTTGAGCGAGAAATGCAGCTTGACAGGAGACCTTAGCTCTGACAGGCTACGAAACGTAGATGGGTTTTATCCCCGTGTTGCAAATCTTCATTTAAAGGCGAATTTAAATTTAGAAACGCGGCTTGGAAGAGATTTATAGTGTTTGCAGGTACGAACCGGGACTGATATGCGCTTTTATTGTCTGTATAATGGGAATAGAGGACCCGAACAAACAATAATGCGACAGTGGGACGCTGATAAATATAATGGTGAACTTGGAGGGTGTTTAGCGAACGTTATATCGTTGTAGTTCTCTAAGATTAATTTGTCGTTTATGAAAGACAAAATTTCACATTTTGAGATTTTCTAGAACTAATAAACCCTTAGACAAGGAGAGAGAGAGAACGCCGCGCTTGCCTACCCTGCCGTGTATAGATTTTGTTACGTCGTTTTGAACGGGGGCCATTTTATATGTGGCAGACAAAGCGAGTACGTTGTCAATTAATTTCGTGAATTTGTGAATTAAAAGTAACAGTGATTAAGGGGAAAATATACTCTTACGATGGTGAATTGTTCACCGTTTGGTTGCAAAAGCAGAAGTGAAAAGCAAGAGCCCGGGATTCTGTTTCACAGGTAAATATTTAACAATAAGCTACCTTTGATTTTGAAAAATGCCCTAATACTTTATTTTTTCTCAATATATCTTCTTCAAATTCCTTCTACCTTTTAATATGATAAAGTGCATTGTTTTGTTTGTAAATAGTACCAATAATTTTTTAACATTTAACATTGTTTTTATTGAAAATTTCTTAATTGATTATGATAGTTTCATAAAACCATAGATACCTAAATTTCCTCCAAGGTTCAGAGATATAATGACCAAAGGTGCCGCGACCCTCGTCAAAATATGACGACCTGTAGAACAAAAACTGTACGCGAGCTTTGCTTAGCTCTAATTATTAGAGCTAAGCAAAGTTAACTGAACTGTTATGGAGCCATTAGATAGTTAGATGTTCTTGATGTCTAGCTTTTAAACTTGTTCTGCCGTTATAAATGCAGCATTCAGCATTCTTTTTATTAAATTTATCTTATATCTTGGAAATGAGGACCTTCAAAAACGATGTTTATTTGAAAAAGTGACCTTAGTTTTCCTCAAAGATTGACCTCATTAGTTAAAAAACACCCAGTATGTTTTATAATTATATTAAAATGAAATAAAACGAAGAAAGGCGAAACAGAAACGTGGACTCATGTGGTTTATTTGCCTCGGCCAGAGGCCTCGGCAACTAAATTCCACATGAGTCATAAAAAGTTGAACTTCAGTGCCTTGGTACATATACAGTGACCGGCAAAAAGTTGGACACAAATGGAATAGTATATTTCATTACGAGTCTGGAAATAAAGATTTTTCTGTGCGCGCGTGACATACATTATACTTCTATAGTTCTTTGAAAACGGAAAATTAAAACATTTTATCGGCATATTATAATAAATTTAATTGACAAAAAATAAACAATGCAGACAATATAGTGTTTGGTATGTATGATACGTTTCCATGGTTACTCTCAAATTATTTCAAAGGTGCTTTGTTGTAAATTAGTTATTGTCAGATAAGGTGAATAAAACGTCAAAAATATTACAGAAATTACAGAGAGCATATATAGAGTTTCTTAAATTTAGTTTACTTTGCTGTATATTTCTATTTTAAAGCCATATATTAGTCAATAATTAATCAATAAAAATACTTTTTATTTAGCGCACGGAAAGTTTTTCCATGCGCTGTTTCCGTGCGCTAGCCCGAAAAACCCCGTCTTTCATTATTGCTAAAACAGATGAAAATAAGGTGTTTTCAAAGAAGTATAATAAAAAAACTTTTTTATTATTGATTTCTATGAAAATTTTATTCTTGATAAAAGTTGGTGCATCATTTCAAACTCAAAACGCACATATCAAAACTTAAACACATTTTTTTGGATACGAGGTAGATTCAAATATGTCAAAATAACTCAAGAGTAAAGTACCCTTATTTTTTAAAATACGGTAAAAAGTTATTTATAAAACTTGTTTGGAATCAAAGGTGGATGTCAGATTTAAAGTCACAGCCACCTAGTAAAAAAAGAAAATTTACTTTTTTGTATTTTTTTTCGAACACCCTGTGTATTACAAAAAAAAAACAAAATACCGCAAGCGCAACTTATCATCTGATAACACATGAATTTGCTACTAAACTTTAATTTTGTTCGATTAGCAGCTAGAAATCTAAATTAATCGAAATCAGAGTTTAAAAATATTAAATTTTTGTGTCCAACTTTCTGCCGGTCCCTGTATAAACAACGTCGGTAACCCCCACTCTATGCCCCCGTATAACATGTCACCAAAATTGGAAAAATATACGAAATCGATTCGATACCTACATATCACATTATATTTTTGCACAAGGCGCGTGAAATGTATAAAACCTGGCTTAAAAAAACAAAAATTGTATTATGGGTTTCCTCTTCAAATTCAAAATCTCCCGCGACAAAACCTAATGGAGCGTCCATATTTAAATCGAACGATCTGTTCATTTCAGTCAAATTTCTCGACTCTAAACCGATGCGAGCAATTACAAAAAACGTCTTCGTGATATTTATTGTAACTCACGAAAGTGAACGACTTCTTACCGCACCACCCCGCTCTTGGGGGTTCCCCAACAATCATCCAGACCAACGACCCCCCCCGCCCCCTCCCCCCTGTCGAGCCGCGTCCACTTCCTTACCTGCATCACCTGTTCGGCCTGTGTATAAACCTGTCCCGGCAGTTGAGTAACTGTCCGGGTGACGCGCATGCGCGCCGCCGACGCGACGTTGCCGGATCCCTCGTTTTGTCATCACTGCTGGGGAAAAACGGAAATATTCGCGGACGAATATTTAGATATATTTCTGTAATATTTTTTGACGTTTTATCCACCATATCTGGTATAGACTATAGGGTTCCTGGAAGGGAGAGTAGGGACAATAAAGTTATTAGCGTTATTATTCGCGTTTTGGGCATTATATAGATAGCTAGATTATTGTCTATCTGTTGTACCCCGTAAAAATGTTAGATGTCCACAGAAAATGTATGTCAAATTAGATTTTTTTTTGTATTCAGGTTATAATTTATGTCAACTTCAAGCAAAACGGTTGCAACTCATGGGCGGGGTGTTTTTTTAATAGGAAACTGAAACAGTGTATGTCTGGTTGCAAACTTATTAGGCGTAAATCTGAATACCATTATCGAATAGTTTTGAGTTGGCAAAAATAGCAGCATGAAAATATGACACTAAAAGAATGACACTGTCATTTCAACTTTAAAATAATTCAAAAGAAAAGCGTAAAATATTCAAAAGAAATGTGTAAAATAGCTGCCCGATTATTACAAATCACCAAATACTTGGTATGGCGAAAATAATATGGTTTAGCGCGTTTAGCGACTCAAGTATCACAAAAAGTACTGCAGAATTATTATTACAGAAAACACTAGAGAAAGTAGCAAATAAGAAAATGTCCTATAGAATAAATGAATAATGATAATTATAAGTATCTGCATAATATAATAAGATGTATTTTATCTCGTATTTTAGATTAAAAATTAACTCCAAATCCTAGTGAACAATCACAACTGCCAATAAACTATGTATTCTGGATTGTATTAAAAAAGTAGTAGTAATTTAAGCAGACCATGCAATCTTCAAAAGCTGATAAAACTATTGCAACTGGACAGAAACTAGATCAGAGATTACTTACATTAGAAGACATTGTTCGGATGTGTTCTAGATTATAATATACGGGGTGAGCCAGAATGCATAGTAAATACTTTAAAGGGGTGTTCGGCAGGTGGTTTTAAAATAAAATTTTTCGATTTGGGCTTTCCTTGCCAAGTTACTCGAGTCTACAGGGGGACCCAAAAGTATTTTTTTTATTTATATCTTATTAACGGCTCTACTTAAAAATTTGAAATTTGGTATGTGTTATCTACTTACTGGAAGACGCCTTAGGGTAGTTTATTCATTTACACAGTGCCCTAAAAAAGGGTAAAAACTAACAAACCCTATTAATTTTTTTGCTCAAATTTTTTGACGTTATTTTTTTGGTTTTGCAGGTTCATCATTTCAGTGTATCTTTTCATTTTGCGACAAAAGTATACTCTTGTTTCATAACGATAAAATCAACCGTTTGCGTTGAAATTGGCAAAACGTGCCCCACAACACCTGTATTAACTTCAACATTCGAAATATAAAATTTTTACCTACCGCTTTCAAACGCGCACGGAAAAATCCCTATTTCCAGACTCTCAATGAAATATAGTAGGTATACTGGTTTGTCGGTTTAAGCAGAACAGCCTTAGCTTGAAATATAGCGACATTAAACTTTTAAAATCAAGATAATATTTACTGTTTATTACTCGTAACAGCATTTTATGGATTATTTAATTAGTCATCAATCTGCGTTGATATATTGTCCAGTTTAAGTTTTAATTTCAACGCTATTTCAAGTACTCGTATGTTAACTACTTGCAAAAGGTTCTTTAATGGCTTTATGTCTCTTCCACATTTTAGAATAGAAATTTATAGTAAGATCTTGACCTGGACCGGCACTATATTAAAGACCCGAGCATGACGTCATATTTCATTGTTGTTTACGGACTGAGGTGGCGCTACTCGACGAAAAAAATGGCTATTTACTTATTATAGTTTATAGGGGGATTTTCTGTGGTTATTGTTATGTCAATTTCTGACGTTTAAAATGTCCCTAATTTTAAATATCTAGCTTTATTAGGATTTACCGTCTTTTTATGGTAACGAATTGTCTTTGCGTCCAGTATTTGGCAGTTTTATCCTATTAACACAGCTTTTGTAGGTAGATTTGTTTGTGATAAAATGAAATTCCCATGCACTTGAAGAAAATGGTATGCACACTGCACAGACCATTAGGTGAATTCTAGAAAATTCTAGATATTATTTTGGAAGAGTATTTTGTAACATATGCAAGAATGAAAATAGAAAATTTTGTTTACCTATAGCTCCAAAGTGAACCAATAGTAATCCATATAAAGAATAAACTGAAGAATCTAATGCGTTTTATGCTTATACTTACACTACAACTAGCCATGGACTTCATTTCAAACCAAAAGGTACTAAAAAAATTCTCTTGCTTGCTTTTCTTAAGAAAATGTATGGAAATATGCCATGTGAACTAGTCAAATTAGAGGGACATAACAAACAAATATTTTATTTTACTTTGAATACCTATTAAATTCGTTGTAACAGACATTTGCATGTTTTTATTTTATAAAAGGTTCTGCAACAATGGTGTTTTGACATTAAACCACCGTGTAAATTTGTTTCGTCGTGTGGCGCCAGTGGCGATCGCTTGAAACAGCGCTATGCACAGGTCTTTAATATAGTGTTGGTCCAGTCGTAACAACGTTTATTTTTATTAGCCTATTTACGTTATTATATTTCAAGCTTAGCAATAATTATTTGCAAGACCACACAACGTGCAATAATTCGCATTGGCTAAAATAATATGACTAAATAAAATTAGTTATTTTCGTATCCGCTCCTCGTGGGTACCTACTCGCGAGGTACCACTCAATGCCCCGGCAATATTCCAAACAAAGGCGACACCACCCACACCCATACGCCTTTTTTTGCACCGGTACCTCCCGGTACCGCCTCGGCGTGGCAACGCCGCGCCGGCACCTTGAGACGGTACCCGTGCACAATCTCCCGAACCCATCGGCCCGTAGACTCGGCCAAGAACCAGGCAAAAGTAAAATCGTCGCCGCGGCCGCGAGACCGGTACCCGCCCGGGCGCCCCCTGCAGTGTTATGTGAGTGGTTCCGGTTTTTTCTCGGTGCCTGGGCTCCTCCCGGATATCCCTTCAGAGGTCCCTGTTAGGTAAAGGTCGGGGAGGTTCGGTAAACGGTCGAATGTCGGTGGTACAACAGGTATCGGTCTGCAGTATTTGGTTACAATGGAACACCGACTCGAAGACCACGGGTCACTAACCGGTGGTACCACAAAAGCAGTCACTTTGAGTGTGCATACAAATTTAGTTTAGCTATTGTGTATGTTAACATTTGTTTAGATGAGCGAATGGTACGGGTGTAAAAGAGAATAGTTATTGTTCTTGGAACTAGTTAATTGCGGTACTACATTAAATATTTTTAAGTCCGGTTCCAAAGGTACTTCGTGATAAGGTTGCTCGCCTGATCTACAGTTGTAGTCTCCGGTAAAAAAGTGTGGTATATTGCGATAAACGATAAAAGATAGATGGTACCAAAAATGTGGTCAATAAAAATGTGGAAACGGGAAATTTAATATAACTCGAAAATCTGGGGGATCTGCATCGAGAGCCTGCATCGTCTAAGACAGTGGTTTGAGCAGTTTGAGGTCGATAACCGTATATGGGGGTATATAAAGAACAAATCCTGAACATTAAAAAATAAATTAGGACTTTTATTAATCAGCATCTTTTATTAATCAGCATCTTTTATCGCTTGTGAAACTTTATCAATTGCTGAAATTTATTGTTTTTTTTTTGTATAAATATTATACTAAATAAGTTTTGGCAGCTTAAAATTTAGAATTATATATCGAAATCATTGCGAATATTATACAAGGTGTGCAGAATCTTTCGAAGGTGGTCGCAAAAAAAGCAATTTTTTTATTTCATTACCTTGGCTTGTTTTTATTTTAAATAATTAATTACATATAGGTATTATGGGTATTACTAGTTGCTACCCGTAATAATATATTTGAAAGCCTTTATGTTTTTGAAAGAAGTGCCTACAAATTTTAACTTTTTTTACTTTTTGGGTACCTGGGTTATTCCATTTAGTGTCTCCTTGAGAGCAAAAGTGGTTTCGATAAACCAATCGAGGCAGTAATCCTACTTTTTTTGTGAAATCGGTACCTACAATAGAGGCAAAAAATTATAAGGCACGTTTATGTCTTTATGTTTAGGAATCCTTGATAATACAAGAAATTTCCAATTATGAAGAAGTAGGTACCTACACAAACGCCTCTGCCACTTTGGTGCATGGCCTCAAAAGTTGATTTAAATTACAAAATTACTTACCGATGGATTATTATCATCAAACATTTTAGTTTTGGCAGTCGGGGAAGTGTCACAAGCCGCACAGCCCAGCTAGTTGTGGGAAAAACTAAAGAATACTGTTTTTTTTAAAATAAGTACCTAGGTATCGCAAATTATAAAAGAAGTTCTGGATTTCATGCAAAGATTCAAAGATACAAATACTAATCCCACTACTGGAAGAACCCAAGAAAAAAATTCAAGAATATTAGTAATGGAGAGTAGGTATACTATGAGAGTTCTAGACCAAACAAGTTCGAGGCGTGTGTGGTCTAGACCAGTCTCGAATTGTTTGGTCTAGAACTCTCAAAGTATACCTACTCCTGTTGGCTTCACAGGCGTTTTTAAATGAGGCTAGCAATAAAACCCCAAAATCTTTTAAACCAGAACCAAGAAAACTATTATATTTCGACAAGAAACTATACTTTTAATAGGTTTTAATCGATTAATGACCGCATCTTTGAAATTGGTTTCCTTTTTCGGTCGGCCGCTCTAAAACTAAAGATGGTGGCTACATTGTAGCGTAGAAGCAAGCAGAATAAAGTCCGGAGACACCTATATTCCGCTCGAATAGAACAGAGCGCCCATATTCGAAAGGTGTATATTATGAAGTTGAAGGCAGTCTGTTTGGGTCGTTAACCGAAGATGGCTGTAGTGGCCATCGCGAAAGGAAATGCCTTTTAGTGCTCACATACAGGGTGTTTCAGAAAACCCTGCCTTAACTTCTGGGGCATACAGAACTTCAAAAAAATAAAAATAAAATTCTTATTGACCATGTGTCTATCGTTTTTAGTTTCTTAGATACAGGACGTCCAAGTTTACTCTTTAAAATTGAATATTGACCGTATCTTTTACTTTATACTAGGTACATTGTTGAAATTTGACACTGCTGTGTTTTTGGGGATGGAAAATAAGCTGAAAATGTCAATTTCTATATATCTCACAGAGTTCATCACTTGCACTATTTTTGGCTCGTGTTTTTACTCGTAACTAAAGGCGAAAAAAATCCCTATGAACGATGTAGCAAAGATTATCCGTTTTCGGTGTTTTCGCACGAGTCCATTGACAGCATTGATTAAGGTATTCCTTTATTCAATGTTGACAGGTAGCGCTAGCGCTCGCGAACGTTCGATTCGCCATTTGTTTACGTTTGTTCCGGGAAGTCATATTTGTGTCGCGTAACCGACGGCGAGTTAAATTTATACCGGTGCGACCTAACCCAGAGAATTGCTAATTATCCTCAGAATTAATCACCACTGAAATCGTTGGTTGAATAGCGGGACACTTGGGACCAATCTCAAGCTAGAAGTTGCATTATTATTAAATCAAAAAACTCTTTTTTTTACGTTGGTGCAAAATTTCAGGTCTTAATCTCAATTTTCAAGGCCTACTACGAATTTTTTTCTAGTGAGAAATGACGAAAACCATTTAGCGATTTTTTATTTAAAATCTGAGACCACAGCGTTAATTGGAACAATCTAAAACTCCCGTATACTGAATTTGATCAAAAAGTATACAGGGAGTTCCATTCTGCAGGGTTTGAAAGTTGAGCAAAATATGAATTTTTAAAGGCATCTGGAGAGTCAAGTGTGCCATGGAATCCCGTCAAAATACAAGAATGATCAACAAGATTACTCAAAGTGTTGGTGTGCAAAGATTCAATACAAAAATGTACAGGGTCTTTTTCTCTGGGCGATCTCAATATGCTGAATTTTTATTAAACTTTATATTGGTCAAGAGTGCTCTGGAATCATTGAAAAAATATTAATAAACACAAAAGCAATTTATTTCTTTACATCATCCAACCAACAAATAAAAATAATTCAAATTGTTTGACCTTTATCAATAAAGTCATTGTCTAAGATGATACATTTTCTGTGCGTTTCCTGTTGTGGCATACCAGCCACCTTAACTTATATGGACTTACTGACTGGCAGGCTTCTGTATTTTTTAGACTTCGAGTTCGTTTGTAATGTCTGAGGTGGTTTTGATATACTCGATTTTTTACCTGTATAAAGTTTAAAAAATTCAGCATTTCGAGTTGCTGCAAAGAAGAACACCTTTTATATTTTTTATTGGATCTTTGCTCATCGACACATCTGTTAGTGATCCTGTTCATCATGCAACTGTTTCGAAGTAATTCCATGGCACACTTGAGTTGCCAGATGAGTTTAAAATTCCTATTTTGCTCAACTTTCACACCTTGCAGAATGGATCTCCCTGTATATTTTTTGTTCAAATTTGGTATGTGAGGGTTTTGGTGTGTCCTAATTAACGCTGTGGTTTCAGATTTTAAGTAAAAAAATTGCTAAATGAATTTCTTTTTCGGAGTACCCTGTAAAAACACCGAGAGATATTTTTAAATTATTTCTTTGCAGTTTGATTAGGGATTACATAAGCCATCAATTCTCTAGATTTCATGGCCCTGCCTTATGAGCAGGTTTCAAATATCTAAAAATATATAGGGTGTTCCATTAAAAAAAAACATAAATTTGATTTGTCACCGCTAAATAAACGCTGAAAAAACGCATTCTTAGCTTTTTTTGTTATAATGTTATTGCAAAACTGAAAGGCAATTCAATATCGTATTGTGCCTATTTCAACACGCCTCACATCCTGTCCAGAACTCGAATTAAATCTTGATTTATATGTCGGGCTTTTACCTGTTCTCACACAAATTGGAATTAAGTTGAACCAAATTACTTTTTTTTTTCATCCATATTTATGAGTCAGGAATAGTGTGTGTGTGCGAAAAATGCAAGTTAACAGACCATTAAATAATTAACTACAACATGGTCTTTGTATTGGTGTAAGGTATACACCTACATGAATGTGTACCTACCTACTTGGTTTGGGAGTGTTGTTGGTTTTATTATGATAATTAAAAATTATTTAAGAGCTACACAATAATGTACATTAAAAAATGGGCTAATTCGACAAGGTTATATAAATAGAATACAGATGTATTCATGACTTCATGTGTCACATTGAGTGGTAGGTATGTTCCCTAATTTATCCATAGATTTAAGTCTAGAAACATAATGTGAATCATGCAATCGCGAACATATTACCCTACAATTTTTTTTTTATTTTTTTTTCTAGCTCCAAAAAAAGTTATTATACTTACCTACATAGAACTAGACCACCGGCTACTTACTATACTACTATTGATTTACATGAATACATATTTTTTAATAAATTAGAGAAACTAAATAAGCTTTAATTCAAACACGACCAAATTTTCAAAAATGTGTAACAATAATTATTATGCATTTAATTTTTAATTGGGTTTTTCGCCACTAAACTGATCGAAAGACAACTTTTTCAAGTTGCCTGGAAAATTCATAAATTCTTAACAGTGAATGAACGAAACTTTAAACGTGTAACTCAAAAAATAACTTCAACAAATTTGTTTTCTGAGCTTTCGGAGAATGAATCTTCCTCCTTTCTCAAAGATCATGCCACGTCAAAGTGAAGTGACAGATTAATAAATTTCAGGTTAAAATGTCATGACAACAGAAACAATAGCCTAGCCACCTGCCTGATATAGTACCCTGTGTTCTATCTAATTATCTATACTGACTTCTCTTTGAATAAGTGGCAATAATATTTTACTGAATTCCACTGAACATTCAGCAACACAGTTGTCCGTATTTCCTAGAATAAATGCAGATTCTTTAAATTTTCGTCTATTTCCTACTTCTTCTTTGAGATTGGTTTGGACCTATCCCACAATATCCTATGATTCTTATTAAGAGAATGTTAAAGAATAATTATTATGATTTTTATCACCTCACTTTTGTAAAATTTTCAGAAAACTAAAATTTTTACATTTTGTTGAACCATTGCGCAGATTTTTGAGGTTTTTAAGCGTGTGTTTAATATTTATAACTTTCAGATTTGCCTACAATCTAATTTGTTACATTTAATCGATTATCAGGGAGTTAATTGTTCGAGAAATATATTCAGTTTTTTAGCAATAAGGAACAATGGGAGAGATTTCGCTTGCGTGTATAATTTATTTATAAATTGCATACAGTGTAGACAAAAGCAGGCACTATAATTGAGAATAAAAAGTTTTCTGCATAAATATTTGTTCGGCTTTTACTATAAGAAAGTTAATAAGAAAATCGATGGATGGGTTTCATTATTTTGTGAGATAAAACCATTTTTATATATGCAATTTCTTGTACGCTAGTTAAGGTACTCCACACAAAATACCCTTATGCTGTCGCAGTAATAATGGGTGTCCCACAAGGGTCCCACCTCGGACCGCCTCGCTCGGACGTCGTTCCACTAATGTTTCAGATAAACCCAACTCGGCAAACATTATGAATGGGGCTTGATTGTGCTTTTCGGTACCGGGATAAAACCGACTGGCAATTATCTATAGCGAGACTTTCTAGTCTTGACTTACAACGGTTTTATAGGACAAATCGTGAACACAATAAGTCAGCAAAGGACACACCGCGGCCAGTGTGCGTTGGCGGACCACTTTCCAATCTTGCCGCTGACGTATCTAAATTATCTGAAACTTTAGATTATCGTTGTTGTCATTAAGGCGGTCCCGTGTTTATTTATGACACTTTGTAATGCACCGGCACGTTACAAACTTCAAATAATGCGAAAGTTTAATGGCCGAGTGTCAATCTCTAGACTGTAAAAGGTGCTCTTAATTATTGTTCCACAATCATAACAATCTCCCTATTAGCAGAGTTAATAACCAGTTCGTTACAAGCGCCTAACACCGAAAAAAACATGTAGGTGGTCGCCAACTTAATATATGTATTATATACAGTGCATTGCCATGGGACATTTAATGTATGGCAGGCGATATATTAATATGCTTTCCACGAGTGAGGCTTTGTTATCTGACAGTGATTAGTTTTTTCTTAGTCGCGATATACACGCACATGTATAGACTAATTACGTGTGTGTCAGATCAGGAACACATTGTTCCATTTAATTCAATTTTCACTCTGTCGAACGATTTTGTTTTACGTATACAAGTTATAGCTGGTATAGAAACGCAGGCCAGCGATTAAATCCTTGAAACTTCTCAGAAGGCCAGCCGATATCGAAAAAACCGCCCAGCGTTTCATTCTACAACGTTTTGTGCGATTTGCCTTCGAAAAAAGCTGATCTTAAACGAGTTCCAATTCGTCTAAGTCACGGCGTTTTAGCATAAGGTTAGAAAGAGTCGGGGAATAGAATAGCGTCTATTCTAAGTTTAGTGCTAGAAGATGTTTAAGATACTAGAAATGAAATATAAGGGGTAAGTTTCAAAACATATACTTACCTAATTTAGTATGAAATTTGGCTCCACATGAAGAAAAT
Source organism: Pseudeuparius sepicola (assembly GCA_963920635.1). Lineage (NCBI taxonomy): Eukaryota > Metazoa > Arthropoda > Insecta > Coleoptera > Anthribidae > Pseudeuparius > Pseudeuparius sepicola. The sequence goes on from OY987308.1 coordinate 22,680,201, forward strand.
TATATGCACATGCTGTTCAACCAGTTGTAGAAACGAGAATTCTAGATATTATATGTTGGAAGAGTATTTTGTAAAGTACCTATGCAAGAATGAAAATAGAAAAAAATTTTTTCTTGAAATCGGCATTGAAGTAGCCCATTATTGTACGATTTTTTTCAATAAGTAGGCCTTGGCGAGATGTAAACATCAAACGTCTGACGCGGAGCCATCGCCCGTCAGAAGTGACCAAATATTCAAAACCCGGCCAATAAAGGCCCATTTAACTTTTCGTACACATTGCGAAATTGTTACCTATAGCAGCGCAATCTTTCAGTATAAATATTTTAGTAGGTTTGAATATCAATCTATTTTTCATGGAGGCTGCACGACAGGCAGCTGCTTGGAGATTCTGTTGGGAAGCGCCGTGCCTCGTCATACCTGACCTAGGTAGAGCCATCGTCAAAGCCAAGCAACGCCACGCGCAGTCGGTTCATGGACGGGTGATCCCTTATGATTATTACATGACAAACAAGCATTTTATTTTATTTTGGATATTAAATTCGTTGTTAACATACATACTTGCATGTCTTTATTTTATAGAAGATTCTGCAGCAATGGTGATTTTATCAGTTTCGTCAGTTTTGTTTTCAATTTTGTCATAATTATGCCACACCAACCTTCAAGCATGATTTGCTGGCGCCTCGAACTTATTGTAAATTATCTACAATTAATAATTAACTGATGGATCGTAAAATTATTTTGATTAGCGCAATTTCGCCGCACTTGGTTGGTTTAACAAGAACTTTCAATTAGGCGCCCTGAGTAGAGTCAAGTCTCGCGTGTCTGTGAGAAAAAGTTCCTTGGAATTCCTTAGACTTTGTTGTACCCATATTTATAACTGTTTAAGCCTATGGGAATTTCTTTGGTGGCTTCCGTTTCGGGTTTTGCTAACACGAAACATGTAGGAATGTCAGCTCTAGGTAGTGCCACATTCAGAATAATTCTCGGGCATTAACGCATAATTGCCTTTGATTTATAGAGCGACGTTAATTAGCGCATATGGTGTACCTACGACCAAAAAACTGCAGGCCTATAATTTATACCTATCGACATTTGATTGTTTATCTTTGCCGGTATTCAGCAAGGAAAAGCATAGGTGTGTTATTGCTTCCAGACGACGAAAATGGATTGAACTGGTTGAGCCAGTAAGATGTCTGCCATCACAGCTTGTCTGTCGTCTGAAGAGAAAGGGTCAGTATTATACTTTGTTCATTTAAAAACATATTATGCATTTCTGGATTATTATCTAAAAAATAATTCGGCAGTGTTGTTGATGGGTAATAGCAAAGTCTAGAGAATACTATAAGTCGGCGCACTCGGCCTTGTGTAAACAAACGTTTCCCCCTTGCCCTCTCCCGCTCCCTCGGCCCGCCGTCATCGGAGTACGGCGATCGATATCTGATTTAATAAGAAAATAAGCTTATAGACCGGGAGATAGTGACAGATTTTTGGACGTGATTTTACTCAGTATGCCTTTCATAGGGCATTATGTTGCGTATATTATCACAATAATAAGGTATGAATCAGAGAGTCATCCTAGGTTCTTCATATGGAAAAATGAGTTTTCATTTATTCGAAAAATATTCGTTTTGATATGATTTTAGTCAGGCTGTCGTGTGTGTTTATAATGAAGTTCAAAATAGAAAATTCCTCGGAAAACCATGGGCATACCGTTAGCGTGGGTCCAAAGGGCTATTATTGCCATGTGAACTTGTATTTTAATAATTAATTTTTCCACGTTTCTAAACAGGCTGCCAATGAGAAGTATCCAAGTTCTTGTTATGAAACTGCTGAAGAAAAGATGGCATACCGTTTGCGCATATCCAAGTACACTTTACATCGAATAAATCGTTTAAATTATTAAATAACATTCAATTTAAACAGTACTTGGACAAGCGCAAAAGGTATGCCATCCTTTTTTCAGCATTTTCATAGCAAGCACTTGCATACTTCTTGGCAGCCTGTTCAGAAACGTGGAAAAACGAATTATTAAAATACAAGTTCACGTGACAATAATAGCCCTTTGGACCCAAGCTAACGGTATGCCTATGGTTTTCCGAGGAATTTTCTATTTTGAACTTCATTATAAAACACAAGGCAGCCTGACTAAAATCATATCAAAACGCATATTTTTCGAATAATTGAAAACTCAGTTTTTTATATGAAGAACCCAGGATAACTCTCTGATTCATACCTTATTATTGTGAGAATATGTGCCACATAATGCCCTTTGCAAGGCATACTGAGTAAAATCACGTCCAAAAATCTGTCACTATCTCCTGGTCTATTACACAGTGTAGCTGAGAGCCGTTCGAGGCTGATTTACGACCAGTCGCAAAAAATTGTTGTTTTCTCCTAGAGAACAAAGAAATGAACCGACTTATAGTATTCTCTTCTCTAGACTTTGGTAATAGTCCAGAAATGTAATACATAATGTGTTAATCGGGTGTGGTGGTGACAGTATACTACAGGATGTCCCAGATAACGTGATTTTAAAGATACGAGTGAGTTGACGGTTTCAAAACCAAACTTGTGCAGAATAGAATTTTCTCGATAATTTCATTATGAAACTTGATATACAGCTTATTATTTGTAGTCCCTATACTATTTGAGTAACCAAAAAGTGTTAATGTGGTAGGCGTTGTCTGGCCTACATAATATTAATAAAGAAATTGCGTTTGACAGATCACAGCCTCCGCAACATATCCAAATAGAGAATTATGTATAAACCCATTAATTTACGCCCATGGATTCGAAGCCAAAGCGAAAACTTCTCGTCAAACTCGATTATTTATTAATTTATTAACAGCGTTTGCCGTGCACATAATTGAGAGACATTGCAAAGTTCCGGGACGTTACACAGTAGCGTATACCGAGATTTTGTAATAGTTGGAGAAATGAGTTATCTATTATTAAAATGAGAAAAAGCGCTGGTGCTAGGAACTCGTGTTGCCGCAGCCTTAAAATGTGACCTCGACGAGGGAATTATTTTTTGTGCTGTTATTGTGCAAAATAATTTAATGAACGCGGCGAACGTTGTGCTAAATTATTAAATGAAACAAATTGGGGAAATCTGTGGTTGTCGGATTTAGATGGTCCGAAGGTTCTTCCTGTTCACCAATGGGCTAATAGATAGACCATAGATATGTTTATTCAGAAAAATAACGAAAATTAGTCCGGGAGATAAACTGTAAGTTAAATTATTGTTGACAATACTGATTAATATTTAGACTTCTTATTATTAAATACAGGGCCGCATTAGGAAAATGAATGTAAAAATGGAATTTCCACAAGTAATCTCCCTAGTGCTTGAATTATTGCCGGAAATTTTTCGAGTACACGAATTTTCTTAAAAAATTCGTGTTATTAATTCAAGAACGTGGGGGATTCGGTAAGAAAATTCCATACCTACACGTGAATTAAACGAAATTATTATCACAATGTTTGTCGCAACAATTAGATCAATGTCACATTATAATAATGACATTTGTCAAAAAAAATTCCGCTGTAATCACCTCCTGCTGTCTAGAGCAAGTGAGAATATTTCCGGAAATTTTTTGAATTGCCATGACAACGAAGCAAAAAACGAGCCTCTGATTGGTCAAAAAAAGGTAGGTATGGAATTTTCAGTATAATTTTCTTAAAGCATTTAAAAAAAAATTAAATACGGCCCTGTCTGGTTAGGGTTTTCCCCTGTTGTTGTAGGTACAGCAAACTTTGTCGCATTGTGTTTTGGAGTAAATTCTTCGCTTTTTCTAATTGTGAGAAGAAAGCTTTGAGCCAATGAAACCGATAACTTTTGCCAAATTATTAACTAAATGATACAGTGGGAGTTATGACAAATGACAAGGGGTTGGTGTCGTTCAAAGCCTTCTAAGGCGGAGGATTTTTATTTATTTTTTATTATGGTATGTGACTGTTATTAGTCTTTGCCGTCCTTTTTTGGGTTCTCCGATTGAAAGATAAGTTGTAAGTCAAATTGTTGACAATGCTGATTAATATTTAGATTTCTTATTATTAAATACAGGGCCGCAATTTTCAATATAATTGTCCCAAAACATTTTAAAAATATTTCGTGTCATACATACATCATGGTATTTGTAATGAAAAGTACTTTCAAAATCTGCAAAAAAAGTCCAGGTCCATATTTAGAAAAATAAAGTTGAAGATGGTTTCTCAAAAACGAAATGCTGTAGAACAAAACTAAAAACGCCATCTTAAAGCCAGTTATAAAGTGCCATAGGAAAGTGTTTTCTTTTTTCCTATCTGTGATAACAACTTCAGAAAAAAAATAAAATTGAAAACGCAAAATTTCACCGTTTGCAAGATCCCCATGCTGTTCATTCTTATACGGGACACATTGTAATTGTACATAATGTACATACATACTTTGTTCCGCAGAAAATAAAAATCGAGCTTAAATTCGATTACGTTGATAATATGAATCAGATTTGTTCCTAAATCGAATCATTAAAATAAATGCCTATAATAAGGGCATTTCAGTAATACATTTTGACCGGAGGTAAAATTTTATAACCGAACGGATTAACGTTCAGTGCTTTTGTTAATTTAAATCAATTTTTGGGATATCCCGACAGAACTCTATTAGAATAACATAAACCCACGAATGTAGAAGTTTCCATTAATCAAATGCCAATCGTATTGAACAATCTAATTTTGTTCGCAAACTACAGCCCATGTCGTTAATTAAACACATTAATTTTATTTCGGTGGCTTTGTCCCTTTTGTTAGAATGACTGGAATAGACATTTTCACATTAATTTGTTTTTTACACTTTCTATGATTGAACTAATTCCTTTGTTCTTTAATTTGAGTGGTAGAAAAAGAAATCGGAAAACATTTAAACCTATAGGTACTTTAAGGGTACTAATAAACCTATAGAGATGCAAAAAGAGAAGAATGAAGGTACCAAAAATTTTTCGCTTTTAAAATGGAAGAAAACGAGTGGTGTTTTTCATTTTAAATGTAAATTGATCTGTAACATTTGAAAGCGGTAGGTGAAAATTTTATATTTCGAATGTTGGAATTAATAGATGTTTTGTGGCACGTATTTCCAATATCAACGCAAACATAGTTTACTTTGTCGTTATAAAACAAAAGTACACGTTTGTCGCAAATGAAAATATGACCAAAAAGATAACCTAGAAAAAGTTACGAGTCCAACAGCGTCACAAAAAACTTTGTATTAGTATCTAGAACTTTTGTGAAAAACTTTTTAGTCTAACCTAAGAAACTACCTAACAAATTAAGGGGGGTGTCAATTTATAGTAATTTACACGGGCGTACCAAGGGGGGGGGTTTCGGGGGTTCAAACCCCCCCCCCCCGAAATAAGCAAAATATACCTAATATTATACCGAAAAAATACGAGGAGTGAAGAGTTAAATTATTATTACGTTTGAATATATGTAGTAATAGTAGCGCCTAGCGCCATCTTTTGACGAGAGGCAGACGCAGTTGCAGCCGAACTATTTTGTATTGTAGGGACACTTTGCGTTGTTTCTCGATTATTCGCCACGCCCCTCGGTCGAAATGAGCGGAACTTTGTGGAAGTTCGTGGAAGTTTCTGGACGGCTACTGGGCTGCTATATAAGCGGCGCCGCGGCGCGTGACCGCGCTTACGGCAGTATTGTTCCATGCGAACTCGAAGCGAATAAAAGTGAAAAGTGGTGAACGAATACTGAAGAGAATTAAGTGTACCGTGTAAGTGAGTAATTTTAGTGCGCTGTTATTCGATGACCTTGTTAAGGATAGATAGGTACGTGAATCATTATTACTGTCGAAAAATGGAGGGGAAAAAAAGGTAGGGTGATAAACTTAAAGGTATGGACTACTGGAAAAAGTGGTGTAGTCAAGGTCAAGGGGTTTCTAATAAAGAAACAAATTTGGATTTAGCTATCAAAGCTTCAGCTACCTTGCATGCTGATAAGAAGACTGCCTACCCCGAAATCTAGTTTGGAATGCCTAGATATGTGCGATAAAAACCTTTATCCTAATATTTACACATTACTACAAATCTTGGCTACCATTCCTGTATCCACTGCTACCCCAGAAAGGTCTTTCTCGAGCCTAAGGAGACTGAAAAACTATTTACGAAACACTACAAGTGAAAACAGACTTAATGGTTTGGCTCTAATGAACATTCACTATGGAACAGAAATTCATGCAGATGAAGTAGTGGATATATTTAAAAGAAAAAGCCGAAGATTTCTTCTTTAATGGTTTTAGATTTAGCGCAGAGGAACGAAATTAATTTATCCATTTCATTTAAAGTTAAGAACTTTATAAATATGTCGTAGTTTTTCGGATGAATATATAGATATTAAATTTCATGTAAGTATATTTTTGTTGTTTTATTTACTTCTCAAACTAAACCCGCCCCAAAACTAAATCCTGGCTACGCCCGTGGTAATTTATGAAAGTTATTTATTGCCAGTTTAATAAAATTACTTATTTTAAAATGTTAAACCAACCAATAATATTTTCTGGATTTTCTTTTCTGACAAATTTTAATTTAATAATTACTAATTTTATCATTACTTTTATGTTTTTTGCTGCAGACCCAAATTTAAGGCAAAAATGGATCGGCATTTTGGGAAACTATCATAGTTGATTCTACTAGCTATAATGTGTGCGTATAAAACCAAGTGTATTGTAAATAAATAATAAGAAAAAGTTTTGTTTTGTGTGATTTTAGGGACTTAAACAGAAAATTTATGTTTATCAATAAGAATTTGAGGTTAGGTCCTTTGTTATTAGATATCTTTGAATCCCAGGAAGGAGTCAATAAAGCTTTATGTGTATTATAAAATACGTGAGAGGAAATCTCCCTGAATAGTAATCACGTTTTGACACAATATTTTGATATCTTACACGGTGATGGGTATTTAGATACTTTTTCGAGTCATTATGCTTAGCTGTGCGGCTTGAGGCACTTTCCTGACCGTCAAAACTAAAATGTTTGGGAATAATAATCCATCGGTAAGTAATTTTGCAATTTAAATTAACTTTTGAGGCCATGCACCAAAGTGGCATAGGCGTTTGTGTAGGCACCTACTTCTTCATAATTGCAAATTTAAAAATTGCTGTGTTATAATGGATTCCTAAACTTAAAGACATAAACGTGCCGCATAATTTTTTGCCTGCCTTGTAGTTGCAGGTACTGATTTAACGAAAAATGAGGATTTCTGCCTCGATTAGTTTGTCGAAACAACTCAAAGGTGCGCGCCACTGTAAAAGCCCAAACGGCATCCCGCCATTGCAGAGACTGTCCCGGTCGATGCTCCTTCTTGTGGTCCTTTGTTCATAACAATCCTACTGTGGGGAGATCGGACATTACTTACCGACGTATCCTCGTTGGTTGCAGGCGCCTGAAGGCGGAGCTGCAGTCCTTGCGCCGCAAGGGGGCGCTGAAGCCGTCGGCGTCGACCGAGGGCGCCGGCGCGCAGGACGGCGCCGCGACGCCTCCGCCGCCGCCGCCGGCGTCTGGACGCTCGTGCGGCCGCTGCAGGGCCGAACTGGGCCGGGTGATCAACAGGGGGGCGGCGTGCAGGGCCTGCAGGCTGCACGTGTGCAAGCAGTGCAGGGAGTACTCGCACAGGGCCACCGATTGGGTGTGCACCGTGTGCCACAAGCACATGTGAGTACATTTTCTTTTTCTTTCATTAATTTATTAATCCAAGATAGCGATTTTTTTAAGTAGTTTTCACTGTAATTTGTCGTGGGCAAGTAATGCAGGGAGTACTCGCACAGGGCCACCGATTGGGTGTGCACCGTGTGCCACAAGCACATGTGAGTACATTTTCTTTTTCTTTCATTAATTTATTAATCCAAGATAGCGATTTTTTTAAGTAGTTTTCACTGTAATTTGTCGTGGGCAAGTAATGCAGGGAGTACTCGCACAGGGCCACCGATTGGGTGTGCACCGTGTGCCACAAGCACATATGAGTACATTTTCTTTTTCTTTCATTAATTTATTAATCCAAGATAGCGATTTTTTTAAGTAGTTTTCACTGTAATTTGTCGTGGGCAAGTAATGCAGGGAGTACTCGCACAGGGCCACCGATTGGGTGTGCACCGTGTGCCACAAGCACATGTGAGTACATTTTCTTTTTCTTTTATTAATTTATTAATCCAAGATAGCGATTTTTTTGAGTAGTTTTCACTGTAATTTGTCGTGTGCAAGCAGTGCAGGGAGTACTCGCACAGGGCCACCGATTGGGTGTGCACCGTGTGCCACAAGCACATGTGAGTACATTTTCTTTTTCTTTCATTAATTTATTAATCCAAGATAGCGATTTTTTTGAGTAGTTTTCACTGTAATTTGTCGTGTGCAAGTAATGCAGGGAGTACTCGCACAGGGCCACCAATTGGGTGTGCACCGTGTGCCACAAGCACATGTGAGTACATTTTCTTTTTCTTTCATTAATTTATTAATCCAAGATAGCGATTTTTTTGAGTAGTTTTCACTGTAATTTGTCGTGGGCAAGTAATGCAGGGAGTACTCGCACAGGGCCACCGATTGGGTGTGCACCGTGTGCCACAAGCACATGTGAGTACATTTTCTTTTTCTTTCATTAATTTATTAATCCAAGATAGCGATTTTTTTGAGTAGTTTTCACTGTAATTTGTCGTGGGCAAGTAATGCAGGGAGTACTCGCACAGGGCCACCGATTGGGTGTGCACCGTGTGCCACAAACACATGTGAGTACATTTTCTTTTTCTTTCATTAATTTATTAATCCAAGATAGCGATTTTTTTGAGTAGTTTTCACTGTAATTTGTCGTGGGCAAGTAATGCAGGGAGTACTCGCACAGGGCCACCGATTGGGTGTGCACCGTGTGCCACAAGCACATGTGAGTACATTTTCTTTTTCTTTCATTAATTTATTAATCCAAGATAGCGATTTTTTTGAGTATTTTTCACTGTAATTTGTCGTGGGCAAGTAATGCAGGGAGTACTCGCACAGGGCCACCGATTGGGTGTGCACCGTGTGCCACAAGCACATGTGAGTACATTTTCTTTTTCTTTCATTAATTTATTAATCCAAGATAGCGATTTTTTTGAGTAGTTTTCACTGTAATTTGTCGTGGGCAAGTAATGCAGGGAGTACTCGCACAGGGCCACCGATTGGGTGTGCACCGTGTGCCACAAGCACATGTGAGTACATTTTCTTTTTCTTTCATTAATTTATTAATCCAAGATAGCGATTTTTTTGAGTAGTTTTCACTGTAATTTGTCGTGGGCAAGTAATGCAGGGAGTACTCGCACAGGGCCACCGATTGGGTGTGCACCGTGTGCCACAAGCACATGTGAGTACATTTTCTTTTTCTTTCATTAATTTATTAATCCAAGATAGCGATTTTTTTGAGTAGTTTTCACTGTAATTTGTCGTGTGCAAGTAATGCAGGGAGTACTCGCACAGGGCCACCAATTGGGTGTGCACCGTGTGCCACAAGCACATGTGAGTACATTTTCTTTTTCTTTTATTAATTTATTAATCCAAGATAGCGATTTTTTTGAGTAGTTTTCACTGTAATTTGTCGTGTGCAAGCAGTGCAGGGAGTACTCGCACAGGGCCACCGATTGGGTGTGCACCGTGTGCCACAAGCACATGTGAGTACATTTTCTTTTTCTTTCATTAATTTATTAATCCAAGATAGCGATTTTTTTGAGTAGTTTTCACTGTAATTTGTCGTGGGCAAGTAATGCAGGGAGTACTCGCACAGGGCCACCGATTGGGTGTGCACCGTGTGCCACAAGCACATGTGAGTACATTTTCTTTTTCTTTCATTAATTTATTAATCCAAGATAGCGATTTTTTTAAGTAGTTTTCACTGTAATTTGTCGTGGGCAAGTAATGCAGGGAGTACTCGCACAGGGCCACCGATTGGGTGTGCACCGTGTGCCACAAGCACATATGAGTACATTTTCTTTTTCTTTCATTAATTTATTAATCCAAGATAGCGATTTTTTTAAGTAGTTTTCACTGTAATTTGTCGTGGGCAAGTAATGCAGGGAGTACTCGCACAGGGCCACCGATTGGGTGTGCACCGTGTGCCACAAGCACATGTGAGTACATTTTCTTTTTCTTTTATTAATTTATTAATCCAAGATAGCGATTTTTTTGAGTAGTTTTCACTGTAATTTGTCGTGTGCAAGCAGTGCAGGGAGTACTCGCACAGGGCCACCGATTGGGTGTGCACCGTGTGCCACAAGCACATGTGAGTACATTTTCTTTTTCTTTCATTAATTTATTAATCCAAGATAGCGATTTTTTTGAGTAGTTTTCACTGTAATTTGTCGTGTGCAAGTAATGCAGGGAGTACTCGCACAGGGCCACCGATTGGGTGTGCACCGTGTGCCACAAGCACATGTGAGTACATTTTCTTTTTCTTTCATTAATTTATTAATCCAAGATAGCGATTTTTTTGAGTAGTTTTCACTGTAATTTGTCGTGGGCAAGTAATGCAGGGAGTACTCGCACAGGGCCACCGATTGGGTGTGCACCGTGTGCCACAAACACATGTGAGTACATTTTCTTTTTCTTTCATTAATTTATTAATCCAAGATAGCGATTTTTTTGAGTAGTTTTCACTGTAATTTGTCGTGGGCAAGTAATGCAGGGAGTACTCGCACAGGGCCACCGATTGGGTGTGCACCGTGTGCCACAAGCACATGTGAGTACATTTTCTTTTTCTTTCATTAATTTATTAATCCAAGATAGCGATTTTTTTGAGTATTTTTCACTGTAATTTGTCGTGGGCAAGTAATGCAGGGAGTACTCGCACAGGGCCACCGATTGGGTGTGCACCGTGTGCCACAAGCACATGTGAGTACATTTTCTTTTTCGTTCATTAATTTATTAATCCAAGATAGCGATTTTTTTGAGTAGTTTTCACTGTAATTTGTCGTGGGCAAGTAATGCAGGGAGTACTCGCACAGGGCCACCGATTGGGTGTGCACCGTGTGCCACAAGCACATGTGAGTACATTTTCTTTTTCTTTCATTAATTTATTAATCCAAGATAGCGATTTTTTTGAGTAGTTTTCACTGTAATTTGTCGTGGGCAAGTAATGCAGGGAGTACTCGCACAGGGCCACCGATTGGGTGTGCACCGTGTGCCACAAACACATGTGAGTACATTTTCTTTTTCTTTCATTAATTTATTAATCCAAGATAGCGATTTTTTTGAGTAGTTTTCACTGTAATTTGTCGTGGGCAAGTAATGCAGGGAGTACTCGCACAGGGCCACCGATTGGGTGTGCACCGTGTGCCACAAGCACATGTGAGTACATTTTCTTTTTCTTTCATTAATTTATTAATCCAAGATAGCGATTTTTTTGAGTATTTTTCACTGTAATTTGTCGTGGGCAAGTAATGCAGGGAGTACTCGCACAGGGCCACCGATTGGGTGTGCACCGTGTGCCACAAGCACATGTGAGTACATTTTCTTTTTCGTTCATTAATTTATTAATCCAAGATAGCGATTTTTTTGAGTAGTTTTCACTGTAATTTGTCGTGGGCAAGTAATGCAGGGAGTACTCGCACAGGGCCACCGATTGGGTGTGCACCGTGTGCCACAAGCACATGTGAGTACATTTTCTTTTTCTTTCATTAATTTATTAATCCAAGATAGCGATTTTTTTGAGTAGTTTTCACTGTAATTTGTCGTGGGCAAGTAATGCAGGGAGTACTCGCACAGGGCCACCGATTGGGTGTGCACCGTGTGCCACAAGCACATGTGAGTACATTTTCTTTTTCTTTCATTAATTTATTAATCCAAGATAGCGATTTTTTTGAGTAGTTTTCACTGTAATTTGTCGTGTGCAAGTAATGCAGGGAGTACTCGCACAGGGCCACCAATTGGGTGTGCACCGTGTGCCACAAGCACATGTGAGTACATTTTCTTTTTCTTTCATTAATTTATTAATCCAAGATAGCGGTTTTTTTTAGTAGTTTTCACTGTAATTTGTCGTGTGCAAGTAATGCAGGGAGTACTCGCACAGGGCCACCAATTGGGTGTGCACCGTGTGCCACAAGCACATGTGAGTACATTTTCTTTTTCTTTCATTAATTTATTAATCCAAGATAGCGATTTTTTTGAGTAGTTTTCACTGTAATTTGTCGTGGGCAAGTAATGCAGGGAGTACTCGCACAGGGCCACCGATTGGGTGTGCACCGTGTGCCACAAGCACATGTGAGTACATTTTCTTTTTCTTTCATTAATTTATTAATCCAAGATAGCGATTTTTTTGAGTAGTTTTCACTGTAATTTGTCGTGGGCAAGTAATGCAGGGAGTACTCGCACAGGGCCACCGATTGGGTGTGCACCGTGTGCCACAAGCACATGTGAGTACATTTTCTTTTTCTTTCATTAATTTATTAATCCAAGATAGCGATTTTTTTGAGTAGTTTTCACTGTAATTTGTCGTGTGCAAGTAATGCAGGGAGTACTCGCACAGGGCCACCAATTGGGTGTGCACCGTGTGCCACAAGCACGTGAGTACATTTTCTTTTTCTTTCATTAATTTATTAATCCAAGATAGCGGTTTTTTTTAGTAGTTTTCACTGTAATTTGTCGTGTGCAAGTAATGCAGGGAGTACTCGCACAGGGCCACCAATTGGGTGTGCACCGTGTGCCACAAGCACATGTGAGTACATTTTCTTTTTCTTTCATTAATTTATTAATCCAAGATAGCGATTTTTTTAGTAGTTTTCACTGTAATTTGTCGTGTGCAAGTAATGCAGGGAGTACTCGCACAGGGCCACCAATTGGGTGTGCACCGTGTGCCACAAGCACATGTGAGTACATTTTCTTTTTCTTTCATTAATTTATTAATCCAAGATAGCGATTTTTTTGAGTAGTTTTCACTGTAATTTGTCGTGTGCAAGTAATGCAGGGAGTACTCGCACAGGGCCACCAATTGGGTGTGCACCGTGTGCCACAAGCACATGTGAGTACATTTTCTTTTTCTTTCATTAATTTATTAATCCAAGATAGCGATTTTTTTAAGTAGTTTTCACTGTAATTTGTCGTGGGCAAGTAATGCAGGGAGTACTCGCACAGGGCCACCGATTGGGTGTGCACCGTGTGCCACAAGCACATGTGAGTACATTTTCTTTTTCTTTCATTAATTTATTAATCCAAGATAGCGATTTTTTTGAGTAGTTTTCACTGTAATTTGTCGTGTGCAAGTAATGCAGGGAGTACTCGCACAGGGCCACCAATTGGGTGTGCACCGTGTGCCACAAGCACATGTGAGTACATTTTCTTTTTCTTTCATTAATTTATTAATCCAAGATAGCGGTTTTTTTTAGTAGTTTTCACTGTAATTTGTCGTGTGCAAGTAATGCAGGGAGTACTCGCACAGGGCCACCAATTGGGTGTGCACCGTGTGCCACAAGCACATGTGAGTACATTTTCTTTTTCTTTCATTAATTTATTAATCCAAGATAGCGATTTTTTTAGTAGTTTTCACTGTAATTTGTCGTGTGCAAGTAATGCAGGGAGTACTCGCACAGGGCATTGATTAAAATTCCTTATTCAATGCACAGGGCCACCAATTGGGTGTGCACCGTGTGCCACAAGCACATGTGAGGACATTTTCTTTTTCTTTCATTAATTTATTAATCCAAGATAGCGATTTTTTTGAGTAGTTTTCACTGTAATTTGTCGTGTGCAAGTAATGCAGGGAGTACTCGCACAGGGCCACCAATTGGGTGTGCACCGTGTGCCACAAGCACATGTGAGTACATTTTCTTTTTCTTTCATTAATTTATTAATCCAAGATAGCGATTTTTTTAAGTAGTTTTCACTGTAATTTGTCGTGGGCAAGTACCTAATGCAGGGAGTACTCGCACAGGGCCACCGATTGGGTGTGCACCGTGTGCCACAAGCACATGTGAGTACATTTTCTTTTTCTTTCATTAATTTATTAATCCAAGATAGCGATTTTTTTGAGTAGTTTTCACTGTAATTTGTCGTGTGCAAGTAATGCAGGGAGTACTCGCACAGGGCCACCAATTGGGTGTGCACCGTGTGCCACAAGCACATGTGAGTACATTTTCTTTTTCTTTCATTAATTTATTAATCCAAGATAGCGGTTTTTTTTAGTAGTTTTCACTGTAATTTGTCGTGGGCAAGTAATGCAGGGAGTACTCGCACAGGGCATTGATTAAAATTCCTTATTCAATGCACAGGGCCACCAATTGGGTGTGCACCGTGTGCCACAAGCACATGTGAGGACATTTTCTTTTTCTTTCATTAATTTATTAATCCAAGATAGCGATTTTTTTGAGTAGTTTTCACTGTAATTTGTCGTGTGCAAGTAATGCAGGGAGTACTCGCACAGGGCCACCAATTGGGTGTGCACCGTGTGCCACAAGCACATGTGAGTACATTTTCTTTTTCTTTCATTAATTTATTGATCCAAGATAGCGATTTTTTTGAGTAGTTTTCACTGTAATTTGTCGTGTGCAAGCAGTGCAGGGAGTACTCGCACAGGGCATTGATTAAAATTCCTTATTCAATGCACAGGGCCACCAATTGAGTGCGCACCGTGTGCCACAAGCACATGTGAGTACATTTTCTTTTTCTTTCATTAATTTATTAATCCAGGATAGCGATTTTTTTGAGTAGTTTTCACTGTAATTTGTCGTGTGCAATTAATGCAGGGAGTACTCGCATAGGGCCACCAATTGGGTGTGCACCGTGTGCCACAAGCACATGTGAGTACATTTTCTTTTTCTTTCATCAATTCATCTTTTTGAGTAGTTTTTTTTTAACTGAGAATATGCAGGAAACAGTCTTATTATACTTCGTGGAAAGTCCGAGACATTCTATTAAAGATGCATCCAGATATTTGCAAATATCATGGAGCTCAGTCCAGAGAGTGCTGAAAATGCATAAATTTAGGCCAAATTGTTATCGACCAGTTCAAAAACTGTACGAAAATGATAATTTATAGAAGGTGAGAATATTGCCTATAATTTAATTTAATAAATAATAGTATCATGTTCCATCCATAAATATGCCTTTTAAAATGACAGAAAAAATAAAATATAACTTATGGAAAATTTTCACAGCAGTATTGGCATTTATATTTTCAATATATTATTGTATATAATTGTGGGAACCCATACAACAATTAATGTAAACTGTCAAATCTCCTGTTCCTGTACATGTATACAGTACTTTATAAATGCCCGGTCAGCTAACTCCTTTAAAAACATTTAAAATCGCTATATTTTACGAACATTGTAGCGGGAGTACGGATGTAATTTTACCAGGAAGAATTTGTTGGTAAATCTTCGCAACGGTCGATGAAATCCGTAGCACTTTTTATAATTATACCGCGTCGAATCAAAATGAATTTTGGACCAAAACGAGTTTTCCAAATTGGATATTTCGAATTTAATCGAAACCGACTTCGTATCGCCTGCTGTATAACCAAAAAACGATAACGCTTTGACGCAGCTAAACACTGACAAGAATTTATGGAGATACCAGTCTTTATGAACCGTAAAATTGGTATATCGTCGCGGTTGTTAAGGAGCTTTGATTGTCTACATAAAATCCTAATTTGCCTGATTACCTATTCTATACAGGTAAGTTCGTCTGATACTTAATAGGTATAATATTTGCACTGAATTTCCAAGAGAAACAGGGAGAGATGGGGTCTAGAAGATTTACATGTAAATTTCAGTTTAAACTCGTTTGGGCCAATTTTGGGGACTTAAGCCCTTGATGCTCCGATTAATTCATTAAACCTTTACGTTGGCGGTGGTAGGTAATGAATAAATTCGATAAAAAAAATATTACACGTCGTCGCTCAGACACAAATGGTTATTGTGTACGATGGCACTGAAGTTCAACGAATGTGGAGGCCTGTAAGGCCGAGGCAAATAAGCCACATGAGTTATAAAAAGGTACTTCTGTTCCATTATATATATTATATTTTTTTAATGGGGGAAAAAGAGATGCTTTATTAGGCAAAATAAATTAGGTAAAAAAGGTCACCCATCGATAAGACGACCGCACGCGCTGTTGCTTTGCCCCTATATCGCTCTGCCTAGGGTTCCTCGATAGGGAAAGTTGCGACAATAAAGTCATTAGTGTCATTGTTCGCCGATTTTGACCATTTTAAAAGGGCTTGAAGAGTAGAATACGAAAAAGTTAGTGACATTACACTAAATTCAATATGGCCGCCGCTCCAAGATGGCGGATTATATTTTCTTTTCAACCCTCTTAATATGGGTATCAAATGAAAGGGCTTGAAGAGTATAAAACGATAAAGTTAGCGACATCAAACTAAATTCAATATGACCGCCGCTTCAAGATGGCGGATTAGCTATTTGATACCCAACATGGGTACCCAACATGGGTATCAAATGAAAGGGCTCTACGGGTAGAAAACAATAAGGTGAATGATTTCATACGAAATCCAATATGGCGGCCGCCCCAAGATGGCGGACTAAATTTCTTTACCACCCTCCTGACATGGGAATCAAATAGGTACTAAAAAGCACAAAATGAAATTGAAAATAAAAAAATCTTTTTAAAAACAAGCATTGAGCCATGTACTAAAACGAATAAAATAAGTTTAGGTTTTCGTTAAGATAATAATTCAATTCCAAATTGCGACAAGTTTTTGCAAATTAAAAAGCTTGTCGCGCGAATTGTAAAGAAAAAAATGCATACTTTAACAAATAGGTACTTGCTTATCAACCAATCACTGTCCAATAAAATTAATTGGTACCTACTTTCATCAACATTTCGCGCGACAAGCTTTTCACTTTGCAAAAACTCCTCGCAATTTGGAATTGAATTATCTTAACGAAAACCGAAACTTATTTTATTCGTTTTAGTACGTGGCTTAAATAAAAGCTTCTTTTTAAAAAGGTTTTTTTTTTCATATTGTCTTTGACATAATGTATACCTACCTATAACGACTTGTTGTTGTTGGCTACAAAAACAGACATGTGTCTTCCAATTCCTAAAAAAAAAAACATAACAATTTATGAAGTGCTAATCACCCATGGCGCGCCCGTTAGCCAACAAAACAAACAGGACCTAATCCAAACACAGAATTTAACTTAGTATTTACGAAACGCTGCGCCCACCGACCAGATAACAGAGTTTACTTTGTGGGTTCGCGATGAAAGTATGTGTAATTACGACCTCAGTTTCTGCACACAAAAGGTGTAAAAACATCGCCTGGTTTTCCGCCTCGTTGCTTCTAAATCAGACATTGAAATTGCGCGTTGAGACATAGTTATCTATAGGTGCCTTTGATTCGAAACTGATAAAATTAGGTGTGGCGTTTCAAAAGGTTCTTGGAGAAGTTTCGAAATAAGTCCACAATATGTTAGAAAAGTCAGTAAAAAGTTATCAAACTTCTTCGGTATTTTTTGGGTTTTAGGAAATGACCATACAATCACAACCTTCTCAAACTTTACAAGCCCTGTGCAAACATGTGGCAACGCCGCAGCGGGACGGTTCAACGGGTCTATGCAGTCCAGAGCAGTCTGCATTTTGGCTTAGTTTATCTTTTCTAATAAATGTTCAACCCTCTTTTGAATTATAATTAGATACATTTGTGACCATTGCTTCAATAGTTGGGTACCTAAGTAAGAAGGTACGTTTGTTTAACAGACAATAAAAGCAGTAACAAGTAACAAAATATACACAGAAGTATAAGTATTTATAATAAGTACGATTCCTGGTGTGGATAGGTACATTTTCGACAAATAATATGGTAAATTTGGGTAAATAGAGGGAACTACATTTTGTTGTAAGTCGAATTTTTGTGAGAATTTTTCGCAAAGTGCGACGTCAGGCAAATGATGATTACTTATCTTCCCTTATGGTTAAATTTTCATAAAAATACAATCAACAAGGGAACAGAGAACTGCATTTTGTGAAGGAGAATAATATCTCTTGTGATTGAAATGGCAGTTAGGGTCAATTTCATAATACATTCGACTAAAATATATTTTGACTTTAAAATTGTTAGGTAAAAAAACTTTTGCAACAATATTAAACAATGTTTAGATTGTTAGAAGTTAGAAAGCTTCTTTAATTCTAAAGGGTACTTTATTTTGTCTATACAATTGGCCCGTAATCATTTAATTCTTAAATTTTCGTCCTTTGGAAAGCCCAAAACGAATACAAGTCTACCTACCGCCTGGCGTCAAGCAAAGAAAACCTAGCTACTTCAAGTTATTATTATGATTTGACTTACAGCCAGTTATATAACTAAGTTCTAGCATGCCTCGCCAATTCTAGGCATCTTGAGGCTTGAAATTCTAAAGGCACGATTCTTCACTTAGAACTCTTATAGAAATGTTTCACTTTAGCACAAACCAAACAAATTTATAAAAAACTGTCGCCAGCACTTCGGGCAATCCGTTTCCGCCCAGAGACACACTGCCTCGTCGTAGCAATCTGGAGACGATAGCACTACCCGCACTACACAAATTCATTCTGGTTAATTTCTTGTAAAATCAACTGACAGGGAGTGACAGGCCACACCGCGCAGACCCACAAGCCATGTTGCCAGCTTTCTTAATTTCAGGGCTTTTCCTAAAGTCGGCTGTGATACAATCTTCCCATGTCCTTATATGGTGAAAGAGATGATCTATCAGCCAATAATTAAGTTAAGAATTTATGAAGAATCAAAATCAATGTTACCAAAGAAAATATTTAACAACCTATTAACAATATTTACCAAATTAGTTGAGATATTTAAGTCACATTTGGTACACGTTATTCTCGTAACGGCATGGGTTAGCATAAAACCTGTTAATATCAAACACCTTTAACAACCAGTGGCGGGGAAGTGGGTACTAGTTTGGTAAATATTCAATAAAGTCCACATATTTCTTGCAACTTTAACACCCTGTAACTGTTTTATAAGGCCTTAAAAATATGTAGTTTATACAAGAAAGTGCGGTTAGTTTTTTGTTTAAAGTGTCCAAGAATAAAACTGTATAAGAAGAGCCTTACCTTACAATTTAAATATACTAAGAAAATATCTGCTGCCTTTTTCGCTATTGCAAAGCTCGAAAAATAACCACTGAATAAATCAGCTTTTTATGCTCTGGTATGCATAATTAATCCTTTATTATATCTAGTAGATACTAGTTTTTGCACCTAAGCCATACAGTATTTCCAAAGCATCTTCGACCAGGTAGTTTGTAATAAAACTCGAAGCGTAATTTGTCATTTCCGTTCATTTTTTTTATCTCTAGCTGACTTTCATCGCTACTTGGCTACTTGCTTCCTGCAACTGTTTCGTAATAACGTAAATATGTAAATCTTGTAAAATGATAGATATTTGCGACACCAATATGCACACGTATATGATATATGCAATAAAAAGCCTAAGCTCTCGTAGTTCGTGAAAGACGAGAAATACACAAACGTTTATCATTCTTGTGGCGCTATTTTCCCCAATTCTTCATTCTAGTTCCTCAAAGAAACACTTAATACTTTGGGTAGAATAAGGAAACAAGTTTGTGCTACTGCCTTGCAAATTTATTTAACCTAGCATCCCACAGGTACATTAGAGTATTCCAAACTAAATATCTTCTAAATTTCCTAACCGATCAAGACCTTGTAGGCAGCGGCGTTGCATTTCATAACGTTCTTAGCGTTCTCAGAAGAAACTACAGCTTTGGGGCATTTTTTCGACATCAGAATGTTGTTTTTGCATGCCACCACCGCCCCAGATGAGTTTGTGACTTTGCTTCCTGGTGGACAGGACTTGTTGAGGTCAGCGCTACAAACTGCGGCATTGCACGATTTCCCACCCATAGGGACGATCTAGAAAACGTCAGGTTTGATTCAAGATTGCTAGACCAAGACATAAATATGTTAAAATTGGTTTTGTATTCTTACCTTGGTTTTAAGGTTCCATCCTTCTTTCAAGGATATAGAATATTTGTCGGTGGTTCCAAGGCTGATCGTGGCAATTGTCCTTGGTCCGTTGGAGACTTCCGCGTTTTCTGGAATAGCAGATATTTCGCCTTTCCAGTTGTCAGCCATCGACAGTGACACCTATGAAAATTTTTTTACTAGAATTTCTGTTAGATTTCACTTATTATAATAATAAGTAACATAAAACAACCGCGGTATGTGGTACCTAGTTATCCAATAAACACATAATTTACATGATCTGCAGGTTTTACCTATAAATAGTTTTGAAGATAATTGATGTGATTAAGTGTGATTAATATGAAAAGCTATATGTCGAGCACGTTTTACAAGTATCCAGTGCCGTGCCAATAATTTATTAGATCATAATTATTTGTTTTTCTTTTTTCGTCATAATTTTCAAATGATTTTCTTACCGTTCGTTTTGCATTTATGATCTGATCCTTTTGGTCGGTAATAGAGACTACTAAAGCAACAGATCCAGAGTTGGTGACTTGAATAATTTTGGCTTGAGAAGCTGCCACCACTAGTAGTAATAAATAAGCGAGTTTACAGCACATTGTTTATGTATTTTTAACACTCTCTTCAAGATTAATTATGGTGCGTTGTTTGGTACCAGCGAATTTATATTAGAAAATGTACCGCAAATATTTGATGTAGATCTTAAAAGATATGAATTTTCCCATGCTTACCAAGAGATTATTTCGTTGCAACATATAGGTTAGCACTGCGAATCTTTCTCGAAATTAGGAAAGATTTTGTAGATAAGAAATAATCTTGATGGCAAATATGTTTTAGGTCAAACAAAAGTAGTAATCTCTCAAAAAATAATGATGAAATAGCCCTATTGAAACATCAGCATTCAGCAGCCTAATTTTCGTGCCACTCTATCCAGAAATATCCAGACAGGCACCCAGAAAACCGCGAATATCCCGAAAGGGAACGAGAAACAACTGGAAACGCGTTCTGCGTGGGATCCTGTGTCGGAGACACAGTAATACCATTAAATCCCTGTTTCCAACTTGCCACTATGTGAAATGGAACATTCCTTTAATCATGTTTGCAATATCACATGGACACTCCTGCACACACATGTATAGCTTTTGTGTTGACTCTCTAAAATAGTCATCCATATATGTTTTCCAGTCCCAGTTCTTTTATGTTCATTGGTTCAGTTGTTGGTTTATTACAGGATAGTTCATAAAATAATGTTTTCAAAAATGTATCTTGCTTCCTGTTCAAATTATACACTGCATGTACTAGGTACTTACCTTCTGATAATGACTTTAAGGCATATTTTTTAGTTTTTATATTATGCGAATTAGGGTATGTAAATGTATGTACCTAATCCTTTGGTGAACGATAGCACCTTGTTAGTTAAATTCCTTCCAACAATAATTATTACTACAGAGATTATATTATTTTTAGACACTCATCTACAATGCGCTCAAAGTTCAAATCATTCCAAGAAATATACTTATTATGACTTATTTCGGTTTGAAAAACCTCAATGTCTAAACTTTCTGTCATGATCATGACCGTCTTTAACCACTTGAGCATATGGTATGATAATGGTTTTCTTTTGCGAGTGAAAAAAAATGCAGATTGTTGTTAGATAGATTCTAAACCGGAATGTCTAAAGAAGTACGACATCCACAAGAAATTCAAAATGTTCGAAATTAATTCCAAATTTAAATAACAATAATTATGTTATACAATATTTTTATTTGAAACAGTGTCTAAAATTCGGTCTTAAATTAGTCAGAATTCATAAAGCTATTCTCTGTTGCTCAATCCCCATGCGTAAGAAAATATGTTGACAATAATAATAATAATAACATAAGAAATTCTGCTAAATATAAATTTTTGAGAAAAGTAAAATTGTTAGGTAACAAATTTAAAGTGTTTATGGGAAAACAATGGAGCATGTAGATAAAAGGGTAGAAATTAGACTTCTTGTGTGCCATTGGGTGCCTAATAAAAACAGTATTTGACCAGGAAAGTTAATAGCGTACCTATAGTATAATTAGTTGGAACATTTTATTACCTACTTGATTACTTTGATATAGGTTAGAATTACATGCAATGTCCAATTTCATATCCATATACAGTGTGTTATTTAAGTACGTAGCCAAACTTCAAAGGTGATTCTTTGAGTGGTTTTAAGACGAAAAGTTTATATAAACATAGGTCCGGTATCGCTTAGTTTTCAAGATACAGGGTGTCAAACTTTTAAAAAAAATCTTTTTTCAACATCTTAATAATCCTTTAGCCGATTTTGTTTAAATCTGGCGGTGTTATTTACGGTAGAGAGGGGTTAATTTCGCCCTAAGTGGATTCAAATTATTAAGTCCAGTGGCGTTCCAGGGGGCACCGTGACCGATATTTTTGAAAAACGAAGCAAGTTGCGAACAAAATTCTAGAGACGAAAAAGTTGTACTCTTAGTTGCTTAATGTGAAAGAAATGTAAAAGTAGATTACAATTATTATCAAGTCCAGTGGCGTCCCTTAACCAATAGTTTTGAGAAAAATAAAATGTGCGCCACTGAGTTTTTTAAAACTTTTATATTTTTTGCGCATTAAGCAACTAAGAATACAACTTTTTGGTCTCTTGAATCTTGTTCGTTTTCGAGAAAGCAGCAATGCAACAACAAAGCAATGACATGCAATAAAGTGGTTTTTATTTTTTTCTCTCGAAAACGCAGCAAGACACGAAAAAAATTCAAGAGACCAAAAAGATGTATTCTTAGTTCCTTAATGCTATAAAAATATAAAAGTTTAAAAAAAGTCAGTGGCGCACTTTTTTTTCAAAAATATCGGTCACGGTGCCCCCCGGAACGTCACTGGACTTAATAATTTGAATCCACTTAGGGCGAAATTAACCCCTCTCTACCGTAAATAACACTGCCAGATTTAAACAAAATCGGCTAAAGGATTAGGATTTTTTTAAAGTTTGACACCCTGTATCTTGAAAACTAAGCGATATCGGACCTACGTACTTACGGCTTTTCCATCTATAAAAAAACAATTTTAATTCCTGCTTTCATTTATTTCTACTCAAAGAACATTCAACCAAACACAATCTTGTATTTATTTGCCTTGCACGAGAAGAGACTCTTGTGATCGTCGTACGCATAACTATACGCATCTGGGCATTCCTTCTTGAAGAATGCCGGATAGTCGTGAGGCCAAGTGTTTTCCTTGCAAGTCTCCGGCTTGTCGAATTTACCTGCAAGACAGAAAAATTATCGACGCCCTAACTGTTCACGTTACAACACATCGTCACCTCTGCAGCAGTACTGGTCGGTGTTGAAAGCCGCGCACGCCGATTTGCAGGCGATCACTTGGTTGTTGTTCTTCAGCTGGAGTTCAGCCGGGCATTTCTGGTTGATGGGGGACGCGCACCCCGCTTTCTTGCAGCTGAGCCGACTCCCATCCCCACTACCTCCCACTGGCTCGATCTGAAACAACTTTTGTTGAAGAGGGAAGAGGTGAGTTCGTCGGAACTTACTGAAGCCTTGACGTTGAAACCGTCGACCAGAGAAACGTCGTAGAAGTCTAGACCACCGTCTCCTTTCAGTTTAATTTCCAAGAGAGTCGCGGGAGGATTGCCCCCAGCTCCGTTGCAAGCCAACTTATTCCCACAATCTCCGGTTAGGCAATGCTTGGAGTTCTGATCACACCAGGTTCTAGCCCAGAAGCGACCGGCCCAAGTGGCTGGTGCGTTGACAGTTATCTAGAGAAGGAAAAGATAATTCCTCGACTAAAAACAGTGTCGGTGCTTACAGTTTTGCCTTTGTCGAGTTGGAAGCCTCCGCCATTGAGATGGGGGTTTCCAGGGTTGCCTTGGATGCCAACCCAAATTTGGCCCCCTTCATTGTTGGTGATATCGAAGTCCGCGGCGGTTGATAGTGCCACCAAGGTGGCCAAGAGGAGTGGTTTGATGATCATCGTGTACCTAGAATATGTTCGTTTAATTTTTAATTGAGTTTTTCGTCACGGAAACCTGAATCAAACTGATTGAAAGACAACTTTTTCAAGCTGCCAGGAAAATGTATAAATGTCTAATATTAAAAGAACGAAACTTTGAACGTTAACTCAAAAAATAACTTCAAAAACTTGTTTTTCTAAGCTTTCGGAAAACAAATCATCCTCCTTTCTGAGAGATTATATTATTGTCAAGTCAAAGTGAAATGACAGAATGATAAATGTCAATTCAAGGTGTCATGACCACGGAACAAATAGGTAACTATCTTATATTGTAGCCTGTGTTATATCTTATTATCTATACTAACTTCTCTTTGAATAACTGGAAATAATATTTCACTGAATTCCACTGAACATTTAGCAACACAACTGTCCTTATTTCCTAGAATAAATGCAGACTCCTTAATTTTTCGCCTATGCCCTACTTCTTCTTTGAGAATTGGTTGGGACCTATCCCACAAAATTCTATGATTATTATTAAAAAAAGTGCTCACATATTTTTTACTTTGAAATTTTATTTTACCTGATGTAAGTTTTATGTTCTTTTAAATGAACGTTAAATGGCCAACAAGTCTCCCCAGCATAGAACTTTCTTTCCATATTCACAAGGAATTTTATAAATGCAATTTTTTTGAACTTGTACCTCATTAAATGGTTTCGTTTTAACTAGCATCGATCTTATTGTGTTTTTGGTTTTAAATACTGTTCTGACATTAAAAAGATTTCCTACTCATTTTAACTTATCTGATAGTCCAGGAATATAAGGAATAGTTAGATTTATTGGTCGGTCCACCAGATTTATTTCTCTAATTCTATTAGCATTGTTGTTTTGTTGGCAATCCTGAAAAACTTTCTCCACAAATTCAATAGGATAACTGTTCTTCTTAAGAACTTGTTTGATATGTTTAATTTCATCCTCAAATATTGTGTTATTAGAACACATCGTTTTAGCCCTGTGGTATAAACTTGTAATTACTCCTTTTTTAACTCTAATATTGGAATTAAAATGGAGATATCTATTAGTATGTGTTGGTTTTCTATACTGTCTTATTTTAGTATAGAAACATTTAAGAAGCGTGATTGATTATTATGTTCTAAAAAAATAAAAATAAATCAATTAAAAATTAAATGGATCTGTTTTCGAAACAAAGAAATTTTCGACAATATTTAAAATATATTCAGTTTATTTACTTTTGTTTTGATTTCAATCTGAATATCCCGTATGTAATTATAAATTGTATGATGTTGCGAACATTTTGAGAAAATCATTAAGTATATTTATTTGATAAAATATATATTTTTAAAAACGTATCTGCTTGCTGTCTAAATAAATACTAACCTTCTGAGAATGACTCTAACGCACTAATAGATAGGTATATTTTGTAACGCTCCTCCGCAGTTTTATATTGTGCAAATTTAATATATGCAAACATAATCTTTTGGCCAACGATAGCACCTTGTCAGTTAAATACCTTCCAGCAATTACTACAGAGACGAACTGGGAAATATTCGGTTTGGTAGCTTTTAGATTTCTCACGTAAAACTATATCTACTTGAAACTATAGGTACAGTCGCGGACAGTTGGTATCGAACGACCTGAAGAGGTTTCTCGTGGCTATCGTTACAGGGCGCGCGGAGACGGCAACAGCGCGCGCCTTCGGCATCGGATGGTTCGAACGGGTGTCTTGTTCCGAGAATTCTTTGCAAGCGATTAAGCCGATGTCACCGAAAGGGTTAAAAAAAATTAAGGAATCAGTATTAAACTATTTATTAAAACAGTTCACAAGTATACAGTATGATTTTTTAAACTACCACCGCGATTTCCTCGCTTATTTTGCGCCCTACAAAAAAAACATGAGAAACAAAAAGGTGACAATTTTGGACAGCTAAGTGGCCCTGAAAAAGTAATCAACATCCATGGTCAACTTGTCGCGCAATATAAAAAAACCTCCAATTGAGCAAAATTATTAAATAGCCGTAACATACCTATTTATTTTAAGATACCGAAGAAAACTTTTATATTGAAAATTGATGGCACTGAGAAGCTTTATGCAACTGGGTGCTCAGATAGTTTCTGAAAATTACACAGGCTCTTCGGCTCTGTTGAGGCCATTGTTTTAGTTATTAAAGGCCATTGTTTTAGTTTATTAAAGTAGTTATTTGGCTCCCTACTGAAAAATCTTAAGAAACAAAAACGTGTAAATTTTAGATAGTTGGTTAATGTTAAAAAAAGAAGTCGGTATCCATGGCCAACTTTTCGCGCAATACCAAAAAAAACTTAAATCAACAAGAATCTGAAAACAATCAATTTATTTTGAAAGTCGAGGGAAAATTTTAATTGGAGATTAGCGGCAATTAGATCACGCAAGAACATTGACAAAAGAAAATTTTCATACAATTTGTACTAGTTTTCCCGCTAATTTGTTTAAAGTGTGAAGTCGAAATAGCAATTAAAAACATCAACAGTTATTCAAATTAAAGACAAATTTTCTCATATTAAAGATCTTGTTTGATCAAAAAAAAATTAAATAAATTGATAGTTTTGTTTTCACATTTTTGTCGACTTGAGTTTTTTTTTGTATTGCGTGAAAAGTTGGTTATGGATGCCGATTTATTTTTTAACATCACCTAGCCGTCTAAAATTGCCATATTTATTATGCTTATATAAGCTTACTTACATAAAAAAAATATATTTAATGCAGTGATAGGGCCAAAGCGAAAAATGTTTTTCAAATAAATCAAAGTGTGCCAATTGTTTCTAAAATTGGTAGTATGGAGTATCCTTTACTTTTGAACAACTTTTCCTAGCAACTTATTTCCACATAAGAAATGTTAGCAAAGTTTTTATCAAGAGTAACTTTTTGCGGTAAAATTAAAGATAAGAAAGTGTTCCTATTCAACACCTCTTCTGTGGACATACTGTATATACATAGTGTATTTGGAAATGAAAGGAAGGTTTATGGCTTATTATAAATATAAATGCAAATTCTTTATCAGAGGCTCGAGAGTCCGTCATAAAATACTACATAACTCGCCCGAATATTAATTTGCGTATTTATCCTCATCAGATTTTTAGCAAAAGAGCACGCCACTGAAATGGTCGAATTTTCCTTCTCAATCAATATTTATGGCCTCCTTTCATTTCCAAATACACTAAGTATAGTTGTCAGCGGTTTTAGACATTAAGTTAATAAATATTTTGCGTTGCAACAAAAATGTATTTTTATGTTATAATAAAAAAATATGTAGTAACACTAAAAATATATTTAGCTAATAACCCTAGAATTAAAAAAGTTAATTAAAAGGATTTTCATAAATTATTCTTTTCTTTGCAAAATAAGTATTTGTTCCAACATTTAGTTGTTAGGTCTCGTAGTCCTAAACATAAATGATTATAAAATAAAAGGGGTGTCCCTTTTATTTATTTTTTCTTATTTTTGAAGAAATTGGTCAGAAGTTTTAATAAATTGGTTTTCGTGGTGCTGCAATGCTCCATTGTTTCTCATAAAATGCCCTTCAACAGATAAATGAGATTAGGGGGTCACAGACATAAAATTACCCTTGTAACTTAATAGAGAGTTATTGCAGAAACTGTTTTTGGCATTAAGCAGTATTTAAGACGACCTTATTTGAATACTCTCATACGTTATTTATGATTCTGACAATAGTTATTGCAAGTCGTAATTTATGTATCCAAATTAAGGGCTTGTTTACGTTTACTTTATTGTTTTGTATTTCTACACTTTCACTAGAATATTATGTGCTTTTATAATTTTGCTCCGGAAAAAACTGGGAAAACAGCCAAATAACCACGGAACACCAAGGTGAAAGACTAATGAAAACAAACAAGGTGCAAACGCAAACAAGCAACGAACATTTTAGGTTAAGTCCTACTTTCACAGAACACTAGCGTTTTCTGACAAATCAGAATTTATTTTAAGAATTGTGACAAATAAGGTAAAAATAACGTATATTATGGTATACACAATAAACAAAAATAAAGGAAAATAACCTTATTATGGACGACCTTATGTCAAACTACGACTGCGCATGCTCAAATGTCAAAATAACGTCAAAAAAGAGCGCGACGTTATTTATTTCTGCAATAACTCTCTATTATTTAAATTGCATACCTTTATCAATAACATCAGAAGACACACAGCAGGGACACGTGTCAAGCTTTACACACCTCCCTGGACCTCAATGTGATTACCTGGATAAAATAAAATAATTTCAGGTGATTGAGGACTTCCACAAGCTGGATATAATGATTACGAAGTTTTATTAGAACCACCGACACAGGAAGAATCCGAAAAAACTATAAACCCATTAAAATCTTTATGACTATAACATAATTAAATAAAGGCAAGAAATCAAATGCATTTTCCATTATTATATTATATGTATATTAATATTTAGTATACCCACCTTGGGATAGGATGACTTTCTGAACTCTCCTGCTCATCGAATCTATGAGTTGGCAGCAGAGATCATGGGTTACGACTTCATCCCACGTTTGTTGAATCTTCTGCCAAAGTGCCTCCCTATTTTCGGGTACGAAGTTCTCCATTGTCCGCGCCATTCTGCCCCACACATTCTCAATGGGATTCAAGTCAGGACTCTTCGCCGGCCATTGCAACTTTTCTACGTTGTTTTCGGTGAACCATTCGCGAACTATTCTTGCTGTATGCACAGGAGCGTTATCATGCTGGAAAACGAAGCCATCGGGATACATTTCCGTTGCAGTTGGTAACAATCCGCCTTCGAGTATCTCGCAATAGCGAGCTGCTGTGAAGCGGTCGTCGATTCTCCAACAAATGCCAGGTCCACGGTAGCTTATCCAGGCCCATATGTTGACGGAAAAATGCCCACTCCTTTTCCTGGGTGACACAAATCTTTCGTCATATCTTGAACTCACCGAAGGTCTATATACTCGCACTTTGCCATTGTAATGGCTTTGAAAGATCTTTTCGTCGCTAAATATTACCTTCTCCCAATAATGTGGCGGTAAACGCTGAAACTCTCGGCATATCTGCAACCTGACTTCCTTATTAGCCTCGGTCAGCTGAATTTTGTTGCTGGCCGTGCGAGATTTCAGATTGGCTGCATCTAATCTCCTTCGGGCAGTTCTAACACTTGCTGGAAATTGTGTTGCAGATACTGCTTCAACGGCGGATTTAAACGGATTTGCAAGGCAAAAATTAGCTAGTTGCTCATCTTGTTGGTCAGACGTAATTTTCACATTTCCTCCTCTATGTATGTTTTCCACGCTTCCGGTTTCGTCATATTTCTTCTTTATATTGAAAATGGTGCTTTTAGATACACCAAATTCTTCGGCCAGTCGGGAAATAGCCCAACCATTTTCTAGTTTGGCGATGATACGGTGCTTGACGGATTCACTCAAACGAGGCATAACGAACACTGTTAGTTACTCTCTCGAATTAGGATACTGACTAAATAATTTTAGCCCACCCACCTTAGTATTTATACAAAGGGCTAGGAGCAGGTATAATCGATATTTTCAAAATCTACATCCAATTCAATATTACAATTATTAAGTTAATCCCCTAAATTTAGTTATATTAAGTGCAGGTAGGTATAATTAATAAATACCTATTTAAAAAGATATAAATATCTATGCTAAAATATTTCAACTCAGGTAATCCGATAATCCATTAATTTTGTGCCATACATTTTCTAATTAATATTAAGAGCCCCCATATCTACTTTTAAACATATTATACAAATCCTTGAAATCTTTAATTTTTGAGATAATCGCTTGATCTGTTTTTTGTCCGAAAGGACTTCAAAAGCCGCTTATTTTAGCAATCCTGCCATTTTCAAATTGCAAATCCAGGGCCGGCTACGATTTTTTTATTCCCCCGATTTTCACAAAAACCATTTAGCCATTTTTTTATTTAAAATCTGACACCACAGCGTCAATCAGGACAGTCGAAAACCCTTTATATACCAAATTTGAACAAAAAATATAGAGAGGGTTCTATTCTACAGGATGTCAAAATTGAGCAAAATAGGAAATTTAAAGAAACCTCTTCAGGCATCTCTGGCGAGTCAAGTCATAAAAATTCAGCATTTTCAGATGGGGCAGAGAAAAATACCCTGTATTGAATCTTTGCACACCAACACTTTGAGTGGTTCTGTTGACAATTAAACTATTTTGACGGGATTCCATGGCACACTTGACTCGCCAAATGCCTGTAAATTTCCTATTTTGCTGAACCTTGACATCCTGTAGAATAGATCTCTCTCTAAATTCTTTGTTCAAATTTGGTATATAAAGGGGTTTTAGGGGGATCCTGATTAACGCTGTATTGGTAGATTTTAAATAAAAAAACACTCAAAAATCGTAGCCGGACCTGGATTTGCCTTTTGAAAATGATAGGAAGGCTAAAAGAAGCGATTTTTGAAGGCCTTTCACACAAAGAATGTTCAGGGATTATCTCCAAAAATAAAGATTTTATTAATTTGCATATGTTTAAAAGTAGACACCCTGTATATTAAATTATTGTTTTTGAGAAATTCTTCGGAATTCTATTGTGGCTCAAATTGACTATGGATTTACCTAATTTCATATTCCTAATTAATACAGGGTGCTGGCAGCAAAGGAAGGAAACTCGAGAAAAAGCAACTTTTATTGTGGTGTTGATTCTAATCTCAGCCTTGATATTTATTATTTTTTTATTTCATTATCATAAATACTAGACGGTATAGTAACATGATAAAATAGTACGAAATATTAAATACCAACACTGGGGTTGGAATTATTACCAGCACAAAGTTGCATTTTCCTCGAATTTTGTTCCTTTGCTGTGAGAGGCTGGAGGCTGTAATTTGCATTTTATGGTTCTATTTTTAGCAGACCGGCCGGCTGCAGACTCCAGCGCGATGTTGCCGTCTCCGCGCGCCCTGTAACGATAGCCACGAGAAACCTCTTCAGGTCGTTCGATACCAACTGTCCGCGACTGTACATTATATAAATGGTGAATATGATGTTAATTGCACTGAAAATCTGAAATTCGCAGCTTCAAAGGACGAGTTGTAGGTATGCCTGGCTGTAAGTTAAACTGTAATAACGCATTGAAGGAATGAAATGATTAACTGCCATTCCAATCGGAAGAGATTGCTTCGACATTCAGGTGACACTTTGCGAAAAATGTCCATAAAAATTCCACTTTTCCATATTATTTGTCAGGGAATATACCCACATCAGGAATATTACTTATATCTAAATACTTATGAGTATATTTTGATCGCGCTTTTGTTGTTGTATGGATCAACTATACCCAATTATCGAAGCGAAATTAATGAATGTACCTAATAATGTATTGCTTGTTTATTAGAGAAAGAAGAATTAAGACAAAGTGTCGAAAAGTTCACCAAAAATATACCCTGCACAGACTAAGATGGATAGGTATAATTATTTTCTTTATGCGAGTGAAAAAAATGCAGATGTTTCTAGGTAAGTTCTAGACCGGTTCTGTCTAATAAGTTATACTGCATATCTAAAGAAGTGTGATATCTACACGAAATGCCAAATTATCAACACGCTGCATTTTTTTAATTGCAATACCTAGTAAGCTAAATACGTAGAAACCTGGACAAAGGATTTCGTCGTATAGTACATATAATTGGTTAGTCAATTATATCACAATTATAATACCATGTGGTGTCCAGTTTCATACCGTTACTTACTACTGGACATGGACGATAGGTTGGCACCTATCTTTGTTTTATCATAATAGCTTTTCCTTCCATCCATAAAAAAAAGTTGATTTTAATTTCTGCTTTCATTTATTTCTACTCAAATAATTATCAACCAAATACGATCTTGTATTGATTTACCTTGCAAGTGAAGAGACTCTTGTGATCTTGCACAAGTAG
The DNA here is from genome assembly GCA_963920635.1 of Pseudeuparius sepicola. Taxonomy (NCBI): domain Eukaryota; kingdom Metazoa; phylum Arthropoda; class Insecta; order Coleoptera; family Anthribidae; genus Pseudeuparius; species Pseudeuparius sepicola. Next base: position 22,712,087 of record OY987308.1, read on the forward strand.
TACTGACCCCAATCAAACGTGAGATAAAAAGAAAAAATAGTCCATCTTCTTACAGTGGAGTAATGTGATAAAAATTCAGTCGAAACTCCACAAACAGTTTATATTCTCAAAAAGAAACTGTACATGTTTCAAACCACCAAGGGTTCATCTTCATTTCGCTGCTGAAGATGTTCAAGATGAACCCTTGGTGGTTTGAAACATGTACAGTTTCTTTTTGAGAATATAAACTGTTTGTGGACTGTAAGGTTTGCTTTATTAATTTTTAAACGTGAGATATGCACACTTGATTCTGATAGTTGATAAAATAATGTTTTCAAAAATATAGGTACGGCTTACTTTCTGAATGACTTTAAGGCACAATAAACATATTTTTGAACGCTCGTCCATAGTTTTTATATTATGCAGATTAGGGTATGTAAATATACCTAATCCTGTGGTCAAAGATAGCCCCTTGTTAGTTAAATTCCTTCACACAATAATTATTACTACAGAGACTAGATTTTTTAAATAGGTACTCGTCTAGAATACGCTCAAAGTTTAAATCATTCTAAAGTTGCTGTCATGATTATGATCGTATTTAAACACTTGAGCATATAGTACTCAAATGAGAATGGTTTTCTTTTGCGAGTGAAAAAATTCAGATGTTGTCAGGTAGGTTCGCTACTGGTCCTGTCTAAAGAAGTACGATATCCACAAGAAATTCAAAATATTCGAAATTATTTCCAAATTTAAATAATAAATATAATTATTGGTTACACTCTATTTTTATTTGCAGCAGTGTCTAAAACACGGTCTTAAATTAGTGAGAATTCATAAAGCTATTCTCTATTACTCAATCCCCATGGCTAAGAAAGAAAATATATTGATAATAATAATAATAACATAAGAAATTCTGCTAAATATAAATTTTTGAAAAAAGTAAAATTGTTAACAAATTTAATAGAGTGGAGAAAACAGTGGAGAATGTAGATAAAAGGGTAGATATTAGACTTGTGTCCCATTGAGAGCCTAATAAAAACAGTAATTGTTCAGAAGAGTTAATAGCGTAGCTATAGTATAATTGGTTAGAAAATTTTATTACTTTGAATCGACGAATTGTCTAAGTAGACGATTTGTCCAGAAATGTCCAGTTTCATATCCATAGATAAGAAATATATAGTATGTTTAGTCATATATTGGTTTTTCCATGCATAAAAGATTTAATTTTAATCTCTGCCTTCATTTATTTCTACTCAAAGAACATTCAAGCAAACACAATCCTGTATTTATTTGCCTTGCACGTGAAGAGACTCTTGTGGTCATCGTACGCATAACTATACGCATCTGGACATTCCTTCTTGAAGAACGCAGGATAGTTGTGGGGCCAAGTGTTTGCCTTGCAAGTCTGTGGCTTGTCGAATCTCCCTGCGAAACAGAAAAAATTAACCCTAATTGTTCACGTTAAAACGCATCGTCACCTCTGCAGCAATACTGGTCGGTGTTGAAAGCTGCGCACGCCGATTTACAGGCGATCACTTGGTTGTTGTGCTTCAGCTGGAGTTCCTTTGGACATTTTTGGTTGATGGGGGACGCGCACCCCGCTTTCTTGCAGCTGTAGCGGCCACCATTTCCCTTACCTCCGACCGGTTCGATCTAAATCATTTCAATTAAATAGGGAAGAGGTAGGTTCGTTGACTTGCCGAAGCCTTGACGTTGAAACCGTCGACCAGAGATATGTCGTAGTAGTCTAGACCACCATCTCCTTTCAGTTTAATTTCCAGGAGAGTTGCTGGGGGGTTGCCCCCAGCTCCGTTGCAAGCCAACTTGTTCCCACAATCTCCTGTTAGACAATGTTTGGATTTCGAATCGCACCAGGTTCTAGCCCAGAAACGACCTGCCCAATTCGCTGGTGCATTAACGTTTACCTGGAAAATAAGGAAGTGAGTCCGAGCCAAAGCAAGCGCTGGAGCTTACGGTTTGACCTTTGTTGAGTTGGAAGCCACCGCCTCTGAGATGAGGATGGCCAGGGTTGCCTTGTATCCCGACCCAGACGGGTCCGCCTTGGTTGTTGGTGATTTGGAAGTCCTCGGCGATCGATAGGGCCACCAAGCTTGTCAGGAGGAGTGGTGTAATGATCATGGTGTCACTAAAAAAATGAACAGTTTTTATATAAAATTTTATGTGCCGCGGAATTTTCGTTGTTATGTCTTTTGATGTTTCCCAGTTGTTGCGCTTTTGTAAATCTTAAATGATATGATCCACACAACATTTCGCCTCCTCTATTTTTTTTTATATTTTGAACTAGAGAAAATAGTAGGTAAATACAAAAATTGTATATAAATAAATAGGTAGGTATACAGGGTTTTCAAGGTACGATCTGAATTTTTATTTTTTAAGTAGAATACTCTATTTTTAGTTTTCTGAAATCCACACAAAATTTTGTAGGAATAACCAAACCGTAATCGGAATGAATGTAGAACTCAAAAAAAAAAATAAATGCATGCAAGATGATCCAGTTTAATAAGTTTTGTTCCCATCTCGAAAACACCCTGTATAATTAAGTTCTTGATAAACCCAAAAAATTTCCTATACAACTCTCTATAATATTTCCTACAGCTGTCTATAATATTCGTCAAAATTCATAAGTGATAGAGGTTAAAATGTTATGTGGATAATATCTGTTCAATAATTATTATTTACACATTGTTCAGACTGATTTATTCTTTACCTTTCTTAAATGTTTCCATACTAAAATCAGATAGTTTAGAAACTAGTGTGTATGGACAGTTGTTATCCTATTGAATTTGTGGAGGAAGTTTTTCAGGATTGCCAACAAAACAACAATGCTAATAGAATTAGAGAAATAAATCTGGTGGACCGACCAGTAAAATCTAAACTATTACTTATATTCCTGGACTAAACGCATAGGCAATCTTTTGACTGTCAGAACAGTATTTAAAACCAAAAACACAATAAGATCGATGCTAGTTAAAACGAAACCATTTAATGAGGTACAAAGTTAAAAAAATTACATTTAAAAAAACCCTTGTAAATGTGGAAAGTTTTATGTTGGGAACACTTGTAGGCCGTTTAACGTTCGTTTAAAAGAACATAAAAATTATATCAGGCTAAATTAAATTTCTGATATCTAAAATTTGAAACCTATGCTGCCTACTACCTACCTTCTTATAATGACTTTAAGGCACTAATATTTTTTTAACGTTTCTTCATATTTTATATGCAAATATGGAGAGATAGAAACCTAATATATTACAAAGCGATAGTGCCTTGTTAGTTTATGGGAGGGAAGTACTTTCTACAATAAGTACAGAGACGAACTGGAAAACATTTGGTTGCTTTTAGATTTTCACGTACTTTGAATGCAACGATAAAAAAAAGTTGAAATTGAGGAATTGTATTTTACTATTTAAGCAAGTTTACAGTACAAAAAGTAAAAAAAAATCATTTAGACTTCTCCCGAGATTTCAGCCATTTGTGTTCATTAGAAGAAGTTTGGAGTATGTAGGTCTCTTGAGGTTTTTAGGTAATATTTCTTTTTCTTGTCAAACACTAGCTGAAATATTATGGTCGTTGTTGTTATTGTTGTTGTTAATATTTGAATTGTAGGTGTATGTCAGGTTGAAAAAAGAACAATATCTTTGTTAACATTTTTGTATTTTCTATTGAGGGGAAATGAGTGTTATAAACTTGTGCGAGGCCGATTCTGTACAAACTAATTACAAACACTCACTTGCTTCTATTTGCTATCGAAAGAAGTTTATATCTGCATGAAAGGTATACCTATCAGTACGCGTCAATTTGAAACAAATTGGATAGTATTTCATTTTCTAATTGCCTTGTTTGTTTTTATCATTACTGCCAAGTTCTAACAAACTAAATACGTATGAACCTGGTTCAAGATTGTTATCAGAAGGATTAGGGGAACCCACTTCAAAACTAAATAATGTTTTATTCTATAGTTTACGTTTAGAGTCGTAGATATTTCCTTGGTTTACTAACTTGAGTGTATTTTTTTCATATATCAATTTTATGAAGTGGTCTTGTTCCACATATTATAATATTGGCGCACCAAATAAAAGAAAACTAGTTTGATCTTATGTATCTTTTACTATAATATGAAAACAAAATCTAAATAAGTACAACTTTTAACCTCCAAAAACAATTCTGTATTTGTTGGCTTTACAAGTGAATGTGCTCTTGTGGTCATCGTATGCGTAACTGTACGCATCTGGACATTCTCTCTTGAAGAATGCCGGATAATCTTTTGGCCAATCTCTGCTCTTGCAAGTCTCCGGCTTATCATGTGCACCTGCATAAATTTTGTTAAATAATCATCATATATGATATTGAGAACATCATCGTTACCTCTGCAACAGTACTGGTCGGTGTTGAACGCCAAACAAGCCGACTTACAAGCGATCGTGTGTCCCTCGTGCTTTACTTGAAGCTCGCCAGGGCAGTTTCCATTTATGTGTGCCCCACAACCAGATTTCTTACAGCTGTATTGCCCGCCGTCCCCTTGGCCGCCCACAGGTTCGATCTGCAACATGCAACGTCGTGATTTCCACAAAAAAATGGTACAATTGAATCAATCACCAACGCCAAACTGTTGAACCCGTCAACCAACGAAATGTCGTAGAAGTCCAGCCCTCCGGACCCCTTGAGGGTGATCTCCGCCAAGGTGGCAGGGGGGTTGCCTCCGGCGCCTGCGCATTCCAGACGGTTGCCGCAGTCTCCGGTCTGACAGTGCTTGGAGTTTGGGTCGCACCAAGTCCTCGGCCAGAACCTTCCTGCCCAGTTGTCTGGGGCTCCAACGGTGACCTTGGATCACAATCACGGTTATGAACTTCAAATTGTTGCCATAAAGAAGCAAAAGAACAGAGAGCTTCTACTTGGATACCAAAATGCTCACCAAGCAATTTATAAATATGTGTGTCATACCTACCGTCTGGCCTTGGTTAAGATGGAATCCTCCATTTCTGAGATGGGGATGTCCAGGGTTGCCTTGGATGCCTACCCAGATGGGTCCTCCATCCCTGTTGCTGATTTCGAAGTCCACGGCCGCTACCATAGCAACCGCGGCCGCGAAGAGTAGTATTTTTGTGATCATGGTGTGCTGAGATAACATAACAAACGTTTATATTATGTTTAAATTTAGTCAATGCATCCTGAATTTCTTAATTTACAGGTTTTTCCTTGAACGAAATAACGCTTAATTTGCGCATTGGTCTTCAACTCTTGTCAAGTAAATTTTATAAACTCACAAGAACCTTCTATTAAGTTTATCATATATTAGTGTTAAAAAAGGAGTAATTAATGTGAAAAAAAATATATATTAAACAATCTATATTGAAAAAATGGGAGGGAAATCAAAATGATACAAAAGGTTATAAGTTTTAGGTGAATCATTAATTCCGTTATCAGTCAGCACCAAATAGTTAACTCGGGCTGGTGAGAGGAAACAAATCTTCGTGTTCTTCGTCCACTTGAGAATCATCATTTAAATCGTCGTCGATGGTTACAGTATCTCTATTGAGGCATGCAAGTCCTAAGCAATTGCTGCACATACTTGAACAATTGAGACCACTTCTTCGACACTCACAGTTTTGGACGCATCCATCTCTGCAGAATCATACGATGAGGATTGTTTAATATATTTTCTTGTTTTTCACATGAGCTTCCTATTCATGACTTTCTCATTTTTACAAGCAAAGGACAAATTAGATATGGGAATGATTTGACATAAAAGAACGAATGGAAATCAGAACGCTATAATGAATGAGGGCGAAAAGTGAGTACAAACTTGTATTGGACATATTTACAGTCATATACTTATGAGGTTATGTTGTGGCAAAAAATAACAATCTATGGGTGTAATATGTATCTATATATATATTCTACATACATTATTCAGTTACTAATTTATACTGTAATCATTTTAAGTTTTTTCAACAAAAACTACGTAAAATAAAAATAAATAAATCTTTACCCCTCCATATCATGGAAACCGTTCACTTTACCATAATTCTGTATATAACAATTATTGTTCGGAATTTAATGTATATCATTTGCGTATAGGGTGACGTTTGCGCTGAACCTCATAGTTTACTAGATATTCACGCAAAACTGTGAAAAATAATAATTTCCTGCCCTTTTCACCCCCTCCCCCCGAAACCCGACGCTGGTGGTGGTGTAACTTTTTAGTACTAACTCTTAGGAGGGTATGGAACTATTTTGCGCTAGAAAGGACTTTTTTTTGGATGTTTGGGTTTGGCCTAATTTTGTGTTAGTTTTACTGTATTATAGCTTTACATTTGGGAAATTATCTGCAAATAAAACCAATATTTCAAATTACATGTAAGTCAATATTAACTACCTTTTCATAATAACAAAATATTTGAGGAGAAAATTAAACATATCAAACAAGTTCTTAAGAAGAACAGTTGTTATCCTATTGAATTTGTTGAGAAGTTTTTCAGTATTGCCAACAAAATAACAATGCTAATAGAATTAGAAAAATAAATCTAAGGGACCGACCAGTAAGTTTAATTGTTCCTTATATTCCTGATCCCTGGACTATCAAATAAGCTAAAACTCATAGGCAATAGTTTGAGTGTCAAAACAGAAGATCGGTGCTAGTTAAAATGAAACCATTTGATGAGGTACAAAGTTCAATCAATTGCATTTATACAATTGCTTGTGAATGTGGAAAATTCTTACTTTTTTAATAACAATCATAGAATTTTGTGGGATAGGTCCAAACCAATTCTCAAAGAAGAAGTAGGAAATAGACGAAAAATTAAAGAATCAGCATTTATTCTAGGAACTACGGACAACCGTCTTGCTGAATGTTCAGTGGAATTCAGTAAAATATTATTGCCATTTATTCAAAGAGAAGTTAGTATACTTAGATAGTTAGATAGAGCACAGGGAACTATATCAGATAGGTGTTTAGGATATTGTTTTTGTTTGGGTTGAATTAAAAATATTTAAAAATCCCATTGATGTACACTGTTCTGCTGGTCACTGTATTTTATATTGCTTACCTGTCTTCTTGGAGTTCTTCTCGGCACTGTTGTCCTGGTGTAATTTCTTCTGGTCTTTATACAAGTGGATAGGGATTCCCTGATTGACCATGTTTACGTTGATAACACCTCATTCTGTGGGAGGGAAAAACTTGCAATTATTATTATGCAGGAACGGATTGCGAAAGATCTGAGATTTAATTGTTGCAAATCGCCGACACGTGATTTATTTTTAGCGAGGAACAGATTAACAACAACATTTGTGTGCAGTAGCTGCCTAATAAATATTGTTTTGTTATTGTTAGTTTTCATGTGATAACCTTTTACGGCGAAACCCGAGCAGAGACAAAGGCTAACATAACCTTTTTTGTTTTCTACCATAAATACATTTGCCTAAGCAATAAAATTGAAGAAGTGCACCAGTACGGATATTATCATTCATGACAATGACTATGTTGTTGTTTACAACTCTTACTGGCTATTTGCAATTTTAATAACTGCTTTTATTTGCCGGCCACGGACAAATAAATTATTTTTTTATATTGCCCTAATTGTGTAAAAAGAAAAATACACCAAGTGAATAGTAAGTGTAGGTTGTTTCCTCACATCCTTATGTTAGCTCATAAAACTGCTTTAAATAAAATTCCTCCAGAGATAAATGCAAAATGAAAGAAGCTAATCGAAAATGCAACAAAATGGACATGAAAATAATCGCCGAGATAATCGTTTTTAACGTTTTAGAGGAACACAAAAACGTCACTTCCGGCTAAACCGGAAGTGATATTCAACTGTGTCTGATGAATAACTTTTTTTTTACATAATCTCTTAGCAACGGATCCTGAATTGTCCTTTTTTTTTTCAGGGAGATCCAAGCAGCATCTGGGGAATGGATGAACGAATTCGTACGAAGACCAAGCAGAAGGAGAGACCACAAGGTCTATGTTCCAGCAGCGGACATCATCAAGAGAACTATAAGACGATCATGGACTATATCTAGTAAGTCTACCAAAAACTCTATACTATAAAAAATACTACAGTAATTTGAAGAATTTCAGTGATCTGTCTCTACGTATTCATAATCTCTAAGGTCCATGAAACTTTATAATTGGTACATCTCATTCCATCTATTTCAAATGTGTAACTCGTTATCTGTTGTTTTTTCCAATTGGTTTTCCTTGCCGTTTTACGAATTACAAAAGTGACGTGAACAACAGAAATTCCCAGTTCGACGATACACATGTTGATGTGATATATACAGAGCGCTGCTCACTGTTGCTACACGTTTATGTCAGCACTTCGCTGTGGATAACAATTAGTAGATCAAATATTTGTCAGTTTGGTTTGGTCAGCAATTAAATTTTTCCTAACGGGGTTGTTTTAACCATTAGAAGCCCACTAAAAGTTCCTATATCTCCCGCTTTGTTTTTTGATACAGTACATTAAAACTCCGTTATTGTGTATTAATTTTAAAATTGATATCTAGTTTAATTTATAGCCCGTGATGTTATGTAGACCGAGAGGAATGCATAGACTTTGTTTTTGTCTGAACTCTGTATGGTTGAATGGACATTACCACACTGATTAAAAGTTTTTGCAAGCTAGGTATCTCTGAGAGATATTTTGGATATTTTTAGTAAACATGCTTATTAATAAATATAAGGAAAGTTAAATATTTATTTAATTTATTTGTGCCGCCAACAGATCCATTTAATTTTTAATTGGGTTTCCCGCCACCAAACTGATTAAACTTGTTCAAGTTGCCTGGAAAATTCATGAATCCTTAACAGTAAATGAACGAGACTATGAACGATTAACTCAAAAAATTACTTCAACAAATTTGTTTTCTAAGCTTTCGGAGAATAAATCTTTCTCCTATTTCAAAGATCAAGTCGCGTCAAAAAGTGTAATGACAGATTAATATATTGTTAAGTTAAAATGTCATGAGAACAGAAACAATAATAGCCTAGCCACCTGCCTGATACTGTACCCTGTGTTCTATCCACGGGCGTAGCCAAGGGGGGGGGTTTCGGGGGTTCAAACCCCCCCCCCCCCCCCCGAAATAAGCAAAATATTACCTAATATTATACCGAAAAAAATACGAGGAGTGAAGAGTTAAATTATTATTACGTTTGAATATATTATGTAGTAATAGTAGCGCCTAGCGCCATCTTTTGACGAGAGGCAGACGCAGTTGCAGCCGAACTATTTTGTATTGTAGGGACACTTTGCGTTGTTTCTCGATTATTCGCCACGCCCCTCGGTCGAAATGAGCGGAACTTTGTGGAAGTTCGTGGAAGTTTCTGGACGGCTACTGGGCTGCTATATAAGCGGCGCCGCGGCGCGTGACCGCGCTTACGGCAGTATTGTTCCATGCGAACTCGAAGCGAATAAAAGTGAAAAGTGGTGAACATAGTGAAGAGAATTAAGTGTACCGTGTAAGTGAGTAATTTTAGTGCACTGTTATTCGATGACCTTGTTAAGGATAGATACGTGAATCATTATTACTGTCGAAAAATGGAGGGGAAAAAAAGGAAGGGTGATAAACTTAAAGGTATGGACTACTGGAAAAGGTCAAGGGGTTTCTAATAAAGAAACAAATTTGGATTTAGCTATCAAAGCTTCAGCTACCTTGCATGCTGATAAGAAGACTGCCTACCCCGAAATCTAGTTTGGAATGCCTAGACATGTGCGATAAAAACCTTTATCCTAATATTTACACATTACTACAAATCTTGGCTACCATTCCTGTATCCACTGCTACCCGAGAAAGGTCTTTCTCGAGCCTAAGGAGACTGAAAAACTATTTACGAAACACTACAAGTGAAAACAGACTTAATGGTTTGGCTCTAATGAACATTCACTATGGAACAGAAATTCATGCAGATGAAGTAGTGGATATATTTAAAAGAAAAAGCCGAAGATTTCTTCTTTAATGGTTTTAGATTTAGCGCAGAGGAACGAAATTAATTTATCAATTTCATTTAAAGTTAAGAACTTTATAAATATGTCGTAGTTTTTCGGATGAATATATAGATATTAAATTTCATGTAAGTATATTTTTGTTGTTTTATTTACTTCTCAAACTAAACCCCCCCCCAAAACTAAATCCTGGCTACGCCCGTGGTTCTATCTAATATCTAATTTTTGAATAACAGGCATAGCCGCCTCTAAGAAAGCTCTGATGTTGAGAAAGCTGGCAACGTATCTTGCGGGTCTGCGCGGAGTGGCCTGTCACTCCCTGTCAGTTGATTTTACAAGAAATTTACCAGAATTAATTTGTGTAGTGCGGGTAGTGCTATCGACAACCCGAAGTGCTGGCGACAGCTTTTTTATAAATTTGTTTTGTTTGTGAAAAAAAATGAAACAGTTCGAAGTGAAAATCGTTCCTTTACAATTTCAAGACTGAAGATGCCTAGAACCGTCAAGGGAAGCTAGAACTTAGTTATATACCTGGCTGTAAGTCAAATCGTAATAATAACTTGAAGTACCTAGCTATAGGTTTTCTTTGCTTGACGGCAAGCGGTCAACTTGTATTCATTTTGGGCTTTCCAAAGGATGAAAATTTTATAATAAAATGATTACGGGCCAATTGCATAGAGAAACTAAAGTACCCCTTAAAATAACAATACAAACATTGTTTAGTATTGTTGCAAAAGTTTCTTTACCTAATATTAAAGGCAAAAGATAATTTAGTTGAATGTATTATGAAAATGAACCTAACTGCCATTTCAATCAAAAGAGATTACTCTCCTTCACAACATGCAGTTCTCTGTTCGCTTGCTTGTATTTTTATAAAAATGTAACCATAAGGAAAGATAGGTAATCATCATTTGCCCGATCCGATGGCGCACTCAGAAAAATTCGACTTACAACAAATTGTAGTCCCCTCTATTTGCCCAAATTTACCATATTATTCGTCGAAAATGTACCTATCCACACCAGGAATCGTACTTATTATAAATACTTATACTTCTGTGTATATTTTGTTATCTGTTACTGCTTTTATTGTCTGTTAAACAAACGTAGATACCTACTTACTTAGGTACCCAATTATTGAAACAAAGTTCACAAATGTATCTAATTATAATTAAAAACGGGGTTGAACATTTATTAGAAAAGATAAACTAAGCCAAAGTGCAGACTGCTCTGTAGTGCATAGACCCGTTGGGCCGTCCCGCTGCGGCGTTGCCACATGTTTGCACAGGGCTTGTAAGCTGGAAAAGGTTGTGTAACAGGCAATAATATTTTACTGAAAACAAATTTGTTGAAGTTTTTTTCAGCAATGATATACAAGTCTTGCACTTTCTCGAATAGTCACAAATGTTTTACTTGAGGTGATTTTATCTTTCTTCGCCTAGATCCTACACCGCGCTGGTCAGCCCTGCGTGGATCTCCAGAACATCGCCCTTATAACAGCCTACCCAGGGCCCAAGACATATCAGACTACCCATCTTTAGTTAGGCCGCCCGGCAACCGATCCCCGGTGCGTCGAACCCAATCCGAAGACGTATACGGCGAAAAACCGAACGACGAATCCGTCCCGGCGGTCCAACAGGATCAAAGTAAGTGGTGAAAATATCAGTCACTTCATGAGAACAGTCTTTAGAAGCGGCGGTAGCCTAATCGGCAAAGGCGCGTGCCTATGGAAACGCCATTTATTTTAGCGTAGGTTCGAATACCGCACGATGCATCTCAACAAAAATACAGATTTTATTGTTTATTATTTAAATGTCCCTTACATAGGCCCGCGCCTTTACATTGAAATAATTCGTACTTTCTCGATTTGACTTGTTTTTTGTTATTTCATGCGCTTAAAGATAATATAGTATATGTTACACCTGGACCGACACTATATTAAAGACCTGAGCATGACGTCATATTTCATTGTTGTTTACGGACTGGGGTGGCGCCACTCGACAAAAAAAATGGCGACTTATTATAGGTTATAGGGGGGTATTCTGTGGTTATTGGTATGTCAGTTACTGACGTTTAAAATGACCCGAATTTTAAATATCCAGCTCTATTATGATTTGGCTTCTTTTTACGGTAACGAATTGTCTTTGCGTCCAGTTTTATCCTATTAACACAGCTTTTATAGGTAGATTTGTTTGTGATAACATTAAATTTCCATTCACATGAAGAAAATGTTATGCACACTGCACAGACCATTACGTGAATTGCAGAAGAATAAACACTATTTTGGAATTATGGGATGATCTGATCAACTAGCTGAAAAAGCGAAAATTCTAGATATTATTTTGAAAGAGTATTTTGTAACGTATGCAAGAATGAAAATAGAAAATTTTGTTTATAGCTCCATAGCGAACCAATAGTCCTCCATATAAAGAAGAAACTGAAAAATCTAATGCGTTTTATGCTTACTTACACTACAACTAGCCATGGACTTCATTTCAAACCAAAAGGTACCAAATACTCTTGCTTGCTTTTTAGACCCGCTTTTCTTAAGAAAATGTATGGAAATATGCCATGTGAACTTGTCAAATTAGAGGGAAATAACATACAAATATTTTATTTTATTTTGGATATTAAATTCGTTGTAGCAGACACATTTGCATGTTTTTATTTTATAAAAGATTCTGCAACAATAGTGTGTTAACATTAAACCACCGTGTAAATTTGTTTCGTCGTGTGGCGCCAGTGGCGATCGCTTGAAACAGCGCTATGCACAGGTCTTTAATACAGTGTTGGTTCAGCATAGACTTAAAGCGTTGACTGACGTATTTATAAAGACTTCTCACGGCTATAGCTTTATGTCCTGGAAAACAGATGGCTCTGCTGGCTAATAATGTATTCTGCGTTGTATTTTATCTTCGGAAAGCGCATAGTGAGCCAAAAATATGTCAGTCGTGACAGCCGTGAGCAGTCTTTAATAATATATCAGTCAACGCTTAAAGGCTGCATTCTAATCAGCCAACATAAAAAATGCCTACTCAGTACAAAAACAACAAATTTGACACTTAAGCCTGCATCATATGATAACCAAAGGTTACGTTTCCTATGCCACAAATCCAATACTTTACTCTTCCCATCTTTCTTAAAACTACACTAATTCACTAATTACTAACTTAACTATATGTCTTTTGTCAAATAACCCCAAAATCTCCTCAAAAAAACAAGAATAACGCTCGAAACACATCAACACAAACCGGCGAAATCTCAACGAACTCTGGATCAGCTGTTGTGGCACAATAAAGCAAATGCATTTGATCACAAGGAGCTCTTGCAACGTTGCCACGTTAGCCAGAATAAGCAATTTATTAAGGATATTGTTTATAGACCAAGTAGGATCAGTGAATTCACAAAATCAGTAGATAACATTTATTGTTAAATGATAACTGTCCAAATTTTTACTATATGTAGATATCAACTAATTGTTCCAAATTTATGTGTTTTTTTTTACATTTATTTCGTAAGTACAAGATAAAATTTATGAAGAAGTTTGCCGATGGTGCAATCATTGCATTGTTTTCTTTTAGATTTCTATTACTAACTCAGACAAATAATGTTACTAAACATTTTTTATCTTGGCAGGGACTGTACTGTATTGAATTATTAGTCTGTGTTTATTATTTGTCTGAGGGTAATAACTAGAATAATGTGTTTTAGAGCTGGTGCCAACTTCGAGTCCTCAGACACCGAAGAGACAGCAGAGGGTGAATCCTTTGATGGTTCTAGGGAACAACAAAAGTCCCGAACGGTCCAGGAAGACTTCGCCGAGAAGAAGGCAACAGGAAGCGACCAGTGTTGCTACAGTGGACGTGGATGAGCCGGATAAAGGTAAACAAATAGAAGAGTTGTAAGGATTCCAGACGGATTTGTATTTTTAGAAGTGGTGGTAGAGGCAGGAGCGACGAATTCGCGTAAGTCGAGTCCGGAGACGTCTAGGAGGCAACCAAGGTTGAATCCTCTCATGGCGTTGGCCGAAAAGAGTCCGAAGGAGTCCAGGAGGAGTTCGCCGGCTAGGGCGAAGGCAGTGGATGAGGGGGACGCGGAAAATGGTGAGTCCTGATGGGAGTCTCAGCTACAACATACAAACACCTTTGCAGTTTTATCCCAGGAATTTCGGTAGACGTGAACATCGGATTATTAGATCCGAAAGGCATCCAATTTCGGCATACGGAATGACGCGGGCGGGGTTGCCACATACGCGAATTTTTCCGCGTTATTAAAGTCTGAATATTTAACGTATATGTTCCATACATACTTTAACCAAAGTGTCACGTGACAGAGATGAAGGGTATACTTTCCAGCATGTACAGCATAAACAGACACCATTTTGCTATAGAGGAGTCAATACAAAAAGTATTATTATGACAAATTTTTATGTGCAGTTGCATTAGTTACATTTGGAGTTACCTAACTCAAAGAACTACCAAGCTTACAATAATTATTCAACAACAACAACAACAACAAAATTACTGCCTTATGGCTTATTTCCGGAAGAAGTCTTCAGGCTTCCCGTTTACAACTGAAACTTGAGAATGTGCAAAACGCCGCTATTTTTTAAACGACCAAACCTTCCGGATAAAAGTTCATCAAAAGCGCGGGCTTCCCCTAGCCCTAAGTCGAACAATGCTTTTGTTCTCTTTCGCGGCGTCTTCCGTCTCCCCCTGGATTCACCGCAAGCAGGTCACCCTCGAAATTTCGCGGGTGGTTTTTGCCCACCCCCTACCTGGTCCGTGGCCTGGAAACATTTCCTCCCTTCTTCTAATTAACGTTGTGTTTATGTTCCGTAAGGTTGTTAACCACCGCGTTATTAGCAGGTTACTACTCACGGGCGTAGCCAGGATTTAGTTTTGGGGGGGGGGTTTAGTTTGAGAAGTAAATAAAACAACAAAAATATACTTACATGAAATTTAATATCTATATATTCATCCGAAAAACTACGACATATTTATAAAGTTCTTAACTTTAAATGAAATGGATAAATTAATTTCGTTCCTCTGCGCTAAATCTAAAACCATTAAAGAAGAAATCTTCGGCTTTTTCTTTAATATATCCACTACTTCATCTGCATGAATTTCTGTTCCATAGTGAATGTTCATTAGAGCCAAACCATTAAGTCTGTTTTCACTTGTAGTGTTTCGTAAATAGTTTTTCAGTCTCCTTAGGCTCGAGAAAGACCTTTCTGGGGTAGCAGTGGATACAGGAATGGTAGCCAAGATTTGTAGTAATGTGTAAATATTAGGATAAAGGTTTTTATCGCACATATCTAGGCATTCCAAACTAGATTTCGGGGTAGGCAGTCTTCTTATCAGCATGCAAGGTAGCTGAAGCTTTGATAGCTAAATCCAAATTTGTTTCTTTATTAGAAACCCCTTGACCTTGACTACACCACTTTTTCCAGTAGTCCATACCTTTAAGTTTATCACCCTTCCTTTTTTCCCCTCCATTTTTCGACAGTAATAATGATTCACGTATATATCCTTAACAAGGTCATCGAATAACAGCGCACTAAAATTACTCACTTACACGGTACACTTAATTCTAGTCACTATTCGTTCACCACTTTTCACTTTTATTCGCTTCGAGTTCGCATGGAACAATACTGCCGTAAGCGCGGTCACGCGCCGCGGCGCCGCTTATATAGCAGCCCAGTAGCCGTCCAGAAACTTCCACGAACTTCCACAAAGTTCCGCTCATTTCGACCGAGGGGCGTGGCGAATAATCGAGAAACAACGCAAAGTGTCCCTACAATACAAAATAGTTCGGCTGCAACTGCGTCTGCCTCTCGTCAAAAGATGGCGCTAGGCGCTACTATTACTACATATATTCAAACGTAATAATAATTTAACTCTTCACTCCTCGTATTTTTTCGGTATAATATTAGGTAATATTTTGCTTATTTCGGGGGGGGTTTGAACCCCCGAAACCCCCCCCCCTTGGCTACGCCCGTGTTACTACTACTATGCGAGCGTGAATCAGTGGCACTAAAAATATTTGTGTAATAACAATGTTGTGTTTGTTTACTAAAATGAGTCATAAGGAATTAGAAAACCACATAATCATTTATATACCTACTTTTTGCTCAATTTTTGCATCCTGTAAAATGATACTCCCTGTATATTTTGTGTTCAAATTTGGGGTTTATTTCCAGTTGCAATGTATATTTCCTGTACCATCAACAGCAGCCCGAACTGTTGGCTCAGATACCACTTTCACCCATAAACAAAATTTGATATTTACATTGCCTGGAAAATCTGAGCTTTATAAGCTACATAAGCAACTCAATCTGACATAAATATGGATTAGAGCCGCAAATCGCCGTTTAGGAGGGCTACTTTATTATCGGAGTCACGAGAAAATTACCAAACTTCGTGGATATACCGGAGGAAAGTTAACAAGAACAAAGTATATTAGGATGTTATTAAGAAGGGCTACGATGAATGTAATTAGCTATACAGCTTTTGGGGTTGACGAGCCCCCCTCAGCATTTTGCTAATGGGATTGGCTGGCACAATTAAATTGTCAATGGTTGCCACAAATTATGGCAACGAAGAAAAAATAGTAGTAATTGCCACTCCTCCCCCGCACAAGCATTCAGCTGCTTCTGGGGTACTCCTAGTTTGAAGTATTGAAACGATTAGAATTATTATTGTTTAAAGTTTAATTCAAATTTAAATATGTACAGGGTAATTCGCTTTTAAGTGGCCAAACTGTATTAGGTGATATATCTTCAAAAAATAACCGCTCTTTTTCGTATAAACTAATCTTTTTAAGGTCTCATAAAAAGGTTACAGGGTGTTACAGTTTTAAAAAATATTTACGAAACACATTTTTTCTACTTTCAGTCTTACTAATGGAGCAACAATTTTAGTTAATTTTTCAAAAATATTCTGAAAAAAAGTCAAATTTCCCATGAAGCCATAAAACTTATGAAAAAATATAAATTTGCAATTAAAATTTGCATAAAAAATTCAATACATTTTATTTCTATACAAGGTGATTCATTCTTTTTTTCTAAAAACAATTAATTACCCACGTCTCCGCCACTGGTTGTTCAAGATTTTTTATATTAACAGGTTTTATGATAACCCATTCCGTCATAACGTGCACCAAATTTGACTTAAATATCTCAACTAGTTTGGGAAATATTCAATAAAGTCCACACATCTTTTAAAATTTTAACACCCTGTAACTTTTTTATAAGGCCTTAAAATTTAAACGAAAACGTGCGGCTATTTTCTGAAGATCTGTCACCTGTTATAGTATTATTTTTTTTATTTGTTCTTATTTTCAGTGCCGCAACCAACCGATTCCCCGGTGAAACCGAGGTCGCCCCGTATATCGTCTGCGGAGAAGCGGGTGAGCTTCGAGGGTGGCGCGGACACGGTGAAATTGGCCACCACCAGGGCCCAGTCCTTGCCGGAAGGAAGTAAGAAGGAGAAGAAGATGACTACCGGATCAAGATCGCTACCTGAAGAGAGCTCGGCCGGTCTGAGAGAGGAGACAGTGGCTGAGGTGAGGATATTCGAAAAAAATTGTTCAACTTTATTGTCGTGATCCAGAACTTTCAATCTTCCCTAGTGTACAGGGTCGTCCCATTTAATTAGACTGGGGTGCCAAGTTTATATGACCCTGTACAGGCCAAACCAAATTCCCTCATAGTTTTTGATTGAGATTGATTCAGCTGTTCGCATTCTGCAGGTACATTTTCCGAAAGAAGACGCCGGTCCAGTGGAACTTTGCGATATCGAACCCATCAGCGGTACCGTCTTTAGAAAAGTGACTGTAAGAAGGAGGAGACAAGAAAACATGAGGAAAGTTGCAGCGGTCGACACTGGTAAGTACGTTTTCCTTCAAATCTGCATGATGTTTGTATTCGCCATCTTGGTGATAGTATGGTCTATTAAAATATTAACCTATTGCTTCATCGGTTAATTTACACAGTGTAGTATACAATCTAAATAAAATTTTGTTGCTGTTGCGCCCATACAAAGAAAGTATTAATTTTGCATTGGCTGATTACAATGTCCGCGGAGAAACAAAATTTTCCGAATGAATTAAGAAAAATTTACCAGCGGAACCTTGTGCCAAGATGAGCATTTCCGTCTACAAAATTTCGCAAGTATCTTGCTGATCCACGCTTTATAGTAACAATCGTAATCTAATGAGATGCCTTGTTACAGAAGTTGAGGGAACGTGCCGAAACTTTGCGAACTTAATGAGTTTCAGGATTTATGTAATTTGAATGAATATTTATTAAGCTGCGAACCAAATCAAACAATATATAATTTTGAAGCATATAAACCAATGAAATGACATAATTTGTGAAATATTAACCAATCAGGTGATGATTTCAGCAATAATACCACTGGGTGGCATTATCGTATGTAATATCACAAGTGCCGGAAATTTTATCGATCATTTTTTCGAAAGCGCTATTTTTCCTAGAAAGATCACGAGTATAAATTAGTCTTTTATTTCGAGCTTCGCTCTCGGGATTTTATCTCTGAAAATAAAAGGCCAATTTGTACGAGTGGTTTTGCTAATGGGCAAAATAGGGCTTTCGAAAAAATTATCGATAAAATTTCCGGCACGAGTGGTATTTGTCAAGATTATTTCTCGAATACGATTTAATAATTTCTGTATTAATTTTTTCTATGTTTACATTTCCAAAACGATTCATTTTGAACGAGTTTATTGACAGCTTCGACTGTAGCGTTCCAGTAAAGAAACATGTCGCTTGGATATCCACGGAAAATGCGATTATACCTACATCCTGTCAGCGTTGGTTTATTTTCTGCATGTATCATAAATTTAAACGGAGACGGAAGTCTAATAGCAAAAATGTAGCAATGTAAAAGATATATAAATTCATTGATACAATGCTTCCGCAACATAATTTATAAGCTGCATAATTTAGAACAGTGTGAAACACTCAAACTTTAAGAAGTAGGTACGTGTTTGTATCCAACAGATTCGCGGTTACTAAAATTGCAATTATCGCTAGCAGAGGCATATGATTGGTTGGATTTTTATGGAAGTAGCTACCTTATTGTATGCAAGCAGTATGAGGGAAATAATCGCTGAAATCCTGATCGGTAACCCGATAACTTCTTCGCAGTACCAAATTTAATATATATATAGGACTAGAAGATACAATTTCAGTGACCAATTATTTATAGTTGATAAATTCTCTTCCTAAATACAACTCGGGTCTGCCTAGTAATCAGATAATACATTTCCTTAATTTATTAAATCATTATAATCCCAGTACTAAGAAAATACCACTCCTTCTGCGCAGCTTTATGATTATAATTCGTAAAATTAAGGAAATGTATTGTTTATCATAGGCACACAACTTGTTATATTACCCCTGAAAGTCTAAATCAAGAGATTAAGGTAAGAATAAAATCCCAAGAGCATTTATCAGCTCGTTGCATGGCAATTGCGTATCTGCCCAATACACACACCATCTAGTCAAAATTGGTCTGTTTTATACCGTTCTTTGTGCAGCCGAGGTATTATCACGCATTGCATAAATGAATTTACATAAATTTTACATTGCTAAACTGTTTAAATGTATGACACACATTAAGAAAATAAACCAGCAGGCAAAATTCCGATATAAATATCCGTCGCTAGTGACTTTACATATACAACACAACTTTTAACGGCAATGTGCTCCGACTGAAAGGCGAAACGCGACCGCACTTATCTAACACGTACCGGCGAATATTGAATGCTATCTGGGGGGGTAGGAGGGAATTTCACGAACACAACCCCTTTGTGTCTGGTCCGGAAATTGAAACCACTATCGCTTGCGACGGATGCAACGCTTTTGTTCCATAAACGGGGAGAGCTCTTACTCGTACAAGGTGAGCGACAGACAGACAGACATTCCCGTGGGCATCTTCTCGCGTTGATATCGGGCTAAATTTGGGGGAGGTTATGTTGAATATTATAGGGGAGATGTTTCATTGAAATCAGTATGTTGTATACACGATTGAAATCGCTTTTATAAGTCGATATCAATGTGGTATGGCACAATGCGTCGCATGATTATAAAAGGCTTGATAGCTTGGTAGATAATTTTGCAATCGATTTTAGACATCTTGATGAGATTATGTTTCTCAGTTTACCTTCAGCTCATCATAATAATATCTGAATTAGAAATTGTTGTACTTAAGTCATTAAATTTCTTGACTAGGGGAAATCCAGGGCGAGATAAGCAGCTGTATCTTAGAGACAGGGAAAGAGAGAGGATACCCTGCCGTGTATAGATTTTGTTACGTCGTTTTGAACGGCGGCCATTTTATATGTGGCAGACAAAGCGAGTACGTTGTGAGTTAATTTCGTGAATTTGTGAATTAAAAGTAACAGTGATTAAGGGGAAAATATGCTCTTACGATGGTGAATTGTTCAGCGTTTGGTTGCAAAAGCAGAAGTGAGAAGCAAGAGGGATTTCGTTTCACAGGCAAACATTTAAAGATGCATTAAAACTTTATTTTTTCTCAATGTAACTTCTTTAAATTCCTTCTACCTTTTAGTATGACAAAGTGCATTGTTTTGTTTGTAAATACGACCAATATAATTATTTTTAACGTCGTTTTTATTGTAAATTTCTTAATTGAATATGATAGTTTCATAAAATATGGGCTGGTTTCCATGGGCGTTCATTATTTATTTTATTTTGATTGGTTCAAAATCGCCGCAAATAAATATATTTCAGCACTTGGCACTAGCTTTACATTTGGGAAATTATCTGCAAATAAATACCAATATTTCAAATTACATGTAAGTCAAAATTAACTACCTTTTCATTTTTAACATTTTTGTGATATTGGCTAAGAACGCGTTTCATGCTACGCCACTGGCCTGTCGTGCGATGTGGCAGTCGGTAACACGGCCGCGTCTTCTCTCTTTCCTTGTCTAAGAGCTGTGATAATACTACTGCAATAATTAATTAATTAATACTAATTAATAATTCTTTAAAAAAATGTGTACAGAATGTTTCTATACTAAAACTTTGAATTTAATTTGATAGATCTAAACTCCAAACACACCAACATAATAAAGCCCCACCAAAATTGAATTTTTTAAGATAAATTAATGGAAAAATAAATTAATAAAAACTAAATCAAAAGCAGCAAATTGCATTATCTAATTTGTTTAACAGTAGAAAATGCCCAAAGCCTACTATTTATATTTTGTACGTTGGTGCGTTAATTTTGTCCAGGAGTATATATTAAAACACTCAAAAAATGGATATTGACAATGATTCATACATATATTGCATCTGTATTGTTTATATGGCTCTTTGTCTTTTTGGAACCATGTTATAAGATCTTCAAAAAATAACCGCACTTTCTAGTATAAACTCTAGTTATAAAAAAGTTACAGGGTGTTAAAATTTTAAAAGATGTGTGGACTTTATTGAATATTTCCCAAACTAGTTGAGATATTTAAGTCAAATTTTATAGGCGTAATAACGGCATGGGTTAGCATAAAACCTATTAATATCAAACACCTTGAGCAAACCAGTGGCGGAGAAGTGGGCAATTAGTACATTTCTTCTACTTTGAGTCTTACCTATGAAACACATTTTTTAGTTAATTTTTCAGAAATACCCTGAAATGATAGAAAAAATCAAATTTGCCATGAAACTATGACACAAACGAAAAATTACCAAGAAAACATTTTTGAAATAATCTACATAAAAAAATCAATACATTTTATTAAAAATTAAAAACATTTGTACTTATTACCCACTCTTCATGTTGCCATGACGTGTACCAAATTTGACTTAAATATCTTAACTAGTTTGGTAAATATTCAATAAAGCCCACATTTTATTTTCCAAAAATTCAATAATAACTTTTAAAAATTTACTTTTGTTGTGCTACAAAATTATATTCAAAGTTCCTTTAACGGAACCAACGCTTCCGGTTGCTTTTGAGCAAAACCGGCGTATTCGACGCGCCAGTGATGTATTTCTCCGGCTCATTCATTTCAAAACAGATTGATAAATGTGTAAATAAAAGTCTTCGATCTGCGACGAGACAACAGACGATGACTCATTACGGGTACACCCTGTAGAACGTGGCGGCGGACTGGACATCTGCATATGACCAAATCGGTCGGCCATGCAGCGATGTGGGAGTTTCGGGCTGTTGTACCAACACTGCGATGTAGGCAGCGTTGCCAGATGACAGAAAATAATGTTTATTTTAATACGAATTTATTTTCGAACAATTCTATTAGTTTCGCTTATTTGTTTAAACAGCTAAACAGTTATTGTTTGTAGAAATTAATACGCCGGAATCAAGTGCATTTTAGTTAGGTACTAATAACATACATATTTTAAGGATAAATTTTTGTACCTGTAAATATAAATCAAGATGGGTGTTTTAGTGGCGTAACATAGGTAAAGGTTTAATTAGTTGGAAAAAAATGCACTCCAACGAGGATTCGAACTCGGGACTCCTACTGGATCCCTAGACGTTTTAGAACAACAAGCTACCGGAGCATATGGGTTTCATCAATAAGGCAATTGGCAACATTGTACAAGCTGGGTATATTATAGGGTGTAAGGTCTGTTGAAATTCTCGTATTTTTCGATGGGAACTCGACCTCATAAACAGTCGTGAGACCTATCTAGCGGCGTGCGTCTAATTCTATAAAAGTGAAGAATTACTATCGTGACTCGTAAATATCCCCACAATAGAAAGTTCGGTACGATAGAAGTATTATAATATAGTGGATGCATGTATTAAGTTCCGGTTAATGATTATAAAGGTAGGTGGTTTACAATTTATAATAGATGGGAGACATAACGTGTTTTTATTTGCGGAAGAAAATAAGTGGTACCTGCTTTCCCAATATAACAACATGGTTCATACCAAGGAAATACTAAAGTCGGCTCACTTCTTTGTTCTCTCGGAAAAGCCACCAATTTTTTGCGACTGGTCGTAAATCAACGTCATCTCGCACGCTTCGCATTTACGAGGGCGACTAAACGAAATCGCCTTCAAGCTAGTTATACGGGGGCAGGTTCTTATTGACTTTCCATTATTTACCAAAGTCTACAAATATTAGTATACCTATTTGTAGACTTTGGTACAACATTATTTGTGTAGGTAAGTGTACCGTTAGTTTTTAGTAGGTGCAGTTAAATTAAAATACATTACCAGAATCTACATAATTACATAAGAACGTGAATAAAAATGCATTTTTTTTATGTTTTACGTTCATTTTTAATAAAGCCTAACAAAACATAGATCAGACAAAAATATAAATAACAAATAAATATTTAACGACAAAGAGTTAAACTACTCATATCTACTTTTTCATTCTGTAGTAAATATTTTGATATTTAAATTGACGTAAACAATACGGAACTAAATATTACGCGCATACGTACCTACACAAGCATGCGTCTCACCATAAGCTTCTGGCAATAATCTTAATGGGACAGCCGAGGGGACAGCAGTTTTTACTAAACATTTTCCGGACGAAGTGAATGACTGATCATCAAAATGTGCCTTGCAAATTCTTATAGGTTTATATGCCTCTTCAGGTGGAATATTCGCAAATTTATGTTCTCCGATGAACCCTAAGGCATTCTTCTATTGCTGGCACCTTCAAATTTTCAATATTTTAATATTATATCTATATTATTTTTCAATTAATACCTAAGTATTCACATAAAAGTCTTAATTTTTGTAGGTAGGGACCTCAAACTCAATCTTACCTTTCAGGGTCTTTAGGAAATGAAAAAAGGTAATATAGTCTTTTGAACTGGTTTTACAGCCATCCGCACTGCAGTAAAAAGCGTTACTATAGGCATCACTACAACACAGTCACGGTCGGTCGGTAATATTTTGCGCGCACCCGGTAGAATGCGAACGAACCGCTCTCAGCTACACTGTGTACAGCTTATTTTCTTATATTATAAGATATCGATCGGCCCGATTAGGAGGGGAGCGGGAGAGGGCAAGAGGGAAACGTTTGTTTACACAAGGCCGATTGCCCGGACTTATTAGTATATCTCTGGACGCTGACCAAGGTGTCTAATTTATCGTTTGTATCCAGGACATTGGAAGTTAACAAATTTCTTATTTGGTGGTGGTATTTAAAAAGCTTATTTAGTAGATTGCTGGTGTTTAATGTTAGTCTGAACCTTGGTTTCTAACTTCCGCTCTCGCTGTTGGTAACATTGATTTTGGTGGTGGTATCTTCAAAGTCCTCTTGGTGGTGGCGACACTCAAATCACCTCCCATCGAGCTTCTTCTCCGTCAGGCATCCTGGACATCCTCCTGCCGGACGGCGACGACTACCGCCTGGTCTTCCTCAATTCCGACTCCTCCTCGAAGGAGGAAGAACACGACGAAGACAGTTCCTCCACCGCCTCCAGTTTTCCTATAGACGAGTGCGACTGGGATTATTTCGAACCCGGTGCGACGTCCGCTGCGGCTGCCCCCAGGTCCGTGCTGAGCTGGGCGTCCTCTGCTTCGCCCTTCGGAAGTCCGGGTGTCTACAGGAGGGGCGTTGGGGTGCTGGAGTCGCCCATAGGTAAGTATCTTGGTGGGGGACCTGCGGGAGGTTGCCAGTGTAGATTTCGGAATGAGAGGGTACCAGGACGATTCGTTTTCTCATTCGTTCTACCCTAGCAACCATGCGGTAGTGGTGACGTGGTGGTTCTCTACCATCAGACTGCTCTGTAGTATCAAACTCACCACCACCGCTCGCCTCGTTCCTCCAGGTTCCCCCCTGGTCTACCGCCGCATCCGGGAATCTTCGGACGAAGACACGACGCGTCTGGACTCGAACTCTCCATCGGAAAGCCTCCTAGAGCCGCCGGAACACAATGAGAAAGCCGAGGAGGACACTTGCGCGCACCAAGAGCAGACCAAAAAGGAGAACTCGTGTCAAACGTGTGGCGCCATCACCCAGCATGTGACCACCACCCACTACATCCCGATACCGGTTCCGGTACCCATACCGTTTCCGGTGCCGACGGTTTGGGCGGCCCAGGACACCCTGGTCTTGTACGGTTAGTATTTTGGAGTCGTAGCTTTCGTTGGTACGAGGTATTTGTGTTCGAAGGGTACGGTTTGGTGTGGTCTTGGAAAAGTTTTGGAGGTGGGCACCTCCAAGCCGTACATTTTGATTACACATTGTCCAGGTCGAGCAGGTCCGAATAAACTTGATGCAGGTTGGTTTGGTTCTAAATTAGTCGGTTTTGCAAAAAAAAATCCAAACAGGATGATTTTTTTTAGGGTTATTGCTTGAGGATTGCCTCCTGAGTGTCCAACCAATTGATTATACTTATGTTATGTATTAGTCTTAGAGATGCAAAAAAATTTATGAGGAAACGTTGTTCATACTTTGATCCCCTACAACTCTTATCATTTTGCTCTAGAAAATGTTTAGGAAACCGCCCATATTGTTTAGGAAACCACTCTATAGCTAAATTCGTACCAGGAGTTTGCGTGTGATCTTTTGGTTGAACACTCAGGGGGCAGTCCCCAAGCAACATTAAAAAAATCGTTCTGTTTGGATTTTTTTGCGGCCTCTCTATTGGACAACATGTTTTATTCCATAATGAAGAGGGTTAGATAACTACCAGTCTATGTTTACTGAGGCCAGGTTTTGGTGGTGTCGGAATATGGTGGATACGAAGGGTTGCTACTTAATTTTCAAACGGAAGATCCTCGATATCCCGTTATGGTACCCTACTTTAATATTTGTTTACTTCAATTAAATTCCGTGATTTAAATTTCAAATTCCTTATGAAAGGCAACACAGATAAATTGCGCAACCCCTGAGGGAACTGTTATATTCACGGAATATGCATTACCTTTAAATTTGTATGCAGATTCGAGCTACCTACCCAGAAATTAAATTCGTTGTTTTCAATATAGCTAGCTAGTTTTCGACGTAAATCGGCCGTAAATTGCAAACTGAATTCCGTTCTAGATGCATCTTCCATAATTTTCAAAATTCGAATTCCGAGTCCTCACGCAAAAAATAAAAATACCTTTCTCTTGATATCGGCAGTGAAGTATCTCAAAATCGTCATTAAAAGCTCAGAAATCGGCACTGAAGTACCTAGCCCATTATTGTACGATTTTTTCAATAAGTAGGCCTTGGCGAGATGTAAACATCAAACGTCAGACGCGGAGCCATCGCCCGTCAAAAGTGACCAAATATTCAGAACCCGGCCAATAAAGGCCCAATTAACTTTTCGTACACATTGCGAAATTGTTACCTATACCAGCGCAATCTTTCAGTATAAAATTTTAGTAGGTTTGAATATCAATCTATTTTCATGGAGGCTGCACAACAGGCAGCAGTTTGGTGTTTCTGTTGGGAAGCACCGTGCCTCGTCATACTTGACCTAGGTATAGCGATCGTCAAAGTCAAGCAACGCTGCGCGCAGTCGGTTCGTAGACGGGTGATCCCTTATGATTATTTTTTGCCTAATAAAACTTTTTTGCGATTTCAAAAAAAAATGCAATAGGTACCTCGACACTGAAGTTCTTCTTTTTATGACTCATGTGGTTTATTTGTCTCGGCCAGGACATAAATAACTACTTTTGCCGTTTTCTATAAACAACAA
The DNA here is from genome assembly GCA_963920635.1 of Pseudeuparius sepicola. NCBI lineage: Eukaryota > Metazoa > Arthropoda > Insecta > Coleoptera > Anthribidae > Pseudeuparius > Pseudeuparius sepicola. Next base: position 22,738,700 of record OY987308.1, read on the forward strand.
GTAATTAATAGGCCGAAGATTAATTTTTCACTTTACGTGTTTTCTACAAAATGGCGCATTTATGGCAAATAATAAAATAAAGCACATTTGCACTCTTCCTATGATGCATTGTTGGTTGCCTATCGACTGCCTTGGTATCGTACAGGTGAAAATTTACCGTTGAAAGTATCGAGGTCCCCTACCTGGAGGGCACTCTTCCTATGATGCATTGTTGGTTGCCTATCGACTGCCTTGGTATCGTACAGGTGAAAATTTACCGTTGAAAGTATCGAGGTCCCCTACCTGGAGGCTCGACGACGCAGAAATAGGCGCGGGCTAATACAGGGTGTCCCAAATCGAAAGTTAGCGGACCGTCCGGTCGAGGGTCTTTGAACTTCGCGGGACGCTTAGGAGCGCTCGTTTTAGTTTTGTTCGAGGGCGTTACGTGTATGGCTTCGAGTTGTGGGTATTGTTCGGAACGAAATTGATAACTAACCTGCGTGCTTTTATTTATGGAGGTACAGTGATGTCCATAAGAAATGTCCCCTTACGTTATAGCATCTAACAGATATGTTTCGTGCGTAGGTAAATGTCATTTTATTTTTCGTTAAGTCGGCTAAGTAAGTACTTAGTACCAATATTTCTTCATTAAATTTCAAAATCTTATAAGAATTTCTTAAGATGCCTAGTGTGTTTTTCAATAATTGCAAAATGCGATATTTTTTGCGCACGACACTTGAGGAATTTCTAGTAGTTAATACCATTTGTGTGAAAGCTTAACGAACTTACTACCTACGTTATTATTTCCTAAACGGGAAACTCAATTAGTTACATTTATTTTTGTCGCACAAGCTGCTAGTTTTCTTTCTTAATCGATACCCGTGTATTTATATGTCTTGGACTCTCTCGATTTAGCTTTTGCAATTATATAATTAGATATTGTAAATGTTCAGTTCAGCGCTTCTCAACTTCTACACTTGCAAGTACATCGGTACCTACGTACCTATAAATTTGCATACTCGCATGTGATTTTTGTGAAACATGTGTGTTCTTTTTACATAGGATTCGTGTAGAGAGATAATAATCTAATCGACCTTGAAAAATTTGAAAAAAAATGGCCGATTTGATTTGGTTTTTCAAAACTAAAAATGTGACAGAAATAATCACTTTCAAACCAAGCGATGCGAGACCCCAAATGGTCAAATTTCAACTCATTTTTTTTGTCTTTCGAACCTCTTATTATCACACTTATCTTGGGACATACTGTGTAAATTGAGACTGATAATATTTAATACCCTGTAGACATGTAGCCTGTGGGTTTATTATGATTCATTTAGTCCAAATTTCATAAACAGTATCTACCCAGAACTTTTATCGAATATTCTTGCAAGAGTTATTCCTTTAATTTTAAAAGGTATTTTCGTTGGATTATCAAATTGGTCCTTAATAATTATTTAAGTAGTGGGTACGTGTACATGTACAGGGTGACCCACCCAAGATTACACCCCCCCTTATTTTCTTTTTTCAGCTTTTATTTAGTTTTATACAGGGTGTTCAGAAAAGCGGTGCTAAACCAAACTTATGTTTTTTTTTTAAATGGAACACCCTGTATATTTTTAGATATTTGAAATTTGCTCATTGCTACAATTTTAATGATGTATACAATCATAGAAGAATAGATTCTTCTATGATACAATGTAATATTTTTTAAAGCGCTTGAAAAATATTCGACCTTGAAACTTTCAATTTTGCACTTTTGATGTTTATTTTTTCGAAAATGAAAGTTTTGCAAGTATACCTTATATAGAAAAAATGTCATAAATGATGTTGAGTATTCGCCCTTAAAATATGGATGAACTTTAGAGGGTTCTAAAGTTCAATGTAATTTGTTTACTGTATCAACAGGTTGTATAGGGAAATGCAATCATATTTAAGGGCGAATACCCATCATTTTTTGGCATTTTTTTTTCTATAAAAACATTCATTTTCGAAAAAATAAACATCAAAAGTGCAAAACTGAAAGTTTATAAATAAACGCTGAAAAAAACAGCTTGTTTTGACTTGTACAACTTTTATCTGAAAGTTTTTCCTAGCCTCAAAAATATAGAAAATAAGGGTGGGCCACCCCCTGTACGTACAAGGTTAGATGTTCCAAACCTATTATCGACAAACTAAACTAGAAAAAAAATATGATTCTACAAGCGATAATATACGATTTTTTGTTGTAATGTTGTACAGGGTGATTCGGTTTTATTCTGCGACAATTCAACAGGTGATAGAAAACCAAAAAATAACCGTACTGTCTTCTATAAACTATATCATTTTAAGGCCTTATAAAAAAGTTACAGGGTGTTAAAGTTGCAAGAAATATGTGGAATTTATTGAATATTTTACAAACTAATTGAGATATTTAAGTCATGTTTGGTACACGTTATAAAGGCATGGGTTAGCATAAAACCTGTTAATATCAAACACCTTGAACGATCAGTGGCGTAGAAGTGGATAATTAGTATAATTGTTTTTAGAATAAAAATAGAACCACCTTGTATAGCAATAAAATATATTCAATTTCTTATGTAAATTTTAATTGTAAACAAAAAACTTTCTCTTAGCATTTTTTTCATATGTGTCATGGTTTCATAGCAAATTTGATTTTTTCGTATTATTTGGTACTTCTGAAAAATTAACTTAAAACCTCTCTCCATAAGTAACACTCAAAGTAGAAAAAAATGTGTTTTTTACTTTAAATACAGTAACTTTTCCCAATAAACTTACCCATTCAAGGTTTTACTTTTCAAGATACAGAGCGTAACATTAATTGTATCTTCCTTAAATAAATGTTTTGGACCCTGTATCTTCAAAAGTATAGCCTTAAATAGGTAAGTTTATTGAAAAAAGGTACTTTATTTCTGGTAGCAAACATATTATTTCTACTTTAAGTGGTACTTATGGAGCAAATTTTTTAGATAATTTTTCAGAAATACCCCGAAATAATAAAAAAAATCAAATTTGCCACGAAACCATGACACATACGAAAAATTACTAAGAGGGCATTTTTGTTTAAAATTAAATTTTACATAAGAAATTAAATACATTTTATTGCTATGCAAGGTGGTTCTATTTTTTTTTCTAAAAACAATTATTCTAATTACCTACTTCTACGCCACTGGTTGTTCAAGGTATGTGATATTAACAGATTTTATGCTAACCTATGCCGTTATAACGAGTACCAAATATGATTTAAATATCTCAACTAGTTTGGAAAATATTCAATAAAGTCCACATATTTCCTAAAACTTTAACACCCTGTAACTTTTTAATAAGGCCTTAAAATGATATAGTTTATAAAAAGAAAGTGCGGTTATTTTTTGGTTTTCTATCACCTGTTGAAGTGTTGCAGAATAAAACTGAATCACCCTGTATATTATAATCTTTATGTTGGCCCATAGTCATGGTATCCATAACTATGTGTTGGCCATTTGTTTTTATTTTCTTAGTTCAAAAAACATAGGTGAAATAAAAACATTTGATAAGTTCACTTTTTTAAGACGATGTTTGCGAACAAAAACTCCTTTTTTACGATCATATTTTTTGAATCTCTCTCGTTTAAAGACATAGTTGCCTTGAATTATTTTGTTTACAGAATATTTTATATGAGCTAAGAGAAATTCGTTTTCTGGAGTTTTTATCCATAAACACTATGGCTCTTGTGTTAACTATCTAACTATCTAGGTATATGTTTTCCAAGCACGAAAATCTTCTTGGTAATTGAAGGTATCCGCTCTTGTTTAAATGAAGAACGAAATACCGTTCTACGTCCACAATGTTGTTGTTTCAACTACGCCAAACCAATACCCCGATGGCCCGTATAAACCAAACAAACCGGCACTTACTTAGACATCTCGTCCACGATCGAACCGAGTCATAGCCCACTCCGCCATCTACCCATTAGCCGCGCTCCGCCAACCACCAAAACCACCCGAGCGCTTCTCTCTATTCCCCCGCACACCACCTGCATATTCGCCGGACCGAGCCGACCGCGAAACCACCTCGCCAACCCCTTCCATCCTCGACCCACCACCACCCCCCTCCCGCAGGTCCGACGGCGGCCGGCCAGTTGACCAGGTTCGCTCCGAGAACGCTGTGGCAATACGTCGGGCCGCCTCCGCCGACCCGCCAGCCCATGAAGCAGCAAGAAGAGGAGGAGGAGGAGGAGGAGGAGGAAGACGGCGGGTCTTCGGCCGGCGATGATAACAACATGTCGAGCACGAGCGGGTGTTCGGCCGAGGATACGGACAGCGGCGGCGATGCCGCCGCCGCCGGCGAGAAGAAGACGAAGAAGTTCTCGAAGGTGTTCGTGGTCAACGCGTCGTCGGCCAGTTCGAGCAGTTGCGCGAGCGACAGCTCGGACGACGACACCGATACGGAGATGGACTGCGGCGTGGTGTTGACCAGCATCAAGGTGGTGGACAGTGAGGGTGTTTTGGGTGAAGTGAAACGCAGTTTGGAAGATGATAAGGAGAACAAGGACGACACCAACTTAACTATCGAAAGAAATATCTTGCCGGAAAATGTGGATAAGAAGAAAGACGATGGGGTGGCCATGGAGAACGTCGGTAAACACCACAAGAGGAGAAGGAGGAGGAATAAGTTGTCCAACAGCAGTCTTCCTGATGACAAGAAAGTTGGAACTAATCCTAAAGAAACAGAAGCGAGTTTGGTTCAATCTGAAGACAAAGTTGATACTACAGATAAACCCAGTGTTGACATTCAGAACGATGGCACGATAATATCGACCAGATCTATCGATAAGCAACACGTGCTGTCAACTGTGATTTCTAGCATTCAAGACTTGTATGAACCTTATAATATCGATACACAAGAGAGCAATCTTGCTAATGAACACATTTCAGACGATAAAGAAAAAGTGGATACAATTCACAACCAAGAATGTAAACCAGTCGATGGAGGTTTGGAAACGTCTAAAGCACCTCAAGGAGATTCAGATTACAAAAACGTAAGCTTGGAGACGTTGCTGGCTAACCATGATGATGAGAAGGTTTCGAACAAGCCAGACAATTTGGACTCGCCTAAGGTCACCTCAAGTTTACAACGCGACCACGATGTGACTTCCTTTGAAGAACAAGAATATATTGTGGATTTATCCCAAATTTTAAAAGAGGATATGTTGGACGTGTTGGATGTTAGCTATAACCAAGAAAGTGTAGACTCTTCTGAGATCTCCCAGAAAGATGACGCTACTAAAACCACCCAGGCTGTTGAAAACATTATTTTGTCGCGAGACATTGAAAGCTGCGACCAAGAGTCCCAAGGAGACGTTTCTTCGCAACTAGACGACATTAAGTCCATTTCTTCGCCACCACAAAATGACCAAGACCTCGAAGCATGTGACCAACACAGTTTTGAAACCAGTAATAACCTCCAGAACGTAGTTTATTCGCACCAAGAGATGGAAAGTTGCCACCAAGACGATATTAGGTCCGGCGGAAGTCTCCAAGAGTCGAAAGGCGCAGTTCTTTCCGACACCAAGCTACCCCAGGCCCAACAGGAGGAGGAAACCCTCGACCAGGACGATTTTGCGTTGAGCGAGAGCATCAGGGAGACGCAAGACGAAGATTCCTCTCAACCGGACGGCACCGGGCTAGGAGCCCGCCAAGACCCCAAAACCGGCGACCAAGACGTCGAAAACGGCGACCAAGACGCCGAAAACGGCGACCAAGATCCCGAAACTGGCGACCAAGACGCCGAAACTGGCCACCAAGACGCCGAAACTGGCCACCAAGACGCCGAAACTGGCCACCAAGACCCCGAAACCGTCGGCCAAGGCGCCGAAACCGTCGACCAAGACGCCGAAACCGGCGACCAAGACCCCGATATCGCCGACCCAGACGCCGAAACCGCCGACCAAGGCGGAGTTTGGCGGGAGCGCCGGCAGCCGCACGGGTACGCGTCCAGCCCGGGCCTGTCGGACGCGTCCGCCGAGAGCGCGGCAACGACGTCGGGCAGCAGCAGCAGCGGCGGCGGCAGCGGCGACGAGGAGAGGCGGAAAGCGCCGCCAGGTGGGACGCAGTGCGGTGCGGGCAGGCATGCGGCGCGGTACACGAGCCTCGTGATGATCACGCAGGGGGCGGCGGCGTCGGCGGCGGCGCCGCAGGTGAGCGTCGTGACGACCGACACGACGCGCCTCGTCGGCGAGGTCGTCGTCAGGCACACGAACGGGGATGACGGCGGCGCCGGACGCGGCAAGGAGTGGGGAGGTGAGTAGGCGGTGGTTTGGGGATAGTTTTTGTTTTGGAAATCGCCAAGGTCGCGTCGGACGCACCTGTTGCTCTTTGGGGGCGATGCGAAGATGTACCAGTACAGTTATTGTTAGCACCTATCGTTGCTCTGTTGAAATTGAATTTATTGTTGAGTTGTTAAGAGTTAAGAAGTTCTTGGTGTTGGATAGCTCTTCAATTGGAAGGTTTGTTGATCCGAGACATAACCCTTTGGGTGTAAGAATATATACAGTGTCCACCAAGAAGTTATCATCATTGTAGAATTTAGAAGGTACAACTTTTTATAAGGAGATTTTTTTGAAACCTTGAATAAGCGATTTGTTTTATAAAATATTAAATTTCATAATGAATCAATAATTATTGAAATTGAGGTTATTATTGAGTTGAGAAGTTCTTGGTGTTTGATAGCTCTTCAATTGGAACGTTTGTTGATCTGAGACATAACCCTTTGGGTGTAAGAATATATACAGTGTCCACCAAGAAGTTCTCATCGTTGTAGGACTGAAAAGATACGACTTTTTTAAAGTAAATATTGTTGAAACCTTGAATAAGCGATTTGTTTTATAAAATATTAAATTTCATAATGAATCAATAATTAAACATTTTTCCCCTATTATGCAAACTTTTTGGAGGTCACAGTAGTTTGTTACCTATTAACATTATCTATAGTATGATTATATTTCTTTCACTACCAAAGTCATTTTTCGAAGTCAAAACCTAAAATTACGGTTATATGATGAACTGAACTAGGTACATAATAACATACATCAGAAAATATATACCATAATAATATTTCTATATACTTATCGGCGGTTTTTCCAAAGAGCAACAGGTGGTATACTTGCAATACATTTTGCGTTTGAACTGGTTGTTCACCTTAATGTTATTATTGGCAGGATGCGTTGTGTTGTATACATATAGGATATGTTTACCTACAGATTTCACTGACATATGAAACTAATAACATCTGCTTAAATATGTTGGGCTACTATCCTTTTTTGATAGTAATACCTAAGCTACACAACATCTGGTGAAGAAAAATTAAGTGAAACCTTTGAGTAAAGGAATAATAGGGGTACTCAATGGTGAAACTAAAGGTACCAAAGGTAACAAAATGATTTCCGTAACCGTGACATGTACAGGGTATCCATAGGTATTATACAGGGCGTGCCAATTAAGAGTTTCAAACTAAACTTGTATTTTTTAAATATAACACCCCCATATATTGTAGGCACATCTTGAAGTGCTCAAAAAGGGATATATACAGTGACCGGCAGAAAGTTGGACTCAAAAATTTAATATTTTTAAGCTCTGATTTCGATTAATTTAAATTTCTAGCTGCTAATCCAACAAAATTAAAGTTTAATAGCAAATTCATGGGTTATCCGATGATAAGTTGCGCTTGCGGTATTTTGTTTTTTGTAATACACAGGGTGGTCGAAAAAAATACAAAAAAGTAAATTTTTTTTGGCTAGATGGCTGTGACTTTAAATCTGACGTCCATCTTTGATTCCAAACAACTTTTGTAAGTAACTTTTTACCGTATTTAAAAAAAAGGGTACTTTACTCTTGAGTTATTTGGACATTTTTGAATCTACCACGTATTCAAAAAGAGATATTTAAATTTTGATATGTGCGTTTTGAGTTTGAAATGAGGCACCAACTTTTATCAAGAATAAAATTTTCTGAGAAATTAATAATAAAAAAGTTTTCCATTTGTGTCCAACTTTCTGCCAGTCACTGTATAATACTGGGTGTATTCCCCTTGCGGTTTTTAAATTTTAATTATTTTAATTTATTTTTCGGTAGCATTCTCAGTTGGCCATGAAACAAAGCAATGTGTCCTTAACTGTCAGATAACTCTTCTTCTCGCTGCCTGCTTTGTATTTTGTGACATCTATAAATGGAATCAAATTTTCATTCAATAATTATTGTTGGTGACAGATTTTTGAAGAACCCAGGATGACTTTCTAATTCATAATTAATTATTATCTTATTATAGTGAGAATATACGCAACATAATGCGTATGTTCAGAGACGTGGAAAAATTAATTATTAAAATAAAAGTTCACGTGATAATAACAGTCCTTTGGGCCCACGCTAACGGTATGCCTATATAGTTTTCCAAAGAATTTTCTATTTTGAACTTCATTATAAAACACATGGCAGCCTGACCAAAAACCATATCAAAACGCATATTTCTCGAATAAATAAAAACTCAGTTTTTCATATGAAGATTGATTCATAGCTTATAGCTTATTATCGCGAGAATATACACAACATAATGCCCTTTGAAAGGCGTACTGAGTAAAATCACATCCAAAAATCTGTCACTATCTCCCGGTCTATGAAAGTAATTTGTTTACTAAATCCACAGGTTGTATATCAAATTTGGAATATGCGAAAATGCAGCCATATTTTAGGGGCTAATATTCATCTTCATTTGTGTCTTCTATATGACGTAAGTATATCCGCAATGGTTTCATTTTCGAAAGAATGAGCATCAAAAGTGCAAAATTACTTGCTAGGATTTACCTTTATAGAATTTTTATCTTACTAACTTTGTTTTCGATGAAGACATCTAGCTCGAGAGTAAATTTGACATAATATGCCCACCCAGTCCTCCATGATGATGTCCAAACTAATAATTCTAATGGGTTTCCACGTGCCTTGTTATCGTTTCAAACGTTTTTGCCGTCTGCGATTCGCCGTAAGATTGTTTTTGCGACGAGAGAAAGTTGAACGGCAACAATAGCAGCCTGGCACTGTTTTCTTTCGGATTTAGAGGTGAATGCAATATTATGGTCTTATTTATTGTGGGTAAAAGTATTAAAGTATTAAACGAGTGTGTTTTCGCAGTTCCGGGACCCAACGTTCTATACAGTTTGGGAGAAATATGTCGTGTTATGAGTAATGGTAGTGGTCTTGACATTTAGAGAACTAGGTATGTACATATTCACATGATACAGTGCGTAGTTAAGTTCCATGATGAGCATAATGCATCTAAAACCTCTCGACAATTTTTTTCAGTTGTCCAAAATATTTCAAAGAATTGTTTTTATAACTCTAACGAACTGAATGCCTCCTAGACCGAATAACAACTAAAACAAGCAAATTTTGCGAGACCAAAAATATACATAAAAAAAATTCATGGAACATAATTATCACCATTACAGTACTGGTGGACTGAACATCGGCATACTACGTATAGAAGTAACCAAACCAAGGTCAGCTGAGTGCAAACACACTTCGGTAGTTTTGAAACAACGACCTCTTTACCCATGAACTAGCTCGCAAGCAGGCAGACCATAACATTTTAGAAACACGGGAAACGCTGTGGTATACAGGTTGGCTCTTTACTCTTTCACATGGCACTCTCTGATACACACGAATAATTCTTGGTACCTTTAAAAGTTTAATAACGTTTCGGAAAATGGGAATCTATTGATATTTCTGACGTAATTTTCTTAGATCAAGGTTGTTTCGTTACGTGGGAACTTCATGTGTTCTTCCTTCTATTATTCCTTTCCTACAAAGATTTGCAAAGTGTATAAAAATAAACAATGACCTAAAATTAATCATCTGAAAATTACAACCCGCTAAATGCATCTTCATGCAACATCCTATAATTATTTATTGAGGAGATGCAGGATATTAATTTAAAGACAGGCTCTTAACTGTTTACTTATTAAATAAAAAAGAAATTAATAGGCTTCAGGTAGGATCATCAATGTTATAGTAAAGTTGAGCATTTTTTAAAAGTACATAACTTGAAGCTACAAATAGCAATCTTCTAAATTTGCATTATTATTTCAAATTCATGTATATTTTTAGAAGTCCCAGGGTAGGTATATTAAATATTTCTAGATGACTAAAAATTATATTTTATAATGTAGGCTAGTGCTTTCATGCTAAATTTTCTTGGTCCAGCGAACATCGCACCTATGTCTAATCGATCGATTAGTTACAAAAATAAAACCAAATATACCACATTTAGCCAACCTGTTATCGGGACAGATATCGTATCGCTTATTTCACAGTAAATTAACTTATCTGGTTGCTTTACGTAACAGCCAGTGTGTTGAAACTATATACAGTAGGAAATATTGAAATGCGAGTAGATGGCAACAATGTTAACACAATATAAAAAAGGTAATAACACACACTCTGCGTATCTTGGAATCGCCCTGTACAAAAACCAAGCTCTATACCTAACTATTAGTCTCAGTTCCGTGATTTTCTAACGGGAAACACTACAACACAACGCATCTCCGATGGCAAGGCTTCCATCTTCAAATTTGAAAAATTTTCCAGACACCAATAACGTTCACGAGGGTACCGGAGACGTCACCATCATAACCGGGGCCGACACTTTATCGGCTTTCGAAGAGGGACTGGCGGACGACGACTCCTGGGTCGAGAATCTGAGCCACGACGACGACGACGACGAATTCGAAACTAACTCGCCCACAGACGATTCGTCTTCGGGAGAAGAGGTCACCCTCACCTGCTCGGCCGCCCTAGACCAAGAAGACGAGCTGCGCGGCTACCACAGAACCGCCATAGACTTCACGCTTCACACCATAGTGGAGGAAAGCTGCGAAGATAGCGAGGTCGAGCAGACGAACACCAGGAACAGAAAGGAGAGGCCTGCTTCCGCTACGGATTTAGAGAAGTACTTCTTCTTCGGCCTTGGTGATGGTACGGTGCAATCGCTTACCTCCAATAGAACTGAAGATGCATTTTCCGAGACCAGCAGCATCTACAGCGAGGGCATGGACTCCCTGGGTGGCCCCGAAGAAAACCAACACCAAACGAACGATAACTCTTCGGATCCCGCGGATTTAGCTTCGAGTAGGCTGGAGAAATATTTCCTCAGCGGCTTCATGGGTTTCACCGGGCAGAGACGGGATAGTGACGGTAGTGTGGGTAGTGATAGTGAGGGTAAACCAAGTCCCGAGCAAAGAAGAAAACGCTTGGTGCGCGCGCGCGGCAGCGGTCGATCTCATTCTAGTTCTTTAGACAATTTGCTGGCGAACCCGGACCTCGCCGACCAGCCGGTCGAGAACTTGATAAACTCCGAGGATTCCTCCAGCTCCGATTCGGACACCTACGACGAGAGTCTCACGTTCGAGAAGAACGACGGCCAGTTCGACACCGTCAAGAGGAAGAAGGCGAAGAAGTCGAAGAACTCCGAAGAGAAGAGTCTGGAGACCACCCAGGAGGTGGGCGAGGAGCGCGACTCGAACGACGAGGACGGGCACAAGACGCCGCAGCCGGAGGCGTCGGCGATGCCGTCCAACCTGACGACGAACAGGAACCAGCAGAGCAGGGACAGCGGGTTCATAGGCAGCTGCGACGACCTGCTGAAGGAGCAGAGGGACAATGGCACGCCGGAGCTCGGAAGCAAAAACGACACCAAGGTCGAACTGGAGAAGATCGAAGAGAAGAAGGAGGAGAAGCCGATGTATTCGACACCGCCGGCTACGTCGTTGACGAGGAAGGATAGCTTCAATAATTGGAGTAGCGACGAGGAGACTAATTTGATGATGTGCAAGATGAGGCAGTTCTTCAAGACCATGGTAAGTTTTTTTTCAGTATTAATCATTTCATTATTACTAAGACCGCTGGATTTCTATAGAGAAAGTGAGAGAGGAGGCAGGAGCTCATTTACTTCCAAATGCCTACAAGTGCTTTTTGATATAAAATATCTCTGTAATGCTGGATATATACAGGACCTATTCTTGGCTTTAAATTATTTGATTGTTTCATTTACTTTTGTTTAGGAATACATTGTCATCATTGCAACATTGTTTTCTGAATAACTCTTTCAGTAATCTTCATTTGGATGACAATTCAACGTCTGCCAATATGAATCATTGAAATATTATTGACCAATCAACCAATCGGGTGATGATTTCAGCGTTAATACCATACTAGGTAGCTAAAACTGGTAACCCGATAGCTTCTTCTCAGTAAATACCAAATTTAGACCAGATAAGATACAATTTCAGTTAACTCATTGATCGTTAAATATTTATTAATACAAGAAATATATTTAAAACTGAAGTGTCTCATCCTAAATAACAGCCATAAAAATAGAGTTCAACTTTTAAGCATGGTAATTAAATTTAAATGCAGCTAGTTAAGTCAATTTTATATGGAAGCAAAATGGTCTATAGCAGGAACTCTTTTAAATAAGGGGACCCAGCATGTCACAGTCTATCGCATAGGAAAAGTGAAGCCTTGAGGGGAAGTTTGTTTTCTGTCGACTCCAAGGAGACCACAAGGGGGCTGGCACAAGGTTATCTTATATATCAATGTCCAACTGCCATCGGGTTTTATATGACATGCCAGTGCACTAGATTCTAAAGGAGGCAAAATATTTCCCGTCATAATTCACAATTTGTAACTTTTCTAACTTCCAGATACTCAGATGTGTCAATTAAAGGTAATGCGGCCACCTGTAGTAGTCTTAATAATTGCAACAAGATTTTTCGTGTATCACCTTTAGTAATCCTACAATTCCCATTACGTGGGCATTACGTATAAGTAGGTAGTTCAAAAGAAAAATCATATTTCGTAAATTTTAAATTATTAAGCAGGTAGCTTCAGTCAGGTCTTTTTTTAAAGAGTTTTTATCTACGACTACAAGTTTATTTTAAGTTTGTGAGGTACCTCGGAAGATAAATAAAATTACAAAATTTTATAATGAACACCGAGAAAAGCTACATGATTAGAACTACTAGACCTAATCTTGTTAGTCCATCCCGAAATCTGTGAAAGTTCTTTGGGTACATACATTCAACAAGGGAAGAAAGTTCAAGTATACATATTAGAAATGAATTGAGGAACCTGGTAACAAGGTGCAATAGCGACAACATCTTATATAAGCAAAATCGGCACTGACTTACCATACTTACTAGGTACTTAAATTCGTGGAAATAATTGCAGAAAATTAATTTCAACTATAAAATAAATTTGTTTCATTTAACAGTTGCCATATTCTGCATTTGTAGATACAACATTGTCAAGTCCAATTTTTAGAAATCATGGAAACCATTATTAATTTTTACTAACAATCAAAGTACCTGTTATATTCGTAGATTCTCCAATAAAATGGCATACTTGGCATCACTGTTACCATTAGAATGAGGAAAGAATAGGCCTCACTTTGGAAAGTATAATGCTGGGTCCGCTTACTTTAAAGAGTCCCTGGTCTATAGTGACATGATTCTTGCTTTGGGTGCGACAGGTCTCTGGTTCAAATCCCGGTTGCGGCTACCTTTTTTATTTTTTAAATCACATTTTAAGACACTACAGTTCCTTAATGTTATCAATAAAACACACCAACTTTTTATATTTCTCATTTTAAGTTGATATTTAGTTATCCTTTTCGCCTTACCCCGGCTTCTTCTTCTCCGCCCTTCCAGGTGGCCAACTCTCAGCACAACTCCAAGCCGTCGACGCCCAACCTCAACCGCGCGTCCCCGAAACCGCTGCCCAGCCCCCGCAGCAAGGCGCGCTGCAAGCCGCCCCAGCTCCTCTACTTCGAGGGCCAGCTCACCAAACTGATGAAGACTGTTCCGGGCATACGCGACGACCAGGTCCGCGAGATCGTCGAGTACCTCAGCAGCGAGGACACGTGGAGCGACAGCTACGACTCGTCGGACTACACCAGCAGCGACCTAGAGGGCACCGCGTCCAAGTCGGCGCTCCAGCAACAGATCAGCGACAGCTGCCAGCAGATCATCGAAAAATTCGACGGCAAGAGCGTTGAAGACGAGGAAGGAGACGAAGGCGACGGCGGCATCGTTGACGAAACGCAGGGTTTGAACAAGGAGACCGCGTTCGTTTACCAAAAGCTGGTTGCCAGCATTGAGAAGATGGCGTCTGGGAACATAGACGGCAAGATAGCGCCCCACAACTCTCCACCTTTGATCGCCAAGGTGATGCACCATATAGGCAGTAGGCTGGTTGCGTTGATGCACGAGGTTTCCTCCGGCGAGAGCCACGCGAGCAACAGCCCGAAGGCCAGGCACTATCACAGGAGGTTGCAGCAGAAACTCTCGAACGCGTCGACAACTACGGACGATGATAGTACGGACAGTAATTTCGCGGACGTTATGGAGGAAGTGCACGCCAAACCTTGTGGTGTCTTACCGAGGTCTCGCTCGCACGATCTGTTGTTGAGCGAGGCAAGGACGTTGCATCAATCTTCCAGCGGGGTTTCAGACATAGCGGAAGAGCGAGGCGAGGCGAGCGATTGCGAGAGGTTTTCCTGGCGCGGCAGCTTCGAGTCGGCGTTGCTGGCGTCTGATTCGCGGAACAGATTATCCCTGATTGAAGTGGCGAACGTTTCGACGGCAGCCAAACGTCGCAGCGCCGGCGACCTGCTGTTCGCGCCTAGAAGCGCCTCGCGCGAACAACTGGACAGGGTGAGGAGTTGCGGCAGCATCGGCGAGGGTGCCGCGTGGTCTTCAAGACGTCGCTCCAGCGTGCCCGACTGCAACTCGGGCGGTTCGGCGGACGGGGAGGACGAGGACGAGGAGACGGGGCCGGGGGGGCTGCAGGCGCCGACGACCAACAGCCTGCCCAGGTTGCCGACCGGCGACGGCGGGGCGGCGATGCAGAAGGCGCAGAGCATGCACCACTTCCTGCCGCAGGCGAAGAGCGCGAGGTACAGGCCGCCGGGATTCAGCAGGCTGGTGGCGGCGGCGTCGGGGCCGAAGAGGGCGGTCTCGGCGCCCGGGCTGCAGCCTAGCCACCAGAGGAGGGGCAGGAGGTCGCATCAGCACGGCGCGCAGAGTGGTGAGTGGTTGTCTTGGTGGCGGTGGTGGCGGTGGTGATGGTGATGGTTGGAAGAAGGTTTCTTTGAAACGTGTCGGATTCGGGGACGTGCTACCTTGAAATCCACTGATTGGTTTTGACTTCGTCCTTAGTGGTGCAGCGATGATTTGTTGTTAAATTAACGAATATTAACGAACTCCTATATTTGCTGCGATGCCGAATGAGGGGTTTATTTTATAGCGGATATCTCCATAGCACTATTAAAAATATGTGGTAACCGGCGTTGCATCTGAGTCAGTGGCAACGCTGCATGCGCAGGGTCCGCCCCGATGTCTGCCATCCACGGGCGTAGCCAAGGGGGGGGTTTCGGGGGTTCAAACCCCCCCCCCTCCCCCGAAATAAGCAAAATATTACCTAATATTATACCGAAAAAATACGAGGAGTGAAGAGTTAAATTATTATTACGTTTGAATATATGTAGTAATAGTAGCGCCTAGCGCCATCTTTTGACGAGAGGCAGACGCAGTTGCAGCCGAACTATTTTGTATTGTAGGGACACTTTGCGTTGTTTCTCGATTATTCGCCACGCCCCTCGGTCGAAATGAGCGGAACTTTGTGGAAGTTCGTGGAAGTTTCTGGACGGCTACTGGGCTGCTATATAAGCGGCGCCGCGGCGCGTGACCGCGCTTACGGCAGTATTGTTCCATGCGAACTCGAAGCGAATAAAAGTGAAAAGTGGTGAACGAATAGTGAAGAGAATTAAGTGTACCGTGTAAGTGAGTAATTTTAGTGCGCTGTTATTCGATGACCTTGTTAAGGATAGATACGTGAATCATTATTACTGTCGAAAAATGGAGGGGAAAAAAAGGAAGGGTGATAAACTTAAAGGTATGGACTACTGGAAAAAGTGGTGTAGTCAAGGTCAAGGGGTTTCTAATAAAGAAACAAATTTGGATTTAGCTATCAAAGCTTCAGCTACCTTGCATGCTGATAAGAAGACTGCCTACCCCGAAATCTAGTTTGGAATGCCTAGATATGTGCGATAAAAACCTTTATCCTAATATTTACACATTACTACAAATCTTGGCTACCATTCCTGTATCCACTGCTACCCCAGAAAGGACTTTCTCGAGCCTAAGGAGACTGAAAAACTATTTACGAAACACTAGAAGTGAAAACAGACTTAATGGTTAATGAACATTCACTATGGAACAGAAATTCATGCAGATGAAGTAGTGGATATATTTAAAAGAAAAAGCCGAAGATTTCTTCTTTAATGGTTTTAGATTTAGCGCAGAGGAACGAAATTAATTTATCCATTTCATTTAAAGTTAAGAACTTTATAAATATGTCGTAGTTTTTTGGATGAATATATAGATATTAAATTTCATGTAAGTATATTTTTGTTGTTTTATTTACTTCTCAAACTAAACCCCCCCCCAAAACTAAATCCTGGCTACGCCCGTGGTGGCGGTGGTGGTGGTGGTGGTTGGAAGAAGGTGTCTTTGAAACGTGTCGGATTCGGGGACGTGCTACCTTGAAATCCACTGATTGGTTTTGACTTCGTCCTTAGTGGTGCAGCGATGATTTGTTGTTAAAGCTCCTATATTTGCTGCGATGCCGAATGAGGGGTTTATTTTATAGCGGATATCTCCATAGCACTATTAAAAATATGTGGTAACCGGCGTTGCATCTGAGTGAGTGGCAACGCTGCGTGCTCAGTGTCCGCCCCGATGTCTGCCATCGTATGCTAGCCACACGTGCTCTCCGTCTTTATGAGATTCGAACTCCTCCCACAGGACCCCTTTGCTCGTCGGACCGAAACTATCTTTTAAATGCGTCCCCGCTTTAAATAAATTTTGACCAGTTATCAAACCAGAATAAAGTTAACGCTCAGAATTCAGTATACAGTGCGGATAGAAATTGTGGAATATTGCTTATATTTCTTAAAATATTCCTCATATGAAAAACTTCTCGTTTAGTGATATCAAGCAATTTTTCGTAGCACAGAAAATGTGGTTGCCATGGTAACCGACTTGATTTTTTTAAATGGCACCATATACGTTTTTTGGTGAAAATTGATACATTGGAACTTTCTGAATACGATACAATACAATTTTAATGGGGTCGCATAAGAAAAAAAATACAAAAAAAAATAAGTTTTCTATTATGCTATTGACAATGTTTATCAAAATAATTATTAACATCAAGTTAGCCATGCCAAAATGAGAACAATGGGAAACTGTCACTAGCTGTCAGTTGCTTGTAATTGTGTGCATTGTTACAGTAAACCTACTTTTTACTCAATTTTCTGTGTACTTAAGTACTTAGTAAGTTATAATGGCGCTTGAATTAAGTGAAACGGAAAGCATACAGGTTAACATACTAAGTACTTAAGTACACAGAAAATTGAGTAAAAAAGTACGTTTAGTGTAACAATGTACACAGTTACACAGCTAGTGACAGTTTCGCATTGTTCTGATTTTGGCATGGCTAACTTGATGTTAATAATTATTTTGATAAACATTGTCAATAGCATAATAGAAAACTTAATTTTTCTGTATTTTTTCTTATGCGACCCCATTAAAATTGTATTGTATCGTATTCGGAAAGTTCCAATGTATCAATTTTCACAAAAAAAAAGTATATGGTGCCATTTAAAAAAAATTAAATCGGTTACCATGGCAACCACATTTTTTGTGCTACAAAAGATTGCTTGATATCACTAAACGGGAAATAATTTCCCCTAACACTTTTATTAAAACATGTTTTTGATATTAGGAATATTTTTAGAAATATAAGCAATATTCCACAATTTCTACCCACACTGTATGATGGTGATATCATGATGTGATCTTCATAAGAAGGCAGAAAATTTTAGAGGGTCGTTGACTTGTATAGAGTGATATATTACTCTTAAACTTATTTTTTCTTGAGTGTCTCAAAATCGTCGTTAAAAGCTCAGAAATCGGCACTGAATCAGCCCATTATTGTACCAATTTTTCAATAAGTAGGCCTTGACATCGAACGTCAGACGTGAAGCCATTTATTCAAAAACCAACCAATAAAGGCCCATTTAACTTTTCGTACACATTGCGAAATTGTTACCCAGAGCAGCGCAATCTTTCAGTATAAATATTTTAGTAGATTTGAAAATGATTTTTTTCTTGGAGGCTGCACAACAGGCAGCAGTGTGGGGTTTCTGTTGGGAAGCGCCGTGCCCCGTCATACTTGACCTAGGTAGAGCGATCGCCGAAGTCAAGCAACGCCGCGCGCAGTCGGTTCATGGACGGGTGATCCCTTATGATTATTTTTTTGCCTAATAGAACTTTTTTCCGATTTCAAAAAAAAAAATAATATTTACCATTATTTGCCTCGGCCAGAGGCCTCGGCAACTAAATACTAAACTAAATACTGTTTAGCACAGCTCCAACAGTGTTTTACAGTAGTTCTTTTAGAATATATTTGCTTATATAATTCATTTCTTGTTGGCTGACCCTTCTACACTGTAAAACCATAGACAAGGAAAGAGACAGGCCTACTCTGCCGTGTATAGATTTTGTTACGTCGTTTTGAACGGCGGCCATTTTATATGTGGCAGACAAAGCGAGTTCGTTGTGAGTTAATTTCGTGAATTTGTGAATTAAAAGTAACAGTGATTAAGGGGAAAATATGCTCTTACGAGCGTTTGGTTACAAAAGCAAAAATGAAAAGCAAGAGGCCGGGATTTTGTTTCACAGGTAAATATTTAACAAGCTGCCTTTGAAAGATGCCCTAAAACTTTATTTTTTCTGGATATAACTTCTTCAAATTCCTTCTACCTTTTGGTATGATAAAGTGCATTGTTTTGTTTGTAAATAGGACCAATATAATTATTTTTTAACATCGTTGTTATTGAAAATTTTTTAATTGATTATGTTAGTTTCATAAAATATGGGCTGGTTTCCATGAGCTTGCATTTTTTATTTTATTTTGATTGATTCGAAATCGCCACAAATAAATATATTTCAGCACTTGGCACTAGCTTTACATTTGGGAAATTATCTGCAAATAAATACCAATATTTCAAATTACATGTAAGTCAAAATTAACTACCTCTTCATTTTTAACATTTTTGTGATATTGGCTAAGAACGCGTTTCATGCTACGCCACTGGCCTGTCGTGCGATGTGGCAGTCGGTAACACGGCCGCGAGCGTCCTCTCTTTCCTTATCTAAGTGTAAAATTAAATTTCCTATATCTAGTCCAAAAATTTGAACACTACACACATAATCTAACTATTAGGACTATTCGAAATCTTACCCTGTGGTTTTGTATTACATTTTGTGGTTTTAATAATTGTACTTCACGATATTTATCCGTTGGAACACGACCTTGAATTGTTATAAAACATCGATTATAAATAGTAAACATTAATTTGAAATGTCGAGAAACAAAAGCTTTTGTTAACGACTTAACGATATTTTTAATAAATTATAAACCATAGTGATATATGTCCTGCACTCCAGACTTGTGCAGTCGTAACAACGCTGAATTACAAAACTGCAATAAATTTTCCAAATTATTAAAATGGAAATTGAATGTTTTCTAATTAATTATAGGAATTAATTTGAACTCCGTGGTTATACATGAATATTCGCAATGTTAATAGCACCAGTTTTTACTCCGCGTTTTTTTATCCTTGATCGCTTAATAGTAATCGCATGTAGTAAATCATAATTTTAAATGAGAAGCGAGAAGACCTCCAGAGTATGGGAGAAAATAATAATTACTGCTAAAAATGGTTGATTTTAGATAGACATTTATTATGTGTGCGAAACGTAGCTTTTACTGCACAAAAGATTGTTCAATACCACACGAGGCAAAGAGAAATTTCCTCTTTTGCAAGCGAACTGCACCCACCCACAGATCTGAGACAATAGCCTAAAGGTCACCAAAGGTCACGGAATTTTTTTCCAACGCTCACTAAACAATAATATGTCGCTTAACCCAAGATTGGACGACGAGTCCGATTGCTTAAAATTTGAATTTTGTGGTCCTTCGTGACATATTTCAAATTACCTATGTAGTTACTTAGTTTCAGCTGATATGGTAACTTTTATTACCTACGCTGATATATAGAATAATTAAAAGCAACAAATGATTATTATATTGTTGACCACCTGGAAAATTCTCAATGCCGGAGGTCGCAATTTTGCAAACAGTTAACTCTACGACATTACTCATTGTTGTAGGTTGTAGGTTAGTTATTTGGTGCAAAAAAGCAATTGCACCGCGGGTGATCGACGTTCCGTTTCTTTTCGCATTCAAAATACATTTCCTAGCTTCGGAGATCTGGGAGAATAACAATTAAAATTGTAGGCAGCTCGTAATGGCTTTGCCAAAACGGTTTATGCGTTTCTATTGTGTTTAGTTGAGTCGGGAAGTCAATAATGCAAATCAAACGTTAAAGTAAGGAGTGTCCGCATGATTTTTGAATCGGATATTAACTCATTCATCTTAAGTGCGAACACCCCTGTAAAATGTGTACTCTTCATCCGATTTTTGCTGCGTTTTTTTCTAAAAATAGGCCACAAAAAACTTTTTTTTTACGTTGGTGCAAAACTTCAGGTCTTAATCTCAATTTTCAAGGCCTACTACGATTTTTTTTCTAGTACACAGCGTTAATCGGAACAACCTAAAACCCTCGTACACCAAATTTGAACAAAAAAATATACAGAGAGTTCCATTCTGCAAGGTGTCAAAGTTGAGCAAAATAGCAATTTTAAAGGCATCTGGAGAGTCAATTGTGCCATTATGGAATCCCGTCAAAACAGATGAATGATCAACACGACTACTGAAAGTGTTGGTGTGCAAAGATTCAATACAAAAATGTACAGGGTATTTTTCTCTGAGCCATCTCAAAATTCTGAATTTTTATTAAACTTTATACTGGTCAGGAGTGCTCTGGAATCATTGAAAAAATATTAATAAACACAAAAGCAATTTATTTCTTTACATCATCCGACCAACAAATAAAAACAATTCAAATTGTTGGACCTTTATCAATAAAGTCAATGTCTAAGATGATACATTTTCTGTGCGTGTCCTGTTGTGTGGCACGTGGCACACCAGCCACCTTAACTTATATGGACTTGCTGACTGGCAGGCTTCTGTATTTTTTAGACTTAGTTCATTTGTAATGTCTGGGGTGGCTTTGATATACTCGATTTTTGACCTATATAAAGTTTAAAAAAATTCAGCATTTCAAGTTGCTACAGAGAAGAACACCTTGTATATTTTTTATTGGATCTTTGCACATCGACACTGTGAGTGGTCCTCTTCATCATCCAACTGTTTTGAAGTAATTCCATGGCACACTTGACTCGGCAGATGATTTTAAAATTAATATTTTGCTCAACTTTCACACCTTACAGAATGGAACTCCCTGTATATTTTTTGTTCAAATTTGGTATGTGGGGGTTTTAGTGTGTCTTAATTAACGCTGTAGTGTCAGATTTTAAATAAAAAAATCGCTAAATGATTTTCTTAATTTTTTACTAGAAAAAAATTCATAGTAGGCCTTGAAAATTGAGATTAGGAACTGAAATTTTGCACCAACGTAAAAAGAGTTTTTTGTGGCCTATTTTTAGATTAAGATGAAACACCCTGTATGTAAATTTCATACTTATAAACTGTTGTGCTGTTTTATTTTTATTTTTACGATTATCTAGCTCTTGATAAAGGTGATTATTCCTTATCATATCATTTTGCAAACGATATTAGATAAACCTTTAAAGGTATTATTAGTATAAAAATTTTATTAAAATTTTAAATAATTATCATTGATGACTAACATCTATAAAATTCTGTGGGAATCTAACTGGAAAATATGCTTTGGTTTAACGCCTCCCAATATGAACCAATGAAATGACATAATTTTTGAAATATTAACCAATCAGGTGATAGTTTCAGCGATAATACCACTAGTGGTATTTTTGCTGAAATCCTACTCTCTTAGTTACGTCCTAGTTACGCTAAACCAATATTGTGGCAGCTAAAACTGATAACCCGATAACTTCTTCACATTACCAAATTTAATATAGGACTAGAATATATGTTTTCAGTTATCACATTGATCTTTAAATATCTATTAGCACAAAAAACATATTCTATTATCTATAATACCTTTCATTAATTTATCACTCATTATAATCCCAATGCTTACAAAATACCACTCCTGCTGCGCAGTCGTGGTATTTCCAGCTTTGGGATTATAATTCCTAAAATTAACGAAAGGTATTATAGATAATAGGCACCATATTATCCCCGATAATTAGAGCTGAAAATAAAATTAAAAAACCATAAATTAAGTTGTATTTTATGAGAAATCCTAATGCTCTTAACTTTTTCACTATTTTAAAAGTCATGGCTGCTAAATTAGCTATATATTTTTTAATTTATAGAATCTATAATTTTTAAAATAGTGTCGTTAGTACTTTAAACCTTTCAAATACAACTATTTTTTTTCATTCTCACGAAACTCTAGTAGGTACAAGATTCGTAAAGTTTTGTCGACATTTTTTTCAACAATAACAACTGTTTCATTTTCTTATCCATCAAGTAGGTACTAAGCGGTAGTACCGTTCAGTGTCTACTGTAGTTAACTGTGTATGTTAATTTAAATCTTTGTTGAATAACCTAACCGCATTACTGGTTTTTTATTTTTTTTCAGTTGACGGGACACCAATGTCGGTTTAAAAAAATTGCAGTTTCATAAAATAAATTTCCATTTGGGTGCTCCCATTAACATTTTTTTCTGAACATTAACAACAAAATTGTAATTATTTAACCGTAGGTACATACAACGCAACTAGAAACTTTTTTCGTATGGTGCTTGGTTATATTACCCCATATCATAATACTATTGACGTGGAGATCGTAGATAGGTGATAATTATTATTATTATCATGGCGAATTAGTTGCTCGTCATGTCCTATTTATTTTAGATTTGACTTACAAAAAAACCGTGCTCAACTTTCCTTTCTCGTAAAGCAATACATTTTGATATTGTGTTAATCTCTTTTCGTCTTATAAGACGACCGTAGAAAAAATTGTGTGTGCAAAGAAAGTGTTTGTAACCGCCAAGTTCCGTTTTGCTTAAACAACAATTACCCGTTAAACTATATGTAAGGCCCGCAGCTTTACTCAAATTAGCATGGCTTCAAGGTTTGCCTTGTGTTTTTATGTAAAATAGGTACCTACTGAAAAGTAAAGGTTATTTTCTTTTCGAAGTATTCAAAAGGTTAAAACGCTCAACATTATAGGTACATACATTGTGTCCGTACGTTATAACCACTTTTACTAAGTGTTTCCGAACACACTGTGTATTATGTGTTAACATAAAATTGCACAAATGATACGGAAGAGCTCTAAAGAATTTCACTATTTGTTTTTGTTAAGTACATACTTAACTGTTATTTTTTGATTTTGTGGGTGAAACCTCTTCAGTTTAGTATGCTTTATGTAATGACTAGACGATTACTGCTAACTTGGTTATTCAACTTTCTCTGCCACGGAAAATATGACCATGGATCCGTCTATATGTCATTCAATTTTCCAGCCCCCAGCGTTGTCTGTTTTATAAAATCTTTCGATTTTTTAGTTACCAAGTGACCTGTTAAAAACTAAATATTTCAAGATTAATTCCCATAGGAGCTTTTACAGTGTGCGACCTGTAAGTAATAAAAAATAATAAAGTACCTACATAAATACCTGAATATAATTTTTCTATTGTTTCTTTTGCTTACTTTCATATCACACCAAGTATTCAATTTCAATAAAGCTAAAACTTTCACAATATTCCACGAAGTGGATTTTATAATTATTAACAGAAATCCAGTTTAATACTAAAAGAAAATAGAAACGCTGCATTTTAAATCATATTTTAAACGTTACTAAACAAGAAAATTTGAAGGTAGGTAAAAATAGTTTTAACCACTTTATTATGGAATACAATAGTACATGTAATATGTACCAAGGAACTAAAGGGCATCTTTAAATCCCGAGAGTGAATATTGTTGCCCGAGGGTAAGCTATACCTCACATATTTTTTTCTTTAATATATATTTTCTTAAGCCAGTTTTGGTACTTTCACACACTATTGCCCCACCCTGTATAAAATTATTATACGAAAACTCAATTAATGATATTGAATAAAGTACATACAGAAAAACTGTAGAGACAAAAATTGTAGATAATTTTGGGCTTAATAAGGTAATCTAATTCAATTTTTTAGTTGTTTGTGATTTTTGAGATATGACATAAACTTTTGTTTTTTTAAATGTAAATCATAGTTGGCTGTGGCCTTATAAAATCGGCCATTTTTTGAGCTTTCCAAAGATATACCTAATACTCGGCATAGTTATTATAAAAAATAAAAGAGCTATTTATAGCTAATTTTCTGATTTTTTTTAATTTTTACATAGTCAGCCATGGAATATTTTCATAATTACGTTCTATTTTATAATTAGACATACTTCAAACTTTCTAATATTTTGTTTTTAGCTGGTAACGAAATGTAACAAAACGAAACAAAAATTAAGAAACTCAAATTCAAATTATTATTATTTTAAAAAGTCACCTTTTAAAATAAAAAAAAGTGTTCAAACAATCCACCATTATTATTTATGCAAATATTGCATCTTTTTCAACCTGAATTTATCGCCTTTCTTAGAGAGCGCCTGTCAATAGTGGCAATTGCTTCTAAAACAGCTGCTCTTAATTCAACAATTATTGTCTCATACTTTATTCTGTACTGTTCCCTACAAAAAGAAATCCAAAACAGACAAATCGGGGGATCGGGGCTGCCAGGAAATAGGTCTATTTCTCTCTATCCAACTATTTGGATAGAGCTGATCTAGGTAATTTCTTACGGGCAAATAATTATGTGGTGGAGCTCCATAGTTGATCATAACTCATAGTTTCTATTGATTTTGTTATCTACTTTTAATCCCAGGGACTAAAAGGTTTTTTCTCCCTTGGGACTAAAATATTTTAGTAAGAGAGTAAAATCCGCACTTTAGTCCCGCAAAAGACGGAGTAAAGTGATCACTTTAATCCCTGCCTTGCAAAAATAACATTTCACTACAATTTATTTTATACTTACCGCAAAAAAAATATTATTAAGGATATAGTAGCCTTCATGTTGAAGTTTTTTCGCAATTTACAAATTTAATACTAAATTTTAAATTTTTTACGGGTATCAGAAGGTTTTCCCAAAATATACAATTTACTAAATTCAATGTGAAGGCTCCTTATAGACTCGTTTCTTATAAAGACACTATTTTATCCCCCTTTAATAACAAAAATGCAGTTGTTTGTCTGTAAAATCATTCGGTCGGTTTTTCAGCCGATTACGTAAAGCAGACCAGTATTTAGTATATTTAAATCCTCGATCGCGTACGGAGTGTAGTATCATAAATCGGGTGTTTGTTTAACAAAATGTGCATCTATGGCATTCTGAATGGCTGGGGCATATTGAAAAATGCATAGGACAGGAGGTTAGTGCTTTTTAAGATTGAATTTCCACCGTTTAATTTACTATAACAGTTTGAGAGAAATTATCGTTCGTATTTCTTTGCCGTAGGCATAGTATGCTCACAAAATTTGAAAAACAAAGCTGTTTACATGGGCTTAGTCGAATTATTGTCTTGCTACAGACTCTTTGTATTGTGTATTACGTAAAAAATCAGTTACTTTGCTGCGTGTGGTTATAAACAAATAACTGTTAGTTCAACCTTAGTAAACCTGAAAGAAATTTTCTTTGCATGTACAATTATTGTGCAATTTTATTACCTTACATTTTGCTAATTAGACCCCATCACATTAGCTAATTATATTAGTGTTTTCCTTGCTCTAGAAAGCCATCGCATGTCGGTGCCTTCCAATGTTTCCACATTAAGGATCGTGAATGGAGTCAGTCTAGAATTTTTAATTCGGCTTGGTTTAGTTTTCCAGTGCAAAGCTTAAGAAATTACGACGGAACTCATCTTGCGGATAGAAGATTATTGCCAAATTTCACGCCTTGCAACCTCGTAATAGCTTCTGTTCCAGTCGGTAAATCTAAAACAGGGGGCACCTGTTGAGTAAATTCAATTTCGAAATGCCGGAGAAAGAACAAAAACAGTATAAATTTTCTATATACAGGGTGAGTTTTTTTTTTTTTTTCGATGAACACTATGGGGATCTCCGGAAACTAGCAGAGCTAGAACAAAGGTTAAATGGGGAAAGAATTGCAGTTTTGAATGCTCAATCTA
Organism: Pseudeuparius sepicola; assembly: GCA_963920635.1. NCBI lineage: Eukaryota > Metazoa > Arthropoda > Insecta > Coleoptera > Anthribidae > Pseudeuparius > Pseudeuparius sepicola. The sequence goes on from OY987308.1 coordinate 22,765,065, forward strand.
ATGCCCCTTTTGGATTTTTAAAAAAGGTCATGGCTCACTAGATATTTTGAAAAGAGTGATTTTTTGCTATTTCATCAGATCTCTGTAGCTCCGTTATTTCTGATCATACAGAAAAACTGCAGAGACAAAATTTGTAGATAATTTTGGGCTAAATCAGATAATCTGATCCATTTTTTTATGCTGTTTGTGATTTTTGAGATATGACATAAACTTGTGTTTTTTTTTTTAATGTAAATCATAGTTGGCTGTGACCTTATCAAATCCAAAAATATAATGCTCTGCATAGTTATTATAAAAAATAAAATAGCTATGGCTAATTTTCTGATTTTTTTTAATTTTCACATAGTCAGCCATGGAATATTTTCATAATTACGTTCTATTTTATAATAAGACATACTTCAAACTTTCAATTATTTTATTGTTAGCAGGTATAAAATGTAACAAAATAAAACAAAAATTAACATGATGGAGCTCCACCACATAATTATTTGCCCGTAAGAAATTACCTAGATCAGCTCTATCCAAATAGTTGGATAGGGAGAAATAGACCTATTTCCTGGCAGTTCCGATCCCCCAATTTATCTGTTTTGGATTTCTTTTTGTGGGGAACAGTACAAAATAAAGTATGAGACAATTGTTGAATTAAGACAAATTCAGTTTTTAAAAGATGCAATATTTGCATAAATAATAATGGTGGATTGTTTGAACACCTTTTTTATTTTAAATTAATAATAATTTGAATTAGAGTTTTTTAATTATTACATTATTTTGTTACATTTTGTTATTTTGTCTAATTGTCTAATTATAAAATAGAACGTAATTATGAAAATATTCCGTGGCTGACTCTGTGAAAATTAAAAAAAAGTCGGAAAATTAGCCATAGCTATTTTATTTTTTATAATAAACTATGCAGAGTATTATATTTTTGGAAAGCTCAAAAAATGGCCGATTTGATAAGGCCACAGCCAACTATGATTTACATTTAAAAAAACACAAGTTAATGTCATATCTCAAAAATGACACACAACATAAAAAATTGGATAAGATTGTCTTATTAAGGCCAAAATTATCTACAATTTTTGTTTCTACAGTTTTTCTGTATAATCAAAAATAACGGAGCTACAGAGATCTGATGAAATAGCAAAAAATTACTCTTTTCAAAATATCTAGTGAGCCCATGTACTTTTTTAAACATCCAAAAGGGCATTAGATTGAGCATTCAAAACTGCAATTCTTTCCCCATTTAACCTTTGTTCTAGCTCTGCTAGTTTCCGAGATTCCCATAGTGGGCATCGAAAAAACTCACCCTGTATATATTTTCAATATATATATATTAGTAGGTTTGAATATCAATCTATTTTTCATGGAGGCTGCACAACCGGTGTGGAGTTTCTGTTGGGAAGCGCCGTGCCTCGTCATTGTTGACCTAGGTTGGAGCGAATAAAAAGTTTTTATTTTCGATTTCAAAAAATACATATATAATACCGCGGCACTGAAGTCATAAAAAGTCGAACTTCAGTGCCCTATGGTACAATATAACTATTACCAATATCGAAAACCTACGCAGAAATCATTTAATGTATTTGGTTTAAACAATATTTCTGTTATTTCTTGCAATAGTTTGAATAATTTGTATTTGCTTTATTTATTCCTGTTCAAAATTCGATGTAAATTTTGTGTCCGATTCACGTATTTATACTTAAGTACTCATGAATTTTCTCACACATTGTTACTAAACGACTAAGAAAAGTTTATACCTACAAAACAATATGCTATTGCCAACTGCGCCCAGGATGGTGAGTAACATAATAATGTAATAACATAGATAAGCTAATAATTTGAATGTGTCTAGAACATTTTCATTATCTATTTGTATAAACACATGTGTGATACTATTAGAATTGGATTGATTGTTTGGTATACGTGTGGATAGAAATTGTGGAATATTGCTTATATTTCTTAAAATATTCCTCATATGAAAAACTTGTTTTAATAAAAGTGTTAGGGGAAATTATTTCCCGTTTAGTGATATCAAGCCATCTTTCATAGCACAAAAAATGTGGTTGCCATGGTAACCGACTTGATATTTTTAAATGGCACCATATACGTTTTTTGTGAAAATTGATACTTTGGAACTTTCGGAATACGGTACAATAAAATTTTAATGGGGTCGCATAAGAAAAAAAATTAAGTTTTTTATTGTGCCATTGACAATGTTTATCAAAATAATTATTAACATCAAGTTAGTCATGCCAAAATAAGAACAATGGGAAACTGTCACTAGCTGTCAGTTGCTTGTAATTGTGTGCATTGTTACAGTAAACGTACTTTTTTACTCAATTTTCTGTGTACCTACTTAAGTAAGTTATAATGGCGCTTGAATTAAGTGAAACGGAAAGAATACAGGTTAACATACTAAGTACCTACTTAAGTACACAGAAAATTGAGTAAAAAAGTAGTTTAGTGTAACAATATTCACAGTTACACAGTGACAGTTTCGCTAACTTGATGTTAATAATTATTTTGATAAACATTGTCAATAGGATAATAGAAACTTATTTTTTTTGTATTTTTTTTCTTATCCGACCCCATTAAAATTGCATTGTATCGTATTCAGAAAGTTCCAATGTATCAATTTTCACCAAAAAAAGTATATGGTGCCATCTAAAAAATTAAATCGGTTACCATGGCAACCACATTTTTTGTGCTACGAAGGATTGCTTGATATCACTAAACGGGAAATAATTTCCCCTAACACTTTTATTAAAACATGTTTTTGATATGAGGAATATTTTAAGAAATATTCCACAATTTCTATCCACACTGTATAAGCACTTTGTGGTGCGAATCGTAGTGCAATTTTGTAATTTAAATTAACTTTTATGGCCATGCACCAAAGTGGCATAGGCGTTTGTGTAGGCACCTAATTCTTCATAATTGGAAATTTAAAATTATAATTGCTGTATTATGGAGGATTCCTAAACTTAAAGGCATAAACGTGCCTTATAATTTTTTGCCTGTATTGTAGGTACTGATTTCACGAAAAATGAGGATTTCTGGCTCGATTAGTTTGTCGAAACAACTCAAAGGTGCGCGCCACTGTAAAAACGGAAACGGCATACCGCCATTTGTAGACTGGGGTTCTTTATTTAAGGGTAAATAAAAATAGGAGGTATTAATTTACTCACTCGTTTTTGGTCCACTGTATATCGACAACTCGTACGGATTGGGTGATGTCATACCTATACCTCGAGCTGGTGTTTTATTGGATTTTCAAAATATCCCATTTCTGCTGCGTCGACCGAAAGAGTAGATATTATGACCGGACTCGTACAGATATCGGTAACACGCTCACGTCCGTATAATCTTTGAAATAATATACTTAGCCGATGGGATATTCGCTAAATAAACCATTCTTGAGCGTTAAAATACATACCTTCTGAGAACTAGTTCAAAGCCATATGAATATGGTATGGTAATCAAAGGAAAAGAATAAATTTAGTGCTATATGGTCAAGGAACAATAATTTTAATGTTCCATACATACAGGGTGATCCACTTAAAACTGTTTTGCAATTTTGTACAAATCTTTGCATAATATAGCAATTCTAATCTTAAATTTCCAATTATGAAGAAGTAGCTAGGTACTTACACAAACGCCTATGCCACTTTGGTGCATGGCCTCAAAAGTAAATTTAAATTACAAAATTACTTACCGATGGATTATTATTATTTTAGTTTTGGCGGTCAGGGAAGTGCCACAAGCCGCAAAGCTAAGCGTTCATATCCAAGATACACGGAGCCAAAGTTTTTCAAAAGTATTATATTTCAACTCTTTATTTGTAAACTAACAGTACACAAAATACGTCGGCTGATTACTAAAAAGGTTACCTATATGTTGTATTTCTCTTATCCCTCTGGTTTCTTTCTTTTTGCAAATTGTCTAACAAATGCTTTTATACTTTCTAATCACAAAATTTTCCAAAAAATTCAGACTACTAGCTTAAGGTTGAGTGACTGCGACGGTCATTTTTTGTCCAGAAAGAAAGTCCCCAGATACCTAGAAACGCGAATTAGATAAAGAAAAAAGCGGAATTGTGTTTTCTGGTTTGTGTGTCCGATAAATTGAGAAGAGGTACCTTGACCCGGATATTCCTTGGCGTTTTAGTGCAGATCAACCGTAACTTTCACTCTTTTCTATACACGGCGAATATCGGTGCATTAATTATTGTTATTTTCCTGCAATCGGCTGTGAAGTGTCTCAAAATCGTCTTTAAAAGCTCAGAAGTCGACAATGAAGTAGCCCATTATTGTACGATTGAAGTTATTTTTATGACTCATGTGGTTTATTTGCCTCGGCCAGAGGCCTCGGAAACTAAATTCCACATGAGTAGTAAAAAGTTGGACTTCAGTGTCTTGGTATATAAATAACTATTTATTGAAACCTTTACATATTTTTTGGTAGCCTCTAGGTGTTATCTACGTTTTTTTCAGGGACACTTTATTATCACAGGAAATTGCTATAAGTTCTACAGGACGTACGGTCAGTTGAACATTGGTTGTACTAAAGGAATGTTTGTGAAAAGTGTTTTTAAAATATTTGGTGTCGATTTTCAAATATTATTTGCCGTGTTAGATCAGATAGAGGCTTCATTCGAATTTACATTTTTAAAAGAAGGGTCTCTGTGAGAAAAATTAATTATGATAATTTGATGGAATTTTAGAAGTTTTATTAAATTTTACCCTCATCGCATTGGGTCTAATTTTTAGTAAAAATAAAAATTCCGCTATAAAACTATAGATATGGCAAAACTTGTGAGTTACAAGATGAATGATGAACCAACCTATTCTACGTTTGACAGCAAAAAACAAGAAAATACTAAAGAAATAAAAAATGTTGAAATGTCCAAAGATTTGGCTGAAACAAACTTGCTCCAATTTTGGAAAAAATGCACCAAATGCCAGTGGTGGTGCTGTGGCTTGTGTAGCTCTCAAGAATCGTTGTCAGATGACTTGGAAATGGGGCTACTCAAATACATTCAGGTAAAAAACAATCGAAAATTAAAAAAATCCAAACTCTACATATTATAGGAAAACAAACTGTCATCGCCAAGGGGTAACAGACATATGATAGTCCCTTTAAAAGACTTGAAAGAACATAAGGTTAGGCTGAAAATTGGGGCCAAAACCGGTACTATTGATTTGGAAGAGGAAGAAGAAGAAGAAGAGGATGCGAAATTTGAAGAAGAAAACAACGAATCGGTAGGGTCAGAGGAAGTGGACATTGTTATTTCGGAGGCGCCATCAGGTATTGGTTCATTTGAATTTATATAAAAACAGCGCTGACTCATAATTTCAGCAATTAATTTGTTGATGTTATCAAGAAAGATTAACATATATCTACTTCAAATTTTCATATTTAAGTTCTTCTTTCAATAATATCTCAGTTATACCACTACCCACACCATTGTAAGAAAGGTATCGATTTCTATTGATCACGATTTTGCAGTACGGGCAGTCATAACAAAACCATAAAAGCTTGGTACGGTTTCTAGATATCCAGGGGCGGTCCCTGTGGAATTTTTTCACATATCCCATTATAAAGTATACAGATTTTAGTTATTTTCTGATATTATACCTAAGTGAAAACCATCTTTCATAATATTACAGAAAAAATAATTTGAAAAGGTAATTTGGAACTGAAAAATACTAAAGTATAAGCTTTTGGTCCTACTGCGCACGGCAAGGCGCAGAGAATGAAAAGAGATGGAATTCATCTCCGCCATTTTTAACTCTATGTTGGTAGTTTGAATGGTGCCTACCTTATTCCTTCTTTAGTTTTTTATACACTATGCATATAAATTGAATTATACTTTTTGAAGGTACCGGTAAAATTATAAAAAAAAACACCGTGACATGTATCTTAAAAGACGCGTTTTTAGTTTTTAATGTTTTTAATCGCGGTTTTTTTCTTTATACAGGGTGTAAATGAATAATGCTTCCTTTTCAAGATACAGGGTGTCAAACTCTTCTTAAAAAATCGCTTTTTCGTAAATATCCTAATAATCCTTTTGCCGATTTTGTTGAAATTTGGCAGTGTTATTTATGGTAGAAAGAGGCTAATTTAGCCCCTACTAGATTAAAATTATTAAGTCTCGAAGGCACCTTAACCAATAATTTTGTAAAAAAAATGTGCGCCACTGACTTTTTTAAAACTTTTATTCTTTTTTCGCATTCAGCAACTAAAAATACAACTTTCTTGTCTCCTGAATTATTCTCGTATCTCGCTTCGTTGTCGAGAAAAAAATAAAAATCACTTTATTGCATGTCTCCGGGACAACATAATAAAAAATTAAAACTACCAATTAACAAAAACTAGGGTACACCCGATATTTTTTCCTTATTAATAGTTTATTCCAGCCTTAAAAATTGCTATAAACGGTAATGCTAGCTATAAAAAATTTTTGTTTTATTATAATAATTATTAAAAAATGCTTGACACCCTGTAGTCACTCAAAGATTCACCCCTTGAATTTTTTTGCGCGTATTCATTTACACCCTGTATTTTGTACAGTTACAGTACAAAAATCTTAGGCCTATGTCGCACTTTTAATTAATAATAATAATAATAACAATTCTCGATATGACTTTTAAAGTCTCAACTTCGAAATGGCTTTTAAAGTCGAAACTTGGTGTTTAATGTCGGATTTCGACTTTTAAAGTCGAGATTTCGAGTTCAATAAAAATAAAATTATGGTGTGGCCCCTGCTACGCTTCCGAAGATTATTATCCTCAAACATTTTAGTTTTGGCGGTCAGAAGTGCCAAAAGCCGCACAGCCAAGCATAATAACTCGAAAAAGTATCTAAGTACCACATGCTGACAATAATATTGTGTCAAAACTTGGTTACTACACAGGGCGATTTTCGTCTCACGTATTTTATAATACACATAGAGCTTTGACTCCTTCCTGGGATTCTTTATTCAGATTGTTGGTCAATATTGAAACCGGATATTCGGCTAGAACTTCTCGTTTCTATGCTATTATTGCATGTTTTCCTATAGTACCTACCTACTACAATGGGCAGCTTTTCTATTGTTCCGTTAATCGTGTTCTTGCAATTTTGTTTTATAACATTTTCAATTGTTAATTATTTCTTGCGAATTTCCAGTTCATCAACAAGCGTGACTGGCGCTGAACAATTAAAAACCGCATCGTTAGACGCAAAATATCACGTTTGTATTATTTTAATCCCAGAACAAGATATACGGCTGCGGCCAATTTGAACTTGCAATTTCTTATTTGGAGGTCTTGCATGTTCAAATTAAAGAAAATAGACCCCTCGTTATGTATCTGGACATTTGGACATTAACAACATCTTACTAACGTTAGTATCTTATTCTACGGTGCCGTCTGGTCACCAAATGGTGGCGGTGCCTTTGGTTGTAGCATCTAGCCAGTGATGTAACAGATACATTTTTTCGGTATCTAGATACAGATACTGTCTGGAAGATGTTATAGATACAGATACCGATACCCTTTTTCCAAAGTATCTGGGTACAGATACAGATACGTTAAAAAAGTATCTAGATACTTCCAGATACATTCAGATACTATCAGTTAATTAAGAAAATTTCAGACCTCATAAAGGCAATCAATATATTTACCTACTTAGATATTTGTGAAACAAGTGTCTGTGTAGGTAAAGTAGAACTGTTTAGACGAATGTGAAGTTTAGATTGTCACTAATTGAAACAAGTTGTGGGTTGGTAGTTTACCGTGTACGTCACTCCAAAGTGAGCACTGTACGGTATTTTAAAAAAATCACACCCCATTGTATTATTTGTATTGTTTTCTTTAACATTACCTACATTTCGAGGTTTTCATCGCTGAGCCAGTTACGCCTTGGCGTTAAAATTTGTCCTCCTGTACTAAAGAGGCGCTCGACTGGCGCAGATGATGGTAAAACCGTGTTATATTTTTTGCCTCATCGATTGCACAAAGCATGTAATCCTATTTGAATGACAATAATAAACTTAAATAGTTAAACATAAATAGTATAAACTTAAATAGTATATTATACACTTAGGTTGAGAAGTGAGCCGTTATTTACCGAGCATTTTTATGTATATAATATGCGAGGTAAATAATGGCCTTCTCAAGCGAAGTGTATATAGATTTTTTACTACTAACATTGAAATATTGCCATATTTTACATATTTGATTAGATTTAGTCTGGGAGTTCAGTTGTCAAGCTGATAAAATGAAACTAATTTTTATTATACTTCTTTGAAAACACCTTACTTTCATCTGTTTTAGCAATAATGAAAGATGGGGTTTTTCGGGCTAGCGCACGGAAACAGCGCATGGAAAAGCTTTCCGTGCGCTGAATAAAAATACCGAATATATGGCTTTAAAATAGAAATATACAGCAAAGTGTACTAAATTTAAGAAACTCTATATGCTCTCTGATATTTAACATGTACCTATTTTGTATTTTAATTCGTAAGTGTTTCAATATTTAGATACATTTCTGTAATATATTTGACGTTTTATTCACCTTATCTGACAATAACTAATTTACAACAAAGCACCTTTGAAATAATTTGAGAGTAACGATGGAAACGCATCATACATACCAAACACTATATTGTCTGCATTGTTTATTTTTTGTCAATTAAATTTATTATAATATGCCGATATAGTATATTATACACCTAGGTTGAGAAGTGAGCCATTATTTACCGAGCATTTTTATATCCTGAGGCGCGTAGCGCCGAAGGATATAATATGCGAGGTAAATAATGGCCTTCTCAACTGAAGTGTATATAGAATTTTTTTTACTACTAACATTGAAATATTGCCATATTTTAGTCGTTTCTCGCTTTTTTCAAATACTTCAAAATATCAAGTAGCCTGGGAGTTTAGTTGTCAAGCTGATAAAATGACACTAATTTTTAAATGTCACAGAAAATTTTTCATTATTTACCTAGGTATTTTTTTATTATCATTATTTACCTAGGTAGAGAAATATTACTTCTCATTAGAGGAATGAGGTAAATAATGGTGATTTCTCAGGTTAGTAGTAAAAAAAAAAGTTTTAAGTTTCCGTTTTCAAAGTAGTATAATAAAAAATATCGTTCATACACGTTCAGAAATAGATTTTTCCAGACTCGTAATGAAATAAGTATACTATTTAAATGTCATAGAAAATTTTTCATTATTTACCTAGGTAGGTATTTTTTTATTATCATTATTTACCTAGGGAGAGAAATATTTACTTCTCATTAGAAGAATGAGGTAAATAATGGTGATTTCTCAGGTTATAGTAGTAAAAAATCAATTTTTGCCCATAGGAACGGTTTAAAAATTAAATATTGGCACGCCTTGGCATCGTGGCTAAAAAAATGTATCTAGTGTCTAAGTATCTAGATACTTTCAAAAGGATCTAGATACTAAAGCAGATCCTGATTTTTGTAAGTATCTGGATATGTATCTAGGTACATAAAAAGTACCTAGATATGTATCTAGGTACATAAAAAGTACCTAGATATGTATCTAGGTACATAAAAAGTATCTAGATATGTATCTAGGTACATAAAAAGTATCTAGAAGTATCTCGATACAATACATCACTGCATCTAGCATCCAAACGACCCTTTGGGAGCTTTCTGCCTCGCCACATTACCAACTGTATCGACTTTGCCATTGTCCGACCTCCTTCTCTTCCGTTCCAGACGACGTCAGCGTGGTGTCCGAGACGGCGGCTCACTCTAGGTCCTCGCCGACGCTGGCGACGGCGAGAGTCACCAAGAGCGCGACGCCGAGCCCGGCGCCAGCCACCAGAAGGGGTGGCGGATCGACGCCCGCCGCGGAGTGGCACGGCGACGATGACGTCGACAGGCTGGTGGCCATGCACCACCAGAGGAGCAGCCTGTCGAGCCTTGGGGTGAGTGTAAGTCATTGGGTGGGTGCGGTTAGAAATAGGTGGCTCATTCGAACCTCTCTATGGTAACGTGTCGTCCATCCTTAATTAATTCTGCTTTATTCAACAAGTTGAAGCATGACGATCAAATCAGGCGTGCCATGAATGCCACGAAAACAAAAACGATATCGTCTGCAAATTCGACAGTTACCCCAGGTGCCTGACGTAACGTCCCGATTGGTTTCTTTAAATTATTTTTCTTGAAATCGGCATTAAAATGTCCCAAAATCGTCATTAAAAGCACAGAAATCGTACAATAAAGTAGCCCATTATTGTACGATTTTTTCAATAAGTAGGCCTTGGCGAGATGTAAACATCAAACGTCAGACGCGGAGAAATCGCCCGTCAAAAGTGACCAAATATTCAAAACCCGGGCGATAAAGGCTCATTTAACTTTTCGTACACATTGCGAAATTGTTTCCTATAGAAGCGCAATTCTTCAGTATACATATTTTAGTAAATTTGAATATCAATAGATTTGTTGTGTAGGCTGCACAAGAAGCAGCAGTTTGGTTTTTCTGTAAGAAGGTGCCGTGTCTCATCATACTTGTCCAAGGTAGAGCGATCGTCAAAGTCAAGCAACGCTGCGTGTAGTCGGTTCATGGACGGGTGATCCCTTATTATTATTTTCTTGCCTAATAAAACATTTTTTTTCCGATTTCAAGAAATAGTTATTTATGTATCAAGGCACTGAAGTTCAACTTTTTATGACTCATGTGGTTTATTTGCCTCGGCCAGAGGCCTCAGCAACTAAACTCCACACGAGTCATAAAAAGTTGAACTTCAGTGCATAAATAACTACTATGATTTTTTCGTAAAATTTTGTTTTTTTAATATAAAATAATACATTAGGCAAAGCTAAATCGCTTCATAAAAAAAGATCACCTAAATATATGCTTGGTGGTTTATACAGGGTACTCCGGAAAACCCTTTTTTTTTTAATTTGGCCCTGTTTGGTGTATTGAAATTTTGTGCAAAATGATCAATTAGATAACACTATCCATTTTATTAAAAAAAAATTGCTAATAGGGTTTTGTGATTTTTGAGGGTCTTCTCAGGATATATGGAATAGGACTATTTAAAAAAATTATAACTCAAAATGTAGAGTAATTGCAATTGTATTTAGGTAGATAATTTAACAATTGCAACAAGTTTAATTATTCAGTGTGTAACTTAAAAACCAAACTTAGGAATAAATTAACTACAAAAATTATAAATATTTCACCTACAGTAATAAATCTAATTAACATGCTTAAAAGTTAAAGCGCCGTGCCTCGACAGCTGTCATTAAGGAGCGTTCGGTACTGAATATATTTTTTTTAACCTTTGAAGAAAAAAAATCCCAGGAAGGAGTCAAAGCTCTATGTGTATTAGTATTATAAGAGACGGAAATCGCCCTGAGTAGTAAATAAGTTTTGACACGATATTTTGATATCTGACAGTGATAAGTGTCAGTATCTGGCACTTAGATACATTTTTGAGTTATTATGCTAAAACTATCATGTTTAAGGATAATAATCCATCGGTAAGTAATTTTGTAATTTAAATTAACCTTTGAGGTTATACACCAAAGTGGCATAAGCGTTTGTGTAAGTACCTACTTCTTCATAATTGGAAATTTAAAATTAGAATTGCCATATTATGAAGGATTCCTAAAGACTTAAACATGCCTTATAATTTCAATTTCTTGCCTGTATTGTAGGTAATGATTTCACGATTAATTAAGATTTCTGCTTCGATTAGTTTGTCGAAACAACTCAAAGGTGCGCGCCACAGTAAGACATACTTAAAACGTAAAAACTCCTTCCTGCGATTCTTTATTCAAAGTACCACATCGCCTGTTGCCTTGTTAGTTGGATTAGCTAAAATACCGCTAGTGGTATTATTGGTTAAATCATCACCTGATTGGTTAATATTTTGAAAATTATCACAATTCTTTCACACCACATTGGATGCTCCTTCTACCTGATAACGCAAAATAAACATTCTCCTCTTTTTCTCGGACACCTTCGACGACGCTTTCGACTATCGAGGCGTACAGCGTTTCGCTTGCTCCATAGCAACGTTTCATTTCAGCTGCGGTCCGATTCCATGGCCAGCGTGTATTCGGGAGCTGGCGACGGTCGCTACGGCTCTGTGGCCGTTCGGGGACAGGTCGAATTCGGCCTCCAGTACAACTACAAGGCCGGGGCGCTCGAGATCCTGGTGCGGCAATGCAAGGACCTCGCCCCGGTCGACGTCAAGAGGAACAGGAGCGATCCGTACGTCAAGGTGTACCTGCTGCCCGACAAATCGAAAAGCGGTGAGTGGAAACAATGATGGTCGTTTATTCTCGAGTAATGTTTATTGAGAGAGGAATACGTGGAGGGCTCAGCCAATGCTCTAAAGGATGAACCACTGCCCAACTGTGACCCACAGAAACCTACAACATATTTAAGTTACTTTTATGTTAACAATCTGTATGGGTGGGCTATGTGGCAGGCTCTTCCTTTCTGTGGATTTAGACGGTTAGATGATAGGGAGATTCAGGTGTTGAATCACGGTTTAGTCTCTCCATAAGGGAAAATAGCTTACACACTCCGTACTTTTTATACCAAGTGCTACCTAGATAGAGCGTTATGGTTTTAGGGGATAAAAATGAGGCACGACGTTTTTCCTTCTAGGTAAACGAAAGACGAAGGTGAAAAAACACACGCTCAATCCGGTGTTCGAGGAGTGCCTGCGTTTCCACATAAGCCTCAACGGACTGGAGACTCGAACCTTGTGGCTCACCGTGTGGCACTCGGACATGTTCGGACGAAACGATTTCTTGGGCGAGGTCACGATGGCTTTGGAGAACAAAGTCTTCGACGATCCAACGCCCAAGTGGTACAGCCTCCAAGAAAGGGTGAGTAGAGAACATCTCTTGTTATCGTGACGAACGTGTTTCGATTTGTTTCTGAACCATTCGAATGCAACTTCATTAACACCAATCGCAAAAACCAGGGACTCTTTTAAGTTAAGGGGACCCAGCATTATACTTTCCAAAGTGAGGCCTATTCTATTTCCTCATTCTAATGGTCTCAGTGATGCCAAGTATGCCATTTTATTGGAGAATCTATGAATATAACAAGTACTTTGAATGTTAGTAAAAATTAATAATGGTTTCCATGATTTCCAAAAATTAGACATGACAATTTTGTATATACAAGTACAGAATGTGGCAACTGTCAATTGAAAGAAATTTATTTTATAGTTGAAATTGATTTCCAGCAAGTATTTCCACGAATTTAAGTAATAAGTATGGTAAGTCAGTAGTGTCGATTTTGCTTATTTAAGAATTTGTCACTATTGCACCAGTTACCAGGTTCCTCAATCCATTTGTAATATGTCTAGGTACTTGAACTTTCTTCCCTTGTTGAATGTATCTACCCAAAGAACTTTCACAGATTTCAGGATGGACTAATAAGAGTAGGTCTAGTAGTTCTAATGATGTATAGTTTTTCTCGTTGTTCATTATAAAATTTTTGTAATTTTATTTCTCTCCCAAGGTACCTCACAAACTTAAAATAAACTTGTAGTCGTAGATAAAAACTCTTTAAAAAAAGACCTGACTGAAGCTACCTGGTTAATAATTTAAATTTTCGAAATACGATTTTTGTTTTGAACTATACCTACTTATATGTAATGCCCACCTAATGGGAATTGTAGGATTACTAAAGGTGATACAGGAAAAATCTGGTTGCAACTATTGGAACTACTACAGGTTTCCGCATTACCTTTAATTGACACATCTGAGTATCTGGAAGTTAGAAAACTTAAAAATTTTGAATTACGATGGGAAATATTTTGCCTCCTTTAGAATCTATGGCACTGGCATGTCACATAAAACCTGATGGCAGTTGGACACTGACAAATAAACCTTGTATCAGCCCCCTTGTGGTCTCCTTGGAGTCGACAGAAAACAAACTTCCCCTCTTCCTATGTGATAGACTGTGACATGCTGGGTACCCTTATTTTAAAGAGTCCCTGGCAAAAACTATGTACAGACGATGGAGTATTATCTTTTTCGGGACTTTTACTATATCGGTTTCGTGTTGTCTTTGCAGACTGAGCCGTTTGACGACATCATATCCTTCAAGGGTGATATAATAGTTTGTCTGAAGTTCGTACCTCCCGACATGACGGTACACAAAAAGGGGAAGAGATCGCGCGGCACGCTCCACGTGCTAATCAAGGAGGCCAAGGCGCTCACCGCCGTCAAAGCCCACGGCCATTCCGATCCCTTCTGTAAAAGGTACGGTAAATTATGCGTACATTTACGATTAATTTAAATTTTCTTTCCCTCCGCAGTTACCTTCTTCCCGACAAGGGCCGTAACTCGAAGCAAAAGACTCCGGTTGCCAAACGCACGGTGAATCCGGTGTGGAACTACACGTTCATGTATGACGACGTGACGTTACAAGAGCTGGCCGAACGTTGCCTCGAACTGACGGTTTGGGACCACGACAGACTGGCTAGCAATGAGTTCCTGGGAGGCATCAGATTCTCGTTGGGCACAGGTAAAGGCCTCCTTTGTCTCTTATTACTTACAATAAACATTATCCCCATGATAGATTAACCCAATGACGCCAAAACCTATAGACGTGGTGCCCCGCATTGTTAAAATGCCCTTTATTTTAATCCAAGATTAAATATATCCATACTACTCCAAAAACATGCTACAAACAAAGACAGAAAGTCAACCATCAACCAACTATACACCCGGCGATTCCCGGTTATAGTTCCTCCAGAATCACACTTAGATATCGCATGTTTTTTCTTGTTTTGGGGGGCGCCGGAAGCATCGGAACCTCACCTGAAGACTCGGGGGATGGTCTAACGACGCCAGCCTCTGAGCCCAGAGTCGAAATAAGTTCGCTACGGCTCGACAAAAAGGGGCAATTTCTGACGATCTCGCGACATTTTCGGAATAATTTAATGGAGCGCTTAGTAGTTCTTTGCGTCAAGCGTTTATCAAAATAAACCTGTCTATAGGTTCTGACGTCATTGGATTAACCCCTTGGAATGTTGACATTTAATTATGAAACACCCTGTATTCACAATCGTAACAAATTGCTTGTTAAGGTGGGTTTATACATAACACTGGAAATATAATGCGAATAGTGATAAATAAGGAATAAGGAGTGACCTTTAAGTTCGTTTATTCGTTTATTCGTTTATTTAACCGTTGATTGAAAATCGACGATTTAACTATAGTCGATTTTAGGCGAATAACTATTAATAACCTGTAAATACCAAACACGTTTACGCGATTCGGTTATTGTTGGTTATAGCTCTCTGACGACACAAAAGAAGCCCATCATCGTTCTAACCGACAATAACCACGGTATTTACTCAACTCGGAAGCAGGGTAATTACCGCGGTTATTGAAAACAACAAATGTCTTTTGCTAGATTTGCCAATTTGTTGCGAGTTTGAATTTTCCAAAACTTCAAAATATATTTGCTGATATGGGCAATAAATTAAAAAAAAATGAATAGGAGCGAAAATATATCTTTTGTGTAAACGTTGAAGGAAGAGTGTGAAGATGTCCAGGTTCCAGGTTGAAATCGGAGATATGGAAATAGCAAGTCTTTTGTTAAATGTAATTTTATTACATGCTTTTAAATTCATTTTTTGTAACAAATTTAAACAAAACCCAGCATACACAAATATAAGTGAGGTTATAGACGGGTAGTAGTATGACATTATATTAACACTATATTAAAGACCTGTGCATAGCGCTGTTTCAAGCAATCGCCACTGGCGCCACACGACGAAACAAATTTACACGGTGGTTTAATGTCAAAACACCTTTGTTGCAGAACCTTTTATAAAATAAAAACATGCAAATGTGTCTGTTACAACGAATTTAACATCCAAAATAAAATAAAATATTTGTTTGTTATGTCCCTCTAATTTGACAAGTTCACATGGCATATTTCCATACATTTTCTTAAGAAAAGCGAGTCTAAAAAGCAAGCAAGAGTATTTGGTACCTTTTGGTTTGAAATGAAGTCCATGGCTAGTTGTAGTTTAAGTAAGCATAGAATGCATTATATTGTTTTCTATTTTCATTTTTGCATACGTTACCAAATACTCTTACAAAATAATATCTAGAATTTTCGCTTCTTCAGTTGGTTGATCAGATCATCCCATAATTCCAAAAAGTGTTTATTCTTCTGCAATTCACCTAACGGTCTGTGCAGTGTGTGCATACCATTTTCTTCACGTGCATGAAAATTTCATGTTATCACAAACAAATCTACCTATAAAAGCTGTGTTAATAGGATAAAACTGCTAAATACCGGACGCAAAGACAATTCGTTACCATAAAAAGAAAGCAACTTGTAATAAAGCGGGAGATTTAAAATTTTTGATTTTTTAAATGTCAGTAACTGACATACCAATAACCACAGAATACCCCCCTAGAACCTATAATAAGTCGCCATTTTTTCGTCGAGTAGCGCCACCTCAGTCCGTAAACAACAATGAAATATGACGTAATGCTCGGGTCTTTAATATAGTGTCGGTCCAGGTTAACCATACACATTTAGGTGAGTTTCAATTTCATTTGTTGGTTATTCATGGGCTAAAACCAAGGACAACCAGAAAGATAACCGCGGTTAAAACCAGACGACCGTTCTTGTAGAAAATTTAAAGGACACCGTCCGACGGTTGCGTAGTAATTTACTTACTCTATATTTTGTGATTTGTGACCAAAATTAATAACCTCGAACTAAGAAATAAATAAATAATAATAATTTCATAATGAGAAACATAAAGGGATGTGTTGCAAGCAATAGAGAACAATTGTTGCAAACGATAGATAACAATTTTGCGTGTACCAAAGCGTTGACTGACGTATTAACAAAGACTGCTCACGGCTGTCACGTTTGACAGTTCTCTGGCTCACCATGCGCTCCCCGGAGACAAAATACAATGCAAAATACATTGTTGACCATAGGCGCCACCTACTTTTCAAAATATGAAGCTATAGCCGTGAGGAGTCTTATTGATACGTCAGTCGGCGACCAAAGCGTTCACGCCCTGTGTTTTAGGCAAACATTACGGCAAGGCTGTGGACTGGATGGATGCGAGCGGCAAAGAGCTCAGCCTGTGGAAGAGCATGCTGGAGAGGCCGAACTTTTGGGTGGAGGGCTGCGTAGCCCTGCGGCCCACGCTCGATACGCGTGCTTCCTAACCTGCGAATCGCAGGCCAAAAACAACAATCCCCACCGACGAAACTGTGCGGGCGTTCGATCATCGAAAAACCCATTCTCGATATCCGACGAGCCCGCCGGTCTCCGAGATGCCGGTGTCGTTGTCGAAACGGGCTCCGTAATACTCAGACCGACATATCTCGCGAGCGGATCGTTCGTATCATTTGTATAGATGGCGCCACTAGCGTCGAACGGCGGAATTTTTAAGATTGTTATGTCTTTTGTATGTACCAGTTATTTATGTAATACTTTGCATTTTTAATTAAGGTCTATTTCATAAGTCGATATATTTTCTTATATTAAAAATATAAATAAATGTTTTCTACGTGTTCTTTTGTCCCTGTTGATTCCTTGGGCTTTTGGGTCTTCCTTTAGTTCTCCTGCTTAGTTCTAGGTACACCCTACTTTCCTTTTTTAACACTTTTTTCAGCTTCACAATACGTACTTCTAAGGCTTCTGCACGACTGTTCGTTTTCCCGTTAGTGATATTATATTTGCACAATTTGTTTCAGAAAATGTCCATCCAGTCCCCTATGCTTTATTCCCCCTTTTAATACTCAAAAAATATTTAACATTGCTTTGCTTTCATCCAATCCTTGATGCTGAATTTAAACTGACGATACAGTTTCGCAACAGGTGCCTCCTTAATGACAATTAACAGTTGAGTGTTAGCTGCAACTCTAATATGTTTAGCACATTTATGAACAGTGATATTTTGTTATGGAGACTAATACACATAGGTAAGTAAAGTAAGTAAAATAATTGTGTATTCAGTTACTAAGCTAACACCGAACAACTATTTTTGAATAAAGAACCCCAGGAAAAAGCAAAAAGGCAAGTTTATGTCTAAGTTTGGGAATCCTTGATAATAACAACAATTTTAAATTTCAAATTATGAAGAAGTAGGTACCTACACAAACGCCTATGCCACTTTGGTGCATGGCCTCAAAAGTTAATTTAAATTACAAAATTACGTACCGATGGATTATTATCCTCAAACATTTTAGTTTTGGCAGTCAGGGAAGTGCCACAAGCCGCACATTTAAGCATAATAACTCGAAAAGGTATCTAAGTACCACATACTGACAGCTACCTCTGTGTAAGATATCGAAATATTGTGTCAAAACTTGGTTACTACTCAGGGCAATTTCCGTCTCACATATTTTATAATACACAGGGTTTTGACTCCTTCCTGGGATTCTTTATTGAAAGAACTTTATTATGTTTGAAGGCTACCACAAAATTAAAAACTCGACGTGATATTACAAACCATATATTGGAAATAATTATAAGCCAAGTTTATGTCTTTAAGTTTAGGAATCCTTGATAATAACAGCAATTTTAAATTTCAAATTATGAAGTAGGTACCTACCCAAACGCCTATGGCACTTTGGTGCATGGCCTCAAAAGTTAATTTAAATTACAAAATTACGTACCGATGGATTATTATCCTCAAACATTTTAGTTTTGGCAGTCAGGGAAGTGTCACATGCCAATCATCTAAGCATAATAACTCGAAAAAGTTTCTAAGTACCATATACTGACACCCTATCATCGTGTTAGATATCGAAATATTGTGTCAAAACTTTGTTACTACTCAGGGCGATTTCTGTCTTACATATTTTATAATACTTGGAGTTTTGACTCCTTCCTGGGATTCTTTATTGAAAGAACTTTATTATGTGTGAAGGCTATCACAAAAATAAAAACTCTATGTCTTACAAACCATATATTGGAAATATAATATTTTATAAACACAAAATATAAATAGGTACTATGAAATCGTCAATCAATATGAATATGTATGTACTTATAATTATTACAAAGAAATTTAACTGGAGACATGCCATAAAGTTAAAAATTGTGATACCTATATAGTGTACAAAAAAGTGAAAAATAGCCCAGGGAAAATATCAAATGGACAAAAAATTAAATAGCCTTTGTCAGTATTTTATAGGTATTTCTTGTAAATGAAAACATGCAAAGTTGCAAGAATTTTATTATTTAAAATACGATCTTCGTGGTGAAGAACAATATGTTAATCAATAGGCAAGTATAACAGAAATGTTTAATTAAGGAAAAAATGAATAAACTCGCAGTTTGTTCAAAGAGGTAATTTAAAAATCTGTCATTTTTGCCTCAAATTTTTTAAGAAATGTTTTATTTTTCTAGTAGGCACATAGCAGATATTGTATACTAGTTTTGTTTGTGCACACCCTATTAAAGTTGAAATTTTAAGCGCTTTAGTAGAAGTAATTTCCGATATGAATTTCCGGGGTCAAACTTTAAGTTCCCTGGACTACAATGCTGGATAATAAAACAATAAATTAATATTTTACTCAAAATTAATTAGCTTTTACTCGCACACAATATTATATATACAGTGTGATCCACCTAAAACTCTCTGGCTTTATATCATGGCAACGAAATGAGATAGTTTTGTTTAAAAAAAAAACTGACAAGAGATAAAATATCTCATTTCGTTGCCGAGATATAAAGCTGGGAAGTTTTGGGTATACCACCCTGTATGATCAAATATGACACCTACATTAAAACCCTAAATTAAAACATAAGCAAGTGCTTTATCTCGATTCGGGTTTGTTCTTAGGCGGCTTAAATGTCTTGATCTTTTTGCTCTTTTTGGTTTTCGCGTTGGCTTGGAAATTTTGCCAGCTGTCCACTCGGTTTTGGCGAGATTCCTGTAGAAGAAAATCCGTTTAGAAAATGCCTTAATAGGGTACTTGACGAAATTTTACAAACTTGATAAAACAATTCCTGGACACTTGCCTAAGACCCTACGATTATTTAAAAAATATATATTTACGTAATTAGCAAGTTATTAGACTTTCTTTGAAATTTGGCGGGAAAGCACTTATGACCTCACAAGTGTTTTATAACGGCAATTTGGCAACATAGCGATACCACTGAAGTGTTCTGAGACATAACCTTATTCGGCAGTGAAAGTTGCAAGGAAAGTTGAAATTTCAAAATTCTAACCTCAAACTCCCAGACTTGTGATGCCCCGTGAAACCACTTTTAGTGTTGATTGATTCCTTCCTCCATCGACGATTTTAGTCAAGAAGGGTTTTTTTTTTCGTAAATACTTATTCAATCGTTTTTCTGTAAATTCTTTTGGCTAGGTTGGGCCTAAAGTCCGGAATTCGGGCTCAGTAGGTACTTCTAAGCACTATGGTGTCTTCATAAACGCGCCTTCGAGATGGTCCTGAGGCCGAGGTTCTCTCTTTATTAATAACTCATAATATTGTATTCCTACTACAACGTAGGTACAAACATTTGCAGTTTTATCCCATGGATTTCGGCAGACGCTAACAGCATCCAATTTCGGCAAATTACGGATTGTCCTTTCAGGGTCCATGTCCATTGTCCTTACACATCTATACCTTACCTTACACATCTATAACTAGGTCCGCAAACAATATATAATAGTAAATATCAATAACAAACTATAATAAATGGCACAGATATTATCTACTAATATTTTGATTTAGCGAGATACTGAATGACAGCTGGCATCATGGGATGTCATCTGCCGATCAGAAAACCATACGTGTTAGATGACATGTGGATATATGAATATGGTTAGATGCCTAGGTGGGCGGGTAACGTTGCCAAATACGCGAATATTTCCCCCATTATTGGTACCTGAATATTTATAGTATGTTCCGTATACAGATATTTTAACTAAAGTGTTACGTGGCGGATATGAAGGATACAGTTTCCAGCGTGTGCAGCATAAACAGACACCATTTTGATATAGAGTATAAAAAGTCTTTATGTGACAAAATTTGTGTGTGCAATTGCGTTAGTTAAAGCTCAAAGGTTTCAATACATTAAGTAACAAATATTCATAGGCAAGCTGGAGATACTTGAATAGAAAACTGCAATTTGCCTTTGTTCCACGAATGATTGCAAACGGGCACCGGCAACGTTACAGTTCCGTTTCTCCTGAGAGGCACAGAGTTGCCACGTTTGGCGTTCTGGACAATAGAACGACGAAACTGTAGATTTCAGCCTGAACAAAATTGTGCAACTTTGTCTTTAATTATCATAAAAAATAAGGGTTAAAAGCCGTTGTTTCATTTATTACGTGTTATGTTGGTGCATCTACTGTAAACATAGTACAATTTTAGAGCAATTAAAAATATTGTCAAGTACCCTATTGAAGAAAAGGAAGATTGCAGTAGCTTTGTTCCTAAACCGGATTTGTTAAAACTAAAACTCACCTCGAAGTTCTTCTGCCACTCCTTCTGGACCTTCTGGTTCTCCTCTTCCTCGATCTCCTGCTCCCTTTTGCGCTTCCGTTCCTCTTGGTCCCTCTCGGCAAGTTCCCGCCTCTTCCTCTCCATGTCGGCGAACAATTTCATCGTCAAAACGTACACGGCGTGCTTGTACTTTTCCGGATCGTCCTCCGGTATGCCGTGTTTACCTTCTTTTTTAGCCTTTTTCCTTTTTTCGGTAAGCTGCAACACTCGGCAAATAAAATCGACAAAATCCTACCGTACCTTAAACTTTACCATTATGTCGGTCCTGCCGACAGCCTCCTCGATGATGTCCATACATTTCTTTCTAGTTTCTTCGCTTTCCAGTGTCTTCCAGGCACGGTTGACGGCCTCGAAGGCTTGCTGGGCCCTCTCGGCATCGTCTTGGTTCTTATCGGGATGGACCAAAATGGAGAGTCGTCTGTATTTCTTTTTGACTTCGTCGATAGGAGTTTCGGGTTCCACTTGTAAAACATCGAAGGGGTTTAGGTTGCGATAAGTGCTGCCGGGCCGTAAGAGCCTTTCGATCTGTTGCTTGGGCGTTAGGACAGAGTCTCTCTTTTCTATTTCTTTCACCTGCCAAAAAAATGCTGTTGTATAACAGATCTTGAATGATAGATATGGTTTACATACCTCTGTGTAAAATTCGTTAAATTTTGTTTCTTTTGTTGGAGCTGCCGTACTAGCCATCCTACTATAGCCACTATCTAAAAATATACAGGACTAGTGCTACTTAGGGACAATACCCTTTTAAAGTTATTGCATAAAATTAGTGTATTGACATAATTTCCTGACTGTTTGGCAAATTTATTATTGTTTTAGGTATTTCTTTCGATCGCCTCCAAACCTTTTTTTCATAGGATCTCTGATCTCTCTGTGTTGCTTCCAAAACGCAAAACAAATTTGACAAGAGACAAGTGACAAGAATGACAGTGACATTTTGTCAACCACAAAATATATGAAAATTCAAAATAAAATCGTTTTCCCGCCAAAATACAGCCAACCGCTTCTATTTAAATCAACATTTCCCTAGACTGGCTGCCCCCCTCGAGGAAAAAAGTTTCGGCTAGAAACCCGTCTTAATCGCCGGCTTTCGCGTCATTTCGCACCGTTCTAGCCGCATTTTTATTCCTCTAACATTTTCGCCTCAGAGCAAAAAAACGGTGGCTTCAATAGAAACCGAAGACAAATCCGAAATATCGCCGGATTAACTGCATCTCTAGCGGCGATTTTTTTCCTCTCGCCCTGGATTTTGGTGTCGTGTAAGACGGGCTTTTGGCGGACCGAACTTTGACAGCGCCGGGGGATTTTCGTTCGCCGGATTTTGTGTTGGCAAGAGGCTGACCTAACTTTGCTTTTTTGTGGGATAAATAACCAAACTTTTTTAACCTCAAAATATTCGCTTTTATATTGGATTTTTCTCTCATATTTTCGCATAACTTTGGTCAACACAACACAACACAACACAACACAACACAACACAACACAACACAACACAACACAACACAACACAACACAACACAACACAACACAACACAACACAACACAACACAACACAACACAACACAACACAACACAACACAACCACAACCACAACCACAACCACAACCACAACCACAACCACAACCACAACCACAACCACAACCACAACCACAACCACAACCACAACCACAACCACAACCACAACCACAACCACAACCACAACCACAACCACAACCACAACCACAACCACAACCACAACCACAACCACAACCACAACCACAACCACAACCACAACCACAACCACAACCACAACCACAACCACAACCACAACCACAACCACAACCACAACCACAACCACAACCACAACCACAACCACAACCACAACCACAACCACAACCACAACCACAACCACAACCACAACCACAACCACAACCACAACCACAACCACAACACAACCACAACCACAACCACAACCACAACCACAACCACAACCACAACCACAACCACAACCACAACCACAACCACAACCACAACCACAACCACAACCACAACCACAACCACAACCACAACCACAACCACAACCACAACCACAACCACAACCACAACCACAACCACAACCACAACCACAACCACAACCACAACCACAACCACAACCACAACCACAACCACAACCACAACCACAACCACAACCACAACCACAACCACAACCACAACCACAACCACAACCACAACCACAACCACAACCACAACCACAACCACAACCACAACCACAACCACAACCACAACCACAACCACAACCACAACCACAACCACAACCACAACCACAACCACAACCACAACCACAACCACAACCACAACCACAACCACAACCACAACCACAACCACAACCACAACCACAACCACAACCACAACCACAACCACAACCACAACCACAACCACAACCACAACCACAACCACAACCACAACCACAACCACAACCACAACCACAACCACAACCACAACCACAACCACAACCACAACCACAACCACAACCACAACCACAACCACAACCACAACCACAACCACAACCACAACCACAACCACAACCACAACCACAACCACAACCACAACCACAACCACAACCACAACCACAACCACAACCACAACCACAACCACAACCACAACCACAACCACAACCACAACCACAACCACAACCACAACCACAACCACAACCACAACCACAACCACAACCACAACCACAACCACAACCACAACCACAACCACAACCACAACCACAACCACAACCACAACCACAACCACAACCACAACCACAACCACAACCACAACCACAACCACAACCACAACCACAACCACAACCACAACCACAACCACAACCACAACCACAACCACAACCACAACCACAACCACAACCACAACCACAACCACAACCACAACCACAACCACAACCACAACCACAACCACAACCACAACCACAACCACAACCACAACCACAACCACAACCACAACCACAACCACAACCACAACCACAACCACAACCACAACCACAACCACAACCACAACCACAACCACAACCACAACCACAACCACAACCACAACCACAACCACAACCACAACCACAACCACAACCACAACCACAACCACAACCACAACCACAACCACAACCACAACCACAACCACAACCACAACCACAACCACAACCACAACCACAACCACAACCACAACCACAACCACAACCACAACCACAACCACAACCACAACCACAACCACAACCACAACCACAACCACAACCACAACCACAACCACAACCACAACCACAACCACAACCACAACCACAACCACAACCACAACCACAACCACAACCACAACCACAACACAACACAACACAACACAACACAACACAACACAACACAACACAACACAACACAACACAACACAACACAACACAACACAACACAACACAACACAACACAACACAACACAACACAACACAACACAACACAACACAACACAACACAACACAACACAACACAACACAACACAACACAACACAACACAACACAACACAACACAACACAACACAACACAACACAACACAACACAACACAACACAACACAACACAACACAACACAACACAACACAACACAACACAACACAACACAACACAACACAACACAACACAACACAACACAACACAACACAACACAACACAACACAACACAACACAACACAACACAACACAACACAACACAACACAACACAACACAACACAACACAACACAACACAACACAACACAACACAACACAACACAACACAACACAACACAACACAACACAACACAACACAACACAACACAACACAACACAACACAACACAACACAACACAACACAACACAACACAACACAACACAACACAACACAACACAACACAACACAACACAACACAACACAACACAACACAACACAACACAACACAACACAACACAACACAACACAACACAACACAACACAACACAACACAACACAACACAACACAACACAACACAACACAACACAACACAACACAACACAACACAACACAACACAACACAACACAACACAACACAACACAACACAACACAACACAACACAACACAACACAACACAACACAACACAACACAACACAACACAACACAACACAACACAACACAACACAACACAACACAACACAACACAACACAACACAACACAACACAACACAACACAACACAACACAACACAACACAACACAACACAACACAACACAACACAACACAACACAACACAACACAACACAACACAACACAACACAACACAACACAACACAACACAACACAACACAACACAACACAACACAACACAACACAACACAACACAACACAACACAACACAACACAACACAACACAACACAACACAACACAACACAACACAACACAACACAACACAACACAACACAACACAACACAACACAACACAACACAACACAACACAACACAACACAACACAACACAACACAACACAACACAACACAACACAACACAACACAACACAACACAACACAACACAACACAACACAACACAACACAACACAACACAACACAACACAACACAACACAACACAACACAACACAACACACACAACACAACACAAACACAACACAACACAACACAACACAACACAACACAACACAACACACACAACACAACACAACACAACACAACACAACACAACACAACACAACACAACACAACACAACACAACACAACACAACACAACACAACACAACACAACACAACACAACACAACACAACACACACAACACAACACAACACAACACAACACAACACAACACACACAACACAACACAACACAACACAACACAACACAACACAACACAACACAACACAACACAACACAACACAACACAACACAACACAAACACAACACAACACAACACAACACAACACAACACAACACAACACAACACAACACAACACAACACAACACAACACAACACAACACAACACAACACAACACAACACAACACAACACAACACAACACAACACAACACAACACAACACAACACAACACAACACAACACAACACAACACAACACAACACAACACAACACAACTCAACACAACACAACACAACACAACACAACAACACAACACAACACAACACAACACAACACAACACAACACAACACAACACAACACAACACAACACAACACAAACCAACACAACACAACACAACAAACACAACACAACACAACACAACACAAACACAACACAACACACCAACACAACACAACACAACACAACACAACACAACACAACACAACACAACACAACACAACACAACACAACACAACACAACACAACCAACACAACACAACACAACACAACACAACACAACACAACACAACACAACACAACACAACACAACACAACACAACACAACACAACACAACACAACACAACACAACACAACACAACACAACACAACACAACACAACACAACACAACACACACAACACAACACAACACAACACAACACAACACAACACAACACAACACAACACAACACAACACAACACAACACAACACAACACAACACAACACAACACAACACAACACAACACAACACAACACAACACAACACAACACAACACAACACAACACAACACAACACAACACAACACAACACAACACAACACAACACAACACAACACAACACAACACAACACAACACACACAACACAACACAACACAACACAACACAACACAACACAACACAACACAACACAACACAACACAACACAACACAACACAACACAACACAACACAACACAACACAACACAACACAACACAACACAACACAACACAACACAACACAACACAACACACACACAACACAACACAACACAACACAACACAACACAACACAACACAACACAACACAACACAACACAACACAACACAACACAACACAACACACACAACACAACACAACACAACACAACACAACACAACACAACACAACACAACACAACACAACACAACACAACACAACACAACACAACACAACACAACACAACACAACACAACACAACACAACACAACACAACACAACACAACACAACACAACACAACACAACACAACACAACACAACACAACACAACACAACACAACACAACACAACACAACACAACACAACACAACACAACACAACACAACACAACACAACACAACACAACACAACACAACACAACACAACACAACACAACACTACACAACACAACACAACACAACACAACACAACACAACACAACACAACACAACACAACACAACACAACACAACACAACACAACACAACACAACACAACACAACACAACACAACACAACACAACACAACACAACACAACACAACACAACACAACACAACACAACACAACACAACACAACACAACACAACACAACACAACACAACACAACACAACACAACACAACACAACACAACACAACACAACACAACACAACACAACACAACACAACACAACACAACACAACACAACACAACACAACACAACACAACACAACACAACACAACACAACACAACACAACACAACACAACACAACACAACACAACACAACACAACACAACACAACACAACACAACACAACACAACACAACACAACACAACACAACACAACACAACACAACACAACACAACACAACACAACACAACACAACACAACACAACACAACACAACACAACACAACACAACACAACACAACACAACACAACACAACACAACACAACACAACACAACACAACACAACACAACACAACACAACACAACACAACACAACACAACACAACACAACACAACACAACACAACACAACACAACACAACACAACACAACACAACACAACACAACACAACACAACACAACACAACACAACACAACACAACACAACACAACACAACACAACACAACACAACACAACACAACACAACACAACACAACACAACACAACACAACACAACACAACACAACACAACACAACACAACACAACACAACACAACACAACACAACACAACACAACACAACACAACACAACACAACACAACACAACACAACACAACACAACACAACACAACACAACACAACACAACACAACACAACACAACACAACACAACACAACACAACACAACACAACACAACACAACACAACACAACACAACACAACACAACACAACACAACACAACACAACACAACACAACACAACACAACACAACACAACACAACACAACACAACACAACACAACACAACACAACACAACACAACACAACACAACACAACACAACACAACACAACACAACACAACACAACACAACACAACACAACACAACACAACACAACACAACACAACACAACACAACACAACACAACACAACACAACACAACACAACACAACACAACACAACACAACACAACACAACACAACACAACACAACACAACACAACACAACACAACACAACACAACACAACACAACACAACACAACACAACACAACACAACACAACACAACACAACACAACACAACACAACACAACACAACACAACACAACACAACACAACACAACACAACACAACACAACACAACACAACACAACACAACACAACACAACACAACACAACACAACACAACACAACACAACACAACACAACACAACACAACACAACACAACACAACACAACACAACACAACACAACACAACACAACACAACACAACACAACACAACACAACACAACACAACACAACACAACACAACACAACACAACACAACACAACACAACACAACACAACACAACACAACACAACACAACACAACACAACACAACACAACACAACACAACACAACACAACACAACACAACACAACACAACACAACACAACACAACACAACACAACACAACACAACACAACACAACACAACACAACACAACACAACACAACACAACACAACACAACACAACACAACACAACACAACACAACACAACACAACACAACACAACACAACACAACAACACAACACAACACAACACAACACAACACAACACAACACAACACAACACAACACAACACAACACAACACAACACAACACAACACAACACAACACAACACAACACAACACAACACAACACAACACAACACAACACAACACAACACAACACAACACAACACAACACAACACAACACAACACAACACAACACAACACAACACAACACAACACAACACAACACAACACAACACAACACAACACAACACAACACAACACAACACAACACAACACAACACAACACAACACAACACAACACAACACAACACAACACACGGACCCACCTTCCAACACACGGACCCACCTTCCAACACACGGACCCACCTTCCAACACACGGACCCACCTTCCAACACACGGACCCACCTTCCAACACACGGACCCACCTTCCAACACACGGACCCACCTTCCAACACACGGACCCACCTTCCAACACACGGACCCACCTTCCAACACACGGACCCACCTTCCAACACACGGACCCACCTTCCAACACACGGACCCACCTTCCAACACACGGACCCACCTTCCAACACACGGACCCACCTTCCAACACACGGACCCACCTTCCAACACACGGACCCACCTTCCAACACACGGACCCACCTTCCAACACACGGACCCACCTTCCAACACACGGACCCACCTTCCAACACACGGACCCACCTTCCAACACACGGACCCACCTTCCAACACACGGACCCACCTTCCAACACACGGACCCACCTTCCAACACACGGACCCACCTTCCAACACACGGACCCACCTTCCAACACACGGACCCACCTTCCAACACACGGACCCACCTTCCAACACACGGACCCACCTTCCAACACACGGACCCACCTTCCAACACACGGACCCACCTTCCAACACACGGACCCACCTTCCTTCCACCCTCCACACCCTTCTGAGGTACACCATATAGTAAAACCTTGTGCGAATTCTCTCTAATTTATTTGGGGCCCTAAAAAGAGCCTTTGGGTGTTTTCTTTCTTCAAATTTCCATTCTTTGATCTTTACAAGTCCAGTAATTTTGTACATTGACGTGTCTTCAGCAAACTCTGAAATAAAATTGTTATCAACAACAAATTAGTTTCGGTAGTTTAGTTCCTTGAATGGGAGTTTCGGGAGTTATGGGAATTTCGGGAGTTATGGGGGTTTCGGGAGTTTTCCAGCCACAGCTGGGAGTTTCGCTGGTCTCTTAACTGGGAGTTTTGGAAGTTTTGGGCAGCCTCTTGGGTGGGAGTTCTGGGACTTTGACTAATCTCTTAGAGTTCGGTCTATCAAGCTGGAGTTTCGGGAGTTTAATAGTTTAATAGAGTTTAATAGAAAGTTTGAACAATCTGCTAAACGAGGAGTTATAGGCAATCCTCGCAAAGGGGAGTTTGGCAATTTTCTGTCTTATTTAATTTATTTTTTCTAATTATTTCCAGAGTCAACTTCGTGGTCTTCAACTCACCGATGTTCTTCTTGGAGCCACGCACACATGGAAGAACCAACTGCTGATCGTAGCATGAAGCAAACAGTTCTTTTTAGAACTACACAATACCATTTGAAAGATAATTTATTTTTTCTAATTATTTCCAGAGTCAACTTCGTGGTCTTCAACTCACCGATGTTCTTCTTGGAGCCACGCACACATGGAAGAACCAACTGCTGATCGTAGCATGAAGCAAACAGTTCTTTTTAGAACTACACAATACCATTTGAAAGAATTCGTTTAGGTTTGCCTGAACGGTGACTTTTAGACAACTTTATATTGTTTTATAGGAAAAGTTGAAGCCCACGAAATCGCCATGTCGATGTTTCCACCGTTATTTAAACTTTGAGGCATTGGAAAATTGTTATTCTTGTTAGAATGGAGCGAAGTGCATAATTTTGTTCCGAGCATTAGTTTGATGCCTGACGCTTTAGCAAAGTAATTTTTCTGTTTTCATTATTGTTGTTTTGATATAATACAGTTCACGGGGTTAATATTTATTTTTACTTATGAAACTTTCTGTTCTCAGTTCTGAAGATGGACAACAGCTGTAGCTCCGACCAAGAGTGTTACTGAAGTCAAAAACCTAAGCCATAAAATAATTACGTTAGTTTATTTTGTATTAGGACATTTAACCAATAAATCGGCCTATTACTAAAACCTTGTCTTATTTCACCCTAAACCATTTGCGAATTTTTTTCTCAAACAACCTATATGTTATAAAGACCAAAATACAGACGCCTGAATTACCCTCATCTATTCTACAGAAATAATACTGCTTTACACCTTAAAGCAAAGGGCATCAATAATATCTAAGGAAGGTCTTATACATCTTTAGAAAATAAAAATGGATTGAAATTAAAATTACAACTCATTCTAACAATAATAATCAAAGCCACGACCATACCACAAGTAAAAAATTCTAACAATTAAATTGTTTCAAAATATAGCAGAAACAGCTCTATCCGTGTGATTTACAAATTGTCCTACACTCACTGGGATTACTACGATTTTTTAGGGTTTTCCGTAGTAACGAATGCTATCCTAGTTCTATCGGGAAAAAAAGTCGGCCTTAGCCGCAAATGGCAACGAAGACAAAATAATAGTAATTGCCCCCTCCCTGCACAAGTATGTGGTTGCTTCTGGGGTACTCCTAGTTTGGAGTACTGTGAGGGTGAGAATTATTATTATTATTAGCTTATAGCACAGACTAACGAGTAATACAGACAACTCCTTAATGACACGTGTCTTAGGGAAAATATCTTCTAAAATTGTACATTTTATTTGAAATTGCAAGTTATTTGTAAATTTAGAATTTTTAGTGACTCAAAAGGTCACCACCTTTTAAAAGTACCAAATTGAGAGGTTATTATTAAGTGATGATAGTCTAAAAATTTTAAGTCTGAATCGGCAAAATAAAAATTTTGTTTATTAGGCCGACAAGACAGAATTAATTGTATATTCGAAAAAAAATGCCAATAATGATTGTAAATAAAAATATAAGAGAATATTGGTGAATGCTTCTGTAAACTGAAAAATTGTCGAATATTTTGAAAATTATCACGAGACGCGTAGCGAAAACGGATAATTTTCTTAAAAAATTCGTGTTAGAGAAAAATTTCCGGATATTAATTCAAGAACGTGGGGGATTCGGTAAGAAAGTTCCATTCCTACACGTATATTAACCGAAATTATTATCAAAATTTTTGTTAATTATATGTTACAATGTCACATTATAATAATGACATCTATCAAAAAATTTTCACTTATAATCTCCCTAGAGCATGAATTATTTCTGTAAATTTTTTTTGAGGTGCGAATTCTTTGAAAATTTTCCCGAGGCGGTATCCGAGGGAAATTTTATTTAATTTAAAAATTAGTATTCATTTAAAAAATTCGCAACCGAGAAAAAATTTCCGGAATTTTAATTCATGCTCGCGGGAGATTCGCTACGAAAATTTCATGTCAAAACTATTTGAAAATACAATTAAATTGGTGACATATGGTGACTGGTGTTATTGTTGTATAGAAGGGATATTTCCACTTATTAATCTTACAGCTAGGTGCTTGTGGGAGGGTGATTTCCGAAAAAATAGACAAGTTGCCATGGCAACGTTAAGAAATGCTTGTGTTTTATTGGTCGTACCTTGTCGACATGAAATTTTCGCTGTAGTCACCTCCTGCTGCCTAGAGTAAGTGACAATATTTCCGGAAATTTTTTGAGTTGCCATGACAACGAAGCAAAAAACGAGCCTCGCTGATTGGTCGAAAAAGGTAGGTATGGAATTTTCAAAGAAATTAGCAGCAATTACACTATTCATATAACAATCAATTATGATAGCACCCAACAATATGGTAACTGTTGCCCTTTGCCAGTCAGTGGCAGCCCTCAGAAAACCAAATCCTCGAGGGATGAGGCTTTCCGAAGAAGGATGGCAATCTGAAAGTGATGATCCGCAAATTTTAATTTAACTTTAAATTACTGTACAATTTAGAAAAATTGCTGAGAGCTTTGAAGATGTGCTGTGGTTTGCCGGTCAGCAGAAGAATTGCAATTTTCAATGTTCTGATTCATTATTTGGCGGGCCCAGATCAAGTAGTTACTGGTTTAAGAGGTACTTAAAATATAGAAAAACATGCAGACAAAACACACCTGAAAATTGATACCAAGTAACTATTTGCTCTAAACCTCAGTTTCCATTACCACTGTTCATTACCATTCAACAATCTGATGAGCCTTCACACAAACATTTAAATGCACCCCAAAAATACAAAATACCAACCAGTTTCTGTTTTTATTAATTGCAATTGTCATTTTTAAAACTTTAAAAAACTTTAAATATGACAATTTTCCATGTGGCGGAAGTTTGAAGTTCTGCCTTTTAATTCTTGTAACTTCTTCGACAATAAATAATGACTCTTATTATTATGAAGTTCTAGAGCCACCGCCATTAATGAACAACTCTCAAATTTAATTACTTTCAAGTTTCAAGTTAGGAAAATATCAATCTTGTCTTTGTAGGCAATAAGTAGCCCAATGAATTATTTATTCGCACTATTTGTCTTTGGATATTGCAATAACACAACAGCTTCTTTTTATACATCGATGAAAAGATTAAAACATCAAAGGTATAGCAAGACACATTAGAGAATGGGACAGCACGTGACGAAGCGTCCCTCGTATCTTAGCAACCGCACAGCTCCTGCGGCGGCGTCTTGTTTATATAAGCCGGCCATTCGGTAAATTCATTCAGTTGCAAATGCAAAGTGTTTAAGTGTGCATTGGGTGTGTTTAGTATCGCATTGAACGTCACGCGCTGTCCCATTCTCTAATGTGTCTACCTCTACTCGTTCATTTTTTTATTATTATTTATTCTTTGTTCTGGACCGTTGGATGACCAAAAACCTGTGTGGATGACGCAAAAAGTCAAAGTAAAAAAATATCCAACTCTTTGCATCATATAAAAAACACCAAGGGAAAATACACTGAGCTGTCAGCTTGAAGTATGTTTTGAAATTATTATGAATGAAATGTAAAGTTTTAAAATTGCGACAATAAGTCTCTTCATTGCCATTATGTTAACAAGAAAATTTCACATTAGGATAACATAGAATCAGCGTGAAACACTCATTTATATTATTACCAATAATTATCTCTTAATCGGTCACCAGGTAAGTTCACCAAGAAAAAAGGTAATACAAAATGAAGGTTAAAACGTTTCAGTAAAAAAAAAACAATTGAAACCCATTCCTCCCCTTCCTTGCTGGAAACCATCCTTTCGACTGTGGCAACCAACGCTCAGCTTCATTTTGAATTTCGCGACAACCACGCAAAATCCCCAAAGGCCCCAGGCCCCCAACAACCGCAGACAATAAGCCCCACACTCACACGCACATATTCAAAATTTGACTCACCGAGGTATCGATCCGGTACTACCTTTTATCCCTTGATCCCTTCCGAGTATAATTCTCATTTTGAATATCCCAAGTGCAAACAAGAGGTAGGTGGGAAAATCTGTTTCTTCTTCCATTCCATATTGTGTCCATTGTGCCGTCCTGAAAACCACAAAATACCATCAGCCACCGAACTCTGTCCCTATGTTGATTTATTTGTAGAATGTTTTCTGAATATTTTTTTATTTCTTGCAGATGATCAGTGCACAGAAATGTTGAAATTGTCAAGATACCGCAACAGGAAAGCCCCCCCCCCCCCCTCGACTGCCAGAGACAAGACGAAGCAACCCAGCACAAACAAAAGGTTCTTTTCAGAACCGCCAACTATTTCCGAAAGAATTCGCTAAGTGTTTACAAATTAAGTTTATTCAAGGCTGACAGCACTAAAAAAAGAAACTATATCTCTTGGAGTAATGTAAAAAAAAATCTAAGTTGCTTTCCCAATTGTGATTTGATTTAATACAACAGAGGGCCCCCTCAGGGAGATTATTGACCCAAAAGAAAACGGTTCTGTAACTTGAAGTGAGAAAACATGGGAACTTTTTTGAAAAAATTACTAGTCCTAAAGTAAAAGTCTAAAAATTATTTAAATGCTTTTCCTGATGTCGATAATTTGGTAGAATCAGGGGCAGTTTTGGGGGAACCATTACCCCAATAAATCAACGAGATCGGCAAAAAATATTCAAAAACATACAACAGGAAAAGAAGCAGTAAAATAAAAAAAATCGCCTCTTTATTGAAATAAACGGAAAGTTTCGCACTCACCTCTTCTCCCTCGATGCGTCGCCAAGGCTGAGAGCAGCTCTTAACTGGTGGAAAGCATCGAGGTGCGGCCAATCAAAGTTTTTCCGCTGATGGACCCTTTTGAAATAGTCGAACCGCGTCTGACAGAAAACTCTATGAACAGCTAGCACATCTGCAACAAATATTAAAGTTGTAGCCCAAATAATACAAAGAATGCTTTGGAAGAGTCGACATATTACAAACGAAAAACAAACTTACATTTAAAAAACGTAGCTGCTAGCCGAGAAGTACATCAGCACTCCACTGATTACTCCATTAGTCCAAAATTTCAATATGTCCTTAAGATCCAATCTGGTTTCCATCATTTCTTGGTAACATCCTAAAAATTAACAGACTACGTCAGTCAGGCCTGACACAATCACAAAGAAAATATATTTGTGGAGTTATTTTCAAAAATAATTTTCAAACACACAAAAGGTTTTTTTCAGAACCACCAACTAGTTCCGAAAGAATTCGCTAAGTGTTTATAAATGAACAACCAACCGTACACTTATTTAGGACAGCTGATAGTCCCAAATAAATAAATACAAAGATATCTTTTGAAATACACAAGTAAAAACTAAAAAAAAAAATTCAAACAGTTTTCCCGATTTTTATCAAAATTGGTACAATGAAGGAACCACTTATGGAGATCGTTGCTTCAATATATAACAGGTCTGAGACTTAAAGTCAAAAAATGACAGAATTTTTTCCAAAAATTGTACCAGTGCTAAATTTAAAACTTAATTAAAAGTCTAGAAATTTTTTATATGGCTTTCCCAATTGTCATTGAATTTGGCACAAAGGGGGACTTCTTAAGGGGATCATCATTGCTTTAAAAAATCATGTCTCGATCGGCAAAAAATATTCAAAAAACATACAATGGGGAAGAAAACTGTAAAACACACGTCCGCAACTTTATTGGAATAAATGTAAAGTTTATCACTCACCTCTTCTCCCCCGATGCAGCTCTTAACGTGTGGAAAGCATCGAGGTGCGGCAAATTCAAGTTTTCCCGCTGATGGACTCTTTCGGAATCGTCGAGCCGTGTCCGACAGAAAACTCCATAAGCAGCTGGCACATCTGCAACAAATGTTAAAGTTGTAGACCAAATAAGTCAACAAATGCATTTGGGAGAGCTGGGGAAATACAAACAAAAACCCAACTTACCATTAAAAAATGTAGCTGCTAGCCGAGAAGTCCATCAGCGCTCCATCGATTACTGATCGTTCCATTACTCGAACATTTCAGTACATCCTTAAAAATAAATCTAGTTTCCATTGTTTGTTCGTCACATCCTAAAAATTACGATTGTGTCAGTCAGGTACAAAACAATCACAATCTTCCCAACAAAAACAGGCTGAGAGCAGCTCTTAACTGGTGGAAAGCATCGAGGTGCGGCCAATCAAAATTTGTCAAGTGATGGACCCTTTTGAATTAGTTGAGCCGCGTCTGACAGAAATCTCCATGAGCAGGTGGCACATCTGCAACAAATATTAAAGTTGTAGCCCAAATAATAAAACGAATGCTTTGGAAGTGCCGACATATTACAAAACAAAAAACAAACTTACATTTAAAAAATGTAGCTGCTAGCGGAAAAGTCCACTAGCAAGAACGTAACGTAAGAAGTTGAAAGTTGACGAACTTCTTACAGAAACGTTACGTTACGGCATATGTTACGTAAATCTATAAATTATCCGGTCTATTTTGAATGTTTCAACTTCTTACGGTTACGTTATGTCAATCTGGGTGACTTTGGTAGGTATGGTAGGTATATATGCTGGAAAATGGACAACTCGAAGCATCTAAAATTCACCTGCATTGTTTTTGGTATACTAGGAAGGCCTCAAGAGGTAGCTATGAAGCATAGGCAGATATTTTCAAAGCTGCTAACGGTGAAAATATTGAACATAAAAAAACTGGTATTTAAATACAAATAAATCATTTTTCTTTTACTTACAGCAACTAACAGGATGTGGACGCCCCCCCGTTTGTCGATTTACACCCCTGTTTAACGATTAAAAGAGTTTTTGAAGTCTGCATACATTGGCAGCCCTCCAAAAAAAATCGTGAAAAACCGTTTAGTTTGCCACTTAACACGAACCCCTCGCGCAATACTCCAGCATTTTCGACCACAATTATGCGAAAATATGCGAGAAAAAGCCAAAAACTCAATAGAAAAGCGAATATTTTGAGGTTAAAAGAAGTTTGGTTATGTATCTCGCAAAAAAGCAAAGTTAGGTCAGCCTCTTGCCACCACAAAATCCGGCGAGCAAAAATCCCCCGGCGCTGTCACAGTTCGGTCCGCCAAAAGCCCGTCTTACACGGCACCAAAATCCGGGGCGAGAGGAAAAAAATTGCCGCTAGAGATGCAGCGAATCTGGCGATATTAGGGATTTGTCTTCGGTTTCTATTGAAGCCTCTGTTTTTTGCTCTGAGGCAAAAATTGTTAGAGGAATAAAAATGGGGCTAGAACGGTGCGAAATGATGCGAATTTCGGCGATTTGGACGGGTTTCTAGCGGAAAGTTTTTTGCTCGAGAAGGGTCAGGGAGTTTAGGGAAATATCTGTTTAAACATAAGCGTGTTGGCTGTGTTTTAGCGGAAAACGATTTTAATTTGAATTTTTAAATGGAATAAATGGTATTTTAGATAAGATATTGCAATTTTTGATGGAAAAACATTACAGGGAGCTTTATTTGGTCAAAACTGTTAATTTTCTAGTCCAATGTAAGCCTAGAATAATGTGTAGGCTCAGGAAAAATCGAATGCTTGAAAATGCATATGCAATTTTATGGCTTATTTAATTTTCTAAATTTTGAAATAACTTTCTGACCTATATAAAAATAAGGATTGGGTTTATTTTATAAAATTTTCCATAAAAATTTTCATATCTTAGAAATTCAAAAAAATTCCTAAGAGTTAATCTTGATCTTTAAAATCTACTCCCGCCCGATTTGCCTAAATGCAAATCATAAAATAAAATAGCCATATAGTTTGAGAGGCGATAGCTTCAAAAATTATTGTATCTATTAAAAGATAACCCCCAAAAATTATCGCAATTTCACTAGTAGCTTATTCACAGGTAGACAATATAGGTATTATATTAGTTTATCACTCCGTGAATGATTGTGTCTTTTGTACATCCAAAAAGCAACAAATTGATCGATAAAACGCGTCCGTTCTCCGTCCTAATATGCAGTTGCGCGCGGACTAAAGGATTTATATTTATTCTCATATTTTCTTTGTTGGCTTTTTTAGGTGTTATATATAACTACATTCTTTATTCCCTCGCTCGAAATACCGAATAAAATTAAAATGGGTGGCTTTTGGTACCTATATGCTAGGATAGATAAGGCTCATGAGTTAGTAATAATATAGATGAATATTATTTAAAGCCTCCGAATATTGAAAAATTAAAAAAATTATCTGATTACATTATTTTCCATCACATTTAAGCTTATTGAAAGCATATAAAATTCTGCATGGTTTTTGATATACTAGGAAAGCCCGATGAGGTTATAGCTATATATGAGCATAGACAGAAAAAAAACACATTTATACTACATATTAGCGTTATAGTATATCTATCTTAAAATTAATCAAAACTACAAAGACCAATTATTAAATAAGACAAAAATACCTATCTACTTTTGGATTTGTGTGGATTTAAAAACAATTTAATTAATTAATTAATTAAAAAGCCATAAAATATCTATCAATTTTTTGTGGGAAAACATTACAAGGAGCTTTATTTGGTTAAAACTGTCAGTTTTCTGGTCCATACTTTTGCAGTATGGTAATAGTAAATAATTTGTAGTTTCGTTCCATCACTTGAAAGCAAAAACTTAGCAAAACAAATCCCTTATAAAGGTCAAATAAATTATAAAATAAAATGTACTCGATATTATAAGATAATTATTTAATTATTTATGATAAATATTATAATATGAATTTTCCCCCAATCTATGGTATCCAAAAATTGATTGCATCTTTAAGTAGGTAGTTCTGTATGATGATTTAAAATGCTTTCGGAATACCTTATCATCAAGTATTTCAAATAGATATAATTTTTACGCAAAAGAACAATTTTTTAAATATCTGATTTGTTTAAACAATATATTTCCTAAGTCATTTGGGTTTCTTCTGTAGTAAATATGTTGTACCGCCAAGCCCAAATATGTTGAGAATTTATCTGTAACATTATAACTTGTAAAATATTATGTAACTACCTTTTTAAAGATATAGAAATATAGAATGTTTGAAACCTATTTAATAAATACCTTCACTTTGCAAATTAATGCGACAGACAATAGCTATTTCAGACTTCTGTTGCCATAGCCTATATTATTTTCCGTAACTGTAGGTGTTGTCTTATAACAAACCGTGTTAACATTTTCAGTTTGTGAAGGGCTAAACGATTTCATTGGTGGTGGACAATTTGTCTCGATCTGAACGAAAAGGGAGCTTTCTTTCGCTTTAATGTTCGCTATTCTTATAGAGTTTCCTTTATTCACATCTTCCTCACTAGAGTACAACCTACAAATACAACCTACAAAATCCTCTGTCATCCCAAAAGTATCGTCTGGCATACAATGTGTAAGAATATAAGAAATCGATTAAGTATAATATATCCATCAAGCATAATATTTACATCAATTTCGTGTTTCGTATCACCATGTTCTAAACTTACGCTAATATACTGGTGGGATGTCTGACCCTACGCTTCTCAAAATTCCCATTATACGAGGATGAGTTGCTCCTCTGCTGAGTTTCGCAATGTTGCAGACTTACAATGGAATGGAATTTGTTGGTCAGCGTTTTCCCACAATCGAAAGTGCTGTCGTATTTGTTGTTTAGGGTTTTGTAGTAGCTGCCCCACAACCAGACGACATTTTTGGAATCGGCCACAGCGGTATATGTGGAACTACATGTAGCCAGCTAGAACAAAGATATTATTTATTATTATTTATTATATATATTATATTATATATATAAGAAGCATGAGTGGGAATGCATTTTGTTAAAAAAATATTACTTAGCATTGTGTTTTTTTGGATTTTTTCACAGGAAAAATTAGATGCCCGAATGGTATTTGACAAGACTATTTCATGAGTAACAGATTATTCTGCATACACATAGCTTACAAAACATACTACCTATTATACAACAGCTGTCAAGTTTTGCCGTGGGTAAACTCGAAAAAACTGCTGACAGGTGCTGTCATACAGTTTTTCCATGTAGAAACCATTTGTAATTCAAAATTGCGCGTTTGTGATTGGTGGAAATTAAGACGAGGGAAATAGTCATTTTTCGAATTTTTTTCAAAAAATCTGATTTTTTATTATCATTTCAGAATGTAGTTCCACTAGTCAAAAAATAAAATAAAGTTCCTTTCTATAAAACTTATGTGGTTTGATTTGAACTTCAGTGTCTTGGTACATAAACAAGTATTAAATACAGAGGGTTTAATAAACACGTAAAATATTTCCATATAAGAACAAAACAAAAAGAAATCAATTATTCAATATCTGTGAAAATATCATACAAAACATTTGGGAATCTTTCGCTGGCAATGTAAAATATAGTCGAAAGAAACTTTCAAGTATTTTTTAAATATGTGTCATAAAATTATTTCAATTTATTTACATTCATAGAAAGTTTAAAACCTCTAAATAGAGAAATATTAAGACAAAGTACCGATATTTTCATTTTTTCGTAATAAGTACTTACTAAAACTTTATTTTCTAATCTGACAATTTGCGGATTTCTACTAACTATATGATCTCCAGTGCCTAGCTGACCGTCTGAGTTATCGCCAAAGGTAAACAGGTCTCCATTTTCATTTACTATTGCAGTATGCTTTGATCCTATAGATATACATCTACAATAGAAATACAATAATGTAAGTAACTACAAAGGCGCATTTTTTCACATTTTTTTAAACATGAGCTGAAAAGATTTTATGAAGTTCGTAATACCTTATTTTTCCAAAATTATGCTTAAAAACCTGAAAAGTGGCGACCTTCTCTCTGCTATCGTATATTCCGAGTTTGTTGCTAGTATTGTTGCCGCACACCATTATCATATCGCTTATAGTTAATAAAACAGTTGCATCGTCCGAACAAAATATTCTTCTTATTTTATATGGCAAATGAATTGCCAAC
Source organism: Pseudeuparius sepicola (assembly GCA_963920635.1). NCBI lineage: Eukaryota > Metazoa > Arthropoda > Insecta > Coleoptera > Anthribidae > Pseudeuparius > Pseudeuparius sepicola. The sequence continues at coordinate 22,807,107 of OY987308.1, forward strand.
GGTTTGCATCTGAAAGATTTTTTTTAATATAGTTCTTGTTCTTTTGATGTCACATGCCTGCGTTCCGTTTGTCCTTGTCCCAACTCGCCACATTTCGTAGACCCCCAAGTATATACTCTGCCTTCAGTGGAAAGGGCCACAACATGATGACTTCCACAGCAAACTTCGGAAATATTTACCGCTACGAGTGAGTCTACAAAAATCATAATGGTGGACAAAATGACACTTGTAAAAAATAGGATCACACCTATAAATTTTGGGGAAGTCTCGTGTTTGTACTCGCCATGGCCCAGGCAACCATCGAGTCCGTAACCGCAGGTAAAGAGGTGGCCTTGATTGCTTAGAAATAAGCTGAAGCCTATTCCAGACGCACATCTGAAAGTGTCTATCAAATTATATACTTAGGTACTCTAGAAGATTTTTATACCTACGAGCATATCTTAGATACCAAATAATAATCTTTTTATTATTATTATACTTCTTTGAAAACACCTTATTTTCATCTGTTTTAGCAATAATGAAAGATGGTTTTTTTCGGGCTAGCGCACGGAAACAGCGCATGGAAAAACTTTCCGTGCTCTGAAAATAGAAATATACAGCATAGTAAACTAAATTTAAAAAGTCTATATGCTCTCTGATATTTAACATATACCTATTTTGTATTTTAATTCGTAAGTGTTTCAATGTTTAGATACATTTCTGTAATATTTTTGACGTTTTATTCACCTTATCTGACAATAACTAATTTACAACAAAGCACCTTTGAAATAATTTGAGAGTAACCATGGAAACGCATCATACATACCAAACACTATATTGTCTGCATTGTTTATTTTTTGTCAACTAAATTTATTATAATATGCCGATAAAATGTTTTTTCCGTTTTCAAAGAAGTATAATAAAAAATATCGTTCGTTACACGTCCAGAAATAGATTTTTCCAGACTCGTAACTCGTAATGACATATACTATTCTTACAGCTTCGTTAAAATTAAAAATTTTATAATTTTCTATATCTACTACTTACTTAACAATATTTCTATTTTGTAGGTAATTCACGCATATGGGAAATTTTCGGTAGAAATCTTCTGTACCTAATCCAAGCTGACCATACTTATTTTCTCCCCAAGCATAAACTAAATGGTCTACAATTCGAAAGACAAAAATCAACCTTATTGTAAATTTCATATAAATATGAGATGAGATGCCGAGATATCCATTTTTGACAATTTTGATTTTGCCAAGGGGTATGCATAGAAAAATTTCCCGATTTTTAAATTTTATGCTTCGCACGAATTAAACGCAATTCTACCGTCAAATGAACTTTAAATACGTAAATCGACCAAGCGAATTGATTTAGCATGGTCCCGAAGGCGTAGGGCTCACCGGTTTCGAGAAAATTTGTTTTTCGAAAATTCTACCCCTCCATTTTGGAGGTGTTGAACAATTTTGGGCACTAAATACGAATCTCGGAAACGACTGGACGAAATCGAATTTAACCTTTATTTCCGTCATCTACTGGTCGAAGTACGTCGGAAAACCTATTTTCGAGGCAGGTTAACATTTTTGGAAATTCAAAAGAGTGCGCTGGCCGGGCACTTAGAAATTTTTTAGAGGAATTTGGAGGCCGGATCGGTGTTCTACGGGTCAATTTACGTCGGATAGGTTGGTTTTGGACTCGATCTGAGTTCGTTTAAAAAGTTGGAAATTTTGAAAATTTAGGGGTTTTTCGAAAAAGTGCGCTGGTCGGGCATTTAGAAACTTCCAAGTTCGATTTCGACCGGATTTTCGGTTTCTACGGGCCAAACTGCGTCGGATAAGCCTGTTTCCGGCTAATCTTAATTTTTTCGCGAAATTGTCAAATTTTAGTTTCCAAAGGGGTTGACCCCCCGAAAATCTCGGGAAAATATTCGCCACGCGCGCAGGCAATTTTCCAGGGGTCTAATTTCACAGTATTTTATACATCTCGAGGCGCTGCGTCGATTGGCGCCACGCACAATGTCGTAGCTCTAACCGTTTCTGCGCAAATGTCCTTCAAAGTCACATCGAAAGTTAAAACTCGAAGTTCGCATTTTTTGCCGTATCTCCGGATCGGCTGGTGATAGTCCCTTAAACCCGTAGGTCTTCGGGATCAGTGCGTCGAAAGGCGCCGCATTTTGGATGCCTTTTATATAAATTTAGATTGTCAAACGATTCACTATTTATTACCTGATGTAACCACTATGCTATGCGTTGGACTGGTTGAGAAATCCAAAATTTTCTTGTGTGGCAATTCTATGGGCGTCGCTAACCTTTCGTCGCAAAAACCTTTTATTTCATATAGAACCGATCTTTCTTCGGGAATTCTGAAATCAACAAAGTTGCTTATTCAAATTTGATGTGAAAAAAATTTGCACCCTTTATGAGTGTCGTCAATTTTTTCTAGATTTATTCCGTTTCTTTGTAATATACTAGGAACGATGATATCATGCATAAATTTCGCTGAAGGTCTATTCACTGGGTTTTTTTGCAATATCAACTTTATCAGAATAAACAAATCTTTGGAATAGTACGGTGGTATGTTGTCGAATTCACACTGAAATATAAAAAAAAATCGTGTAGATACATTTTTAACATTTCACTTAATTTTTTTACCGCAGTTATTTTTTGAACCAAAGCAGGTAGAGTTTGGGCATTGAATGGTTTCTTTAACGCCGCCAATTCGTATAAAATGCAACCAATTGCCCAGACATCTGATTTATTGTTGTAGTCACTACCCTCGCACTAAAAAATACACTGCTGCATTGTAAAGGACAATCATTTGGGTGCAACTAGAACTAGAACTATTAACAGATAAGTAAACACTTTTTTATTATACTTCTTTGAAAACACCTTATTTTCATCTGTTTTAGCAATAATGAAAGATGGTTTTTTTTTTCGGGCTAGCGCACGGAAACAGTGCATGGAAAAACTTTCCGTGCGCTGAATAAAAATACGGAATATATGGCTTTAAAATAGAAATATACAGCAAAGTAAACTAAATTTAAGAAACTCTATATGCTCTCTGATATTTAACATATACCTATTTTGTATTTTAATTCGTAAGTGTTTCAATGTTTAGATACATTTCTGTAATATTTTTGACGTTTTATTCACCTTATCTGACAATAACTAATTTACAACAAAGCACCTTTGAAATAATTTGAGAGTAACGATGGAAACGCATCATACATACCAAACACTATATTGTCTGCATTGTTTATTTTTTGTAAATTAAATTTATTATAATATGCCGATAAAATGTTTTAAGTTTCCGTTTTAAAAGAAGTATAGTAAAAAATATCGTTCATCACACGTCCAGAAATAGATTTTTCCGTGCTTGCATGACTTCCCGTGTTCGGCTGCGCCTCACACGGGAATTTGTCACGCGCGCACGGAAAAATCTTTATTTCCAGACTCGTAATGAAATATACTAGTCCGACCGTTTCTGCCAAATTATTACCATTTCTGGGCTAAGATAATACGGAGTTCCAACCACAGTGGAGGCTTGAGACTTTGTATTTAACACTTTAGATATCCCGAAGTCTCCGATTTTGATGGATCCATCCAGATTTACAAATATGTTCGCGGTCTTCAGATCCCTGAAATTGAAATTAACAGGAAACAACGTACCAACTACAGAGGTACAGTACTTCGCCAGACGTATTGTACCTATTTGTATTTTCCTGTGCAGGATTATTACCATTACCGAATAACCCTGTACGTACCTATGAAGTATTTTCATGCTGTGCATGTAAGCGATAGCGCTGCAAATTTGCGAAAATATATCCAAAATTCCTTTCTCTTTGAACGTATCGCCTCTGTTCTTTTTCATGTTTATCAGTTGTGCTAAATTCCCACCATCAGCGTATTCCATGATGATTACCAAAGAACCCGAACGCTCCAGACTGTCAAAATATCTGAAAGTTTCCAAATTAACAAGCGCGCTAGCCACCTCACCTCACGCCCACCGTATAATATTTGGATGTTTCAACGTAGAAATTATGTCAACTTCGTTCATCGCGTTCTTTTTTTCTTGATCATCCATATCCATTGTAACTATTTCTTTCGAAACTACACGTTTATCGTCCGCCAATCTTTTATACAAGGTGGCCGTGCCAAAAGAACCTGCAAATTGGGGTTGCGCAATCAAAGATAATATGTATAATATTCGATTCAACCTTTTCCGACAATTTTTAATTTTTCATAACCGTCCAAGTCTGACATGTTAATCGGTCTTGCGTTAGTTTGGTGACTATAGTAGGAAATACTGTTTACTTCCGTTCGAATGACCATTATCATTAAAATTTCATGTTTTCGATGCATTATGTATGTATAATATACTTTACCATAGAAACTCTTTTGAAATCGATAAAAATCCGTTACGTAGTGCGTGAAATAATTATAACAGAACCTATGTAGAAAACAACATAGATATATTCCGCCTCGAAGAGGGTTGAAAAGTATATCAATGTTGAGTAGAATGGAGGGAATTTTACGAGTGGCACCTGGGGAATATTATGGAATATATGGATTTTCCTGTATAATAACATAAATAATTAAAATATTGAATTTTTAAATTTCGTTCCATCTTTAAATCAATTGAAAAGGCATTTTTCTCATGTAATTTGACGTGGAAAAGCTGATCTTCAAGCTCACATCTTGCTGTCTTGAACCGTTTCATAGATATCAATTTTTAAACATAAAAAGTGCTTATCTCAGGCTGAAGTTCCGCTAGTCAAAATAATCTTATTTTGTTTTTTATTGTTTTAACAAGTGTTACGGCTTTGAGGGTATCCTATATCGATTCAGAACCTCAAATTATGCAAGTAAACTATAAATTTTAGGATAAATCAAACGTATAATTAAGATATTGTATTTTTAAGTTTTGTTCCATATTTAAATCGATCGAATAGGCATTTTTCTTATGTAATTTGACGTGGAATAGCTGACCTTCAAGCTGACATGTTGCTATCTTAAATCGTTTCAAAGATATCAATTTTTAAACATAAAAAGTGCTCATCTGAGGCTGAAGTTCCGCTAGTCAAAAATAATGTTATTTTGTTTTTTACTATTTTAAAAAGTGTTACGGCTTTGAGGGTATCCTATATCGATTCAGAACCTCAAATTATGCAAGTAAACTATAAATTTCAGGCTAAATCAAACATATAATTATTTAAATCTAAATAATTAAGATATTGAATTTTTAAGTTTTGTTCCATCTTTAAATCGATCGAAAATGCATTTTTCTTATGTAATTTGACGTGGAAAAGCTGATCTTGAAACTGACATGTTGCTATCTTAAATCGTTTCAAAGATATCAATTTTTAAACACAAAAAGTGCTCATCTGAGGCTAAAGTTCCGCTAGTCAAAATAATGCTATTTTGTTTGTACATTTTTATAAACATTTTTGTATACTGTAGGTGGTAAATTTGTTATCAGTTTTATTATTGTCGCGATTCTGCCAAACTGATACGTGTCAGTTACGGCTTTTTATCTTAGAACTACGAAAGATTAGTTCACTTGCTATTGTTATTATCTTTGATGTACCTACTAGAGGAATTCCCCACATAATAAAATAAGATAATAAGAGAAAATATCAAACATGTTTTTATGAAATAATTACGGATTAATATAATTCCGAATTTTTCTCGGCTGTTAATAGATTTCTCGAGTGTTCTTAACAAAATAGCCACAATGGCTGTCAAAGTGAAACGAACCATCAGCCCTTACCACCTTAACTTGCCGGGAACCTCCCCCCCGATTATAATGCGCATGCGCGTCACCTGGACAATCGATCCCCCCCAAAAAAAACACCGTGCCCGACCGTACTCAACACACACGTCAGCCACAGCTGAAAATGGCGCTAGACTTCGCGGCCACCTACAAAATCTTGGTGCTTGGCGACTCGAATGTCGGCAAAACGTGCATCGTCCACAGGTTCTGCGATGAGCGATATTACGACACGTACATTTCGACGATCGGTGAGTTTTCTGTTAACTATTAATTCGATCGAGGGTCGTAGGGTATGTTCGAGAGCGCCGGGGATGTTGGTAAATTCAGGGGAGGCAGTGCCTCCTATAGGACTTCGGCGAAAGAACTTAATGTTAACTGACCCAGCCATTGGAAAATTGTTAAAGGAATTTTGAGCCCGTACTCAGATTCTACGCGTCGATTTTCGTGGGATAAGCCGATCTTCGGGTCATTCATTAATTAAATTATTTTATTACATGGGTAATTCCTCTAGTAGGTACATCAAAGATAATAACAATAGCAAGAGAACTAATCTTTTGGGGTTATAAGATAAAAAGCAGTAACTAACACTTATCAGTTTGGCAGAGTCGTGACAATAATAATACTGATAACAAATTTACCACCTACACTATACAAAAATGTTAGAAAAACAAAATAAAACTATTTTGACTAGCGGAACTTTAGCCTCCGATGAGCACTTTTTATGTTTAAAAATTTATATCTTTGAAACGGTTTAAGATAGCAAGATGTGAGCTTGAGGATCATCTTTTCCACGTCAGATTACATAAGAAAAATGCCTCTTCCATCGATTTAAGGATGGAACAAAATTTAAAAATTCAATATCTTAATTATTTACGTCAAAATAATTCTACGTTTGATTTAGCCTGAAATTTATAGTTTACTTGCATAATTTGAGGTTCTGAATCGATATAGGATACACTCAAAGCCGTAACACTTTTTAAAATAGTAAAAAACAAAATAACATTATTTTGACTAGCGGAACTTCAGCCTCAGATGAGCACTTTTTATGTTTAAAAATTTATATCTTTGAAACGGTTTAAGATAGCAAGATGTGAGCTTGAGGATCATCTTTTCCACGTCAGATTACATAAGAAAAATGCCTCTTCCATCGATTTAAGGATGGAACAAAATTTAAAAATTCAATATCTTAATTATTTACGTCAAAATAATTCTACGTTTGATTTAGCCTGAAATTTATAGTTTACTTGCATAATTTGAGGTTCTGAATCGATATAGGATACACTCAAAGCCGTAACACTTTTTAAAATAGTAAAAAACAAAATAACATTCTTTTGACTAGCGGAACTTCAGCCTCAGATGAGCACTTTTAATGTTTAAAAATTGATATCTTTGAAACAGTTTAAGATACCAAGATGTGAGCTTCAGGATCATCTTTTCCACGTCAGATTACATAAGAAAAATGCTTCTTCCATCGATTTAAAGATGGAACAAAATTTAAAAATTCAATATATCTTAATTATTTATGTCTGAATAATTCTACGTTTTATTTAGCCTGAAATTTATAGTTTACTTGCATAATTTGAGGTTCTGAATCGATATAGGATACACTCAAAGCCGTAACACTTTTTAAAATAGTAAAAAACAAAATAACATTATTTTGACTAGCGGAACTTCAGCCTCAGATGAGCACTTTTAATGTTTAAAAATTGATATCTTTGAAACAGTTTAAGATACCAAGATGTGAGCTTCAGGATCATCTTTTCCACGTCAGATTACATAAGAAAAATGCTTCTTCCATCGATTTAAAGATGGAACCAAATTTAAAAATTCAATATATCTTAATTATTTATGTCTGAATAATTCTACGTTTTATTTAGCCTGAAATTTATAGTTTACTTGCATAATTTGAGGTTCTGAATCGATATAAGATACCCTCAAAGCCGTAACACTTTTTAAAACATTAAAAATCAAAATAACATTTTTTGACTAGCGGAACTTTAGCCTCAGATGAGCCCTTTTTATGTTTAAAAATTCATATCTATGAAACGGTTCAAGATAGCAAGATGTGAGCTTCAAGATCAGCTTTTCCACGTCAAATTACATAAGAAAAATGCCCTTTTAATCGATTTAAAGATGGAACAAAATTTAAAAATTCAATATCTTAATTATTTATGTCTGAATAATTCTACGTTTTATTTAGCCTGAAATTTATAGTTTGCTTGCATAATTTGAGGTTCTGAATCGATATAAGATACCCTCAAAGCCGTAACACTTTTTAAAACATTAAAAAACAAAATAACATTATTTTGACTAGCGGAACTTTAGCCTCAGATGAGCCCTTTTTATGTTTAAAAATTCATATCTATGAAACGGTTCAAGATAGCAAGATGTGAGCTTCAAGATCAGCTTTTCCACGTCAAATTACATAAGAAAAATGCCCTTTTAATCGATTTAAAGATGGAACAAAATTTAAAAATTCAATATCTTAATTATTTATGTCTGAATAATTCTACGTTTTATTTAGCCTGAAATTTATAGTTTGCTTGCATAATTTGAGGTTCTGAATCGATATAAGATACCCTCAAAGCCGTAACACTTTTTAAAACATTAAAAAACAAAATAACATTATTTTGACTAGCGGAACTTTAGCCTCAGATGAGCCCTTTTTATGTTTAAAAATTCATATCTATGAAACGGTTCAAGATAGCAAGATGTGAGCTTCAAGATCAGCTTTTCCACGTCAAATTACATAAGAAAAATGCCCTTTTAATCGATTTAAAGATGGAACAAAATTTAAAAATTCAATATCTTAATTATTTATGTCAAAATAATTCTACGTTTGATGTAGCTTGAAATTTATAGTTTACTTTCATAATTTGAGGTTCTGAATCGATGTAAGATACCCTCAAAGCCGTAACACTTTTTTAAATATTAAAAAACAAAATAACATTATTTTGACTAGCGGAACTTTAGCCTCAGATGAGCACTTTTTATGTTTAAAAATTCATATCTATGAAACGGTTCAAGATAGCAAGATATGAGCTTGAAGATCAGCTTTTCAACGTCAAATTATATAAGAAAAATGCCTTTTCGTTCGATTTAAAAACGGAACAAAATTTAAAAATTCAATATCTTAATTATTTATGTCTGAATAATTCTACGTTTGATTTGGCCTGAAATTTAAAGTATACTCGCATAATTTGAAGTCCTGAATCGATATAGCATACCCTCAAAGCAGTAACATTTTTTAAAAATATTAAAATAACATTATTTTGAAGAGTTTGAAAGTTAAGAAAAATGAGGCACATTCCACCACTAAAATTCAGAAATATCTGCGATGGTGCCCTAGGACTTCACCGACGGGTGTCTATTAAACTTAGAAAAGAATATATGTACGTCAGATGTACTCAGTTTTGAGGGCAATTCGTCGGCATGTCCTTGTCTTTCGCAGGCATAGATTTCAAGCAGAAAATAATCAACCTGGACGGCGTACCGGTCAAACTTCAAATATGGGACACGGCTGGACAGGAACGATTCCGTACGCTGACCACGGCCTACTACCGCGGCGGGATGGGAGCGCTACTGCTCTACGACTGCACCAACCTTGAATCCTTCAACAACTTGTCGTACTGGCTTCAGAACATCGAGGAGGTAAGTAACGCCACGGAGACGACAGAATTCAGAGAGCTCATCTCGTCAGATATGTCAAATGACGTCGCACGGTCGTCGGCGGCCATTTTGCCTTGAGCAGTGTTGTCAACTTTCTACAGGGTGACCGTATGTCGAGTCTATGCATGGGGATCTTGGTTATCTTAAGAGATACGAGGTCGGTTAAATTGGGGCAAAGTTGCGGAATTTGATGCCGAGTAACATGGTAAAAAGAAATTTTGGCTGACCCTTTTAGTTTGGACAAAGATATGACGATCAACTTTTATTTTTCTTATGGGTGCCATGTTGGATTTTTGCATGTTTGAAAAGAGGATTTTTTTCTGGTTAAAATGATATGTCACATATTATGCTTTACTTTACTTTGTTTTTCTTGCCGTACTATCAAATTAATCGTTTTTGCATAGAGTGCCTTGGAAACGTAAGCCCCATAATGTTTGACGTTTTTGCATAGAGTGCCTTGGAAACAAGCCTACTTAACCATTATTGCGAAGTGTGCTTTGGAATATTGTATAACGGTCAATGTTAAATGTATTGATTAAATAAATCATAAGCGTACCACGAGGGTATAATCTGAAACCTTGTTATTTATTCGTCATTTGCCATATAATACATCAACACTAAAAGAGTTAAACTGGAAACACAAGAACAACAAAAACCTAGACGAGTAGACAATCCTGTTTTACAATAAATGTTCATGTTGTCCTCCTTGTTCCTCAAGACACAATGCAGCACGTTTCCTTAAATTGTTTATGGCTCGTCCAATATCCATTCGACGTCATTTATATTTTAGGAATAATAAATTTGAATCATGTCACGCTTTTCTTCCTGTGAAAATGACATTCTTTCAGTAAAATAAAGTATCCGTGACGCTTAAAATTGTACTAAACTATCAAACGTTATATGGGGCTTATGTTTCCAAGGCATTCTATGCAAAAACGTCAAACATTATGGGGCTTACGTTTCCAAGGCACTCTATACAAAAACGATTGATTTGATATTTCGGCAAGAAAAACAAAGTAAAGCATAATGTGTGACATATCGTTTTAACCAGAAAAAAATCCTCTTTTCAAAAATGCAAAAATCCAATATGGCGCCCATAAGAAAAATAAAAGTTGATCATCATATCTTTGTCCAGGGAGGCGAGAAAAAAATGCGAGGCCATATTTAGATTGCTTGTAAAAAAAGTGCTTTAATAATGTTCAACTTAGAAATGTACAGCGCCATTCGTTTTCGTTTTAAAAAAATAAAAACAAAAACGACAATTTTCAGTTTTTTCGCATTATTTTCAAAACGGAAAGGGCCAGATAAAATTTCTTTTTACCATGTTACTCGGCATCAAATTCCGCAACTTTGCTCCAATTTAACCGACCTCGTATCTCTTAAGATAGCCAAGATCCCCATGCATAGACTCGAAATACGGTCACCCTGTATACGCCATTGGTTTTTCTTATGATAAGACAATTTAAAAAATAATAAACAATACCCAATGTTTAATTTTCAGAATGCATCTCCGCACGTTATAACTGTCTTAGCAGGCAATAAATGCGATTCGAATGACAGAGTTGTGGATAAGGACAGCGGAGATAAGGCACAAAAAATCACGTTGTCTCCATTAATTAAAAATAATATGCATTATTTCTCTAGATCGCGGAACACTATGAACTGCCGTTTTTTGAAGTATCGTGCAAGGACAATATCAATATAGAAGCAACGTTCATGTGTCTCGCTAGGAAGATTAGAGAAAAAAGGGAACAAAAGGCAAGTAAAGTAGAACAGAATCGCATGCTCCATATTTCTTAATATTTCAGAGAGGGGCTCAAAATTGCATGTTTAATTTTTAACTTTTCTTAATAACGAAAATTTAAAAAATCAAAGTAAATATTTTTAAAAACGACAAAACTATATGCTTTATGTGTACCACAAGATTAAAATGCTATTTTTTAATCCCGAGAGTAAAGACTGTCAATTATTTAATTTTATTATTTGTTTTTAAACATTGCGTTAGTTGTTGAAACTGCATATGCAGACCAGCGATTATCAAAATTTTAAAATGTTGCAAGGCTTATTATATAAATAATATTAGGTATATGTAAAAATGCAAGAGAAAAAAAATTAAGCGTTTTTTTTTAATCCATAAAAATCAATTTCGCGCGTTTATTGATGATTCTTAATATGGAGTAAATAGGAGAGACATGAATGTTTTTTTATTCGTACATTCTCATTTCTGGAACATATAGTCTTTTATTTTCCTAGGATAATATTGATTCTCGTAAATGTATTCCCATTTTATTCAGCTCCAACTGTTTTTTTCTCATTTAATATTACTTGTCTGTTTTCTATTTATTGTTCTTCTCTTCCCCTCCCTCTTTTCTTCTCCCTAACTTTATCTTTTTTTCTAAAAATACTGTTTCCTCTCTTCCCCTGACAGACTGCATAAATTCTCTATTAGGCCAGGGAAATTACGGTAAAAAATAACGAAACCTAGACAAAACTCATAACCGCATTTTTATAATGCCATCACCAAATATTGGTAATAAATGAACGCCAGAATTGTTTTTTATACAAAATAAATATACGCGTGTGGGCGTTTTTTAGAAAAATACATTTTCTTGTTGTAATAAAGACGGCATAAATATTAACTGCGAATTTTAAGCTGCATTTCTTAGTAAGTAAGGTATATAAAGTCGAGATTGATAAATTAAACAGATTACGTTTGCGCAAGTATCCGAATGATGTAAAAATGACATTTTGCGTAATATTTTGTTGGGCAAAAATATTAACTGCGTTTTTATTATTTATAATTACCTTAAAAATCAAGTATTAACAGTTTGAAATTTGAAGCTGTCTTTGAGAGCAAAATTATTAACTGGCTGATTTTTGTCAAACTTTGTCTTGTTAAATTTTTTGAAATTAAACAAAAATTGGTAACGGATGTATTTTGAAATGACAAATGACAGTTGACCTACATGCGCCTTAAATAAATGTTTAATTTCGCTATACGTGATTTAATATAGTTATATTGTAAAAAGTTAAACAAAAAAAACGGTTAATATTTTTGCTTTCCTAAAGAAATGACAAGTGACAGTTGACCTATGTCCTATATGCGCCGTAAATTAATGTTTAATTTCGCTATATATGATTCAATATAGTTATAATGTAAAAAGTTAAACAAAAAAACAGTTAATATTTTTGCCTAGTCTATACTCGAGTCTATACCAAAGAGAAGTGACAGCTGACGTACATGCGGCTCAGATAAATGTTTAATTTTGTATAAGTTACATTCTATTTGTAAAAGGGAATGATAATCTGCAATAAAAACGTAGTTAATATTTTTGCTTTTGCCGAAATAGAAAATTATCCGATTTTTATCCCTCTTTGTCGATCTAAGTTACTTCCATATTCTTAGAATGTTTAATTTCATAATATATGTTAGCAAGAGAAGTTTTTTTACCTAAAGAGTCTAAAAATATCCAGTTAACATTTTTGCTCGAAATTTCTAACGAAAAATAGGTGTTTTTTGAGGTAACTCAAAGTTCCGTTTTTTCAAAATGTTTAATTTTTGGTTTCTACCAACGTATTTACTTATAACTTTGATATGGTAAACCAAAATTGCAGTTAATATTTTTTTCTAGGTCAAATTATATTTTCCCTGGCCTATATAGAGTCTTAACTAGAAATCTTTGAACTTATTTTGAATAGTTTAATTTAAATTGATCTTGTAAACTTGTAAATATCGTAATAGTAGTTATTGGTCGTGTTCAGCACTTTCGACAAAAAAGACATGGCTCAGAATCGTTAAGTGACAAATCTAGACATGTTCTGATGCTCTTGAAGACAGTACTTCGAGTTCTGCCATAGTCAGTGCCAAATGTGACCAATAGCCAATATTGACGTGAAATTTTGTGATAACATAAGCTAATAGCTGGCACCCCAATCAAAACCTTCAAAAATTTAAAATAGTTCTAAATTATTATCTTACCTGGTTTGCTTAGAAGTATAAGCCACAAAAATTAAGACAGTTGAAAAATCTACACTAAAAACCCGTAACTACACACTATTTTTTACAAAGCTGCATTAAACAATTTCGCTAATAAGATATAACTACAATAAATATAACCTCTATAAATCGAAAAGTCAGTGAAAATAAAGAAACCAAGATGACTAACTTAGGAACATACATAACTCATAACTGTGACTTCTACCAACATCAACATTTCAATAGAATGAATTTATGTCTGCTTATTACTTTATTTTTTTATAAGGCACTGGTAAGTTTATATTTTTCTTTGCCCCCCCCCCCCCCCATGGGTTACGCCACTGTATCAATCAGATTTCGCACCGTTAGCAGCGTATGCAACCAGATATACAGTCAACCGTCAACATAGGAAACAGGGCCATATTTTCCCATAAATTAAATTTTATTTTTTCATTACCGCTAAGTGCTGACAATTGTGCGTTGTGTATACACAGATTACCGTTGTTTTCGTATGGTGGTCGTTGTGATAAGCCATGGCAAAGTGATAAAGATAACTAATTATTAGTGTTTTCATTTTTATGTAAATAGGACGAATGTAAAACGGATTTTTTTTGTGGGTGCTAAACATGAGGGCGCGGTAATCACATATCGGCTCTTTGACAACCACCTGATGCGCACATATGTTGCCGAGGAACTGCACAAAATAATCGAAGAATTATAGCACGAGCGGGGAACAAGTTGAAACCTCCCCGATCGAGTATGCCAGTTGTTGGGGGTGACCATGTATCACCCTCCGCAAAACGCCAACCTGGTCAAGTCTATGAAGGAGAAGTTCGAGAACATCGACCTCGGGGCCCGGTGCCCCGACAAGAAGACGGCAAATGGGGTCGCTGGCCCGACGAACGCAAAGAAGACGGAGAGGGGCAATTGTCACAAGAGCTCGACCTCGACGGAAGGAAGCGTCGTCGGCAAAACTAATTTTAGTCCGAAGATTGCAAAAAAAACGGAAGGTACTAACAATAATTCTAACGTAGAAAATAGAAACGTGCTCTCCCGTCAGCTCTCCGACCCCCTCAAAAGGAATATTAAGCGGACCCCCGCATTTAGATTGGACAAGAACGCCGAAAAAGTTCCGTTCCACAGAAATGGCGCCTGCAATAGGAGCAGTTTCGAGATCAAAGTGAAACGGTTCAACGGCTCTGTAAAAAAGTGCGACGAAGATCGCAATAATGGCAATATCCAGGAAAACGAGTTGAAAAAAAGGCCACCTTTCGAATTTAAACCGATGTTAAAATCGAAAAGCTCTCACGATTTTACGTACCTTCGCAGCAAGTTCAACTCGCCCCCGAAAGAAAACGATTGCCTGAATAACAACCAGGTCAAGAACCTTGCCGAAGCCGAACCAAAAAGCGTAGATATATCTTTGCTTTACACCGAACCCATTCCGAAATCTCAGCGAGTAAAACAAATCTGTACAAACAATGAAGGTACCACCCCGCCTATCGAAACGATATACAATTCGAGTACGTTGAAACTCGACCGAAAAAATGCCAATAATGGTTTAAGCGACACCCTGAAGTCGGCTCTAAGGAAACCACTTCCCGTCGGACCTGCGCCGAAAAAACCGCCGCGAACGTTCAAATATTGTTCGGACGAAAGCGAGAGAACGCGGTCGAAACCGAAAACTACGCCGCCTAAACGGGGCGACGCGAAGTACATGCTGAACAAACTGGAGGTCGCCCTGCGGAATAACAGGTTGAGAAGTCGCAAACCGCCCGAAGTGGACATAGCCACGACGTCGGGTGAAGACAGTGACGACAGTTTGCTGTTCAGGAGCAAGTCGACTAATAGGAGAGTCCCGAAGGTGGCCAAAGGTTGTCAGCGGCAAAGTTTTTCGGACGTTTTCAGTGCACTGGACTGTTCCATAGGCACTAGTTGCACCAATCCGATATACGAGAGGGTGGAAGAAGGAAACTCGTCGTTCTTCGTCGATATAAACAGGAGGAACGAGCCCATTTACGATGAGCCGATCGTTACGAAGAAGAAAATGACAAGCAAGTGCAGAAATAACGTATATCACGCGGTAAGTGGATAATTTCGGCCAATATAAGTTCTAAACTGTGTTCAACCATGCATGTTATGTTTTGTAATAAACCTATTAGTCAAGCATTTCAAGTTAATCAAACTGAATATCCCTGAACATTGTCTGTAATTCGTGACCTTGCACTTTCGGTACAGAGAAGGTAGATTTAAAAAGAAATGTTCATATAGATTTAATGTAAGCATACATAGGTCCTCTAAATTAATTGAGATGATACAGGTTCAAGGTCAAGGTCCAAAAAACACATTTTTAATAATGACTGCACACTTAAATGATTATTCTAACACATTTTGGATAATATGATAAATGGTTAGCTTTTATGATACTTTTTTTTTAACTTATATCTTGAAGACTTGTAGATACAGGGCTTAAAATAATAAAGACAAATTTCACTTCCTGCATCTGGTAACTTAAAAACTCACGCTTTAGCGAAATAAGTTATAAAAAAAGTTGGATGTCAAACCGTGACAGATTCAAAAAAGCGACTGGCAGGCAGATTCGAATGCTAACCTTGAAGTTAAAAGAAGAATACAATAGTGCTGTCTTCGTATAACAAATCTTACAAAAATATTGCTATTTTCCATCAGAGAAATTCGTAGAGAATAGATCTCGTGTATCGCTTTTATTCTTCCGAATATTTTTGTTGTACTGGTCAAGAAACAAAAGGTACAGCCTACTTAATTTTATATTTTTGTGAATAAGCCCGATTAATGTACCTATGTAACATATTTTCTTTATTGTTATTTAGGGCTACAGTTTGTTGGACCCCCCACAGGAAGAGAACACAGATCTGTTAAAACCAAAAACGGATCTCCAATTAAGAGGCTGCTCATCATCCTCATGTTGAAGAGGACTCCTTAAGACTGCATACTAAACGGCGGCGCTAGATTAGGAGCTTTGAAATTTTAGTCAATGTCGAATAATAATAATACGAAAGAAAAGTAATGCCTAAATATTTGTCATCAGAAAATATTAAAATAATTTAGGTAGGTGTTACTTGTTCGTACTGTATTGCATCAAACTGGCTGTAAATTTCTGCTCAATTGACATTTTATTTTAGGTAGGTATTAGGCAAAAGGACTGCAAATTGTTTTAACCAAAACGTATTGGGATTCTCAAAATGGTATCCGATCATTTTTTTATTATGATTTTTTACTTTTGTACTCGTTTTTAAATGTAATTTTATTTATTAATTTTACACACACAAAATCTAATAAAAGATATAATCTAGTGACACCCCCCAGTGAACGCACAAATGCTATAAGTATTATCATCTTTATCTTGAAATTAAAAAATATATATAATGTTATGTTCAGAAAAAAATCGGAATTTTTTTATTACTTGAAGACTGAAGTTTCGCTTTAAATTTTTGAAAGCAAAATATGTTGATCTGAATACTCAAAAAGTTTATAGAATAATAAATTCTTATACTAAAACCTTCAAGTGCTTTATATATTTCACTGCATAACTGCTATTTCTAATAGACCTGTAGGTATTCACAGGGTGTTAAAAATGATTGCTAGGTAATTTTAATATATATAAGGTGTTTCTTAATCTTTATTTTTTTGAGATAATCCAAATTTTTATTGTTGAATAGCAAATTCAAAAATGTGAAGTGCAAACTCAATAATATACAGGGTGCTGTAAAAAAGTTATGTCAAAACAAATATTATTCTCATGCTCATTGTATAATTTATGCTATTATCGAATTATCTCAAAAATTAATGATTTTATGGACAACACCCAAATAAGTTAAGTACAAGGTTAAGCATAAGCGAGACAAATTTTAATACCTACCAGTTATATGGTATGTTTAGGGTTCATCGAAGACTAAGTACGTTTGAAACAATAGTTGCTATTCAACAGGTGTTCTTTTGGAAACTGACAGTTTAGTTGACATTTAGGCGAAGTGTATTGCTACAGCAGTTCCGTTAATATATATGTACTAAAAAGATTATTATAACCTCGAAATGATGCACAACAAAATGCCCTTCTTTGTGCTTGACGGGCAATAGTACCGAAAAAAAGAAGCTAGGTTATATTGAAGGCCATGAGAACAAGAATGATTATATCCTGTACATACTTTTAAATAAATAATAAAGGAGCCAACGCAATATATTTCAAATATTGTGGATAAGAGTGAATTAAGTAACACTGTATTCCACAAAGTGCGGCAACATAGAGCACATCGAATTTCTGCAGGTGTACATGCACAGAGTGATAGAACAAACCTGAGCACAAATAATATATCAGGGCATCTACTAGATACATATTCAATGAATGTTCAAATCTTTTTCATAGTGTACACTTCTACAAAAAAAGTACACGACTAATTAAATATTATTTAGTCGAAAATTCACAAATCAATTTAATTTCTTGAAGCAGTATGTTTTGCATGTTGTTGAATAAACAAATTATTACCGTTCTACATATATTTAAATAAAAAAATTAAATATATTAGTCAACTTGAAAAAGATTGCAACCGTTTCTTATTCTACAAGTTAAAATTAATAGGCCCTGTATATACCTACTGCTTAGGTTGAACAGTTAATCATAGTCACCCTGTATGTATGTGTACTTTGTTAGTTTCTTGGCTTGCTGGGACCATCAATGTTATTTATGAATTTGCCCAACCATAGCAGTTGAATTCGGGAATGTGATATAATTTGTTTAGGTGTATCGCTATTAGAGTTTTAATCATTATTGTACTATACTTAAATAAAAGGCGTTATTAAAAATAAGTTGTTTATATATTTGCCCTTATAAAATTAATGTAATGACAGTGACAGCTTTAGGTAGTCACAGCCACCTCGGTGATTACAATATTATTTTTTACTCTTGTTGAAAGAAATTCCGGAGCCCATCTTTTGAACAGTTTTTGAATTATACACTCTTTTCCTTCTCTTCGCATTCCACGGGTTAACCTGCACCCTAGAATTTTAAATGAACTTGTACTTTTCGAAGTACCAACGTATTTAATGATTGTGACTATTAAATTCATTTAATAGTCTAGAAAAGTGTTACAGATACTTACTCCAAAACATCTACTTTGACTTGTCCATAATTCTCAACTAATCCGTTCCAGAATTGCGACTCTGATTTAAATACATCGACAAGCAGCTTTTCATCGTCGACTTTTAATAGTACCGGATCAAATTTTTCAGTATTTAGATCATCTAAAAATGACAGGTCCATAAAAAATCATTAAATTCTTACGAGAGATCGCTCAAAAATTGCTTGGTAATTTCCTAACATGTTTGTACCTCTGGAAATAGCACCCTTTTCCATTTTATACCATTCCAAGGCTTTATCCTTTAACTCTAACATCGACGTCAACATATGCCTTTGTCGTTCCAACAGATTTACTGTTTGCATCATAGGCACCGTTACAAGCTTTGTAAACTACGAAGTACAAATAAATGATTTGTTATCCGACAGTATTCCATGAATTTACTTCAGAATTTTCCGTTTTCGTCAAACTGAATTTATATTCTAATTTCTGAGGTTTCAGGCCCCCAGTAACACACTCAAATTCCGTTTCCAAAGTTAAATCAACTCTATTTCCTTCCGAGCTTAATATAATGTTTCCGTCGTTAAGGTCGTCGACGATTTGCGTTAGTTGTGACTGAACAGTTTCAAAATCGGCCTCGACGTTGGGATTGTTTTCCTAAAAATATTTTCAACGAAATTTCGTACTTCCGTAATGGCGAATACATACCTTAAACCGGCTGGACAAGCTTTCTATATCCAACGTCTCGGTAAAAAGACACTGTAGATCGGTTAAATAAATTTGTATCACTTTTGCATCTTCTAATTTCAACATGAAGAGATTATCGTCTTTCTTGAAAGTTTTCCACTTCATAATGAAAATTGGTACTAGTACAGCTCCCTTGTACTTTTTATTATTTTGTTATTTTAATTTCTTTTAAATACAAAAGAAGGTTAGGTTACATATTGCTGTATTGCTGTCGTGCTGTCAAAAGTTGTCAGATAGGTAGTTGCTAAAATAGCGCTTAGCGCCATCTGTTGGTTGAAAAATTTGTCGAATCAATAACAGATTGAATTCACCTACTTACCAATAGATGGCGCAAGGCTACTTTCGCCAAAATTTATAACGTAAGAAAATTAAACTTGTTTTCCTTTATTTACTCATTGTTAATAGTTAGCAACTATAATCACTGTTGTAACAATGTGTCCCAAGAGAAGTGAAAAAAGGGAAAAACATTGTTGAAATTTGATAAAAAATTTGGTGAATGCTCTGGGAACAGTCGCCATATCAAAACAATCAAATTGAATTTGTAAAGATAAAATTTGGCACAGTGACCTATTTTTGATAACGCATATTTTTAGGTGCATCCTTGACTCCCATGTACAAAATTGTACGGAAATAATAATAATAAATATCGTTTCATCAAAAACAAACATTGTAATGTAAAAAAAATTATGCCTCTAAAAAAAACAAAGTTCTTTGTCTTAGGAATAAACAAAAACTATAGGTAGGTAGGTTATATATAGGCTATATAAAGGCTTATACAGTTATATAGTTAGCTTCGCTATATGTGTGTCTGTACATATAGTGATGATATATAATAGTTATATAATAGGTCTGTTGTCTGTGATAATAGTTGCTTGTGTTGTTTTATTATTTCATTCCTTGCAATGATTTGTTAAAAAAGCGATTATTAGTGAGATAGGTACTTTACGTAAAACTTTATCAACCCTTAACCCTTGTCATGTCGTAAATTAGGGGCCCTTCGTACAATAATAGTTTTCTTTTACCCCAGATTTCTGAGATTTAAAGCAAAAAATAGGTTGGTGGAACCTCCGCATTTTTGTATCCCGAAAAAATGCCATTGTGATAGATCGTTGAACCCTTACGGAATGAATGGAGCAACGTCCGCGTGTTGCGCGGAAAACTGCGTGGAATTCCTCCCGGAGTTTAACCGGAGCGGGGTCAGTACACTCCGGGCGTCCGCCCTGCCCTTAAGGGCCGAGAACACCGCGGAAATTTTGTGATTTTTTTTTGTCATCCGAAGTGCACTTTCGAACATCTATGACGCGTGAAAGCTGGGGACATTTCGGTGCAAATTGCAGAAGGTACGGTCAAAAGTGAAGCGCAGGGTATTAGAAGGATGTCAACATCAAAAAAATTGCAAAAGTTGCTAGAAAAACATTACTTTTTTTTTCATTTTAGCACGTGTTTTACACCTGTTGAGCTTGCAAAAAATAGTTACTTATGTACCAAGGCAATGAAGTTCAACTTTTTATTACTCATGTGGAATTTAGTTGCCGAGGCCTCTGGCAAATAATAACCACATGAGTCATAAAAAGAAGTTCAGTGCCGAGTACATATTTTTTTTTGAAATCGGAAAAACATGTTTTATTAGGCAAAAACTAATCATAAGGGATCACCCGTCCACGAACCGACTGCGCGCGGCGTTGCTTGACTTTGACGATCGCTCTACCTACGTTAAGATGACGAGGCACGGCGCTTCCCAACAGAAACTCCAAACTGCTGCCTGTTGTGCAGCCTCCACGAAAAATAGATTGATATTCAAATCTACTAAAATATTTATACTGAAAGATTAATTGCGCTGCTATAGGTAACAATATTGCAATGTGTACGAAAAGTGAAATGGGCCTTTATTGATCGGGTTTTGAATATTTGGTCACTTTTGACGGGCGATGGCCCCGCGTCTGACGTTTGATGTTTACATCTCGTCAAGGCCCACTTATTGAAAAAATTGTACAATATTGGACTATAAGTTCAGTGCCGATTTTGACGATTTTGAGATACTTCACTGCCGATTTCAAGACAAATTTCTTTCAGGTTAACTGAGGTTGAACTAACAGTTATTTGTCTAAGCACACAGCAAATAGGTATAAGTAACTAAATTTTTACACAATACACAATACAGTTTTTTTAAGTCTAAAAGAGAGAAAGTGTTTTTCAAATTTTAAGAGACTCCTATATTATGCCTACTTTGATTTAACGGAAAATATGAAGAGTAATATTGTTCTTCAATTTGTATAGTAAATATACCTAAATGGTGGCAATTCAATCTTAAAAAACACTAACCTCCTCTGCTAAGCTGTTTTCAAGATGCTTCATCCATTCAGAATGCCATAGATACACATTTTGTAAAACAAACACCCGATTTTATGGCACCTACACTCCGTACGCGATCGAGGATTTAAATATACTAAATATACTGTTTATGTAATGGGCTAAAAAACCAACTGAATAATTTTAGACAGATAAACAGCATTTTGTTATTAAAGGATGATAAAATAGTGTCTTTATGAAGCGAGTCTAAGTAGCCTTCACGTTATGAATATAGTAAATTTTAAATTTTGGAAAATCCTTCTTATACCTGGAAAAAACTTAAAAATTTAGTATTATTAAATGGGTAAATTGCAAAAAAGACATTCAAAATGAAGGCTACTATATCCTAATGAATAGCCGAATAATATTTTTTTGTGGTAATTATAAAACAAGTTCAACTTTTTATGACTTATGTGGAATTTAGTTGCCGAGGCCTCTGGCCGAGGCAAATAAACCACACGAGTCATAAAAAGAAGTTCAGTGCCGAGGTATATTATTATACAGGGTGAGTCACATCTAAAGGCAGAGCCGAAAACACAAGGGAGAATTCGCTAAAATAAGCACATATGCTTAATAAACATTAGCTCAAAAACGCTTGGTTCTCCATATACAGAGTGTTGAAACTTTTCAAATATTTTTTAATTTTTTTCTAGCCCGTTTAGGAATTATTTTATACATATTATGGGTTGTCATTTTGTGCAATAATTTGTCCCTGTTCAGATGAGCAGCGGCGTAGATACAAATAATTTTATTTAAAATGCCAGCATAATCACCTTGACACTAGTTTAAAAAATCCGAAATTACGAAGAAACTGTACCAGAAATAAAAAAATACCAAGAGGCACTTTTTGTTCCAAATTAAATGGGCTATCCAAAAAAGGCAAAATTTTTGGTTTTGCACAGGGCCGTACTACTTTTTTTCTACAATTATTTACAGTAACTATTTGTACCTACGCCGCTGGTGATCGGAACGGGGTCAAATTATTCCACAAAATGGCAACCGTCCAGTGTATAATGTGTACCAAATTTGGTTGGAATTCCTAAATGGGATCGAAAGAAATTAAAAAAATATGTTATTTTTGGAAAATTTTCAACACGCTGTATATGGAGAACCAAGCTTTTTTGGGCTAATGTTTATTAAGCATATGTGCTTATTTTAGCGAGTTCTACCTTGTGTTTTCGGCTCTGACTTTAGATGTGACTCACCCTGTATATTTTTTTGAAATCGGAAAAATGTTTTATTAGGCAAAAAAATAATCATAAGGAATCATCCGTCCATGAACCGACTACGCGCGGCGTTGCTTGACTTTGACGATCGCTCTACCTATAGGTCAAGTATGACGAGGCACGGCGCTTCCCAACAGAAACTCCAAACTGCTGCCTGTTGCGCAGCCTCCACGGAAAATAGATTGATATTCAAACCAACTGAAATATTTATTCTGAAAAATTGCGCCGCCATAGGTAACAATTTCGCAATTTGTACGAAAAGTTGAATGGGCCTTTATTGGCCGGGTTTTGAATATTTGGTCACTTTTCACGGGCGATGGCTCCGCCAAAGCCTACTAAATCGTACGATAATGGGCTAGTTCAGTGCCGATTTCTGAGCTTTTAATGCTGATTTGAAGAAAATTAATTTTATAAAGAAAAGAATCGTAGGTAACTCTAAATCTCCCAAAACGCGGCATTTTTCAACCTGTGTGTATGTCGCTTATACCACTGAAGAGAAGAAGAGGAATCCTCGACCCAGGTGGTGTTTCTAAGTTTTGCGATAATCTTCTGCTCTTGCTGTTCCCCTGATCATAGTGCCGTTCTAGCCAAGTCTATGTTGCCAGCCTAGGCCATGTCGGGATTAGACGCCCTGCACACCAATGGTGGGACTATTTGGACCTTTAACAACAGAGAGAGGATTTTTTGACACGCTTTTTCTAGTTGAAAAATAGTTACGAAGTTTTTTCGAAAAAAAAAAACAACAACATTTAAGACATTTAAAGAGAGTGAATGAATAATTCACCTGCCATTATTAATTTTTGGTGTGTAAATGTAAAAGTATATATTCGAACTTTGGTGTCTGCTAAACTCGTATTTTTAACCATAGACAAAGCTACACATAGACTCTCACAACCATATTTTCATTTTCCCTATAATGATGTACGTTTTTCATAACTCTCTTCTGTTACATCAGTTACTTGCGGGGACTCTTTAAAGTAAGGGGTCCCAGCATTATACTTTCCAAAGTGAGGCGTGAGGCCTATTCTTTCCTCATTCTAATGGTCTCAGTGATGACAACTATGCCATTTTATTGGAGAATCTATGAATATAACAGGTACTTTGATCGTTAGTAAAAATTAATAATGGTTTCCATGATTTCTAAAAATTAGACTTGACAATTTTGTGTATACAAGTGCAGAATGTGGCAACTGTCAAATGAAAGAAATTTATTTTATAGTTGAAATTGATTTCCAACAATTATTTTCACGAATTTAAGTAATAAGTATGGCAGGTCAGTAGTGCAGATTTTGCTTATTTAAGAATTGGTCACTATTGCACCTTGTTACCAGGTTCCTCAATCCATTTGTAATATGTATACTTCCCTTCCCTACTACCCAAAGAACTTTCACAGATTTCGGGATAGAGTAATAAGATTAGGTCTAGCAGTTCTAATCATGGTAGTTTTTCTCGGTGTTCATTATAAAATGTTTGTAATTATATTTCTCCCCCAAGGTACCTCACTAACTTAAAATAAACTTGTAGTCGTAGATAAAAACTCTTTAAAAAAAGACCTGACTGAAGCTGCTTAATAATTTAAAATTTACGAAATACGATTTTTGTTTTGAACTACCCACTTATACGTAATGCCCACGTAATGGGAATTGTAGGATTACTAAAGGTGATACAGGAAAAATCTGGTTGCAATTATTGGGACTACTGCAGGCGGCCGCATTACCTTTAATTGACACATCTGAGTATCTGGAAGTTAGAAAACTTAAAAATTGTGAATTATGATGGTAAATATTTTGCCTCCTTTAGAATCCATGGCACTGGCATGTCACATAAAACCTAATGGCAGTTGGACACCGACATATAACATAATCTTGTACCAGCCCCCTTTTGGTCTCCTTGGAATCGACAGAAAACAAACCTCCCCTCAAGGCTTCACTTTTCCTATGTGATAGACTGTGACATGCTGCGTCCCCTTATGTTAAAGAGTCCCTGGAAAACCACAACCGCTGGCGACGTCGGCCAACGGTACCCGGCCGATCTAGCCTCGCCCATATCTTGGCAGAATTAGAAAATAGAAGAAGACGGAGGGAGCGGGCGCATCCTTCGGCCGGTACTGTGACTAATTGCCGTGCAGGTGAGATGATGATGAAGAAGAAGAAGAAGCAGAAGAAGAAGAAAGGAGCGGAGCGACCGCCGGGGCCGATGACCCGGGCGTGCGCAAGGCAGGAGAGCTAGAGGAAGGTCTGGAGATCGTCTAGAACTTTTAGAAGACATTTTGATTTTTTTTTTGGGAATACATTTGACTTCGTCGGACGAATCTAACTTTGAAGGACTAAAAATAAATAAAAAATATTATAATTATGTATACAGGGTATAACTAAACTGATGGTCAAAAATGAAACCACGTACTCTTGGAGTCAAAATAAGGGCACTTCTTCATCTATTTTTTTCTCCTACGGGCCATAGTTTTTTTTATACAGAGCGTAGAAATTTAGAGAAAAATATACATATTTCTTAGTATCTCTAGAAGTATACGAGATATTTCCTTCAAACTTGGCATGTCACATGAGCGGATGAGTTGTTAAATTTAAGGTTAATATGAAGTTTATGAGGCCCCCAGTTGCGGAGATACGGGTGTTATTAAAATTAATTAGTTCAGAAAAATATGAATACCCTGTATAATCGCATTTTTTAAATTTGTTTTGAATGGTAAATTCAATGGTTAACAAAAAGTATCTCTTAGTATTTTTTCATATTCTCAGCCGTTTTTTAATTATTTTCAAAGAACGGCAATGCTGCAATAAAAAAGTCATTTTAAGAATAAATCTAACAATCTGTGGATGTCAATTAAACTTGGCATTATTTGAATCATTTGGTTGCCAACTTTGCACATTAGTATCAATATTTTGAAAAATTATATTTTCATTTGAAGAATTGACTGATATGCACTTTTGCTATGGACTTGCGAATGGCAATAATAAACATGCGGAAACGCATAGTTGCGTGTATTGAAAGAGACGGCGGACATTTCGAACATTTAATAATTTAATTTTCTAATAGCAATACGTTTCTTTTATTATTGTTTTTGCTTTTGTATTTTGTTAAATAAAGTTTAATTGACATCCACAGATTGCTAGATTTATTCTTAAAGTGACTATTGTTCATTGCAGCGTTGCCGTTCTTTAAAAATAATTAAGAAACGGCTGCGAATATGAAAAAATACTAAGAGATACTTTTTGTTAACCATTCTATTCACCAATCAAAACAAATTAAAAAAATGCGATTATACAGGGTATTCATATTTTTCTGAACTAATTAATTTTACTAACACCCTGTATCTCCGCAACTGGGAGCCTCAGAAGCTTCATGTCAACCTTAAGTTTGACGGCTCATCTGCTCATGTGACACGCCAAGTTTGAAGAAAATATCTCGTATACTTCTATAAATACTATGAAATATGTGTATTTTTCTCCAAACTTCTACGCTCTGTATAAAAAAAACTATGGCCCGTAGGAGAAAAAAATATATGAAGAAGTGCCCTTATTTTGACTCCAAGAATATGTGGTTTCATTTTTGACCATCAGTTTAGTTACACCCTGTATAAACACCTCTTCTTTTGACCTTCCTACCGTTTTGAAAATGCAAATCCAGGGGCCCGGCTCTGTTTTTTATTTACAATCTAATATCGCAGTGTTAATCGGGACAACAAAAAAAACATATATACCAAATTTGAATAAAAAATATACGGGCGGTTCTATTCTGTGTGGCACAACAGGCAACGCTCAGAAAATGTATCATCTTAGACAATTACTTATTTGTTAAAAAAAGTCCAATAATTTAAATCGTTTTTTTATTTGTTTGTCTTCATTAATTTGGCCCAGAGAAAAAATACCATGTACCTATATTTTTTTATTGGACCTTTGCACACTAAAACTTTGAGTGGTCCTGTTGACCATTCAACTGTTTTGAGGTAATTCCATGGCACACTTGACTCGCCAGGTATGCCTTTAAAAACCCCACATTTTGCTCAACTTTGATACCCTGTAGAATGGAACTTCCCGTATATTTTTTGTTAAAAAAAAGAACACTAATCGCGTTTTTTAAAGAGACTATTTCCTCGTCTTAATTTCCACCAATCACAAACGCGCTATTTTGAATTACAAATGGTTTCTAGATGGAAAAACTGTGTGACAGCACCTGTCAGCAGTTTTTTCGAGTTTACGCGCGGCAAAACTTGACAGCTGTTGTATAATAGGTTTTTATGTTTTGTGAGCTATGTGTATGCAGAATAATCTGTTACTCATGAAATAGTCTTGTCAAATACCATTCGGGCATCTAATTTTTCCTGTGAAAAAAATAAAAAATAACACAATGCTAAGTAACATTTTTTTAACAAAATGCATTCGTGCAGGTGCAAAAATCCTCGTCTTCGACTCGGATTTTTGTTGCCACCAGCACTCATGCTTCTTATTAAAATATTACTTAGCAACGTGTTTTTTCCATTTTTTTCGGAAAAATTAGATGCCCTTATGATACTTACGAATAATTATTGTTATGATTGATACAATATGTTTATCTCTCCTCCAAAAAATGTATATTTTCTGTTCGGTCGTAAAAAAAGATTAATATGATATGCCATAAGGTCACCGACCGCGAAAAAAAAAAACCATCGAATCTCTGCCAACAGTAAGAGTATTGTAGGCGTATGTTATTTGGCGTTACGTCAACGTATTTTTTATATCGAAAAAAAAAATAGAGGTGATCGAAACGGTCTGGGGCACCGACATTCGTCCCCTGCTTTTCAGCCCGCCTGCGTACAGGGTGTTCAGGAATATCGGTCCGAAATTAATTTCGCGCGACAACCCGGAAAAATCCGGCGACTCTCCCGGAGCCCGGAGGTCGTCGACCTTATGCCGTTGGCGGCGGGAAGAAGAATTGAATCGATACGCGAGATGTGGGGGAGAAATTCCCAAGCATTTCATATTTTACGCACCTCAATTTTTAGTAAAATGAATGATCGCGATTTTGTGACGAAGCATAATATTCTTCTTCTTCGACCGCCGCCGCCGCTTCTTCTTCTCCGTGTAAAAAGGGCGCGGGCATCGCTCTCTGGCTATCACGGTGACGTCACTAGGTCGAGTCTGTGACGCGTGCCTTAGGTGTGGGTCATCGATCCCGCGATACTCTCGCCTTTAGCCAGCGCCTCCTTTGATGTTTCTTCTCGCTGAACGTCGCAAACGTATACGTTGAAAATTAAAAAAAATTTTTGAAGCAATTTTATATGAGAATTCAACGCCTGCCAATATGAACCAACGAAATGACATGATTTTGGAAATATTGACCAATCAGGTGATGATTTCAGCGATAATACCACTAGTGGTATTTTCGTAAGTAATGTCATAAGGGCATCTAATTTTTCCGAAAAAAATCGAAAAAACACGTTGCTAGGTAATATTTTAACAAGAAGCAGGAGTGCTGGTGGCAACAAAAATCCGAGTCGAAGACGAGGATTTTTGCACCTGCACGAATGCATTTTGTTAAAAAAATATTACTGGGCATTGTGTTTTTTTTTTATTTTTTTCACAGATTATTCTGCATACACATTAGCTTACAAAACATACTACCTCTTATACAACTCCGTCAAGTTTTGCCGCGGGTAAACTCGAAAAAAAAAACTGCTAACAGGTGCTGTCATACAGTTTTTCCATCTAGAAACCATTTTTAATTCAAATAATTGCGCGTTTGTGATTGGTGGAAATTAAGACGAGGGAATTAATTGTCGCTGAAATCCTACTCTCTTAGTTACGTTCTAGTTACGCTAAACCAATATTGTGGCAGCTAAAGCTAAAACGGATAACCCGATAACTTCTTCATATTACCAAATTTAATATAGGACTAGAATATATGTATGTTTTCAGTTAACACATTGATTTTTAAATATCTATTAGCACAAAAAACATATTCAGAACCGAAAGTTCAATCTAAATGACAGCTAGCTGTCAAACTAACTATTTGCAGTTGTTAAATTCTCTTTTTAAATAAAACTCGTGGTATGCCTAATAATAGATAATACCTTTCGTTAATTTATCACTCATTATAACCCCAATGCTAAGAAAATACTTTTTTTTTTCAGCTTTGGGATTATAATTCGTAAAATTAACGAAAGGTATTATCCAGGGACTCTTTAAAATAAGGGAACCCAGCATTTCACAGTCTATCACATAGGAAAAGTGAAGCCTTGAGGGGAAGTTTGTTTTCTGTAAACTCCAAGGAGACTACATAAGTGGGCTGGTACAAGGTTATGTTATGTATCAGTGTCCAACTGTCATCAGGTTTTATGTGATTGAGAGTGCCATATATTCTAAAGGAGGCAAAAAATTTCCCATCATAGTTCACAATTTTTAAGTTTTCTAACTTCCAGATACTCAGATGTGACAATTAAAGAATTTCAACTATACAATAAATTTGTTTCATTTGACAGTTGCCATATTCTGTAATTGTAACATTGTCAACTCTAATTTTTAGAAATCATGGAAACCATTATTAATTTTTACTAACAATCAAAGTACTTGTTATATTCATAGATTCTCCAATAAAATGGCATACTTGGCATCACTGATACTATTAGAATGAGGAAAGAATAGGCCTCACTTTGGAAAGTATAATGCTGGGCCCCTTATTTTAAAGAGTCCCTGGTATTATCAATAATAGGCACGCCACTTGTTATTACTCCTGAAAATTCCATACCTACCTTTTTGACCAATCAGAGGCTCGTTTTTTGCTTCGTTGTCATGGCAACTCAAAAAATTTCCGGAAATATTCTCACTTGCTCTAGGCAGCAGGAGGTGATTTTGACAGATGTCATTATTATAATGTAACACTGTAACATATATATACTCAACAAAAGTTTTGATAGTAATTATTTCGTTTAATTTACGTGTAGGTAGGTATGGAATTTTCTTACCGAATCCCACACGTTCTTGAATTACTATCCGGAAAATTTTCTCTAACACGAATTTTTTAAGAAAATTTTTTAAGAATTTTTTTTAAGAAAATTTGTGTACTCGAAAAATTTCCGGCAATAATTCAAGCACTAGGGCGATTACTAGTGAAAATAGACGCTATGCTCTTTTGCAACAATTTTCGAAGTATATATCGGAAATATTTCCTTATATTGACGTACTTTCCACAACACTTTCATTTTTAAAAAACTAAATAAATTATTATTGTTGACGTCCTTTGAATTTTTGATCGAAAGCAGCACAAAAAATCCAACGTAAGGCCAACCAGTGATAAGATGCCGAGGTCAGGTATCATGCTTCCGCCAACAATTATTGGTCTCTCGCCGTTAAATTAATTATTAATGTTTTCATCGACTTTTTTTGCCGTGTTCTGGTTGAAAAATAAACCAATCATCACTTTCTCATTAAAAACCAAACAGAAGGAAGCGGGGAAAATTTCGTTTTTCACCGGGAACCTCAAACCTGGTAAGTGGTGGCGAATTTGGAATGATCTAGTAGAGATTTTTCGTCCGAAAAACATTAGCGAAACATTAAATACAATGACCTGGACGTAACGTACGATGTATTTTTAGTGAGACGAGTTGAATGACACAAAGATACGCGTCTTGACACCCAGGCGTAATCAAAAATTGATATTGGGTCGACGAACTCGCCTGGCGGTGAATTTTTTTTGCGAAAGTTTGGGTATTTTTTATGGGCATATTTCGGATTGACTGGTGATAAGACGCAGTCAGTTATGATACGCGTGGCCGCGAAATGCGTTGATTAGGGTATACAGTGTCGCACATTTACACAGTGTACGCTTAATGCTAATTAAATGTTCTATAATATGTAATATGTTTCACCTACTAAGTTATGAACTTCACATTCATATTGCCTTCCTACATTCTAGAATCCTGCGGCCAATCTAACACACCTTGTATTAACGTTTAAATCTCATTTTCCGCGGTGAAAACCGACGAAAATCGCGAACGAGTTCCGACTCGTCCGTCGGTGTTCGTACAAAATAAAGCACTGTCGTAGTTAGATAATGCGGCGGTTGGAAAAAACACCTTTTCTTTTAACGCTTGTAGCCACGATACACTTACTCACGGTATGTCATTGCGCATCCATATGCCTATCTCTGTCGCACCTTGTGACGTCAGTTGCGAATCAGAATTTAAATTGCTCCATATGTTTTACACAGCAATAGATACCTTTTCATGGGTTTTTGCTTATTTTAAACGTTTTCTTTTAAATAGATGTTGTTAAAAATATGTAGATTATATTACTAGATAAATGAATAAATATTCTGTTGATAAAAAACACGTTTAATTTGATAATTATAATTTTACAAATGATTTGTTTTCTTTGCGTTTTAGCTATTCGTATGCATGCAAATAAAATTGATGTATATTTTGTTAAATTAACAGGATTTTTCTTTTAAAAGACAGTATATTGGTAGACAATAAAAAAAATATCATATAGGTATCTAAATAATACATTTATTGTAAGTAAGGTAATCCTGAACTAAGTTTTGGCTTCTATCGACACAAACTCTCCATCGAAAAAAATTATTTTACAGATGACTTGTTATTAGGCAAAGAAATTGATAAATAAAATTCAAAGCGTTAACCAAAAATACAATTTTTTTCTTACCATTGTTTATGTCGGTTTATGTCAATTAAAGCCTTATTTACCAATTAATGCACACAAGTCTCGACACAAGCACAACCTGCACAACTAATGCTCAGTTTATAGTTAAACAACAAACAAAACAACATAATAAATACTGAGTAAAATAGGGATCAAATAATGATTCCCTTTAACCATAACAAGGCTAATTTTTTATTGCACATTCTATTTTATTTGATATATAAACCAGGCATAAACTCTGTTGAGTCCCCTATTTTTTTGCTCTGTTCTATAAATAATCTGTTTCCTTACCAGATTATTGTCCTTGGGAAATCTATAATACTTAATGTTTCCGTTCCCTTACTGTTTCTATTATTATTTGGACATACGCTGACTGCACATCCCGGCATTTTTGGCCTATTTCAAAGCACTGTCGAGCTGGACTGACGATAAGTCAGTTGTTTACACTTTTTTCTTGACACATTAAACTGTAAACTATATAAAAAAAAAACGTAAAACACAACCGAAGACACCATGCAATATTTACAATTCGTGATTCGCAACTGACGTAGATGCGCATAGTTGCCTTGTTTTCGGATTCGTTAGTTGACATACCGTGGGTAAGTGTATCGTGCCTGTAGCCAGTTTGTATATTTTATGTTATGTTGGCAAGTAGAAGATATATATTTATGAAACTATTCTATTATGACACATAATTTTTTACAGACTTGTATTACGTAAATACTACATTCCTCGGTGAAAGCAGAAACTCTTTTAATCGGTAAAAGTATACAAACAACATTTTAATTAATATAAATGTATATACTCGTATTCTGTAGCAAAAAAATAAACGTAATCGTTTTTTTTTTGTCAAAAGACTCTGGGTTTCTTTGAGAGACGCGGATAAATGGGAGGTATATGCAGGGCTACGTGCCAAGTTCGTTGACTCCCTTCATCGATCGACACCCTTGAGTGTGGCCACCATTGGCGGTCGTTGACACTTTTAATAAAAACAAAATACGAGCAAAAATTCTGATTTCTTTTAATGCGTTTGCCACTTTTTCAAATTTAGGAATCTCCTTGCTAGAAAGAAACCTTCTGAAGAAGGTGCGAAAAGAACCTTATACCAAACTATTCCCATCAATTCGCCATGCTGGTTTGTACTAAAGTTAGAGCACGCATAATATGCGTTTTGCGCAGCACGAGTTCCAGGGTCAATTTTTCAAACTCGTAGGCATAAATAACCGACGGTGATATAGCAAAAACGCGCCAAAAAAAGCCCCGCTGAAATATTCGCTGGGCGCCTGCATGATCTAAGGCTTATCTGCAAAGTAAACCGGCCTTAATGCCTATAGAATTATCCGAGTGCGAAATTGTACACGCATCCAACATATTCCCTGATGCGAAAAATCGTCAAGAGATTCTCCGAGACAGAATCGCAAAAGTAGATGGTACGATTTGTACGCGAAACAATTTTGAATCTTAATTAAACGTCTCTTCTCATAATATTATTTATACTTCAAAATTGATTAGAAAGTTGGGTTAATTTTGAGTTGGAACCTCAAAATCGATTAGAAATTTGGGTTGATTTTGGATTGGTACCTCAAAATTGATCAGATAATTTGGTTGATTTTGAATTGGGACCTCAAAATTGATTAGAAAGTTTAGTTGAATTTTATATGGGACCTCAAAATTGATTAGAAATTGGGGTTGATTTTGAATTGGGACCTCAAAATGTATTAGAAAGTTTAGTTGATTTTGAATTGGAACCTCAAAATCGATTAGAAATTTTGGTTGATTCTGAATTGGGACCTCAAAACTGATTTGAAAGTTTAGTTAATTTTGAATCGGGGCCTCAAAATTGATTAGAAATTTGGGATGATTTTGAATTGGGACCTCAAAATCGATTAGAAAGTTTGGTTGTTTTTTAACATCAAAATTAAATAGAAATTTGGGTTGATTTTGAATTGGGACCTCAAAATTGATTAGGAAGTTGGGTGGATTTTGAATTGGGACCTCAAAATTGATTAGAAAGTTTAGTTCATTTTGAATTGGAACCTCAAAATCAATTAGAAATTTTGGTTGATTTTGAATTGGGACTTCAAAACTGATAGAAAGTTTAGTTGATTTTGAATTGGGGCCTCAAAATTGATTAGAAATTTAGGTTGATTTTGAATTGGGGCCTCAAAATCGATTAGAAAGTTTGGTTGTTTTTTAACCTCAAAATTGAATAGAAATTTGGGTTGATTTTGAATTGCGACCTCAAAATTGATTAGGAAGTTGGGTGGATTTTGAATTGGTACCTCAAAATTTATTAGAAAGTTTGGTTGATTTTGAATTGGGACCAATTGATTAGAAAGTTGGGTTGATTGTGAATTGCGATCTCAAAATTGATTAGGAAGTTGGGTTGATTTTGAACTGAGACCTCAAAATTGATTAGGAAGTTGGGTTGATTTTTAATTGTGATCTCAAAATTGAAATTCGGGTCGACAGATATTTCGCAAAAAATCGCGAAAATCCTGGACAAAAACGTTCCCACAGGCTTAGGCTTCTGGCAAAATTGCAGAGAGAAGCTTTCAGATGCCTTTTAAATCACATTTCTAAGGTCTACTCTGCACCACTGGAGATCAGAAATGCAGATCTTAAAACGACTTGAATATTTTCCTAAGATACTTTGTAACGCGAAAATGAACGTAACATTAAATGGGTAGGTACCTACTATTTTTAGTTAGAACCACCGATTTGTTATGTGCCAATCTTCATCTTTTAAGTTGACCCATATTTCTTATTGCTTTCGCCAAATTGTTTGTTTACCGATTTGTTTATTTTATTTGGCATTATCTGAAAGTTTATTGCCACACTTATCTTTGGTTAGATAAGCCATTCGTATATGGCCTGGCTACGAACACGATGTTGTAGTTTGTCAGAGAGAATAACATTACTTTATTTATTTAAAATGGAAAAAAAAATAAATAGAGGTAGGTACCACCCACTTTTAGAAATTCAACGGTTGATATTAGAGGATATTCTTTTGAAACTATGATGAAAATGATAAACCGAAATCTAATGTAGGCAGGCCGATAAATAAAAAGTACATAGTAGGCTTGTGCTCATGGGCATATTGTGACGTGACCCAGAGCCTCCTCTCTGCAGACGTTTTACTCTTGACAATGAAACACATTGGCAAATGTGGGTGACCCACTTTGCCCGGCGAATGCGGGTCAATGTCGCTTTTTGAAAAAGTAATACGCGCTGGATTCGTCTCGAATGCACCGGTCTGAGACGTGTATTTCGATTTATTGGCGTGTTGCACTTGCCAAAAACTGGCGAAAAGATAATATGCGCGAGAAATTGCGCAATATGAATGACCGATTTGAATTTCCCGCATTTTTTATGTGATAACGTAAACCTACATTGCCTAAACTTGACACATGTTTAATTGAAAAATTAGCTAATGAGCAGATATAAATCCATTCTATTCAAATATTTATGTAGGTGGAAGTCACAGTTACGAGTTATGTATGTTCCTAAGTTAGTTATCTTGGTTTCTCTATTTTTTTCTACTCCTATGCTAGTAACATACCTATTAAGTGACGGTTTAGGTTATAAGTAAGTCCAATCTTACGAACACAGACACGTAATGACTGGCATGTAATAAAAAAATTACGTATCTGTTCTTAATTAAAACGCAATTATCACGGGTGCCTTGTTAGCGCGTCATCCGCGTCACCATAGCAACCAACCAATATACTAATTGTTGCCTGTCAGATAATCAGAAGTATAGTTTATCTATTATAATAGCTTTTCTTTCGTCGAAGAAAAATTATAATACAAAACTCGAGTAGTAAGAAGCTACTTACTACTCTCGCTATGTAATATACTATTAAGATTTTGGTTGGGGTGACAGCTATATATTGGCTTATGTTACGTTTATGCTAAGCCAATGCACGATACACTTACCCACGGTATGTCACTAACGAATCCGAAAACAAGGCAACTCTGCGCATCTACGTCAGTTGCGAATCACGAATTCTAAATAATGCAGGGGCTGCGGTTGTGTTTTACGATTTTTTATAGTTTACAGTTTAATGTGTCAAGAAAAAAAGTGTAAACAACTGACTGATCGTCAGTCCAGCTCGACAGTACTTTGAAATAGGCCAAAAATGCCGGGATGTGCAGTCAGCGTATCAAATTAAATGTGTTTTTTATCAACAGAATATTCATTCATTTATCTAGTAATAAATTCTACATCTTTTTAACAACATTTATTTAAAAGAAATAAGCAAAAACCCATAAAAAAGTATATTGTATTGCTGTGTAAAACATATGGAGCAATTTAAATTCTGATTCGCAACTGACGTCAGAAGATGCGCAATGACATACCGTGGGTAAGTGTATCGTGTAACTACCTACAATTTTATGTCTCATAATTAATATAAAAGTAATAAAAGGCACATATAATTAGGGTTTTAATAATTATCTGTATTAAAATTGCCAGGAATTAAGATAATTACCTATATCCTAAATATCATACATAACTGCCTCAAAAAGGGCATTAATTAATATTGTAATCTAATAAAGATAACTTCATACTTTTATTTTCAATGTGTAAATAGGAAAGTTATCCATGAAAATATGGTTGTTGTCTGAAAGAGATTTTGACAATAAAAAAACAAAATTCAGGATACGCTACTCATTTGATAGACAACAGTCATATTTTTAAAGATAATTTTTCTATTTTACACATTGAAAATAAAAGAAAATAACGCCGCATATGGTTTACGATCATTGTATGGCCCTGGAACCTCCTCTATCAATTATTTTTGAATACAGTATATTTAATTTTATTTATGACATTTTTACGGAAGATCGAAAATTCGACAAAAAAAATTCGTTGCCAGCGCCATCGTGCGCAAGAGCCCAAGAGAATTTGAATAATTACCAACGTAGAATGCGGAAAATGGAGACTAAACCCGCTAGCGGAGTGTATAAAGTTGCATATGCACGCCATCGCGCCGTCTCTCTCTTGCTTTATGCCATCTAAATAGAAAGTACAAAAGAAAGTTCACTTTCCCTTTCAACAGAACGTAAAAATTCTGCACAGTTCGCGCTTCGAGTTGCCACCAGTGGCGCAACCGCTGGGAGTATACTTTAAATCTTACCTAACATTAGTTATAAGTACGTTTTTTTGAAATCAATAGTCGTAACTGACAACATCAATAGTCGTAACTGACAACAGTGACAACTACGGTGCTCTGCAGTAGATCGTGTAGGAACAAACAGTGTCGCCAACTTGGTATCAACAACTAGCGAAATCTGTGTATTACCTACGCCTATGGGACACTGATTAGCCGCTTGGCAGAACGTCATTTTTACATTATTGTTGTAATTTTGCGGGAAGAGGCTATCGACCCGAAGATTTGTTGTTAAAAGGCAATTAATAAAGCGGCGGTAGTATTTCTTTGTTACGAAAACCCATCTAAGAACACTCTCGCCCAAAATCCAACGGTGTACCATTGATCCAAGATGACCGAGTGTTTTAATTTGGAACTGTAGGTCGCAGGATGGAGTAACTGTGGGACCGGTATGGCAAGGTCTATTATTAGGATTCGGGTGAAAGTGATTTTGCCTAAAAACGAAGAAAGCCCACGCCGTGTTTATATCCACTTTCGTTTTTATTCGGAATAGTTTCAGCATTGTTTGGCACAGTTTACATATTTGGTTTATTATGGTTTTAGATGTAGTTTTTTTTCAAAGTTTTTAATAGTTGACTATTATTTACGAAGACGTAGAAGGGCCACGATTTTTTTTTCTAATTGACATTTATGCATCTGTCAATTAGTACTTATTATAGTACTAATTGACAGATGTTTCTAACTGTCAATTAGAAAAAAAATTCCGTGGCCTTTCTACGCCTTCGTAATTTTTGCACATGTAATTTGTTCTTTTTTTGTTTGGAAAAGTAATGATTATTAAGAGCTTGTAATGTTTTAAAAGAAAATGCTGTTCAGAATACAAAGAAAATTCTATAGTGTACCTACCTCCTACGTTACAAAACGCGTACGGTATTACCTATTCAAGCAAGCTATTATACTTTGCATTTCTTAAAAATTGAATACACTTATAAACACACAATAGACTGTTTGTCTAAACATGAACTATATAATACAAAGCAAACGATGAAATTAAAAACATAATAATAATAAATTTCTTTCAAGACATCATCTGGATATGCTTTTTGAAATGCTAGGAAGGTTACATATAGACTTTGGGGTTTTATTGTTAACCCCCATTTAAAAGCACCTCTAACGTCGCTGATTTGTATGTACAGGGATTCGGATAATATTCTACACCCTTAAATTTTTTGTTTTTAATTTTGGAAATATTGCCACTTTTCCGCACGCGATTGCAGTTGGCTGAACGACGCGTAGCGGAGACACTTTCCGCAAGAGTTAGGAACACTATTTTTTCTACAAGCGTGCGGAAAAGCAAAGAAATTAAAAGTATACTTTTCCGTACTAGTGCGGAAAAATACTTTTCCGCACTAGTTTGGAAAAGTGACACTTTCTAAACTAAAAGGCGTGCGGAAAAGTGTACTTTTAGTAGAAAAAATATGTAAATATGAAAATTGTATAAAATTTTCTTGCGATTTCAATTGTGAATTCAGAAAAACAAATGAATGTCGCGTTTTGGAGATATAGACAAACACCCTGTATATTTCTAGATTTTCGAAATCTACGCTTTTTCTGGTCCAACGGAAATAATCTTAACCTCGTAGCTACTTATGACTAAAGTAGGTATAAGTACACACAATATAATAATATCTTATATCAAGTGTCCTCAGAAATAAAAAAAGAAAAGTGTGCGTAGGTAATCCATAAGTACCTACCTACTTTGCAAGTTTTTATAACTTTTTAAAATAAATACCTATATAGGTACTAATCAAGGCTACCGTTAAAACTTTACATATTGTATTTGATAGGTACCTACTATAGGTAACCGTTTATTTATATTTTAAATCAATGGAATATCCTACTATAAATAAACTTATTTGCATTTTAAAAACACCTGTTTTTTAACCGGAAATGCACAAATTATGAATTAAAATGCAGCGGTGCATTAAAAAAGGCGACTAAATTCCGCTTTCTACCATTTCTAATAATAATCATTTCCTATTATTCTTATTCGACCTTCCGTGTTGCCGATTAACAAGTTCGTTGGGTTCATGTGCGTCAATACCGAAATAAACCGACATGTCAGGATGGCCGAGCGGTCTAAGGCGCCAGACTCAAGGTTCACCTTGCCCGACTGTCGGGTTTCGAGCGTTCTGGTCCACTCTGTGGGCGTGGGTTCGAATCCCACTTCTGACATAACTTTTTTTTATTTTTCCGAACGTCGCCGACTGCCAGCATTGCGGGCCGGTCGATAAAAATGAGCGTTGGAAGTTCTGAAGAACTTTTTGGCGTCCTTACGTCACCGGAAAAACCATTAAGAACGAAATCGCCGATAAAACCGACGTGGAAGTCAATAAACTCCCGAAATAATATTAAGAAAATCGAAATCGAATCGCCATGGTTATGTATACGCTCGGAAAACAATAACATATCGTTCAGTGAACCTGGCAAAGTACGGAATAGACGCTGGCGCGTTAAAATTAGGCCTAGACTACGCGGCGTTGCCAAAGCCACGGTAGGAAGGCGTAAACTGCGCGAGCGATCGCGGCGGAATCCTCCCCCGGATCTCCGACTTTCGCGGACGTCCGGCAACACTGCCGCCGAAACGGCAAAATCCTGCCGGCGACGCTGTGACCCACATTTCTGGATTAAAATCGGAATCCCCAACCGGGACTATGTACAATGGCCCGAGGGTATTTATAAAAAGATCTCGGGAGGCGATGACAGCGCGGCCTTATATCTTTCGGATTCGGACGCGTATAAAAAAA
Organism: Pseudeuparius sepicola; assembly: GCA_963920635.1. Taxonomy (NCBI): domain Eukaryota; kingdom Metazoa; phylum Arthropoda; class Insecta; order Coleoptera; family Anthribidae; genus Pseudeuparius; species Pseudeuparius sepicola. The sequence continues at coordinate 22,846,511 of OY987308.1, forward strand.
AGGGGGTTAGAGAATATATGGTTGTGTCCCCGTGGCGGAACAATAATTATAATAACATCGGATTTTTTTGCCTTGCCCTAGATTTAACAAAAAAAATTATTTTCGTCGCGAAGAAATAACAAAAATTATTCCGAGAACCTCATTTCCACAGTTTACAAGCCATTTAGATAAGGCGTAAGCCGAAAGCGCTCTACCATGCCAATTTAAAGAATATATATTTTTGCACGAAAATACACCTCGCATTTTCATATAATTAGATAAGGTTTCTTAATTTTTAGGTAGGTAATATTTTTGTTTTGTTAGGTGTTTAAGTTTTGTTTCCAAAAGATGGCGTTGAATACAAATAATGTGAATAGATAAGGTTAAAACCTAGGAAAAAATTCGAAGAAGAAGAATCCAAAATTAACCTTCCTTTTGTAGTGTCAATTAATTTGACCTGCAATCAAGCAATAAGTAATAATACCACAACAACGGTCTCAAAATACTATTGAAACTGCTTTTATACATATAGACCAAAGTATTATGGATTAAAATTAGTCCATTTTTCCAGTTTTACCTGTTTTACAATAATTAAAAAATGATAATATCATCGAGTTACTTCTACAAGACATTCATTTTGAAAGCCAAGGAGAACATTATGCACTACTCTTTGGAAGGTGCTTGGTGTATTTTTGAGACCCAATGGTATACTTTTAAATTGATAGTGACCAGTGTCTGTAAAAAAGCCATTTTGGGTATATCTTCTGGTGACATCTCGATTTGGTGGAATTCGTTTGCTAAATCGAGGGCTGTAAAGTAGTGAGCGTTGCCTATTGCGTCAAGTATATTTGTGATACATGGTAATGGAAATTTATCGTCTATAGTTTTTAAATTTAGTTTTCGAAAATCAATTACGAAGCAGATGCGTCTAATTTTTTGGGCAGAATCCAAATACGACTGCTCCAGGGAGAGTTTGAGTGGTAATACAGGTACTAAAGAAATATTAATTATACCCTGTAAATATGGCGGCTCAGGTGATTACGAAGTTCGCCGAGCTTGACACTCACTCTCCCTATCTCGACATCTCTGGTTGAAACCTAAGAAAAAATTCTAACAAGAAGAAGAATTCAAAATTAACCTTCCTTTTGTAGTGTCAATTAATTTGACCTGCAATCAAGCAATAGGTAATAATACCACAACAACGGTCTCAAAATACTATTGAAACTGCTTTTATATAGACCAAAGTATTATGGATTAAAATTAGTCCATTTTTCCAGTTTTACCTGTTTTACAATAATTAAAAAATGATAATATCATCGAGTTACTTCTACAAGACATTCATTTTGAAAGCCAAGGAGAACATTATGCACTACTCTTTGGAAGGTGCTTGGTGTATCTTTGAGACCCAATGGCATACTTTTAAATTGATAGTGACCAGTGTCTGTAAAAAAGCCATTTTGGGTATATCTTCTGGTGACATCTCGATTTGGTGGAATTCGTTTGCTAAATCGAGGGCTGTAAAGTAGTGAGCGTTGCCTATTGCGTCAAGTATATTTGTGACACATGGTAATGGAAATTTATCGTCTATAGTTTTTAAATTTAGTTTTAATTTTTTGGGCAGAATCCAAATACGACTGTTCCAGGGAGAGTTTGAGTGGTAATATAGGTACTAAAGAAATATTAATTATTATACCCTGTAAATATGGCGGCCCAGGTGATTAAGAAGTTCGCCCAGCTTGACACTCACTCTCCCTGTCTCGATATCTCTGGTTGAAACCTAAGAAAAAATTCTAACAAGAAGAAGAATTCAAAATTAACCTTCCTTTTGTGGTGTCAGTTAATCTGACCTTCAAACTTCAAATTTTATAGAAACGTTTATTACAATCAAGCAATAAGTTATACTGAATACCACAACAACGATCTCAAAATTCTATTGACAATGCTTTTAACTAGACATTGGCAACATTGTTTGTCAATGATTACCACCAATTAAAAATATTGTTCTTTTTAATTACTGCGCAGATATAGAAAGTTAATTGTCCAGCATTGAGCGGCATCTCGTTTCCGCGTTTTAGATTCAAGTTTCTAATCGGATTTTTCCCACTAGACTGTTTTTCCGTCGGGAACGACAACGATTGTCGCCTACATTTTGACATGCCAAAACCGGATGTACCTACATAGGCGAGGCGCCGCTGTATAACAAAAATTTCAGGGTTCCCAATCGTTTTTTTTTTCGGAGTGGTACTTTCAAATCGCTATTAATGCTATTTTAATGAATTGTAATATATTTTCGGCATTGAGATGGATAACAGTATTTTTATATTCAAGGTGATAGTGCCGGCCTTCGCGCTGTAAAAAATTAATAGAGTAGATGGGCGAGTATATATGCCGCACACAAAATAAATTATAATATGTAAGCTTGAAAGCCTGATCACCGCACAGCTGAGAAAAACACATAAAAATAAAAAATAAATTTGAAGAAAGCATCAAGTCGTATAGTATGGGATTTGCTGTGTATTAGGCAACCCTCTAGAGAAGGACGTTTCTCCTACTAAAGATGGTTGCCAATTTTCTCTCTCTACAAGCTATACTTTGATATATTCGGAAACTCTGTTGATCTTTATTAGAATGACAAGTAACCAGGGACTCTCTAAAATGAGGGGACCCAGCATGTCACAGTCTATCACATAGGAAAAGTGAAGCCTTGAGAGGAAGTTTGTTTTCTGTCGACTCCAAGGAGACCACAAGGGGGCTGGTACGAGGTTATGTTATATTGTCAGTGTTCAACTGCCATCAGGTTTTATGTGACATGCCAGTGCCATAGATTCTAAAGGAGGCAAAATATTTCCCATCGCAATTCACAATTTTTAAGTTTTCTAACTTCCAGATACTCAGATGTGTCAATTAAAAATTAAAGGTAATGCGGCCGCCTGTAGCACTCCCAATAATTGCAACCAGATTTTTCTTGTATCACCTTTAGTAAACCTATAATTCCCATTACGTGGGCATTACGTATAAGTAGGTAGTTCAAAACAAAAATCCTATTTCCAAAATTTTAAATTAATAAGCAGGTAGCTTCAGTCAGGTCGTTTTTTAAAGAGTTTTTATCTACAAACATTTTATAATTAACACCGAGAAAAACTGCCATGATTAGAACTACTAGACCTAATCTTATTAGTCCATCCCGAAATCTGTGCAAGTTCTTTGGGTAGATACATTTAACATGGGAAGAAAGTTCAAGTACATATTACAAATGGATTGAGGAACCTGGTAACAAGGTGCAATAGGAACAAATTCTTAAATAAGCAAAATCGGCACTACTGACTCACCATTCTTATTACTTAAATTCGTGGAAATAATTGCTGTAAATCAATTTCAACTATAAAATAAAAATTTTTCATTTGACAGTTGCCATATTCTGCACTTGTAGACACAAAATTGTCATGTCTAATTTTTATAAATCACGGAAACCATTATTAATTTTTACTAACAATCAAAGTACCTGTTATATTCATAGATTCTCCAATAAAATGGCATACTTGGCATCACTGATACCATTAGTATGAGGAAAGAATATGCCTCACTTTGGAAAGTATAATGCTGGGTCCCCTTACTTTAAAGAGTAACTGATATAACAGAAGAGATTTATGAAAAACGTACATCATTATAGGGAAAATATGGTCGATGTGGCAACGTGGCAGACGCTGTCGAATAACAAAATCAACGGCGTCCTTACGTTGAGGACGACCAGACCGGACCGTTCCTTGATCAGTGACCGTCAAAATCATGGTCGATTGCTAATGTTTATTGTTCAGTCGACTTCTACGTATACGCGTCTGTACCTCAAGAATAAAATATACACTATTAAATTTTCCAACGGCTTTCCCGCTGGTGTTTTTCGTCCTCTTCACACATTGAGCCTTGAATATCATTTGTAGAATGGGAAAATAGGGTGTTGTCTACCAAACACGATAATATAATCTAAACTGTATTGTATGGAAGTTGCATAAGAAGTACATAAATCTACATCAGGCAGCCACCTCCCGAGAGGAATAAATCTATCAACCATCAACCGATATGGTGATCTTGCGAGGGCTGCTCTTGATCTCGGAAACCGTTAGAGCTAGAAGTGCGGCTCTTGTCTGACGACCTCTACTGCACCCGAAGAGGTGAAGAACCTGTCTTAGGAGCGAAATGGGTCAACCGTGGTGCCCGGTTGTCGTTGCCGTAGGGCGACCGTCGCCTCGGCTCCCAGTCGCGACGCTAGACCATACCGTCGGCGTCCATTCGAAGTTTACAGTTAACTTTAGGCGGGAAATTGGGAGTAACCGTACAGGTGCAATTAGAAAAAATGGGAATGTAAATATAAAGCGGTCTCTTCTTTCTACAGAGCTCACGCCGCAAGCGTAACCAGCACATTTTTAAAATTGCCGCCTGCCGCGACATAAGAATTTGGATTAGCGTTAAACGTACCAGTGCCTGATATACCCCGATTGACATTCTCCACCAAATCCCTAAGAATTTTCTGTTAACCCCCGTAAAATTTGTATTCTCCATCCGATTTTAGCCGCGTTTTTTTTCTAAAAATAGGCCACAAAAAACTCTACGTTGGTGCAAAATTTCAGGTCCTAATGTCAATTTTCAAGGCGTACTACAAATTTTTTTTCTATAGTAAAAAATGACGAAAATCATTTAGCGATTTCTTTATTTAAAATCTGACACCACAGCGTTAATCAGAACAACCTAAAACCCCCGTATACCAAGTGTGAAAGTTGAGCAAAATAGGAATTTTAAACTCATCTGGCGAGTCAAGTGTGCCATGGAATTACTTCGAAACAGTTGGATGATGAACAGGACTACTCACAGTGTCGATGTGCAAAGACCCAATAAAAAATATACAAGGTGTTCTTCTCTGTAGCAACTCGAAATGCTGAATTTTTTAAACTTTATACAGGTCAAAAATCGAGTATATCAAAACCACTCCAGACATTACAAACGAACTAAGTCGAAAAAAATACAGAAGCCTGCCAGTCAGTAAGTCCAGGTGGCTGGTGTGCCACAACAGGAAACGCACAGAAAATATATCATCTTAGACAGTGACTTTATTGATGAAGGTCCAACAATTTGAATTGTTTTTATTTGTTGGTTGGATGATGTAAAGAAATAAATTGCTTTCGTACTTATTAATATTTATTCAATGATTCCAGAGCACTCCTGACCGATATAAAGTTTAATAAAAATTCAGCATTTTGACATCGCCCAGAGAAAAAAAAGACCCTGTACATTTTTGTATTGAATCTTTGCACACCAACATTTTGAGTAGTGCTGTTGATCATTCATCTGTTTTAACGGGATTCCATGGCACACTTGACTCTCCAGATGCCTTTAAAATTCCTATTTTGCTCAATTTTGACACCCTGCAGAATGGAGCTCCCTGTATATTTGTTGTTCAAATTTTGTATACGGGGGTTTTACGTTGTTCTGATTAACGCTGTGGTGTCAGATTTTAAATAAAAAAAATCTCTAAATGGTTTTCGTCATTTTTTACTAGAAAAAAAATTTGTAGTAGGCCTTGAAAATTGACATTAAGACCTGAAATTTTGCACCAACGTAGAGTTTTTTTGTGGCCTGTTTTTAGAAAAAAACGCGGCTAAAATCGGATCTAGAATACAAATTTTACGGGGGTGTTCGCACTTAAGATGAAACACCCTGTATGTTGTGTCTCAACCAGTTAATGACGTCACTCATTGATTTATGATGTGAAAAGTTACCCAAGTGATACGAAAAAAAGAACATAATAAAATAAAAACCATATTGCAATGACTACAAATAAAAATAACTAAGACTACAACTCATTTTAATAATAATTTCAAACGTCATGGAAACACTTTCATTTTGGTATTTTGGTATAATCAGCTACTTGCGACAGCGTCTATGGAGCGTACTCAGGCAGATTTTGTTTCGGTGTTGTGAAAGTGACAGTGAAGGTTTTCCGGATCGTTCAAAAGGGTTCAAATTTTGGGCAGTGAAAATATTCGCTGGCTTTGTACGTTTCGTGAGTTTTACCGTTATCTGTGTTGTTCTTGTTCATATTATTGGTAGTTATTCATTGTGCAAATGGGCTCGTTACTGACCTGGGCTTATGACCCGGTTGCATTTTTTGCTGCATTGATGCCAACTTAGGATAGCGAAATTACCAATTGACAGTCCCAGTAAGGACTTCCCATACATTGCCTAAACCTGACACGTGTTTTGTTTAATTGAAAAATAAGCTAATGAGCAGATATAAGGTTATATTCATTGTGGTTTCTTAGCGAAATTGTTGAGTTCAGCGTTGTAAAAAATAGTGTGTAGTTACGTGTTTTTAGTGTAGATTCTTTATCTGTCTTAATTTTTGTAGCTTATACTTATAAGCAAACAAGGTAAGATAACAATTTAGAACTATTCCAAGTTTTTAAAGATTTTGGTAGGGGTGTCAGCGTCAGCTATTGGCTTATGTTATGTTTATGCTAAGCCACTGCAAGACATAGGTTTCAAATCACTGGTAAAAACATAAGTCATGCAAAAATGATCTCTAAAGTCTCTAACAATAAACCTTACTTTCATGTCAATGGGTTAAATCCTTGTCTATCCAGACAAGGGTTAAATATTTCCAATGCCTGACACCTCTGTCAGCCATTGGCTATACAATTTGTCAGCTATTGGTCCCATTTGGCACTGACTATGGTAGACCTCGGAGTACTGTCTTCAAGAGTATAGATTTGTCACTCAACGATTCTGAGCCATGTCTTCTTCTTGTCGAAAGTGCTGAACACGACCAATAACTACTATGAAGATCTTTACAAATTTGCCATGTCAAATTAAATTCAATAGGTATTCAAGATAAGTTCAAAAATGTATAGTAAAGAAACGACTCTAAAGAGAATAATTTATGCCGTATATGTCATTTCAGGGGAAGAGAAGACATAGTATTTTTAGAAAAAAAGAGAAAGATAGGGAGAAGAAAAAAGGGAGGGGAAAAGAAGAACAATAAATAGAAAATAGATAGAAAATATTAAATGAGAAAAAAAAGCAGTTGGAGCTAAATAAAATAGGAATACATTTACGAGAATCAATATTATCATAGAAAAATAAAAGAAATAGGTAAATAAAAGCGAACATTATTTTAAAAAACAACTGTGACATAATATGACCAAATAACAATTTGTTCCAAAATTGGAAACCCAAAGTTTTCTACTTCTACTCAAGAATAAATTACTATATGTTCCAGAAATGAGAATGTACGAATAAATAAACATTTCTACATACAATAATCACTTGTGTTTTCCTTTTTAAAAATTGCTGTGACAATTTTTATAGGGTGTCAGGTTTTGGGCTTATCAGATTAAAGGCTAAGGGTCTAGTCAAAAATCACTGTCAGCTACTGGATAAAAAAAATATAAATTTTAAATATTGTTTATAAAAAATATACTTATTGCAGATTTGATTTTGACTGTTAGTAATTATTTCCAGTCATGTGTCTCCATATTAAGAATCATCAATAAACGCGCCAAACTGATTTTTATAGATTCAAATTTGATAAATCAATCCTTAAGGTGTCAGGCACTGGTAAGTTTACATTAGAGGGAAACCTGCTGGAAACCACTGCATGAAGGTTTCGGACAATTTTGCACTTTAAACGCGAAATTCTCTGAAACGACCGGACGAAATCGAATTTGACCTTATTCAAATTATTTTTCGATTCATACGACAGCCAGCAGTTCCACCAGGGATTATTATATTCTCCGTGGTCCCGAGTTCATCGGCCCATTGGCTCGCGACCTACCTCAACGGCTGGCGACGCTCGCAGCCCGATCCGCTTCGGAAATCGGGGAAACTCCGCAAACGCTTTTTTAGGCTTCTACGAAACCCTCCCGTGCGTATACCAAATCTGAAGGGGAAGTATTGAAAACTGCGACCTGTAGCTCGCTTCATATAAACAACATACATACATACATACATACATACATACATACAATGGTTAGGGGAGGATCAAAATTTTACGTTTACGACAAAAGAAAGTGGAGGGTTACGCAACGTGCAGCGATGCTCGCGGCCGCTGCATCTGAAACAGCAGTGCAACGGGCGGTGACGAAACGCCTGCAACAATAATAAATGCTTTCCTAACCGGAATTGGATAACGCCGCCGGTAGAAAGTAAGAGCGGTGCGTCGACCGACGCCGACGCTGGACGCCGCGACGCGAAATTTCATCGGGAACTTTCACCAGACACAGCGCGAGGTGACTGACTGCGCTCGGCTTGAGAATCGAACGGGGAAACCGTTTCCTGATTTTTGAATTTTAGCGCATTTCCATTTCATCGATGGGCATGGGCATATTGGGCATGTCCCACTATATACAGGGTGGGTTTTTTTCGATGCCCACTAGGGGGATGAATGCTCAATCTAATGCCCCTTTTGGATTTTTAAAAAAGTTCACGGCTCACTAGATATTTTGAAAAAAGTGATTTTTTGCTATTTCTTCAGATCTCTGTAGCTCCGTTATTTCTGATTATACAGAAAAACTGTAGAGACAAAACTTGTAGATAATTTTGGGCTTAATAAGATAATCTGATTCAATTCTTTATGTTGTTTGTGTTTTTTGAGATATGACATAAACTTGTGTTTAGGCCATTTTCTTATCTTTCCGAAGATATAATACTCAGCATAGTTATTATAAAAAATAAAATAGCTATGGCTAATTTTCTGATTTTTTTAAAATTTTCACATAGAAGCCATGGAATATTTTCATAATTACGTTTTATTAAAAGCTTTTATTTAACTTGCAATGTATGTATGTATGTATGTATGTATGTATGTAATTTGTTCGGGTGGAATCTTGCAACTCAATTTTGAAGCAGATATCTTCAACCGATCGAGCTGAAATTTTGTACACACGTTTAATTTGGATGACAATGCATGATTATATGTGTGACGTCATTCTAAATCCAACATGGCGGATCACCCAAGATGGCGGACTAGTTAAATTTCAACCGATCGAGCTGAAATTTTGTACACACGTTTAATTTGGATGACAATGCATGATTATATGTGTGACGTCATTCTAAATCCAACATGGCGGAACACTCAAGATGGCGGACTAGTTAAATTTCAACCGATCGAGCTGAAATTTTGTACACACGTTTAATTTGGATGACAATGCATGATTATATGTGTGACGTCATTCTAAATCCAACATGGCGGAACACTCAAGATGGCGGACTAGTTAAATTTCAACCGATCGAGCTGAAATTTTGTACACACGTTTAATTTGGATGACAATGCATGATTATATGTGTGACGTCATTCTAAATCCAACATGGCGGAACACCCAAGATGGCGGACTAGTTAACTTTGACTTGTGTAGTTTGGTGAGATAGGCGTCAACAGCATTGGTCTGCAACCTGTCTCGTTGTATATTTAGGCTCCAAGCTCTTCGCGCCTGGTCAAGCATACGTGGCCTTAAGTAGGGTTAGATCATTAGAAGGTCTCCTCATTGAAGAGCTAGACTGTTCTAAACTAACCGGCAAACGACCTTGCAACAATGATGCGTTAACTGAGATGAATAGACTCAGACACCTGGCCAAACTAAAAATTACAAAATAAATTAAAAGTAAAAAAATATTTAAAAAAAAAAAGCTTTTACTTAAATGCGCTAAAAAGAATAAAATAATCTTTTCTTTTAAAACTTTTACTATCAACTTATAACGTCATTCCACAATTTATATGATATAAAAGCTTGTCGCGAGATTTAAGTTTTCAAACTAAGTAAATACCACTACTTAAATCTCGCGACAAGCTTTTATATCATATAAATTGTGGAATGACGTTATAAGTTGATAGTAAAAGTTTTAAAAGAAAAGATTATTTTATTCTTTTTAGCGCATTTAAATAAAAGCTTTTTTTTTAAATATTTTTTTACTTTTAATTTATTTTATAATTAGACATACTTAAAACTTTCTAATATTTTGTTTTTAGCTGGTAACAAAATGTAAGAAAATAAAACGAAAAATAAAAAACTCAAAAAGGTGTTCAAGCCATCCATCATTAGATAATATTTATGCAAATATTGCATCTTTTTAAAACCGAATTTGTCGCCTTTCTTAGAGAGCGCCAGTCAATACTGGCAATTGCTTCTAAAACAGCTGCTCTTAATTCATCAATTGTCTCATACTTTATTTTGTACTGTTCCCCACAAAAATAAATCCAAAACAGACAAATCGGGGGATCGGGGCTGCCAGGAAATAGGTCTATTTGTCCTTATCCAACTATTTGGATAGAGCTGATCTAGGTAATTTCTTACGGGCAAATAATTATGTGGTGGAGCTCCATCATGATAATTTTTGTTTTATTTTGTTACATTTTGTTACCAGCTAAAAATAAAATATTTAAAAGTTTGAAGTATGTCTCATTATAAAATAGAACGTAATTATGCAAATATTCTATTGCTGACTCTGTGAAAATGCAAAAATAATCAGAAAATTACCCATAGCTCTTTTATTTTTTATAATAACTATGCCGAGTATTATATCTTTGGAAAGCTCAAAAAAATGGCCGATATGATAAGGCCACAGCCAACTATTAAAAAAACACAAGTTTATGTCATATCTCAAAAATCACAAACAAAAAAGATTCAGATTATCTTATTAAGCCCAAAATTGTCTACAATTTTTGTCTCCACAGTTTTTCTGTATAATCAGAAATAAGGGAGCTACAGAGATCTGATAAAATAGCAAAAAAAGCACTCTTTTCAAAATATGTAGTGAGCCATGAACTTTTTTAAAAATCCAAAAGGGCCATTCGATTGAGCATTCAAAACTGCAATTCTTTCCCCATTTAACCTTTGCTCTAGCTCTGCTAGTTTCCGAGTTCCCCATAGTGGGCATCGCAAAGAACCCACCCTGTATATGAAAAATGAAATTTTCATTATATGTTCATGGCTGCAGTTTTGTAAATAGTTCGAACTCTGTCAACAGTTTTATTACACTTTTGTGAAGACCAGTATATCTTCTAAAAATAAACACACACATTATACTATAAGTAGTTTTGGAAATATTGAGCATTTTAAACTAGAAGATTACTCCAAACATGACAAATAAACTTCTTCTTCTTCTTCAAACTTATTCCTATACGAAGGTCACACTGAGGCAACTGTTGGTTAAAATTAAGAAACTGCTTATAAATACAAGTTCTAACCAGAGATATGGAGGTTGGGACAATGAATTGAAATGTGAAATGTTATGCCAACATTCACGTCTGACGTCAAACAGTTTCAAATCTTCAAAACACTGCAAGAACAATACAAACAATATAATAATATAAATCCTAAAAGTTAAAAAATATACGCATATATGCTAATGTTATACCCATGGACAATTTTGTGAAGAATTGTCATCTGACAAAATCCGGACTTCTTACAGCAATCGGGTTATAAGTCGTGTTAAATATCCTCCAAACAATGGCTTTTTTAGTGGTACTTTTATTTTGTAGATCAATGTTGACTGCAATTTTCTCGTGACAGAAGTCGTGATCGAAAAGGACCGACTTGCCGACGTTTTTTTTTTTCAGAATGCATTAGAAAGCTGAGTCTGGTCGTGATCTACTGGAAAGCAAGTAACTGTACCCTATTATTAAGACAATTGATAAAGATTTGACATTCCAACGTCGAGAGGCTTATCCTTTGAATAAAGAACCCCAGGAAGGAGCAAATTTGGGCTTAACGCTCGACCGGGACAGTCTCTGCATATGTCGGAATGCCGTTTCCGTTTTTACAGTGGCGCGCACCTCCTATTATGAAGAAGTAGGTACCTACACAAACGCCTATGCCACTTTGGTACATGGCCTCAAAGTTAATTTAAATTACAAAATTACTTACCGATGGATTATTATCCTCAAACATTGTAGTTTTGGGAAGTGCCACAAGCCGCACAGCTAAACAACTTGGGTTTCATCTTATCTATTTTCATAACAAACCATCGCTTACACAGGGGCTCCCAGAACCCTAGATGTTGTTTCTATCTGAAAATTATAAGGTTATACAGGGTGTCCAACTTTAAAACTGTACAAATCCGTAAACTCTTCATTTTTGGAGATAATCGCCTATACTTTTTTTTGTTTGAAAGGCCTTCAAAAGCCGCTTCTTTTAATCTTCCTGCCATTTTCAAAATGCAAATCCAGGGCCTGCTGCGATTTTTTTATACCCCCGATTTTCACGAAAACCATTTAGCGACTTCTTTATTTAAAATATGACCCCACAGCGTTAATCAGAACACCCCAAAACTCTTATATACAAAATTTGAATAAAAAATATACGGGGAGTTCCATTCTGCAGGGTGTCAAAGTTGAGCAAAACAGGAATTTTAAAGGCATCTGCCAGTCAAGTGTGCCATGGAATCCTCTCAAAACAGTTGAATGGTCAATAGGACCACTCAAGGTGTTGGTGTGCAAAGGTCCAATGCAAAATATACAGAGTGTTCTTATCTGTGCCATCTCAAATTACTAAATTTTTGGAACTTTATACGGGTCAAAAATCGAGTATATCAAAACCGCTCCACACACTATAAACAAACTAAATCTAAAAAATACAGAAGCCTGCCAGTCAGTAAGTCCATATCAGTTAAGGTGGCTGGTGTGCCACAACAGGAACAACAGGAAACGCACCTTAAATAGTGTCGTTGTTAAGAAAGGTCCAATAATTTAAATTGTTTTTATTTGTTAGTTATCGTTTTGTACAGAAATACATTACTTTTTTGTTTATCAATATTTTTTCAATGATTCCAGAGCACTCTTGATCCGTATAAGATTCATAAAATTTCAGAATTTTGAGATGGCTCAGAGAAAAATACCCTGTACATTTTTATAGTAAATATTTTCACACCAACATTTTAAGTGGCCCTATTGACCATTCAACTGTTTTGAAGGGATTCCATGGCACACTTGACTCGCCAGACGTCTTTAAATTTCCTATTTTGCTCAATTTTGACACATTACAGAATGGAACTCCCTGTATATTTTTTGTTCAAATTTGGTATATGGGGGTTTTGGGGTGTTCTGATTAACGCTGTGGGGTCAGATTTTGAATAAAAAAAAATCGCTAAATGGTTTTCGTGAAAATCGGGGGTATAAAAAAATCGCAGCCGGCCCTGAATTTGCATTTTGAAAATGGCAGGAAGGCCAAAAGAAGCGGTTTTTGGAGGGCTTCCAAACAAAAAAAAAAGTTCAGGCGTTTATCTCCAAAAATGAAGATGTTACGGATTTGTACACTTTTAAAGTTGGACACCCTGTAGATCGCGCTAAATTATTTTCGTTGCCGCATTAAAAAATCTAACGGATCTTTCACAGATTACCGTTACCGGGGTGTCCTCCAAAATTCCGGAATACAGCCGTACAATTTCACGACTGATTTTGCCTAGGAAATGCACGAAAAAATCAACGGGCGCGTTTCAAGGTGCCTACGGAGTTTTTAGGATTACCAAAAAAGTCGGCAAGCCAAGCAGAAAATCCAATTGGTATTGGCATTGGCTGTAATATGCTTAATCAACCGTCGAAAGCGGCGGCCGAAATTGAATTAATCCGTTCGATTTTGACGTTTTCGAATGCGATTTTAAACTGTATACGGCAATTTATTTACGACATTTAACAGTTTACATATCGGCTTGGGACCTTGCCCACTATTTTTCTCGGTTTATCTATGGCATTGTGTGTCGATATTCTATTATAAACGAAAACATACGCATAGTGGAACCTTCAATTTATCGATGTCACCGTATCTACCAGTTTTGAAAACGATGATATTAAAAAAAACTCGTAGCTAAATCTTTGGTGTTTTTCACCGTGTTACCAACTGCCACATCGCACGACAGGCCAGTGGCGTACCATGAAACGCGTTCTTAGGCAATATCACAAAAATGTTAAAATGAAAAGGTAGTTAATTTCGACTTACATGTAATTTGAAATATTGGTATTTATTTGCAGATAATTTCCCAAATGTAAAGCTATAGTGTCAAGTGCTGAAATATATTTATTTGTGGCGATTTCGAATCAATCAAAATAAAATAAATATTGCACGCCCTTGGAAACCAGCCCATATTTTAGGAAACTATCATAATCAATTAAGAAATTTTCAATAAAAACGATGTTAAAAAATAATTAGGGTAGACTGGGGTAAGTGTCAAGCAAAAATTAAGAGTGTATCATTCAGTAGGGAAAAAATATTTACAGTTTAGTTAGAACATTTGTTTTTGCTGGACGGACTTCTTAGGGATTTATATGCCTTATGCTGCAACATGAAAGAACCAGCTAACATTGAGTTCAAGTTATGATAAAAAAAATATTTTGGTGTCCGACATTTTACACTTACCCCAACAAGGGGTAAGTGTAAAATGGGTCAGGAAACACTACAGAGTGTGTTTCTATTTTCACTTGGGTAAGTGTAAAACATTGCTATAATCAACATAAACACATAACACTTTGAATCAAACAAATATCTTTACTAGAAAATAAGTTATAAACTTTTCTGTCGTATAACAGAGCTTATCCATTTCGTCGCAAAAATAAAATAACTCATTTCTGTCCTAAAAGGCAATTATTTATATTTAAGTATGTTAAAAATAAATAAAAAAAATTAACTAAGTAAATAAAAATTATAATATTTAAAAATAGCTTCTCTTAGGTACCTATATAATAAGAATTAACTTCGTGAATTAGCAGTGTAGAGAAATGGGTTCTATAGTATGTTGGTCTATAGTATGTTTACACTTGCCCCTTGCCTTATATTTGATGGGGTAAGTGTAAAACGACCTAGAATGCTTCTAAATTCTAATTTAAATGGATAATTTATTAGTGAGCCTCTAAAATATTGTTTGTTAGATAATATGAATACAAGAAACCAAAAAGAACTTACCTTTTTTTAATTTAAAATTAAGGATTTTTGAAATGCGTTATCCTTAAAATCGGAGTGACAGCTAGAGGTTAGTATTTACAGGAAAATGCTAGGCAACCAAAAATACATATTGATGTTTTGAGTGTTGATAGGCTTTCAGGGCGTATAATTTAATGCTATATGGGTAACTCATCTGTTTCCTACACCTGTTTTACACTTACCCCATTTAGGTATACACTTGCCCCAGTCTACCCTATATTGGTCCTATTTACAAACAAATCAATGCACTTTATCATACTAAAAGGTAGAAGGAATTTGAAGAAGTTATAAAAAAATAAAGTTTTATGCATCTTTCAAAGGCAGCTTGTTAAATATTATTACCCGTGAAACGAAATCCCGGGCTCTTGCTTTTCACTTCTGCTTTTGCAACCAAACACTGAACAATTTACCATAGTAAGAGTATATTATACCCTTAATCACTGTTACTTTTAATTCACAAATTCACGAAATTAACTCACAACTACTCGCTTTGTCTGCCACATATAAAATGGCCGCCGTTCAAAACGACGTAACAAAATCAGGGTAGTCAAGCTCGGTGTCCTCTTTCTTTCCTTGTCTAAGAAACCAATTGTTTTTTTTTTCAATAAAGCATATCTCCGCCTTTCAAATTTATTTCAGAGCGGCATTTCAATTGACATTATTTCGGGATTGCTCGGAGCTTCTTACGAACACAATACATTTTGATAACACGTCGACGGAATAATTTACACAGCGCTTTCTGCCATGAAAATTTGCATTTATTTGTACGTCTCGCATATGGCGTGTGTTGAGAAAGAAGAAATGAAAAGTTTCCCCCAATATTCGGATTCAAGTATGTACGTATGCTGTAATATGATGTAATATGGTATTATCACAACTTTACCTGTTGTTATTTATAAAACCTTTTTTGATTTGAATAAAGAACCTCAGGGAGGAGCAAATTTGAGCTTAACGCTCGACCGGGACAGTCTCTTGATATAGCGGGATGCCGTTTGGGCCTTTGAAGTGGCGCGCACCTTTGAGTTGTTTCAATCAACTAATCGATGCAGAAATCCTCATTTTTCGTGAAATCGGTACCTACAATACAGGCGAAAAATTATAAGTTTAGGAATCCTTGATAATACAGCAATTCTATTTTTAAATTTCCAATTATAAAGTATAGGTACCCACAAACGCCTATGCCACTTTGGTGCATGGCCTCAACAGTTAATTTAAATTACAAAATTACTTATACCTATCGAAAAGTATCTAAATACCACATACTGACACCTCTATCACCGTGTCAGATATCAAAATATTGTGTCAAAACTTGATTACTACGCAGGGCGATTTTTATCTCGCGCCTTTTATAATACACATAGAGCTTTGACTCCTTCCTAGGATTCTTTATTCAAAGCCTTTTTTGTATACTTTTGCATCCTAAAGTCTTTTAAAAGCTACATATTTTTGAATATGGTATTTTTTAAGATTCTCGATGCAATAACTATTATGGACTCTTTATCTAGCTTCAGCTGTGTTCTGTGGCCCACTACAGAGAAAGTAATAATATTATTATTCACAAAAAATATTTATAGTAGCTGTAAAACTATTTGCAGTCGACTTATTTATAGGTCTTCGGTTGGAAAGCCTATAAAAATTTTATGTAACGGGCGAATTTCGCTTCCTCGTTGTAGCATTCACATCTGGAAACGCGTTGTTTTTTCCGTCTCCACGAATGCATTTGGTCCAGACACTCCAGGGTGGTCCACCGATAGTCGATAAGACCGGAAAAATCTCGGGTCGCATCCTTAAACTCTACAGATATAAATTCGTTGTGTTGCCAACTTAAAAGTGAAAAGCCTCGTGGGGTCATAGGTCGTCCCGAGCTCGGAATTTTTTCGGATCGGTGAAAGTCTTAATTATAGTTTAGATATAATTTCGCTTGGGTTTTGTTTTCGAGCTGGTAACCTCGGTCTTATCGTAAAATCTAAATATTGCCAAAAAAAACCTGCCAGCCTCTTATTATTTGAAGTCGGGAAACTTGCCAATATTTTAAGCTCGGCCCAAGCCAAGTATTTAGAAGAAATCGAAAAATGGTTTTAAATGTTTACGAAATCGCGGTCTAGAAAGTCCTTAGGCGTTTCGTCATCTTATTATTGTAATTTTGTTGTTAAGATAACGCGAAGTAATATTTGTTTATTATGAAGTTCGATTCGATTTTTTAGAAGAATCAGATTCCTTTTGAATTGAATGTGCGATAGATTATGCTTAATTAATACTTTAATTTTCACATGCAACATCCTTTAAAATCCAGTGAAACAGTTTTTTATTGAATTTTTTAGTTTCAATTTGAATTCGAGCTACTATCGATAATACCTTTCGTCAATTTTACGAATTATAATCCCAAAGCTGAAAATACCACGACTGCGCAGCAGGAGTGGTATTTTCTTAGCAATGGGATTATAATGAGTGATAAATTAACGAAAGGTATTATCTATTATTAGGCATACCACGAGTTGTATTTAAAAAGAGAATTTAACAACTGCAAATAGTTTAATAATTATTCAGTGTGTATGTATAGCCATAATTTAACAACTCAACTACAAGAATTATAAATATTTCCCCTCTTCGAAAATGTAATTTAAAAATAAAAATAAAAAAAGCAGTCGCAACCGGGACTCATGATTACCATGCTTAAAAGTTAAAGTTCATTTGACAGCTGTCATTTAGGTTGAGCTTTCGGTTCTGAATATGTTTTGGCCGTTATTAGCATTTGCGCAAAAATCCTAATGGCGGCCATTGTGATAAATATTTTTAAATAATTTTTGTCCCAAAATGAGAGTAATTACTTAGATTAAAATTTGTATTGACCAAAAGTTGCATCATTTCAAACCTTTTGGTTTGAAATGAAGTCCATGGCTAGTTGTAGTGAAGGTAAGTAAGCATAAAACGTATTAGATTTTTCAGTTTATATGGAGGACTATTGGTTCGACTTGGAGCTATAAACAAAATTTTCTATTTTCATTTTTGCATACGTTACAAAATACTCTTCCAAAATAATATCTAGAATTTTCGCTTCTTCAGCTGGTTGATCAGGTCATCCCATAATTCCAAAATTATGTTTATTCTTCTGCAATTCATCTAATGGTCAGTGTGCATACAATTTTCTTCATGTGCATGGAAATTTCATGTTATCACAAACAAATCTACCTACAAAAGCTGTGTTAATAGGATAAAACTGCTAAATACTGGACGCAAAGACAATTCGTTACCGTAAAAAGAAGGCAAATCGTACCCCCCTGTAACCTTTAATAAGTCGCCATTTTTTTCGTCGAGTGGCGCCACGCCAGTCCGTAAACAACAACGAAATATGACGTCATGCTCGGGTCTTTAATATAGTGTCGGTCCTAGCTTCAACTCGATTTTGCAGTATGCTCCATTTTTTATTTTATTTATATTTATTTCATAAGCAACCCTGGTAATATACTAAAGAACTACCTATCCCCTGTAAGCTTAATTTCGAAGTTCGAACACTCACCGAAGTGCCGAAGTCTCCTACATCTCACCGCTACTAACTAATATCACTTGGAATAAATAGCACCTACCCGATGGAACCCGTATCCATAATACTATCATAGTTTTATGCCCGTATTCGTATATCTGGTAGTTTAGTTGTTTAGTGCCTATATAGGGCCTACGGCCACAGTAAGGAGTCCTTCTTTATTTTTATAATAATGGTAAAAAATGGACTGTTTCATTATTACGACCCTGATCCCTGATTGCAGCAACTGTTATATTATTATATAATATAGGTTGATAATGGTGACGATATTGGATATTACCAAAGACTTGAATATCTTTGATATTACATAATATTTCAAACATATTTTTAAAATATTGTTTTACTACTAACCTGAGAAATTACCATTATTTACCTCATTCCTCTAATGAGAAGTAATATATCTCACCCTAGGTAAATAATGATAATAAAAAAATACCTAGGTAGATAATGAAAAATTTTCTATGTGACATTTAAAAATTAGTGTCATTTTATCAGCTTGACAACTGAACTCCCAGGCTACTTGATATTTCGAAGTATTTGAAAAAAGCGAGAAATGACTAAAATAAACTAAAATATGGCAATATTTCAATGTTAGTAGTAAAAAAAATTCTATATACACTTCGGTTGAGAAGGCCATTATTTACCTCGCATATTATATATAAAAAAGCTCGGTATATAATGGCTCACTTCTCAACCTAAGTGTATAATATACTATTATTATACTTCTTTGAAAACACCTTATTTTCATCTGTTTTAGCAATAATGAAAGATGGGGTTTTTCGGGCTAGCGCACGGAAACAGCGCATGGAAAAACTTTCCGGGCGCTGAATAAAAATACCGAATATATGGCTTTAAAATAGAAATATACAGCAAAGTAAACTAAATTTAAGAAACTCTATATGCTCTCTGATATTTAACATACATATACCTACCTATTTTGTATTTTAATTCGTAAGTGTTTCAATATTTAGATACATGATACATTTCTGTAATATTTTTGACGTTTTATTCACCTTATCTGACAATAACTAATTTACAACAAAGCACCTTTGAAATAATTTGAGAGTAACCATGGAAACGCATCATACATACCAAACACTATATTGTCTGCATTGTTTATTTTTTGTCAATTAAATGTATTATAATATGCCGATAAAATGTTTTAAGTTTCCGTTTTCAAAGAAGTACCTATAACAAAAAATATCGTTCATTACACGTCCAGAAATAGATTTTTCCGTGCTTGCATGAATTTGTCACGCGCGCCCGGAAAAATCTTTATTTCCAGACTCGCAATGAAATATACTAATTAATATTTTCATGTTTCTCTGAAAATGTGCATGAAATATTCCAATAATATTATTGTGTTGTCTGGGTAATGTCCGCATATCGTGTCCCTCCTAGGGACACGATATGCGAATGCGACTGTACGTCGACGCGCAGGGCCGGACCGATCGCCATTTTTTTCCGAATTAGATTTTCGAAAAGCGCGATTTTGCCCCTCCACCTTCGGCGATCACCGAGGCCGGCGACCTCGGCGCGCGGCAACCGCGCCGCGAGCAGCGCGGCCCGCTCAGATGTCCGTCCGCGTCCGCTAGAGCAGCGCGCGCGCCGCCGCACGTCGTACCGCCGCGCCGCGAAAATTCGAATGTTCGGCCCGCGGGAGTACCGTCGAGACGCGAGAGGTTGACTCGTCGACTCAGACAGTTGTTGGTGTTTGTGGATATTAGGTGGTGCACGTGGTGCACGTGGTGCGTGCCGAAGTTCGTTTGGATTACGGCGAGGGTTCCCGCTACGCTTTGGATATTTTCTCGTTTTTCGGCGCGACCGGAGCTGCGCATGGCGCTGAGGTCAGTTTGACAGGTTTCGCGGTAGATTTGACCGATCCGCGGTCGGGGTCCGTCGTTGACATTTATTTTCTTTTTTTGGGAAGGCGTTTTCGCCAAAGTTGCACATCTGACAATATTAATTTTTGACTTTACCTTTAACACAGATTTCTGGAAAATGATTGGATGGATTTTTTCTACGGGTCGAACTAAGTAATTTTTTTTACTACTAACCTGAGAAATCGCCATTATTTACCTCATTCCTCTAATGAGAAGTAATATTTATCTCTCTAGGTAAATAATGATAATAAAAAAATACCTAGGTATAAACAATGAAAAATTTTCAAAAATTAGTTTCATTTTATCAGCTTGACAATTGAACTCCCAACTCGCATATTATATCCTTCGGCGCTACGCGCCTCAAAATGCTCGGTAAATAATGGCTCCCTTCTCAACCTAAGTGTATAATATGCTATTCTTTGGAAATGATAATTTTTCGCCATTGAATAGAAAACGTCATTTTTAAACGAAATAGTAAGTATATTTAGTCTGGAAATAAAGATTTTTCCGTGCGCGCGTGACAAATTCCCGTGTTCGGCTGCGCCTCACACGGGAAGTCATGCAAGCACGGAAAAATCTATTTCTGGACGTGTAATGAACGATATTTTTTATTATACTTCTTTGAAAACGGAAACTTAAAACATTTTATCGGCATATTATAATAAATTTAATTGACAAAAAATAAACAATGCAGACAATATAGTGTTTGGTATGTATGATGCGTTTCCATGGTTACTCTCAAATCATTTCAAAGGTGCTTTGTTGTAAATTAGTTATTGTCAGATAAGGTGAATAAAACGTTAAAAATATTACAGAAATGTATCTAAATATTGAAACACTTACGAATTAAAATACAAAATAGGTACATGTCAAATATCAGAGAGCATATAGAGTTTCTTAAGTTTAGTTTACTTTGCTGTATATTTCTATTTTAAAGCCATATATTCGGTATTTTTATTCAGCGCACGGAAAGTTTTTCCATGCGCTGTTTCCGTGCGCTAGCCCGAAAAAACCCCATCTTTCATTATTGCTAAAACAGATGAAAATAAGGTGTTTTCAAAGAAGTATAATAAAAATGTCATATCGATATAGGTTCATTTTTAAGATACAGGGTGTTTTAATTTAAATGTACGGTATATTTTTATTATTCTCCAAACAAATAGATACCTACATTATATATTGAAATGAATTTGATGTGAAATATATCCAGGTAAATAGCAACATTTAAATGTTAATTTCGTTACTTAAACCCCATACCAAAAATTTATTTTTAAACAAAAACAGACTTAAAAATAAAGCGTTTGTGGACCTACAGGGTGGAACACCCCATACAATTTGTATTTATCATACGATTTTTTAAATGATAGGGCATCAAACACTGTTACTTTAGGGCAAAGCAGTACAGTTATTTATTTTTAAAAACCAAGGCCTACTACGACATATTTTTGGTGTCAAAATTGGCGAAATCTAGGGATATTTTTATAAAAATTCTGACTACGGCACTGAATTGGGCATCCCTTAAAACGGGCGTTTAGCAAATTTTGTTAAAAAATATGGGACAATAAAAATTCAACAAACCATAATGAAAATTGCGATCTAAATAGGTACCTATTTTAACTAAATTGCATGTGAATTAAAAACAATTAAAACTAATTTACATGTAGTAATAGGTACCTAAATACAAAAATGTAAAGTACCTACCTAAATATTAAATTTTATTTTTTTCTCTAATACACCATTTATTTCGATATATTTTTCACACCTCATAATGTTTACAATAATATTTTTGACATTAGTATTATGTATATTTGTAATAAAGTTTTAAGGGGTGCCCAATCCAGTGGCACAGTCAGAATTTTAATAAAAATATGCCTAATACGATTTCTTCAATTTTGACACCAATAATATGTCGTAGTAGACCTTGGTCTTTAAAATAAAATGTGCTGCTTTGCTTTAAAGTACAGTTTTTGATGCTCACACTGGGTCACACTGTATATTTTCGTTTTAAAATGTAATTTTCTCGAATGCTACAAAAAAACTGATTCACCCTGTATATTATAAAGTAATTTTCGGGGCGATGCGTCGATTGTCGCAAAGTAGAATGTCGTAGCCGTATTTTTCAAGATGCCATTCAATGTCAGGAGAGTAAAAGTGCAAATATTTTGGTCTGAATTCTACATTTTAGTCCCTAAAGTGAATGTTGCCTATGTCTATGGTGCCCTAGTACCTTGCCAATGGTCTTTCGAATGGAATTACTTTCGAGGATTTGCATGCACTATTATTTCTTAAAATAAATTCAGACACACATATTTCACATTTTCAGAAACGCGGCACTCGGATTATTATCCGGCCTTGAATTCATCGTAGTTTTGCGTATCGCGGACGCATAAAATTCAAAAACAAAACGCGATTGTTGAACGATCCGCGCTGTTCATTTACCCCTCCGTGTCCGTTTTCGCAAATATTCGAACGAACGAATTAATAAAAGGTTATCGACATATACTCGTCAAAATATGCTGTTTCATAAATATGATTCCCTTATCTCGGCGTCTGAGAGTCTTAGAAACTGGAACAATGAGATATCGCGTTTTGGAGGCGAAAAAATGATTAAATAGGGGCAGTGATTGGCTGAAATATTGCGGAGTTATTTCGATAAAGAACCTAGAGTCTCTGTTATGTAACCATCAAGAGTTATACTGGCCTACGTCGACACCTGCTCCGTGGATCTATGAAACGCCGACCAATCAAATCGCTACGCTCGCTTTCTTATTGCCTGCCTCCCTGACTAGGTCGACGTCGACCGCATAAAAACCTTTGAATTTTATACGGGTGATTTCTGCTGATACGTCTGGTACCTACTTCTACTAGTAGCAGAGCGTGGTAAATGCTATGAAATAGATCGCGCCCCGTATATCACTGAGTTCATTTATATTTGACTAGGGTAGCTCTAGAACAGGCAATAAAATACGAGACAAAACACTTTTTTAACCATATTAAACCGAACCTGGTATTGGTAGTGAAAAGAGATGAAGGAGACAGAGAAGATAGATATTGTAGTAAAAACAAGTGACTGCATGCTCGCCTAATATAATATCACCAATACTTGCATAGGTTACACTGTTCAACGGCTGGCCACTTGTGCAGCGAAATGCGGTGGATAATTTCGTGCCATAATTTCACAGATCTTAGGATACTTGCGTAAATAGTTAAATCGTTATGGCTTTTTAGAGACCTTTTGACAATATTATATGGTGCATTAACCTTTACGTTGTGTTTGACGACAACCTTTAAAAAACCTTAAATGTAAAATATTACGTTACTTGTAGAATAAGTATATTAGAGTTTTTTATGCTGTTTCAAGTGACTTTAGAAATACTCAGGATTTTTGTGCAGTAAACGCAGAATGTCTTTCCAACCAAACTCAAGGAAAAACAACAAAAATAAGTACGTCGTAAATTTGTTTCTTGTTACAAAACTATTTTAAACTAGATCGTGAAACTGTCCACTAATTTTGAAGTATAGAATTTTGTTTTCAATGTAATAATTTCACGAATAAAATTGTCTTGTATGGACTTTCTCGAGTTACGTTTTTAGACCCTGGCATTTCTCCGACCGATTAGTGAAAGTTATTTAAAAAAAGTAAAATTATTTTGGAACCATATCCGAACCAGCCATTATTGTGCGCTTTTTGCAAAATCGTGAAGGTATTTCACTGTCGCACTATGCATTTTTGTTCAAGTAAACACCTACGCGCATTACGAGTAGACATACTTACTTATAACCTAACTATCTAAATGTATTATGAATGAAATAAATTTAAACAATTATTCCTCTCGGTCTATAAAATTTTTAAACCCACGTAAGATCCTTGGAGCACAGACACATATAATTTGGACCGGTCTTATGTGCATCTATCAAGGTCGAAGGATGTTCAAACTGCCAGATTTCAGAAGAAAATCATAATAATTTGCTTTTCACAAATTGCCGACCTTCTGTAAGGTTCAAATAACTAAATCAAACGTCTGTAACTGACCTCTCTACTTGACCATCTGCCAAAATCTGTTGGGCAAATCGTGTGGAACCCAGCTAAAAGCAAAATAATCTAGCAATGTATGAATAGCGAAACACCTTGAGCGCTACTTGGAATAATGTAGTCACTGCTCGATGGGATGATAAAATATACTCAATGACCTTATTATAAGGCCACACACAACAGTTCGCTATTTCCGCGTAGGTAAGGCAATTTACAAGCGAAAAAATATTAAAATTCAATAGCATTATTTATTTACAAAATTGTCACCCTTCTTTACAAATTTGCACGGTTACTACATTTTCGCCGCGCAATAACATTTGGTTCACTCGCCTCGTACACGTCTCAGTTTTCGCATCTTCTTCTACAATCTTCACCTCGGGCAGCTTAACTTTATTTCTACTACCCTGGATTCTCTTCGGCATGCCCTCTTAAACAAACACCCGGTATAATTCAACCTACAATCAGAGCTGGAAATATTTACATATTTTGGAAAATAAAAAAGTATCTAAGAGCATAAACGACGATCATTCCCAGCTCTGCCTATACAATCAACTGCTTACCAAACGGTGGTACCTTCTTCTTTTTCCTTCTAACCCACGTTTCTTCGATTTCCTCCAATGCCAAGTTCCAGTGCTTGTCAAAAGCTACTATACGAGCCAGAAGGTAACCTCTAACACCTCTGTCGTTTCTCGTCACAATCTTGAAAGAACATATCGCTTGCCAAGGCTTGGAAGGATGGAAAATCTACGTGGCAGCAAGCACATATCATACCGGCATCACCTTGGACCAAGACAAATGTCGAATATCATTTGGGTCAAGTTCCCGCAGTCACCCACTGGCCTACTAATACATATCGAATTATTCGGCGATGCCAACCTAGTGACATTGGCAGTGGTTTCTGCTTGCTTCAATGGTACTCGTTTTGTCTTGCGCAAGCGACCACGTGTATTATTGTTATGCAAGACAGATTCAAGTCGAAAGTAGTTTGATTCGACCAAACCACGAAGAAGAAACACAAGTGCCTTGAAACCTACCAAGAATGCTTCAGCCTAAAGGGTGGGTACAATGCCAAAAATTCCAACCGTTCGCCTTTCTTCAAAGTAAAAAAACGAATCGGCATTTTGGAGGTCGATGGTTTGATATTTGAATTCGAGTGTCTGCGAGCGTTTTATGTACTTTCCAGGACCTTCTGCGAAGGTAAAGAACAGAAGGTTGGGGGAGACAAGGTTAAGACCTTGGCGGAAGATAGGAACTGCTGGTCGAGCCTCGAATTGGTGCATAATTCAATTGGTTCTTGGTGGATTTATAGAAAGAATATGTTAATGGAAGGATATAAATGAACAAACAGGAAGACCGATTATCGACATATATGTGCAGCACTTTACTATTGTCGGAAAATGAAAGTTAATTACGTAGATAGGTACGTGTAAAATAATAGTTGTGGAAAAAAAGCGCGCAAGCAGGAGAGTGTGTTGACCTGAGAAAGACATGTAATTTCACTTATTTTTTCGCACACGCTTGAACTCGGTTGCGCAACAGGTCGTACAACTTTCTTGCCTTTTTACAAAGCACCGAGAAGATGCACATTTATATAGGTTTCGACGCAAGCATGACGATTGCTGCAGTGGATTTTATGGCACCCAGTAATTAGTGGGATTACTAAGATTTAACGTCATATCTTTAAAAGGGTATGTCCAACAATGTAGGTTAGAATATCGTACAGGGTGGTGCATGTAAGATTTATCACTCTCACTTTATGTTTGGAAAACTGGAACTCTAGGAAACTTCATCGTGGATTCGCGCCTTACGCTACCGACTAAATAAAACCGTATGGTGAAAGGCGTGGATGATTTAATAGAATTAACAAGTAAAAGCCAAAGCCACTCGGCAAAAATCTGGCGAGTTATGAGTGTTATGACTGAAGAAATCCACTTTCTGTTTTGTCCGATCGCAAGATAACACAACGCTGTTGCGATGGGTTTTATTTGATGGTTTTTCATTTCTCTCGATTAAAATTATTGTTGTTCAACTGTCTATGAAGGGTATGTGACGTTTCGGGTGACGACATCAGGAAGTACACCGTTTTACTCAAGGCAACCGCGATTTCACGGAGAAAATAAACAAATTGAAAACCGTTATGTACTAATCATTAGCTGCGAAGGTAAAACGTTTTGATTGGTTCTTCTGAAACAAAGGTTCGAAATGTCCGACCTTTCTTTCCCACTTCCACCAAGAATAGATAGAAAAACGTGGGATATTTTTGAAACTTTTTTTTTGTCGCATTTAATGAGACAATAAATAAATCTTTAAATCTATAATAAAAAAGGGCCTAACCACCTGTTCGCTGGACGCGTCCTGCTCCACAATAGAGTTAGATTTTTTGCGGCTTTTTAAATGGGTCATAAAATTGTTCCGGTGATTGTGGAAGGCTCGTAAATCTTCTTTTTTAATACTCAATTTGTCAATTAAATAAAGCTTGATGGTTTTATTTATTCTGCAGTTATATTTTTTTTGCCAAAGATTTATCGTTATTTTGTTACGCCTAATAGACCAATTTGAAGCCCAAAACAAGAAGATAGGTAGTTTGGAACTTGAAACTAGAAGACATCGTGAATGGTATGGTATAATAGTATGTTTCATTAAGAGTCTGGAAATAAAGATTTTTCCGTGCGCGCGTGACAAATTCCCGTGTGAGGCGCAGCCGAACACGGGAAGTGATGCAAGCACGGAAAAATCTATTTCTGGACGTGTAATGAACGATATTTTTTATTATACTTCTTTGAAAACGGAAACTTAAAACATTTTATCGGCATATTATAATAAATTCAATTGACAAAAAATAAACAATGCAAATGCAGACAATATAGTGTTTGGTATGTATGATGCGTTTCCATGGTTACTCTCAAATTATTTCAAAGGTGCTTTGTTGTAAATTAGTTATTGTCAGATAAGGTGAATAAAACGTCAAAAATATTACAGAAATGTATCTAAATATTGAAACACTTACGCTTACGAATTAAAATACAAAATAGGTATATGTTAAATATCAGAGAGCATATAGTTTCTTATAATAAAAATGAAGTTGCTTGGAACAGCATAAAAACCTTTTAATTTTATAGGGGTGATTTCTGCTGATAAGTTTGGAATGTTTACTAGTAGCGTGGTAAATGCTATGAAATAGATCGCGCCCCGCATGTCACTGTGTTCCAAGTGGGTTCATTTATATTTTACCAGGGTAGCTCGAGAACAGGCGCCTCGGCAATAAAATACGAGACAAAACACTTTTTTAACCAATTAAACCGCACCACTGGTATTAGTAGTGAAAAGAGATGAACGAGACAGAGAAGATATATATATTGAATTTATTAGTAAAAACAAGTGACTGCATGCTCGCCTAATATAATGTCACCAATACACTGTTCGACGGCTGGCCACTTGTGCAGCGAAATGCGGTGGATAGCCGTGCCATAATTTCACAGATCTTAGGATATATTTGCGTAAATAGTTATAATCGATATGGCTTTTTAGAGAGCTTTTGACAATATTATATGGTGCATTAACCTTTGCGTTGTGTCTGACGACAACCTTAAAAAAACCTTAAATGTGAAATATTACGTTACTTGTAGAATAAGCATATTTTTGAATGCTGCGTGACGCCTATGTCCTATATTCTTTTTGTGACACCAAGAAGAGTTTTTTATGCTGTTTCAAATGACTTTAGAAATACTATAACAGTACATTACATATCTAAGCTAAAAATGTTATTCTGGGTATTTGGTTATACAGGATGATTTTTTCTTATTTTGCGCCCTACAAAAAAAACGTAAGGAACAAAAATGTGGCAATTTTGGAAAGCTAAGTGGTGCTGAAAAAGAAATCGGCATCCATGGCCAACTTGTCGCGCAATATAAAAAAAAACTCAAATCGACCAAGGAATGTTTATTTTAAGAGACATAGGAAAACTTTTATATCAAATATTGATGGCACTGAGAAGCTTTATCCATTCAGGTGCTCAGATAGTTTCAGCAAATTACACAGGGTCCTCGGCTCTTTTGAGGGCATGAAAATTGTTGTCGATCTGAAGTTTTTTTTGCACAGCGCGAAAAGTTGGGCATGGAGGCCCATTTCTTTTTTACCGTCGCCTGGCTGACCAAAATTGCCATATTTTATTTTTCTGTGCGGCCCAAAATAAGCGAGAAAATCGCTTGATAAGAAATAAACAGAAAAAATGTCATAGCCTCAAGACAGCCGAAGACCCTGTGTAATATTTTTCCACTATCTGAGTACCCAGTTGCACAAAGCTTCTTAGTGCCATCAATTTTCAATATGAAAGTTTTCCGCTATCTCTTAAACATGCTATGGCTATTAATTATTTTGCTCGATTTGAGTTTTTTTTATATATTGCGCGACAAGTTTGCTATGGATGCCGATTTATTTTGCGGCACCATTTAGCTGTCCAAAATTGCCACATTTTTGTTTCTAATGATTTTTTTGTAGGGCGCAAAATAAGGGAAAAAATCGCGGTGGTAGTTCTAAAAAAATCATCCTGTATAATATAAAACCAGGAGTACCCCAGAAGCAATTGAACGCTTGTGCGGGGAAAGGGGAGCAATTACTATTATTCTGTCATCGTTTCCCTCAAAATTAGAGAAGCCGTGACTGCAATCAACCGAGTCCCAGTTACAGTTCTAACGACGAAGCCGTCTTCAGAATATATTTAAACACCGCGTATATATGTAATGTCGCCTCCCAGAAAGCCCGACCATTATAAGGCAGCGTGACGACCATGATGCTTGACCATGGGCAAGCGGGTATTCTTAACGAATTCAACCTTCTTCTGGCGCTTTTCCTTGTTGAGAAACGGTTGTTGGGTCGGCTCCGTAGAGGTCGCCCGGCCTTTTTCTAAGCCGCCATTGACTGCGGACTGTATTTGGTCATGGGTGGCGAAGAATCGGCAGTCACAGTCACTCGGCAGTAGTAGGTACGGAGTAGTACATAGTTGTATATCAACATAAACCGTTTCTTTGCCAAATAATATTGTTTTTCATTGATATTCTCCGATTTTTTTTATGGTTTTTAGGTTTCCAAAAGAAGGAACTAAATTTAGGAAGTGGCTTAGTAGGTACTCTAGGCGTCATCGACAAGAATATTATCTGGACTCTACGAGTATGTATGCGTGTGCTATACATTTTGATGAACAGGTTTTTTTAGTACAACGCGAAAGAAGACGAAAATCTAGAAAGCTAATTGGAGAAACAGTGGAGTGAAAATTGGTAAGAGCACCGAAGAAATTCATTCCGGTTCAGGAAGTAACTCGTGGAGACGAGGAAAACGAAGAAAACGAAGAAATTGTAATTCTCGATACGACGAAGAGAGCCGCATTTCTCGAGAAGATAGAATTAACCGAAGAAATGGATTTTGTAGCAAGTAAACCTGTTAACTAGCACTGTCAGCAAAATCAAAGAAGAGCGTAATTAGAAAACACTTGAACCAAAGATTAAAGATGTATAAGTTGACGTTGCCAAGTTTTATTTTGCTAGTATTTTTTAAACAAAGAAAATGAAAAGATATCATTAGTAAAAGTTCTAAGGAATAGAACATGCTGTCTAAAAATTCAGAAACAGGTATATATTCCTGGAAAATATGTTATCATTATTGAAAGTATTCGAAGAAATATGTAATTATCAAAAGTAAAACTGTTAGGAAAATCTCAGGTAGAATATTTTCATGTTTTCATAATTATATTAGTTATCTTTATGATGATTAAAATATGTTTTTGTTAAGTTGTATAATTTCTCAATCCAGTTAATTATTTCGTTTCCCGAATGCATTAATAACTTAAATCCAACAAAAATCTTGGACATAATATGTCGTACTTTCCAATTAAAATAATTTCCATTTTGCACAAAATGAGAACCAAGACGTTTCATTATTTATGGAATTTCCAGCCTCATTTTAGAACTTTCAATAAAGAACCCCAGGAAGGAGCAAATTTGGGCTTGACGCTCGACCGGGACAGTCTCTGCATATGCGGGGATGCCTTTTGGGCTTATACAGTGACGCGCACCTTTGAGTTGTTTTGACAAACTAACAGCAGTTCTTATTTTAAATTTCCAATTATGAGAGGTAGATACTTACATAAACGCCTATGCCACTTTGGTGCATGACCTCAAAAGTTAATTTCGAAATTACTTAACGCTGGATTATTATCCTCAAACATTTTAGTTTTGGCGGTCAGGGAAGTGCCACAAGCCGCACAGCTAAGCATAATAACTCGAAAAAGTATCTAAATACCACATACCGACACCTATCATCGTTTCAGATATCAAAATATTGTGTCAAAACTTGGTTACTACTCAGGGCGATGTCCGTTTCACCTATTTTATAATACACATAGAGCTTCGACTCCTTTCTAGGATTCTTCACATTTAACGCCATATTTCTAACAGGCTGGTTATATGTATAACCTTTTGTTTTCTTTTCTTTTAAGAAAGATCTGAAATCTGATACATCAACGAACAATAACGAATCTACTGTCGTCTAAAGATTGAAAAGGAGGGGAAGAAACAAGCGATGATGGGGTAATCGATGTTGTTGTTTTGCCTTGGTATAATACGTCGAAATCTGCCACTTAAATTTTCCATCCATCGACAGTAATAAGCCTTTGCCGTGCATCGAAAATATGTTATGTCTAGCTATCGAAATGCCACGAGAGCAAATGTCAATGTTACTCGGTCGAAGTGAACTACCTTGATTCGGAGTTTTTCATCTTTGCACTTCCTCAAAGCTGCCAGAGGACCTTGCACGACGGCCATGCGGAGGAAAATGTTTCTCTCGTTCCTTATCTTCGGGTCCACCTTGATCGGCACTAGAAGAAAATGTTTTAGTTTTCGGGCAAAGGAAAAACGGAAAAACATCTAATAGCAGGATCATAAACGAAGGTACAGTAAGGGCAGAATGTAAAGGCGAAGTCGGCAATAAATCATCAAAGAGAGAGCGCTATATCTATTGCTTTACTTGCACTCGCACAATTACACTCATGTCTCCTCCTCCAATTTGTATTCGACGTACGTCAAGTTCGCTAAGCACCTTTCATGAAAGGAAGAGAGATAGAAAACCTAGTACCTACTTGTCTTGTAGTACTAGTTGATTGTTTAAGGCAGGCAGGGTCGGCCTGGAATAAATTATTGCTTTACTACCTGATGTGAACGGACGGATTAAAAATGTGTACTTAGGTACCTGTTGTAATTTCATTTGTAATTTTTGAAGATTAATTCGGTAATTTAGAGTGGCAATTAAAAGATAATGATCCTGAAATTCAAAGTAGGTCTTAGGTATTTAAATAATTATTGTAATGGTTAGGCAAAAATATATATATTTATATTTTTAGTTACAAATTAAATATCAACATAAAATAAACTTTACATAGTCAGAAGTCATACATAATAAATAAATAATAATAATATACATTTAATTCGTTATGAATTTTAGTCAGAATATAAAATAGTGACTTCCTGGAGAGCTTCTTTCCAAATAGACATTACCGAGTTATCATCATGCATTGCCTCAGATACAATTTTCTTATTCAAAAAAGTTTTGCATTGGGCCCATATCAATTCTATTGCATTAAATATACAATGATATGGGGGAAGCCTCAACACTTGATGTCCCATTTTATCAATTATATTGTCAGACGCATAAGGCAACTTGGATTTATAATTTTTAACGATGTGGAGCAACTCGCATTTAAGGGAATTTTCAGGAAAATATATTTTTTTATTTCGAAGCCAGTTAATTATTTCTTCTTTTTTTGTGGCTGTATTGGGCACAAGAAGGGTTTTCAAGTTTTCGGGGCTGCTTTACTTTTAGTGTGTACCATTTTAATATGTTTAATGCCTTCTTGCCTAATTCGTGAAATGGTCCTTGTACTAATCTGTAACGCCTTCATTTAATATTAATTTTCTTCTTTGGGCTCTGAATACTTCACGCTGCATTGTTATTACACTAAGTCTATCACCAAAATAAACCAAATATTTAATTACTGCCCTGTTTTATAGGCGCACTCCCATTTATTAACATAATGTATCAGACAAGGACAGAGCAATAAAAAGTTCGGTTCTCCTCGCTCCAAAACATAAGGGAGAGCAGGTAGGAAAATCATAGCCCATCTCTCTCGATTTTATGGCCGACTTCGCCTTTACATTCTGCCCTTACTTTATACCCCGATTACTGTAAGAAGTCCCGATTTTGTCAGATGACATTCTCCACAAAATCCCTAGGAATTTTTTGTTAAGCATAGGTATAACATTGGTATATGTGTCTCAACCAGTTAATGACGTCACTCATTGATTTATGATGTGAAAAGTTACCCAAGTGATACGAAAAAAAGAACATAATAAAATAAAAACCCTATTGCAATCACGATTATGCCGCTACAAATAAAAATAACTATGCCTACAACTCATTTTAATAATAATTTCAAACGTCATGGAAACACTTTCGTTTTGGTATTTTGTAATAATCAGCTGCTTTTGGCAGCGTCTAGGGGCGGACTCAGGCAAATTTAGCTTCGGTGTGTCAAAGCGACAGTGAAGGTTTTCCAGATCGTTCAAACTGGTTCAAACATTCGATAATGAAAATATTCGCGGGTTTTCTACGTTTCGTGAGCTTTACCGTCATCTGTGTTGTTCTTGTTCGTGTTACTTTTCGTGTTATTAGTGCAAATGGGCTCGTTACTGACCTGAACTTATGACCCGGTTGCATTTTTTGCTGCATTGATGCCAACTTAGGTTGGCGAAATTACCAATTGACAGTCCCAGTGAGGACTTCTTAAAGTAATTTGAGTTATAGCCATGCTCTTGCATCTTGAAAAATTCGCTAAGAATATGAACTAATATGTCGCAAATACTACGCGACCTATCGTTGCTACAAACCGATCCCCCAACCACCTACACGCGATCCGCCAGCAAAGCCTCCTAGATTCTCGGGCGATCGGGAGGTCGAAAAATGCGCCGAGAGAGGCGGCCTCTAGAAATCTCATTCTCTGGCCCAAGCCTGGGCTCTACAACATCACAGAGAGGCCGACTCTACTCTAGCCGGGTGAACAACCTTCGGGCCAAGTTCGCGATTTGTACAGGGCGATCCTGCGCGGCTAAAGGTGGGATCGTCTACGATTAGTTTCGGCGGAAAAATTGCCAACGCCGATAGTCATCGGAAAGGTGTTATTGGTATCGGTGTATTCGTGCCTTAAAGATCATAGGTGCCTGGAGTGGCGGGTTATGTTTGGCACCCTGTACATTTGATCGCCTGGAACGCCACTGGACCCCCGCGAACTCTTAAATAACACAAATAACGTTTTTGATAGCGAACCACCGCGCCACTCAAAATCCGTATAAACGACGAAAGGTCGGCGCTGTCTTTGAAGAAGAAAAAAACTATAAATAAATATATTGCCCATAAACCGTCTATGTACAGTGTAAAATTAGCACTACATATGCCTAGAGTCAACGGCCCAGCGTCGGCGACTTGGCAACGTGGCCTATATGCACCGGCCGGGTTCGCCATTACGTAATGACGGACTATTTTTAATGGCGAGAAGAAGAGCGCCAAAGAGGAGAATAAAACCGTCGAAAAAAACGCCTCTAATCCTTTACGATATAAACAGCAGAACTGACGAGATATACTTATGACGGGCGATGGAGTTCAATGAATGCATATACGATTGTAGTAATAGTAAACGGTTTTGTATGTGGAATTTGGAGGAATGAGAATGAAGGCGATGCGCATGTGGTTTCGGTTGGTAGGCAGCGTCAGCTGAGTGTAACAACGGCTATTTGTTGTAAAATAAATAAATAAAATAGGTAGGTACAGGATTAAAAATCTTCAAATTCGTTAATAACTGTTATAACTTTTTTTCAATTTTCTTATAATTTTTTTATTAGTCCAATAATGATGTGCTCGGCTCATAGGGGTCGCAAAAAAAATCCAAACAGGATGATTTTTTCAGGGTTTCTTGAGGAGTGCCTCCCGTGTGTTCAACCAAAAGATCACACTCGAACTCCTGGTACAAATTGAGCTATAGGATGGTTTCCTAAACAATATGGGCGGTTTCCTAAACTTTTTTTAGAGCAAAATGTCCCTATTAATAGTTGTAGGGGATCAAAGTATGAACAACTTTTCCTCATAATTCTTATTTGTATCTCTAATACATAACGAGCACCGCATTACTTACAGGGTGTCCAACTTTAAAACTGTACAAATCCGTAAAATCTTCATTTTTGGAGATAATCGCCTAAACTTTTTTTTGTTTGAAAGCGCTTCAAAAACCGCTTCTTTTGACCTTCCTTCCATTTTGCAAAATGCAAATCCAGGGCCGGCTGCGATTTTTTTATACCCCCGATTTTCGCGAAAACCATTTACGATTTTTTTATTTAAAATCTGACCCCACAGGGTTAATCAGAACACCCCAAAACCCCCATATACCAAATTTGAACAAAAATTATACAGGGAGTTCCATTCTGTAGGGTGTCAAAATTGAACAAAATAGGAAATTTAAAGACGTCTGGCGAGTCAAGTGTGCCATGGAGTCCCTTCAAAACAGTTGAATGGTCAATAGGACCACTCAAAATGTTGGTGTGAAAATATTTACTATAAAAATACACAGGGTATTTTTCTTTGAGCCATCTCAAAATTCTGAATTTTTATTAAACTTTATATTGGTCAGGAGTGCTCTGGAATTAATGAAAAAATATTAATAAAAACAAAAGTAATTCATTTCTTTACAAAATGCCAACCAACAAATAAAAACAATTTCAATTACTGGACCTTTCTCAACAAAGTCACTGTCTAAGATGATACATTTTCTGTGCGTTTCCTGTTGTGGCACATCAGCCACATTAACTGATATGGACTTACTGACTGGCAGGCTTCTGTATTTTTTAGATATAGTTCGTTTATAGTATGTGGAGCGGTTTTGATATATTCGATTTTTGACCCGTATAAAGCTCCAAAAATTCAGTAATTTGAGATGGCACATATACGAACACTGTGTATATTTTGTATTGGACCTTTGCACACCAATACCTTGAGTGGTCCTGTTGACCATTCAACTGTTTTGAGAGGATTCCATGGCACACTTGACTTGGCAGATGCCTTTAAAATTCCTATTTTGTTCAACTTTGACACCCTGCAGAATGGAACTCCCTGTATATTTTTTATTCAAATTTGGTATATAAGGGTCCTGGGATGTTCTGATTAACTCTGTGGTGTCAGATTTTTTCGAATATTAAAACCAACAACATTCGTTAGTTTAGTAACTAAACGAATCTTTCAGAATCCATTGGTAATAACTTATCCATTTTTTGCAAGTTTTCGAAAAATTTAACACCGCTACTAAAAATCGACCCTGCGCATTTTTTATGCGTATCTCTCGTTCTTGAATCTCAAGGCATCAACATTTTTAACAGGCCAACCTCTCTCTTTGCAACAATTTTATACCCACCTACCCGTTTGCTTGTTACCGTTCAGATGATTCATTTTTAGAACCTTGATCCGAGGCTATCCACTTCCAATATACATTATTTAATAAATCATTCCACTCGATCAGCGAGCGACAAATTAAGATTTACTATGACAAAACCTCACGCAAGATTAGCTGAGCTGGAGAAAAAAACGACATTTTCCAGAAAATTAAAATACCTACTCGCAAAGATTGCTGTGGCACAATTAAAAACAAAAGAGCGTAACTACGTAATAGACGACCTTCCTGGAGTGTGTGTGGCCTCGCGCGAGGCCTACCAGTTGTGAATACAAAGTAGCTTCAAAGGAATATTATCATAAAAAATGTGTGCAAATTAACGGATCCTTCCATACAAAAACTTCAATAGGCCGAAGACCACTCCAAACTATCGCACATCGATGATCGCTGACAACACAAAACATAACCTCCAATTTGCAAAATGCCCTTTACAACACTTTTTATTACTTACTTTGATGCTCCTTCCATCTTCGCTTGATAACGTTATCATCCCCCTCGTCTTTCTTTACTTTCGCACCACTTCCGACTACCCCTAGTTTCAATTCATAGTGCGATTTATACCCACTTAAATTGTCGAACGTTTTGGCGTCCTCCACCGGTGGTTTGATCCCTGGAGTGTTCAGTGCCAGCAAGGGGTCGAATTTCGGACTGAAAAAGTCCAATCTCTCGTCTAGGACTTCGTCTTGTCCACCACGATCCGCACTTGACGCCTCAGAATCCGCCATGTTCAAACAATCGACGGTCGGCGCGCGGTCGCCTAGCAACCTTCAGACGTCCCGGCTCGATA
Organism: Pseudeuparius sepicola; assembly: GCA_963920635.1. NCBI lineage: Eukaryota > Metazoa > Arthropoda > Insecta > Coleoptera > Anthribidae > Pseudeuparius > Pseudeuparius sepicola. The sequence continues at coordinate 22,883,227 of OY987308.1, forward strand.
TTTTCGGAAGTAGGCAGGGCCGTATTAGGAAATATTCAGAGTTTCAAAACAAAAATAAATAAATAAAATACCGCGCAAAGTTTAACGACTTCTACCGCTGTGGGACTTTCTCCCGGTGAAATGAATTCTCGGCCGGCGTAAACTACACGCAATTAATGTAATATGGCTATATCTATCGGGAAATAGCCGGTGAAAGTGACGCAACGTCGCGTAACTGCATTAATATTCAGACAAAACGTAAAAGTTTTTATTTATTTCCTATTTTATTAGGCCTCTCTGCTTCAATCTGTACAGCGTTGGGTAACGTTGGGCGGTGCGGTTTCTAATCCACGAAATTATTGCTGGTCCGTATATAATAATTGCCGAGACTAATAAATTAATTGTCCGAATTTGGGATGGTTGTTTTTCATTGTTCCCACGATTAGGTTAGGTTTTAGGTTGTCATTTTTCTTAACTCAATTAGAATTACGAAGACATAATATGTACTTTTAAATAGGTATGTGCAAAATTAACCAAGCAAGTTTTACAGAACACTCAGTGATTTTAAGAAGAAGTAGTTATATCTATCAATTATTTTTTAACGGGGGCCAAGTCTGAAAATTTAAAAATTCATAAGAAATTATGTAGAAAAAAAACCTTCAACATTATCGATTTATATGAAATTATGTGAATATAAAAATTATTATTCTTTTGGTGTAAAAGGTTTTATTATAAACCGTTAGAAAAAATACACAAATTAACTAAAACTCGCATCTTGTATTTAATTCCTTTCTAGTAACACATATAACTATTTTTACCCTGCTTATTTATTTTTGGGTTATAAAAATCGTAGCTGTAAATATTTACAAATATCTTTTTCTTTGTTTCAGATTTAAATTAAACTGGTTCTTATGTGTTGGAAAAGGTTGGACATTCAACTCCACACGTCAAGGTAATAATTGAAAATCGGGCATATAGAGGGCGCCCCAGAAAACAAGGCTAACCCATTTTATCCGTGGAATATTAACATCAAAATATGTGGACTTAACCACACTTACCTATATGTAAAAAATGCTTCCCATATATAGGGGTGGTGGTACAGTAAATCTAGATCACATTTATATGTGAAACTTTAATTTAATAAAAAAATATTCTAAAGAGGTACCACCCTCTCAGAAATGACCAGCAATTAATTAAAACTAGTAATTATTTGTGCACTAAATGTCAATTTCAGATATGTATAGGTATACATTGTACACCTATTCATGTATAGGTATACATTGGGGATAAAGATCGTGTCTTATCCCCCAAAGTATAGGAATACGTTGGAGAATAAGGATCGTGTCCCAATGTACATTGGTGGATAAAGATCGTGTCTTATCCCCCAATGTACATTGGGGATAAAGATCGTGTCTTATCCCCCAATGTACATTGGGAGATAAAGATCGTGTCTTATCCCCCAACGTATAGGTATACATTGGGGAATAAAGATCGTGTCTTATCCCCCAATGTACATTGGTGGATAAAGATTGTGTCTTATCCCCCAACGTACATTGGGGATAAAGATCGTGTCTTATCCCCCAATGTACATTGGGAGATAAAGGTCGTGTCTTATCCCCCAATGTATAGGAATACGGTATGCGGAAGCATTTTTGCATATAGGCAAATGCGGTTATGTTTCCACAAGTCAACGGGCCGGCCCCCTCACCCGCCAATACAATCCCCGACGTGCTTCCAGGCAAAACAACAAATTGCTGAGGAAGCGCCGACCACGCGGACGCATCCGCCGCCGACCGTCGAGCAACCCCCACCACCCCGCACCACCCCCCGCCGAGGGGAGGTCAGCGGCGGCGTGGCGGGCGCCGCGAGGGGGCAGCCGCCCCCGATCGCTCAGGCGCAGACGATGCCATTCATCGACAACGACCTGCTGTGGAGCGCCGACCATGATGGCAGCGTGGTCGACCTCACCGCCTGTCTCCAGGTACGCGTATTGGCGGCCCCCGATGGGCCAGCAACAAACAAACTTTCTGGGTACTACTACTTTCACTAGGAAACCCTCAATCAAACTCACCGTTCTAACACGTCGTCCCTTTCAAATTCGACTTTTCCCCGTCCCCGCAGGACCCCAGCGCCGGCGTAGCGGGCCAGCAGCCCCAAGTCTCCGCGGCGGCCCCCCAGAACGGCGGTCCGACCCTGGGGGAACTCAGCCAATCGGATCTCAGCTCGCTGGTGGCACCGGCCGCCGCCGCCGCCAACGACAACGACGACATCTTCCGGCACCTCAGCGACACCGCCGCCATAGAAATAGAGAACATCCTCAGCGAATTCAATGCGGCCCCTTACATCAAGGTGAGGAAACGTTTCGGCGCCTCGACCATAGATGGCGAGGCCGTCACTGTACAACTGGCGCCACCTGTTAGGCCAGGGAAAATAGAATTTGACCTAGAAAAAAATATTAACTGCAATTTTGTTTTACCATATCAAAGTTATAAGTAAATACGTTGGTAGAAACCAAAAATTAAACATTTTGAAAAAACGGAACCTTGAGTTAGGTACCTCAAAAAACACCTATTTTCCGTTAGAAATTTTGAACAAAAATGTTAACTGGATTTTTTTAGGTAAAAAAACTTCCCTTGCTAACATATATTAAGAAATTAAACATTTTAAGAATATGGAAGTAACTTAGATCGACAAAGAGGGATAAAATACGGATAATTTTCTATTTCGGCAAAAGCAAAAATATTAACTACGTTTTTATTTCAGATGATCATTCCCTTTTACAAATAGAATGTAACTTATACAAAATTAAACATTTATCTGAGCCGCATGTACGTCAGCTGTCACTTCTCATTGGTGTAGAATAGGCAAAAATATTAATAACTGTTGTTTGTTTGTCAATATAACTATATTGAATCATATATAGCGAAATCAAACATTTATTTACGGCGCATATAGGTCAACTGTCACTTGTCATTTCTTTAGGAAAAGAAAAAATATTAACTTTTTTTTTGTTTAACTTTTTACAATAAATAATATATAACTACCTATATTAAATCACATATAGCGAAATTAAACATTTATTTACGGCGCATGTAGGTCAACTGTCATTTGTCATTTCAAAATACTTCCGTTACCATTTTTTGTTTATTTTAAAAAAATTTAACAAGACTTAGTATCCACTTACAAAGTTTAAGAAAAATCAGCCAGTTAATAATTTTGCGCTCAAAGACAGCTTCCAATTTCTTTAAAATGCGATTTCCGGCGAAACAATATGTTTAATTTCAGAACAAACTGTTAATACTTGATTTTTAAGGTAATTATAAATAATAAAAACGCAGTTAATATTTTTGCCCAACAAAATATTACGCAAAATGTCATTTTTACATCATTCGGATACTTGCGCAACCGTAATATGTTTAATTTATCAATCTCAACTTTATACCTATACCTTACTTACTAATAAATGCAGCTTAAAATTCGCACTTAATATTTATGCCGTCTTTATTACAACAAGAAAATGTATTTTTCTAAAAAACGCCCACACGCGTTTGTTTATTTTGTATAAAAAACAATTCTGGAGTTTTTTACCAATATTTTGTGACAAGGTTGGCATGATATATATCAAAAGATATATATCAAGATTTAAAATGCAAGTACTTAGTTATAGCCCTGAATGCTTACCATTATCAAGACTGATGTAATGGGGAACTTGAAAAATTTTTTTATTTCTTTAATATATTTGCCTATCTCATAGAAAGAGCACATACCAAATATCAGCTCTCAAATCGCAATATTTAATTTGCAATAAATAATTAAAGTTGTGACCACAAGCTATTCATTTGAAACGACACGAAAAGTGCGGGAATGGTTGTGACGTCACATAGCTCGATCGATCAGAAGGCAGTGACAGGAGTGACAGCTACACAGAATTAGGGAAGGAAGAATGGAAATTGAACATTATAATAAACAGTTCGGCGACCCATTTCCATAGGGATCTGACGTAGGTCAAAAATAAGAACCGCCTAAAAGTCCAAATTTAACAAGCACTTCTTTAACTGAATGGTGAGGCTACAGGACTAGTAATTCGTAGGTCTCGGGTTCAATCGCACAAGAAGTTTTTTTTTTATTATCTCTTATTATGAAGATTAGTACACAATCTACTCATCCATAGTGCATTTAAATTCAAAATACTTACCTACCTAATATGGAATTGTCAGTAGCAGGAAAATGTAATAGGTACATTGCTCGATGCGTAAGCTCTTTTTGGCCTTGGAGAGAGTTTTAAGACCCGAGGCAACACGGGCGTTAAACAACCTCCTCGGCCAAAAAAGTGCGCTTACGCATCTCACAATGTAAATAACTATTTAATACAGCACACTCTTCAAACATTATCAACAATATCAGATATATATCGATAAATATCCGATATTTTGATATTTATATAAATATCATGATATTTGCGAACCTTGTTATGTGATGGCATTATAAAAATTTAAAAATGCGGTTATGAATTTTGTCCAGGTTTCGTCATTTTTTACCGCAATTTCCCCGGCCTATGTCGGCGCGTAGCCGAACTAACCCCCCACTCCCTTCTTCCAGCAAGAAGAGAACAACAACGTGCCGGCGGACGGCTGCAGTGCCGGAGACGGTTCGGCCGCTGCCCACAAGAGCGCGCTGCTGGAGATGCGCCGGTGAGTATGGCGGCGCCATCCGGCGGCGGGTAGCCGTACTAAACTCTCGGTTCGCAGGTTCACGATCGCGGCCGCCAACCCGATCCTGGCGGAGAAACTGGCGACGCCCAGCGGCGCCGCGCTGCAGCAGATCGGCGACGCGGACCGCCAGCTGGCGCCACTGACGCCGAAATTGGAGAAAGGTCAGTTGTTGGGCGTACGAGGGGGGGGGGTCCGTAAGATCGCAAGTACGGGGGTCGTCCGAAAATTTTTTTTCGTTTTCATCGAGTTGCGTTTAAAAAACTCGCATGGTTTCGGATGTACAGAAGGTGGGACTGAGGAAAATACTTTTTTGTCGACATGTGTTTCCAATTAAGGGGCTAAATGTTACGACCTATTGAGGCTAGCACGTTAGGGGTGAAACAGACGAACTAAAACATGGATATTCATGGTGTCGTCCAAAAAAAAGGTGATTTAGTGGTCACGGCTTGTTGAACTCGTAAAATAAAAATTAGGCCTTCAGTCAACGATTAGGGGCTGGGATATGTGGAATATTTAGGTAGGAAGGGACAGAAAAAATGCAAGTAAATATTGAAAATATTAACAATAACTCGTGAAATGGGACAAAAAGTTTTGTATGCATTCTACAGAAAATATTTTAGATTCTTGGAAAATACATACAGGGTAATATTTGTCATTGGCAGAAGATCTATTTACCCATGGACCTAATTAAATTAAAAATTACTTTAAATAATAAAAAATGCGAAACGACGTTCTTTTCTAGTATGAAAATAAATTAGAAATACTTAAGTACTATTTTCAGTTTAACATATTACTTAATAGGTAATATGCTATAGCAATTAATTAGGTATCTTAAAAAATGACAATAACCAAAGTATTGCACTATTACCACAGAAAATATAGTATATTTTCTGTGCTATTACAATAAATGCTTTTTTAATTTTTGTAGTAAATAAAGATTAAACAGGCAAAATCATATTTTGGTTTAAATCAATTTTTCCACTTAAACCATATTATTTTAAATATTTTTTAAGTCGTAATTTTTGATTTCTTGGGTGATTATAATTTGATCTTATATATGTATTTTTGATTTACCGTTAGATTTAAATCTTTTCAAAATTTTTAAACCACTGTAACCGCTTTTTATTTTTTGACATATGGAAAAAAGGTTAACAAGAAAATTGTTTGCAGAACAGACAGAATTTATGTATGAAATTAGTTTTGCATTAGTTATCTAGATCTTTTCAAAAGATTTAAATCATTTACAAATGATTTAAATACTGCAAAATGATCTTAAATCAACTTGGAAAAGTTAAATCTTTAAAAAACGATTTAAATATTTTTGTCTGTGTGATTTAAATTGTAAATCAGAATAAATGATTTGTTTTCATCATAATGCTTTTAAATCATTTAGAATGAAATCTATATTAGTAATGTCGTCATTTTGAGTTACTTCGATATTATTTATGGATTTAAATAATTTTTAATCATTTAATAATAGTTCGATAAATGGTTTATTGCTGATTTTTGATACCTTGTATACAGGGTGAGTTAGTTGTTTGAAGCTGGATATTAACATTGGATTGTCTTCTTCAATACAAAATGATATTACTAAAATTAAAATTCTGTTATATTTGATGCAAAATAATAATAAATTAAAATATCAAATTTTTCACGTATCTAACCAAAATTCGCCACGTTTTATGATTAAATTCAATAATTAAAATTAAGATGAAAGGTAATACGATGCGTAAAAAAGCCTAAACTTAGGATACATAGGGTGAAAATAAATAACAGTGAAACAATTCAAGGGGTGATTCGTGATTCAGAATTAAAAAAAAATTCTATAAACATTTTTCTCATTAATCATTTTCGGGACTATGTTTGTATATTGTGAATCATCCTTTGAATTTTTTCGCACTTATTTATTTACGCCAAACTTTTCAAACGGTTTTGAAGATGTGATTCTAGAAAAGTAACTATGAGCATACACCTCTACAAAATACAGAGGCCCTTAATATGATTTTTTTTCATGACAGTTAATGCAAAAAATAGTTATTATGTACCAAGGCACTGAAGTTCAACTTTTTATGACTCATCTGGAATAAATCACATCAGTCATAAAAAGAACTTCAGTGCCAAAGTAAAAAAAAAATCGAAAAAAATGTTTTTATTAGGAAAAAAAATAATCATAAGGGATCACCCGTCCACGAACCGACTGCGCGCGGCGTTGCTTGACTTTGAAGATCGCTCTACCTAGGTCAAGTATGACGAGGCACGGCGCTTCCCAACAGAAACTCCAAACTGCTGCCTGTTGTGCAGCTTCCATGAAAAATAGATTGATATTCAAACCTACTAAAATATTTATACTGAAAGATTGCGCTGCTATAGGTAACAATTTCGCAATGTGTACGAAAAGTTAAATGGGCCTTTATTGGCCGGGCTTTGAATATTTTGTCACGGGCGATGGCTGCGGGTCTGACGTTTGATGTTTACATCTCGCCAAGGCCTAGTTATTGAAAAAATCGTACAATAATGGGCTACTTCAGTGCCGACTGCAAGAAAAAAAAATCATATTAAGGGCCTTTGTATTTTATAGAGATGTATGCTCATAGTTTTTTTCTAGAATCAAATGCTCTAATCGTTTGAAAAGTTTGGCGTAGATAAGACCTGAGCCGCAGGAAATCTGGGTGTTATATTCCCATAAAACGTAAAATTTTTACTGCCGCCTTTCAAAGTCAAGAGTTACACCAGCCTCCAGCCAAAACGTACGCGCTTTATGTTTCCATATCTCTCTACCCGTCATAAAATTATACAGCCCATAAAATTCCTATCTATATACATTTCCTGCGCAACCCTCGATATACCTATCAGAACCGAGTCCAGGATCTAGTCGTCTAGTAAAAACAATCGCAATTCCGCTCGAACCGGTCGTTTCCTTTTTCGACGCGAGCCATGGATCCCGTCACCGCCGGCAGATCTAGTAAGCCGCGTTTTTTTTTTCGAAACAACCGCTAAGCGGGTCATGGCTGCCCGCGCGACGTCGAACGCTCGAGCGTCGGTTTCACTTTTCTGCATAAGGAAGACGATGCGGCGCGCGCTGTCGCTGCCGAAAGGAAAATTCCCTGTCGGCTGATGAGTGACCGTGAAATATTACTGTGCGGGAATGTTCTAGCTTTCAGTATGTCTATGGGAGGATATTGGTGTTGCCTTCGTTATAGTGATATGTAGGTTTTGATCTAAAGTCTATAAACGGACCTCCTAAATAAAGCTGGACTGCTAGGTATTCCTACAGCAGAGGGGAAGCCAATAAGAAAGCTGCGTTTTTTGGCGGGTTATTTGAAATGAAGCGAAAAAAGAGGAAGAAGAAGACTTGAACCTAAATGGTGCCAACAGTACCGCTAGAAATCAGCCCTCTGGCGGTTGGACAAAAATTGGTGGAGGGGGAAAGCACCAATAGCAGTCCAGCTTCATTTAGAAGGTCCGTTAATCTATATCAGAGATATACAGGGTGAGAGATATGGGGAACTCGGAAACTAGCAGAGCTAGAACAAAGAATTGCAGTTTTGAATACTCAATCTAATGCTCCATTTGGATTTTTAAAAAAGTGCATGGGTCACTAGATATTTTGAAAAAAGTGATTTTTTGCTATTTTTTCAGATCTCTGTAGCTCCGTTATTTCTGATTATCCACAAAAACTGTAGAGACAAAAATTGTAGATAATTTTGGGCTTAATAAGATAATCTGATCCAATTTTTTATGTTGTTCGTGATTTTTGAGATATGACATAAACTTGTGTTTTTTTAAATGTAAATTATAGTTGGCTGTGGCCTTATAAAATTTTCTTTTTTGAGCTTTCCAATAATACTCGGCATAGTTATACAAAAATAAAAGAACTATGGCTAATTTTCTGATTTTTTTTTTTAATTTTCACATAGTCAGCCTTGGAATATTTTCATAATGACGTTCTATTTTATAATTAGACATACTTAAAACTTTCTAATATTTTGTTTTTAGCCGGTAACAAAATGTAACAAAATAAAACAAAAATTAAAAAACTCAAATTCAAATTATTATTATTTTAAAAGGTCACCTTTTAAAATAAAATAGGTGTTCAAACAATCCACCATTATTCTGTATGCAAATATTGCATCTTTTTAAAACTGAATTTGTCGCCTTTCTTAGGGAGCGCCTGTCAATACTGGCAATTGCTTCTAAAACAGCTGCTCTTAATTCAACAATTGTCTCATACTTTATTTTGTACTGTTCCCCACAAAAAGAAATCCAAAACAGACAAATCGGGGGATCGGGGCTGCCAGGAAATAGGTTTATTTCTCCCTATCCAATTATTTGGATAGAGCTGATCTAGGTAATTTGTTACGGGCAAATAATTATGTGGTGGAGCTCCATCATGATAATTTTTATTTTATTTTGTTACATTTTGTTACCAGCTAAAAACAAAATATTAGAAAGTTTGAAGTATGTCTAATTATAAAATAGAACGTAATTATGAAAATATTCCATGGCTGAATGTGAAAATTAAAAAAAATTGAAAATTGGGCATAGCTCTTTTATTTTTTATAATAACTATGCCGAGTATTATATCTTTGGAAAGCTAAAAAAATGGCCGATTTTATAAGGCCGCAGCCAACTATGATTTACATTTAAAAAAACAAAAGTTTATGTCATATCTCAAAAATCACAAACAACATAAAAAATTGGATAAGATTATCTTATTAAGCCCAAAATTATCTACAATTTTTGTCTCTACAGTTTTTCTGTATAATCAGAAATAACGGAGCTACAGAAATCTGATGAAATAGCAAAAAATCACTCTTTTCAAAATATCTAGTGAGCCATGAACTTTTTTAAAAATCCAAAAGGGGCATTAGATTGAGAATTCAAAACTGCAATTCTTTCCCCATTTAACCTTTGTTCTAGCTCTGCTAGTTTCCGAGATCCCCATAGTGGGCATCGAAAAAAACTCTTTGACCTACTGCGCAGCCGATTTTTCGGCGACACATTGGGAGCCTAGCAGAGAAATGGAGTGGGGAGAATACGCTACAAGCTGCGCGAACTGCCTAATAAAAGTGGTGGCCATATTAAACCAACTTCATCCATGGGCGTATCATTGTTAACAGACTTGGCACTGCAGACTGCTTTAGAGGTCTTCGTCCTCGTTCGCCACGATGCACAGTAAAGGCATCAGCAGCAAAATGTTTTGAACAAACAAATTTATTTGGACTCAAAGTCCAATCAGTCCCCAAGTTACGAATTTTTAACCACATATTCAACATGTTATCATCTTTAGGAAATCTGCACAATCAATAAAATTATACAGATGCGCGTCTATAGTGCCCAAAATTTCGGCGATTGTTTTTACTAAACTTACTGAAAAAATACTCCCGGAGTTATCCTAGACTTATAATTCTTACAGCTTGGTACTGCACACGACATTTTCCAAAAACACTGACCGTTTCTCTGCTGAAAATTCAACAACTACCCGCTGAGAACAAACTGCAAAAGTCAAAGTTAGGACAATATGGCGGCCATTACATTTGCCTGGAAATAGGATGCGCAGTAGATCAAAGCGCATTCTCCCCACTCCATTTTCTGGAGCCTAGACGGCCACCATTTTAACCCAGTCTTGTCTTGTAGTTTGTAAACTTTTTGATGTGCTTAGTTTTTACTCGCTTTTTTAAGGTCTTTTTCTTGTGTTTAGCGTTTTTGCTGGCGTGCACAAATTGCAAAAGATTTAGATCTGAAGGTAGGTATATCTTTCCAACCAAGACAAAATAATAGTAATTGCCCCCCTCCCCCGCACAAGCATGTGGTTGCTTCTGGGGTACTCCTAGTTTCGAGTATTCTGAGGGTGAGAATTATTATTATTATTATTATTATTCGTATGTTGCATTATTTGGGATAAAATATTGGTGGTGCTTATTCTAGAAATTCTAGGTTTCCCAAAGACCGGGACCTCTATTATTTGGAATGGTTAAAAGCTGCAAATTTGCCCAGCAATGTACTATGGTCGAAGAACAAATTCGTTTGTTCAACACATTTTAAATCTGATGATTTTTTTGTTAGTGGGGGCAATAAGAAATGCCTCCAATCAACTTCTATACTGTCGGAAAATGAATTTGACCAACAACAAAGTGGTCCGAGCCTACCACAAGCTTCAACAGATTCGCCCGAAAATGGTCCACCACATTAATTCCGTTATTTAACGAACACACAAAATATCGTGTGACGTTACTTTAACATAGGTATAAAGGAAATTCCTAAAATTCTTCCCAAACTGTAAAAACTACGAGACTCATTAAGGGAGCGTGTTTATTGCTTTTTTAAAGCTGTATCCCGGTCGTTTTAAATCATCCTCGTATTTCAACCCTTTGGGGTTAGTTTTGAAGTCAATTAGGGGTGAAAGGGGATGTCATTAATAATTTGGTAATTTTGGGACCACCGACGGTGGTACAAAAAAGCGTCGGTGCCATCAATTTTTAATGTAAACATTTTCTTCTACCCCTTAAAAATTGCCACGTTTCTTACGGTTTTTTGTGTAGGGCATAAAATAAGAGAAAAATAAAAAACCTTTTTAAAAACAAGCTTTTATTTAAGCCATGTACTAAAACGAATAAAATAAGTTTAGGTTTTCGTTAAGATAATTAAATTCCAAATTGAGACAAGTTTTTGCAAATTGAAAAGCTTGTGGCGCGAAATGTTGATGAAAGTAGCTAAAAATTAATTTTATCGAACAGTGATTGGTTATTGATAAGTAACTATTTGCCAAAGTATGCATTTATTTCTTTACAATTCGCGCAACAAGCTTTTTAATTTGCAAAAACTTGTCGCAATTTTGAATTGAATTATCTTAACGAAAACTTAAACTTATTTTATTGGTATTAGTACATGGCTTAAATAAAAGCTTGTTTTTAGAAAGGTTCTTTTTTTCAATTTTAATTTGTGCTTTTTAGTACTTATTTGATTCCCATGTCAGGAGGGTGGTAAAGAAATTTAGTGCGCCATCTTGGGGCGGCCGCCATATTGGATTTCGTATGAAGTCATTCACCTTATTGTTTTCTACCCGTCGAGCCCTTTCATTTGACACCCATGTTGGGTATCAAATAGGTAATCCGCCATCTTGGAGCGGCGGCCATATTCAATTTAGTGTGATGTCACTAACTTTATCGTTTTCTACTCTTCAAGCCCTTCCATTTGATACCCATATTAAGGGGGTTGGTAAAAATAACATCATCCGCCATCTTGGAGCGGCGGCCATTTTGAAAGTATTACAATATTGAGTATTGCATATGGTATTGTCACCGGAACTAAAGGTGTATGCAAAATTTCAGCTCAATCGGATGTCAGGAAGTGGTTCTAATTCAGTTTGCAAGATTAAGGCTTGTAAAAATTGCAGCGGTAGCCCTATAAAAAAATCATCCTATATTTCTAAATCACTGCAACAATAGCCTGCGTTTAATTTTTCAAGAGGATAAATCACATTTCACCGCAATTTCATTGTTCGGCAAACTGTGAAAAGGAAAACCGGCAGCCACTTTCGATATGGCTTTACATCGGATGCACTTTCATGCATAATGCGTTTTCTTTTTCTCTCAAGTAGCCGACTAATATGTACATTATTCATTAACTTTGTGAGAAATGCTATAATTGACTTGTTACTGATTAGTTTTCTAGGAAACGCTATAGCAGTGAAAAGCAATCAGGTGTGAAGCTATTTAGCTTTGACTGCTAATAATATATATAGACGATTTCTTCCGCCTAGCAAATGAAAACGACCCTCTATTATTTCTCTATTATACAGGGTGGCCCAACTGTTATAAGTAAAGCAAAATAAGTTGGTTTTTTCATTTAAACATGTAACGAAATTCCGCTTTTAGTTCTATCTTCTCTTTAAATGAAGAATTCCAGGAAGGAGTCAAAGCTGTACGTGAGACGGAAATCGCCCTGAATAGTAACCAAGTTTTGACACGATATTTTGGTGTCTGACACGGTGACAGATATGTGGTATTTAGATACTTTTTCAAGTTATTATGCTGAGCCACAGCCGACTCTATAGGAAAGCCCTGAAGTTGAGAAAGCTGGCAACATGGCTTGCGGGTCTGCGCGGCGTGGCCTGTCACTCCCTGTCAGGTCATTTCACAAGAAATTTACCAGAATTAATTTGTGTAGTGCGGGTAGTGCTATCGCCGCCAGATTGCTACGACGAGGCAGTGTGTCTCTGGGTGGAAACAGACTGCCCGAAGTGCTGGCGACAGCTTTTTTATAAATTTGTTTTATTTGTGAAAAAATGAAACATTTCTCTAAAAGTTCGAAATGAAGAATCGTTCCTTTACAATTTCAAGCCTCAACATATAGAACCGTCGAGGGAAGCTAGGACTTAGTTATATACATGGCTGTAAGTCAAATCCTAATAATAACTTGAAGTAGCTAGATTTTCTTTGCTTGACGGCAAGCACTTGTATTCGTTTTGGGCTTTCCAAAGGACGAACATTTAAGAATAAAATGATTAAGGGCCCAAACTAAACTACCCTTTAAAATTAAAGGAGCTTTCTAACAATCCAACCATTGTTTAGTATTGTTGCAAAACTTTCTTTACCTAATGTTAAAGTCAAAAGATAATTTAGTTAGTATTTAGTTAGTTTAGTATTATGAAATTGACCCTAACTGTCATTTCAATTAGAAGAGATTACTCTCCTTCACAACATGCTGTTCTCTGTCCGCTTGTTGTTTGTATTTTTATGAAAATTTAACCGTAAGGGAAGATAGGCAAATGATGATTGGCACACTTTGCGAAAAATTCTCACAAAAATTCGACTTACAACAAATTGTAGTTCCCTCTATTTGCCCAAATTGACCATATTATTTGTCGAAAATGTACCTCTCCACACCAGAAATCGTACTCATTGTAAATACTTATACTTCTGTGTATATATTGTTCCTTGTTAGTGATTTTATTGTCTGTTAAACAAACGTACCTACTTACTTAGGTACCCAATTATTGAAAGAAAGTTCACAAATGCATCTAATTATAATTAAAAATGGTTGAACATTTATTAGAAGAGATAAACTAAGCCAAAGTGCAGACTGCTCTATATACTGCATAGACCCGTTGAACCGTCCCGCTGCGGCATTGCCACATGTTTGCACAGGGCTTGTAAGCTTGGGAAGGTTGTGGCTGGGCTGTGCGGTTTGTGGCACTTCCCCGACCGCCAAAACTAAAATGCTTGGCGCTAAGAATCCATCGGTAAGTAATTTTGCAATTTAAATTAACTTTTGAGTCGATGCACCAAAGTGGCATAGGCATTTGTGTACCCACTTCTTCATAATTGGAAATTTAAAATTAGAATTGCTGTATTATCAAGGATTCCAAACTTAAAGACATAAATGTGCCTTATAATTTTATGCCTGTATTGTAGGTATACTAATTTCAGGAAAAATAAGGATTTCTGCCTCGATTAGTTTGTCAAAACAACTCAAAGAGCGTTAAGCCCAAATTTGCTCCTTCCTGGAGTTTCTATTCAATTGTCTTTTTCTATGGGTCACACTGTACATTATAGTTATGAAATCTATTTTTTATTATACTTCTTTGAAAACACCTTATTTTCATCTGTTTTAGCAATAATGAAAGATGGGGTTTTTCGGGCTAGCGCACGGAAACAGCGCATGGAAAAACTTTCCGTGCGCTGAATAAAAATACCGATGATATGGCTTTAAAATAGAAATATACAGCAAAGTAAACTAAATTTAAGAAACTCTATACGCTCTCTGATATTTAACATATACCTATTTTGTATTTTAATTCGTAAGTGTTTCAATATTTAGATACATTTCTGTAATATTTTTGACGTTTTATTCACCTTATCTGACAATAACTAATTTACAACAAAGCACCTATATAGTCTGCCGATAAAATGTTTTAAGTTTCCGTTTTCAAAGAAGTATAATAAAAAATATCGTTCATACACGTTCATTCCCGTGTTCGGCTGCGCCTCACACGGGAATTTGTCACGCGCGCACGGAAAAATCTTTATTTCCAGACTCGTAATGAAATATACTATTGCAGATTTTGACTTGAAGACAGTAGTTTGTCCTTCTACACGTTTCCTTATTTCCAGAGATCCCCGCAATTATAATGTTCACAACAAAAGCCTGAAAACGTCTCATTCCCACCGTATAGGTACATGTAGAACTTGTAGAAGATGGTACGGCGTTTACATGGTCATTTAAAACGGCCGGCGTTACGTGTTATTACAGAATGCGCCCCAAGCCAACAATATTACACAGTCTAGTGATCAGCGTTGTCAAGGTAAAACAGCGTTTACTTTTAAATCGTTGCCGATATACGGCAGAATATTAATTGCAAGGGTCAACGATACATAGCGTAAACACCTAGTTAGAATAACTTTCAATTTTCAAGTTTCGCTCAATAATAAAACTTAACCACCCCATAGAGTTTCTGGTTAAAACTTTGAATAAGGAACCCCAGGAAGGGGCAAATTTGGGCTTAACGCTCGACCGGGACAGTCTCTGCATGGATGCCGTTTGGGCTTTTACAGTGACGCGTACCTTTTAGTTGTTTCGACAAACTATTCGAAGCAGAAATCCTCATTTTTCGTGGAATCAGTACCTACAATACAGGCAAAAAACAATTCTAATTTTAAATTTCCAATAATGAAGAAGTATGTACCTACACAAACGCCTATGCCACTTTGGTGCATGGCCTCAAAAGTTAATTTCAATTACAAAATTATTTACCGATGGATTATTATACTCAAACATTTTAGTTTTGGCGGTCAGGGAAGTGTCAAAAGCCGCACAGCTAAGCATAATAACTCGAAAAAGTATCTAAATACCACATATTGACACCTATCGCCGTGTCAGATATCAAAATATTGTGTCAAAATTTGGTAACTACTCAATTCGATTTCCGTCTCACGTTTTTTAATATACATATAGAGCTTTGACTCCTTCCTGGGATTCTTTATTCAAAGTGTTAAGATTTGTGTCTTGCTAACCCTGAAATCGATGTCAAAATAACGGATTATTAACATATTAATCAACGGCAATAATGGATTAATTTGATTAATCGGCTCGTAACCCGCTGGCATTTCTCAATCAGGCTCACACAGCCAGACGCATGTACCTACCGAAAGCAGAAATAAAAAAATCGACTCACAGCCCGCGATCGGTACGACCCTGTAATACTGAGCTGGAAACCGAGAGTGATCGGCTCGCGTGTTCCACATTTTGCGCTGCCTCGATTTTACTTTCGACTGATACATACGGGGCAAAATGAAAAATAATAGTTATTTATGTACCAAGGCACTGAAGTTCAACTTTTTATGACTCATGTGGAATTGTGGCCGAAGCCAAATAAACCACATGAGTCATAAAAAGAACTTCAGTGCCGAGGTACATATTATATCGTTTTATTAATAAGGGATCACCCGTCCATGAACCGACTGCGCGCGGCGTTGCTTGACTGTGACGATCGCTCTACCTAGGTCAAGTATGACGAGGCACGGCGCTTCCCTACAGAAACTCCAAACTGCTGCCTGTTGTGCAGCCTCCATGAAAAACAGATTGACATTCAAACCTACTAAAATATTTATACTGAAAGATTGCGCTGCTATAGGTAACGATTTCGCAATGTGTACGAAAAGTTAAATGGGCCTTTATTGGCCGGGTTTTGAATATGTGGTCACTTTTGACGGGCGATGGCTCCGCGTCTGACGTTTTATGTTTACATTTCGTCAAGGCCTACTTATTGAAAAAATCGTACAATAATGGGCTACTTCAGTGAAGATTTCTGAACTTTTAACGACGATTTTGAGACACTTCACTGCCGATTTCAAAAAGTTATTTAATACGACGTTCCTCTATCATTTTCAACGATCGTCACCTCGCAGAACACCGACAACACAACAATCGGTACAAATTTTCAATTCGGAAGCGTCAAATGCTATGGGTAAACATGCGCGTGTATGCCTGGTTGCATATATGCGCCGCGTGTGCCCAAGTGGGACGTAACAGCACCTGCCGGAGTCCGTGTCCTGAAAACCGCGTCTATAGTTCCTTTTCGATCGCAATGCGCGCCCATAAAAAAAATTCCTCGATAAACGCCACAAGTGTCGGCTGTTATTGCCCAACGATCGGTATATAACGTACGTCAAAGCAGGAGGTGTTAGCCTCGTCCCAAATACACGAGCCCCACCGTTTCAGCTTGCGTCTTGTATATACGTTTTGTCGCGGAATACTCGATTGGCGATGTTGAAACTGAATGAAGATGTTTCGCAAAAAAAAACATACTAAACAAGTTATGTTTTGTTCCAGACATCTTCTAATACCATCTCTGGGGATATTAAGGTCCAAACTAAAAGAAACAATTTCAATTTTCTTTCTTAAAACAAACTATAATGTTGGTTCAGACCGTTGCCTGTCCCGCAGGAGGCTAGCAACTAAATTCACGCCGATCTTTTCAAAACGGAAAACCGAGTGGTTACGTTTACGTCGCTCATAGTATTTCCATACATATTGCGGTCGTAAAACTATTGAAATTGCGATTTTTCATGCAAATCGATGGGGTCGTTCCCTCTGTGCGGTCAAAGACTTGAGCAGTCTCGGAAATACGGTGTTGCGAACCCGTGGGTGGATTTGCAAACTTTTTTACATTCGACCTGCGGTATAGAATCAGAATTTCAATCCCCTACCAATAGTACAGTAAAATTGGGCCAAAACCCAAACATCAAAAAAAAGTTCTTTCTAGCGCGAAATAATTCCATACCCTCCTAAGAGTTAGTACTAAAAAGTTACACCACCACCAGCGTCGGGTTTCGGGGGGAGGGGGTGAAAAGGGCAGGAAATTCTTATTTTTCACAGTTCTGCGTGAATATCTAGTAAACTATGATTTCATGTGAAAAACAAGAAAATATATTAAACCCGACGCTGGTGGTGGTGTAACTTTTTAGTACTAACTCTTAGGAGGGTATGGAACTATTTCGCGCTAGAAAGGACTTTTTTTTATGTTTGGGTTTGGCCTAATTTTGTGTTAGTTTTAGTGTACTACAACGCGATTGCCAAGAAATAGGGATATCCGCATCTCATTATGTCACTGTCCATTGTGCACGTGCTTTTTCTCCACAATCTTGGACGTTAAAAATGCAAAACTGCATTATGCAGTCGCGGTCGCGTCCGCTTTCAGGTCGCTGTATCAAAGGGGGCCTTGACCGCCTATTCTCAATCGAGTACCGGGGCCCCCCCTCCCCTCCCCAGTCCCGGCATGAAAGTGAATCTTCCACGTCTGGGTCCTCGTTTAGGACGTAAACAAATTATCGCAACGCCAACGACCAGCGCAATTTGGAGGTTATCGGAAATTAAACGCGGGAATGTAATAATTAGTTACAAACCGTATTATTATATTTTTAAGATTTTCTCCAGGCTTTTTATCGCGTAAAAACCAGTGGCTTTTGGCAGTGTGTGTGTGCAATAGTCGCGTTGCCGTTTATAACAGGTTATTTCGCAAGCGGCACAATCTGAATCTATGAGGAATCGGTAATGTCATGTGCGGCAGGGAACACTTGATTTTCCCCTGCTCTTTTTTTTAAGGTTGGCCGTTGCATAAAGCTGATTTCGGCACTGTACTTGCCACTTTCACTTTCGATTAAATGTGTACGGCGAACGACTGGACAAAGTCAAAAATACGCGTGGTCGTCCGAATCTCGAAAACAACCTGTATGGTGTAGCCATAGCTGCGATATATCGTTCTGGAGTCATCCAGTATAGCGAACGTGTTGTTTTCTTATATGAAATTGGTTCAAGTGCAAGAACGCACTGCATTATTAGACGACAGTGCATGTAAATTCTATAAATTAGTGCGCTCACATTTAATATGTGGCACATATAGGCCGCAAATTTGCCGCGGTGGTTTATCTTAATAATTTTTGGGCGTTGTCCAGCGAAGTTTTCGGGTCAATTAAGTACATCTTTTGAATAATATAACGCAACGTTTTTGTTTTTCGGAAGGATTTAAGATATGAATGTAAAATTAATTTTGTTCTATTTCAACCAGTTTTGTCGCTACAGCGGTGCAAAGTAGTCAAAATCCCTATTTTCAACTTTGAAAACTTCAGTAATTGTGGAAGAATAAATAATAATGTCACCCATATAACCTAAACACTTTTCGTTTTGAATCCCTATTATAGTATATTGTCCATAACTCTCTGAAAAGTTGATGGCGCATTTCGAAGACCAAAGGTCATTCGTAGATATTCACAATGACCATTGTCAACGGAAAAAGCAGTTTCCGGAATGTCTTCTGGGTTTATTTCACTTTGTTGAAACCCAGAAGCCAAATCTAAAGTAGTAAAACAATGGCAATTACCCAACTGATATAATATATCCTAAATATTAGGCAGTGGATACCTGTCATTGACTGTTAATTCATTTAATTTTCGAAAATCAATTACAATTCTCCAAGCTCAGAACCTACTAATTTTTAAAAATGACATTCTTCACATGTGTTTAGAATTTTCCGTAGAATCCTCAAAAAAAAATCAACTCATTTGCCACCACACACCACACTTTCGTAGTGCATGCTGCATAAGTGAAAATATTTTTAAAATATGTTTTTTTGGTTTCCCTAATACCCTACATATTTTTTCTTTAATATCTCTTTTCTTATACCAGTTTACTTCCACACACTATTGCCCCACCCTGTATGAAATTATTTTATGAAAACTTAATTAATGTTATCGAATAAAATACATAGTTGGTCATAGTTTATATTGTTTTTGTTACTTTAATCCAAATAAGGGACTAAAATTTTTTACTCAAATTTGGACAAAAAATTAGCCAAATCTCTCGTTTGGAAAAACAATATACCTAAAGTTTCTGGTAATTTTTTTATTAGGGAAGAAGAAGAATAGTATCTATATTTCATTACGAGTCTGGAAAAATCTATTTCTGGACGTGTAATGAACGATATTTTTTATTATACTTCTTTGAAAACGGAAACTTAAAACATTATATCGGCATATTATAATAAATTTAATTGACAAAAAATAAACAATGCAGACAATATAGTGTGTGGTATGTATGATGCGTTTCCATGGTTACTCTCAAATTATTTCAAAGGTGCTTTGTTGTAAATTAGTTGTCAGATAAGGTGAATAAACCGACAAAAATATTACAGAAATTACCTATCTAAATATTGAAACACTTACGAATTAAAATACAAAATAGGGACATGTTAAAAATTTAGTTTACTATGCTGTATTTTTCTATTTTAAAGCCATATATTCGGTATTTTTATTCAGCGCACGGAAAGTTTTTCCATGCGCTGTTTCCGTGCGCTAGCCTGAAAAACCCCATCTTTCATTATTGCTAAAACAGATGAAAATAAGGTGTTCTCAAAGAAGTATAATAACAAATACATTTCAGGTATATTGTTTTCGCAAACGAGACATCAGATTTGGCTGATTTTTTGTCCAAATATGCGCAATGCAAAGTAGTTTTTGAGTAGAGCGTTGGTTTTTTGAAAACCTTAGTAATTTTAAAAACAAACATTAAAATACACTTGGGTTGGCACTCTGTGTGATAATGCCCCCCTAAGAATCCGTTTCCAAAAATACTAAAGAGCGATTATGACTACAACCACAATATCGTGGTTCAAATTTAGCATATTGACAATGTACCACCACACTACTTTAGATGATATAAAAAAAATTCTTGCGAAATAATGCCAAATAAAACAATAAAAAAACACCAATCGTATTATATTATAATATGTCCGTTGCCTCATTATTTTGCCTGCCACACCCTTAAACTCTGAGCATTTTAAGTTCGATATTTTTTTATTTATTTCGATTCCAATCAGGTTATATAGCGACCCGTAAGCAAAACGCTGCCAAGGCGATTCGGAGTGAGTCAGTGCCTCCGGCCAGGAAAAATGTCGCAACTTCTGTTGATTGGCATGCCCAGCATACGTCGACCGCAATTGTAAAAAAAACAAATTGTTGTGAATGTGGCAAAAAAAATCGTCACGTAAGAGTTATTTACTTCGTTTTGAGTCGCCGGCAACGGCGCAAAGCAAAACACGGAAAATATGGCCGAGATGCCTTTCTGCTGTGGTAACAGGAACAACACACACGCATTATGCCTACGGCCGGCATAGCATTGTTCGATATACATCTGATTTTGCCCAACCATGCCCGATTGTTTTGCGTTTGCGAAACATCCTTGAGCCTAATTCCTCAATTGAACGTACGGACGAGCTCTGAATTCGCTAAAAATTTCGCTTGTAACTACCGGCCGCTCTCGGCATCGATTGCATTTGTATCTAAAACGTGAGAACCTGGAAAACGAACATCCCGAACAGGTGTCGAAAGGAAGCGCCGGTCAAACTGGGATGTCCCCGCTCGAGTGGAAACACGTTTCCCCGATTATCTCCCTTAAAATATACTTAAAACTCCACCTTTGAAACATGCCGACGTAGTAGTACAGTAAAATTGGGCCAAAACCCAAACATAAAAAAAAGTTCTTTCTAGCGCGAAGTAATTCCATACCCTCCTAAAAAGTTACACCACCACCAGCGTCGGGTTTCGGGGGGAGGGGGTGAAAAGGGCAGGAAATTTTTATTTTTCACAGTTTTGCGTGAATATCTACTAAACTATGAGGTTTAGCGCAAACGTCATCCTATACGCAAATGATACACATTAAATTCCGAACAAGAATTGTTATATAAAGAATTATGGTAAAATGAACGGTTTCCATGATATGGAGGGGTAAAGATTTCTTTGTTTTTATTTCACATAGTTCTTGTTGAAAAAACTTAAAATGATTACAGTATAAATTAGTAACTGAATAATGTATGTAGAATATATATAGATATATCTATGCATATATAGATACATATTACACCCATAGATTGTTATTTTTTGTCACAACATAACCTCATAAGTATATGACTGTAAATATGTCCAATACAAGTTAGTAGCCTTAGTTAATTTGTACTAACTTTTTGCCCTCATTCATTATAGCGTTCTGATTTCCATTCGTTCTTTTATGTCAAATCATTCCCATATCTAATTTGTCCTTAGCTTGTAAAAATGAGAATGTCATGAATAGGAAGCTCATGTGAGAAAATAATGTAAGAAAATATATTAAACAATCTATATTGAAAATATGGGAGGGAAATCAAAATTATACAAAAGGTTATAAGTTTTAAGTGAATCATTAATTGCGTTATCAGTCAGCACCAAATAGTTCACTCGGGCTGGTGAGAGGAAGCAAATCTTCGTGTTCTTCGTCCACTTGAGAATTATGATTTAAATCGTCGTCGATGATTACAGTATCTCTATTGAGACATGCAAGTCCTAAGCAATTGCTGCACGTACTTGAACAATTGAAACCAGTTCTACGACACTCGCAGTTTTGGACGCATCCGTCTCTGCAGAAGCATACGATGAGGATTGTTTAATATATTATATTTTCTTGTTTTTCACATGAGCTTCCTATTCATGACTTTCTCATTTTTACAAGCTAAGGACAAATTAGATATGGGAATGATTTGACATAAAGGAACGAATGGAAATCAGAACGCTATAATGAATGAGGGCAAAAAGTTAGTACAAATTAACTAAGGCTACTAACTTGTGTTGGACATTATTTACAGTCATATACTTATGAGGTTATGTTGTGACAAAAAATATCAATCTATGGGTGTAATATGTATCTATATATGCATAGATATATCTATATATTATATATATTCTACATACATTATTCAGTTACTAATTTATACTGTAATCATTTTAAGTTTTTTCAACAAAAACTACGTGAAATAAAAACAAAGAAATCTTTACCCCTCCATATCATGGAAACCGTTCATTTTACCATAATTCTTTATATAACAATTCTTGTTCGGAATTTAGTGTGTATCATTTGCGTATAGGATGGCGTTTGCGCTAAACCTCATAGTTTAGTAGATATTCACGCAAAACTGTGAAAAATAAGAATTTCCTGCCCTTTTCACCCCCTCCCCCCGAAACCCGACGCTGGTGGTGGTGTAACTTTTTAGTACTAACTCTTAGGAGGGTATGGAACTATTTCGCGCTAGAAAGGGCTTTTTTTGGATGTTTGGGTTTGGCCTAATTTTGTGTTAGTTTTACTGTACTAGTAGGTGGCAAAATCGTTTTTCGTAATTTTTTCTTTCACTTGTTCTTTGGTTAACCTTTTAGCGGCAAGTATTTGGACTACAGTCGTCGTATAAGGAATCTTGTCAATCGGCTAATCTTTACGGTACCATATACGTATGTAGGTACTACGTTTTTTTGCACAGAATTGGTGAAAACGGCATATTCTTGCAATAGGTTGGTACTACGCGTGGGATGGTACTAAATTCTTGTAAATGTTATGTAAGAAAAGTTATCTGTACATAAGGACCACAACCAGTTATTTTCTGGACGCGATATCGTCATTAAACTGTACGATTTCAATAAGTAGGCCTTGGCGAGATGTAAAATCCAAACCAAACGTTTTAAAAAGAATGAAATAAACAGGAAGCTAAAACATTAATCGCAAAGCCAAATCGAGGAAGATATTATAATGTTAGGTGACGACTACGACCAAAGAAAATTTCCAGTTTAACTTTGTTTTACAACATAATAAAGCTAGATTATTCGGGTCACAAAAAATGAATCACAATTTTAAATGGAAACATTTATTAGTAAGTAACTGATTGTTAAATTCAGTGGTGTATCTGGCACTTACACGGTGAAACAGAGTTAGTTTTTGAAGTACAGTAGTGTTCAAGAATAATGTCATATCAAACATAAGTATGTTCATTGAATTTGTTGAGCAAGTTTTTCAACTGTGTTGCTGAATGTTCAGTGGAATTCGGTAAAATATACGGAGTTACATCGTACCGCCGTTGTAGCTCATACAGGGTGTTCGTAAAAATATTCAAATTCAAAGTGTAGATGTACAATCTAATAAAAATTAGCGATGCTGATGAAACAGTTACAAAAAAAAATCCCCCTAAAAAAACGTTCCTGTCCAAATATCAACCGATTAACCGGTCCCCCCCCCCCCATTCGCCTCCCTCGATCAATCTGCCCCCGAAATTCCTGCCCGGCGCCCCCGGCCTGTTGCCATGGCGACGGAGCGTCTCGCTCGATACCATCCCTATAAGGGTGGGGGGATGGGGGATGGGGGGGGGGGGCTCGGGACGCCCCGAAGGCGGATTTGTTTCGGACAGGTTAGGGTTTCGCTCCTGGGGAAAGGGGGGGGAGATTATTTGGAGGTGAGTTTGCAGGTTCGGCTTTGTTTCGTGAAATATTCTCCGAAAATCGTCGGTAAATTAAAAAACCAATCATATTTTCCACGTAGACTGCGAGGGAGTCGCCAGGGGACGCCTCCGGGTCACCCGCGCCGTACCGCGTCGTGCTAGATCCGGGTAGAGCGATATAGGGGCAAAGCGACGGCGCGCGCGGTCGTCTCGTGGATGGGTGACCCCCTTTAAATTATTTTGCCCAATAAAACTGCAACAGGTGATAGATGTTCAAAAAATAATCGCACCTTCTCGTATAAACTTTATCCTTTTAAGGCCTTATAAAAAAGTTACAGGGGGTTAAAGTTTTAAAAAATATTGTGGACTTTATTAAATATTTACCAAGTTGGTCAAGATATTTAAGTCTAATTTGGTGCACGTTATAACGGCATGGGTTAGCATAAAACCTGTTAATATCAAACACCTTGATCAACCAGTGGCGTAGAAGTGGGAAATTAGTATAATTGTTTTTAGAAAAAAAAAGAAACACAAGCTTAATAAAAAAAAACCTTTTCATATTAGATTACCTACATTGAAATTATTAAAGTTCTCGGTTCAACTATACCATATTATAAGTGTATTTAAAAAAGAAACTAACGCTATAGTACAGGGTGCGGCCAATTCAAACGGAAAAAGTGCGTTACGAGAAGACAGGTTAACATAAAGTCGTCATTCATATTGTAGTCAAATTATTTTAAGAAGTCCTTACTGGGACTGTCAATTGGTAATTTCACCATCCTAAGTTGGCATCAATGCAGAAAAAAATGCAACCGGGTCATAAGTCCAGGTCAGTAGCGAGCCCATTTGCACAATGAATAACTACTAATAACACGAACAAGAACAACACAGATAACGGCAAAACTCACGAAACGTACAAAACCCGCGAATATTTTCACTGCCCAAAGTTTGAACCCTTTTGAACATCCGGAAAACCTTCACTGTCACTTTCACAACACCGAAATAAAATTTGCCTGAGTACGCACCATAGACGCTGTCGCAAGTAGCTGATTATACCAAAATGAAAGTGTTCCATGACGTTTGAAATTATTATTGAAATGAGTTGTAGTCATAGTTATTTTTATTTGTAGGGGTATAATTGTGATTGCAATAGGGTTTTTATTTTATTACGTTCTTTTTTTCGTATCACTCGGATAACTTTTCACATCATAAATCAATGAGTGACGTTATTAACTGTTTGCGACGCATATACCGATGTTATACCCATGGTTAACAGAAAGTTCCTAGGGATTTTGTGGAGAATGTCATCTGACAAAATCGGGACTTCGGACTTCTTACAGTAATCGGGGTATAGTAAAAATTAAGGGAAATCGATGGTGTACTCGGATTTATAATAATCACACTCGGGATTAGAAGACGCACTTTAGTCCCTTGGTACATAGAATTTTCTAACTCGTGTAGTTTATTTAAGTAAAAAACACAAGCTTATTAAAAAAACTTTTTTCATATTTTATATGGAAATTATTAGAGTTCTCAGTTCAACTACACTAATAAGTGTATTTAAAAAACAAAACTAAGGCTATAACACAACACCGGCATTCATTTTTTGGCCTAAAACCTCCTAAATAGGCGCATTATTAACACCCCATCGACTTTAAGTGGCTTAGTCCGCCCTTACCACGTGTTTCTTTGGCAAAAAAGACGCCGCCGTGTCGCTGACAAACAGCAACGGGTGCAAAAGGCCTCTATAGGGCGGATTCTTCCCTTTTTACTGTTTTTTTTTATCCCCGAGAGGGAGAGGAGGTATAAATAGATCACTGGCACATGTGCCCCCGACAAGCGACGCTACTTAGCATCGATAATGACTCGCTCAAAAAAACGATTTTTATCTGTCCAGAATCGGCTGGGTTTCGACCGGAAGCTGTACGCCAGTCACGCCACCACGCCCACGCTTCGGCTATTTTGACACTTGCCGATACCGACAGGTGGCCGCATTCGCACGGCGGTGGCGCCATCTGGCGTCGGTAAGCCGATACGGTCGACCGCACGGTCGATTGACGTTGACGTGTGAAAAATTTGACGGCATGCAAAGGACGTTGTTAGAGTCATTATTCGCCGAATACGACAATAAATCTTATACGCGACTGAATTTAAGATGCCAACGCCCCGACGGGCACTACGCGAACTAACTATATGGGCCATTGTCACCTCTAGCTTTGAGCACACTTTGGGTTTACACTGCGTTGTTCTTTGTTCTTGATCATTGTTATTGTCGTCTTCTATATAATTTTGTGGTCGTCTTCATAAAGTTATTTGGTTATTAGGTAAAAGTTCCCCCCGACAATCGGCGCGCGCCGATTGTGGGGCGAAAACAGCGGCCGGGCCGGACGTAAACACGGCACAAATCTTTCCAAATTTCGGATTTTCCGCGGGTTTCCGCGAAGTTTCGATGTTGCAAAAGGTGCAAAATAGTGTGGTGATCAGTTTGAGCTGCATATAGTAAAAATTCATCCGGATTATAACCACAAATATCGCCATGAAAAGTGAGGTGTCAAAGGAAATTTGAAAATTCATTTTCTCGGAAACTACGCCCGAGCACCAAAAACTAAGGTCAGATTCGTGTTCAGGGATCCCGAAAATAGGGGGGTAGCCAAAATTTAAAAAAAAATCGGGGCAGACATACACCGCGGGAAACTGTACTTACCGGTTATTATAAAGTTTAAACATTATTGTTTATGATTTATGTAATTGCAAAGGCAACAGGCAACTAAAAATGAACTAAAAGCAGAATTCGAAATAGAGAACTTTGTTGGTTAAATTAAATTGATTCGAAACTTGTTCCATCTCGAAAATGTTTTCAGGAACAAAAAATGTTTAGGTTAGGACCTCGGCGATCTAATCAAGACGGTTTTTCGTCCGAATCTCGCACTAAAACTTCGTAATTACACTGCATACACTTTAGCATGTTCAAATTCCACTTCTGATAACTGTGAGAGGCCTTTTGGGCGTGGTAATCATAATAAAAATCACATTTTACTTGCTTTATTTCATTTTCTAACAACTCTCTCTTTTTTGGCACAAGCGTGGCGGAAATATTTAAACATTTGAATTCAACTGTTGTTATTTACCACATTATTATAATAGTCAACTTTAGAAAATAAAGGTTTTTTGACTGATTTTGAACAAAACAGAAAACATAATATACGGATCAACAAAATGGCATGACCCCTAGACTTAGTTTAGCATTGAGCCTACAGGGGGCGTATTTCTTAAATTCAATGGCGTATAGAAAGGCCATCGTTCGGATTCCAGAATAATCGATTTAATTTCGGAATAGTCAATTATTGGACGGCGACATTTGTATTTCAGAATAGTCGATTCCATTTCATAAGTAAAAAAAAATTGTGTTACCTCCCCGTTGACACTTTGTATTATATGTGTTCCACAATCCACAGATAACGGTATACCCCGATTACTGTAAGAAGTCCCGATTTTGTCAGATGACATTCTCCACAAAATCCCTAGGAATTTTCTGTATAGCATTGGTATAATGTGTCTCAACCAGTTAATGACGTCTCTCATTGATTTATGATGTGAAAAGTTACCCAAGTAATACGAAAAAAAGAACATAATAAAATAATAACCCTATTGCAATCAGGTTTATGCCTCTACAAATAAAAATAACTACGACTACAACTCATTTTAATAATAATTTCAAACGTCATGGAAACACTTTCAATTTGGTATTTTGGTATAATCAGCTACTCGCGGCTGCGTCTGTGGTGCGACTGGTGCGTACTCAGGCAAATTTTATTTCGGTGTTGTGAAGTGACCGTGAAGGTTTTCCGGGTCGTTCAAAAGGGTTCAAACTTTGGGCATTGAAAATATTCGTGGGTTTTCTACGTTTCGTGAGTTTTTCCGTTATCTGTGTTGTTCTTGTTCGTGTTATTAGTAGTTATTCATTGTGCAAATGAGCTCGTTACTGACCTGGACTTATGACCCGGTTGCTGCATTAATGCCAACTTAGGATGGAGAAATTACCAATTGACAGTCCCAGTAAGGACTTCTTAAAATAATTTGACTATATGCCAGCTAGGAGAACGAAAATTAAACTCTTCTGCGCACCTACGCCACTTCGACAAAAGCGCGGCCAACTTATAAAAAATAGTCCTGAAATTAGTCTCACTGACACAACGTCAGTCATCAATTTCATCCAACAACAGAATGTAGGCACCTAGAGACACCTTGGTGTATATGTGGTTGCCTAGCTCACTATAAACGAGTCAAATTTGCGTTTAAAAATAAAATTTAGCCATGATTTTGTCGAATAAGCGTCACCTTTGACCTCAAAGTACCTGTGTATCGTGATGTGTTCTTTATGTCCACTTGGACAATTTCTGACATAAGAAAATTCTCAATGGCGGGGCGTTTTTTTTTTGGGACCCTTTCAAAGTTTTAAGGGCGTCCCACAATGGAATTTCCCGAAAATTTTTGTCGGTTACCACTTGATTTTAAATATTTTTTCTTGAAATCGGCATTAAAAGCTCAGAAAATCATCATTAAAAGCTCAGAAATCGGCACTGAAGTAGCCCATTATTGTACGATTTTTTCAATAAGTAGGCCTTGGCGAGATGTAAACATCAAACGTCAGACGCGAAGCCATCGCCCGTCAAAAGTGACCAAATATTTATTATTTTTTTATTAACGTTTCATACACATTGCGAAATTGTTACCTATAGCAGCGCAATCTTTCAGTATAAATATTTTAGTAGGTGTGAATATCAATATATCTTTCACGGAGACTGCACAACAAGCAGCAGTTTGGAGTTTCTGTTGGGAAGCGCCGTGCCTCGTCATCTTAACCTAGGTAGAGCGATCGTCAAAGTCAAGCAACGACACGCGCAGTGGGTTCATGGATTTTTTGCCTAATAAAACATTTTTTTCCGATTTCAAAAAAATATAATATGTAGCTCGGTTCTGAAGTTCTTTTTATGACTCGTGTGATTTATTTGCCTCGGCCAGAGGCCTCGGAAACTACATTCCACATGAGTCATAAAAAGTTGAATTCAGTGCCTTCGTACATAAATAATTATTATTATTAAACATTCCTGAAAAAATCGACTGTGAAATTTTATGACATCATAACTTTTCCATGTTAGGGGTGTCACAGCTGATTTTTTCACAGCTGATTATTTCAGAATCCTAATACAATGGTAACCTTGTCCGGCAAAAATTTTCGGGAAATTCCGTTGTATTTGTAATTTCACATTTCTATCTTAACTTTTCACCAAAAGTTTGTTACACCACCGGATAGCTCTTGAAAAGTTAAGGTAGGGATGTGAAATTCATTTTGTACTATCTCAACCAGTTTTGCCTAATTTTGCTTCATAAATTATTTTCAGAATAGTCTGCAGATTTTATGAGAAAAAAAACTTTCGCTCCATCAACTTTGCTAATATATACGTACATAATATTATGAACCCCCAACCAAAGCATTTTGTTTACCGATTCCAAATATGGCTTGCGCGATTTTTTTATTGTTTTATTACATAGGTATATGTTTAATCCTTCTACATCTTTAAATGCCTCTTTCTGCCTGTAAGCCTTAGGGGTTTAATAAGTCAATTGTGGCTTTTATAAAACAATGGAGGACTTTTTCCTTTGTTGTATACGCGAGGTAAACAACGATAAATAACATAATGGCAGTTTTTATTACGAGGTTTTCGACAGGACGAGATAAGAAAAAAATTGGTATGGTCATTTGTTTGTTAATTCTTAGTTTGTCGTACTTGTACTAAAATCAAATAACTCTTACGCCTGAGCCGCACTGAGGCACGACCATTATTTAATTTTACTTTTACAATTGCTTACGTCAAAATATTTCGGAGAAAAATGTATTGGCTTAATTAAAATAAGTCAAAACATCGACAAAATTATTTGTGGCAGTGTCTAAATAGCTGAAAACAACAAGATAAAACCGCATAAATACGCTTTTGCGATCGAGTACCTACGTCCCTGTTGCCAGACGCGCTGATATTTTATGGCCTATCGACCAATCGCCTTGTTTCGCGGAACGTCATCGATCACGTGCTTCTATTTACGCCAGGCGTAGGAGTTACTTGATTTTAGTATAGTGAGGAAACATTGCCACAGAGAATACACACTACAAAACAGCATTTACTGTACACCCCCTTTGTAAAAACAAGTAAACACCGACTATTTGGTCTGAAAACACTCTCGATGTTTGAAGGAACACGTCCAATAACAGAGATGAGAGGCCGGGGGGGCCGTCAATTTTATGAATGTTCATTCGAACTTCCTTTCTAGACTAGTTGAACCGGTCGCTATTTTTTACGCGTTTGTAAAAACGAGGCGGATACCTCGTGTTTGTGAAGCGGGGAAGTCGACGATTAGGGACTTATTTTAAAGACAGAACCCCTTATAAATAAAATATTTCCAGTTCTTTTATTAGTTTTGTCAACATGGCCCTATCCCACTAGGTGGAAATTGAAATTAAATAGTAATTAAATATCAATAGTTACTATATTTTTGTAATTATATCAAAACTTAAAAACAATTGATATTTGCCGCTATTTAAACAACAAACGAATTGTTATATTTTTGGAGTTTTATTACCTTTAATATAGGTAGGTATCAATGTCATTTTGAATAATTAGATTTCTATAAAAGAACTCTCGGGCAACTAAAATTATTATTATTATTATTATTACTTATACGTTAGACAAGGAAAAATGGAAGACACACCGCGCTTGCCTACCCTGCCGTGTATAGATTTTGTTACGTCGTTTTTAACGGCGGCCATTTTATATGTGGCAGACAAAGCGAGTACGTTGTGAGTTAATTTCGTGAATTTGTGTATTAAAGGTAACAGTGATTAAGGGGAAATATACTCTTACGATGGTGAATTGATCAGAGTTTGGTTGCAAAAGCAGAAGTGAAAAGCAAGAGCCCGGGATTTCGTTTCACAGGTAAATATTTGAAAAGCTACCTTTGAAAGATTCCCTAAAACTTTATTTTTTCTCAATATAACTTCTTCAAATTCCTTCTACCTTTTAGTATGATAAAGTGCAATATTTTGTTTGTAAATAGTACCAATATACTTATTTTTTAACATCGTTTTTATTGAAAATTTCTGAATTGATTATGATAGTTTCATAGAATATGGGCTGGTTTCCATGAGCGTGTATTATTTATTTTATTTTGGTTGATTCGAAATCGCCACAAATAGATATATATTTCAGCACTTGACACTAGCTTTACATTTGGGAAATTGCAAATTGCAAATAAATGCCAATATTTCAAATTACATGCGAGTCGAAATTAACTACCTTGTCATTTTTAACATTTTTGCGACATTGGCTAAGAACGCGTTTCATGCTACGCCACTGGCCTGTCGAGCGATGTGGCAGTCGGTAACAGGGCCGCGGGCGCTGTTAGGCGTTCTCTCTCTTTCCTTGTCTAAGACTTATACAAAACGGAAATGTGACGAACCAAGAAAGTAACATTCTCAAAATATATTCTGGGGTGATTTTACACTTTATTGCGCAAATATTTAATTTTTTGTACCTACACATAGCTTATTAGGTATAGGTACAAAACTTATTTATTTCTTATTTCCTTGATCCATCAAGTAAAATAAAAAATGAAACTGCTTGGTCTATGTACAGGGTGTCCCATTTTGGGTGTTTTTGGGTGTTTTTCTCAAAAATCTCGGTTATTATTAAAGCTAGAGGGTTGCGGTTTTCACGTCACCGTACTACTTTTTTGAGAGGAATTTGGTGGACCAATCAGATTTTAGATACGTTTTATAGTTTCCGCGCATTGGCGCACGACTGATATTTTCGATTTTTTGGAAACCTCTCTCCTGGCTTCAACTTATACATATCGACTAATTTAATCAACTATTTTTATAGATTTTTTGGCGTAGAACCGAATGGAATAATTAGTTTTTTTGGTAGCGTTAATAGTTTTGAGATATGAACTATGGTTTCCATTAAAAAAATATAACTTTGGTTCATATCTCAAAAAGTATTAACGCTACCAAAAAACTAATTATTCCATTCGATTCTACGCCAAAAAATCTATAAAAATAGTTTATTAAATTAGTCGATATATGTAAGTAGTAGCCAGGAGATAGGTTTCCAAAAAATCTGGTTGGTCCACCAAATTCCCCTCAAAAAAGTGGTACAGTGACGTGAAAACCGCAACCCTCTAGCTTTAATAATAACCGAGATTTTTGAGAAAAACACCCAAAATGGGACACCCTGTACAAACACTTTAAAATAGACGTCTTATTTTTCGATGTTCTTTCAGCCCTAGAAGTCTGCACACCGTTTTCTGAAACACCGTGCATAAATAATCGAAAGATTTAAAAAAAACGCTTGTCTCCTGCGGTGAAAAGTAAAAGCCAACGCCACAGGCCCAAGTATTATTGAGGTAGGCTTGGCATTTGCGTCTGATAATGTTCGCATTCAAAGGAGGTTGAAAAATACAACAGTTGATATACGGTTTGGCATAAAAACCCAGAGATTACGACTTGCGAGCTGTGCGTACGCTTATTTTATATATATTCGAAATTCCCGGGAAAATACGAGCGAATAACAATTTTTCGTTCCAGATTTTGTATCGGATTTATGTGTCACAGTCACACCACCATCACTTCTAGCTATTAGCTATACGGGGTGATTGACTTTTTATGTTTAGGAACAACTATCTACAGTTCACGGATGCGGTAAATAAGAGGACAAATGGACCAAAATGTGAAAGATACCAAAAAATTTTATTCTTTATAAAAGTTTTTGCTTGCTTTAAAAATAAGATCCACGATGCCAAAAATTTGTTTTTTTGTACAGGGTATGCAAAAAAACAAAAACGTAAAATTTGATGAAGAGTAAAGTTGGCTTTTTATAAATTTTAATGCAAAACGTTAAATAAAAAACCTGTTTGAAATTTTATTCTTATTCCAGATTTTCAAGGAAAAATTTGACATTTCTAAATTACTCTTTTAAAACCGGAATTTTTCCAAGTCATATTCTGACCTTTTTATTTGATTACGCCATCGCCATTGATAACTGTTACTGTGACATATTTGTCAAAATAAGAACTATGTTGTCTTTAGAGCAAAGAATATTTATAATCCAAAATTACAGAAACGGCGAGAATAGTTATCGCTACGTTATTGAGAAGTTTCAAGAAAAGTTTCCAAATGTACAATTATGCATAAGTTCAGTACATAAGTTAGTAATCAGATTTAAAAAAACTGGATCCGTTAATGATTTAAAGAAGACGAAAAAAAGATACGACGAAAACGATGCTTCTACAGTATTAATTTGTCAATCTATTGATGAACATCCTATGCTGTCTTTAAGAAAACGAGCCCAAAGTTTACAAATCTGTAAAAAATGCCATATTCAAAATGTGTTGAAGGAAAATAAAATTTATCCTTTTACACCAATTTTTAACCATACTTTGGAAGATGGGGACAGTTACAAACGCTTGGATTTTTGTTTGTGGGTCGGTGATGAAACTCTAAATAACAACGTGAACTTTCATAAGCTGATAATGTTCTCAGATGAGTCAACCTTCAGTACAAACGGCACTGTAGCCTCTCACCATGTGAGATACTGGAGTAGGAGAAACCCAGAGTTTAGAATTGCGAACCGCCGCCAGTATTTTAAAAAAGTAAATGTTTGGTGCGCCATTTCCTATTATGGGATTATAACATATGTTTTGATAATACGTGTTTTACAGACATTCTTATTTGCATATGCTGGAGTCATTTCTGTCAGACAAGTTAGAAGAATTGCCTCTTCAATATGGCCAAAATATGTATTTTCAGCACGATGGGTGTCCTGCCCATTATACTACAGAAGTCAGGGATTGGCTCAATCGCAAATTTGGAAATCGATGGATGGGCCGAAATGGTCCAATTTTGTGGCCCCCTAGGAGTCCCGACTTGACAATTTGTGATAGTTTCTATGGGGGCGCATTAAACAACTAACATATGAAAGACCCATTGAAAATAACGAAGAAGTTTTAAAGCAGAGAATTTTAAGAGCGATAGAATCAATTTCACTAGGAGAAATAAGAAGCAGCTTTAGCCATTTACGACGTCAGTTAGAAAAATGCGTAGAATATGGAGGAGAAGTTTTTGAAAAATAAAAATAATGCGCACCTAATTGTTTTAAAGTTTAATAAAATAAGAAATATTTCTCGAGTATTACAA
Organism: Pseudeuparius sepicola; assembly: GCA_963920635.1. NCBI lineage: Eukaryota > Metazoa > Arthropoda > Insecta > Coleoptera > Anthribidae > Pseudeuparius > Pseudeuparius sepicola. Next base: position 22,917,449 of record OY987308.1, read on the forward strand.
TTATTATTATTTAATATTCCATTAGTAATTTTATTTAACCTGTCAGTAATTTTGGATTATAAATAATATTCTTTGCTCTAAAAACATCTTTCTTATTTTGACAAATACGCCACAGTTATCAAAGGTGTAATCAAATAAAAAGGTCAGAATATAACTTGGAGAAATTTCGGGTTTAAAAGAGTAATTTAGAAATTTCAAATTTTTCCTTGAAAATCTGGAATAAGCATTCTTTTAAAATTTCAAACAAGTTTTTTATTTGACGTTTTGCATTAAAATTTATAAAAAGCCAACTTTTCTCTTCATCAAATTTTACGTTTTTGTATTTTTTGCATACCCTGTACAAAAAAACAAATTTTTGGCATCGTGGATCTTATTTTTAAAGCAAGCAAAAACTTTTATAAAGAATAATATTTTTTCGTATCTTTCACTTTTTGGTCCATTTGTCCTCTTATTTACCCCATCCGTGGACATACTGTATACTATTATTTTCCTTTCGTTAGGTAGCTGTTCAAAATGCGTAGCCAACAAGCTATATAAGCATGGCCAATGTAATGTATTATATTTTTTCTGCAACCGACAATTTCATATTATACCTATACCTACGTACTTTAAACTTGAAGAACACTATGGAGTAGATTGTGAGTAATAATCTTCATAGTAACCATTGTTTATTACTAAAAGTGATAATCAGTGATAAATATAAGAGGCAGAATGCAGCGATAATTAAAAAAAAGTCGGGGCTTCGTGTAGGGCTTGAACCAGGGACCTACAATTTACTAGTCGGGTGCTGTGACCCTGCTAAATTCGTGCGTATCAATTTTTATGTACTAGGCCATTCGTAGTTGACATTAGGGAAATATTACACTTTTGTCAACCCTGACCTCCCATTTTACCACGAGATTTGCCCCCAGATTATAAGCCTGCTGCGACGTTGGCCGTTGGCCAACTCTACGCCTTTTTTCGCGACGTTTATTTTAGTTTTCACTTTCGCTGGAGTGTATAAAAATCGGCGGGGCGACGCCATAGGTCCTCCGAAATAGAATTCAGGAAGTGTCAGACAAAGATGGAGGTAGAAAACGGGTGGGAGGGAAGACAGAGGCTATTCTCGTCAAACCCATTAAATCGTTTTTTTTTTGAGGAAGGCAACGATAATTTGCGAAACTTTGAAGGCGATATCTGAAATAAATCGAAAGTGTTGGAAGCGCCTACTTTGCGCCAATCGGCGCAGCGACTCAAAATGGACAAAATATGTCTTAGGTTAGGTTAGAATTTGTTTTGGAAGCATTCGCCAGTGAATGTAATAATCGGTGTACGAGTAAACAAACAACATGACTTTGGATGTCAAAGATAGGCGCGATTTTTTTACCCTTTTAACACTGGTCTATTCTCTAAATGTGTGCCAAAAATTTAAACAGGGGTCTAATACAATATCTAAAACTATATCATAATAATAATTATTATAACAATACAAATATTTACATTTAAACGAAAAATTAAGGAGAAACTATATTTTTTTTAAATGCTGTGTAATAAGCAATATTGGTGCAAAGACTCTTTAATTTTAAGCTAAGCTCATTCCCTGGGCCAATGCTGCAATATTTTTACATAAAACTCATCCATATTTTGGAATTCAGTGAAATAAAATGATAATGTACGGTTATGTATTGAATTTTAAATCGAATATCCTGATAACGTAAACTTACCACTGCCTGTCACCTTTTAGGATTTATTTATCAAGTATTTTAAACTATAAAAATTATTTTGGTGCGTTTATTGATGATTCTTAATAAGAATCAAGTAGGAGACCATCACTATGAAATAATTACCAACAGCCCAAATCATATCTTTAATATATTTTTTATAAACAATATTTTAAAATTTATATTTTTTTTATCCAGTAGCTGACATAGTGATTTTTGACTAGACCCTTAGGCTGAATCTGATAAGCCCAAAACCTGACACCCATAAAAAATGTCACAGCAATTTTTAAAAAGGAAAACACAAGTGATTATTGTATGAAGAAATGTATATCTATTCATATATTCTCATTTCTGGAACATACCGTAAAACGGGGTTACTTTGCACCTGTCAGGGTAACTTTGCACCAATGTTGTAAATGTTATTTATAGACACTTATTTCCTCTAATGTGAATTTTTCCACTTTATAACAATTTCTACTAATAGATGGAGCCGCAATAAGTAATAGCAACAGGTTAGACTCCCCCTCCCGCCATTAGTTGTTGATCAGCTGTTACCGGTATCTTAACCTCAAAATTTCGTTGTTTTATAGTTCCCCAAAATTGTATTGCCAAGGAATTTCTAGCTGATAAGAAGCGGTAAGAATACATTTAATTGCATGTACCCACTATTGTTTATACGTATAATAAAAAAACAAAGTTATTAGGATTTGGAATCGAAGAAAAAATAATTTTTTATTATTATAACGGTTTTCTAGAAAATTGGGGATACTTTGCACCACCTTCAGTGGTGTCTACTCTTCATGCCCTTTCATTTAATTTAAGGAGGTTGAAAAGAAAATGTAACCCGCCATCTTGGAGCGGCGGCCATATTGAATTTAGTGTGATGTCACTAACTTCATAGTTTTCTACTCTTCAAGCCCTCTCATTTGATACTCATATTAAGGGGGTTGTTGTTACCCTAATAAAAAATAGCAGCTTTAAATGCCTATTATTGGCCAAATGAAGTAATTAAATATGCGGAAAAAATCCTACGTATCTATATATTATGGTGCAAAGTAAATAATTAATATTAAGTACCTAACATTTTCATACACTATTACTTGGTATAATTATTTCTTTGAATACTTTTAATAATAATACCTAACCTATTTTCCAAGAACATAATACTATCTATATCTACCTATTTCTGAATTTTTAGGCAGCTGGTTTTATTCCTTAGAACTTTTTATTTTTGTTTGTTTAAAAAATACAAGCAAAAGAAAACTTGGTAACTTCAACTTCTACCACTTTAATCTTTGCTTCAAAAATGAAAGTGAAGTGATTTTTAATTGCGCTCTTCTTTGACAAGCTTCAATAATTTTGCTGGCGGTGATCTGCAGTTAACAGGTTTACTTGTTGCTGCCTGCTGCTGTTTGCATTTCTTCGGTTAATTTGCCCCAGAAATGCGGCTCTCTTCGTTGTATCGAGAATTACAATATCTCCATTTTCCTCATCTCCACGAGTTATTTCTTGAACTTCTTGAATGACACCTAGATTACCTACTAAGCCACTTTCTAAATTTAGTTTCTTCTCTTGAAAACCTAAAAATGAGCAAGAAATCAGAAAATATCAATGAGAAAACAAACATATTTGGCAAAAAATTATACCTATTTGCTTACCTATGGAATGCAATTTCACAATCTATATGTAAAAGTCTCTTTGCATTTGCACCAAGTCATGTTTTTATTTCGTAAATATGAGAATGGAAAGTTATTAACCGTACAAAATATAAAAGAAAAAATCGCGATTAAAAACGAAAAACGCATCTCTCATCAAAAAAGCATGTAACGGTGACTTTTATGATTTTACCGGCGCCTTCAAAAAGTATAATGCAATTTCATTTATACTGTATACAAAATTTTAAACAAGAAATAAGGTAGCCACCATTCAAAGTGCCAAAATAGGCTTAAAAATGGCGGCGAATTCCGTCTCTTTTCGTTCCCTGCGCCTTGCCGTGCGCAATAGGGCCAAAAGCGGTATATGTTAATATACAGGTATGTGGTAAAATCACGTCCAAAAATCTGTCACTATCTCCCGGTCCATAACCTACCCCTGGAACGCTCCCGCGCATGCGCGCGCCGCCCCCCGTATCCCCGTATCGACCCGGCCCCCACCGCCGCCGCGCCGAGACGGCGATGGCAGCGTCGCGGCGCCGGCGACGCCGACCTTGACCTTGACCGGCGGCGCCGCCGCCGCCCGACCTACCGCAAGGCCTCTAGACGGGGGTAAATAGACCCGCCGGGGGCGGGCGGGGAGGGGGCCGTCTTCCAGACGGACGTAGGCGGGAAGGGGGTGAAAAAAACCGACCGTTTTTTCGGAGGGTGAAGGAACTTGGGATTGTGGACATCCCAGACTGGCACCGAACGTCCGGTATAAGGGGAAAATTTTTGATGGTTTTCTATAGTAATTGCCGGAAGAATCTGAGCTCTGAACTACAATTTTCATCTGGTTAATTTATAATTTGCTTTCAAATAGATTCTACGACGTCGTAGAACTGCAATGACAAAGCGACTTTTCTAAGTATGTTGTGACGTAACTAAATTTACAGTTGTACTTGTAAATTTACGGTTCCAAAGTTAAATTCACAGCTGCAACTGTAAATTTACAGTTGCACATTTACAATTGCACATGTAAATTTACAGTTGCACTTGTAAATTTACAGTTGTAACTGTAAATTTACAGTTGCAGCTGTAACTTTTATTTTTTGAGATATTCGCCTGATCTTCTGCTTGACTATACTATAGCTGTGAAAATGCAAAAAATACACAGTAGGGACTTCCATTCTACAGGGTGCCAAATTTGATCAAAAGTATGCCATGGAATTACTTCAAAACAGTTGAATGATCAATAGAACCATTCAAAGTATTGCTGTGCAAAGATCCAATAAAAAAGATTCAGGTTATATTTTTGGTAATTTATTTTTTACAAAATGTCAACCAATAAAAAACGATTAAATATATTGAATTCTTAAACGCAGTTCGTTTATAATTTCTAGGGCGGTTTTGACATTCTCGATTTTTGACCCCCTGAAGTTTTAAAAAATTCAGCACTTTGAGATGAAACGGAGAAAAACTATTTTTTATTGGAAAATTTACATCAACTTTGTATCAAACATAAGCGTTAATAAATAATCATTTTCTTTTGAAAAAGATATATCTTTATCGATATTTTAGTAATACAATGCTAGTAGAATGATAAAGCTAGTTATATAACATCGTTTTTACGAAGTTACAAGTTTTCAAATTTAGCAAAATACTAAATATTTTATGTGTTCAGAGTTATCTTTGTCCTAGCAATTTTTTTTAAATAACCGCAAATAGAAAGGTGTACTTTTAACCATTATGTGAAAAATTATACAGGGTGTTGCACTTAAGTGTGGTAAACGAAACTTGTGTTTTCTTAAATTACTCAAAAATGGCTTTTCAACAATATATACATACAGGGTGAGTCACATCTAAAGGCAGAGCCGAAAACACAAGGTAGAATTCGCTAAGATAAGCACATATGCTTAATAAACATTAGCTCAAAAACGCTTGGTTCTCCATATACAGAGTGTTGAAACTTTTCCAAATATTTTTTAATTTTTTTCTAGCCCGTTTAGGAATTATTTTATACATATTATGGGTTGCCATTTTGTGCAATAATTTGGCCCTGTTCAGATGAGCAGCGGCGTAGATACAAATAATTTTATTTTAAATGCCAAAATAATCACCTTGACACTAGTTTAAAAAATCCGAAATTACGAAGAAACTGTACCAGAAATAAAAAAATACCAAGAGGCACTTTTTGTTCCAAATTAAATGGGCTATCCAAAAAAGGCAAAATTTTTGGTTTTGCACAGGGCCGTACTACTTTTTTTCTACAATTATTTACATTAACTATTTGTACCTACGCCGCTGGTGATCGGAACGGGGTCAAATTATTCCACAAAATGGCAACCGTCCAGTGTATAATGTGTACCAAATTTGGTTGGAATTCCTAAATGGGATCGAAAGAAATTAAAAAAATATGTTATTTTTGGAAAATTTTCAACACGCTGTATATGGAGAACCAAGCTTTTTTGGGCTAATGTTTATTAAGCATATGTGCTTATTTTAGCGAGTTCTACTTTGTGTTTTCGGCTCTGACTTTAGATGTGACTCACCCTGTATAATACTTGGTATGTTCCTCTAGCAGTTTTTTAAATATTTACTATTTTAATTTCGGTAGCATTCTCAGTTGACTATGACCTTAACTGTCGGAACTGTCAATTTGTGATCTTTTCTTCTACATAAAGAACCTATACACGCAAAGGTTTCATTTTCGAAACAATGGCCACCAAAAGTGCAAAATTGAAAGTTTAAAGGTCGAATATGTTTCAAACAGCTGGATCAAATACATAACATCGCATTATGTTCAATAAATATCTCTAAAGTCTCTAACAATAAACATTATAATGGTGTTCAAATTTCCCGTCAATGGGTTAAATATTTCCAATGCCCGACACCCCTGTCAACCATTGGCTACATAATATGTCAGCTATTGGTCACATTTGGCAGACCTCGGAGTACTGTCTTCAAGAGCATCAGAACATGTGTAGATTTGTCACTCAACGATTCCGAGCCATGTCTTCTTCTTGATGAAAGTGCTGAACACGATCAATAACTACTATTACGATCTTTACAAGTTTACCATGTCAAATTAAATTCAATTAGGTATTCAAAATAAGTTCAAAGATGTATAGTTAAGAAACGACTCTACAGAGAATTTATGCCGTCTGTCATTTCAGGGAAGAGAAGAAACAGTATTTTTAGAAAAAACAGAGAAAGATAGGGAGGAGAAAAGAGGGAGGGGGAGAGAAGAACAATAAATAGAAAACAGATAGAAGATATTAAATGAGAAAAAAAAAACAGTTGGAGCTAAATAAAATGGGAACGCATTTACGAGAATCAATATTATCATAGAAAAATAAAAAAAATAGTTAAATAGAAGCGAAAATTATTTTTAATAACAACTGTGACATATGAACAAATATCAATTTCCAAAATTGAAAACCCAAAGTTTTCTACTCAAGAATAACTTACTATATGTTCCAGAAATGAGAACGTACGAATAAATAAACATTTCTATATACAATAATCGCTTGTGTTTTCCTTTTTAAAAATTGTTGTGACAATTTTTATAGGATGTCAGGTTTTGGGCTAAGGGTCTAGTCAAAAATCACTATATCAGCTACGGGATAAAAAAATATAAAATTTAAAATATTGTTTATAAAAAGATATATTGCAGTGATGTGTCTCCTTTGATAAATCGATCCTTAGGGTGTCGGACACTGGTAAGTTTACGTTACAATAAATCGTTAATAAAAAAATCCTCCATGATGCGACCTTTTTGAAGGACACTGTAATAGGTACTTTATAAGATAGTATATTTCATTACGAGTCTGGAAATAAAGATTTTTCCGGGCGCGCGTGACAAATTCCCGTGTGAGGCGCAGCCGAAGACGGGAAGTCATGCAAGCACGGAAAAATGAACGATATTTTTTATTATACTTCTTTGACTTAAAACATTTTATCGGCATATTATAATAAATTTAATTGACAAAAAATAAACAATGCAGACAATATAGTGTTTGGTATGTATGATGCGTTTCCATGGTTACTCTCAAATTATTTCAAAGGTGCTTTGTTGTAAATTAGTTATTGTCAGATAAGGTGAATAAAACGTCAAAAATATTACAGAAATGTAGGTATCTAAATATTGAAACACTTACGAATTAAAATACAAAATAGGTATAATATGTTAAATATCAGAGAGCATATAGAGTTTCTTAAATTTAGTTTACTTTACTGTATATTTCTATTTTAAAGTCATATATTCGGTATTTTTAGTCAGCGCACGGAAAGTTTTTCCATGCGCTGTTTCCGTGCGCTAGCCCGAAAAACCCCATCTTTCATTATTGCTAAGACAGATGAAAATAACGTGTTCTCAAAGAAGTATAATAAAAAAGTTATTTCTACAATGCGGCAAAAAAATTGCGTCCCATTGTATTCCATACTATTCGACCTCGGAATGGGGTAGACACTAGGCACCCCTCCATTTTCGTGGAAAATTCGACCCGAAGAAACGAACTTGTTGCCAAGGACGTTGTAAGTTCATGGGCGGACAATGTCATTTTGCTTTTCTTCTCCCCCCCCCCTTTGGCCCATACGTCTAGGTGCCTATTTTTGGGATGGGAAATTGGAAACGCCACAATACCGTAACGAACGCTAATTACATAACTCCGAGGAAAAATCGCATAGTAGAGAGTCTATACCAAAATCAAATAACTCTGACGGCGCCTGATGTCAACAAGAGCACGTGGTGCAGAAATATTCGCCAGACATTTTTATTAAAATTATTTGTGGCAGTGTCTAAATAGCTTAGACGCGTGTGAAAACGACAAGATAACACCGCACAAATACACTTGCGATCGAGTACATCCCTGTTGTCGGGCGCGCGTGATATTTTGTACCCTATAGAATGCTTTTATTTACGCCAGGCGTCAGTTATAGTATTTCTAATGTCACTTGAAACAGCATAAAAAAAACTCTAATTGGCGTCACAAAAAGAATATACCGGACATAAGCCTCACGCAGTTTTCAAAAATATACATATTCTACAAGCAACATAATATTTCACTTTTAAGGTTTTTTTAAGGTTGTCGTCAAACACAACGTAAAGTTTAATGCACCATATTATATTGTCTAAAGGTCTCTAAAAAGCCATATCGATTATAACTATTTACGCAAGTGTATCCTAAGATCTGTGAAATTATGGCACGGCTATCCACCGCATTTCGCTGCACAAGTGGCCAGCCGTCGAGCAGTGTATTGGTGATATTATATTAGGCGAGCATGCAGTCACTTGTTTTTACTACAATATCTAGCTTCTCTGTCTCCTTCATCTCTTTTCACCAGTAATACCAGTGGTGCGATATCATATGGTTAAAAGGGGGTTTTGTGTCGTATTTTATTGCCGAGGCGCCTGTTCTCGAGCTACCCTGGTAAAATATAAATGAACTCACTTGGAACATAGTGATATACGGGGCGAGATCTATTTCATAGCATAATAACAGACTTATCAGCAGAAATTACCCGTAAAAAATTTAATAGTATATTTCATTACGAGTCTGGAAATAAAGATTTTTCCGTGCGCGCGTGACAAATTCCGAAATTCTCGTGTGTGGCGCAGCCTAACACGGGAAGTCATGCAAGCACGGGAAAATCTATTTCTCGACGTGTAATGAACGATATTTTTATTATACTTCTTTGAAAACGGAAACTTAAAACATTTTATCGGCATATTATAATAAATTTAATTGACAGAAAATAAACAATGCAGACAATGTAGGTTTGGTACGTATGATGCGTTTCCATGGTTACTCTCAAATTATTTCAAAGGTGCTTTGTTGTAAATTAGTTATTGTCAGATAAGGTGAATAAAACGTCAAAAATATTACAGAAATGTATCTAAATATTGAAACACTTACGAATCAAAATACAAAATAGGTATTGTTAAATATCAGAGAGCATATAGAGTTTCTTAAATTTAGTTTACTTTCCTGTATATTTCTATTTTAAAGCCATATATTCGGTATTTTTATTCAGCGCACGGAAAGTTTTTCCATGCGCTGTTTCCGTGCACTGGCCCGAAAAAACCCATCTTTCATTATTGCTAAAACAGATGAAAATAAGGTGTTTTCAAAGAAGTATAATAAAAAGGTTTTTATGCTGTTTAAACCCACAAGTTTTCTGAAAACTTATTTTTGAAAATCGTGATTGTGAAAAAATTCGAACGAATGCATAAAAAAACAGTGTGTATAATCCACATCGTGCTTTTCCAAATTTAAATATTTTTGACGGTATGCCCAAACCCTATACAGTTCTATTCCGTTAAGTTTTCCTCGGAGGCTTGTCTCCATGGTGAAAATTCAACTCGATATAATAATATATTGCCCCGAGGCTTTTCCCTGCGAAAAGGAAATTGGAAAACGCAAACAAAAAGCGATCCCAGAGAGTTTCGGGGGTTGTTTGGGGGCTCTGAAAAGAGTTCAATTTATTTTCGCGCTAATGTCGAAGTGGAAAAGCCGATTTTAATTTGAAAGTGACCAGAAAGTCGGGCGACAGACAACAAAGGGGATTGGAAATGAGAATTTTAAATAGGCATTAAAGGAGGGGGTATTTTTTTGCCGAAAATGAATAAGGCAAATTGGGAAAATATATGTCATTTCAGAGAGGGTTATTCCATATAAAATACATTAGAACGTTTGTGAAACACTGAAATTCGCGCATCAGATTTTGAAAAAAAAACCTGGATTTAAAAAAAAATTTCTTGGCAAATATTAAAAAAAAATTACTCCATGAACATTATCTAATACAGTTAATTAATATTCGTTAATGGTGATTTAAAAGCAATTTAACTCGTTCCATTTTTTATTCCAAACCGAAGGGCGGTTTCGAAGTTTCCCTTTCGGATACCAAATAAATTATTTACCCCAAAGCAGAACGAATTCCGGGTTTATTTCATGTTTTATGTACTCTTTGCGTTGGTTCGGGAAATTCTAATTAAAACCGATTTACGCCTTGCTTTTGATTTTGTTAATTACAAAATTTTGATTGGCGGGAATGAATTTCTGCGATTTCTGGGCGGGTGGTCACAACAAAAATCAGACTGAAAACGATATTAGAAAAAAATATCATCCTGAAATAGGCCTATCAAAACTTGTCTATTTTATCAAGGTTTTTTTGCAAATTAATAATTAATTTTTTTTTGTATCCTAGTATATTATGTACACCCTGTACAATCACGAAAATTTTATTGTTTTAAATCCTTAAGACCGCTTTACAGCTGGCAATTTTTATTGCTGGCAATAAAAATTGCCGCAATCTTTGTTGAATGCAATTTTTATTGCAAAAACGAAATTGTTTTACAGCCAGCAATCTATGAGTGCAACTTGTCTTACAAGGAAATGTTGCCAACATTCTAATTTTAGGAGATAAATTTATTCTGACAGCAGAGCAGAGTATGTGTCCATTTTAAAACAACAAAAAAAAGTTTACCTATTAATCAAATCAAAATACACACGCTGTCATACACATTCATATAAAGTTCACCACCATTTGCCAATTCCACGCTCCTAGGGATTTTAGGAAATCATTGGTAATTGATTTATACCCAAAAAATCCCTAGAATTGCGTTTCAATTGCAATAAAAATGGCGCATACGGCATTTTTGTTCCCGCAAAAAAATTGCAAACAGCTGATCAAGAATTTTTATTGCCGACAATAGAAATTTCCACAATTTTTATTGTATATATATCCGCGTCTGACGTTTAATGTTTACGTCTCGCCAAGGCCTACTTATTAAAAAAATCGTACAATAATGGGCTACTTCAGTGCCGATTTCTGAGCTTTTAATGACGATTTTGGGACACTTCACTGCCGATTTCAAGAAAATTATTTTATTGGGTATAATAATGGATTGTTTTGTTTCTTTATTATTATAAAATATTATCGGACATTTTTGAGATTATTATGTTCCCAAATTTACACTTTTCAAGTTTCCAACAGAGAAACAAACAAATTTTACCTGTACCATGTGCAAACAAATAAAATATCTAGCTTCCTCTGCATATTTCTTAACAGAAACATGAATAAACCATCAGGGGATATTTAGCACTTACTACTTTTCCAAAATCTTCAAAAAAACTCCGAACAAATATGCACCGAACGTTTGACGACAACAAATAAACACCACTAACTTTACTGAGCGAGTCACGTGATAAGTTACGCGGTGCGCGTCACTTTCGACTGTTCTCTAAGCCAACTTTGGTTAAGTTTAATTCGGATCTGTCGATTTTTGTCGGAAACGGCACAGGAGGAATACACATATTGTTTTGATATTGACTTAAATTGTGATTGTGTCATTAAATGATATGATTGTGATGAAAATACATTTTAATTTTTAATTTTTTCATTTTTTAAACCTTATATTACCTACTTTAAATATGTAAAACGTTGCTTGTTTCTTCTGCCGGTGTTTTCTTTATCGTAAATAGCAGCTAAACCAGGGACTTTTTAAAATAAGGGGACCCAGCATGTCACAGTCTATCACATAGGAAAAGTGAAGCCTTGAAGGGAAGTTTGATTTCTGTTGACTCCAAGGAGACCACAAGGGGGCTGATACAAGGTTATGTTATATGTCAGTGTCCAACTGCCATCAGGTTTTATGTGATATGCCACTGCCAAATATTCTAAAGGAGGCAAAATATTTCCCATCATAGTTCACAATTTTTAACTTTTCTGACTTCCAGATACTCAGATGTGTCAATTAAAGGTAATGCGGCCGTCTGTAGTAGTCCCAATAATTGCAACCAGATTTTTCCTGTATCACCTTTAGTAGTACAACAATTCCCATTATGTGGGCATTATGTATAAGTAGGTACCTAGTTCAAAACAAAAGTCGTATTTCGTAAATTTTAAATTATTAAGCAGGTAGCTTCAGTCAGGTCTTTTTTTAAAGAGTTTTTATCTACTACTACAAGTGTGTGAGGTACCTTGGCAAGGAAATAAAATTACAAAAAAATTATAATGAACACCGAGAAAAACTACCATCATTAGACCTAATCTTATTAGTCCATCCCGAAATCTATGAAAGTTCTTTGGGTAGATACATTCAACGAGGGAAGAAAGTTCAAGTATTCATATTACAAATGGATTGAGGAACCTGGTAACAATGTGCAATAGCGACAAATTCTTAAATAAGCAAAATCGGCACTACTGACTTACCATACTATTACTTAAATTCGTGGAAATAATTGCTGGAAATCAGTTTCAACTATAAAATAAATTTCTTTCATTTGACAGTTGCCTCATTCTGCACTTGTATCATATACCTATAGCAACCTATACCGCTCAAGAGAGACGTCCGACCGGGGGAATAATTTGGCGGCCATTTTTAAGCCCAAATGAGGCGGGAAATTTGAAATCATTTCTACCGGTGGGTTCCATAAATAATGTAATGTCTTGGTTGTCGGTTTTGTAAAATGGAAATTATTTTAGTTCAAAGTACAACATAGGTTCAAGATTTTTGTTGGTTTTGGTTTTAAATTAACGCATTCGGGAAACGAAGCAGTTAACTAGGTTGAGAAATTGTACAACTTACTCAAAACAATATTTTAATCATCATAAGGAGAAGTAATATAATTATTATTGTACATTATACATATAGCTTATACAACAGCTACATTATAAATAATTACTTATAAAAAATATGAAAATATTTTTAATTACCTAACATTTTCATACACTATTACTTGGTATAATTATTTCTTTGAATACTTTTAATAATAATACCTAACCTATTTTCCAAGAACATAATATTATCTATACCTATTTCTGAATTTTTAGGCAGCTGGTTTTATTCCTTAGAACTTTTTATTTTTGTTTGTTTAAAAAATACAAACAAAAGAAAACTTGGTAACTTCAACTTCTACCACTTTAATCTTTGTTTCAAAAATGAAAGCGAAGTGATTTTTAATTACGCTCTTCTTTGACAAGCTTCAATAATTTTGCTGGCGGTGATCTGCAGTTAACAGGTTTACTTGTTGCTACCTGCTGCTGTTTGCATTTCTTCGGTTAATTCTATTTGCTCCAGAAATGCGGCTCTCTTCGTTGTATGGAGAATTACAATGTCTCCATTTTCCTCACCTCCACGAGTTATTTCTTGAACTTCTTGAATGACACCTAGATTACCTACTAAGCCACTTTCTAAATTTAGTTTCTTCTCTTGAAAACCTAAAAATGAGCAAGAAATCAGAAAATATCAATGAGAAAACAATTATTTGGCAAAAAATTATACCTATTTGCTTACCTATGGAATGCAATTTCACAATCTATACGTAAAAGTCTCTTTGCATTTGCACCAAGTCATGTTTTTATCTCGTAAATATGAGAATGGAAAGTTATTAACCGTACAAAATATAATAGAAAAAATCGGGATTAAAAACTAAAAACGCATCTCTCATCAAAAAAGCATGTCACGGTGACTTTTATGATTTTACCGGCGCCTTCAAAAAGTATAATGCAATTTCATTTATACTGTATACGAAATTTTAAACAAGGAATAAGGTAGCCACCATTCAAACTGCCAAAATAGGCTTAAAAATGGCGGCGAATTCCGTCTCTTTTCGTTCCCTGCGCCTTGCCTTGCGCAATAGGGCCAAAAGCGGTATATGTTAATATACAGGTATGTGACTTGTATGCACAACATTGTCAAGTCAAATTTTTAGAAATCATGGAAACCATTATTAATTTTTACTAACAATCAAAATACCTGTTATATTCATAGATTCTCCAATAAAATGGCATACTTGGCATCACTGATACCATTAGAATGTGGAAAGAATAGGCCTCACTTTGGAATGTATAATGCTGAGTCCCCTTACTTTAAAGAGTCCCTGAGCTAAACAAACGGCGTTCCTTCCGAACTCTTGCCAAAATTTATATCCAACTTAAAAAACAAAACAAAACGTCGGGGGAGTTTTCTTGCTGACGTACAAAACAACTTTCCCGGCCTTCTGCGACTCCGAAAGCGCCACAATACAGAGGTAATCACCCCATTCTCGCATCAACAACTCCCCATCCATTACCTTCCACAAATTGAGCCAAGCCGAGGATTTTTGCGCCCCCCCGCATAGCCGAGGGTCACCTCTAACTGTGCCCCCGTATTGCGTCGCAGGAGGCCGCGTCTACGGCACAGGGGCGTACTCAGGAACATTTTCGCAAAACGTACGAGCGGTTTCCTGAACATTTTTTCAGAGCAAAATTATCCTAATAAAAGTTGTAGGGGATCAAAGTATGAACAACTTTTCCTCATAATTTTTTTTTGTATCTCTAATACATAACGAGTTACAGCGCATTAACTTAAAATTCCGCAGTCTGCAGGGGAGGACTTGTACAATTTTTTTACAAAAAAATGTCCTTAATAAAAGTTTTAGAGGACGAACTTCTGGTCAACTTTTCTTATTATTTTTTTTTGCGTCTTCAATACTTAATGATTTAGTTAATTTTTGTCATATAATTTTTCAAAACTGACATCTTTATTGGACTATCGGGGGAAGTGTTCTACAGGTAAAAATTTTCCATTTTATTGGGCAAAAAAATAATCATAAAGGATCAGCCTTTCATGAACAGACTGCGGGCGGCGTTGCTTGACTTGACGGTCAAGTATGACGAGGCACGGCGCTTCCCAAACAGAAACTCCAAACTGCTGCCTGTTGTGCAGCCTCCATGGAAAATCTCTTGATATTCAAACTTACTAAAATATTTATACTGAAAGATTGCGCTGTTATAGGCAATGTGTACGAAAAGTTAAATGGGCCTTTATTGGCCGTGCTTTGAATATTTGGCCACTTTTGACGGGTGATGGCTACGCGTCTGACGTTCGATGTTTACATCTCGCCAAGGCCTACTTATTGAAAAAATCGTACAATAAGGAGCTAGTTCAGTGCACGATACACTTACCCACGGTATGTCATTGCGCATCTTGTGACGTCAGTTAGTTGCGAATCAGAATTTAAATTGCTCCATATGTTTTACACAGCAATATATACTTTTTTATGGGTTTTTGCTTATTTTAAACGTTTTCTTTTAAATAAATGTTGTTAAAAATATGTAGATTATATTACTAGATAAATGAATGAATATTCTGTTGATAAAAAACACATTTAATTTGATAATTATTATAATTTTACAAATAATTTGTTTTCTTTGCGTTTTAGCTAATTTATTAATGCACACAAGCCTCGACACAAGCACAACCTGCACAACTAATGCTTAGTTTATAGTTAAACAACAAACAAAACAACATAATAAATAGTGAGTAAAATAGGGATCAAATAATGATTCCCTTTAACCATAACAAGGCTAATTTTTTATTGCACATTCTATTTTATTTGCTGTATAAATCAGGCATAAACTCTGTTGAGTCCCCTATTTTTAATGCTCTGTTCTATAAATAATCTGTTTCCTTACCAGATTTTGTCCTTGGGAAATCTATAATACTTAATTTTTCCGTTCCCTTACTGTTTCTATTATTATTTGGACATACTCTGACTGCACATCCCGGCATTTTTGGCCTATTTCAAAGCAACTGACGATCAGTCAGTTGTTTACACTTTTTTCTTGACACATTAAACTGTAAACTATAAAAAAATCGTAAAACACAACCGAAGACACCATGCATTATTTAGAATTCGTGATTCGCAACTGACGTAGATGCGCAGAGTTGCCTTGTTTTCGGATTCATTAGTGACATACCGTGGGTAAGTGTATCGTGGTTCAGTGCCAATTTCTGGGCTTTTAATGACGATTTTGAGACACTTAACTGCCGATTTCAAGAAAAAGTAAAGTGAGAATAAATTAAAAGTAAAAAAATATTTTTAAAAAAAGCTTTTATTTAAATGCGCTAAAAAGAATAAAATAATCTTTTCTTTTAAAACTTTTACTATCAACTTATAACGTCATTCCACAATTTATATGATATAAAAGCTTGTCGCGAGATTTAAGTTTTCAAACTAAGTAAATACCACTACTTAAATCTCGCGACAAGCTTTTATATCATATAAATTGTGGAATGACGTTATAAGTTGATAGTAAAAGTTTTAAAAGAAAAGATTATTTTATTCTTTTTAGCGCATTTAAATAAAAGCTTTTTTTAAAAATATTTTTTTACTTTTAATTTATTTTGTAATTTTTAGTTTGGCCAGGTGTCTGAGTCTATTCATCTCAGTTAACGCATCATTGTTGCAAGGTCGTTTGCCGGTTAGTTTAGAACAGTCTAGCTCTTCAATGAGGAGACCTTCTAATGACCATCTTGGGTGTTCCGCCATGTTGGATTTAGAATGACGTCACACATATAATCATGCATTGTCATCCAAATTAAACGTGTGTACAAAATTTCAGCTCGATCGGTTGAAATTTAACTAGTCCGCCATCTTGAGTGTTCCGCCATGTTGGATTTAGAATGACGTCACACATATAATCATGCATTGTCATCCAAATTAAACGTGTGCACAAAATTTCAGCTCGATCGGTTGAAATTTAACTAGTCCGCCATCTTGAGTGTTCCGCCATGTTGGATTTAGAATGACGTCACACATATAATCATGCATTGTCATCCAAATTAAACGTGTGTACAAAATTTCAGCTCGATCGGTTGAAATTTAACTAGTCCGCCATCTTGGGTGATCCGCCATGTTGGATTTAGAATGACGTCACACATATAATCATGCATTGTCATCCAAATTAAACGTGTGTACAAAATTTCAGCTCGATCGGTTGAAGATATCTGCTTCAAAATTGAGTTGCAAGATTCCACCCGAACAAATTACATACATACATACATACATACATACATTGCAAGTTAAATAAAAGCTTTTAAAAATGGCACCCACCTACCATGACAAACTATAAAATATCAAGATTAAAATATCTAAATTACGAATTTTTCTATTTAAATCTCAGACAAAAAATAAGCATAGACTAACCTAAAGACTGCATTGTAATCACCCAACATAAAAAATGCCTACTCAAAACAAAAACAACAAATTTGACACTTAATCCTGCATCATATGATAACCAGCAGTTACGTTTCCTATGCCACAAATCCAACATTTTACTCCTCCCATCGTTCTTAAAACTACACTAAGTAACTAATTACTGACTTAACTATATTTCTTTTGTCCAATAACCCCAAAATCTCCTCAAAAAAAAACAAGAACAACGCAAAAGTAAACTCTCGAAACACATCAACACAAACCGGCGAAATCTCAACGCACTCTGGATCAGCTGTTGGGGCATAATAAAGCAAATGCGCATCGATCACAAAGAGCTCGCGCAACGTTGCCACGTTAGCCAGAATAAGCGATTTATTAAGGATATTATTTATAGACCAAGTGGGATCAGTAAGTTCACAAAATCAGTAGAATTTATTGTTAAATGATAACTGTCCAAATTTTTACTTTATGTTGATTGTAGATATCAACTAATTGTTCCAAACTGATGGTTTTTATAGTATATTACATAGCGAGAGTTGCGCACGAGCCGCGCAGCGGCGAGTACTGTAATTCCACGAGTATGTAATAAGCTTACAACTCGAGTTTTGTATTATAATTTTTCTTCGACGAAATAAAAACTATTATAATGGATAAACTATACTTCTGATTATCTGACAGGCAACAATTAGTATGTTGGTTAGTTGCTATGGTGACGCGGATGCCGCGCTAACAAGGCACCCGTGATAATTGCGTTTTAATTAAGAACAGATACGTAATTTTTTTTATTACGTGTATAACAATGGACTTACCTATAACTTAAACCGTCACTTAATAGCTATGTTATTAGCATATCAGTAGAAAAATAAACTTAACTTACAGAAAAGTTTTACCGCCACGTCGAGAAATTCCCGAACCCGCCCCTGCCCCCTCAACTCCATTGAGCTATCGGGGGGGGGGGGGCGGGGGTGGGGAGGGGGAAGAGGGGGGTGGAGACGGCGGCGTCGGCGGCGGCGGGGGCTGGGGGTGGCAACCGCCGCCGCTACCGGAAAACGGAGAGGGCCGAGGAGAGGGGGACAATCGTCTCGGCGTTGAGGTAGGTCGCGCATGCGCGGAAACGGTGTGGGCGTCGCGGCGCTAGGCGTCGCCGGCGCCGCCTTTTTTTTCGTCCTCAGCCTCGGTCCCGTCGACGGAGGAACGGTACACGGTGCTCCGACATTCTACGGGCGTTTTCGTCTTAAGCCTCCCCTGCCTTAAGGGGGACAACACATTTGGTTTTTACGAAGGCGTAGAAGGGCCAACGAATTTGTCTTTATTTTAACGCAATTTGCAATCGACAATTGTCGGTCCGATCGACATTTGTCGGCCCGATCGACAATTGTCGACCCGATCGACAGTTGTCGGCCCGATCGACAATTGTCGGCCCGATCGACAAATGTCGACCCGATCGACAATTGTCGACCCGATCGACAATTGTCGGCCCGATCGACAATTGTCGGCCCGATCGACAATTGTCGAGCCGATCGACAATTCTGTAAAATGCGCCGCAGAAATCTTTTACCCACTGGCAATTCGTCAGGCCAGGCGAAGAATGTGTAGTAATATCCGTAATAATGAGAAATGAAATAAGTAGAAAAGGGATAGGTATAAATGCAAGAGGGAATATTCAGCTATTATTATAATTATTAATATTTCATATTTTTAAAGTTTTAATGTTAAACTTTTTCAACTTAAACCTGTTTCAGTTTTTTATTAAAAACCTTTTAAAAATATTAGATTTTTTAAACCTTAAAGCTATTTCAACTTCAACAGCCACTGGTCTAACCCCTCACGGGCGTAGCCAAGGGGGGGGGTTTCGGGGGTTCAACCCCCCCCCCCCCCCCGAAATAAGCAATATATAATACTGGGCTGCTATATAAGCGGCGCCGCGGCGCGTGACCGCGCTTACGGCAGTATTGTTCCATGCGAACTCGAAGCGAATAAAAGTGAAAAGTGGTGAACGAATAGTGAAGAAAATTAAGTGTACCGTGTAAGTGAGTAATTATTTTAGTGCACTGTTATTCGATGACCTTGTTAAGGATAGATACGTGAATCATTATTACTGTCGAAAAATGGAGGGGAAAAAAAGGAAGGGTGATAAACCTAAAGGTATGGACTACTGGAAAAAGTGGTGCAGTCAAGGTCAAGGGGTTTCTAATAAAGAAAAAGAAACAAATTTGGATTTAGCTATCAAAGCTTCAGCTACCTTGCATGCTGATAAGAAGACTGCCTACCCCGAAATCTAGTTTGGAATGCCTAGATATGTGCGATAAAAACCTTTATCCTAATATTTACACATTACTACAAATCTTGGCTACCATTCCTGTATCCACTGCTACCCCAGAAAGGTCTTTCTCGAGCCTAAGGAGACTGAAAAACTATTTACGAAACACTACAAGTGAAAACAGACTTAATGGTTTGGCTCTAATGAACATTCACTATGGAACAGAAATTCATGCAGATGAAGTAGTGGATATATTTAAAAGAAAAAGCCGAAGATTTCTTCTTTAATGGTTTTAGATTTAGCGCAGAGGAACGAAGTTAATTTATCCATTTCATTTAAAGTTAAGAACTTTATAAATATGTCGTAGTTTTTCGGATGAATATATAGATGTTAAATTTCATGTAAGTATATTTTTGTTGTTTTATTTACTTCTCAAACTAACCCCCCCCCCCCAAAACTAAATCCTGGCTACGCCCGTGCGGTGAAGGTAATTCCCAACCCCACACCCTCCAATCCGATTGGGCCCTTGTGGCCCCCTCCAAAAAAACACCTGCGGCAAAACAGGTAACGAGATAAGTTGTCTGGGCGTCGCCTCCCACCACGGGCGTAGCCAAGGGGGGGGGGGGGTTTCGGAGGTTCAAACCCCCCCCGAAATAAGCAAAATATTACCTAATATTATACCGAAAAAATACGAGGAGTGAAGAGTTAAATTATTATTACGTTTGAATATATGTAGTAATAGTAGCGCCTAGCGCCATCTTTTGACGAGAGGCAGACGCAGTTGCAGCCGAACTATTTTGTATTGTAGGAACACTTTGCGTTGTTTCTCGATTATTCGCCACGCCCCTCGGTCGAAATGAGCGGAACTTTGTGGAAGTTCGTGGAAGTTTCTGGACGGCTACTGGGCTGCTATATAAGCGGCGCAGCGGCGCGTGACCGCGCTTACGGCAGTATTGTTCCATGCGAACTCGAAGCGAATAAAAGTGAAAAGTGGTGAACGAATAGTGAAGAGAATTAAGTGTACCGTGTAAGTGAGTAATTTTAGTGAGCTGTTATTCGATGACCTTGTTAAGGATAGATACGTGAATCATTATTACTGTCGAAAAATGGAGGGGAAAAAAGGAAGGGTGATAAACTTAAAGGTATGGACTACTGGAAAAAGTGGTGCAGTCAAGGTCAAGGGGTTTCTAATAAAGAAAAAGAAACAAATTTGGATTTAGCTATCAAAGCTTCAGCTACCTTGCATGCTGATAAGAAGACTGCCTACCCCGAAATCTAGTTTGGAATGCCTAGATATGTGCGATAAAAACCTTTATCCTAATATTTACACATTACTACAAATCTTGGCTACCATTCCTGTATCCACTGCTACCCCAGAAAGGTCTTTCTCGAGCCTAAGGAGACTGAAAAACTATTTACGAAACACTACAAGTGAAAACAGACTTAATGGTTTGGCTCTAATGAACATTCACTATGGAACAGAAATTCATGCAGATGAAGTAGTGGATATATTTAAAAGAAAAAGCCGAAGATTTCTTCTTTAATGGTTTTAGATTTAGCGCAGAGGAACGAAGTTAATTTATCCATTTCATTTAAAGTTAAGAACTTTATAAATATGTCGTAGTTTTTCGGATGAATATATAGATGTTAAATTTCATGTAAGTATATTTTTGTTGTTTTATTTACTTCTCAAACTAACCCCCCCCCCCCAAAACTAAATCCTGGCTACGCCCGTGCGGTGAAGGTAATTCCCAACCGCACACCCTCCAATCCGATTGGGCCCTTGTGGCCCCCTCCAAAAAAACACCTGCGGCAAAACAGGTAACGAGATAAGTTGTCTGAGCGTCGCCTCCCACCCTTATTCGTAAAGGGTGGGAGACGCCGCTTCAATCCACATAATATCTCTATATTAACATGTAGGTACCGCTAAAGTGGAGCTCTGCCATCTAGAAACCTAACTGAATAAGTTGCGGAGACGTAATTAATAAGACCACCAAAGAAATTCATTCATTCCGGTCCAGGGAGTAATTCGCGGGGATGAGGAAAAAATAATTGTAAGCGATCACCCGTCCATGAACCGACTGCGCGCGGCGTTGCTTGACTTTGACGATCGCTCTACCTAGGTCAAGTATGGCGAGGCAAGGCGCTTTCTCGGCATCAATAACTTAAACCCAACAAAAATCTTAGACCTACGTCGTACTTTCAATTAAAATGATTTTCCTTACATTTCTACGGTTTTGTTTGTATGTACAGGGTGTCCCAGTTAACGTGATAAACCCGTTTTCCAAAAAAATTGCGAAGTTAATTTTAACACGGAATGTTAGTATTGAGTATACGGGGAGTAACGAAAAAATGTCGGTTTTCATTTCTGACTTCCGGTTTTACCGGAACTGAGCATCACTTTGTCAGATTTTTGAGAGAACCTGTATGTTTTGGGTTTTTTAAGTTCCTTTTGTTCTCCCAATTCTAATCATATGTATATATTTTTATATAGTTATCTCTAACGATATATTTTTAGCATTCCATGCGAAGATGTGAATTTGTCATATTCGACGAAATTTATCAAAAAATAAAAATTTACTGCTTGGTTATTTTTAGAGATTATTTCCCTCATACTGCTTGCATCCAATAAGGTAGCTCCTTCCATAAAAATCCAACCAATGATATGCCTCTGCTAGAGATAATTTGCACTAGTGCAATTACCGGTAATTGCACTTGTGAAAATTCTCACTTCGTTGCTTAGCAACCGCGAATCTGTTGGATACAAACACGTACCTACTTCTTAAAGTTTGTGTGTTTCACACTGTTCTAAATTATGCAGCTTATAAATTATGTTGCGGTATTATTAAGCATTATATCAATGAATTTATATAACTTTTACATTGCTAAATTCTTGTTATTTAGACCTCCGCCTGCGTTTAAATTTATGACACATTCAGAAAATAAACCAACGCCGACAGGGTGTAAGTATAATCGCATTTGCCTTGGATACCCAAGCGTCATGTTTGTTTACTCGAACGCTACAGTCGAAGCTGTCAATAAACTCGTTAAAAATGAGTCGTTTTGGAAATGTAAACATAGAAAAAATTAATACAGAAATTATTAAATCGTATTCGTGAAATACCACTCGTGCCGGAAATTGACTATTTTGCCCATTAGCAAAACCACTCGTACAAATTGGGCTTTTATTTTCAGAGATAAAACCCCAATTTATACTCGTGATCTTTCTAGGCAAAATAGCGCTTTCGAAAAAATTATCGATAAAATTTCCGGTACTAGTGATATTACATACGATAATTATATAAAAATATATATGGTTGGAATTGGGAGAACAAAAGGAACTTAAAAACTCAAAATATACAGGTTGTCTCAAAAATCTGACAAAGTGATGCTCACTTTCGGTAAAACCGGAACTCAGAAATGAAAAACAACACTTTTTCGTTACTCATTACTAACATTTAGTGTTAAAATCCAACTTCACAATTTTTTGGAAAACGGTATTTTTTTTAATATCTTTTTAACAGCACCCTGTATATTATGACGTCACATTCTAATTCCTAGGAAAATTCTACACAAGTCTGGTTTTCGAACCATGAATTTAACTTTAAAATTATCGAGAAAATCGGGTATATCACGTTAACTGAAACGCCCAGTACACCCGATGAATCTATTAAACATGGACCTTGGCAGCAGTGGACTGAATAAAGTGTTTTTTTTTTCGTTTTCGGATTTTGTATTTGGGTCGCCATAGTCAGACCTTGGTGAGTTCGTTGGTACCACGTCTGATGCATAACAAAACAACATTACGTATACGTTTGTGTACAAATGACAATCATTATTGTTTAGACGTTCTAAGTTCGAACATCGTATATTAGACAATACAGAAAATTGTTTGATAGGAAATACTATATATTATTATATAAGAAATTTATATAGGTACACATTAAGTTAATTTAACAATAATTATAGACATAGAAGGGCCATCTTGAAAGTCTATAACATTATTGGCGGGTACAAACAAATCTGAATATACCACCAAACGACCACAATACTAAACCAAAGGGCTCGCTTCTTTTGTGTACCTTGAAGAAGAAAGCACATCAACTATTTGATTAGAATCATGCTTCAGAGAGTTAGTGATTAAAGCAGGATGGCATTAATACAATCTTGGTGTAAGGAGTTTGGTCGAAGGTGTAAACAATCATAGAGGTAGTAGGCCAGGGAAATTACGGTAAAAAATAACGAAACATAGACAAAATTCATAACCGCATTTTTATAATGCCATCACAAAATATTGGTAATAAATGAACGCCAGAATTGTTTTTTATACAAAATAAATATACGCGGTGTGGGCGTTTTTTAGAAAAATACATTTTCTTGTTGTAATAAAGACTGCATAAATATTAACTGCGAATTTTAAGCTGCATTTATTAGTAAGTAAGGAATATAAAGTTGAGATTGATAAATTAAACAGATTACGTTTGCGCAAGTATCCGAATATTTTGTTGGGCAAAAATATTAACTGCGTTTTTATTATTTATAATTACCTTAAAAATCAAGTATTAACAGTTTGTTCTGAAATTAAACATATTGTTTCGCCGGAAATCGCATTTTAAAGAAATTTGAAGCTGTCTTTGAGAGCAAAATTATTAACTGGCTGATTTTTGTTAAACTTTGTAAGTGGGTAATAAGTCTGAAATAAAACAAAAATTGGTAACGGAAGTATTTTGAAATGACAAATGACAGTTGACCTACATGCGCCGTAAATAAATGTTTAATTTCGCTATACATATATGATTCAATATAGTTATATTGTAAAAAGTTAAACAAAAAAAAACAGTTAATATTTTTGCTTTCCTAAAGAAATTACAAGTGACAGTTGACCTATATGCGCTGTAAATAAATGTTTAATTTCGCTATACATATATGATTCAATATAGTTATATTGTAAAAAGTTAAACAAAAAAAAACAGTTAATATTTTTGCCTAATCTATACCAATGAGAAGTGACAGCTGACGTACATGCGGCTCAGATAAATGTTTAATTTTGTATAAGTATCATTATATTTGTAAAAGGGAATGATCATCTGCAATAAAAACGTAGTTAATATTTTTGCTTTTGCCGAAATAGAAAATTATCCTATTTTTATCCCTCTTTGTCGATTTAAGTTACTTCCATATTCTTAAAATGTTTAATTTCTTAATATATGTTAGCAAGGGAAGTTTTTTTACCTAAAAAAATCCAGTTAACATTTTTGCTCGAAATTTCTAACGGAAAATAGGTGTTTTTTGAGGTACCTAACCCAAGGTTCCGTTTTTTCAAATTGTTTAATTTTTGGTTTCTACCAACGTATTTACTTACAACGAGCATCTTCTATAAATGACTTGGATGCTCAGAAACAAGTACCAAATGACTTAAATATCAAACTAAACATCGACAGTCAACAAAATGGTTCATGGTCTGGTCCAACTTCCTTTTTCTATGCACCTTCGAACGACTGGGAAGAACATCAACCATTTCATTGTAGTCAAGCTACAAGCATGATATGGGTATTGATGTCTTGGAGTAGGAATGTTTGATCGAAGGTGTACACAAACGTACCTACAGGTAGAAAGACCTTACAAGATCTTCTATAAATGACTTGGATGTTCAGAAACAAGCCTCTTAATTGAACCCAACGACTTAAATACCAAATCAAACGTCGCTAATCGACAGGAACGGTTGCCGTTGAGGTCGTGCCCGGTTTTTCTATGCACCTTGAGTGCATTTATATCTTCGGACGGCCTTAAACCCGCCAACGCTGCGGTTAGCTTCCGCTGATTGCCTCTCTCGGCCTCTTTCGGCGGATCGAACCGCGAGGGAAGTTGAGCCAAGGCCGCGACGGTTGGCGACCCGAAACTGGCGCTCGGCCGGCCGACCAGGAAAGCCGGTGGCCGGCGGTGCGTGAAATTCCCATTTAACAGTCTAGACCAGAAAAAATGGGATCAAGTACAGCAATTAGCCGTTTGCGGGGGCGATAGAGACGCGGAGGGAGACTGACGTTTGCGGAAGTGCGGCACCGGCTCGGACTTCACGGTTGAACTGGCACCGCGTTGAGACTTGTTATTTGTGAGGGTTTCAGAAATATGCAGTTCGAGATGGGACAATAGATGTCGCTATTTAGAGGATGGGTCGTAAAGCCTTCCAGAATCAACCGCAGACACCCGGCGGCCCCGTTGTTTTCTTCCCCCGCTTCCAGGGAGTCCAGACGCCGTCATCGATTTTCCGCTACCGGGACTTTCGGTTTCTTTCAACCCCCCACCCCCCACCGCTCGATTCATCCCCCCTGCATCCCCTGGTTTTGCCTTGGGGGGGGAAGGGGCGTAGTGCTGTCGCTATAGCAACGCCCGACGCCTGATGGTGGGGGTAGGTCGAAACCGTGATGTTTTGGTGGTTAATTAAAAATACCGCAGCAGACTTTTAAGCGATATTTTGGATGAGCAAAACACATTTACAAACACATAACTTAACTGCTAAAGCAATACAATAGCATTAAAACCATCATCAGAAACTAACTCGGCCAGATTACAGACCGGGCGTTCCTCAGGGTAACATTTTGAGTCCCTCATTATTATCGCTACGATCTCCCCACGCCTTATTAAAATTACCGCAAGTCTGCCGTACTTCCTATATCTAAACAAAGGAACCACCAACGACCACCTCAGAAGAGGAAGAGATATAAACGCATATCCTCATCGACCAGTCGACACGAGTGACTCATAAAATGCACATCTGCATAAGGCATCTCCGTTTAAAAAAAAACAATGGGAAAAATAACTACTATACGACGCCTTTTTTGCATAGAGGACGATGAACTGCATGATGACGAACAATCATTTAGCGTTTCCAATACTAGTAGTATTTTATTTGATAATAAGTACTAAAAAATTTTTTCTTTAATGCAGCATTGACTAGGGTTATAAAAAGAACATCCATATCCGTCAGCCCCACGTTGGGTTGCGAACATTGCTTCAACTAATCCTTCCAGAAAAAAGCCAGCTTTGAATAGCGCACTGGAAGTTTCTTAACTAGTAGTATTTTATTTGATAATAAGTAATAAAAAATAGTTTCTTTAATGCAACATCACTAGGGTTTATAAAAAGAACATCCATATCCGTTGGCCCCACGTTGGGTTGCGAACATTGCTTCAACTAATCCTTCCAGAAAAAAGCCAGCTTTGAATAGCGCACTGGAAGTTTCTTAACTAGTAGTATTTTATTTGATAATAAGTACTAAAAAATTGTTTCTTTAATGCAACATCACTAGGGTTTATAAAAAGAACATCCATATCCGTTGGCCCCACGTTGGGTTGCGAACATTTCTTCAACTAATCCTTCCAGAAAAAATCAGCTTCGAATAGGGCACTGGAAGTTTCTTAAAAACTTGCAAAACCGCTTGAGACTGGCTACCTTCTTATGTCTTACAACGGTACTTCGGCGCGTAGAAGAATCTAGACGCCGAAGAACGAGGGAAGAAGAAGCATACAGAGGGAACGAGAACTACCACGCATACGCCGCAGACCCGTTCTTCCGTTATTAGGAGAAAGAAGACGGCGCCCTTCTTCTCCGTCCCGCGATGGGCCTGTCGTTCGTTCGGTCGGTGTACCTCAAGGGTCCATCCTGGGACCCCTTTCCCCAACAACTACGCCTTGACGATAGGAGATTCTTCGCTTGTACTTACAGAACGGAGGGGAGTCACCCCTGTGGGTTTGGGGTCAAAATTTCCTTCGGTTTAACCTTGAAGTGGACGGAGACGTTTCAAATCGAAATTCGAAAACAATATTACAGATGCAGAGTGGTCGCCCGTTGAACACCTTGACATGGTTAAATACTTGTTGTTGTTTTGTTTAGTGTAAAATACGTCCAGTAAATCGCTGGTAGTAGCGCCATATGTCTTGGAAAACATTCAGCTGACGTCACCATATATACAGATATGGTGACGGTTTGGAGGAAAAAATCGGCGACCTGCATTGAACCCTTGTGGTACTTTTTCAGCGTCTATGTGCAATAACGGTAAACCGTTTCGTTGGATGGTTGCAAGCAGGGGATTTTCTTTTTTGTCGATACAGACGGTGATCGCATTATCATAGCAGTAGCGGGCCGCCACATAATATACATGGGTTAAAAAAGTGGTCCTGCTTCGGGATCGAACTAAACTATCATGTTTTTGTTTTAGATTAAAGCCAGTTAAGTACGTGATGTTTGTTTTAAGATAATATAGAGAGTGGACCACAAAAAAAACACCATTTCTATTTTTCACATAGATTTATGTATAATAAAAGCACTTATTTTATACATATTAATATGTAGTTGAAAAAGATATCAAGCACTTCTTGCGTAAAACCTGTCGCTCGTACTAAGAAAGTAAAAGCCGCCTACTCAATTCAAGTT
The DNA here is from genome assembly GCA_963920635.1 of Pseudeuparius sepicola. Classification (NCBI taxonomy): domain Eukaryota; kingdom Metazoa; phylum Arthropoda; class Insecta; order Coleoptera; family Anthribidae; genus Pseudeuparius; species Pseudeuparius sepicola. Next base: position 22,945,455 of record OY987308.1, read on the forward strand.
TCTAATACAATTTTTGCGCCTACTTTAATAAAATAATCGCTACATTTCCGGGAAGTATATTATTTAGTTTTATGAGGAACACTTTCGTTAAAGTTTAAATTTGTATGGCATAAAAAAGGCTTTTCTGACGAACGACATATTTCGCAAAAACAATCCATCACTGATTACCGTATTACGAAACCTCTCATACTACGGTTGATACGAAAATGCTCGGCTAAATAACAAAAACTTTGCCGATAATATCGATTCGCCAAAAACGTGACCAACAAAACACAAGTATAAAGCTGTTAATTACGCTTGTTTACTACAAATTATTCTCGTTTCGATGCATCTATGCACGGTAGATAGATGCAACGAACGAAAGAGAAAACTAGTCCTAGAAACCTCAGCTTTTACTTGACTTTCCTGTCTTTGTTGTACAGTCTGATAAGTCGGATGAATGCAACAATAAAATAGTTGGGCGTATATTTGACAAAACAATAAGAGAGGGGTACAGACGAAGGGCAGTAGTAGGTGTACGCAACCAGGTATACACGTCAATGTTTACCTTTGGCTCACAATAATAATTATCAAAAATTGTTATTTGATGTCATATTACGTGCCTGTCATTTCACTGACGATTATATATTTAATTAAAGGAAATAGACCAGTAGGTATTTGGATGAATCTATAATTTAGGTGATTAGCAAAATGGTTTTATTCTTACGATTCAAATAAGACCCCTAGCAATGACGAAAGTTATTAGTAGTGGAGTTGGTTTTGGCATAGGTATAGCTTACACAGGATATAATATGCAAATATGGTAAAAATCCGATTTTCTCGAGTACCCTGTATGAACAGTAGGGATAATTTCCAAAAGATTTTTTTGTTGGTGGATTAAGATTCATTTAAATCATTATTCTCCTAGTTGAATACCGTCACAAGGATAACATATTTTTTTATTATACTTTTTTGAAAACACCTTATTTTCATCTGTTTTGCAACAATGAAAGATGGGGTTTTTCGGGCTAGCGCACGGAAACAGCGCATGGAAAAACTTTCCGTGCGATGAATAAAAATACCGAATATATGGCTTTAAAATTGAAATATACAGCAAAGTAAACTAAATTTAAGAAACTCTATATGCTCTCTGATATTTAACATGTACCTTTTTTGTATTTTAATTCGTGTTTCAATATTTAGATACATTTCTGTAATATTTTTGACGTTTTATTCACCTTATCTGACAATAACTAATTTACAACAAAGCACCTTTGAAATAATTTGAGAGTAACCATGGAAACGCATCATACATACCAAACACTATATTGTCTGCATTGTTTATTTTTTCTCAATTAAATTTATTATAATATGCAGATAAAATGTTTTAAGTTTCCGTTTTCAAAGAAGTATAATAAAAAAATATCGTTCATTACACGTCCAGAAATAGATTTTTCCGTGCTTGTCACGCGCGCACGGAAAAATCTTTATTTCCAGGCTCGTAATGAAATATACTATTTCGTATTTTCGGTGACGATTTGTAAAAATTTCGCTGACCTTGGCTAACACAATTTTTTTTATCACAACACGATCGCTATCTTTACCTACAGAAGTATTTTCTTATCTCTGCGTTATTTTTATATTTGAGTATATGTACTTACATACTCGAATCATAAAGTTAATCTTTATCTGAGAACTGCGCAAAAAGTGTAGGGTCTAATTATAATAACCTCTTGGCGGAAATTACCGTTTATATTGTTTTATTTTTACCCCTATGTTGCTGCATGGCCACCAGTAGTGTAAAAAAAGTCCATTAACTTGTGTACCTACTGGTTCCATCATTTATCGTATATTTACTTGTTTCAGGTAACGAAGAAGAATTCGGCATAGACAAGAGGACATTGCAATACTTAGGTAACTATAAAGAAAACGGGAACAAATAAATATTGAAGAGTTCGTCGAACACTTGTATCGCTTACTTCTGGTGACGGAAGCGTGAGTCAAAAACCGCAAACGTAACATCCTGACTGTTCATTGTTCACTATTTATAGTCCTCCCGGCAGTTTACTGGCCACCAATTTAGAACGCGACGTTTAATGTCGCCTCTAACATTTCAAGATTACTCACAGGAAAACCGTCTTACTGTTATGTATTGTCGTCTGAATATGAACCCCGAGGCGCCCTCTTCCGGGAAAAAACGCACCACCCCCCCCCCCCCCCCTTACCAAACCTTCAAAATTGCGGCACCAAAAGACTTGCGACTATCCCGGCCCCGACAGGATACCCTGCGGCGCACCGCCAAGCGAGGGGGTGTGTGGGGGGGGGGCAGACGGGGAGTCAGCCAGCCGCCGCCGCCGAGCGGGAAGTGCAAGTGCACTGGACTGATTCAAGGCCGACCGATGCATACCACAAGACGCGCAGAAAGCGAGAAGAAGAAGAAGAGTTTTGAAGGCGTCGCTTGGCCGAACGCGGGCAGGAAGATATAGGTCTGCAACTACGAATAAAGGGGGTACCAACATGGTACCCTGCCGAACACCACGCGCAGTTTCTCCGATCGTTGTTTTCCCGGTTACTGATGGAAATATCCGAACGAAACTTTGTATATGCTACAGACCGTATATTTAAAACAGGCCGTATACAAAAGGACTAGTCCATATGTAAACGGACTGAAGATATTAGTCCATATGTAGGTATAAGAAGCTGCGGTCTAGTCGGTTTGCAAAAGGACTAGTCAGGGTGTTAGTAAATAAGTGCGACAAACTTTAAGGGGTGATTCTACATGAAAAGATAATGACAGTTTGCTATACATATAAACGTAGGTCCGCAAATGCTTCGTTTCCGATATACAGGGAGTCAAAGTTAAAAAAAAATATAATTTATTTATTGTTCTAGCTGTGCGCACCTAACTAAAAATGTTTTATTCGAGATATTTTTATTTTCATTTGTTGTTTTGATTTATTGTTGCTGTATAGGATAGGTTTTTGATATTGTTGTAATAGAAATTAAAAATACGCGTTATGTTGTTTTATTTTTTTGCATAAAAATGGCGGCCCCTGTGAAAGAGCTTTTTTGTCACTAATTAAACGAGGATTTTAAAAATAATTTTTATTTTAAAGTATCTCAGTGGCGTATCATTTATTTTCTTAAAAATATCGAGGCCATTACCCCTATGCACGCCACTGATTAACATAAAATTTTTAATCGGGTGTCAAAAAATGCGCTTTCTAGTCCTCTTAAAACCCACCAAATTTCATTTGAATATCTTAATCCGTTTCAGCGCAATAAATAAATTATCTTTTTTTTTTAACTTTGACTCCCTGTATATCGGAAACGAAGCATTTGCGGACCTACGTTTATATAGCAAACTGTCATTATTTTTTCATGTAGACTCACCCCTTAAAGTTTGTCGCACTTATTTACTAACACCCTGTATACGGTCTATCTGCAACTAGACCGTATATCAGAGAGATTTAAACAAAGACAGAATGTATGTGCAATGTTTTCCGGGCGGTTTCGACGTCCGCCATTTCTGAATTACCCCTTCCTTTTTATATAGGCCTATCAAAAAAGGATATTACTTCTTGCTGGTACCTAGTATTTTGAAGGAAAAAAGACAATTGTTTAGTATAATGTATAGGTACCCTAGATTTTTTTCTGCAAAATACATACTAAAAAGAAGGCATATTCCTATATAAAAAAAGAAGGGTAATTCACTACGCTTGCACATACAGTCTGAATGTCAATAGTCCATATGTTAACGGTCTAGTCCGTATATGAAATGCCATGTCATTTACATACGGTCTGCGCCATTTAGGCCGTATAGATACAGCCTAGACCGTATACATACGGTCTGTTTTCATATACGGGCTGTAACATATAGGTACATGATGCTTGGACGTAGGCTTAAAATATGTGGTATGTCATCCGGCTCAAGTACCCCTTTGTCACATAATTCACACAAGTTAAGTTTGTACCTATTTTATCAATTTCCTGGTGGAATCAGATACAAAAAATGCAACTCATTTTGCCGATAAATCCAACAATAATTGATCAGCGAACTGATTTTATCTAGTTATCTGTTCCACTCAGAAATGTGTTTGCTTAGCTGTCGAGTGCCTGATTTTTGCGCAACTTATAGTTAAATGTTTCCTTATTAGATCCCCACTATTATTGTAACCTTTTGACTTTAAGAACGACTATCAAAGTATGTGTTACGCAAAGGAAAAGTCAATACACTAGAGCAAAAATAATAATGACCAAAGTTGTTATTGTAGGGCCATGATTTTCGAAAAGTGTTGCAAAATAAAGAATAATGAAATGTAAAAAATTGTTCTTAAACATTGATTAAGGATACATACTATGTTTTTGTTGTTATTTTTAAACAGTACAGTGAGGACGTAAAACTTAATAAATAAAATAAATAAAAAAAATAAAAAATAAATTCATTTCAATAAAATACTTTCAGTGCAAAGTAAAAAATCGCTCGGACACGTCTACCTTAACTTTTGTGTTTTTTCGAACACCAACCCCAATTTTTGATAGAACCATTCAAAAAAACATGTTTTCCTGCATACAGGACGAGTTTTAACGCAGTTTAAATAATAATAGTTTTGAAAAATATATTTTGTATTCACATAATAGCATTGAAGATTTGACTATTAGAACTACCGAGAAAATCAGGCTAATTAATGCGCAAAATAATGTTAAATAATTTCAAAAGAATTTTAATATCGTCTTGTTCATGTAAATGGCAGGGAGTTTAAACATTTCTTTTAATGATTTATTTTTTAATTTGTTTGTACTTTTTGGCGTACCTAATTAAACTTTTATTGTTAAAGACAAATATAAAAAATTGTCTGCCCCAGGGATTTATTATTGCTCGCCCTGTAAAGATTTTATCGAATTTATTCCAACCTACTATGAGATAAGAGTATTTACATACACTTTTCTCACCGAGTACTCTCGGATGCTAAAAAAGAACTTACACATCGAGTAATGCGTATTACATTTTTCCTGCTACCGACAATTTCATATCATACGTGTAGGTACTTTTAATTTTGACACAGAGAAAACATTGAGAGTAAGAGCAGGAAAACATTATGTGGAGACATTTGCAAAATTTGGCACTCGCATTAAGTAACTAACATAAATGATGTGCAACAGCTTTGTTTTATTTCTATTTTAAAGTTTTACGAGTATTTGTAGGATTATATGTACCTACTTTGCCCGAAATACATTTTTGTAACATATCTGTTCCCTTTTTTTGGTAAAAAAATTGAATAATATGACAGTGTTTTCTTCCTTATTCTAATCTTGTTAGAAGAACATTTCTTGACGTCATTTGAGAGTAAACACAACATTTGTTTTTTTTTATGATATCTAACAAAACACGAAAATTGTTAGATTAAAATAGTTTACAGATAAAATTGTTTTCCTCGAAAACATAAAAATTGGCACGTGTCTATATCGTTCGTAATTGTTTTTCTACACTATCTTCTTATCTTATTTTGGCAGAAATTGTAAATCTTTTTTTCCTGTTTTCCTCAAAAATAGGTAAGGCGCCTCCTCTCGCAAAATATAAGTAGATTTTCTCGTTTATTTATAGAAAAGCAATTGCAGCACGTGTCGCAGATGTCACGGCTTTAACGTTTATATTTTCAGTAGTAAATTCCATCATAAAAACATGGTTGGGGCACACGTGCTTCGTCTCCCGCTTAGAATACCCAAAAAACAACCACACACATAATATTTCCAATAGAGAAGCGAAGAATCATCATCAAACTACCTTAGGTTTGTTTTTATATAACAGGTTTTCTGGGAAAATTTTGATCGGAAACAATAATAAGAGTAAGAAAGGTTAACAATACGCACAAAACAAACTGGATAATTCGTCCAATGAAATCGTTTTATGAAACCAAAGTAAATAAACTAAGCGAGGTCGTCAAAGTGCACTGAAGCGCCGACAATCATGGTACAATGGTTTCCGTTGACACAAATATCAGAGTTGCGCTGAATTATCGAAAAAAAAAAAACGCCAAGCGACAAACAAATCGTGTTTCCTTATTTACGTATCTGTCGTTGCATTGAATTCTGCTTGGTATCTAGGTTAAGGCCGTTAAAAATTTATATAACACTATCAACTATCCTAGATGAGTGTTCAAAATGGAACGTCGAATTATAGTTCGAAAGCTGCAAGCTGTATTTTCTTAGCATTTGGATTATAATGAATCAATAAATAAACGAAAGGTATTATCTGATTATTGGGCACACCACGAGTTGTTAGGAGTTTAGGAAGAGAATTTAACAACGACTACAAATAAATTAATTTTATTGCTTCATATTGGCAGGTGTTGAATTCTCATAAAAATAGATACGGAATAGTGTGTCTTACTAAATAACGACAAAAAAAACGGCGATAGAAGTAGTTTACGCAACGTTTTGGCGCCCTACTTGGTACATACCTACCTATGTTCTAATATGTTAGTAAATAATTCCGAAACATATAATCCAAAAATAAATATGAGTATTATAGTAGGTAACGTTGTACCTGATCATAGATAACGCTTCTTGCTACCTTCGCGAGTTGTTGATTTTGCGCGCACTTGTAAGTGAAATATTTTGTCGTTTATCTCGGTTATCAACGCCTACTTATTATTCGCGAAAACGAAAAAAAAAACCTTAATCGGAGTGGATCCAAGGATGGTAGTATCTCCACAACCAGACCAATTTAAACGTCTAAACTGAATCTTTCAAGAACCAGACACCTGGTCTTTTTACGCAAACGGAAACACCTACAGGCTTAACTTAATCGCCAACACATTCTGCATGACACCCAACACAATCTTCTTGCCAATTTTCATAAACCAGAACAACCAGAGCTTTCAATTTTTTGACAAGATACTTTAATATTCAATATATTTACAACGGAAAGACCTTCAGTGTTGTTTTAGACACCAATATCTTCAGAACGACTCCAACAACGATCTTCTAGCAACCAAGTGGCAACCAAACAGCAACAACAGTTTCTGTACGACACCAGTAGATCCAGAGTAGATCCATTTTCGACAAAACCTACAATATCTTCGCAACTAAGAAACCTACATTGTTATTCTAATCACCAATATCTTCAGAACGACTCCAGCAACGATCTTCTAGCAACCAAGTGGCAACCAAACAACCCGTGTATCGATTTCTGGACTGCTGACTTCTAATAATATTGTAACATTTGACACGCCAACACCTACAGAGCTTATTTAACCGCCAACAGTTTCTGTACGACACCAGTAGATCCAGACCTTTCCATTTTCGACAAAACCTACAATATCTTCGCAACGAAGAAACCTACATTGTTATTCTAATCACCAATATCTTCAGAACGACTCCAAGAACGATTTTCTAGCAACCAAGTGGCAACCAAACAACCCGTGTATCGATTTCTGGACTGCTGTTCTAATAATATTGTAACATTTGGCACGCCAACACCTACAGAGCTTATTTAACCGCCAACAGTTTCTGTACGACACCAGTAGACCCAGAGCCTTCCATTTTCGACAAAACCTACAATATCTTCGCAACGAAGAAACCTACATTGTTATTCTAACTACCAATATCTTTGGAGTTGCGACGAAGACTATCTTATAGCCACCAAGTGGCAACCAAACGACCTGCAAACATTATCTATCGACTTCCAAACCTTGCCAGTCTCTCTGAAAGAGCCTGGCGCGCCGCTGCGCGCTCTATTTACGGAAAAAGAAACAGCACACGCGAGACTGGCCACCGTAACGATGAACTTGACTCTCGATTCCGATTTTCTAGGCGCATAGGGAGATAGCGAACGAGGCACGGCTAGAGCGACGCGGCTTTCCCGGTTCTAAGTATAGAAAACGTCGATAAGTGGCCGAGATTCCGAACTACACGGGAAACGGCGTCGGGCATTAGTTTCTGAAGCTCTTCCTAGATGTTGGTAACAAAAATAACTTTCTAGAAACACAAAAATGTTACTTTTCTTGTAATAGATTCTCATGTCAAATCCGTAAAAGTAACTTTTTAAGTTAAATACGTCCATCCTTAAAAAATGATGACTTCATACTTGAAAAATAAATACAACAATCTACGGACTTTGACATCAAACTATAACACCTGATAAATAATAAATAACCATGACGTAATCAAACCCCGCACTTAAAAACATCTACCAAATCAAAAGTGTACATTTTATAACCACCCTCTCTGACCATCTATTATCAAATGCCACCTGTTCCGTCGAAAAGGACATCCGAGTAGCCCATGCGTATCCACCCCCTCCCCACCCGAAAAACAAAAGACAATCTAGTAGCCACCGCCTACCTAGAACATCGCGGCGGCTAGGAAGATACCTAACCTTACCCAATGTTGGACTGCCTAAGCTAGCCGACTCGATCGGAGCGACGTTGCCGATCGCTCGACGTACTTTTACGCATATCTCGGAACGAAATGTATTAATGCGTTTGTTGGTGACGAGGTCGCAAAATTGGGGATGAGAATTAGTCACGACTTGGAGATGTTTCTAGGAGGCTTCTGGAAATAAACAACTTTGGAAAAGTTTGATACCTCGAAACCAGTTTCATCGAGGATCTGCCCAAGATTAGGACCACTGGTTGGGATACCAGGAGATGCAAACTCCTTCTGATTTCCGAAAACTTCCGTATGGTTGCTCTGAGGAGGGCTAAAGCATCTTGAAACACTTTGGTGGAGGACCAAAGAGCACCTGCATGCCGCAACCTTTTCCAGTGGTGCTCTGGATAATTTCTACGACCTGGTTATACGACTAGGCATTCTCGTCTTGTGGAAAACTTTGAATGAGCATCCTATCGTTCAAACTCTTACTGGTGTTTTACAACTTGCGTAATTGGGTATTTTGCAAGTTCAGAAGCTTCTCCAAAGGTTCTAACCTGCGCGAAAAAGTGTCTACCACCTACCAACCTTCTGGAAAGCTTTGGAATGGCAATGCGAACTGTTGCCGGTGTTTTCTAACTTGGCGGTGAGGTTCATAGAGGGCGTTGCAAGATTAGAACCACCTCCAAAGGTTCTCCAACCTCCCTGGATGTTCGACGGGGGACCCCCGTATGGAATCGTAGACGTGGCAACCGCCCCGAACGCCTCACGCATCGCAACTTTTCACTTTCGGTGGCCTGGGCTTCGGCGTCGGCGCCCGCCCCGCGCTTCGCTGTCCGTAAATTTGAGTCAGTAGGCTACGCCAGTCGTTGGGAAACGGCCTGCGCGCACGGTCGAGACGTGGAGAGAGAGAGAGACAGGGAGAGCGGTCTTTTATATTCAGCGACTCGCGTCTGGTGCACACCCCGCGTCCGCGATACCATGCCAGAATGACCACCATGATACTGACGACGAGGATGTCGGCGATCCCGGAATTGCCGCTGATCAAGAGCCTGGTGGCCCAGCAGCAGAGGGCCATCAAGAGGGAGCCGGACTACTACGAAGAGGAGGCGGACGACGAGTCTCCTCTGGACTTACGAGTGAACTGTGGGAGGGTGACCCCTTCGAGGGACTCTGGAACCGAGAGTGACGACACCGATGACAAGCATATGCAGGAGGAGGGCGACTGTAAGCCGTACAAGAAGAATTTGATTAAGAGATGTAAGTAACGATATCGCTGGTGGGGTCGGGTGTTGGGGTATCGTGCCAAACATTTTGAAATGTTTATTTTGGAAGCTAGAGCGGTGAAATTTTACAAATATAATTAGCATGTTTGCATGGAAAATCAAAACAGCTGATTCAACTGTTTAAAATCGTAGTTTTTTGACAATAATGACAGTTTTGTTACTGGTTATAAATTCAGCGCCATGGTATCAAATGTTTTTGAACAAAATATTCTGCATGATCTGAATTGTACGTATATTTATCAGGAATACAAAATAGTAAGATCTTGACACTGTCCACCAAGGAACACCCAGAAACCATTTTCTCATACCTAGTTGTAAATACTGAAAACTTTAAATAGGTACTTACTCAAACAATTTCCTGACTAACCACAAACACAGAAAAAAAGGGAAAGGAAACAGGAAGAGACGATGCGTCCGCCACACAGCAATCGTTATCACATCAGGATGGCCATGAAATGGGTCAAAAACATCTGAGCGTCGGTATCGATCCCGTCGCCATAGCCTACCCCGATGTAACGCGGGTTTCCACGACGAGTTTCCCTGCCGGATAAATTTCCCGGGCGACCTTGGAACGGGAAAAGCCGGAAGAGGGAGTCTTCCAGTTTGTTTGGGATTGATCTCTGGCGAAGTATGGCTTCGAGAAAACACTTCAATGTTAGAACTTGAAATGCGTGGTGAAAATAGTTGAAAATATTTGAAGTAAAATTCTTGCAGGACAAAGATATGAAGCCAGTTATCGCGGAAATAACAATTTCTTGTACCTTTGAATAAAGAATACCAAGTAGTAACCAAGTTTTGACACAATATTTTGATATCTGACACGATAAGTGTCAGTATGTGGTATTTAGATACTTTTTCGAGTTATTATGCTTAGCTGTGCGGCTTGTGGCACTTCCCTGACCGCCAAAACTAAAATGTTTGAGGATAATAATCCAGCGTTAAGTAATTTCGAAATTAACTTTTGAGGTCATGCACCAAAGTGGCATAGGCGTTTATGTAAGTATCTACCTCTCATAATTGGAAATTTAAAATAAGAACTGCTGTTAGTTTGTCAAAACAACTCAAAGGTGCGCGTCACTGTATAAGCCCAAAAGGCATCCCCGCATATGCAGAGACTGTCCCGGTCGAGCGTTAAGCCCAAATTTGCTCCTTCCTGGGGTTCTACAAAGGCTTGTACTCAACAATGAATTATTTTACAAACGCTCGTTGTAAAGACCTCGCAGAAATCTTGCTCTACGGTTAAATAACCAACTAACAAGCGATTGACCCAAAAACTTCGATTACACGGTACTTTTTGTGCCGATAAAAAAAATTAATTGTGTATAAAATTAATTCGAAAACACTGTATTGCCGGAGTCTTCGAGCAGATAGCATGTGGAAAGTTCTCGTACGTTATATATGCACTTACACTTATGTACAGTTTATCTAGGTGAAGGCTGTGCCGCGACAAAACAGGAAAAAATATCGCTATCTATTTATTATGCTGATTTGTTTACTACATTACAAAATAGAGATGGAATAAATCAGGCAAAGTAGGTCTAGACGGAAAAAAAGCTATGACGGCCAGAATTAGGCAGGTAGGCAAAGGGTTTGACCCACAAAAAAATCCTGTGTATAACCCTTTACAGGGGAATAAGAAAGGAATTTCTTATTATAATTGGTTTCGGACTGGCAGAGAAATTCTATACTATCTTGAGGGCTGGGAATTAATGAGAGGGCAAACAAAAATATCAATGGCAGCAGGTTTCTTGCCTGCTTCTTATCCTCACCATATTAAATATTCGGCCAGTTCGTTATACTTCCCCGAAAAGTATCATTTTTAATTAGGCCAAATCTTTGGCCTCTTCTCCCGTAAACATCCACCCGATTAACTGTATTTCCTTTGATTTAATCCCTTGTATTTTCCTCGCGTGCCTCTTTGACGAGATTTATAAAGGCATTTCTGAAAAAAGCAAATTAAATAATGTTCCCTAATTGGCGCATTTTATTGGGGGCCAAGCCTAGACTAGGTGTGCGCGAAAAAACCCATAGCTACCAAACCTAAATACGCTTTCGACAGCTTTATATGTTTATGTTAATAGCCGAAACATGAGAACGTTGCGAATTCTACGAGTTACATAAGTCACATTCGGGCATCGGGAAAATGGCAACAACACCGCGTTTCATTGGTGAGCGTTATTGAAGAATGTAAACAATAAACATGACAATTTTCGGTTTCAACCGAGTACCAGGCACAAATCAAGGAAGATTCTTCTAGATTCTAGAAATTTTTTTTAGGTACCGTTGCAATTATCGAGCAAATGTTCGAATGCATCACAATGTGCACTCATGTGAAATTGCGCATAGATTTCTCAGCCACTTTCATAGTTTCTCTGCTCGCGTACTTAGTGAAATTAAAAAATTTCCTCGCACACGCGTACCTATGCGGAGAAAAAAAACCCGCTGACCTATATTCCTTTTGTATACCGTTACTCCTCTCCCTAATATGTAACTAGACAGGTAGCCAACAGATCTTATACCTGCCTCATTTCTTCACCCACGCTAGGGTGCGCGCTCGGCGTTTCTTCACAAAGGGGGCTGGTTAATAGTTTTTTTTTGCGCCCTCTTTTTTTGCGAACGGGTGCCAGAAGGGATGAACTGTAAATTTGGCACAGATCGTGGAAACTACCTGAGCGTAAGGGTGTCAAATAACAGTACATCTTTGGGTGGAGCGTTAGGCAAACATCTGTCAATATAAGGGATGGTTAAGCGTAGGGAGAACTCTTTGATTACATGGGGTGTTTTCTTTAAAAACTGATGGAGAACATATCCGGGAAATATTAGCCTATTGGTACGTTACGACTGCAGAGCTTAGTTTGTTAAGAATAATGTACAGGAAGACGTTCTGAGACAATGCACCGGGTTTCCCACGTCGAAGGAAGGGTTCTGAGGTCAACTAGGTAGGGCAGGCGATTAATTTGAAGAAACGGGCGTTGAAAATAGTCTTGTGTTTCAACCAGGGACTCTTAAAAATAAGAGGACCCAGCATGCCACAGTCTATCACATAAGAAAAGTGAAGCCTTTAGGGGAAGTTTGTTTTCTGTCGACTCCAAGGAGACCACGAGGGGGCTGGTACAAGGTTATGTTATATGTCAGTGTCAAACTGCCATCGGGTTTTATGTGATTTTGTACACATGCCTTATGTGAATGTGCCATAGATTCTAAAGGAGGCAAAATATTTCCCATAATAAAATTCACAATGTTTAAGTTTTCTAACTTCCAAATACTCAGATGTGTCAAATGAAGGTAATGCTATAGTAGTCCCAATAATTGCAACCAGATTTTTCCTGTATCACCTACAATTCCCATTACGTGGGCATTACGTATAAGTAGGTACCTAGTTCAAAACAAAAATCGTATTTGGTAAATTTTAAATTATTAAACAAGTAGCTTCAGTCAGGTATTTTTTTAAAGAGTTTTTATCTACGACTACAAGTTTATTTTAATTTTTTGTTTTCTTCCTGGTAGTTATATCTCTTTGTTTAAAAAATACTAAAAATTATATCCTCCACAACAATAATTATGTTTAAATTTGTTTTGACTTTTTAAAAAATATATGTGATCATTGTGAAATTGACGAAGATGTTTATATAAAAAACCGTATTTCGAACATAACGTTCATATAGTCGTTATGCTTCAAAAATACTAACAATTTTAACATGTACCTGAAGATGGCTTAAAAGCCGAAACGTACGTTGTAAAATATTTAAGAAAAGAGGATAGCTTTTGGCTCGTTGTTTTAAATACAAGTTGGTAGAATTCCCAGGAATTTTATTTGAGTTTATTTTAAGTTTGTGAGGTACCTTGGGAGAGAAATAAAAGTACAAAAATTGTATAAGTAATGAACACCGAGAAAAACTGCACGATTAGAACTACTAGACCTAAATCTTATTAGTCCATCCCGAAATCTGTGAAAGTTCTTTGGTTAGATACATTCAACAACGGAAGAAAGTTCAAGTATACATATTACAAATGGATTGAGGAACCTGGTACTTAACAAGGTGCAAGAGCAACAAATTCTTAAATAAGCAAAATCGGCACTAATACTAATTACTTAAATTCGTGGAAATAATTGCTGGAAATCAATTTCAACTATAAAATAAATTTGTTTCATTTGACAGTTGCCATGTTCTGCACTTGTAGACACAAAATTGTCAAGTCTAATTTTTAGAAATCATGGAAACCATTATTAATTTTTACTAACAATCAAAGTACCTGTTATATTCATAGATTCTCCAATAAAGTGGCATACTTGGCATCACTGATACCATTAGAATGAGGAAAGAATAGGCCTCACTTTGGAAAGTACAATGCTGGGTCCCCTTACTTTAGAGAGCCCCTGGTTTCAACAAATTATTATTGAAATGATCTCAGGCCGTAACCATCCTTCTAACATGAGAATCCTACTGTATACCCCAGGCAGAAGGGTTTGTACCCTCCGTGCCCATTTTACGGTGGCACTTCAGCCGCTACGTCTCACAAAATACAAAGGGCCGTTTGTTGTTGGACCTACAACACAGTAGCCCTGTCGTAAACTGGCCCGGTTATTTTAAATATTAATTTCCTAGATAAGGGGGTCCCGCGTCGTTTACGGCCGAGAAAAGGGACTCTATGGGGGCGTTTTACGTGCGTATATACAGGGCGAGGAAGGCGTTAGATGTGGGGAATTGTAGAATTGGGATTTAGTTCTTACGCGGACACACGTAATGGGAATCGGGGTCAATCGCTCTTCGCGTTCATTTTCGTCGGCGGCTGCGACCTCGCGAAACAATCGAATATCCCGCCTGCCGAAGCAAGTGAAAGCGCACGCCCGAGAAGGCGAACCGAGATTTCGGTGGTTTCCTAGGCGCCTAGCAGAAGAACGAGTCGATTTTCCCATAACGCAAGTGTTTATTTGCCCGATAAATTTCTGGAGAAACCAATTAAATATGCAGGGTGTCCCAGTTGTAAATGTCATTAATAAAACTCAGAAGATTTTTAGTACCTGTAATAATTATAAATAATAAATGATGTTTAGTGGTAGAAGACGCCGAAGTCTTCTACATCTCACCACTACTAACTATATATCAATTGGAATAAATAACACCTAGCCGATGGAACCCGTATCTCCGGTAGCTTAGTTGGTTGAGTGCCTACGGCCACAGTAGGAGTCCCGGGTTCAAGTCCCGGCTGGAGTGCATTTTTTTCAATTGGTATCCTTTACCTGATATGCCACTAAACATCATTTATTATTTATTAATAAAACTGATGGTAGATCTCATTTTAAGCAAAAAATGTTCATATGAACAATGAGTTTTACAACTGATACCCCCCACCCTGTTATGTACAAAAGATATCACCCGTATAAATTGTTATTTAAATTAGCAGAAATTTATTGGGAGACCGCACCCAAAACTTTTGTTAAAAGTTACAACATATGCCCCGCTTTGCAAAATTTAAGGCAGGCGTTGTATTGTTCGATAATTTTGGCGAGTGAAAGTGTTTTTTGATATTTTTTGGGGTCAACGAATTGCCTGCTAACTGCAATAAAATTATTTAATTTCCATGCCTCCTATATAGGAATTTCGTCGCAAATAGGTATGGTTCTCTTATCTCATATGCTACATAAAAGTGTAACTTAGACTAAATATTATTATACACAGTGTTACACAATCAGAACTAATTACTACTGTCTTATCAAACCTAAAATTATATCACCCGACGAATTTAGGAAATCTCGCTGTATTTTTCTACTATTGGAAAGCTATCGGTAATTTTTTCCGTACTTCTGTGGTTTTCTATGGCGTGCTAACAGTTAGCTGTTTGTACGTGTGTGCAGTTTCGTGTGTACATACAGACCTATGTAATTACGATTTGAACGAAAGCGTAAAAATAACACCCGTTGAATTATGATACGGTTTCTGACCCAGTTGTGCTCGTGAATGAGACCCTGCAACAGATTGTGACCAATTAACAAACCGTACCGATTTTAAAGCAGATATCTTCAAAACTGTCGCCCGCACCTTGCGTCAAAACACGAGGCGTTTTTTTAGGAGCAAGTGGCCAAATTGATCGTCCTCGCTACTATAACCGTTCCCAAAGCTGTGCGGCATCACTATTCCAAAATATCCGCCGATTTCAAAAATATTTTGAAAGCTATTTTTATCCCGACGTTTTATAACGCCCAAATAATGAGCTGTTTACAATTTTTCGCCATATGATTGTGTTTCACGAGCGCCCACTCGCCTTTCGGTGGTTTCCTCAAAGTTTGTGCCGTGAAAAAACTTGCGTCGACTCAGGAACAAGGAAGGAGTTCGGTTTGGACAATTTTTGGAAATCCTGGAAAACCCATCTTTGAGTGAACAACACTGCGCCGTGATTTTCCAAAGTGTCGCAACGTATATTACATCAACCGGCTATAATATAATATAACTTGTCTGGCTGTGACGAAATCGGGCCCAGAAAAACGAGGTATCTGGGACATCAGCACCGTTTTTCGGCATCAATAAGGAGCCACTCAAAAAACGTTGTGCAAGACGAACATAATAAGTTGCTCAAGGGCATCGGACAAAATCGAGTCGTCGTGTGTGGAGGGCCGAAAAATCGCGTGACGTCACGCGCCGATCGATGCGTCTGCCGCGCTGTGACGTCACGGCGGGGGCGGGGCGTTGCGTGGAGAGTGAGAGTACTGTCTAGACGGGTGGAATCACAAAAAAAATGAAAATGAATTTTTAAAAAAAAAACAAGCTTTAAAAGGAATCAAATAAGTTTAGGTTTTCGTTAAGATAATTCAATTCTAAATTGCGACAGGTTTTTGCAAATTTGTCGCGCGAAATGTTGATGAAAGTAGGTACCAATTAATTTTATAGGACAGTGATTGGTAGATAAGCAAGTACCTATTTGCCAAGGTATGCATTTTTTCTTTACAATTCGCGCGACAAGCTTTTCAATTTGCAAAAACTTGTCGCAATTTGGAATTCAATTGTCTTAACGAAAACCTAAACTTATTTTATTCGTTTTCGTACATGGCTTAAATAAAAGCTTGTTTTTAAAAAGGTTTTTTTATTTTCAATTTTATTTTGTGCTTTTTAGTACCTATTTAATTTCCATGTCAGGAGGGTGGTAAAGAAATTTAGTCCGCCATCTTGGGGCGGCCGCCATATTGGATTTCGTATGAAGTCATTCAACTTATTGTTTTCTACCCGTCGAACCCTTTCATTTGATACCCATGTTGGGTATCAAATAGGTAATCCGCCATCTTGGAGTGGCGGCCATATTGAATTTAGTGTGATGTCACTAACTTTATCGTTTTCTACTCTTTAAGCCCTTTCATTTGATACCCATGTTAAGGGGGTTGACAAAATACTTTAAGAGAGAACACTTTGGAACAATGCTAAACGACACTATTTCAAAAATGAAAGCTTGTAATGATAGCCTACAATAAATAATTTGTTTGTAATTGTTACAATAACGCCATTAAACTTGGCATTATTGTATGTTGACTCTTTAAAAGAGTTTTCGAAACTACATAGCTTCGAAACGCCGTTGACCGGCAAAACGGCTCCCGTAGTCTAGCCATATCGATCGGTAAGGGGCGAAAGCGAGCTTGGCAATAACCCCAACCTTGGAGGGAAATTATATGGGCGAAATCCCGCTACAAACCAAGTTAGAACTTCTCGAAGCCTACAGGGGAAAGGAGCAAAAAGAAACCGATCACCGCGAGTGACGCAAGAGTCGCACGGTACCTACCGAATAAATCATATGCTATCTAGGTTAAGGACGACTGGGTACCTGCGCCGTTACGTAAATACGGTACGAGTGGTACCCCAAAAGTTGGAACACGTATCGAGAAATGATAAAGTAAGCACGGCCACGACCAGAGAGCACCAAGTCAATAATTGATATAATATCGTGGTTGTTTACATGTATGCGCCAATGATTCCATCCGACGCTCGTTTACATGGCCCAGTTTCAACCACTCCAACCAGGAAGAACGCAAACAATACTTTCCCAAGTGTTTCTTTTATATGCAACTAGGATGGACGACATGAAATAACAAGGTTTAACCTTATATTTTGTGATAACCACCGAAATAACAGTTTCGATTTCCTTTAGTAATCATTATAGTATGAGAGCCGACCGCATGATTTCAACTCTCATAAGATTGTAGAATAAGATGTTATGTAAAATGTAGACAGTATATTTCTTTACTTGAAGCGACTAAGTGGCCCGATCATTGTTATTTAAAGAAGTTGTGGTTAATTTTTAGGCAAATCTACTCTCATATGATTATAGAACAAAATAGGAAAGAAGGCCCATGGAGCAACAATAAAAAGAGTCCCTTGGTCCTTTAGAAATCCGATAGGCGTATTTTCGGGGCCCCGAAAATCCTTCGCTGTTAAATACGGCCCGAAAAACTGGGGCAAGTCTGGACCTCGGGGACGCGAGTTGTGTGCGAAGTCCCGCTATACAACCAGTGCCATATACCGTTTGATGCACAGGAAATAGTATATTTCATTACGAGTCTGGAAATAAAGATTTTTTCGTGCGCCCGTGACAAATTCCCGTGTGAGGCGCAGCCGAACACGGGAAGTCATGCAAGCACGGAAAAATCTATTTCTGGACGTGTAATGAACGATATTTTTTAATATACTTCTTTGAAAACGGAAACTTAAAACATTTTATCGGCATATTATAATAAATTTAATTGACAAAAAATAAACAATGCAGACAATATAGTGTTTGGTATGTATGATGCGTTTCCATGGTTACTCTCAAATTATTTCAAAGGTGCTTTGTTGTAAATTAGTTATTGTCAGATAAGGTGAATAAAACGTCAAAAATATTACAGAAATGTATCTAAATATTGAAACACTTACGAATTAAAATACAAAATAGGTATATGTATGTTAAATATCAGAGAGCATATAGAGTTTCTTAAATTTAGTTTACTTTGCTGTATATTTCTATTTTAAAGCCATATATTCGGTATTTTTATTCATCGCACGGAAAGTTTTTCCATGCGCTGTTTCCGTGCGCTAGCCCGAAAAACCCCATCTTTCATTATTGCTAAAACAGATGAAAATAAGGTGTTTTCAAAGAAGTATAATAAAAAATATTTTACCCGTTTTCGGGTTATTAAGGATTTTCGGCGAAAAAAACGACCAACGTAGGTGGGACGCATCTTTTTTACGTGATTGGTCGGCATTTCCCGTCACCTAAAGCCCGAAAACTGTCAGAAATTGCCCCTTTTCGCCGAGCTACAGCTGAGTTATTTCGACTCGGGGCTCTGGGGTCGGAATTTTTAAAACTTCCCTCAAGTCTTCAGGTGAGGTGCAGATGCTTCCGGTGCCCCCGAAAAATCAAAATAAATAAATATATTTCAGCACTTGACACTAGCTTTACATTTGGGAAATTATCTGCAAATAAATACCAACATTTCAAATTACATGCAAGTCAAAATTAACTACCTTTTCATTTTTAACATTTTTGCGACGTTGGCTAAGAACGCGTTTCATGCTACGCCACTGGCCTGTCGTGCGATGTGGCAGTTCGTAACACGGCTAGTCCAAGATAATTAAATCCGTCTTATAAGGGGCGCAAAAAAATAAATGCTGGCAAGTTGAATTTTTCAGGGTTGGTCGGGGACTGCCTTCTGAGTATCCAACCAAAAAATCACACTCGAACCCCTTCAGGGTTTTGTGCAATAGGGGTGGTTCATATCTCACCAGTTACAGCGCATTTAATTTTAAAAAAAATGCAATATTTAATATGAATGCTTCGTTCGTTCAATGTTTGAAAACTGGTGAGATATGAAAGTTATAAAACAAGTTTTATAAGGCAAAGTTGTAGAGCTTATTATTATGCACAGGCTGGAAAAAAAATTCAAAAAAAAAAAATAAGAAACCACCCCTATTGCACAAAACCCTGAAGGGGTTCGAGTGTGATTTTTTGGTTGGATACTCAGGAGGCAGTCCCCGACCAACCCTGAAAAAATCGGCATGCCAGCATTTCTTTTTTTGCACAATGGATAAATATCCTGGATTACGTCGCTAGCGCTGGTAGGTGTCGCCTCCTTGTCTTCCATCAAAAATTTGTTAACATTGAACAACATATTATACTTATGTCAACTTTGAGAAAACTAATTATTGTTTAATTCGTTTCAAAATATAATGATATGGGATAAAGACAGACAAGTAATATGTTCGAAGACATGTACAATAGAAATAAAAGAAAAGTTTTCTAAGAGTGTTTGAAAAGCCCTTGAGAAGAAACCGGAGGAACTATAAGCATGCAATAAGAAATTGGTCGATTTATAAGGGTTTCTTAATAATAAAGAAAGTTCTAGGAACGTTTTAACGTGGCTTCAAGTTTTATAATATCACTAACGGTTGCTGTTCCGAATAACTTGGTAAATGACAAAAACGGCTTCCCAAATATTTTCGCCGCCCAAAGATGGCGCAAGCTTCCGGTATCCACCGTCGATTCAGGCTACGCGCATTTCCGGAAGAGCGGGGACTCCTTGACCCGAATGCCCAACAGAACACGGCGAGCTGTTGCCCAACCGTTTCCTAGTTTTGCTAACGAGAGAACAACGAGCAGGCCATTGTTATGCGCGATTTTCTAATAAGGCGGCAAGATTCCGAGACATTCGATTTGTCCAGGGACTCTTTAAAGTAAGGGGACCCAGCATTATACTTTCCAAAGTGAGGCCTATTCTTTCCTCATTCTAATGGTATCAGTGACGCCAAGTATGCCATTTTATTGGAGAATCTATGAATATAACAGGTACTTTGATTGTTAGTAAAAATTAATAATGGTTTCCATGATTTCTAAAAATTAGACTTGACAATTTTGTGTCTATACAAGTGCAGAATATGGCAACTGTCACTTGAAATTGATTTGTCGCTATTGCACCTTGTTACCAGGTTCCTCAATCCATTTGTAATATGCATACGTGAACTTTCTTCCCTTGTTGAATGTATCTACCCAAAGAACTTTCACAGATTTCAGGATGGACTAATAAGATTAGGTCTAGTAGTTCTAATGATGTAGTTTTTCTCGGTGTTCATTATAAAATTTCTCTCCCAAAGACCCCACATACTTAAAATAAACTTGTAGTCGTAGATAAAAACTCTTTAAAAAAAGACCTGACTGAAGCTATCTGCTTAATAATTTAAAATTTTCGAAATACGATTTTTGTTTTGAACTACCTACTTATTATACGTAATGCTCACGTAATGGGAATTGTAGGATTACTAAAGGTGATACAGGAAAAATCTGGTTGCAATTATTGGGACTACTACAGGCGGCCGCATAATTACCTTTAATGGACAATGGAAGTTAGAAAAGTTAAAAATTGTGAATTATGATGGGAAATATTTTGCCTCCTTTAGAATCTATGGCACTGGCATGTCACATAAAACCCGATGGCAGTTGGACACCGACATATAACTTAACCTTGTATCAGCCCCCTTCGAGTCAACAGAAAACAAACTCCCCCTCAAGGCTTCACTTTTCCTATGTGATTTGTCATTTCGACGTAATATAAAATGTCCCCTGTATAAGTGATCTTCCATTGAGACTGTACTATTGTTGAGCAGCACTTCGTTGCATAACATATATCATCCGGCAAAAAAAAAACCGTTTCCCCGAAATACGAGCATTCGCACTCTGTCGAGTTATTTTTTTGTCTGGAGACCGTTGCCAATTTTTCTCGGCTATATTTAGCGCCTCCGTACAGGAAGTGTAGCTTTAATGGCCCGAAATTAAAAGATCTGCCTGCCTTACATGCTCGCGCGAGTCGTTTTTCGTTATCCAACCATGATATTTTTATTAATGCTCAAAAAATACTGTCCAAGATAGTAGTAGTGTCTTTTGCAAAGATAACACGAACTTAAAGAAGATAAATTGAGTATGTCTTTTTGTGTAAGTACAAATAAAAAATAAATTTAATGTCTTATTTCGTTTATACAGGGGGGTTCATTTTTAAGGAACCTATGCCGGTATAACGTGTACCAAATTTGATTCAAATATCTCAACTAGTTTGGTAAATATTCAATAAAGTCAACATATTTTTTAAAACTTTAACATCCTGTAACTTTTATATAACGCCTTAAAAATATACAGTCTCTACGAGGAAGTGTGGTTATTTTTTGAAGATCTATCACCTGTTACAGTGAACCAACCTGTATACAGGTTGTACTTTTTTCTAAGAATACTCATAATTTTTGAGGTCTGGAAAAATACCAATTGATTCTTCAATTCTTTATGTGCATGCACAGAACCATTCTGTAGTAAATTACCCTTAAACAACAAACACATGTTCCAAAATTAAACAGATTTCCTTGGGCGTATCAAGAAAACGAGCACAGATCAACAATCACAGCCAAAAATTTTCGGAAATATATTTCGCTCCAACTGCCAAAAATCAAACGTTGTGCAATGCGCGATGCATTCCCCCACATTCTCACGGAATTAGGTCGGACAAATACGATTTTTCAGAAGCGTCTCGGGTCGGATCCAGCAATTATTGCTGTTTTAAAATTATTAATGGACAAGATCTGACCCAGTTCTCTCGATTATTTTCGCGAAAGATTATTTAGAACGAAGTGGCGACGCTCGGGCCTAGGATGACAATAAGCGGGTCCTATTCAAATAATCAAAATAACATATTTTCTATTAATACATAATAAATGCATTAATACATAGGTACACATTAATGCATTCATTCATACATAGGTACACATTCATACATTCATTCATACATAGTTACACATTAATGCATTCATTTATACATAGGGACACATTAATACATTCATTCATACATAGGTACACATTAATACATTCATTCATACATAGGTACACATTAATACATACATTCATACATAGTTACACGTTAATACATTCGTTCATACATAGGTACACATTAATACATTTATTCATACATAGATACACAATAATACATTCATTCATACATATGTACACATGACGTCTACATTAAAAAGAATTCATGGGAAGGGTCTATTAAACGTCCTAACGTTCTCTTTCCTTTTGTTTCAGTCGACAAAGAACAAAACAACTACCTACACCAGCTGTTGTCGCGACAGCGTCCAGATCTTCAACATCAATCGCTGTGCGACTACGGCAGGAGAAAATCGATCTACCCCACCACAAACAATGGTAACGTATCTCCTTCTCAGCAAACCAAAAGGGCTGGCATTCGCAACCAGTATTTACGCGAAAAAACCCACGAAACCGTTGGCCACTATATACCCCTCCCGTTCAAACTGGTATAATATTACAGATTTTTGTAGACCGGGCAGATTTAAGTGAGAAATTATTCAACGACTACCCTTCGAGGGGGGAACTAGTTCTAGGACGCTTGACCAGCGGTCAGTTTAGCTCATCCGGTTGGTGCATGGTTTTTTTTCCAACCCTTAAATAGATAAGGAACTGACCAAGTGTGGGAAAGTACAAGTGGGGGAATGGCCGTTGAGGGCAATCCGATATTGTTTCGAAGGGAAACTAACGGAAATCGACCGATTATCTCTTCGCGATTTCGCATGGTACTTTTGTTATCGATACGCACATGTCTGACACACTTTCAGCTCGCTAATAATAATAAAAAAATATGCAATGGTATGCTATTTCGCATGACGAAATCGTTTGAACAATAGCTAGGTAACATTAACCGAAATTCGGAACATTATTGTATGTAGATTAATGTAGGAAGTCCTCAACCGTAGAAGTGTTGCCAAGAGTCTTTTTACAATAGGTTTTAAAATTGATTTGATTATTGCAATTGGGAGCTACCCAACAATTGAAAAAATTGTTGTTTATCGTGTTCAGATCTGGTACTATCAGCTTGGTAGGTTTTCTGACGTCCAAGTGCAAGTTATGCAAGTCCGAGGGGGTTATGGCTGCCTTGATGAACAGTTAAGATATGATATCATCTTTTCAATTTATTTGTTTTCGGCCACGAGAATTCGTTGCAAAACAACACGTGCCAATTGTTGATGATCCAGATTCCACCCATTTTCGATATTTGGGACAGTTTCGCAAGAAAACCTCAGAATTAAAAATACCGATCTTTTATATAATATTATATATTAAACGGCCATGGGAATATTTACCGGACACTCGCGGCGCCACTAAATATTTTCAGGGAAGAACAATATGGAAGGGAGCATACCTTTACCCTACGTATCAAAACAGGTTTGTCCCAGTTTTTTTTTGCTGGTTGCCTAATAATGTGGCCTTAATAGGAACTTTTAGAGCAATATCCTTCCGTTTTTCTTTAAAATTCAAGAAATTAACGGTTCTTCGTCCAAATTTATTTTTAATAAAACAACGACGTGACCTTTATAACCTATTGGTATGGTTGATTTTGTTTTTTTTTATTTTTATGTTTTTATATCAATAGTATCTATAATAATAATAATAATTATGATTATTATTATTATCAACGTCACAATACTCCAAACTAGATCTATTGATAATAATAATTTACTAATGCATCTGCTATTTGAAACATCTTAAAAAAATTCGCAAGGGAAAAATTTAAAAAAAAAAGAAGTAATACAAGATCTAAATTGGCTTGAGTGTCGTGTAGTGCCATTAATTTGGTTTCATATTGTTTATTAGTGTGAAACTTGGAATCGTTTAGCGAGTTACTTTTTTTACCACCTTATATCGAGAAAATACTTTTAAAACATCCTAACTTTGACCTGGACCGACACTATATTAAAGACCCGAGCAGGACGTTATATTTCATTGTTGTTTACGGACTGAAGTGGCGCCACTCGACGAAAAAATGGCGACTTATTATAGGTTATAGGGGGGTATTCTGTGGTTATTGGTATGTCAGTTACTGACGTTTAAAATGTCCCAAATTTTAAATATCCAGCTTTATTACGATTTGCCTTCTTTTTACGGTAACGAATTGTCTCTGCGTCCAGTATTTAGCAGTTTTATCCTATTAACACAGCTTTTATAGGCAGATTTGTTTGCGATAACATGAAATTTCCATGCACATGAAAAAAAATGTTATGCACACTGCACAGACCATTAGGTGAATTGCAGAAGAATAAACACTATTTTGGAATTATGGGATGATCTGATCAACCAGCTGAAGAAGCGAAAATTCTAGATATTATTTTGGAAGAGTATTTTGTAACGTATGCAAGAATGAAAATAGAAAATTTTCTTTGTAGCTCCAAAGCGAACCAATAGTCCTCCATATAAAGAAGAAACTGAAAAATCTAATGCGTTTTATGCTTACTTACACTACAACTAGCCATGGACTTCATTTCAAACCAAAAGGTACCAAATACTCTTGTTTGCTTTTTAGACTCGCTTTTCTTAAGAAAATGTATGGAAATATGCCATGTGAACTTGTCAAATTAGAGGGACATAACTAACAAATATTTTATTTTATTTTGAATATTAAATTCGTTGTAACAGATACATTTGCATGTTTTTATTTTATAAAAGATTCTGCAACAATGGTTTTTTAACATTAAACCATTGTGTAAATTTGTTTCGTCGTGTGGCTCCAGTGGCGATCGCTTGAAACAGCGCTATGCGCTTGCGCAGGTCTAGGAGGGGGTTGCCGACAGCGAAAGTGACGTTAGATTTCGTATTTTTTAAGTTGTATAGCATAAAATCTAATAACATTTTACCTGGCAAAAATTTAGTACAAACATCTCTGTCTTCATTTTAATCATAAGATCTTAAAATCAGTGTTTTGTTTTATAGGTTATGAAAACATTGGGAAAATAATAATCCCTGTGCATATGCTTTTAAGATCTTATGATTAAAATGAAGCCAGAGATGTTTGTACTAAATTTTTGCCAGGTAAAATGTTATTAGATTTTATGCTATAAAACTTAAAAAAAATGCGAAATCTAACGTCACTTTCGCTGTCGGCAACCCCCTCTTAGTATAGTGTTGGCCCAGCTTTAACCCACTGGATTTGCGATATTATGTTTATACGAAAAAAAAAAAAATCACCAAATTTCGACCTGGGTTACATCGCGATGACGTCACGTTTTGATCCCCAACCACCCTGCTCTGTCGAACCATTATTGACACATCAAGTCGCCATATGCGGGACACATTGTGTAACCCTATCCCTTGAGCGCGTGGCAAATTCGAAGGTTTGGCCAGAAAAACAACTTTCCGCAAGCGTAATCTCTCGCAACCCGGACAGCTGGCCTGGCGGCCCTTCGGATTTTTGCATAATGCGTTATTTACCCGACCCCACGGGCACCCTTTCGGTTTGCCGGGCGAAAATATTTGCGCGGTCACTCTGCGCACAGCTGATGACACACAATCCCCTGCAAACAAACACCGATGGTTTGTCTTTGTTGGAAGATCTCGCCGGCAAATTTCTCACGTCTTCCTTATCTTCTCGATGAGCATCGCCTTTTCGGATTAGGCGCCTCCTTTGACTCCGGACGGCATGCGGAAGCAAAGGACCGTATCGCCTTACCGTCCTAATCGGGTGCCGAAATCTTTTGTCCGGCACCGCCTTTTGTCGACGCCGGACACTTGTAATTGCATTGTCGACGGCGAAACGTCGTCAACAAAGGACCCGGCGTAAATATTTTGGCGAGGGGTCCGGGGTGGGATCCTTGCGGAACGCCCACGCGCCGTCTATACGATAACGGGCGTCGTCGCTCGCGTTTTCTTGCACCCCTCCGGCCGTCGTTTCAACGGCGTTGTCAGACGCGCGGCCCTTCGCTGACCCCTCTCGCTTCCCGCCTTAGAGAAAACAAAGCCGACGACCCCGGCGACCTCGGTGTCCATTAATCACGACCATTATGGGACGGGGGGGGCTGAAGACCGGCTCCCGACCGTCGATTATGTCGTTACCACGTGAGAAACAAGCGGATTTTCGAACGGAAAGTTCGTTACTACACCCTCGCCTCGCCGTCGTAGCGTTGGGTGAAGATTAAACCACAGTTGAGGGAATACCCAGTTGTATATCTTCCTGTCGGCGCCTTTGATCTCGGCGGTAGCGACTTTGAAGTCACGTTACTTCTTTATTTTAGACCACGCCCTATAAAAATCGATGGGACACAGGACCGGGATTAAATTATTTTCTTACATTAATGGCTTGGATATTGTTATAACGTCTGTGCACAGTTGAAGGAATAATTTTTTATACCTGTAGGTACACTGATGGCAGAGCACAGGTAAAAAAAATTCTGGGAAATCCCAAATCTGGTGGAATTTCCAATATTTTGAGTACATCCCTGATGCATTCCTCGCATTCCATTCTTTAGTCTTTAGTAGAGGCCCTGTATGATACGAAAAGTGATAGTTATTCGTTTTAACAGAGGTTAGACAACAGATTTTGGCAGATCTAGTAACATTGTTTTTATTATATTCTTATCTTGGCGGGTGCTAGTTTGTTAACAAAACTGTCGACAAATTATTGAGCGTGCTCATTTTCTTTTGCAAAAAGGAATGTTAACAGTTAAAAGTGACATTTTGTGTAATAAGAAACTGCAAGAATTCTGAGCAGGATGAATTTTTCATAACAAAAAAAAGAATGAGAGACTAATATATCGATATTAAATACCTAGGTACTCATTTTTTTATTCAGCCTAATTCCTATTATTATTGGTTGATTCATATTACCAAAACAAACTTTCCAACTTTTTGTTCCGTACAAATTTCAGTATTAATTGTCTTAAAATTATGATGGTAGGTATAAGAAGAGAGTTTGAAGAAACGAAACCATACAGTAAAACCATTTAAAAGAACTTTTTTATTTTTAAATGAACGGAATAATAATTATTATTGCAACTATGATTCCTATTGAAGAAATATTCGAAAGTTTGATTAGTTGGTATGCTAGAGCCTTGTTTAATTTTATGTACATATCTATCTACATATACCACCCTCCTACAAAAATTTAATAAATGTGTTTATCCTGATACCCTAAAATTTCTGTTTTCTTGGAACAAATTATATGTTTCTTGACTTTTCCATTCAAACTTCAATAATTATTATTAGTGAAGCTTTGCAAAATAACATACTACTACCTAACCTATTTACCTATTTATTGGTTTTATCTATATTTTTATACATTTTAAACTGTGCCCTCATCTACCTACGCTTATGGCAGTTAACTGTCGTTAGCTTAACCTTAAAATCCAATTTGGATACATCGTGCTGCTAGGGGAATGTTAGAAAGAGCGAAAAAATATATGTCTGTTGCACAAAATGAATTTCATAGGGAAAATAAGACCCTCGCCAGAGAGAGAGATCCGATCGTTGTCCAACCTCTGTTAAAACGAATAACTGTCACTTTTCGTGTCATACAGGGCCTCTAGTCTTTAGTGATTCTGGTCTGCGCGATAAAAGCATTCTACCAGTAATGGCGTCACCATGGCCAGTCACTAATACTAATAACACAGTATTACTTAATTTTGAGGGCGGAAAGAGTTTTTTATTATACTTCTTTGAAAACACCTTATTTTCATCTGTTTTAGCAACAATGAAAGATGGGGTTTTTCGGACTAGCGCACGGAAACAGCGCATGGAAAAACTTTTCGTGCGCCGAATAAAAATACCAAATATATGGCTTTAAAATAGAAATATACAGCAAAGCAAACTAAATTTAAGAAACTCTATATGCTCTCTGATATTTAACATGTACCTATTTTGTATTTTAATTCGTAAGTGTTTCAATATTTAGATACATTTCTGTAATATTTTTGACGTTTTATTCACCTTATCTGACAATAACTAATTTACAACAAAGCACCTTTGAAATAATTTGAGAGTAACCATGGAAACGCATCATCCATACCAAACACTATATTGTCTGCATTGTTTATTTTTTGTCAATAAAATTTATTATAATATGCCGATAAAATGTTTTAAGTTTCCGTTTTCAAAGAAGTATAATAAAAAATATCGTTCATTACACGTCCAGAAACAGATTTTTCCGTGCTTGCATGACTTCCCGTGTTCGGCTGCGCCTCACGGGAATTTGTCACGCGCGCACTGAAAAATCTTTATTTCCAGACTCGTAATGAAATATACTATTTTTATTCTCTCGAACCATAGGACTTGGAGAAGATTCGAGGTTCGCTTTTTTTGACGTATCTCCGGAGATAGGCCCTTAAACCCATAGGTTTCCGGTGGCAAAAATCGTGTCTTGCCAAGGGCCTAGGAAATTTCTCAATAATCAAGCTGTGACATTATTAATAAATTTAAATTTATTTTCATATTTAAACAACAACTATGAGAACGAAATGACCTAGGGTCCAATCCTTTGAAACCCTCTCCTTGAAGCCTATCGGTTTACCGCAGTTATACCACAGTAGAGATAACCACCAGTAGTATAACTCCCATTTGTGGGAAATTTAAATACATCTATGATTTCTATCAGGGACTGTTTAAAGTAAGAGGACCCAGCATTATACTTTCCAAAGTGAGGCCTATTCTTTCCTCATTCTAATGGTATCAGTGATGCCAAGTATGCCATTTTATTGGAGAATCTATGAATATAACAGGTACTTTGATTGTTAGTAAAAATTAATAATGGTTTCCATGATTTCTAAAAATTAGTGCAGAATATGGCAACCGTCAAATGAAACAAATAGTTGAAATTGATTTCCAGCAATTATTTCCACGAATTTAAGTAATAAGTTTGGTAAGTCAGTGCCGATTTTGCTTATTTAAGAATTTGTCGCTATTGCACCTTGTTACCAGGTTCCTCAATCCATTTGTAATATGTATTGAACTTTCTTCCCATGTTAAATGTATCTACCCAAAGAACTTTTACAGATTTCGGGATGGACTAATAAGATTAGGTCTAGTAGTTCTAATCATTAGTTTTTTTCGGTATTAATTATAAAATGTTGGTAATTTTACTTCTCTCCCAAGGTACCTCATAAACTTAAAATATACTTGCAGTCGTAAATAAAAACTCTTTAAAAAACGACCTGACTGAAGCTACCTGCTTACTAATTTAAAATTTACAAATACGATTTTTGTTTTGAACTACCTACTTGTACGTAATGCCCACGTAATGGGAATTGTAGGATTACTAAAGGTGATTCAGGAAAAATCTGGTTGCAATTATTGGGACTACTATACAGGCGGCCGCATTACCTTTAATTGACACATCTGAGTATCTGGAAGTTAGAAAACTTAAAAATTGTGAATTATGATGGGAAATATTTTGCCTCCTATGGCACTGGCATGTCACATAAAACCTGATGGCAGTTGGACACTGACGTATAACATAACCTTGTACCAGCCCCCTTGTGGTCTCCTTGGAGTCGACAGAAAACAAACTTCCCCTCAAGGCTTCACTTTTCCTATGTGATAGACTGTGACATGCTGGGTCCCATCCTTTGAGACCCTCTCCTTGAAGCTTATCGGTTTAACGCAGCTGGACTAACACTATAATATTAAAGACCTGTGCATAGCGCTGTTTCAAGCGATCGCCACTGGCGCCACACGACGAAACAAATTTACACGGTAGTTTAATGTTAAGAATCTTTTATAAAATAAAAACATGCAAATGTGTCTGTTACAACGAATTTAATATTCAAAATAAAATAAAATATTTGTTAGTTATGTCCCTCTAATTTGACAAGTTCGCATGACATATTTCCATGCATTTTCTTAAGAAAAGCGAGTCTAAAAAGCAAGCAAGAGTACTTGGTTATGGGGTAAGTAAGCATAAAACGCATTATATTTTTCAGTTTCTTCTTTATATGGAGGACTATTATTGGTTCGCTTTAGAGCTATAAACAAAATACCGTTTTCTTCACGTAATCGTAATAAAGCTGGATAATTTTGGACATTTTAAACGTCAGTAACTGACATACCAACAACCACAGAATACCCCCCTATAACCTATAATAAGTCGCCATTTTTTTCGTCGAGTAGCGCCACCCCAGTTCGTAAACAACAATGAAATATGACGTCATGCTCGGGTCTTTAATATAGTGTCGGTCCAGACCGCAGCTATACCACAGTAGCGATAACAACCAGTGGTATAACTCTCATTTGTGAGGAATTTAAATACATCTATGATGTCTATTCCCCCATTATGGCGCCAAGGCCATTGAATTTGCTCCCGTTTTCTCAATATTTCTCGAGGTACATCCTCATCAGGTATTTGTCGTGATCGCCCAGTACTTCCAACCGTCTGATCTCTCCCCGGGGCGTTTCCTTCCAGGTTCCCTGCCGCCGAGCCTTTTTCCTATGTGATAGACTGTGACATGCTGGGCCCCCTTATTTTAATAAGTCCCTGGGTCCCATCCTTTGAGACCCTCTCCTTGAAGCTTATCGGTTTACCGCAGCTGGACCAACACTATAATAGCGCTGTTTCAAGCGATCGCCACTGGCGCCACACGACGAAACAAATTTACACGGTAGTTTAATGTTAAAACACCATTGTTGCGGAATCTTTTATAAAATAAAAACATGTAAATGTGTCTGTTAGAACGAATTTAATATTCAAAATAAAATAAAATATTTGTTAGTTATGTCCCTCTAATTTGACAAGTTCGCATTACATATTTCCATACATTTTCTTAAGAAAAGCGAGTCTAAAAAGCAAGCAAGAGTACTTGGTTATGGGGTAAGTAAGCATAAAACGCATTATATTTTTCAGTTTCTTCTTTATATGGAGGACTATTGGTTCGCTTTAGAGCTATAAACAAAATACCGTTTTCATACAATTTTCTTCATGTGCATGGAAATTTCATGTTATCACAAACAAATCTACCTATAAAAGCTATGTTAATAAGATAAAATTGCCATATACTGGACGCAAAGACAATTCGTTACCGTAAAAAGAAGGTAAATCGTAATAAAGCTGGATAATTTTGGACATTTTAAACGTCAGTAACTGACATACCAACAACCACAGAATACCCCCCTATAACCTATAATAAGTCGCCATTTTTTTCGTCGAGTAGCGCCACCCCAGTTCGTAAACAACAATGAAATATGACGTCATGCTCGGGTCTTTAATATAGTGTCGGTCCAGACCGCAGCTATACCACAGTAGCGATAACAACCAGTGGTATAACTCTCATTTGTGAGGAATTTAAATACATCTATGATGTCTATTCCCCCATTATGGGGCCAAGGCCATTGAATTTGCTCCCGTTTTCTCAATATTTCTCGAGGTACATCCTCATCAGGTATTTGTCGTGATCGTCCAGTACTTCCAACCGTCTGATCTCTCCCCGGGGCGTTTCCTTCCAGGTTCGCTGCCGCCGAGCCCGGCAGATTCCGGCGTTTCGGACGTCGACTCGTCGTCGTCGGGACACGCTTCGACGGACGAGCTGAAGGCGCGGCTACAGCCGGGCGTGCCGTCGCCGGCGGGCGGAGCGCTGTTCAACCGGCACCCGGGGCTCGCGTGGGGCGCCCACCAGAGGGCGCAGGCGGTCGCCGCCCAGCAGTTCTACCCGCCGTTCACGTCAAGTAAGTATCGGGACAACCGAAATAACCAAGGATAGAGGGGCGACAGCATCAGAATACACGCGTTTGTAGTCGACCAACATCTTATGCAAATTTACCGAAGTAAACAAACATTAGGACTGTGCGTACAACGTTTACCTGTGATAGGTAAATATCAATTTGGCCACAAACCGCGCACTTTCTGCGTCCCATTGTATACAAAATCAGTCACTACATCCTAAATACTAATAAATAGCCTATATACTCAAATTATTTTAAGAAAGTCCTTACTGGGACTGTCAATTGGTAATTTCGATATCCTAAGTTGGCATCAATGCAGCAAAAAATGCAACCGGGTCATAAGTTCAGGTCAGTAACAAGCCCATTTGCACTAATAACACGAAAAGTAACACGAACAAGAACAGCACAGATGATGGTAAAACACACGAAACGTAGAAAACCCGCAAATATTGTCATTACCGAATGTTTGAACCAGTTTGAACGATCTGGAAAACCTTCACTGTCACTTTGACACACCGAAGCTAAATTTGCCTGAGTCCGCCCATAGACGCTGCCAAAAGCAGCTGATTATTACAAAATACCAAAACGGAAGTGTTTCCATCACGTTTGAAATTATTTTTAAAATGAGTTGTAATCATATTTATTTTTATTTGTAGCGGCATAATCGTGATTGCAGTAGGGTTTTTATTTTATTACGCTCTTTTTTTCGTATCACTTGAGTAACTTTTCACATCATAAATCAATGAGTGACGTCATTAACTGGTTGAGACACATACCAATGTTATACCCATGGTTAACAAAAAATTCCTAGGGATTTTGTGGAGAATGTCATCTGAAAAAATCGGGACTTCTTACAGTAATCGGGGTATAAATCAATAGAAAAACAATTGAAAACACGAAAAATGAATACGTAAACAATCGGAAAACACAAAACAAATACCGCCGAGTAACGAACGGGGCGCCCGCGGCGGCAACGGCGGTGTTGCCATGTCGAGCGGTTTGATGTATCTGTTGATGATTTTATTAAAGGGATAATTAGCTACTATAATTACAGCGATACAGCGCAATTTAATTTTAGTTTAAAATTGTTACATACAAGAAATTATTAACTAGAATTGTTAATTTGGCGTTTTGGGACGTGTGCCTTCATTTAATCCCATTATTAAACCCTTCTATTTTGAAATGAAATGCTGTAAACAATGGAGTATGTGGCATCACTCAAAAAGATGTTGGCTCTGTTTACTTTTTGTTCTTACTCCCTCTATCCTTGGTTATTTCTATGAGGGGACAACAGAAATAGAGGGGGGATAGGGGGAAAAAGCGATAATGGATCGTCCCCAAAGTTATCTGTCAAAGCAAATGGTATGTGACATATTGTGTACTATGCGAAAATAATAAGAAAAGTTGTTCGAAATTGTAGTTAAAAACCAATGAAATTAATTTCTGGATAAGGCTGATTTTAGAAAAACGTTCTCTTGTGTAATAATTGTTCTTTAAACATTAGTTTGTAGTTGGAAATCCGAAACTGATATATATGTAGGTAAAATTGTTGGGGTTGTCTAAAACGTACTTTCGGAACAGTTAATATTGAAATTCTTTTGGAAAAGTTATCGGAAGTTGCATTCAAATGGTTCAGAAATTATTTAAATAATAGGCATCAGGCTGTGAAATTTAAAGAAAGTTTGTCTAATAAAATACTTTGTAAAAATGGTGTACCACAGGGATCTGTTTTGGGACCCCTTTTATTTACTATTTATATTAATGACGGAGTAAGTTATATAAAAAAAATTCAAATTCAGCTTTTTGCTGATGATTCGTTATTTTTTTATGTAGGTGATACATTGGATGAAATTGAGAATAATTTAAAAGAAGATTTAAATAATTTGAACATATTTTCCCTCGAATGATACATATACTTTGTCTGGATTTAATATAACTTTAAAAATTGTAAATTTCAAATAGATAATGTTGTCTAATTAGTTGGAATCTTGTGAAGAAAAACAGTTAAATTTTAATAGGCTTATTAGCCGTTTGAAACCCACAAAATTAATATATCACTTATTATATCACAGAAGAGGTGAATAATCTGTACAAAAAAGCAAAACCAACAAGGTTAGAATAGAGAGAAACAATAGAAAACAAACATTAATAATTAATAAAACTTAGAGGTTATCTTCTTCTTCTTCACTCCTTTTTATGGCCTCTGCTCTGAGAGCAATTTAGCCACTATGTACTTGAACAAATTTGCTACTTTCCTTTCTCAATATTTTCCTTCCCAAAATACTGTTCCCATGTGGATATTTCAATGTTTCAACACTCATCAGTTATATCACAGATTTTAACCGTTCATCTATCCTCTTTAGGTCAAATAGTTCAATCGTACAAAATCTCATTTACAAAGTTTTTTCATTCCTTTCCTTCAGAAGTTTACAGTATCCATGTGGATCCCTCTCATTTCTTAACCTTCGCAAATCCGTTAAAATCCACTTTACGGAAACAAACTTCATTAAAACACACACTCCACACTACTATACATTATTTATAAAACAATAAGTCATGGCCCTCTTGGACCATCAACCTAGAGGTTATCTGGAAATTGCTTTCCGACTATTGCGCATGCTCTGACTATTAGTGTCTGAAAAGTTAGTCAACCGTTTGGCTATTTAAACAGCAAACTATTAAGTTTGCGGAATCCTGACTACTTCTGAATAAACCTTCTGCGTTTTTGATAAAATCCACGCGGTGTCGTAACTACTAACAACGCCGTTTCAGAAGCGCCCAAGCGTTACGTAACACCGACCACGGTCAATGTTAAATGACGAACGCTAGACTTTAAAATAGACCGGGCCCGTCCTAGGCGGGCAAGACCAGACTACCGGGAACTTTCGGTTTCTGTAGAGCATTCGTACCGTTCGGTCGATAGCCAGTGGCAAATTTCGTCGAACGACCTTTCAACCTCCAAAACGATCAATATTTGGGCGCTAAAAATTCGAAAATAACCTACGACACTAGTATT
This sequence comes from Pseudeuparius sepicola, assembly GCA_963920635.1. NCBI lineage: Eukaryota > Metazoa > Arthropoda > Insecta > Coleoptera > Anthribidae > Pseudeuparius > Pseudeuparius sepicola. Next base: position 22,980,594 of record OY987308.1, read on the forward strand.
GTTGTCCATCTAACGAAATTTGCATAGCATATTCGAGACTAGCACACAAAAAGTGTACCTAAGTTATCGTAAAAAAAGATGTATGTAGCCGTTAGAGACCAGTCGAAATAAACTCTCTGTATCTAACCGAAAAGAATCTATTAATAGAGAACACTCAAGGTCTTATCGCTTGTCTTAAGCATACGCCGACGGGCTTGGTATTTTTTGCACTCGAATAATTTCCTATATATAAAAAATCGTTGGCAAACGCCCGATGCCTTGCCATAGGTCAGCACATTTAAAAAACAAGTGTTCAAATCTTTTTTTCGGGGAAAACATCTCGTAATAAGTACTCATAATAACAAAGTTGTTTACGTATTTTTTTTATTTCAAGTTATATTATTGCAATGAACAGATTAGGAAGAGAATACCCAATAATCTGTAATTATACATTTGGCCAGGGAAAAAAATCTAAAAGCAACTTTCAAGGTAAACAGGTGTATTTTTAAAAAGTTTAGGGGCCTAGAGAAAAGTAAAAATACGTGGGATCGTGTATTTTTTCAGCTATAAATTCGGAATACATACGTTCGTTTTAACACGCATTCCTTGATGAGAAGATCGTTTGCATAACGGGTGTTTCTATCGGGAACAAAAAAAATACGTCCAATGGAAGCAATATATATATATATATATATATATATATATATATATATATATATATATATATATATATATATATATATATATATATATATATATATATATATATATATATATATATATATATATATATATATATATATATATATATATAAGTTGCTATCAAGCACATAAAATATACTAATTAGTGTTTGTTTAATATTTAACTCCCTAAAATGTCGACACATTTTTTATTATACTAACCTTGAAAACAGATTTTTTAAGAATCATCGCTTGATATAGCCTGGCGCTTACACTGATAACACTGATAATGCCTTATTTAAATTTGCGGGAAAATAATATATTATTCCGCCAATAATGAGGAGAAGCCAGAAAATGTTTATGCCATAATCGAATACGCCCACAGAAAAAAGCTGTGAACGTTACGTAAACAAACTGACCTCGGCCAATGTCAAAAGACTAGGGACCAAATATTTCAACAACAGTCAGGTCTATTTTTTTTATCGCCAATCGTTGGCCTGCGGCTTTTGGTTGTTATGTAAGGTCAGATCCTCTCGGACCATCTTTTGATTTATACAGGGTGTAACTTAAGTAAACAAATTCACATAAAGATGTGTCTTTTTCCCATAACTTCTTTATTTGTAGAGCTTTTTTAGCCAAATTTGATACATATAATACTTGGATAGGATGCTTTTAAATATGTTATCTTCAAGCTCTAGATTGAACCAGTCATAATAAGAATAAAAAAGTCATGAAGTCATGAACCTACCTATTTATGGCACTAAAGTTCAACTTTTTATGACTAGTGTGGAATTTAGTTGCCGAGGCAAATAAACACATGATTCATAAAAAGAACTTCAGTGCCGAGGTACATATTATATAGGCACGGCGCTTCCCAACACAAACTCCCAACTGCTGCCTGTTGAACAGCCTCCATGGAAAATAGATTGATATTCAAACCTTCTAAAATATTTATACTGAAAGATTACGCTGCTATAGGTAACAATTTCGCAATGTGTACGAAAAGTTAAATGGGCCTTTTGTGGCCGGGTTTTGAATATTTGGTCAATTTTGACGGGCGATGGCTCCGCGTTTGACGTTTGATGTTTATATATCGTCAAAGGCCTACTTATTGAAAAAATCGTACAATAATGGGCTACTTCAGAGCCGATCTCTGAGTTTTTGGATGACGATTTTGTGACGCCTCGCTGCCGATTTCAAGAAAAGACGATTTTTTTAGAAAAAAACAAATAAAAAACCCCGTATATCAGAAGAATTTTTGGACACGTTTATATGAACGTTTGTTCTTAGAATTCGCAGAGGATCACGACCCTGAGGATTTCTTCTAACAACATAGTTCTGAACCGGTTCGTAGCGATCTAATTGGTTGAAAACAGTTCTGGAATTACTTTTCTGCATTCTGATTCGCTAGAAATGGTTCAGAACTGTTGTTGGAAGAAAGCTTAAGTTACACCCTGTATATAGGCTTAGAAAAGAGTTCTTGAATCGTGTTTATCGGCTTCCGTCAAACAGACACTTCTAATAATATTGTTAATGCTTAAAAAATGGCTTCATCCGTTCAAGCGACGAAAATAGACCTGACGCGCAATTTGGGGCCCCCGAAAAAATTTCGCTCTTGTCCTAGGTTATAGTCAATTGCACGACATTTGCATTCATCTAATGATCAAGTGTTCAGTCACCCTGCAAAATGCAAAATGGTGTTTTCTGTAAACAGCGAAACTGACCTGCGATACTTGTTTTGGTGTGTTCTAACGAAAATAACTTGTTTTTTATTTCCACGTTATCGCCTATATTTAGGAGGTTATCGGGGACATAAAAATCTGACCTGGCAGCGGAGATACTGTTGCTCAACTCGGTCGAGAAAGACATATTGAACGATTTTTTTAAGCCACAACAGAGTTTTTGAACGTGTCGGTTGCGTCAGACACAATGAATCGAGTTATCTTCATTCTTTAACGCATCCGGCACTAGTTCGTATCTATAGGTTAAAATACGGAGCTGAGGCCGAAAAAACAATATTCACTGTCCGTTGTCCGTTGTCTTCAAACTCAGGTTGACAAACTAGTAAAACTGAAGTTGCTCCCAATTACTAACCAAATACATGAATGGTCATTGCGCCATAAAAAACGTTCTTGGTGCGTTACGATGAACATTACTGACCTAGGGACTCGTAGTATGATGGTGCACCAACTATATAGGCCACAGACAAAGACGGAAGAGCGCGGCTTGCGTTCTCTAGAAAGAGACGCACGCGGCCTTGTCTAGCATAGACTAGGTCTAGGAAGGCCACTGGTTTACTGTTACGTTACGTCTCCTTTTTATTTGTTCGACGCTCGGTGGTGGTAAAAATCATCGGTATCAGGTGCAATCCCGCTTAACCTTTGATTACGTCGGGGCAATGATGTTGAATTTTCGATATCAGGTGCAATCCAACTTAACCTTTGATTATGTTAGGGCAATGGTGCTGCCGAGATTGTGCAATTCTCGGAACCGAATGTCAGGCGAGTTGTTACATAGAGATACCAAGCCAAATCCTAATTAGGCTGATATTATCTGGCGTGGTGCTTTTTTTAAGGATGATGGTAGTCGAATTTTAAGTGTCTTTATCAGTTTCGCGAATTTTATTCAAATTATTGGGAACGGGCAAAGTCTAATGTCTCGCCTACATGGAAGTTTTCAAGTCGAGGGACCCTATAGCAAAATTATGATGTCAAATTTCTGATTGTTCAAGGTAAAGTCAAGTGTCTGGGTTTTATTGCAACAAATATGTTTACATATTTTTTACGAAGCGATTTTAAAAGTTGTCGCAGCAAACAACGTTTTCTAAAATAAGCTCTGTCAGTCAAACAAATTTTGGAAAATAACAGGTCTTTATTCATCTCCCGCAGAAATTATCGCTTGTTATCAACATAAGGTGATTAATTTAAATAAATAATTGTTATTGCGTTATACAGGGTGGGGCTTATATAAGTGGCTCACTCAAACTATTTCGACTATTTTTTGACAGAAAAAATTCGCCTTTTTTATGATGGAAGTTGCTCTCCTAGGAAAATTATGGCCAAAAATATATACATACCTTGAAAATTTTTAAACCACTAACTTTTTTATTTCTAGAGGTACAAAAAACGTTTAATATAAACATTGTTTGCAATAACTGTGAGAATACAGTTATTGTATCAATTTTGAAATATTAGATATTATGATCTTTGAGATCTCTTGGGATCAAAAATGAAATTATCTGGGAAAAATATTATTAACGCATTTTTTATAAAGCAAAATATCCCATTTAATTTGATATGTCACACTTGCCAGTTTGTTCTGTATTTACTATAAGAAATTAAGAGAAATTATTTGTAATATTTGTGATTGGCAGAAGGTCTACTTACCAATGAAAATAAATAATCAATTATGACGCTAAATTAAAGTAGGCATAGTAGGCTTTCAAAAAAAAAATAATAAAAATAATGCTAAATTCGTAGACAACATTGTGTGTTATGAAAATAAATTAAAAATAGTTTATAATAATGTCACTTAACACTTACAGGTTACGTAATGCCATAGCAATTATTATCCTAAAAAAGAAATAATAAAATGTACCTACTATTACAATACGATAAATGCTCAGTGAACACCTTAGTATTTACACCTACTTTTCACAACAAACAACACCGCACATTCTCAACATTTAACCTTTTCAACATCTGCATTTCAGCTGCTGCATATTTCAAGTATTTTCATTTTTTAGTATTACACATCTTGCGGAGCTGTTGAGTAAACTCACCAGTTTAGGTAACCCCATTTGCAAGATTCCAATAGGGATGTCATTACTAACGTCATAATTAAGTCTATCATTGCATTTTTATTTTCATGGGTAACTATAGATATCTTATACCAACCACAAATATTACCAATATGTTTTTCTTAATACAGAACAAACGGACAAGTGTGAATACTTCAAACTGAATGGGACATTTGGAGGCAGTAATAAGTCGAAAAGGCGATGTAACGCAGTGGTAATTTTCTATTTAATTTTTTCCGATTTTCTGTTTATTGACAATATTAGAAATTTCTTTAAAAAAATTTCTTTGTTACTTAAAATATAGTTTAATTATATGCCAAAAGTGAAGGAACGTTTCCTATATAATTAGAAAAATGTCTTGATTTTAATAAATTTTTGTTAACACGATAAATTTCTTCAGAGAAACATATTTTTTTTGGTTTGGGCCAACTCCACTGAGACAGGGCTCGTAAGGTAGGCGGATAGTACCGCCCGGCGATAAAAATATTAATGATATTTTGGATAAACTTGGCCGTAGCCAATATTTTTCGACCAAGGACCTCGCGTCAGGTTTTCACCAAATCGAAATGCACGAAAATTAAATGGAGAACAACCGCTTTCACTGTAGAAAATGGGCACTATGAAGATGTCAGAATGCCCTTTGGTTTAAAAAATGCCCCTGCAACTTTCCAGAGAGTTGTAGACAATGTGCTTAGGGAGTTGCAAGGGAAAATATGTTTTTATTATACTTCTTTGAAAACACCTTATTTTCATCTGTTTTAGCAATAATGAAAGATGGTGTTTTTCGGGCTAGCGCACGGAAACAGCGCATGGAAAAACTTTCCGTGCGCTGAATAAAAATACCGAATATATGGCTTTAAAATAGAAATATACAGCAAAATAAATTAAATTTAAGAAACTCTATATGCTCTCTGATATTTAACATATACCTATTTTGTATTTTAATTCGTAAGTGTTTCAATATTTAGATACATTTCTGTAATATTTTTGACGTTTTATTCACCTTATCTGACAATAACTAATTTACAACAAAGCACCTTTGAAATAATTTGGGAGTATCCACGGAAACGCATCATACATACCAAACACTATATTGTCTGCATTGTTTATTTTTTGTCAATTAAATTTATTATAATATGCCGATAAAATGTTTTAAGTTTCCGTTTTCAAAGAAGTATAATAAAAAATATCATTCATTACACGTCCAGAAATAGATTTTTCCGTGCTTGCATGACTCCCCGTATGACTACAACGTCACGAGCGCACGGAAAAATCTTTATTTTCAGACTCGTAATGAAATATTCTATTACAGATAATTTAATTTTTGAGCCCAAGAGAGTAGGTAGGTATAAACTTTACGGTAATCCACACATTAAAACTAATGTCATACATAAATTCTGCCGGTTCTTGCAGATAATTTTCAAGTAAACTTTTTGCCACATTTCGAAAAATAAAAAGGTTACAGCAGTTAAAAAAATTTCGATTTTTTTCCGACTTTTTGCCATAGTTTTCGTAGATGATGGACGACAATTTTCATCATGGCAAAAGGGCTATCTACGTGCCTCGTTTTATCGAACAGAAATTACTTGAAACACCTTCATCATGTTATAGTCCTTCCCATTTTTGAATTTCGCGCTTATTTCTTCGCAAAAATCGCGGCGCGCCGTGGCAAAAAAAACGAGCGGCGATAGGACGGCCCCAGCGCCAACTAGACCGGCTGCGTATATTCGCCATTATTATTTTATTCCGTCTGGTCCCGGGCGGCCTTGGAATTGCGGGAAGTCGCGACGGCGGTGTCGATGAACCACTGACCGCTGCGGAGCCGCCGCCGCCGACGTCTACTCCTCTCCTTCGTTTTTTACTTTGTTTTGAAGAAGAAGAAAAGAAGGAGGAAGAAAACTGCCGGGAGGAAGAAGAAGAAGGCGCGCCCCGGCAGACGAGGAGAGGCGAAGCCGTAGACGAAAGTGACGATGTCGAAGCAATGAAACGAGTATTAAATGCATATACCTATAGCAACCTATACCGCGCAAGATTGGCGGCCATTTTTAAGCCCAAATGGGCCGGGAAATTTGAAATCATTTCTACCGGTGGGTTCCATAAATAATGTAATGTCTTGGTTGTCGATTTTGTAAAATGGAAATTATTTTAGTTCAAAGTACAACATAGGTTCAAGATTTTTGTTGGTTTTGGTTTTAAATTAATGCATTCGGGAAACGAAGCAGTTAACTAGGTTGAGAAATTGTACAACTTACTCAAAACAATATTTTAATCATCATAAGGAGAAGTAATATAATTATTATTGTACATTATACCTATAGCTTATACAACAGCTACATTATAAATAATTACTTATAAAAAATATGAAAATATTTTTAAGTACCTAACATTTTCATACACTATTACTTGGTATAATTATTTCTCTGAATACTTTTAATAATAATACCTAACCTATTTTCCAAGAACATAATATTATCTATATCTACCTATTTCTGAATTTTTAGGCAGCTGGTTTTATTCCTTAGAACTTTTTATTTTTGTTTGTTTAAAAAATACAAGCAAAAGAAAACTTGGTAACTTCAACTTCTACCACTTTAATCTTTGCTTCAAAAATGAAAGTGAAGTGATTTTTAATTACGCTCTTCTTTGACAAGCTTCAATAATTTTGCTGGCGGTGATCTGCAGTTAACAGGTTTTCTTGTTGCTACCTGCTGCTGTTTGCATTTCTTCGGTTAATTGTATTTGCCCCAGAAATGCGGCTCTCTTCGTTGTATCGAGAATTACAATGTCTCAATTTTCCTCATCTCCACGAGTTATTTCTTGAACTTCTTGAATGACACCTAGATTACCTACTAAGCCACTTTCTAAAACCTAAAAATCATATGATTTGTCACGCGCGCACGGAAAAATCTTTATTTCCCGACTAGTAATGAAATATACTATTTCATAACAGACAATAATATCTACGAGTTTCGCATGTTTTTATTATTTAAAATAACAATTTTAGATTAGCCATTCGACATTCGATGAAGTGTATAAAAACCGCTTTATTTTCAAAATTTGAAATCCTACTATGTCTACTTTAATTTAGCACCATAATCGATTATTTATTTTCATGAGTAACTAGACCATCTGCCAATCATAAATATTACAAATAATTTTTCTTAATTTATTATATTAAGTAAATACAGAACAAATTGGCAAGTGTGACATATCAAACTTCGCTTTATAAAAAATGCGTCAACGCAATTTTTTCGAGATAACTTAATTTTTTATCCCAAGAGAGCCCAAAGATAGTTATATCTAATATTTCAAAATTGATACAATAGTTATATTCTCACAGTTGTTGCAAACAATTTTCATGTTAAACGTTTTTCTGTACCTCTAGTAATAAAAAAGTTAGAGTTGTTTAAAAATTTTGAATTTTTTATATTATTGGTCACAGTTTTCCTAGGTGGATAGCAACTTTCATCATGACAAAAGAAGGCCGCTCGAAAGAGCCATCGATCGCACTCACCACCGATTTTTTCTGTCAAAAAATAGCAGAGATAAAATATTTTGAGTGAGCCACTTATAAGATTAAGGATTATGATATCGAATCAGAAAGAATAAAGGTTAGGCTCAATTAAAAAAAAAACGACTGCGACAAACTTAATAAAGCAAATAAACTCGCAACAAAAAAAGACATCTCGTTCCAATGATTCACAATGCATCGAATGGAATCTAAAACACATGATATATGCTTATTCGTCAATAATAGCTTCTGTGTTAATAGTACCTAACAAAAATATCTCAACAAGGAAGAGATTACAAACGAGGAAAATTGCAATAAATATATTGTCGCCCGTCCCGATAGCGAGTAAACAAAGAATTATCGTGGTTACAAAATAGATAACGAATTCAAGCTATACAGGAATGTGGGTACTGCACAGCGAAATCGAATCGAAGAAACTGATTCGCCCCTTCCCTTCTACGATGACGATTTTGCGGTTGTAAAAGCCCCCGACTAGTTGTAAATAACCCCGAAAAACTGGCCCACCCCATTGGCCTGCATCCCTTCTTACTCTACCCCGAAATTCTGCATCTGGACCACAGTTGGCCATTTTAGGAACGCCCTGCGCCCTATTTTGAGAACCAATGGAAGCGCGGTTTGCGGAAGGGGAGTATTTTTGGAACAGAACAAGCACATTATTGCCCGACATACGATCTTTTTTTTTTTTATGATAAAAAAAGTGGGTCGACATAACTACTGCATGCCAGGTATAATAAAGAAAGAAATCAAATTAAGTAATTTGAATTATCAAATCGTCTGTAGCTTCCTGACTCGTCCAAATCGGCGAATGTTTACTTTATACTTCACATTGGCGGCATTGCAGACACCAAACCGTTAAATAATACGCCGCCGTCTATAGATCCTCGCATGGGACCACTTCCAGACACAACAGACAAACAACCTACCAAAATTTTTACCTGTCTGGGTTTTGGCAAGAGTTCAACGTTCGATTATTTCGACCTGGGATATTTATGCGCGGGCAGGGATCTGGGAATGGTTCCTTGAGGTACACCGGCACGCGTCCCGACATCTAGTAGGCTATGAAACTATGAAACGCGGTGTTGCCGGTGGAATGTGGGTGTGGTGAGAAGTAGACGTGGCGGAGTGTTGATAGGGCGAGATCTCAACCTGATTTTTCTGTAGGAAGACTTAAAATATGAATTTCAAAAGTTGTTTTTAAACTAAATAAATTATTGTTCTCGAACTAATAAAGATATCAAATATATAATTGAATTGCATATAAATTGGTAATGTTAAAGTTTTTTTTATATAATTTCTTACGAATTTGTAGTCTCTCGAATGAAAGGGAACTTAAACCTAAATGATTTTTTTTAAATTTTCATTATATTATGTAATAACAGCCTGTATATTTTTATCCCAATGAGTAAGCATTTCTCATATCTTTCTTTTCTCCAGTACTGAATGATCTTAATATTTATTTATGTACCAAGGCACTGAAGTTTAACCTAGGTACATATTATATTTTTTAGTCTTATTAGGCTAAAAATAATCATAAGGGATCACCCGTCCATGAACCGACTACGCGCGGCGTTGCTTGACTTTGACGATCGCTCTACCTAGGTCAAGTTTGACAAAGACACGGCCGCTTCGAACAGAAAAACCAAACTGCCGTTTGTTGTGCAGCCTTCATAATAAATCTATTGATATTCAAACCGACAAAAATATTTATACTGATAGATTGCGCTGCTATAGGTAACAATTTGGCAATGTGTACGAAAAGTTAAATGGGCATTTATTGGCCGGGTTTTGAATATTTGGTCACTTTTGACGGGCGATGGCTCCGCGTCTGACGTTTACATCTCGTCATTAAGGCCTACTTATTGAAAAAAGTCGTACAATAATGGGCTACTTCAGTGCCGATTTCTGAGCTTTGAATGACGATTTTGAGACACTTCATTGCCGAAATATTATTATTTGACAATAAGAAAAAATAAACATACGTAACTAGTCCTTGGTAAGAAATGAGAAAGAGCACCTACATATTTGGTTTCTTTCGTCTTTCATGGTTAATCTGATTGCGATTCAACAAATATTTGCATTATACTATAAAGGCGATAGAAATACATGCCTATTTATGGAAACAAAAATATTGGATATTGAGTATTATTATAATGAAAATTTTGAAAAACAAAAAGTTATATTTAGGTCTGTTAATTTGGTAACAAATTTTACACTTAGCACTTTTTTAAGTTTTTTTCCAAGACTACTCCTATTTTCGTTATGAAAATTTCAAACATTTAATCGCTCATATATCTTCCAAACGATTGGAGCAAACATAATATGATATTTGTTTAAAGCACATCTAACCACTACAACTTTTTTATTTGATCTTCCATTGTTTTTATGAGTGTAGATTTGGAAAATTTCGGAAAAATTACATTGGATTACATTTTTCCGGTAAAAAAATATGAAAATGTAAAGAAGATGTAATCAATTTATGACGAAACTATACGACAGGGCTCAGGGCTTGACCTGCGTATTTTTTTATTAAGAACAAACTTCAACGGGCAATATCTCGACAACGGTACGTCGTATCTAAATTTTTCACATAACATAAAAGTTAGTACTTTTCCATATCTTTCGAATAGCTTCAAGTTTGAGCACACAATTTTGAGCGCTTATCGTACATATCGGGCTGCAAAGCTGACAAAAATTTTGGGCGCCCACTTTGGTCGTTTAAATACCACATAAACGAGCCCTGGGCACCGACAATAAAAAAAGATGCGGAAATATCGGCAAAACTATCGCTGGAATATCTCGGAAACGGCCGGCAATGCACGCCACTGCCCGACCGACCGCGCCGTGGGCCTTGGAACGGTTCAGCCACCCCGACCGATCCGCAAGAGCCGCCCCCCTCGCTTCCCTCCAATCGTTGCACATGCAATGATATAATTATAACCCGCGCTAGCGCGCCGCGGCGGTCGACCTTGGGCGCTCAGCGCATCTTGCGCCGCGCTCCTTTTTGCCCTTTTGGAAAACGGCGCGCGCGAGCGCGGCTTGAGAGTCGTTATACCGGAAATCGGGGTATAGGAAGGGGATTTTTGCATTTCTATACTCGGTCGCTAAGGCCGTTTTCCGATCGGCGTTGAAATATTTTCGATCGGGACAAAAAGTGAGCCGTTAAGAAAATATTGCGTCGCTGTCTTCGCGGCATTGGTCCAGCAGGTTTTAGTGTCCCTGTATAGCTAGAAGAGGGACCAGAGAAATTTCGAAGTGCCATCTAACATGGGGTCTCCTTTCCTTTATCACCATTCATAAGCAATTTATTCATGGAAGATTTTGAACAGAATGAGTTGACTAGATAATGTTCACCAACCTAATGTTTGGTGGAGATTTTAGACGAAATATTTGTTATACAGGGCGTTCCAGCGGAAACGTAACAGGCTCTATAACGGCCGGAATTTTTTTTTGGAAAACACAAAAATAGGACAATTTTGTTAGGCAGGGGACATCTTTTGGCATAAAATTGATAGATCTATCTGCAACCACCTGAGCAGAGGTTGAACCCCTTCAACAAATTTAAATGGGAAGAGGGTTCATGTCGCACACTTTTGGAAACGTCTCTCGATTCTCTATACACCTGCATCAGATTTTCGAAAATCGATCGACTTTTCAAAAATATACAGCGTATAAACTGCAAAACATTCATTTTCAATTATTGCCTGGTATTGTTAAACAATTATTAATTGTTAACAATACCAGGCAATAATTATATTCATATATTCATATAATATATTAATAACAGTCATAGGATTTTGTGGGATAGGTTCAAACCAATTAACAAAGAAGTAGGAAATGTAGGAAAAATTAAAGAATCAGCATTTATTATAGGAAATACGGACAACTACTGTGTTGCTGAATGTTCAGTGGAATTCAATAAAATGTTATTGCCACTTATTCAAAAAGAAGTTAGTATAGATAATTAGATAGAACACAAGGTAGAATATCGGACAGGTGGCTAGGCTATTGTTTCTGTTGTCATGACATTTTAACCTGAAATTTATTAATCTGTCACTTCACTTTGACGTGGCATGATCTTTGAGAAAGGAGGAAGATTTATTCTCCGAAAGCTCAGAAAACTGTTAAGAATTTATGAATTTTCCAGGCAACTTGATTAAGTGGTCTTTCAATCAGTTTGGTGGCAAAAAACCCAATTAAAAAATTAAATAGAGTCATCTAACATACATTGATTTTGTGTGTTTGTATTTATTTAAAATACGATGCATGCTTACTATGGATTTTAATATTTTTTATGCAATTAAAAATTAGGCAAATTATTTATTGTTTTATTGTTTATTATTTATTTATTTTTCTATATTACAAACATACAAAGTTTTTCTTCTGTTTACTTTTTTCTACATTCAAACATATTTAAACATAGATTAAAGGAGACATAGATAGTCAAAAGCTTTGTTAAAATCGTCCGCAAAAAAATCCTGCTACACCAACTTTCAAACTTTAATTTTGGAGCGAAAACAGATAAATTGTATGGTCTTACAATTCTTAGGACTCGATACTAAGTTGACGTACAGGTATTTTAATTTAGTTTTTACATAGAATTTTATGCAAAATATTTGGTGTAGCGTGCGGAAATTTCAACAAAGGTTCTGACAGTATCTGTGTAGCGTAGCAATGTAGCTCTGTCTATGATTTAAATAAACAAACTTGGACCCTTGTCTACCATTTTCATTTTTTAACCGACTTAAAAAAGGAGGAGGTTATCAATTCGGTTGTATGTTTTTTTGTTTGTTACCTCAGAACTCCGTTATTTATAACCCGATTTGGACTATTCTTTTTTATTTGAAAGGGTATACCTACAGAATGGTCCCATTTAAATTTGAAGAAAAAATTCCACACCTAAGGGTGGACCAGAAATAGGGGATGAAATTTCATATTATTATTATTATTATTATTATTAATTCCTTTATTAGTCCTAAAAAAATATATACATTTTATATAGGGACACCTCTGCCCTTAAATAATTTAATTAAGTACGTTATACTACTAATAAGTACCTACTAACATTCACCAAAAAGCACTAAAAATAAATACATAGAGTAGTATAGTATAATTATTAATGAATTAAATTATCCTGATGCAATTATCATTTTTTTTAGGTTACTCTTAAATTTCTTATATTCTTTATCTTTTAAACTATTAGGTAAATTATTATAAAGTTTACTACCATCATAAAGGAAGCAATCAATTCCAAATTGAGAATACATACGGGGTGCATCTATATTCATTCTATATCGAGTGCTATATGTATGTATTTTACAACAAACATCTACTGTTATACAAGAATGTTTTTTAGGTGTATATTATTTGATGTATGAAATTATTTACTTGAAAAGCATATATATTGCTAATGGACATAATTTTGTATTTTTTAAACAATTCAATATTAGGAAATGGAACTGGTAGAGAAAAAATATTTTTTATAGCTCGTCGTTGTAAAATTTTTAATGGTTTCAGAAGGTATTTTTTAGCTGTACCCCATATTAGACATAAGTATTGTAAATGTGAATGTTTTAAACAAAAATATATAGATCTTAAAACCGATTTCTATGATTCTCTTTTTATTATTATTATTACAAAGGGATTACTTTAGGAATGGCCCCATAATAATAATAATAATAATATCCTGATATCCTGCATACCCGGGATCTGAGTGAATGTTCCCCATAGATTAAAAAAATAATAATTCACTAAAAAATAAGAAATAAAAAAATTTTAACAAAAAAATTAAAACCGACTTCAAAAATTTGCCCGTATGCACACTCCACTAAAAAAAAATAACACCGACTTCACAAATTTGCCCGTATACACACATTTCAACTAAAATTTTAGAAATATTTTTCTCTTTCTAAATTGAGTTAAGTATCTTTGGAGTCGGTGACAGTCAAGGCAAGGAATTTAAATCTATTTAGATATGAATACATCATATCCTACATAGGTACATCATAACTTACTGTCACCGACTCCATAGATAACTCAATTTAGAAAGAGAAAAATATTTCTAAAATTTTAGTTGAAATGTGCATACAGGCAAATTTGTGAAGTCGGTGTTAGTTTTTGTTTTTTTTTTTTAATTTTTAGTGGAGTCACTAGTCCCTCGGCACTGAAGTTCCTTTTTATAACCCATGTGGCTTAAATTTTTTAAAAAATGTAATTGCAATAATTTCTATTTAAAATTGAAAAAAATTCACAGTTTTCGCAATCTTTGATGACAACACCATATATGAAACATAATTAAAACAATTTACGAGTTTGTAGTAAGAATGAACATAACTTATTATATTGGATCTCACTACTGTTCACAATTCACGTCACCTCCGTCTCTTGGCCTTGAACGAGAACTGCCAACTCGACTCCCACATATACGAATATAAACATAAACGTTACGACCCAACATCACCCTAACCGACCTCTCCGTCTTTGCAGACCTGGACCCGTACAACAGCTACCTCCTCCAGCAGCACCACCACCCGCAGCACCACCAGCAGCCGCACGCCATGCACCACCCGTCGCCGTTCACCACGCCCAGCGCGCCGTCCCCGCCCGCCCGCCACAGCATACCGACCAGCGTCATCCAGGCGGCCACCTCCAGCGTGTACGACGACCCCTACGTCCTCGCCGGCTTCGGCCCGAGGAAGATCAAGAAGGTGAGGAAGCAGCGGCCGGGCGAACCAGGCTCGGTCAAGAGGAAGAGCCGCGAGGGCAGCACCACGTACCTGTGGGAGTTCCTGCTCAAGCTGCTGCAGGACAGGGAGTACTGCCCGAGGTACATCAAGTGGACCAACAGGGAGAAGGGGGTGTTCAAGCTGGTCGACTCGAAGGCGGTCTCGAGGCTGTGGGGCATGCACAAAAACAAGCCGGACATGAACTACGAGACGATGGGCAGGGCGCTGAGGTACTACTACCAGAGGGGCATCTTGGCGAAGGTCGACGGGCAGAGGTTGGTGTATCAGTTCGTCGAGGTACCCAAGGATATAGTCGAAATCGATTGTTCTGGCGCGTGAATTGTTAGAAAGTAGGGATCTGGAGTGTTTTTTTTTTACAAAAGACGAATTTAAATGTAAGAGTACAAAAGAAGATATTATTGTATCGTATTAGAGTAGCTCTAGCTTCAGGGAATTGCCGCAAAAACAACGAAAGACTTCAAAATCGGCGCACATTACAAAAGGACTATGTTTCTCCATGCGGCTTTCGGATGTTTTTGGGCGATCTTCCTCGTCTCCCGAGCTTTTAAGAGCAAAAACCAACAACAGAACTACATATAACTTCTTCAATATAGGTTTCAGTTACCTAACTAACCATATCAGAGTAATAAACAGCGAAGTTTGCCGCTGTCCTCCGCGCATTCAAAACAATTCCGGTGCTTATGTGACTTTGTTTTTTGAAAGATTAGAAAGTTTAAAGTATACAATGTAAATAAGAACCCCCCCCCCTAGATCAATGTTTATCGTTGTTAATTCACTGTATAAAAAGTATATCGCGAGAGCGTTTTTTCTATGTGCTAGGTAAGAGTTTTTTGTACTAAAAATGATACTAGGCGATTCAAGAAGTGGAATGTGATAAAAAGAAAAGAGAACGAGGTGTACAACCCTCGCAAATTTGATAAAGAGAGCGCTAAATTTGTGTCTCTTTTTGGTGGTGCTTTAAACTACTGGTTTTGAGACTGTTGAGTGCCTAGAGTAGTAAAAAAATTAACACAAACAAAAAAAAATGAAGTCAATAAGAATTTGCGTTTTCATGCTCTCTCTTACGTTTTAGGTTTTTCTATTATTTTCGCTATGTTAAGCCGAATTTTTGATCTCAGATATGTACACTACTGTTCAAAATGGAAATTGCCGCATTTTGTAAATAATTTTGTACTTATTAATTTTTGGGTTCAGCGTACGACTTTAGTTAAGTGTACATATTCTGTGTATAGTATTTATTTTTAATTTCTCAAATATCGACGCCCTTCTTTGTAAATTTTCTTGTAACCCTCTGTGATGTAATTTTTCGTTTTTAGTTACTCGCTTTTTTTTGGTTTTTTAAGCCGACATAACATTAGAAGAAATATTTTCAGAACGAACTGCATTTTTTTCGAGGTGATCGCCATTTGGTAGACACTTTGAAAAAAAATACTGCCCCACCTTCAAAACTGAATTTGAAAAATTATTTTATAACCTATGTACCTAAAAGTTCATGTGTCTTGAAGTTTAAGAAATATATTATTATACATTTTAAGAAAATTATATACGAACAAAAAAAATCAGGACAAAAAAGTAAACTAACCCAGGTGAATATCTCAGCGAAATTTTTTAATAAAAAATATGTAGCCTGTAATATGTAAGTGTAATTGTAAAAAATGCACAAGTCGGTATAAATTTCTAAAAAATACGTCCATGTGATTCATGCCACCACATAGAATTTTAGATGATTGTTAAATGTTACAAGATGTCCTGTTACTTTTATGTTACAAATCAGACCTAAATGTATCAACTGAGTGTAACCCCAGATATTTTGTGTATATGTTACTCGTTCTATCAGTGTAATAAATGTTATGGAAATGTACCCAGTAAATAATATATTACATGTTGGAGTTCCGAATTTTAAAAGAATAACGCAATGTGTTTCCAAACTCAGTTTGATATTATTCTTCCCGGATCTTACATATAACCACAATAAAATAAAATAGAACAATAAAATTAAGTGATGAAGATGTTTTTTTGTTTTTGTAAATATAGCATTAACAATTTTTTATGCAACAAATGGCAAGAATAGAGCTATCCCTAGATGTTAAGGACAGATTTAATGATTTTAAAAAACAATTGTATAGATTTATTTAGGTATTAAGAGACCTGGTACTTTATTATATATAGTTTATTGTAATATTTTGACTTTTAAAAAATATAACTTACCTTAAAATACAAACTGGAATATTTTTTAACTCACCTACATCAATTTCCTTCAGAAGAAATGCAAAGGCGTAGTCTTGATATTGAAATCTGAAACAATCAGAAAAAATATGTCTAATAACGTAAAAAAACGCTGATTTTTTCTTAAATTTCACTTATACATAAGAACATTTTTAAAAATTTTACGGCCTGTATGTTGGAAACGAAGCCTTTGTATAAAAAGTGTATAACGCAAAATATTTTTATTTTGTGCAGATATTGTCACAAAAGTGGATCACCCTGTATATTAGATATTGCCGAAAGGACGAAGTTTTGAAAACTGTCCAACAATACATCTGGCGCCACCTATAGCGCAGTAGCTAAATTAACTAAGTAAGGGTAAGGTAAGGCAACCCAATAATAGTATCACAGAAAATATACGCTACGCGGATCACAGAAAATATACGCTACGCGGATCACAGAAAATATACGCTACGCGTAGCGTATATTTTCTGTGATAGTATATTTCATTACGAGTCTGGAAGCAAAGAAAATGGTACTAGGCAAGTACCATTTTCTTTGCTGGAAGTAAAGATTTTTCCGTGCGCGCGTGACAAATTCCCGTGTGAGGCGCAGCCGAACACGGGAAGTCGTGCAAGCACGGAAACATCTATTTCTGGACGTGTAATGAACGATATTTTTTATTATACTTCTTTGAAAACGGAAACTTAAAACATTTTATCGGCATATTATAATAAATTTAATTGACAAAAAATAAACAATGCAGACAATATAGTGTTTGGTATGTATGATGCGTTTCCGTGGTTACTCCCAAATTATTTCAAAGGTGCTTTGTTGTAAATTAGTTATTGTCAGATAAGGTGAATAAAACGTCTAAAATATTACAGAAATGTATCTAAATATTGAAACACTTACGAATTAAAATACACAATAGGTATATGTTAAATATCAGAGAGCATATAGAGTTTCTTAAATTTAGTTTACTTTGCTGTATATTTCTATTTTAAAGTCATATATTCGGTATTTTTATTCAGCGCACGGAAAGTTTTTCCATGCGCTGTTTCCGTGCGCTAGCCCGAAAAACCCCATCTTTCATTATTGCTAAAACAGATGAAAAGTGTTTTCAAAGAAGTATAATAAATAGCATGTTTCTCAATAATCAATAAAATATAACCCTAATAATAAATAACATTTGTGGTTGCTTATCGATGTTAAGGAATGTGAAGTGAGTAAGTACCTAAAAGTAGGGTGAATAAGCATTTTTCCGTTGACTGAAAGACCTCTCACGGATCCAGATAAAATGCCGAGCGCTTTTGGAGGCGAAGGACTATGGATATTCGAACTTTTTCCAATGATCGTAGTCATTCGCCTCCGCGCACCAACTCCATCTACTGGTGTATAGCGGTATTATTATTTCTATTTAGCTCTCGTCCAGTACTACTGTTTAGCACCATCTATTTTCGATAATTACAATGACTAACAAAATCGATAATTAGTGGTAGGTTTCGTACTCGACAATTTCGTATTCCAAAAGGCTCGTTTGTGTTCGGGGCGGGGCAAACAAGTCTAAAAATAGACACGGGGGAGAAGGGAGAAGGGGCCAGTGAAATAATTCTACGATTTGGCTTTTATAAAATTAGGAATAGATTCAGGGTTGGGCGTATTTCAGTTTGATATTTGACGATTTTAACGGATTGGCAGATTTTTAAAATTCTCTTTTTTAGGATATAGTGATCTACATTATGTTGCTTCAATTTCTTACGTTGATTTGAAAAACAAAACATATGTCCAAAATGAAAACTTTGAGAAAAGTGAAAAAACTGATTGCCTTCCCTCTATTAGGGAGTATTTTTTAATGTACCTAGGCGTTTTTCTGGAAAAATGTTGAATACAGAAAGAGGTTGTTATTTATTTTTATTTTTTTAGCTTAAGTAACTAATAAAAATATATACTGTGTGTCCGGCGATTCAGTGCCCAAGGGGTGTAAACGATAAAAAAATTCGAATTGTAAGTTGACATTCTGTTTGGTGTTGCCCCAATAATTGGCCGAACCTATCAGCAAAGTCTAGAGAATACTAGCCTTTGCTATCAGTACACAGTGTATACAGGGTGTATTTTTGTCGAAAAAAAACAAGGCCGGAGTAAACTGTACCCTCAATTTTAAAAGCTAGCTAGCTAGGACGTTAAAACGATATTATTGCTTATATCTGCCAAACTATGATACCACACCACTTAATCAGTGGCGGCTCGTAACTATTTAAACTTAAACAGGCGGGGCCAAATATCGGAAGACATTTAAAAATCAATGTGCCTAACTAAACCGGTGTAAAGTTAGTAGCCGATTTTCTGGCAGCAACAAATTTTCCTCGCCCTTATTTCCACAAATTTATTTTGATAAAAATATAGTAGAAAGGGTAACTATTATTAAACCTTCTAAGCAGATTAAACTGGAGAATGAAGAAAAATATTCATCAAAAAATAAACGTTGAAATTTTTGGCTCCTAGAAAATTGGCTGCTAAGTGCTAAGTTCAGTTTTAAGTAGACACTTTTGTTGAATTTACGTGATCGCGTTTTTTATGTTCTGCCGTTTGATTTTTCTCTATAGTTAAATCAAGGTAACGGCCTGCCCTCTATAACTGTTTAATTTGCAGTTTTTGCTCAAATTACATTGACGAAAATGAATTTCTTAATAAAAAAAACTAACACTGTTTTATGAAATGCTACTTTTATTAGTGATATAAACAAAAATAGTAAAAGTAGGTAAATAAGGATTTTTTAAACTGTTGACTATGTATGTACCTACATGTAGGAATTGAGATTTTTTAAGTAGGTATTGACTGAACACGCCAGAAAGTAATTACCCATTTTCAGTCAGAATTACCTTTGAACATTTTTTGACAGAGAGGAATAAAATAAAATAGTTAAATGAGAAAACACATTTATTAAAAAAACACCTAAATACCAAATCCAGAAATATTGTCAACATAAATAAATTATATAAGTAAGAACATTTTAACGCATATACAATTATTATACAGGGTGTCCAACTTTAAAACTGTACAAATCCGTAAAATCTTCACTTTTAGAGATAAGAGCCTAAACTTTTTTTGTTTGAAAGGCCTTCAAAAACCGCTTCTTTTGACCTTCCTGCTATTATTAAAATGCAAATCCAGGGCCGGCTACCATTTTTTTATACCCCCAATTTTCTCGAAAACCATTTAGCGATTTTTTTATTTAAAATCTGACCCCACAGCGTTAATCAGAACACCCCAAAACCCCTATATACCAAATTTGAATAATAATTTTTTCAATGATTCTACAGCACTCATGACCCATATAAAGTTTCATAAAAATTCAGCATTTTGAGATGGCACAGATAAGAATACTCTGTATATTTTGTATTGGACCTTTGCACACCAATACCTTGAGTGGTCCTATAGACCATTGAACTGTTTTGAGGGGATTCCATGGCAATCTTGACTTGGCAGATACCTTTAAAAGTCCTATTTTGCTCAACTTTGACACCCTGCAGATTGGAACTCCCTGTATATTTTTTATTCAAATTTGGTGTATAAGGGTTTTTGGGTGTTCTGATTAATGCTGTGGGGTCAGATTTTAAATAAAAAAATCGCTAAATGGTTTTCGTGAAAATCGAAGGTATAAAAAAATCGCAGCCGGCCCTGGATTTGCATTTTGAAAATGACGGGACGGTCAAAAGAAGCGGTTTTTGAAGGCCTTTTAAACAAAAAAAAGTTTGGGCGATTGTCTCCGAAAATGAAGATTTTACGGATTTGTACAGTTTTAAAGTTGGACACACTGTATGTTATTTGTTTTGGCAATAATAATAGTCCCCCACTAGTCAATAGTTTCACAATGTGTAAAAAGAGTTTCAAGGCTAAAAAAAATTCGAAGTCTCGCCCGCAGCTCTAGGGTTTACTATAGATCCCAACGTACCCGTTGAAAATAAACACCATCTATGGAGCTGGAAATATAAAATTTTGTGTCTGTATTTTCTGCTCGTGTGTGGTTGATGTAATATACGATTTCTATTAAAGGGAAAAGGATGGAATGATACCCCTGTTTGTGTATGTTGTGTATTTGGGCGGGTCCTTTCCCCAAGTAAATTTCTGGTCGCGAAAGGGAGCAGTGAAAGGGGCAAATAATATTGTAATGAATCTCAAAAATCACAGTCCAAACTCGTTACCTTGGTTACCACCTTTATTGTTTAGCCTTCAAAAATCACAAATAAACTTGTCAGATTACTGTCACTGCCCAAGAATATTCTTTCAGCTCCAAAATTCACACAAAATCGCTTTCTAACCTTTCACTTTCTCCAGGCCCAATTCCCAGGTCTTAATGTCAAGTAAAACCCTGTCAAAAGTCAAAATCAAGATATTGCCAGACTCGAAATGTCCCATCTGTAATTCCCACCGAGCTAGCCCAGTATACCCCAGAAAATAGTGTGCTGTTTTCTAGACTTTGCTTTCGAGTCAGCGACACCGACTGTGAATAATTGTTACTTCCGCTAGCCGCAAGATGGCTCCGGCGAAAATGCCAGAAGATTTTCGATATCGATCCGCTTTAATTTCTGGTCCGGAATGTAGAGGGTGCCAGCGGGCTCCGGAGATGTTTTTAAATCGGCACGCTGTTCCATGGGCGTAGATTCTCTTTTTAAATCTTCACCCAACGATTTTTCGTTTGTCTTAAGCAGTTTTTTTACCAGATTTGTCGAGATAATATTTGTTTAAGATCATATCATACTTTATAGATTTTGCTGAGTGTTGTGCTTTTGATAAACCATCAAGTATATTTTTGAATAGTGCATGAAATAACAACAAGAGCTAGGTATTCGTTTACTCAATATAATACACGCGAATAACTAAATAAATAGTCGTAATTACCATTCAAGATTGCGTATTGATTTTATCAATAGATACTTATATTTCTGTGTCAAAAGGTTATCTCCATATTTTAAAAAAAGAGTTGCTTATTCTAGCCAGTACTACTAAAGAACTTCATAAAATGAACAACCAGGCAATATTCCTGTTCATATTTACAACTTTACTAGTAAAGAATATACAGTGTAATATACAGGACAACACGGTAGAAGACTGCGATTTAAGTAATGAATTAATCCAAGAAATTCGCAATTATAAACCCGTTGTCGAGCAAATTATAAATGCCACAGTTAACGGAAAATTTAAGGTAAGTGCATGTAGAAGTTACACTTTGCTATTGCATATTTGTTATTTTTTTTAAAGGGAGGCACATATAGAGAACTTGCCAATTTTGTCGACAAATTTGGAGCAAGATTATCCGGAACAAAAAATCTAGAGGATTCCATAGATTATATGCTTGAGTTGTTAAAAAAAAATGGGCTAGAAAATGTTCACGGAGAGGAAGTGCCTGTACCAAACTGGCAAAGGTAGTACATAGATCTAAATTATTATACCCAATTAACATTAATTTTTTTTCAGAGGAACTGAAGTTGGTGAAATGATCCAACCACGAAAAGCAAAAATACCGGTACTCTCACTAGGTACTTCCATTGGAACACCCGCCACTGGCTTAGAAGCTGAAGTCTTGGTAGTACGATCTTTTGACGAATTAAACCAAAAAAACTTTTCTGACGCTGTTAAAAACAAAATTGTAGTCTTCAATCCAGACTTCGTATCCTATGGAATCACTGTACAATATAGAAGCCATGGTAAAATAAAAAAAAATAAAAATAAAACACTCTAAACATTTTCATAGGTGCTGCTCACGCCGCAAAGCATGGCGCTGTAGCTGCTTTGGTCAGATCTGTTACTCCTTTCTCCATGAACACTTTACACGCTGGACAACAAGACTACGAAGATGACGCGGCAAAGATTCCTTCTGCTTCTATCACCGTTGAGCATGCCAGAATGTTTCAGAGATACCAAGTATGTGTAACCACCCTTCAAGACTACAAATAATATATTTCTTGTAGGATAGAGGCGAGAAAATCGTGCTGCGCCTCAACATATCAACAACCAACCACCCGTCAACAACGTCACGAAACACTGTGGCAGAAATCAAAGGTTCGACCCACCAAAAGAAAGTCGTCATGGTCTCCGGACATTTGGACAGTTGGGATGTTGGTGTGGGAGCTATGGATGACGGTGGCGGTGCTTTCATATCGTGGTACTCGCTGGTTGTACTGAAGGAATTGGGGCTGAGAGCCAAAAGAACCCTCAGGTGAGGTACCGTTTGTTTCGAGAGAAGATCGTTTTGTTACGCGTTTTAGGTCGGTTCTTTGGACTGGTGAAGAACCTGGTCTCTGGGGGGTTATAGGGTATAACGAAACTCACAAAGACGAACTGGGCGACTTCACTTTTGTTATGGAATCCGACGAGGGCACCTTCACACCTTTGGGTTTGGAATATGCTACTGGTGCCCGAGGGGGGTGTATCATTGCGGAAATCATGAAGTAAGCGACTTAAAAATGTATATGTAAGTGTTTTTATGATTTGTTTTCAGGCTTCTGTCGCCCATCAATGCTACACAAGCCAAACCAAGCGATGCTGTCGGTTCAGATATAACCATATGGGCCGGGAAAATTCCCACTGCAAGTTTACTAAATGCGAACGAAAAGTAAAGGCACCACATATTTTAACGACCGTTTAAATGTTTTTTTTTTTGTAGATATTTTTGGTTCCACCACTCAGACAGTGACACCATGGATGTATTGGATCCTGATGCTTTGGATAAAGCTACTGCTGTGTGGGCTTCCGTCGCCTACGTCATTGCTGACTTGAGCGAAGAATTTCCTAGGGATTTCGAAGGGGTAAAAACAAATAAAAGGCAGGAAGTTTTAGACAGGTTGAGGAAGAGAGTGTTGGATAAGTTTTAAGAATTTTTTTTTGTGATATTGATGGAATAAATAAACACCACTATGTTATATATTTGAGACGTTACAACAGTCAACGTTCATCGTACGTTGTTTTCTAATAAAATTTGCTATAAACAACATTTAAGCATTTAACTAACCCTCTCCAAAACAACATCGTTAAAATATTCTATACCTTTCTTCTTCACTCTAAGCGTTGTTGCTTCAAATCAACGTTGTTTCGTCTTGTTCATGCCCATCGAACACCATCATTATCGAATCCTTCGAAGAAGATAGATCGTCTTTCTTCAACAGTGCCGTCTTCTCGCCGTTCTCATTCAAAGAACAATCTGGAGAACTGTTATCCATATGCAAAAAGTTGTTTGCCGTCGCTTGCGAACTAGTGGAAGGTAACGAATGCAGATCTGGGGACGCCAACGGGGGAAAAGCTTTTGGTGACGTTTCCAAGTTTTCCTTTAGTTGCATTACTGGATATGATTCCCTATAAAGGAAAACAACGACATGAGACTCTCTGAAAAACGAACGTATACCACAATATTGCTAGCAGTTATGAAGTAACCTGTAACCTGAAGTACTGGAAGTTTGGGATATGGCAGAGTCCTCGTCCCAAGAGCCTTCGGTGGACTTCCCCCTGGTCGCTATCCTCAACCTGTGCGAGTCCATCAACCGTTGATTAGGTGGTGAGCTGTTGGTCAGCGTTGTTGTCGATTCGCTTTCGTGCTGTTGAATTAATGGATGTTCCACCTGCTGGGGCGATACAGGATACGATTTCTCCGATATGGATTCGGGTTCTGGTTCTTCGAGCTTTATGTGGGACACCTACAAGAATAGTGCACTGCTATGTGTTGTTGGGTGTTGATTCTTTTACCTCTGTCTTCCTGCTGCGACTTTTGCTTCTCAGTCTGAACGTCTTGCGACTCTGTGGCATCATTCTTTGTAGTCTCGACTTTTGATGGCCTTCGGTTGAGGTGTCTTCAATGGGACTTGCGGGACTCAACGGTGTCGTCGAGGTTTCCCCTTAAAATTTTTCGAATTTAATAAAACTATACGCGTAATGTTGTCAGAAAGAGGAACAGTTACATTAGAAAAAGTAAGCCAGACAAGTCAAACGGCAACGAAAAACAACAGAATGGTTTTAAAGACGACACAAATGGGATTAATGAAGACAAAAACAATTCTGTTGCTTTCTATGTACAAGGAACTATATTTTGCAAGGTGATTTTGTGGATATTCGAACGTTTTTTTAGAATGAAAAGGTCCTTGCCTTGGGCTAATAGGCAAAAACTATCAGAACATGTACTAGGAAACAGCAACAACATCTTCTACCTCTATTCGCCCAAAGCAAAGGCCACCATCATGGGGCCCAAGCTTAGTGTACTGTTACCTGATGAATCTCTAAACTCTACGGAAGAAACAAAGCGAAGTTTGTGAGGCTTATGAGATATTAGCGAGTCTGATTTCGGTAGCGGCTGTAGCCTCAACGCTTGCGACGGGCAACGATCTGTAAAGAACATCAACATGCAAGGGAACAAACGACACAGAACTGGGACTGTGACAACCGCACATGGGGTTCTCCCAAAACGAGGCTAGGAACATCCAAAAAGTTGGTCGGTTATTTACATAAACTTGTACTTGTCAACGAGTTCATATGATGTTAAAGCTAGAGATCACACTACAATCGTACCAAGCTTTCCTTGTATGTCTGAAGATCTATCTCTATCTATGTTCATATGAAATCGTTGTGGTTGATATTTATTTACACAGAGGCTGGCTCAATAAAAAAAGTTTGTTGGCCATTTTTTGTTGCAATGATATAAACAGCTACAACATCGGAATTAGACATTTAAATATTGTATTTTTGACTAAGCTTCGTTCTTAAAAGCACGCAACAAATTTTATTCATGATCACCCTGTAATGAATTCAAAACAAGAGATAAGAATAAAGAAAACTAACCTACTTAATAATATTTGACAAATTTTCAAAAAGGAAACTTAGTCTCTAAGGATCTAACGTCCTATGTTGAGAACCTTCTTGCAATTGTCCTAAAAGTCTAGCGGAGCACAAAATGTGTCAAAGCGCACAAAAACGTGCAGAAAAACACCAAAAAAAAATCTAAACATAGAACACCCTGTGAACATTTTTCTACACAGGAAACGAGCAAAATGTCGAAAGTTTCCAAAACAATTTGATCTGTTGCTTGTTCCCAGTGTCTCCAAGAAGCCCCCTTAAAGTATGACTGCCAGAAAATAAGCTGTTCTAATTTCCTGTGCTGAATTGAAAATATCTGTAGACCCTTTAAAAAAATTCATACCGGGTGCTGCGTTTACGTGGACGTCCACTATGGATTTTACTACGCCCTGAACTGGTGTAGACGCATGGCTGGTGCTCGTTGACGATTCTAAAATATTTAAAACGTTAGCGTTTACCCATGGCAAAATGGACGATATTTTTACCCCTTTCGCCTTTCAAATGTACGTGGGAGAGATCGTGA
Source organism: Pseudeuparius sepicola (assembly GCA_963920635.1). Taxonomy (NCBI): domain Eukaryota; kingdom Metazoa; phylum Arthropoda; class Insecta; order Coleoptera; family Anthribidae; genus Pseudeuparius; species Pseudeuparius sepicola. Next base: position 23,006,897 of record OY987308.1, read on the forward strand.
GAGGCAGATTTCTGATGGTGTATATCGCCAATGAAACCTATCAACGAATGCCTTTGTGGCCGTACAGTTTCGCTGGTCATGTGCACGGTAGAGGGCGCTGAGGGGTCTTTTTTGCTTTCAGATGACGTCTCCGCGGCTAAAAAAACATGGAACTCTACTTAAAACCGTTTAGAGTTCCAGGAACTCTATTTAAAACCGTTTATTTAGAGTTCCTGGAACACTACTCAAAAAAGTTTATTTATAATTCCTGGAACTCTACTTAAAAATGTCTATTTCATTTCCGGGAACTCTACTTAAAACCGTTTACTTAGAGTTTCTGGAACGCTACTTAAAAACGTTTACTTACAGTTCCGGGAACTCTACTTAAAACTGTCTAATTAGAGTTCCAGGAACTCTACTTAAAACCGCCTACATGGAATTTCGGGAACTGTACTTAAAACCGTTTGATTAGAGTTCCGGGAACTCTACTTAAAACCGTTTACTTGGAGTTCCAGGAACTCTACTTAAAACCTTCCGGGAACTCTGCTTAAAACCGCCTATTTAGAGTTCAGGGAACTCTACTTAAAACAGTTTACCTGGAGTTCCGGGAACTCTACTTAAAACCGTTTACTTGGAGTTCCGGGAACTCTACTTAAAACCTTCCGGGAACTCTGCTTAAAACCGCCTATTTAGAGTTCAGGGAACTCTACTTAAAACCGTTTACCTGGAGTTCCGGGAACTCTACTTAAAACCGTTTACTTGGAGTTCCAGGAACACTACTTAAAATCTTCCGGGAACTCTGCTTAAAATCGCCTACTTAGAGTTCAGGGAACTCTACTTTAAGCCGCGATTTTACGCTTACATTCGGTGGAACTCAATTCCTGTTTGAGTTCCTTCATTTGATTGGCGAGATCCATAAGGATGGCGCCTTTACTTTTGGGTAAAGGGAGGCCGATGCTTCGTATCTTGTCCCTTATTTTCTGGTGCATGTTTCTTTCGAAGTCGCTTATTGGCGGCTGGGCCAGCTGAAAACAACACCTACATATCTCGCGACGGGAGAAATTGGGTGGTACCTTTAAAAATATGAAGGGCTGCATCAAAATGTATAGCGGAGTCCTGTGGGTGACTATGAAATCCAAAAAGTCCCACAGGAAATTCGCCGCCTCGTTCCTCTTGCCAAGTTCCCGCATCGTCCTGCTTATTTTCATCCAGTCATTTATGAGTTCGCCCTCGAAGCAAATGGTGATCAATTTTAGGGCTAAAAAATGTTTTTATTGCGGCAAAAAATCTAAGTTTAACAATAAATGTACCTAGAAAGCTAACTTGATACAGGGACGTATTGATTTTTGCAGATGTCTTTGTATCCCTTGTGCCGGTAAATGTCAGACTTCCGGTTCTTATTTCCGCAGTAGGTTTGGCCGTAGGACCGGAGGGACCAACTGTTTTTATATTCGGCGGACTCATGGCGTGCAGAACCAATGTAATACAAAAGCTTATGTCGCCAGATTTCATAGCAGGCGCGTCTAAAATTTTTTTTTATATATTTTTTTCTTTTTTATTATTATCTTTTTAACCTTTTCTACCACTGCCAACTCGCAAGCAGAGCGGCATCACCAAATTTAATATCATACTTTCGGTTTTCTCTTGCGTTGGAAAGACTGAACCTCCGCAAACTTGCTCGAGAGAACACGCAGTTTCCTAGAAAACAACTTTAAGGTTTCTTCCGAGGCCACGGTTGAAATCCTTACTGGAAATGTCTGGATTTGCAACGCGATGAGTCTGACCACCATAGAACAAAAATGGGGTGGCGGGCTTTGGCTTAAGATCGCGGCAGAAGAGCCTGGGACACCTTCGGTGCAAAAATCGGTGACCACCAAACTCTGGCAAGCGGAGATAAGCTGTTTTACGTTGTGCCAGTGGATGATGTACGAATATTTTAGCATTACGTTGTAAATGCCTTTTAGAAGACCGGCTGCGGCGTCCCAGTCTGTGTTCCTCTAAAAAAAGCAAACAAATTTTCTCGAAAGCAAAAATGTTTTTCTACGAGCTTGCGGTAAGTTACACCTAGTTGAATTGTTCGCATTAGTATGGGAAAGTAAAAGTTTCGGAAATCAAATATTACACAATAATCTTATGACTTATTTAGAACAGTAGACAAAAAACACCTATTTTAAATTTACAATTTTTAATTATATGAGTATTATACAGTGTCCCAGAATGGACTTAACTATACTTAAGTTAACTAAAATTTTTATTTTCAATTGTTCTAAAAAAGTTCATTCTTGATAAAAAAAAAACAATTTCAAAGCGTTATGCCTGCACATTGCGAAATTGTTACCTATAGCAGCGCAACCTTTCAGTATAAATATTTTAGAAGGTTTGAATATCAATATATTTTCCATGGAGGCTGTTCAACAGGCAGCAGTTGGGAGTTTGTGTTGGGATGCGCCGTGCCTCGTCATACTTGACTTAGGTAGAGCGATCGTCAAAGTCCAGCAACGCTGCGTGCAGTCGATTCATGGACGGGTGATTATTTTTTGCCTAATAAAACAGTTTTTCCGATTTCAAAGATAATATAATATGTACCTCGGCACTGAAGTTCTTTTTATGACTCATGTGGTTTATTTGCCTCGGTCAGAGGCCTCGGCAATTAAATTCCACAAGCATCATAGAAAGTTGAACTTCAGTGCCTTGGTACATAAATAACTATTATTTTTTAAATAAAAATAAACTTTATTTTGTAATTTTTGTAAATTCTGGAAATGACGATATGACTGTTATTTAACATCAACAAAATGGCAGAAAAATAATGAAAATGAGGAAATATTATAGGTTTAAATACAGTTAGTTTTGAAAATGTTGCAAGGCCTTTTGATATTCTCGATAGCATGCCAATTTACTTACTAATTTTTTTAGACAAAAAATAAACGTCGTTGTTGAAATTAATTTGAATTTTTAACCAAAAAAATTGCTAAATATTTCATTTTTGAATTAAGCTCGATGTATTCGTTTTTATTTTCAAATGGTGTGTAAAACTTTCTTCTTTTAATCATAAATATTGTTTTCGAAACATTTAATTTCAATTTATTGTTAGGGAAATATACAGCGTGTCCCGCTCTGATGTCCGGAAGAGGGAAAAGTTGGGTTTACGACAAAAAGTTACTCTTTATAAAAACTCCTGCTTGTTCCAAAACGCCCAAAACTGTTAAAATACTTTTGATTTTTTATACAGGGTGTTCAGTATTTCGAAAAGTTTAGAAAAATTTTGTTAGTCACCAAGAGTAAAGGACCGTTGTTTTTGACAATATCGGAAAATATTATCAAGGATGTCATTTAGATTCCACAGGGGGTTACAAATTTGAGGTTTCAGCAATTTATGTTGGTTTTTTTTTAACAAGGCGGGCAGGTAATTGACTTTTATTCGTGGGGCAATCTAAAACAAAAAGTTTACGCTGAACCGCTTGATAATAATGTGGACACTGTAAAAAAACAGAATAAGGGATACAATTGAAAATATTCCTCTACACGAAATATAAAATGTGTAGTTGGAGGCAATAAATTTAAGTAAATTTTCCATATTGTTAGCAATAAATTGACGTAATATCATTGAAGAGATTGATTGTTGTATAAATTCAGCAAATATCAAATAAGAAATAAAGCGGCACAAACAAATTACCTGCCCGCCTTGTTAAAAAAAATTCAACATAAATTGCTGAAACCTCAAATTTGTAACCACCTGTGGATTCTAAATGACATCCTCGATAATATTTTTCGATATTGTCAAAAACAATGGTCCTCTACTCTTGGTGAGTAACAAAAATTTTTCTAAATTTTTCGAAATACTAAACACCCTGTATAAAAAATCAAAAATATTTTAACAGTTTTTGGCGTTTCGGAACAGGCAGGAGTTTTTATAAAGAGTGACTATTTGCCGTAAACCCAACAATAAAAATAAAAAACTTTTCCCTCTTCAGAGCGGGACACACTGTATGTTTAAATTATTTAAATCTTATAAATTTCATCCAATGTATCACCTACACAAAAAATCAATGTATCATCCGCAAAAATCTGTATTATGATGTCATTAATATAAATAATAAAAAGAAGCGGTCCCAAAACAACTTTTTTTACAACTACATAATATCCTAATGTCTCACAGACTTGTTTTGTCATTTTAATCGTAGAATGGTCAAAGATATGGTTAAAGGCGAAGAGTTTGTTAATAAAAAAAAACAGTTTTTCCAGTAGGCTTTGCTAGTCCGCAACAAAAGTAGTGATTGTATTTTGCTCTCACCTGTATAAGTGGTTTCTCCTCGCCTTAGCCTATATCCTTGATGATTGTACGTTTAAATGACAAAACAACTCTGGGATATTATAGGATATTTTAGTTTTGGAAATATTCTTAGGATTGTTGACTACGGATTTTGCGCACCGTCAACTTCCAAGTGCGCAAAGTAAAGAACTGTCGATTTTTCAAAATTTGTTTATAGCATATAATTTGCTTTAAATTGAAGGACGCAAACGCACCACTTTTCAAGGTCATTGCGAACAATTTATGTAAAAATAAAGAATTTATTACGGAACTAAAATAACTCATTTTGAGAGTGTGAGGTGAAGCACCCTGTATATTATCATGTGGTATAAGCACCTAAGTGATTTCTATAACGAAACAATTATTGTATGAGAATTGCATGTCCTGTTTAGTCTCTATCAGCAAATTTAGAAAGTCAACTTTACTGACGACCCGTTTTTGCATCAAAATATCAACTTAGTGAACCCACCATTACCACATTACATCGAGCTCAAGTCGGATAAATAATGATAATGATATGGCTGAAATCATCTAGCTAGCCGGGCACCCTGTGGTACACCATGTTTACATTAGGTATTTTGTTTTTCTTTGTTATAATAAATATCTTTGGCAAAAAAAAACACAAAGACTCACTCTTATGGATGGCTTCTTCTGTATCTTGGTAAACACCTTCTCCATTCTCTTCAACAACTGCACAAAGGCGGGTTTCTTGGCGTCATCCGCCCAATCGGTGGAAGGAAGCACATAGCTCATGTAATACTGCAACCCCCTGCATGCCATCGACTCTGGATCGTACGGGGACACCTTCAGCAGCGCGTGCGCTATTTCAGCGAGCCTCTAAAATCGCACAAAACATTCAGCGACATTCTTCGCGTGTTTAAGTCGTCGTCAACTCACCACGTGAGACCTCGTGTCCAACAGTTCGAACGTCTTCCCGTCCCCGTCTCTCCTGAACAATTCCCGAATCCTGTCGGCCACCCTGCTCACGAATTCGCCCACCAGACTCAACAGGACGTCCCTGGGCCTCCTGTACTCCGCCCTCATGACCTCCGAGTCTTCGGTGTCGTGCTCGAACATGCTCTTCGCCCGCGAATGCTCGCTCATGAACTTCGAGTGGGAGTCTTCCTCGAAATCGAAGCCGGGCGAGTAATTGTTGTCGCCCTTGTAGTTCCTCTGGCTGGAGCCCTTGTGCTCGGGGGACGCCCTGTACGGGCCGTTATAAACTCTGTAAGAAAACCGTTAGGAGAAAAGAGAGGTTAGATAGGAAGGGGTCGTACCGTCGCAGTTGGTATCTGCAAATGAAAAAGCGAATGCTAGAAAAATTAAAATAAAAGGATGGGGGGAGATATAGCGTCAGTGGTAGATTGAGCGACCAAAAACACCTAAAATTTTGTCTCCACTATTCACCGAAACCTTCTTGAAGACCAACTGGTGTCTCCTTTTAAACATCTACAGATTTTTTATACCCCCGATTTTCACGAAAACAATTTATTTAAAATATGACACCATAGAGTTAATCAGGACACCCAAGACCAAATTTGAACAAAAAATGTACAGGGTGAGCGAAATTCGACGTCCCAGGCCTACAGCGCGAACAGGAAATCTCAAAATAAAATTTCGAACAGGGGTTCTTAAATGGGACGTACTAAGCTCCAATTATGAGCGAAAATTAGCTTTTTTGATGTTTGGGATATTATTTTCCCAGAAACATACCATTTTTTCCTGTACAATGTGTCCCGGATAAGAATGAACAGCATGGGGATCTTGCAAACGGTGAGAGATAGGACAACGGTTAAATGAGGAAAAAGTGGCGCAATTTTAAGGTCAATAAAATGGTACAAACAGATTTCTAATAACTTTTTTGTTTTTGAATTATTTTGAAAAAAGTAAAATTTTGCGTTTTCGATTTTATTTTTTCTGAAGTTGTTATCACAGATAGGAAAAAAAGAAAAACACTTTCTTATGGCACTTTTTAACGGGCTTTAAGATGGCGTTTTTAGATTTGTTCTTACAACATTTCGTTTTTGAGAAACCATCTTAAACTTAATTTTTTTAAATATGGACCTGGATTTTTTTGCAGATTTTGAAAGAACTTTTCATTGCCAATACAAAATAATTTTAAAATGTTTTGAGACAATTATACAAATTATATAATTATAACAATTATGATGCGGCCCTGTATTTAATAATAAGAAGTCTAAATATTAATCAGTAATGTCAAAAATTTAACTTACAACTTATCTTCCAATCGGAGAACCAAAAAAAGGACGGCAAATACTAATAACAGTCACATACGATAATAAAAAATAAATAAAAATCCTCCACCTAGAAGGCTTTGAAACAACGAAACCAAACCCTTGTCATTTGTCATAACTCCCACTGTATCATTTAGTTAATAATTTGTATTATTAGAAATTGAGGGTGTTTTTTCAAATGACGACAAATTTAACATGTTAGCATGTTATATCTTGCGTCACAGAAATAGTATAGAGGCCAAACGAATGTATTGTTGCAAATTATAAATGGCAAAAGTTATTGGTTTCATTGGCTTAAAGCTTTTCTTCTCACAATTAGAAAAAGCGAAGAATTTACTCCAAAACATAAAAAAAAAAAATCGTAAACGCAAAATTTTACTTTTTTCAAAATAACTCAAAAACGAAAAAATATATTAGAAATCTGTTTGTACTGACCTTAAAATTGAGCAACTTTTCCCCCATTTAACCGTTGTTCTATCTCTCACCGTTTGCAAGATCCCCATGCTGTTCATTCTTATCCGAGACACATTGTATCCTTGTCTATCCATTTCGATAGACAAGGATTGTATATATTAGAAACATAATTGTACGTAATGTCGAGCCTTGAAACCCCACAATTGATATATGTATTCGAATTTTTGATTTCTCCAATTTGGACAAATTGAAGTATGTTTCTTATACCTACCCACAGATCGAAGTATGTTTCTTATACCTACCCACAGATATCATACAAACAGTGTTATGGTTAACTGTATCAAATGCTCTGCATAAATCTAGTGAAAATAAACAACATATTTTATTGTCATCAATATTATGCTGTATATTGGTAATGACATCAGCAGCAGCAATTTCTGTGTTTCACGTTAGTACCTATCTATTGATTTTATTATGAAATGATGGCACATGAAAACGTTAACCGCCATGCATTAGGCAGCGCTATACTATTAAACACACTATTTTGACGCTTCTAGAACGTTTTTTGAGACATCGTCCTTTTTTGCCTCAAAAAAGAAAATCTAACACCACTTACTTCGTCAGCTCTGCACAATTCTCGATCAGGCACCTCAGAGCTACTGTCAGGTGGTAGATGATGTCTTTCTCGTTCTTTTTGTATCTTTTTATCGAGTTGTTTATGTATGCCGGTTTTTTTATTTGCTCCACATAGTACGGTAGAATAGCTTCCAAAATAACCTGTTATAATAATTAAATATTTTATTTAAATTTTTAAAAATTGTTATAAAGTTCTTCTTACAAGCATCTGATATCCCCTACAGCTTTCTGAAGAATACGATACCACCATTACACACATCGAGATGCAATCTAGAATTGTGACGTCATTGTCTTCATCGTGATAACAGAAATCTATAGCTTTAACGGGTTCCTTTACTAACTCCGCTATGTGCAAGGGATCTGGAGATGGTGTCTCAAGACTTAGCAACAAGTTGAAAAGGCAACTAGATTGAATCTAAAAAAAATAATTAGGTAAGTAATGTTTTTTATTTTCTTTCTTTTTTTTACTTTATGTGCATCTCCAAACATGCCTTCTTCGTCCGTGTCCAGCATTGCAGAGACAGATCCAAACATCTGCAGGATGAAAGGTTTCCTATTCGTCGTATAGAATTCTTTCACCGCATATTCTATAGTCGTTGTGACCAATTTGTTGGTTTGATGGTTGGAGTAAATTTTCAACAGCGTCGGCATTATCAGGAGATATCCGTTGGTGGAAAATATGTTTTTGAAGTTGAACGCCGCATTTATGTACGTCGCCATTACATAACGCAATATACAGGCGTCTTCTGAATGCAGAATAAGAGCGCCGTTCAGTACGTTCACAAAAAGGTGTATGTCGCCTAAAAAGTAATAATTTCCCTGGAATTTCTTATTAATAGGAACTGCGGCAACACCGCAAATGTTTGCGTATGCTCAAGAAACAAAAGCAACAGATAGAGAAGTAATATCGATTAAAAAGTTATTTGCGAAGAAACGATTAAATATAAGTGCAAAAGAATTATTTATTTCTTCATATATTTATATTATGTCAACTTATTTATAAATTATAATATCTGATATTGATAAATCTAACTCAATAATCCATTTCTTAACTTCAATTTTGTATCTTTTAAGTATTTTTAAATTTCTTATATGTTTAGGAATCAATTCAAATAAATAAGGGGCGATATATTTAAAATTTCTTTGGCCAATAGATTTATTAATTCGAACTTTTATAACAGTATCGGATCCTCTTCTTGTACTGAAATAGTGTTTATTATAATTAAATATGTTTTATTTTTAAATATATATAAGGTTATATTATAAAAATATAATTGTCGAATAGTCAATTTTTTAGTTTCTTTAAATAAGTTTGATGGATACATATAATTTTTATTATACATAATTTTTAAAAATATTTTTTGTAAAACTTCCAAATCATGTAAATAATTTTGTGTAACACCACCCCATCCAATAATTCCATAATTTAACAGAGATTGAATCAAACTAAAATAAATCATATCAACAAACTTCTGGTCTAAATATTTTTTTAAAAATTTAATTTTTGATAAAATATATCGTAACTTAATAATTAAATAATTTATATGAAAATTCCACTTAAGATTTTTATCAAAAATAATACCTAGGTATTTGAAATGATTTGTACCTTTAATATCAATTTCTTTACAAATATTTAGAGAATTTATATTAGGTAAGTTAACGGAATAAGAAGTAAAAGGTAAAAAGGTTGTTTTTCAAAATTAATTGTTAATAAATTATTTTTAAACCAATTGGCAATGTTAAGAAAATCTTCTTTAATTATTTTTTCAAGTTGATCCCAGCTATTTCCTGTGTATCTGGCCCCTAGATTTTAATCTAAAAATATCATTTAAATATATATTAAATAACAATGGACCTAAAACAGATCCTTGTGGAACACCAATTTTAAAAATTTCCGGTTTACTAATATTGATTGAAAATAATAAAAGAATGAATGAATATAACGAATGAATTTTATTCCCAAATTTTCGTCCTTTATTCTCCGTCCACGACTTTCTATAAGTGTGTTGCGCCTCAACGTTACCTGAGTAAGCGAAATTGCCGGCCATGGCCTCGAACATTCTGGCAATCAGCCTGACCCACATGAACTTGTGCAGGACATCGAGCCCCAGCAATTCCTTGCCCAACGGTCCGCTCTTGTAAAGATCCAAGTCGCTTTCGAGCGCCTTTCGCGGAAAACTCGGCAGTTTCATGAGTTCCTCGTGCAGGAAAACCACCCGCTGCACCACCATGTCGACGTTCTTCAGGATGGCCCAAGTGAGCAGGACCTTTCCGATCTCGACGAACTTGTGGACGAGCTCCTGTTTCTGGAGGGCCTCGAAGGCTTTGTCCGTTACCATGTGGACCAGTTCCAGCTGTGGGTACTGCGATCGTTTGAAGAAATAGTAGTCCCTTACGTAGGACGAAGGGTTTCGTATCTGACCTAACAATAATAAAGGCGGAAATTAAGAAATAAACTCCTGTACAAAATTAACGCAACATCATAAATGTGCCACTTATTTGATGCTATTTTTTTTTCTGAATTTATGATCCGATTTGAATGATCTTTTTTTGCATTGTAGGTTGGTTCCTTGGCAATGTCATAGTTTTTGCTGTTTATGATAAAAAGTTCATTTTCGATTTATACCGGGTGTAACACAAATGTTATGTTTTTTCCGAAAATTCGTATCACCCTGTGGAGTATACTAGCAACCGAAACATATAGCAGTTGACATTAGACGGTAGGTCCATCTTTCTTCAACATTTTCTTTTTTGGTTTACTTCATTATCTCTGTTATTAAAGGAGATACACTGTTTTATATCGTAACATGTTTTATTATAGACTTTATTATTCAACACAGTCATTGTTGAATGTTTTCAAGTAGGCTATGGAACTTTTCTGACATTTCAAGCGATGTGTCAACAGATGTTGTGTTTTAAAGTTACAAAGGTCAAATAAAATTCGCCATACCGATAAAAACTGTTCGGAAACTGCTTATTAAACGTTCGTTTCATATGCCCAGTTGCCCGACGAGTATTTTAAAATTGAAAAAAATTATCGGCAGAAGAAGCAATAAGAGCTTTAACTTTGGTGGATGAAGTCTATTCGATGTTGTCATGTTGCTAATGTGATAGGAAGACATCGTTCGACTATAAGTCGTATGGTTGAACGATTTAACAAGACAGGATCTAAATCTCGAAGGTCAGACCAAGGGCGAAACCGATGTACCGATCCAAGGGATGAGCGTTTTATTAGGCAAACTGCTCTAAGAAACAGGAATACCACTAGTACTAGGCTAAAAAGTGAGCTTAGAACTGCTCGCCATCATACAATATCGTCTCGAACAATCAGAAGACGTTTAAATGAGGCTGGTTTAAATTACAGAATAGTCGGGCAACTGGGCATATGAAACGAACGTTTAATAAGCAGTTTCCGAACAGTTTTTATCGGTATGGCGAATTTTATTTGACATTTGTAACTTTAAAACACAACATCTGTTGACACATCACTTGAAATGTCAGAAAAATTCCATAGCCTACTTGAAAACATTCAACAATGACTGTGTTGATAAAGTCTATAAAAACATGTTACGATATAAAACAGTATATCTCCTTTAATAACAGAGATAATGAAGTAAACCAAAAAAGAAAATGTTGAAGAAAGATGGACCTACCGTCTAATGTCAACTGCTATATGTTTCGGTTGCTAGTATACTCCACAGGGTGATACGAATTTTCGGAAAAAACATAACATTTTTGTTACACCTGGTATAAATCGAAAATGAACTTTTTATCATAAACAGCGAAAACTATGACATTGTCAAGGAACCAACCTACAATGCAAAAAAAAATCATAAATTCAGAACAAAAATAGCATCAAATAAGTGGCACATTTATGATGTTGCGTTAATTTTGTCCAGGAGTTTATTTTAGAAAGAAAAATGAAACCTACGAGTCTTGTGGTCGACCAAAAAATACTCTTTCTGCTTGTCGTCTTCGATCCCGAAAAAGTCGATGGCTTCCCTTAATATTTGAATGAACTGGGTGTCTTCTTGGACCGGAAATTGTGAAGGTATGCCGCCCGCATCAGGATCTTAAAATATATTTTTTTATGTTTTATTTATTTTTATTTACATTTTTTTTTACCTTGCGGACCGTGAACAATAATTTTCTTCGCGGATGGCACATTGGCCGTCAGCAAGATAGAAGCATCGCACTGTTCCTTTCTCAATATTTGTTTTAAATCTTTAAACATTATGCCATGGACGCTATGAACAACCTAAAATTTTTTTATAAAAAAAATAAAAAAAAATAAAAAAAAATAAATACCATCCAAAGTAAAGACAATGCAGCACCGATCAACTGTTGCCCCTCCTCTTGTGGACTACGTACATAAAACATTACATAACCGATTATGTAGTTATATAAGGCGAATGCGGCTTGCTGGGGCAACTTTGGTATGAATCTTATCAAGTGGCGGAGTACCTTGAACATCTGTTCTTGTTTTTCTCTTGTGAGCCGCTCCAAAATGTATCTAAACGCAAAAAAGTATGAGGGAAACATTAAAAATGAAAAAATCAGGGTGGTTTTACGGCAGATAACTTGAGATCTGACATGGTAGCAAATGATATTAGCCCATTTACATACAGGCTGTCCTCCACTTTGACAGTTTGTGGAAAATGTGATTTTAGGACAACAGTTCCTATAACTTTCAGGTATAAAACATATACCAAATAGTATATGTTACTCGGAGTTGAAAGTGTTTTTCAAAAGACCCACTTCTACTCCTTGAGACATAATCTAAGATCTATGATTTTTTGTCAGTTAAGTCGAACTTTTTTTACCTTTTTTAACCAGAAATCAGCTATCTTACTTTCTTTCCGTGTTATATATCTTTTCGAGAGCATTTGATTTTTGTCAATTTAGAAGAGTTCTTTTCAATTTTTGTTAAAAAATATTAAAAAATAGACTTAGACATCTACACAAATTCTCAGTAAGCAATTAAAAGTGTGCTAAATTTAATGCTTTACTCATAAATATGCTATGTTATTTTGTTTTATTGCTACGAGTTTTTTTCTTCAAGGATCTTTGATTTCTTATTAATTTAGACCTCTTTTTGAACCTCTGTTAAAAATACTAAACATGGGTTTAAAAATCTACAAAAATTGCTAATATGTAACTAAAGACTGGTGAATTTAATGCTTTAATCAGTAATTAGATATTATGTGATTTCCTTTTTCGATTTTTTTTTTCAAAGGTAGGTATTCTATTTTTTCGCAATCTAGAAGAACTTTTTAATAATGCTAAAAATATATTCAAAAATCTACAAGGATTGTCAATAACCAACTAAAGTGTGCCAAATTTAATGCTTTAATCATAAATATGCTATGCTATTTTGATGAATCTGCAAAAATTGCTAATAAGTAACTGAAGCCTGGTGAATTTAATGCTTTAATCAGAAGTTAGATATTATGTGATTTCGTTTTTCGACAATATTTTTTTCAAAGATAGGTATTCTATTTTTTCGCAATCTAGAAGAACATTTTAATAATGATAAAAATATATTGAAAAATCTACAAGAATTGCCAATAATCAACTAGAGTGTGCTAAATTTAATGCTTTAATCATAAATATGCTATGTTATTTTGTTTTCTTGCTACGAGTTTTTTTCTTCAAAGATCTTTGATTTCTTATTAATTTAGACGACCTCTTTTTGAACCTCTCTAAAAAATACTAAACATGGGTTTAAAAATCTACAAAAATTGCTAATAAGTAACTAAAGCCTCGTGAATTTAATGCTTTGATCAGAAATTAGATATTATGTGATTTCATTTATTTTTTATTTTTTTAAAGATATTAGATTTTTTGCAATCTAGAAGAACTTTTTGAACCTTTATTAGAATATTAAAAATATATTCAAAAATCTACAAGAATTGCCAATAAGCAACTAAAGTGTGCTAAATTTAATGCTTCAATCATAAATATGCTATGTTATTTTGCTTTCTTGCTACAATTTTTTTTCTTCGAACATCGTTGATTTCTTATTAATTTAGACGACCTATTTTTAAAAATACTAAACATGGGTTTAAAAATTTACTATTTTCTACAAAATGTCAACGTTTGCCCCAAGCTACAACGACAAAACCTAAATTAAGGAGAAATTCATCTATCGTAAAACCGCACTGAATATAAAATTCGAACCTAAGGAAAAGAGCGCTATCTTCCACCAGACAATTCCAAATCACCGAATATGCTACCTCGTAGACGGCACAACCGTCTGCTGACACAGCAGCGTCGTCAAGCAGGTTTATGATTTGCACGACGGCAGAACAAAGACAAGAAGGAAACAAGGAATGTGCCGAATGCAAATGATGACCTGACGTTCTAGCCTGACCCTCGCTTTCTTCGTTGTCGGCTGAAAGTTTCTCCCTATATAAAAAATTGTCCCCCTTCATAATATTACTCACCTTCCTCGTGTTCTTCGCTAGTATGATACAAGCTTGGCTCATGGGCCGCTTGTATCGTAATAGGAATCGTTGTTATCAAGAAATTTTCTCGTTCCTGTCTCTTCTTATCGTCCTGAGCTTGTAGGGCCATTTTGATCAGTTCAGTTTGTTGTTTCTTACGCGTTTTAGTAGCAGTCACTAACGATCTCTAAAAATTACGACTTAAAAAATATTTCAGGGGTTCTTTAAACGGTGTTGTACATGTCTTTCTTGATTGATCGTGACCTCTTCGACTTTGGTTTTGACCAAAAGTTCCCAAGGAGAATCGACAACATCTAATGACTCGATGCCGATTTTCGGCGATGGCAGGGTGAATTCAATGCCGGGCGGTGGTACCTTGAACAGCATAGGGGCGTTCTCCTCCATTCTAGGCCAAACTTGGTACCTCATTTTCCATAACACTTGGAATCTAGGATAACCGCTTTGTTCTTTGAAAAAAATTTCTAAAGTAACTTAAAGTTAACAGCACGGGCGTAGCCAGGATTTAGTTTTGGTTGGGGTTTAGTTTGAGAAGTAAATAAAACAACAAAAATATACTTACATGAAATTTAATATCTATATATTCATCCGAAAAACTACGACATATTTATAAAGTTCTTAACTTTAAATGAAATGGATAAATTAATTTCGTTCCTCTGCGCTAAATCTAAAACCATTAAAGAAGAAATCTTCGGCTTTTTCTTTTAAATATATCCACTACTTCATCTGCATGAATTTCTGTTCCATAGTGAATGTTCATTAGAGCCAAACCATTAAGTCTGTTTTCACTTGTAGTGTTTCGTAAATAGTTTTTCAGTCTCCTTAGGCTCGAGAAAGACCTTTCTGGGGTAGCAGTGGATACAGGAATGGTAGCCAAGATTTGTAGTAATGTGTAAATATTAGGATAAAGGTTTTTATCGCACATATCTAGGCATTCCAAACTAGATTTCGGGGTAGGCAGTCTTCTTATCAGCATGCAAGGTAGCTGAAGCTTTGATAGCTAAATCAAAATTTGTTTCTTTATTAGAAACCCCTTGACCTTGACTACACCACTTTTTCCAGTAGTCCATACCTTTAAGTTTATCACCCTTCCTTTTTTCCCCTCCATTTTTCGACAGTAATAATGATTCACGTATCTATCCTTAACAAGGTCATCGAATAACAGCGCACTAAAATTACTCACTTACACGGTACACTTAATTCTCTTCACTATTCGTTCACCACTTTTCACTTTTATTCGCTTCGAGTTCGCATGGAACAATACTGCCGTAAGCGCGGTCACGCGCCGCGGCGCCGCTTATATAGCAGCCCAGTAGCCGTCCAGAAACTTCCACGAACTTCCACAAAGTTCCGCTCATTTCGACCGAGGGGCGTGGCGAATAATCGAGAAACAACGCAAAGTGTCCCTACAATACAAAATAGTTCGGCTGCAACTGCGTCTGCCTCTCGTCAAAAGATGGCGCTAGGCGCTACTATTACTACATATATTCAAACGTAATAATAATTTAACTCTTCACTCCTCGTATTTTTTCGGTATAATATTAGGTAATATTTTGCTTATTTCGGGGGGGGGGGGGTTTGAACCCCCGAAACCCCCCCCTTGGCTACGCCCGTGGTTAACAGGAAACATGAGTTGATGATGGTTGATTGGCTTGATTTTATGTCTCGGATACGTTCATAGAGCCGATTTTGAGACCAAAACACCACCACATACCAAACAACACCATAAGTTAAGTGAAAAATTATTCGTTTCATATTTCCTGTTATTATAGTACAGGATTACTCATACAGGATAGAAAATGTTATTTTTAACAAAAAGTTTCCTATAAACATGGGTCCGAAAATGCATGATAAGAAAGTTACAGGGTGATAAATGTATAGTTTGAAAAACATCTTTATCGCAATAACTTCTACAGAAGTTATGCAATTTAAATGGAACTTGGTGCAGTTCTTTAGTAACTGAAGTGTAACAATTTTGTGTAAAAACTATTTATTTATTTTAGTGCATCTTTTTATTTTGCAACTAAAGGGTACTCTTGTTTAACGGTTGATTTTATCGTTATGAAACAAGAGTACCCTTTTGTATATCGTTGAAACCAGAAAAATGCCTAGATATATTTCAAAAAAATTGAGAAATATACAGGGTGTTAAAAGTTAAGGGGGTAGAATGCTACATATGAATAACCCTGTACTATTAGTTCTATTTCGAAAATTTCACCTTAGAATTGCGTTGATCCTTATATAGGCGTCGCAATGAGAGAGGCCTCGTTGCATGACGTCAGAAACTTGCGTGGGCGCCTTGACAGCTGCCAAAATAAACAAGGCGGCCGCGGCCGCTGTTACCTCCTGATTCATCTCCAGCAACAATTCCCAGGCCACCGGGATGATTTCGATGAAATTTTCTTCGTTCAAAATGACGGCGCCCTTGAGCAGCGTTGCCATGGGGGCGTGAAAACCTTCCTTCACCTGTGTCTTTATATATTTCAAAATGGGGGGCGGGTCTTTTGGTTTTCCTCCCTTATCCGCTCTTGAAGATTCGTTTGCCGTATCGGAATCGGCTATATCTCTAGAGGAGTCTTTAGACGCCAGTTTGCTAGCTTGGGAACCATCTAGGTTTTTGTCGATTCTAAAAAGTATTTTCGTACAGCAGCAGTTGCTCAATTGATTTATAAGTAAATTGGGAGAGAATTGCCAAAAATTAGTAAACAAAAATATATATCAATTACCAAAAAAAATTCTATTATGAGTAAGTTCGAAAACATACGAAAATCGATAGTAAGCACTGTGATTTTTTTGTCAACAGTTTTTAAGACTTAAAAATCTACACAAAATTTTCAGTATACAATAAAAGTGTGCTAAATTTAATGCTTTAATAATAAATATGCTATGTTATTTTGAGTTTTTTTGTTCAAAGATCTTTGATTTAAACGACCTATTTTTGAACCCTGTTAAAAATACTAAACATGGGCTTAAAAATTTACAAAAATTGCTAATAAGTAGCTAAGGACTAATGAATTTAATGCTTTAATCATAAATATGCTATGTTATTTTGTTTTATTGCTATGAGTTTTTCCTTTAAAGATCTTTGATTTCTTATTAATTTAGACGATCTACTTTAGAACCCGTGTAGAAAATACTAAACATGAGTTTAAAAATCTACAAAAATTGCTAACAAGTAATTAAAGACTGGTGAATTTAATGCTTTGATCAGAAATTAGATATTACGTGATTTCGTTTTTTGAAAATTAATTTTTCAAAAATATTCAATTTTTCCGCAATCTAAAAGAAATTTTTGAACCTTTGTAAATAATGCTGAAAATATTTTCAAAAATCTACAAAAATTGCCAATAATCAACTAAAGTGTGCTAAATTTAATGCTTTGATCATAAATATGCTATGTTATTTTGTTTTCTTGCTACGAGTTTTTTTCTTCGAAGATCTTTTATTTCTGTTAAAAATAATAAATGTGAGTTTAAAAATTTACAAATAATGTCATTACATTGCACGTATTTAGTTTTAATTTTTTCTAATAAAAATGTTTAGATTTTTACCTTACCTATCTTTCTTGCCCATACTATCCTTCCTCCTAATAGGCGACACTTGTGAACTCGTCTGGTCAGACACTTTCCTATTTTGATTTTTCTCTTTTTTGTTACTCTTCTTCTTGGATTCGCTCTCAGAAATAAATTTGTCGTCCATAACCCCAAATTCTTCCCCGTAAACTTTTCTGACTGCCTTGATAAGCCTAGAACAGCCCCTCATCACTCTGCGGTAGCAAAACGGATGGCAAAACGTTTGGTGATTGCAGTAATAGTAGAATGAGTTCGACACGTCAACCATGACCTGCAATTTTCAAAAATAATATTTATTATATTGTATTGTATTGTATTGTATTGTATTGTATTGTATTGTATTGTATTGTATTGTATTGTATTGTATTGTATTGTATTGTATTGTATTGTATTGTATTGTATTGTATTGTATTGTATTGTATTGTATTGTATTGTATTGTATTGTATTGTATTGTATTGTATTGTATTGTATTGTATTGTATTGTATTGTATTGTATTGTATTGTATTGTATTGTATTGTATTGTATTTTATTATATTATATTATATTATATTATATTATATTATATTATATTATATTATATTATATTATATTATATTATATTATATTATATTATATTATATTATATTATATTATATTATATTATATTATATTATATTATCCATACTTTTAGCCATGGCATATTTTTCGTGGTATCGTCTGTTTCGTTGCTATCACTCGGACTTTCAGGGGGTTGGTCATCACTTAGCACTCCTGGCGATTCTTCCCCACTTGCCTCACCTTCAAATTATGATTATTATAATTATCGAAGAAAATAATAATAATAATAATAAATATTAATGTTTTTCACCTGCCACCCCTGGCTCCGACGTGTCGCTTCTATCACTAAGCGAACTAACTTTCCTTTTAGACTGTATAGAATCGGTCCTCTTAACAGTTTCCGGTATTCTCCCTAAAAAAAATATATTGAAAAAAAGAAATTTCGACACAAAAATAATACAGTTGTCGCATTCCATGTCTTTGCCCTCTTTGGTGCCTCTTCTTAATTTCAGGCTACGTCTTTTAAAGGAACCCCCCGTAGTCGCCGCTGTGCCCCTCCTTAAAAGATAGGGGCGGGGTTGTTGTCGTTTGCCGTCCTCACCTTGTAGCATAGCCTTAAATAAGATTTAAAAAATGCAGGTTTCAATTTAATTATTATTTGGAAAAATTCTAGTTCCTATAAAATACTAAAAATTGGTTTAAAAATCTACAAAATTTGTTATAATCATTCTAAGTGTGCTAAATTTAATGCTCCAATAAAGAAATGAGATATTTCCTTTCTTTTTTTACCACATTTTGTCAAAGATATTCGATTTATTTGTCAATTTTAAATTTTTGAACGATTTTTTTTTCATTCATCAATGTAGACGACCTATTTTTCTGTTAAAAATACTAAACACAGTTTTAAAAATCCACAAAAATCGTTAAAAAAAGTAATTAAATAAGTGCTGAATTTAATGCTTTAATCAGAAATTAAATATCCCATTTCTTTTTTGGTATTCTCTTGTTTTTAAACTTATTATTAAAAATTCTAAAAATATGCGCAGAAAGTTACACAAACTATTAGTAAGCCACCAAAGAGTGTTAAATTTTGCTAAACCACTTTATTTTCTTGCTGAGTTTTTTCTTCAAAGTTCTTTGAATTTTTGCCAATTCAGACAACCTACTTTTGAACTCCTGTTAAAACATTAACCATAGGTTTAAAAATCTACAAAAATCGTTAAGCATTAAATAAAGCCCTCTGAATTAGATATCTCATTTCGTCCTTTACTATTTTTATTTAGATATTGATTCATGTTAATCCAGAAGAGTTATTTTTCACCTTTTAAATCTTTGCAAACTTTAACAACAAAAAAAACTGAAAATTATCATATTAATAATAATGTTAGTATTATATATTTTATTAAATATTCGTTTTTTTTTCTAAATTTAGAAAAAAATTTGAACCCCTGTTAAAAATGTTAATAAAATAAAAATCAGCATATTAATAATAATGTGTGCTAAATTTAATGCTTCAATCAGAAATTAGTTGTTTCATTTCGTTCTTTGCTATTCTTTTTTATCAAAAATATTTTTTTTGTCAATTTAACTTTTTGAACCTTTTTTAAGAACACTAAAATAAATTGTAGGCAGGCTACCAACATGTGCAAATTTTAATGCTTTAATCATAAATTCGCCAAGTAATTTTATTTTCTTGCTGTGAGTTTTTTTAAATCTAGGAAAAGTGACTATAAGCAAACCAAGGTGTGCTAAATTTAATGCTTTAATCAGAATTTTTTTTTTTCGTTTTTTTATTCTTAAAAGATATTCGATTTTTTCTATAATTTAGAAGAACTCTTTGAACCTTTAATAACAATACCAACATAATTATTTAGAAATCTACAAAAATTATAAGAAGGCTGTCAATGAGTGTTAAATTTAATGCTTTAATATAAAATTAGCATTAACTCATTTAGTTTCTTTCGTATTATATAATATTTTATTAAATATTCGTTTTTTTTTGTCAAATTAGAAAAAAATGGACCCCTGTTAAAAATATTAGACGTAAGTTTAAAAATATACAAATATCATTACAAAATAATTAAGGTTTGCTGAATTCAGTGCTTGTAATAGAAATTAGCGAACTCGTTCGACTCGTCTAGGCTAACTTTAACAAAAAAAATCTGATAATCATCATATTAATAATAATGTGTGCTAAATGTAATGCTTCACTCAGAAATTAGTTGTCTCATTTCGTTCTTTTGCTATTATTTTTTTATCAAAAATATATTTTTTGTCAATTTAACTTTTTTAACCTTTTTTTAAGAATACTAAAATTATATTTAAAAATCTACAAAAATTATAAGCAGGTAACCAAAGTGTGCAAAATTTATTACCTTAATCAGAGGTTAGCTGTAACTCAATTAGTCTCTTTCGTATTGTATATTTTATTAAATATTCTGGTTTTTTTGTGGTAAATTTAGAAAAAAAATTAAACCCCTCTTAAAAATATTAACAAAATAAAAATCAGCATATTGATAATAATGTGTGCTAAATTTAATGCTTTAATCATAAATTCGCCAAGTAATTTTATATTCTTGCTGTGAGTATTATATATTTTTTTCGTTTATATTTTTCGATAATTTAGAAGAATTCTTTGAAACTTTAATAACAATATCAACATATATTATTTAGAAATCTACAAAAATTATAAGGAGGCAGTCAATGAGTGTTAAATTTAATGCTTTAATATGAAATTACCTATAACTCATTTAGTTTCTTTCGTATTATATAATATTTTATTAAATATTCGTTTTTTTTTTGTCAAATTAGAAAAAAATGGACCCCTGTTAAAAATATTAGACGTAAGTTTAAAAATATACAAATATCATTACACAATAATTAAGGTTTGCTGAATTCAGTGCTTGTAATAGAAATTAGCGAACTCGTTCGACGCGTCTAGGCTAACTTTAACAAAAACATCTGATAATCATCATATTAATAATTATGTGTGCTAAATGTAATGCTTCACTCAGAAATTAGTTGTCTCATTTCGTTCTTTTGCTATTATTTTTTTATCAAAAATATATTTTTTGTCAATTTAACTTTTTTAACCTTTTTTTAAGAATACTAAAATTATATTTAAAAATCTACAAAAATTATAAGCAGGTAACCAAAGTGTGCAAAATTTATTACCTTAATCGTATTGTATATTTTATTAAATATTCTGTTTTTTTTTGGTAAATTTAGAAAAAAAATTAAACCCCTCTTAAAAATATTAACAAAATAAAGATCAGCATATTGATAATAATGTGTGCTAAATTTAATGCTTTAATCATAAATTCGCCAAGTAATTTTATATTCTTGCTGTGAGTATTATATATTTTTTTCGTTTATATTTTTCGATAATTTAGAAGAATTCTTTGAAACTTTAATAACAATATCAACATATATTATTTAGAAATCTACAAAAATTATAAGAAGGCAGTTAATGAGGGTTAAATTTAATGCTTTAATATGAAATTAGGTATAACTCATTTAGTTTCTTTCGTATTATATATTTTATTAAATATTTGTTTCTTTTTGTCAATTTAGAAAAAAAATTGAACCCCTGTTAAAAATAATAGACGCAAGTTTAATCGAATTAAAGGCTTCTAACAAAAATTAGCTAGTCGTTCGACTCGTATAGCCCATTTTAAATCTTTGCTAACATTAATAAAAAAAAAACAATTCCGAAAGTCGTCATATTAACAACGACAAACGAACAATTCCCTCCGAAACCCCACCTGCATCGTGATCGTCGTATTGCTGCTGCCCTCGCTTTCGTTGTCCGGCTCGTGCAGCACGAAACTGATCTTCCTCTCAGTCTGCCCTAAAAATGCGAACGGATTGCTCGATTTTCTCCTATTCTGGACGCTAACTAACGCTAAAAAACTAACGCAGTTGAACGGGGGTGAAGTGCGGCCGGAGACACCTAGTCTCACCTGAGTCCCTGTCGCCGGCTATCGACTGCAGGCTCTGCGCGGACGTCTGAGAGTGCCCCATCGAGCTGAGCGCCATGCTCCACCGCCTGTTCGCCTCCCGGCTGTAGATCTTCTCCCACGGCGCGGGCCTCTCCTTGCCGCCCATCGCCGACGACTTCGGCAGCGTCTGGTAGGTCTCCCGCAGGAAGCCGGTGATCTCCTGCAGCAGCACGCAGGCGACGAGCCTGAGCGCCATCGGGCAGCCCGCGCCGTACGCGTTGATGCTGGCCTCGTCGAGGAAGTCCTCCTCCTCGTCCTGCATCTGGAGCTCCCTCTGTTTGTCAGGGTCGGAGACCAGGGAGGCGACCTGGGGCGCGATGCTGCGGTCTTCGTGCACCATCTCCTCGAGGTGTTGGCCGAGCGCCTCGGCCCATTGGTGGAACATCTTGCCGGCGGCGCGCTGCATCACGTGGGAGCGTCGCAGGTCTACGGGGTTTTCGAAAAAAATTGTCTTATAGCACGGACGTAGCCAGGATTTAGTTTTGGGGGGGGGTTTAGTTTGAGAAGTAAATAAAACAACAAAAATATACTTACATGAAATTTAATATCTATATATTCATCCGAAAAACTATGACATATTTATAAAGTTCTTAACTTTAAATGAAATGGATAAATTAATTTCGTTCCTCTGCGCTAAATCTAAAACCATTAAAGAAGAAATCTTCGGCTTTTTCTTTTAAATATATCCACTACTTCATCTGCATGAATTTCTGTTCCATAGTGAATGTTCATTAGAGCCAAACCATTAAGTCTGTTTTCACTTGTAGTGTTTCGTAAATAGTTTTTCAGTCTCCTTATGCTCGAGAAAGACCTTTCTGGGGTAGCAGTGGATACAGGAATGGTAGCCAAGATTTGTAGTAATGTGTAAATATTAGGATAAAGGTTTTTATCGCACATATCTAGGCATTCCAAACTAGATTTCGGGGTAGGCAGTCTTCTTATCAGCATGCAAGGTAGCTGAAGCTTTGATAGCTAAATCCAAATTTGTTTCTTTATTAGAAACCTCTTGACCTTGACTACACCACTTTTTCCAGTAGTCCATACCTTTAGGTTTATCACCCTTCCTTTTTTTCCCCTCCATTTTTCGACAGTAATAATGATTCACGCATCTATCCTTAACAAGGTCATCGAATAACAGTGCACTAAAATTACTCACTTACACGGTACACTTAATTCTCTTCAGTATTCGTTCACCACTTTTCACTTTTATTCGCTTCGAGTTCGCATGGAACAATACTGCCGTAAGCGCGGTCACGCGCCGCGGCGCCGCTTATATAGCAGCCCAGTAGCCGTCCAGAAACTTCCACGAACTTCCACAAAGTTCCGCTCATTTCGACCGAGGGGCGTGGCGAATAATCGAGAAACAACGCAAAGTGTCCCTACAATACAAAATAGTTCGGCTGCAACTGCGTCTGCCTCTCGTCAAAAGATGGCGCTAGGCGCTACTATTACTACATATATTCAAACGTAATAATAATTTAACTCTTCACTCCTCGTATTTTTTCTGTATAATATTAGGTAATATTTTGCTTATTTCGGGGGGGGGGGGGGGGTTTGAACCCCCGAAACCCCCCCCTTGGCTACGCCCGTGTCTTATAGTATTTCACAAGAGTCTTGCAAATTTCTTGGTCTTGTCTTGTTCTTGCTGCAAGAACAAGACAAGACTCTTTTAAATTTCTTGTCTTATTGCTTTGCAAGACAAGACAAGAAATTATTCTGCAAGAGTCCTGCAAATTTGCAAGAAATCTTGCAAAAAACATTATCTGTAAATATAATTTCTGCAAAACTTTAATATGATAAATAAAGGGCGGAATATACGCATATGTATGCATCATTTTTATTTAAAATATGCAATAATATGCATTTATTTGGCCAAATATGCAATAATATGCATTTATATTATATGTACATACATACAGTGTGACCCATTTGTTTTGGGGTCAGTCTGTAAAAAGTGTATCAATCGTGCGATTTGGCTGATTTTTTTTTTAAATTGTAGAGCTCGATGAACTGCACATTTTGAACAAAAATTGCCTGGTTCGCATAAAATCCAAAGCCTACTATGACCGTTTTTATGAGCAAAATTTTAAGAAACCATATTAGCGTTTTTTTTTGAAAAAATCTGTGTGCGCCAATGGATTGAGCACCCCTCGAAATGGGTATGTACAAAATTTCATCAAAATATTTCAAGTAATAACGATTTTGTAGAAAAATTAAAAATGCAGCCAAGGTACGTCTTTATTTTCAAAAATTCAAAGTTGGCCATGGAAAATAATTGAATTGTTTACTTTTATTAAGTGTCAAACTGTCTAAATTGAGTTCAGAAATTGTTTGTGCTCAATACAATTAATTATCATAATTATGGAATATTTAAGCATAAGAGACAAAATAGAAATTGTTCGACTCGTGGGCGACAACGAGCGCTCGGCAGCAGAAGCTGCGGCCGAATTTAACAATAGACACCCAGGTAGATCAGTGAGTCGAAGTACTGTACAACGTATAAACAATATTTTTGATGAAACTGGATCGATTTCTAAAAATTTATTAAAAACTAGGCAAAATGGACGCCGTGGACTTGTTGAAAATAACAATCAAATTCTGCAATACTTTAGTGACAATCCTCGAAATAGTGTTCGAACGGCTAGTTTAGACCTTCATATACCCAGAGAGAGTATAAGGAGATGTTTGAGACAAAACAAAATAAAACCGTTTAAGCCAAAATTTTTGCACACCCTGGAACCAGGAGATGAGGAGAGAAGATTAGAATTTTGCTATTGGCTGCAAGGTGAATATCTCCATAATGGCAACTTTTTAAATGAAATTTTATTCACCGACGAAGCCACGTTTACTACAAATGGTGTAGTATCAAGTCAAAACTGCCGTCACTGGTCAGCTGAAAATCCAGAGTTTATAATAAATGCAAGGAGACAATATTCACAAAAAATTAACGTTTGGTGTGGAATACTACGCGACAGAATAATTGGCCCATTTTTCTTTGAAGGGAATTTGAATGCGGCTGGCTTCTTGAATTTTCTAGAAATTGAATTTAGAAATGCTTTAGATGAGTTACCATTAAGATACCGTTTAAATTTAAAGTTACAGTTAGATGGCAGTCCTATTCATAATGCTCGTTTAATCAGAAACTGGCTAGATAATAATTTTGAAAACTGTTGGATAGGGCGAAATAGTCCTTTCTGTGAGTGGCCACCGAGATCTCCGGACTTAACTCCTTTAGATTTTTTTCTTTGGGGTACACTTAAGCAAAATGTTTATAAGTCAAGACCCCATAATTTACAAGAACTGCAAGCTAGGATAAACCGTAGTTCTGAGGAAATTACTCCACAGCAAATACGAAATGTAATTTTGAATGTACGCAAGAGGAACGACAAATGCATTGTAGAAAATGGAGGCTTGGTAGAAGTTACAAAAATTTTATAATTTTAATTGTTTTTATGTTTTGTGTTTATAAGCATAAGGTTGTATTATTACAATTCAATTATTTTCCATGGCCAACTTTGAATTTTTGAAAATAAAGACGTACCTTGGCTGCATTTTTAATTTTTCTACAAAATCGTTATTACTTGAAATATTTTGATGAAATTTTGTACATACCCATTTCGAGGGGTGCTCAATCCATTGGCGCACACAGATTTTTAAAAAAAAAAACGCTAATATGGTTTCTTAAAATTTTGCTCATAAAAACGGTCATAGTAGGCTTTGGATTTTATGCGAACCAGGCAATTTTTGTTCAAAATGTGCAGTTCATCGAGCTCTACAATTTAAAAAAAAAATCAGCCAAATCGCACGATTGATACACTTTTTACAGACTGACCCCAAAACAAATGGGTCACACTGTAAATACCTTAAAAAACACCAAAACTGATTTTATATAGAGCAAGGGTTTATTTTAAGAAAAATGAGAGGAAAACAAATACATAAAATACCTCGTAAAATACCTATATTAAAGCAGAATTATAAAAACATTTTAATTTGAAATTGTATACCTAGTAGGAATTTATAATTAAATACTTTTCAAAGTTTTCCAATAAAAATCTTTGCCTTGTGTCGGTAAAAATATGTTTGTATATCTTCTCTCAACATCTGCCGATGTATAATATGACAATATTTTAATTTGGGTAGTAAGGTATATGGCCAAGGTGCAACTTCGTTGCCATCAAAATGGCTGATGGCTGACTATGTGAAAATTTTAAAAAAATCAGAAAATTAGCCATAGCTCTTTTATTTTTTATAATAACTATGCCGGGTATTATATTTTTGTAAAGTTTAAAAAATGGCTGACTTTATAAGGCCACAGCCAACTATGATTTACATTTAAAAAAAACACAAGTTTATGTCATATCTCAAAAATCACAAACAACATAAAAAATTGGATAAGATTATCTTATTAAGCCCAAAATTATCTACAATTTTTGTCTCTACAGTTTTTCTGTATAATCAGAAATAACGGAGCTACAGAGATCTGATGAAATAGCAAAAATCACTCTTTTCAAAATATCTAGTGAGCCATGAACTTTTTTAAAAATCCAGAAAGGGCATTAGATTGAGCATTCAAAACTGCAATTCTTCCCCCATTTAACATTTGTTCTGGCTCTGCTAGTTTCCGAGATCCCCATATTGGGCATCGAAAAAACTCACCCTGCAGAAGTGTTTGTTTTTTAACTCCCTGTAACGTTGTCTTTTTAGCTACGAAAAGCTTCTATAATCATGTGTGTATAAACCTTTGAATAAATAATAACAGGAAGGAGTCAAAAGCTATATGTATATTATAAAATACGTGAGACGGAAATCGCCATGAGTATTAACCAAGTTTTGACACAACATTTTGATATCTGACACACTATGTGTTCTTTAGATAGGTACCTTTTCGAGTTATTATGCTTATCTGTGCGGCTTGTGACACTTCCCTGACCGCCAAAACTAAAATATTTAAGGATAATAATCCGTCGGTAACTAATTGCACCAAAGTGGCATATGCGTTTGTGTATTGCACCTAATTCTTCCACTGGTGAATCTAATAGGACGGTTCTTCCGCGTACCTATGACAAACTTGGTGCTACTATGCTTACATTTCTAAAAATGTTACATTTTTCAAACATGTATAGGGACTCACCTGGTTTTATGCAAAGGAAATGCTCGAGAAAATATAAATAAACCACTCTGCGTGCTACCTGCTGCGAATAAGTTTTAAGTCATCCTAAACAAGAATCTACAAATAGTACTTTTTGAAATTTGTATTTGCGTATTTTGAATACCTACCTAAGAAAAAAAAGTTTATCAAAATCGGTAAACAAATAAAGATTTTACAAGCGGAATATTTTATTTTTAGAATTAATTTGCCTGAAAATATCTTCAAATATTGTTATTGAATCCAGCTGAATTGAACGCTTCAAAAAAATTGGTTATTGTATTTTGTTTATCTAAGAACTTTAGCTTGATGAATTTGAATTTGAACCCCTATTATAGTATACAAAATACTTAAAACAAATCTACAAATTTGGCTACCTACCTAATTATTATTATAAATATTTTTGTGAGTATGTTTTCATTTTTACCAAATTAATTTAAATTTTTGTTTAATTAATTAAATATTTAATTTTATTAAAATCATTCAAGGATTATCGCCTTTTAGGGATCAGTATTCATTTATGTATACCTATTTATTATAACTGAAATTGCTGTGTTTTTAGTTTCGGATTGATAAAAAATTAATTTACCTGAAGAATGACTGCGTGGATGTATAGGTCCCGAAGGCCTAAAAACCGGAAACGACAACTTCATCCAAGATGGCCATTGTCCCTTGTTGCAACAATGGACAAAATACGCGCACTCTAAAAATACTGCTGCCCTTGCCACTACCGCGGAATGAGGCTGAAAAAGTGAGAAAAAAAATAAAAAATAAATTTTTATTTCTTTAATTTTTTATTACCAAATCTAGAGCTGAAGCTAGCAGGTGTGCATCTGGTACAGAACCTGGTGGGCAGGTTTCCAACAAAAAAGAAAGACGAAGGGTTCCTTGATGGACAGTACCGGTCTGAATTAGTTTCCGTTCTTTTAATATCACGAATTCGGATTCTCGAGAATTGTCGCCTTGTTCAAAAGAATTTCGCCGGCTGAAGTCTGAAGCAGAAAACGAAAAATAATATTTTTAATAATTATTGTTTTTTACGTACATCCGCCAGCGGCTTCTTCCATGCTGCCATCTTTCTTTTTGCCCTTTTTTAAGAACTTTAACTTATCTTCCATGCGTCTTTTAGCTTTTTGAATGGTCTGTCCAACGTTTCCACTACAAAAAAAAAAGAATAGCAAATTTGATATTTATAATAAACCACATGAGTTATAAAACGGAACTTGTTATACATTTTTCCTAAATCGGACAAGTTCCATCTTAAGAAAAATTGAAAAACATGCGAAATTAATTTTTTTAAAAGGGTATTTGCCAGATTTTGCATTTTTTCATCATCTTGAAATGAATTTTTGTCAATTTTTCAAATACCTACAAATTTTATAATATAATTTTACAAATACCTTATTTTTGTAAGGTTGTTTAATAAAACAAATCCCATCATTATTGCAAACAACTTTTTTAAGTAACTTTTTCCGATATTTTTAGAAATAAAGTGTTTTTTTATATTTTTGTGAAAAATTGCTCATCTGAGCATGTAGTTCCGCTTGTTAAAAAAATGTCTTCCACAATCCTTGGTTGAAAATTGGTGTACCGGTGTGAAATATTATTGCAAGCAATTTTTTTAAGTAACTTTTTCCGATATTTTTAGAAATAAAGTGTTTTTTTATATTTTTTTGAAAAATTGCTCATCTGAGCATGTAGTTCCGCTAGTTAAAAAAATTGTCTTCCATAATATTTGGTTGAAAATTGGTGTACTGGTGTGAAATATTATTGCAAGCAACTTTTTCAAGTAACTTTTTCCGATATTTTTAGAAATAATGACGATTTTGAGAAATATCAAAAAAATATTTTTAAAATAAAAAAAAAATGTACCTCCGACCAGAACTTCTGTGCTGGTAATATTTCGAAGGTTGCCTTATGAAACTAGATGTATCGGTAAACGAGTCGCCATTGTCCACATTGTCCGGTTCGTCCACAGATTGGGAGTCGCCTCTTTTGAACCAATTTACTATGCCCCCTAACTTTGATTTTTTGGCTTTCGTCGAAGTTGGTTCCAGGCCGATTCCCAAAGCTTTCTCGCTTTGTCTCGGCGTCAAGATATGGTGTTTTCGTCGAATATTACCCAGCGGGCTATGGCTTATTTTGTTCAGTTCTTCCGCTTCGGTTTCTAGAAGGCTCTGGAAAAGTATGTTTTAAAGAACATTAAAACAAATAAATCAGGTAAGTACTCTTTAAAATAAGGGGACCCAGCATGTTACAGTCTATCGCATAGGAAAAGTGAAGCCTTGAGGGGAAGTTTGTTTTCTGTCGACTCCGAGGAGACCACAAGCGGGCTGGTACAAGGTTATGTTATATGTCAGTGTCCAACTGCCATCAGGTTTTATGTGACATGCAAATGCCATAGATTCTAAAGCAGGCAAAATATTTCCCATCATAATTCACAATTTTTAACTTTTCTAACTTCCAGATACTCAGATATGTCAATTAAAGGCAATGCGCCTGTAGTAGTACCAATAATTGCAACCAGATTTTTCCTGTATCACCTGTAGTAATCCTGCAATTCCCATTACACGTGGGCATTACGTATAAGTAGGTAGTTCAAAACAAAAATCGTCTTTCGTAAATTTTAAATTATTAAGCAGGTAGCTTCAGGTCATTTTTATCTACGCGACTACAAGTTTATTTTAAGTTTGTGAGGTACCTTGGGAGAGAAATAAAATTACAAAAATTTTATAATGAACACCGAGAAAAACTAAA
Organism: Pseudeuparius sepicola; assembly: GCA_963920635.1. NCBI lineage: Eukaryota > Metazoa > Arthropoda > Insecta > Coleoptera > Anthribidae > Pseudeuparius > Pseudeuparius sepicola. The sequence goes on from OY987308.1 coordinate 23,036,972, forward strand.
TGGTTAGAACGACTAAACCTAATCTTATTAGTCCATCCCGAAATCTGTGAAAGTTCTTTGGGTAGATGCATTCAACAAGGGAAGAAAGTTCAAGTATACATATTACAATTGGATTGAGGAACCTGGTAAGTAGGTGTAATGGCGACAAATTCTTAAATAAGCAAAATCGGCACTGACATACCATACTTATTACTTAAATTTGTGGAAATAATTGCTGGAAATGAATTTCAACTATAAAATAAATTTGTTTCATTTGACAGTTGCCATATTCTGCACTTGTAGACACAACATTGTCAAGTCTAATTTTTAGAAATCATGGAAACCATTATTAATTTTTACTAACAATCAAAATACCTGTTGTATTCATAGATTCTCCAATAAAATGGCATACTTGGCATCACTGATACCATTATAATGAGGAAAGAATAGGCCTCACTTTGGAAAGTACAATGCTGGGTCCCCTTACTTTAAAGAGCATCTGAAATAAATAAATCTTACTGCACAGGTAGACGAGGTGCTGCGTTTTTTGAACAACAATTTTCTAACAACACCCTTGTCGTCAATGGTGTACGTTGTGTCAGTTTGACCGTCTGGTTGGTCGTCTATTTCAGAATGATGCATATGTCTAAAAGTAATATTAAATAAATAAAAATATACACGGTGACATAGGAACTTCCCCCACTTTTTTTCTGAATGGGATGTTCGACATACATCGATATCCGATGTTTGAAAGTGATACAAAATAACAAATACCTTATAACTCTTGTAGTTTGAATGTTGGCATCCTTCTTGGTATTCCTATCCGCAGTATCTAAAAGGGCGCTTAACGCTACCCTCCTGAATACGCTACCGTGGGCTTCTTTGACATATATCATCATCTGTCTTATTTCGCAGTAGAGACCCTTGAAAAAACCGCAACAGAATTTTTTTCAAAACTTATTTTTATACAATGTGTCTTTGATAAGAATGAACATAGCATGGGGATCTTGCAAACGGTAAGAGATAGAACAACGGTTAAATAGGGAAAAAGTTGCGCAATTTTGAGGTCAATAAAATGGTACAAATAGATTTCTAATATCTTTTTCGTTTTTGAGTTATTTTGAACAAAGTAAAATTTTCCGTTTTCGATTTTATTTTTTTCTGAAGTTGTTATCACAGATAGGAAAACAAGAAAAACAATTTCCTGTGGCACTTTTTAACGGGCTTTAAGATGGCGTTTTTAGATTCGTTCTACAACATTTGGTTTTTGAGAAACCATCTTCAATTTTATTTTTTTAAATACGGATATGGATTTTTTTTGCTGATTTTGAAAGCACTTTTCATTGAAAATGCCATGATGTATGACACGGAATATTTTTAAAATGTTTTGAGACAATTATACTGAAAAGTCTAAATATTATTCAGTATTGTCAACAACTTTAACTTACAGCTTATTTTTTCTTTGAAAACTTAATATTTTTAAATACGGCCCTGTCTGGTAAGTGTTTTCCTCTGTTGTTGTAAGCAAACAGTGTCGCATTGTGTTTTGGGGTAAATTCTTTGCTTTTTTTAATTATTCTGAGAAGAAAGCTTTAAGCCAATGAAACCAATAACTTTTGCCATTTATTAATTGAAACAATACATTCGTATGGCTTCTGCAATATTTCTGTGACACAAGATATAACAGGCCAACATGTTAAATTTGTCGTCATTTGAAAAAGCACCCCCCATTTCTAATAATACAATTTATTAACTAAATGATACAGTGGGAGTTATGACAAATGATAAGGGGTTTGGTTTCGTTGTTTCAAAGCCTTCTATAGGTGGGGAATTTGTATTTATTTTTTATTATCGTATGTGACTGTTATTAGTCTTTACCGTCCTTTTTTTGGTTCTCCGATTGAAAGATAAGTTGTAAGCGAAATTGTTGACAATACTGATTAATATTTAGACTTCTTATTATCAAATACAGGGCCGCATTAGGAAAAAATGAATGGGAAAAAGGAATTTTCAGTACAATTGTCTCGAAACATTTTAAAAATATTTCGTGTCATACATCATGGTATTTGCAATGAAAAGTGCTTTCAAAATGTGCAAAAAACCAGGTCCGTATTTAAAATAATAAAGTTGAAGTTAGTTTCTCAAAAACGAAATATTGTAGAACAAATCTAAAAACGCCATCTTAAAGCCCGTTAAAAAGTGCCATAAGAAAGTGTTTTTTTTTCCTATCTGTGAAAACAATTTCAGAAAAAAATAAAATCGAAAACGCAAAATTTCACTTTTTTCAAAATAACTCAAAACCGAAAAAAGATATTAGAAATCTGTTTGTACCATTTTATTAACCTCAAAATTGCGCATTTAACTGTTGATCTATCAGCGTCCAGAGATATAATAATAAGTCCGGGCACTCGGTCTTGTGTAAACAAATTGTGTAAACAAACGTGTCCCTCTTGCCCTCCCCCGCTCCCCTCCTCATCGAGCCGATCGATATCTTATAATATAAGAAAATTAGCTGTACACAGTGTAGCTGAGAGCGGTTCGTTCGCATTCTACCGGGTGCGCGCAAAATATTACCGACCGACCGTGACTGTGTGGTAGTGATGTCTAGTAACGCTTTTTACTGCAGTGCGGATGGCTGTAAAACCAGTTCAAAAGACTATATTACCTTTTTTCATTTCCTAAAGACCCTGAAAGGTAAGATTGAGTTTGAGGTACCTACCTACAAAAATTAAGACATTTTTATGTGACATTTGAATACCTAGGTATTAATTGAAGAATAATATAGATATAATATTAAAATATTGAAAATTTGAAGGTGCCAGCAATGGAAGAATGCCTTAGGGTTCAGCGGAGAACATAAATTTGCGAATATTACACCTGAAGAGGCATATAAACCTATAAGAATTTGCAAGGCACATTTTGATGATCAATCATTCACTTCGTCCGGAAAACGTTTAGTAAAAGCTGCTGTCGCCTCGGTTGTCCCATTGTGTGTAGGTACGTATGCGTAATATTTTGTTTTGTTATGTTTACTTATGTCAATTTAAATATCAAAATATTTACTACAGGATGAAAAAGTAGATATGATTAGTTTAACTCTTTGTCGTTAAATATTTATTTGTTATTTATGTTTTTGTCTGCTCTATGTTTTGTAAGGCTTTATTAAAAATGAACGTAAAACAAACAATTGCATTTATATTCATGTTCCAACCAAAGTCTACAGATATACCTACTAATTATGTAGATTCTGGTAATAGCTACCTGGTATTTTAATTTAACTATACTTATCAAAAACTAACGGTACACGTACCTACACAAATAATGTTGTACCAAAGTCTACAAATATGTATACTAGTATTTGTAGACTTTGGTAAATAATGGAAAGTCAATATGAACCTGCCCCCGTATAACTAGCTTGACGGCGATTTCGTTTAGTCGCCCTCGTAAATGCGAAGCGGGCGCGGTGACGCTGATTTACGACCAGGCGCAAAAAATTGTTGTTTTTTCCGAGAGAACAAAGAAGTGAGCCGACTTTAGTATTTCTAGACTTTGGTTCTATCTCTCACCGTTTTCAAGATCCACGTGATATAAATGTAGGATGCGGCGCCAATCGACGCAGCATCCCCGTACCAATCTAATGTAAATACAGGGTGATTCGGTTTGGATAAAACCGGCAACATTTTTCGGCATCCTACTCACCCGGTTCTCTGGCATCTTCACCTCTCGGTGCGCCTCGACGAATCTAGTGACCAGGGGCTTGAAGCAGTGGCCCACCAGATGTCCCTCCACACCGCGCGTGGCGCCACCTCCGCCAACGCCTGCGTAGTTAAAACGCGGTGTGGTGGCGGCGGCCTGGTGCTGTTGGCACCCCTTTTCTGTCGAACCGGAGGAAGAAGACTCTTTTGGAGAGCTCTCGGATTTTCTATTCGTCCGTCCAGTCTACTGGTCTGAGAGGGGGAGGGGGGCGGAGGGCAGTTGGAAGGGGGAGGGGTTAGTTAGGATGTACTCCACATGCGTGAGTTGAAATTGCTTTTTGTAAATATGAAAAAATATTTTTTCACAATCCTTGGTTGAAAAGTGGTGTACCGTTGTGAAATATTATTGCAAGCAAGTTTTTCAAGTAACTTTCTCCGATAATTTTAAAAGTGAAGTAGATTCTTATAGTTTCGTGATGATATGCTCATCTGAGCATGAAGTTCTGCTAGTTAAAAAAAATCTTCGAAAATCCTTGGTTGAAAATTGGCGTACCGTTATGAAATATTATTGCAAGCAACTTCTTGAAGTAACTTTTGCCGATATTTTTATAAATAGAATATTTTTTGTGAAAATATGCCCATCTGAGGTAGTACAAATAGTATATTTCATTACGAGTCTGGAAATAAAGATTTTTCCGTGAGCGCGTGAGAAATTCCGCAGCCGAACACGGGAAGTCATTCAAGCACGGAAAAATCTATTTCTGGATGTGTAATGAACGATATTTTTCATTACACTTCTTTGAAAACGGAAACTTAAAACATTTTATCTGCATATTATAATAAATTTAATTGACAAAAAATAAACAATGCAGACAATATAGTGTTTTTTATGTATGATGCGTTTCCATGGTTACTCTCAAATTATTTCAAAGGTGCTTTGTTGTAAATTAGTTATTGTCAGATAAGGTGAATAAAACGTAAAAAATATTACAGAAATGTATCTAAATATTGAATCACTTACGAATTAAAATACAAAATAGGTACATGTTAAATATCAGAGAGCATATAGAGTTTCTTAAATTTAGCTTACTTTGCTATATATTTCTATTTTAAAGCCATATATTCGGTATTTTTATTCAGCGCACGGAAAGTTTTTCCATGCGCTGTTTCCGTGCGCTAGCCCGAAAAACCCCATCTTTCATTATTGCTAAAACAGATGAAAATAAGGTGTTTTCAAAGAAGTATTATGAAAACTATATTTCACAATTTTTGGTTGAAAATTGGTGTACCGGTTTGAAATATTATTGCAAGTAACTTTTTCAAGTAACTTTTTCCTATATTTTTTAAAATAAGGTAGAATTTTTGTATTTTTGTGAAGATATGCTCGTCTGAGCATGTAGTTCTGCTAGTTAAGAAAAATATCTTCCACAATCTTTAGTTGAAAATTAGTGTACCGTTGTGAAATATTTTTGCAAGCAACTTCTTCAAGTAGCTTTTTCCGATATTTTTAGAAATAAAATATTTTTGTGAAAATATGCTAATCTGAGGTAGTAAAAAAGTATATTTCAAAATTATTGTTGGCTAAAAATTGGTATACAGGTGTGAAATATTATTGCAAACAACTTTTTTAAGTAACTTTTTCCGATATTTTTAGAAATAAAGTTTTTTTTTATATTTTTGTGAAAAATTGCTCATCTGAGCATGTGGTTCCGCTAGCTAAAAAATATATATTTTACAGTCCTTGGTTGAAAATTGGTGTACCGGTGTGAAATATTATTGCAGGCAACTTTTTCAAGTAACTTTTTCAGATATATTTAGAAATAAAGTAGATTTTTATATTTTTGTGAAAAATTGCTCATCTGAGCATGTGGTTCCGCTAGCTAAAAAATATATATTTTACAGTCCTTGGTTGAAAATTTGGTGTACCGGTGTGAAATATTATTACAAGCAACTCTTTCAAGTAACTTTTTTTAGATATATTTAGAAATAAAGTAGATTTTTTATATTTTTGTGAAAAATTGCTCATCTGAGCATGTGGTTTCGCTAGCTAAAAAATATATATTTTACAATCCTTGGTTAAAAATTGGTGTACCGGTGTGAAATATTATTGCAAGCAACTTTTTCAAGTAACTTTTTTAGATATATTTAGAAATAAAGTAGGTTTTTTATATTTTTGTGAAAATAGGCTCATCTGAACATGTAGTTCCGCTAGTTAAAAAAATATCTTCCACAATTCTTGGTTGAAAATTTGTGTACCGGTGTGAAATATTATTGCAAGCAACTTCTTCAAGTAACTTTTTCCGATATTTTTAGAAATGATTTTTTTTTGTGAATTTATGCTCATTATATGAGGTAGTAAAAAACTATCTTTCACAACTTTTGGTTGAAAATTGGTGTACCGGTGTAAAATATTATTGCCAACAACTTTTTCAAGTAACTTTTTCCGATATTTTTAGAAATAAAATAGATTTTTTATATTTTTGTGAAAAATATGCTCATCTGAGCATGTAGTTCCGCTAGTCAAAAAAATTATCTTTTACAATCCTTGGTTGGAACTTGGTGTACCGGTGTGAAATATTATTGCAAGCAACTTTTTCAAATAACTTTTTACGATATTTTTAGAAATAAAGTAGATTTTTTATATTTTTGTGAAAAATACACTCATCTGAGCATGTAGTTCCGCTAATTAAAAAAGTATCTTCCACAATCCTTATTTGAAAATTAGTGTACACGTGTGAAATATTATTGCAGGCAAGACATTGTTTGAACCCTTGTTAAAAATACTAAACACAGGTTTAAAAATCTACAAAAATTACAAACAAGCAATCAATATCCATTAAATTTAACGCTTGTATCAAAAATCTGCGAACTATTTTCAATATTTAGTCGAAATACATTCTCCCAATTTCCTCACTTATTCGACAAAGATATTTTTTTCATATTTAACAAATTCTGGGCGAGGCAGAAGGAGCAAGCAGACTGGACGCCAACAAAGCCGTCCTTCACTAAAACACCGTCAAAAAAACTCCTTCTACAGTCTACACTAAGTCCCGTCAACGTCAAAGCAGACCAGACGTCACTCTATCGGGGGGCCAACAGCACATCTCAAAAATAACCAAAACTAACGACCACAACGACGTCACCGCCAAACAACGCCGGAGAGATCGTCTCCTCGTTGTCCGCGGCCGTCAACGCCATCGCAAAAATTCGCACGCCAGGTAATTTCGTTTACCGTTTAAATTAAAACAGTTTTACTCTACACAACGATCTTACTGAGCGGCGACAGCAGCGAGCTCGGATCGAAGCAGTATCCGACGTAGGCGTGGAAGGTGTCCATTATGTCGGTCAGCGGTTGGGTCTTCACGAAGTCCCTCAAATAATTCTTGAACTGCTTGCCGCTGGCCCTGTTCAATTTCCCCAGTATGTTCTGACACTGCGTCCTTAGAAATTCAGCCGCCGGTCCCCTCTGACCGTCGCTGCAGCCGTGCGGGCAACCCAAGTGTTTCAACACCCTAAAAAATCGTCAGTAACGACATCGTAGTACGCGGTAAACTTGAGCTAACCTCAGAACAGATCCCATGATCAGCCTATGGGACGACATGGGTTTGTCGTTCTTCTCCGGATCAGTAACAAACGACGTATTAGTTCCGCTTTGGGGAATTTTGGATTCGGGTGTTTTTCCGGGGCTGCACGAGCCCTGGGCCAAGGCCGAGGCCTCCTTGTCTTCTTTGTGGCATTGCTTCAACACCCCCATATCGATAAGGAGTTCCAATAAATTTAAAATTACTTCTAGAACACGTAGAGTGCATGACGCGTTTTCGCGTTGAGACGTTCTTAGTACCGCCTAAAATATTTGTGTAAACTAAGCAAAAAATGTAAACGTTCGGCGCAAACACCTTCAAAACCACGTTAAAGTCGATGTCTCCATCTTTGGTTACATAACAAACACAACCTGGTGCTTCGGGGATGTCTTCACTTGCATAGGTTATATTCGAATCGGTTTGGGATCGAGTTAAGCTAGCTTTGCGATCCTGCCAGTTGCCCAGCTTGTTGCCGGTCAAGCTGGCTATGTCCAGCTGGCTATCCATCGATGCCTGACAAAAGAGATAACGTTTAGGGAAAAAATAACGAAGAAAAAGAGTAATTATTACTTTGCGTCGTAAGTAGTCTGGCGATGGTGTGGGTGTGTGTTCGGTAACTGTGATTATAGGATTTGCCATTGGTTGGCATTGGGCAAATTTGCTGGTCCCGCGGCTAGTTTCCCAGCGATTTTCTTCAATGTACCTGGCCGAAGAAAATACAATAAAGGAAAAAAACTTAAATACCTAATAAAAATAGATATCTAAAAATTCTATTATATTAAATTCTACGAGGTGGTGTCTCAGAAAAAAAGATTTACAAGTAACTTTTTCGGATATTTTTAGAAATAAAGTAGAATTTTTACATTTTTCTGAAAATATGCTAATCTGTGTATGTAGTTACTCTAGTTAAAAAATTATCTTTCACAATCTTTGGTTGAAAATTGGTGTACCGGTGTGAAATATTATTGCAAGCAACTTTCTCAAGTAACTTTTTCCGATATTTTTAGAAACAAAGTAGATTTTTTTTATTTTTCTGAAAATATGCTAATCTGAGCATGTAGTTACTCTAGTTAAAAAATTATCTTTCACAATCTTTGGTTGAAAATTGGTGTACTGGTGTGAAATATTATTGCAAGCAACTTTTTCAAGTAACTTTTTCCGGTATTTATAGAAATAAAGTGGATTTTTTATATTTTTCTGAAAATATGCTCATCTGAGCATGTAGTTCCGCTAGTCAAAAATTATCTTTTACAATCCTTGGTTGGAACTTGGTGTACCGGTGTGAAATATTATTGCAAGCAACTTTTTCGAGTAACTTTTTCCGATATTTTTAGAAACAAAGTAGATTTTTTTTATTTTTCTGAAAATATGCTAATCTGAGCATGTAGTTACTCTAGTTAAAAAATTATCTTTCACAATCTTTGGTTGAAAATTGGTGTACCGGTGTGAAATATTATTGCAAGCAACTTTTTCAAGTAACTTTTTCCGATATTTTTAGAAACAAAGTAGATTTTTTTTATTTTTCTGAAAATATGCTAATCTGAGCATGTAGTTACTCTAGTTAAAAAATTATCTTTCACAATCTTTGGTTGAAAATTGGTGTACCGGTGTGAAATATTATTGCAAGCAACTTTTTCAAGTAACTTTTTCCGATATTTTTAGAAACAAAGTAGATTTTTTTTATTTTTCTGAAAATATGCTAATCTGAGCATGTAGTTACTCTAGTTAAAAAATTATCTTTCACAATCTTTGGTTGAAAATTGGTGTACCGGTGTGAAATATTATTGCAAGCAACTTTTTCAAGTAACTTTTTCCGATATTTTTAGAAACAAAGTAGATTTTTTTATTTTTCTGAAAATATGCTAATCTGAGCATGTAGTTACTCTAGTTAAAAAATTATCTTTCACAATCTTTGGTTGAAAATTGGTGTACCGGTGTGAAATATTATTGCAAGCAACTTTTTCAAGTAACTTTTTCCGATATTTTTAGAAACAAAGTAGATTTTTTTTATTTTTCTGAAAATATGCTAATCTGAGCATGTAGTTACTCTAGTTAAAAAATTATCTTTCACAATCTTTGGTTGAAAATTGGTGTACTGGTGTGAAATATTATTGCAAGCAACTTTTTCAAGTAACTTTTTCCGGTATTTATAGAAATAAAGTGGATTTTTTATATTTTTGTGAAAAATATGCTCATCTGAGCTTGTAGTTCCGCTAGTTAAAAAAATTGTCTTCCATAATATTTGGTTGAAAATTAGTGTACACGTGTGAAATATTATTGCAGGCAAGACATTGTTTTAACCCTTGTTAAAAATACTAAATACAGGTTTAAAAATCTACAAAAATTACAAACAAGCAATCAATCGTTTTCCTCATATAGCTTTTTTTGTATGCATTTCTTTTAAAAATAACAAATTAAAGTTATATTTTCTGGTTCCTCTGTATTTGGTGGACAGAAATACAAAGCTAAGCATACGACAGGCAAGAAAATGGACATTATGCCAAATATTTATCATTAAAGGAAATTTTAAAAATATATTTTATATAATGGATAAATAGTCAATTTCAGTTAACTGAACGAATATAATTTCATCACTTTGTTGACGTGTTGTAAAATCAACCCACAAATATATTGTATAACTCCATATAGGAAATCCATTCTTGTTGTATTTTTGAATGGCATAATGTCCTTGAAAAGCTAAAGACTTACCCTTTTTCGTCTATTAAACAGCTGAGAAGGGACAGCAAAAAGAACACTTAAGAAGTACGACAACAACGAAGAGAAGGGAATAAAAATGGATATAGAAACAACATCAATTTTTTTTATATTTTCAATAAATTTTAAATTTTTTTCGTACCTTAAAGACGGCATACTTTTCCCTTTCACCAAGTTGCTAACAATTGGCTCAAACATTTGACGTTTGGCTGAAGGTTTTCTCGACAGGTCGTCGCCTGTATCTAAGCTTCTGTGATATTCCTAAATGAATAAATAAATTACATTGGATAAAAAAATAAAACAAATACCTATAATACAAAAAGTGCATTGAAAGGGAAAGAAGCGGTGCAAATCTTTGAATAAGGAACCCCAGGAAGGAGCAAATTTGGGCTTAACGCTCTTTGAGTTGTTTCGACAAACTAATCGAAGCAGAAATGCTAATTTTTCATGAAATCAGTTTTTAAGTTTAGCAATCCTTGACAATACCGCAATTCTAATTTTAAATTTCCAACTATGAAGAGGTAGTACCTACACAAACGCCTATGCCACTTTGGTGCATGGCCTCAAAAGTTAATTTAAATTACAAAATTACTACCGCCTCGAAAAAGTATCTAGTACCACATACTGACACCAATTACCGTGTCAGATATCAAAATATTGTGTCAAAACTATTACCAGAGAGAACGATTTCTGTCTCACGTATTTTGTAATTCTCATAGAGCTTTGACTCCTTCCTGGGATTCTCTATTCAAAGGTGCAAATACATAGGAATGAGCGTTCATATTGTTTCTAAGCAACAGGCGTAGAAAGACAGAAATACATACATTCAACAACCTTCTTGGACCCACCGCGTGTGTAAGTGGTTTCTGTTCGTCTTGTCCGATTTTCTCGAGCGCCTTGTCCGATTTCGACAACAATTTCGTCTCCACGAAGGCTTTTAAGTCGGCTATCTTCATACGTCTTTTGCTTTTCTCACTGGCAGTCCTCTTGTGTAGGCTTTCGTCCGAATGTTTCGTATTGGAATATGGAGATTCTTCAAAAAAATTACCGGTTATATTTGTTTTTGGGACGCCCTGTACGCTCCTACCCGCTAGCAGGGACACGTCTTTGTGTTCGGGGACCTCGATGAAATCTTTCGCTTCCTGCTTTTTGGAATCGTTGTTCTGATATACAGACACTTCGATTTTGGGAATGGGTAGGGAGTTACTCCGTTTTCTAGGCTGTTGTTGAGCGGCTGATTCCTCACTTATATCCCTTAGTCTTTGAAGAAATTATTAATAATAAGATATGTTGCACAATTTTTTTATTTAAAATCTAACACCCAAGAGTTAATCAGCATTCCCAATGAATGGTCAACAGGACCACTCACAGTTTTGGTGTGCAAAAATTCAATAATTTCAATTTTTATGAAACTTTATAATGGTCAAAAGTGTTCTGGAATTATTGAAAAAATATTAATAAATACAAAAGTGATTTATTTTTTACAAAATGCCAACCAGCAAATAAAAAGCAATTTGAATTATTGGTCCTTTCTCAACAAACTCACTACCTAAGATGAAACATTTTCTGTGCGTTTCCTATTGTGGCACACCAGCCACCTTAACTCATGGTAGGGACTTACTGACTGGCAAGCTTCTGAATTTTTACACTTAGTTCGTGTATAGTGTTTCTGTATACCTGACCCAAAAAAATCAGTATTTTGAGATGGCACATAGAAGGAAATCCTGTATATTTTGTATTGGATCTTTACACAAAAACACTTTGAGTGGTCCTGTTGACCACTCAACTGTTTTGAAGGAATTCCATGGCACACTTGATTTGCCAGATGCCTTTAAAATTTTTGTTTGTACATAGACAAGTCAATAAATTCTATTTCTATACCCACAAGGTTATTTATTTTTGTTTAATAAATAAATGTACTAATTATCTAATTCTTCGTCATTGTTTGTTTAAGGTGTTTGATATTAACAGGTTGTATGCCATTCTATGCCATTATGTCATTGAATTGTTATCAATTCGATGCATTATATTGTGTATGAAATATATGACTTAAATATGTCAACTAGTTTGATACATACAGTGTATCCACGGATGGACTTAACTATACTTGTAAAATTTTTTATTTTCAATTCTTCGAAAAAAGTCATTCTTCATAAAAAAGTTTGCTTGTTCTTAAAATAAAATTGGCATGGAAAAATTTGACATTACTTATACTGGGTGACCAGAAAATTAAAGAAACGTCAATTAGCATAAGAGTAAACTACCTCTATTTGTAGAGATGATGAAAAAAGTTATAAAGAAAATTTGCTCAGCGTGGTAAGCTACTTAAGTGTACAAAATTTCAAAGCGTTAGGCCTACTTCGATTTTTTGATTTTTTTCTTGTTTTTCTTCAAATAAATAATTTTCTGTAGATAGTAAGACAAAACTTATAAATAAAAGTTACTCAGAATAGGAAACTGTGTTTGATGGAAAAATTTTTGACAATCCTAAGCCCACTTTGCATTTCCTTCAATATTTTCCAAAATACAAAGTAGGCCTAGAATCGTAAAATCTTGTCATCATGCGCAGTTTTCCATTCTGGGGAAGTTTTCTTAATACAGTTTTGTCGTACTATTTACAGAAAACCATTTATTTGACAAAAAAAGAGAATACAATCAAAAAATCAAAGTAGGCCTAACGCTTTGAAACTTTGTACACTTAAGTAGCTTACCACGCTGATCAAATTTTCTTTATAACTTTTTTCGTTATCTCTACAAATAGAGGTAGTTTACTCTTATGCTAATTAACGTTTCTTTAATTTTCTGGTCACCTAGTATAAGGAATGTCAACTTTTTCCATGCCAATTTTATTTTAAGAACAAGCAGACTTTTTTATGAAGAATGACTTTTTTCGAAGAATTGAAAATAAAAATTTTTACAAGTATAGTTAAGTCCATCCGTGGACACACTGTATTATAATATTTAGTAAAGACCACATTATATTTTTTTAAACTTTCGCACTCTGCAATCTGCATCTTTCTACCCAAATTACTGATCCTAGGAATTTCGGCATTTAAAACTGAATCACATTGCATATATTTTCTTCAAAATCCTGTACCTATACAATTGATGTATACAGGGTGAGTTTTTCTATCATCAAAAAAAAACTCACCCTGTATACATACAGCGAGGTCACACCGTATATATTTTTCACATTTATACCTGTTATAAAAATAATGCAAAGCCCAATATATGCCCTCCTCTTGCCAGTGCGTTATAAAAAGACACCTCAACACCCCGACATCCAAAAAAGTCGCAGCCTTCAAGTCCATTATGTGATGCGGCCCAAATTTCTGACCCCCCGTCTGTTGGTCGCTCTTGTCCGTCGACGTGTGCTTGCTGCTGTCGACAGAATCCTTGTCGGTCGAGGATCTGCGCGAAAAAAAATTTTTTAATTCGCGTCCCCCACAAAAATAGTATATTTCATTACGAGTCTGGAAATAAAGATTTTTCCGCGCGCGCGTGACAAATTCCCGTGTTCGGCTGCGCCTCACACGGGAAGTCATGCAAGCACGGATAAATCTATTTCTGGACGTGTAATGGACGATATCTTTTATTATACTTCTTTGAAAACGGAAACTTAAAACATTTTATCGGCACATTATAATAAATTTAATTGACAAAAAATAAACAATGCAGATAATATAGTGTTTGGTATGTATGATGCGTTTCCATGGTTACTCTCAAATTATTTCAAAGGTGCTTTGTTGTAAATTAGTTATTGTCAGATAAGGTGAATAAAACGTCAAAAATATTACAGAAATGTATCTAAATATTGAAACACTTACGAATTAAAATACAAAATACGTATATGTTAAATATCAGAGAGCATATTATAGAGTTTCTTAAATTTAGTTTACTTTGCTGTATATTTCTATTTTAAAGCCATATATTCGGTATTTTTATTCAGCGCACGGAAAGTTTTTCCATGCACTGTTTCCGTGCGCTAGCCCGAAAAAACCCATCTTTCATTATTGCTAAAACAGATGAAAATAAGGTGTTTTCAAAGAAGTATAATAAAAATAACTTTACCCTATCTTCTGCATAGGCGGCTTGGACGTGGCGCCCGTTTTCGCCTCGACCACCGCAGCAGGCGTTGGCGCGTGTTCGACTGTTTTGTTGACGTTGTTGTTTCTGCCATTTCGGCGCATGGCCAACTGTATGATGCTCGTTTCCGCCGTGTATATCGAGGGATCTCTCAGGAAACCGTCCGATTCGTGCAGAGACGGCAACCTGAATATTACCACGTGTTCTTCTTCGGTGCTCGAGCTTTCCTCCGGGATTGTTTCTGGGAAGACTGTGTCTTTCGGCGAGGACACCCACTGAAATTATTGTTCGATAACAAAAAAGTGTCCCTAAGCTTTGGTGAGTAGCGTCAGTGTCCCTAACTTCTGTCGATGAGTGTATGTCGCGCTAAACTTCACCAGATTTTTTTTATTTTTATACCTCGTCATCTGCCTTGGTAGTTATGGTAGCTGTCACTGTGACAGTTGTCGGGGTAACCCCATGATCAGCACTCAGCACAGGGCTGTCTCTTCCTGTATTTGTAACAATTTCGTCTTGAGAATGTTTTCCTAAAGATATTCCCGTTATTAATAATACATTTAGGGAATTTCCTGGGGGACTTACGGCCTAAAAATATGTCGCCAGACTGCGGCTTGAACTTGAAATTCTTCCCCAGATATTTTGGTTTGGGTTTAACATGAGATACGAAGCACGGAGCGTCGGGATGTCTAAATTCCCACATGGCTTGCCAAATTTTCAGCCCGTTTTCGAGTCTTATATTCGAGAGGTCCGATTCTTTAAGATTCTGACAAATCGGGGCGAATAAATAAACGAAGAGCTGCGGAAAAAGATTGTTAGAATGTATACCCAAAGCATACTGGAAGTTCAACGAATGTAATTTAGTTACTGTCGTAAAACAAAAAGCGCAGTCCCTTCAAAAAAAAAAATCGGTCACCCATCCGTAAGCCGACCGCGCCAGACGTTGCTGCACAAAATGTACAATAATGCTTTACTGTAGTGCCAAATTTTGAGATTTTAATGGCGATTTTGAGGCCCTTTAATGCCGATTTCGAAAAAAAATAATTGTCGAATTGCTAAAAAATTAGACTCACTGTTATGGTAGGTATAGAAAAAAGATAATAAAATGGTGAAGAGTGGAAGATGCCTTTCTCGATATCTTCTACAGCACACTCTTCGGCAGCGTCCAGTATTAGCCAATGTAAAGTGTACAGTAATTTTGTTTCGATCTGTCCCAAAGTTTGTATATTTCCGTCTTTCATTCTATAAAAAGAGTACATATTTTTTAATTGTTTTATACATTGTTTTAACACACCTGTTGAATAATACTGAAGATACACAGTGCATAACATGTGGTAAAGCTGCCTGTATAATTCTCCACCTTGGTATAGCATTTATGGCCTCCTTAAGGTCACCACTTAGTCCAGATTGCAAATTTTGGACCAATACTTTTTCGAACAATTTGCAGGATTCTTTCAGCTCCTATAATTTTTTAAATATGAAAATAGCGCCTACTTATGACTTTATAAAATATCTTACGTGGTGGCCTGTGGCAGCGTGCTGGCAAAACTAGGATCGAAAATAAAGTTACAGTAATCCCAGACCTTTCGCCAGAATTTAAAATACATACAATATGACCCACTTCATGATTGAAATCAAATTGAAACTGTAACTTGTTTTATTACAAAACCTAAAGTAAAAGTTAAATTTGATTTTTTTTTCTACTAATCAGTAGTTAAATCCCGATTTTCGTTGGTTTCTAGAATTTTTTATTCGATATTTTTTAGTGGGTCACACTATCTACTCTTATCTTAGGTATACAGGGTGTCCAACTTTAAAACTGTACAAATCCGTAAAATCTTAATTTTTGGAGATAATCGCCTACACTTTTTTTTGTTTGAAAGGCCTTCAAAAACCGCGCCTTTTGACCTTCCTTCCATTTTCAAAATGCAAATCCAGGGCCGGCTGCGATTTTTTTATACCCCCAATTTTCACGAAAACAATTTAGCGATTTTTTTATTTAAAACCTGACGCCATAGCGTTATTCAGAACGCCCCAAAACCCCCATATACCAAATTCGAACAAAAAATATACAGGGAGTTCTATTCTGTAGGTATAAGGTGTCAAAGTTGAGCAAAATAGGAATTTTAAAGACATCTGGCGAGTCAAGTGTCCCATGGAATCCCTTCAAAACAGTCGAATGGTTAACAGGACCACTCAAAATGTTGATGTGAAGAGATTTACTACAAAAATATACAGGGTATTTTTCTCTGAGCCATCTCAAAATTCCGAAATTTTATGAAACTTATACGGATCAAGAGTACTCTGGAATCATTGAAAAAATATTGATAAACACAAAAGTAATGTATTTCTTTACAAAATGCCAACCAACAAATAAAAACAATTTAAATTATTGTACCTTTCTCAACAAAGTCACTGAGATGATACATTTTCTGTGCGTTTCCTGTTGTGGCACACCAGCCACCTTAACTGATATGGACATACTGATTGACAGGCTTCTGTATTTTTTAGATTTAGTTTGTTTATAGTGTGTGGAGCGGCTTTGATGTACTTGATTTTTGACCCGTATAAAGTCTCAAAAATTCAGTAATTTGAGATGGCACAGATAAGAATATTCTGTATATTTTGTATTGGACCTTTGCACACCAGCACCTTGAGTGGTTCTATTGACCATTCAACTGCTTTGAGGGGATTCCATGGTACATTTGACTTGGCAGATGCCTTTAAAATTCCTATTTTGCTCAACTTTGACACCCTGCAGAATGGAACTCCCTGTATATTTTTTATTCAAATTTAGTCTATAGGGGTTTTGGGGTTTTTGTGAAAATCGGGGGTATAAAAAATCGGAGCCGGCCCTGGATTTGCATTTTGAAAATGGCAGGAAGGTCAAAAGAAGCGGTTTTTGAAGGCCTTTCAAACAAAAAAAAGTTTAGGCTTTTGTCTCGAAAAATGAAGATTTTACGGATTTGTACAGTTATAAAGTTGGACACCCTGGATATAACATACCATACATGCTGCTTCATGGAATTTCCCTAGCTTAGGCCTTACAAACGGACTAAAAAATATATTAAATATTGACTGAAGCACTTTTAAAAACATTTTCCAACTTACGTTACTTGCTTCCACAAAAAAACTTGAATAGGGATAGGTAAGGCGTTATCTGATAAATTTAATTCCGCAGAATTTCTTCTGTCTACTTCAGGCATGTTTCCAAAATGTATTTCGCCTTTTTTAGTAACAAAATCGCCGTTTTTCTAACGACAAACCCTTATTGCGCCCTACCCTGAAACTGAACTAAGGCCAAAATCAATAATTAAGATTCAAGGACTAAAATAGGTCAACCGGGAAGAGAGATACAGATTCCTCGCAGACTCCGGAGCTGATCCTGCAGGATAAAATCGATAGTTTAATCGATAAAGCCAAGAAAATAGAGCTGGTTCAACGGTGGAATTTATTCCTTATTGTATATCAACAAAATGTGGCGAAAAAAAACGAATGGGGCCCTGTTTTAAAACAAGTGTGGCCTCTTTTTACTGTTTTGTGGTATTATCGATCTCTGATGTCGATTTATAAATCTTAAAAGAGGTGGGCGCTGCATCGATATTAAGAATAAAAAACATATCTGTTTACACGTTTATACCGAAAAATTCCATTATCCGAGTTAAATTAATAATTTTAACCTGGACCAACACTTAATATAGTGTTGGTCCAGTTTTAACGTATTAAAATGACAGAGTGAAGGGTTCCCAAAGAAAAAAAAACGTGCTTTTTATTTTGTTTAAAGATGGAATAAGTTTTTCGATATCGATTTCGATCTAAAAATTCTCTGACCAACACCACCTCTAACTTTGACATGTATTTACGTCCTTAGGTTATGTTATGTTTATGTTTTTGAAAAAAAATCGTTGATGTTTCAAATAAACCAACATTTTAAAGCTCTTTCGTTTGATTTTACTTATTTTTTTCTCGTATCAATCTGGAAGAAGCCACAGAAATAATGATCTCTGCGTCTGAACCACAGGCAAGTAAAAGTTTTTTTTTTAATGTTTGCATTGAATATATATTTATTTACTAAAGGAATATGTTCCATGTGGCCGGCAAAAGTTGTCCACGCACCCTGGTCTGTTAGATCCGCTTGAAAAACACAAAGAAATAGACGATCTTTTACTAAACAGCCTCGAGAAGGTATCGTTATCGGGGCACAACGATACAGAGTGGTGGATTATAAGAACGGCCCCATCGGATATTGAAAAACCTGAAGAAACGACAGAACAAAATGTTAACAATCCCAACAAAAGCTTCATACCATTCCCCAACAAACTGCACAACACCCATTTCAACGATTCGATGGATTACAGCCACGATAAAAGTGACGTCAACATTTCGAAGTTTGGCAAAAGAGTTTCGGATGCTAACGTTAAATATCCCAACAAGAGGTTGTCTGTCGAAAGTGAGCACTCCAAACTACAAAAATCATGCAGTGGTAAGTGAGGAATTTTCAAAAAGTACCAATAATAAATACTTATGATATTTGGAATAATTTAGGATATTTCAATTACTACAAGTTCCTGTTCAGGTACCCCTAATACTTCAATATGGTACGTGAACATTTTTAAGAGTAGAAACTTGAAGCTATATATTTGTTTGAGATTTTGGGGTTTAAAATATTTTAAGGTATTTCAAACATAACAATTACTTCAAGTACATACATATTTCAATTACCACAAGTATCTCCATTATTCCAAATACCCACAACAAACCAATTACAAAAAGGTATTTCTAGCAATCAAAGTATATAATTAGTTCAATTACTCTAAAAGTACTTTACTTAAATAACATAAAATAGCCTAATGTATCTTGGAGTTCATTGTTAATTATTTATTAGTATTTAAATAAGCAAGGAAAATATGCTGTACTCTTGCAACTACCAAATCCTTACTAATGAAAATTAATATTGCAAGTAGTTAGGTTTCAATTACATATTTTAAGTACCCCTAATACCTCAATATGGTACTTGAACATTTTTAAGAGTAGGAACTTGAAGCTATATTTGTTTTGTCTTTAATTTAAGATTTTGGGGTTTAAAATATTTTAAGGTACTTCAAACATAACAATTACTTCAAGTACATACATATTTCAATTACCACAAGTATCATAGTTATTCCAAATACCCAAAACAAACCAATTTCAAAAAGGTATTTCTTGCAATCAAAGTAATTAGTTAAATTACCCTAAAAGTACTTTATTTAAAGAACATAAAATAACCTAATGTATCTTGGAGTTCCATTGTTAATTATTTATTAGTATTTATATAAGCAAGGAAAACATGCTGTACTCTTGCAATTATCAAATCCTTAGTAATGATAATTAATATTGTAGTTAGATTTCAAATACATATTTTAAGTATCAAACTACTTCAATTACGTTTATCACAATTATTAGTAAAACCCAAAAGTGGAAGTACAATTGGAGAGCTGTCGTCGAAAGTCGACCCGGGCTTTATGGAAGAAGAACTCTATGTTAAAGGCAACACGGCGGTGTGGTCTAGAGGTCTCTTAAACAACACGGACAATTTAGACAACGGTAGAAAGACGATTTGTTGTTATACAATTCCCATGCCTATCCAGCAGGCACTGTGGTGTACCTTTTATTGCGAAAGGCCCACGTACGATCAGTGCATACATGACGTTATGAGTAAAATCGACGAGCCGAGCGGTACGGTGGTCGAGGCTATATGTCTCGTAGATACTCATAATGTACGAGTTTTTACTGTAAAGGGCGAACAGTTCGTTATAGCTATACCGTTTCGCATAAGCAAGGTTTGGACCACGAAGTTTGGTATTTTCATCGAAAAGGAAGAAGACGGTAATTTCAGAGAGAATTTGTGCGAACCGATGGCGACGCTGTATTCCCTCGCATACCCTTTGGATGATGTGTGTCCCGCCCTTATTTCGCAAAGTTCTGGAGTTGGGATTTACACGAATCCGAATTTGAAAATAATTTTTACAAGTATAGAACCTAGTATTTGCGTAGCGTATGATTCTGTTAGTAAAACGCACAGTGTATTTAAAATAAGGAAAGTAAAACCAGACGAAAGAGACCATGAAGAGAAAGGACACACTACTAGGCATTCTGTTAATAGTAATCCTAAGGTAAAAAATAAATAAAACAAATACAAACAACTCCTATATTATTTTTTGTAGCTTAAAAACCGTCTATCAGTATTCGATAATTTGCTATCAAACACACACATGGTAACGCCCAGTCCAATTTCAAATAAAGGAACAACCTTGGCTAACATGTGCCATCTACAAAAATCAAAGTCGTACACTTCCATGGCAACAATGAGGTATTTTTTAAATAAAACGAAAAGAAAACGATACAATTTTATTTTTAGTCGGTGTCAAACTCCATCTTCAGTAGGCAGTCCTTGGCCGCAGTCGTTCGCCAGCAGCAACATTCTAAAAAACCAGCAAGCAAATCAGACGAAATCGTTTTTTGATTGTTCAAAATCAATGTCGCTTTTAAGGTCTACGGCTACTATATGTTTGGAATATCTTTGGTCGGAAAGCAGCCCGACGCAGTATGTATTTCATATTATCAGTTCCAAGTGTTTATTCGAAATTTTAGGGACTCGAATTCGATTGGACCGGCCTCCAAAGTGTTCTTAACCAAAGACTTGGTGGGCCAAGGGTATCTCTGCTATATTTTGCCCTTAAAATTTCAACTGTCGATTGTGAAAGTAGATTACTCAACACCTAACATTACTTTCGGGGTAGCGACAAGTATTAGTGCAAAAGATGCAGTGGGAATACCGGTAAAATCATTAAACGCCCTTTTGTACACTTTAAAAATTATCATTATTATTTTTAGCATCTAAATATGTTAGCTATTTTAGAGCATTCAGGAAATGTTACCTTGTATTCAGGGTTAACAATTGTTGGAAAATTGCATGTGGGAGGAATGCTAGCACAACATGTACCAAGCCCATTTATACGCAGAAATATGCCTTGCTTCAATTCGCCATTTCCAAGGTGAAAATTTATATCTACAATCTTGGACCATTTGTACAATCTTGAACTATTTGTACAATCTTGGTCCACTTTTGTACAATCTCTGACCACTTTGGACAATAATATTGGTCCGCGACTGTACAGTCACTGGCCACTTTGTACAATCTTGGTCCTGATCTACACTGTTTCTTCTAAACTTAAGTATCAATCTCTATCTTGGACTGGAAATGTACAATGTTGGACCGATTTACACTTTAGATATTTTAATAAATGAATGGATGGTCTATTTAAGGCCCAAGTAAAGCCTTATATTCTATAAAGTGGTCTGTCTTGGACTGAAAAAGTACAATCATTTACTACAATGCTGGACCATTTGCTCCTTTAAATATTGTATTAAATGAATGAAGGATCTATTTATGGTCTAAGTAAAACCCTAGATTGTACAAAGTAGTCCTAGTCTGTATAGTTTCTTTCGTTCAAGCTTTCAAAGTGCCAATCTCTGTCTTGGGCTGGAAAGTTACAATTTTTGACCTCACTACATTGTTGGACCACTTGACCAGTTCACCTAAGGTAGAAATAAAGCCCTAGATTATACAGAATGGTCCAAGATTGTGCAAATTGGTCCAAGATTGTACAAAGTGGTCCAAGACGGAAATTTTGACTGTTTCTTCACACAGACGCAGCAGTTTGCTGCCCCAGGCCACGGCGAGCGAACCGAAATTCGACGAACACCTTCTGTCGCCAGTTTTGCCAGCCGGTATTCCGCATAGAACGCCGGGAACGTTGGAATTAGACCGTGGCGATCGTAAGGCCACCCTGGCGGGTCTCGTCGATGCCGCCGCAAATAGGTTAACCCTGAAATATTCCGACGGCACCTTTTACAGGATAACCTTGCCAATTCTGGCGACGTCGGTCCTCGTGGAAAATTGCCTGACGGTGTTGGAGCGGTGCCTGCCGAGGGACACGGGTCTAAGCCTGTTGGCGAGGTGGTACGCCACTAGGAACGTCATAGGGGCCGACGGGATGAAGTCCGAACAAGAGTGGGGCATGTTTTTGGGGTTGGTTTACGAATTGTTGGGTTACGAGGACGAGCAAATAGAAGGGGACCTACCGGAGGTTAGTTCAAAGAAACATAAACTTTCCGAGAGTGGTAGCAGCGAGGACTGGGAATATTTGTTAGGTTCGGATCATAAGAATGTGGCAGATGATCTTAGTAGATTTCTTAAGATCGATTTTTGTAAAAAGACCGAAGAGGAAGTAACCAAAAAGAGTGTAATAGTGAATCCAAAATCGGTTTTGTTTCCCTATATAAGACAGATACATTTTTTGCTGCATTTGTTGTACGAAGACTTCAAAGTAAACACGTTGCGAACCGGCGATCTTGTGCCGCTTATGAAGATGTTAAATAAACTTTCGAGTGACTTAAATTTGTCCGAATATTGCGTATATTATTGGAAAGACTTTCCCAAAATTGCTACGTTAGCAAGTGACGTCCGTATACCGGAAAACTATTTAAAGTTGGTGAACACTTGGAACGGAATGAGCGATACACCTGTTAGCATTATGGAACATATTTACAATTTGTTGCAAGTGAAATATTTGGTACAACCGTATCCGTTTTTGGACAAAGTTAACAACCGGTCGAGAGATATTGTACAGGTAAAAAAAGTATGTACAAAAAAAATGTTGGGTTAAATTCTTTTCGTAGATCTGTGGGGCACTATCGTACGCCAATACAAACAATCAAATGGAGGTGCAACTTGACAGTTTCATACAGGATTATTCGCAGCATTTCCTGCACGATAACCAAACGCAAAAGAGCGCCACGATCGACAGCTCAACGATAGAAAAAGTAGTACTGCTTATGGTACAAATGAAGATTAACACGAGGTATCTAGAAACCTTGCCGATGGGCATTTATTTTTTGTTCTACAACGCGATGTGGAAGTGTAGGGAAAAGCCGCCGGCCGATTGGCCTGTCGAGGCGTACAACCTCGTCTACAGAGACGATTTGGTTGCTCAAGTTCACAATGTGGAAATGGTAACATCATAAAGTTATCGTTTCGACCTTACTAACGGCTATTTTCAGATTAAAGAAAGAGTGTTTCTGGAGAAGATGACTATATCCAATCAACTGCAGGAGCCGGCCCCGCCACCCAAACAGGAGGTGTTAGATATCGACGGTATGGAGGATATCGATTCGAATCTCACGAAAATGATTTTTTGCGAAGACATGAGGATTGCAGAGACCAGGAAAATGTTGGCAAGTGCCAAACCAGTACCGATAGTGCTGACGCAGAGGCCCGATGTCTCGGACCATGATTTTATAGGTAAAATATCTCGGAAACGTTCTATTTACGAACTTAGGTAAATAAAAATTCTAATTGGTGCTTTAAAAATGTGCAAAAATTGTAGCCACAGTAGCCTAAAATAAATTCTTAAATATGCTGCAAAGAAAAGTGGAATATACTTTTCGTTTGTATTATACAGAGTGATTTTTTTTTTCTAAGAAACAAATTTTATTTTGAAGTATTGGAAAAAATACTAATTGGTGTTTCAAAAATTTACAAAATTTGTCCAAGAAGGTTTAAAATGTGGACTTAAAAATGCGGTAAATATAAACTGAATATTTTTTTCGTTTATATTATACAGTGCGATTTTTTATAAGGGCTTTCAAAATTGGTTTGAACATTGTATTGGAAACAATACTAATTGGTGCTTTAAAAATGTGCAAAAATTGTCCACAGTAGCCTAGAATAAACTCTTAAATATGCTGCAAAGATAAGTGGAATATACTTTTTGTTTGTATTATACAGAGTGATTTTTTCTAAGAAACTTCAAAATTGGTTTGAACATTTTCGAATTTTATTTGATGATGATTTAAAATGTGCACTTAAAGATGTGGTAAAGAAAAACGGAATATGTTTTTCTTTTATATTATACAGTGCGATTTTTTGTAAGTACTTTCAAATTTGGTTTGAACATTGTATTGGAAAAAATACTAATTAGTGTTTCAAAAATTTACAAAATTTGTCGGATGGTTTAAAATGTGCAATTAAAGATGCGGTAAAGATAAATTGAATATATTTTTCATTTATATTATACAGTGCGATTTTCTGTAAGTACTTTCAAAATTGGTTTGAACATTGTATTGGAAAAAATACTAATTGGCGCTTTAAAAATGTGCAAAACTTTTCTCCGGTAGCTCAGAATAAACTCTTAAATATGCTGCAAAGATAAGTTCATTATATTTTTCGTTTGTATTGTACAGAGTGAAAGTATTGGAAAAATACTAATTAGTGTTTCAAAAATTTGCAAAATTTGTCCAAGATGGTCTAAAATGTGGTCTTAGAGATGCTGCAAAGATAAATTAAATATCTCCTTTTGTTTATAGGCAGTGACCATTTTTAAAGAAAACTTTCGTTTGGTTATACTCAGCGTATTTTTTATATTTCCATTCCCTGTTCTGGGAGGATTTTTCTAAAAATATAATCCATACCTTCCCATTATGATCTAGTCTAGAGTATATGTACAAAATATGAAGTCATCATTCCACCTATTTAAATGTTATAGTGAAAAATACCCCACATGCATCATACTCACGCACGGGCGTAGCCAGGATTTAGTTTTGGGGGGGGGTTAGTTTGAGAAGTAAATAAAACAACGAAAATATACTTACATGAAATTTAATATCTATATATTCATCCGAAAAACTACGACATATTTATAAAGTTCTTAACTTTAAATGAAATGGATAAATTAATTTCGTTCCTCTGCGCTAAATCTAAAACCATTAAAGAAGAAATCTTCGGCTTTTTCTTTTAAATATATCCACTACTTCATCTGCATGAATTTCTGTTCCATAGTGAATGTTCATTAACCATTAAGTCTGTTTTCACTTGTAGTGTTTCGTAAATAGTTTTTCAGTCTCCTTAGGCTCGAGAAAGGCCTTTCTGGGGTAGCAGTGGATACAGGAATGGTAGCCAAGATTTGTAGTAATGTGTAAATATTAGGATAAAGGTTTTTATCGCACATATCTAGGCATTCCAAACTAGATTTCGGGGTAGGCAGTCTTCTTATCAGCATGCAAGGTAGCTGAAGCTTTGATAGCTAAATCCAAATTTGTTTCTTTATTAGAAACCCCTTGACCTTGACTACACCACTTTTTTCAGTAGTCCATACCTTTAGGTTTAGCACCCTTTCTTTTTTTCCCCTCCATTTTTCGACAGTAATAATGATTCACGTATCTATCCTTAACAAGGTCATCGAATAACAGCGCACTAAAATTACTCACTTACACGGTACACTTAATTCTCTTCACTATTCGTTCACCACTTTTCACTTTTATTCGCTTCGAGTTCGCATGGAACAATACTGCCGTAAGCGCGGTCACGCGCCGCGGCGCCGCTTATATAGCAGCCCAGTAGCCGTCCAGAAACTTCCACGAACTTCCACAAAGTTCCGCTCATTTCGACCGAGGGGCGTGGCGAATAATCGAGAAACAACGCAAAGTGTCCCTACAATACAAAATAGTTCGGCTGCAACTGCGTCTGCCTCTTGTCAAAAGATGGCGCTAGGCGCTACTATTACTACATAATATATTCAAACGTAATAATAATTTAACTCTTCACTCCTCGTATTTTTTCAGTATAATATTAGGTAATATTTTGCTTATTTCGGGGGGGGGGGGGTTTGAACCCCCGAAACCCCCCCCTTGGCTACGCCCGTGTACTCACGGAAAGATGCACAAATTTAACTAAGTTTTACGTCAAATTTTCAACTTTAGAGGAACAAGAAAAGCACCTATATAGCTTGTGCATAAGAACGATGGCCGTGCCCGTCGGTAGGGGCATGTTCACCCTCAGAACTACCACCCCCATCATCACGGAACCGCTTACGGCGCCTCCCCTGTGTCTAACGGGCAAGGCGCCGCCCAGGGGCGCCACCGTGGACTTGAACCACATTGACACGCCGGCCAACATGAATCTGTGGCCGTTGTTCCACAACGGAGTCGCCAACGGTTTGAGGTAACAAACGTACGGACCAAGAACGGTAGACGCACAGGATTGCTCGATCGGGCAAATCTCTCCGCCGGCGTGACGTCACCGCTAGACTGCTATCTGCTAAGCGCGCCGGGAGCTACCGTTTAAAATATAGAAAGGGTGGGTTTTCTGTGGATGTTCTGTGTTTTTGAGCTACTTTTGCCAATCCTTTCATTTTTATACACTATTAAGAGTGCAGAGAACTTTTATTTTTTACTTAGAATGTATCAAGACTAAGGGATTAATTTATAAAATTGCCAATATATGGAATAATTGCATACTGAAGAAAATTTCGAAAATAGTTATTTATGTACCTACCAAGGCACTGAAGTTCAACTTTTTATGACTCATGTGGAATTTAGTTGCCGAGGCCTCTGGCTGAGGCAAATATAAAATATTATTATTATACAAAGTATTTTGAACGTTTGAAAGACGGTAAGAATGATACAAATCTTTTGCGATATTATTTTATAAATTAATATTAAAAATAATGTATGCCAAATTTTAGTTTCAATTTATTACGAGTATAATACTCTTAATAAACACTATGAAAATTATGTTTCACAAAAGGTTCGATAAAAGGCGCTTATAGGACTTGACATTTGGTTCTATTGCACCTGTACTGGTACACACTCTGTGATGCCTGTTTTATATTGACAATTTCTTCATGAATTAATTCATGAAGTCACTTCAAGGGCAAATTATTATAAAAAGTCGTGTATTACACTGGCAATTTCTTCATGAATTAATTCATGAATTTCTTCATGAAGTTACTTCACGAATTAGAGCATGTCCTATTTTCCGTCAAGTTTTGCGTGAACTTCAGGAGTACTAACATTGAAAATGTGAACACAAGAAAGGTTATATTTTGATACTAGTTTTGTTTGAGGCATTAGGCGAGAAAGAGGAGAGTACATAGCTTTAGTGTGTGAAATGTTACAATATGTTTTATTTATGTATTCCGCTGCCAAGGCACAGCTCCCTCATTCACGAAATAATCACAAAACTCCTCTTGGGCAGCAACGCAAGCATGTCTTGGTGAACATGTTTGGTAAGAAAGTCCAAATTGAAATATATAGTCTTTATCAAAGCTCTTCTAGGATGGAAGTAGGACATTCGGGTCTCAAAAATTATGTAATGTGCAACATGCCAATGTTATGGTTTGCACTTTTTCCACATTCAAATTAATTTTAGTCAAAAAACTCTAAATCGTTTGGCTAAAATGCCAAATGCATTTTCAACTACTCTTCTTGCCAGATTTAATCTGTAGTTAAAGAAGCTTTGGATGAAGATGGAAAGGTTAAACTCTTTTACCTAGCAGTTCACTCTGTAAATCTCTTTCATAGTCATTTTCCGTAAAATGACAAGAACAAATATGACTGTTATTAGGGTTGAAACTGTCCATTCTTTTACATCTTGCCACCCATGCTCTCCTAATCGTTTGTGAAACCATATCTTTTGACTTGGGGAAGGTATGGAACATAATATTTTCGCCTGCTTTTTTTAAAGCGTAAGTTGTATTACAACCATAAACAGCACACCTCGTTCCTGTCATAATGTATTCTAAATAAATAATAAAAAAAAGTATAGGGTAAAGTGTATTTAAAATGATAAAATATAAGTACCTACCTATTAAATAACCCAGTACCTACAAAAAAATCGAAGACAATGACAAGGAGATCTCAAATCTAACTTCTAACCTATAATGGCACAAAACATTCGATATTAGAGCGATAATTTGACAAAATATATTAGTTCTTACGTTTTTAATACTAAGCAAGATGGTACTAATGGTAATATTTAGCAATAATAGATTGAAAACTAAAAACAGGTTACATAAAATAAAGAAAACACAGTCAAAACCCGCACCGCTGATGTACAAATAACACCGTTAGTCTAGCGCTGACGTCACACCCATCTGCCGACTGGCGAACATTACGCTTACGAGATCGAGCAATCCTGTGCGTCTACCGTTCTTGCGTACGGACTATCGGCAGAGAACAAGGAAGGGGATAATTTAAACTCGAAGGGGCGGAGCTAGCCTGCGTGTCTGGGCGGCGCAGCCTATATCAGCCATGTTTTTAGTTTAGACAGAGGCATCACTTTCAGTTTAGCGTTTCGAGCGAACAGATCTTCAGTGGCGGCATTAATTTGAAGTTTTCTTTATTGCGAGTGTGTTGTTTTGTTCAGTGTTTTGTCTTATGATCATGAGTAAGACAAAAGCGGGGGGCGTTATGTGCGGAGCGAAAGGCTGCGTGCGTGAACAAAAGTTACAACTGCAGGTTATCGTTCGTCTCCTTTCCAAAAGAGCATTGGTGGATAATTAATTGTGAAATCTCTGGGAATTAGTTGCTGTTCAGGTGCAATTTACTGTATTATCATAACCTTCCACCTAAGTATCTAAAGGCAGACTTAATTTAAGGATTTAATTTAAAAATCGTAAGTTAAAACACTGAAAATGCATGATGTAGTTCACGCGATTTCACTTAAGAATAAGTTAATATCTTAAGTCATTCGTAAATAAAATTATCGAACTTACATGTAATTTAGGACAAAAAGGCACAAAAACTACAAAAAACCTTTCAAATCAAAAATATGTTTTTTTGGCTAAATTTTACAAGCAAATGTGGATAAATAGAATACATAATAATGGTTAAATTAAATCATAAATCCTGTCCTTAAATTAAGTCTGCATAAACAGGAAACAGGCCATACGTTATTGTTACCAGTGTGGGTTTACTCCGTTTACCTGTGTTCATACCTATGTACCTATGAATACTAATTGCGCTTAGTTTTTTTTATCGAGAGTTAGGCACCCTTCTAAAGTACATAATATCGACAAACAAGCCTGTAATATAGTACGTAGTACGTAATAGCATTAAAAATTATAGACAGAAATTGAAAATGTACAAACAAAAATAAGCTTATATGGAAACATCAATAAATTTTATTTTATGTAAAAATATATTTTTTACTAAGTATATCTATTCGCATACAAATGTCCAAGTCTTTTCGCATAGTCGTAGGTACCTACTGATTTTAATGAAGGAGACAAAAACGAAACTGGGTAGGTATATTTAATTAATCCGATCAAGACAATATTCTAATACATACAATACCTATGTTTTGTTTTTCATTTGTATTCTACAAAATGATTGCTTAAAAAATATTGCTCGGGCAGTCATCAAATTTTAAGATCAATAAAATATTAAATTTTTTGGAGTAAGATAAGAAAAATCGCCTTTCCATACCTACTAAATATTTCAGTTATCTAACTACCTTAAATTAAAAATATTCCTTCAAAATCCAAT
This sequence comes from Pseudeuparius sepicola, assembly GCA_963920635.1. Lineage (NCBI taxonomy): Eukaryota > Metazoa > Arthropoda > Insecta > Coleoptera > Anthribidae > Pseudeuparius > Pseudeuparius sepicola. The sequence goes on from OY987308.1 coordinate 23,066,391, forward strand.
TAACATTTTTGCCTGTTCCAATCATCATTTCAGTATGTATGATTTGTTTTGTGTTTATTAATGAATGATTTAAAATATCTGAGTACAGACCTACACTATCCCTTCACTAAATTCTAAATACGGCCCTGTCTTCTAAACAGAGAACATGGCGACCACCGGCTTCCAAAGATCAAAGGCGCCGCCGTCGAGTTTATATTCTCCCCTTCCTTGTTCTCTGCTATCGGCGGGGACATTTCGATTTCTTCGTTTCTACAGGGTGACCCCCGACGCCCAGAACATCGACAACACCTGGATCATCTTCAACAAGCCGAAGAGCGGCGTCGAGCCCCACATGGAGCACGCCGGCTTCCTCATGGCATTAGGCCTGAACGGACATTTAAAAAATCTGGCCATACTGAGCACGTTCGACTATCTGTGGAAGCTTCACGAAATGACGAGCGTTGGTGTACTTCTGGGGCTTTCGGCGGCGTTCCGCGGCACTTCCCACCAAAGCCTGACGAAAATTCTGGCTATACACGTGGAGGCCTTGCTGCCGCCCACTTCCATGGAGCTGGACGTCCCGCAAAATCTGCAGGTGGCGGGATTGCTTGGACTCGGTCTGGTGTACCAGAGAACGGCACACCGGCACATAACCGAGGTAAAATCGTGGCGGAAACGCCGAAAGATATCGTCGGATCGTTTCGAATATTTCCAGGTGCTCCTGGCGGAAATCGGGAGGCCGCCCGGTCCGGAGATGGAAAACAGCGTCGACAGGGAATCGTATTCGCTGGCGGCGGGATTGGCTCTCGGCCTGGTAACATTGAAACATGGCGGCAAGCCCACGGGTTTGTCGGATTTAAACGTGCCCGACACGTTACACTATTACATGGTGGGCGGAAATAAGAGGCCACTAGTAGGTGAGATTTAACAAAGACAGTCTATCTGCTGAAAATTTCCTACTACAACTTTTCCAATCATTTGGATTTTAGAGTTATATGTTATATGGATTTCAGAATAGTCCGTAGATTTCAGAATGATGATGCTTTCTGAAATATACTTGACATTTTCTGAAATATACTTGACATTTTCTGAAATACTGTAAAAGCCCATGTTTAGAGTCGGCAATTTTTATTGCCGGCAATAAAAATTGCTGACATTTTTGTTGTGCGCACGCGTATTAACTCCGTTTTGTGTCATCTGTGGCAAGTTTTATTGCATTGCAAAAAGTAGCTCCAGACCTATTTTTATTGAAAGCGCAATGGCAATTCTAGTATTTTTTTTAGAGATTTTTGTGCTAACAACCTTAGTAATAAAAAACACTACATAAAACTTCATTTTCTATTTTACTATTAGGGTCTTTCTATGTTATTTTATTTTATTATTAGAATCTTTGGTAAAATTAATATAACCCAAAACACTATGTATACAGTCTACACATCGCAAAAACTTCAAATATTTTATTTACTAAATATTTGGTTGGCAGTATTCACCAAAAAATAGAATTGCATTATAGGCCAGGGAAATTATGGTAAAAAATAACGAAACCTAGACAAAATTGATAACCGCATTTTTATAATGCCATCACAAAATATTGGTAATAAATGAACGCCAGAATTGTTTTTTATACAAAATAGATATACGCGTGTGGGCGTTTTTTTAGAAAAATACATTTTCTTGTTGTAATAAAGACGGCATAAATATTAACTGCGAATTTTAAGCTGCATTTATTAGTAAGTAAGGTATATAAAGTTGAGATTGATAAATAAATTAAACAGATTACGTTTGCGCAAGTATCCGAATGATGCAAAAATGACATTTTGCGTAATATTTTGTTGGGCAAAAATATTAACTGCGTTTTTATTATTTATAATTACCTTAAAAATCAAGTATTAACAGTTTGTTCTGAAATTAAACATATTGTTTCGCCGGAAATCGCATTTTAAAGAAATTTGAAGCTGTCTTTGAGAGCAAAATTATTAACTGGCTTATTTTTGTTAAACTTTGTAAGTGGATACTAAGTCTTGTTAATTTTTTGATTTTAAACAAAAATTGGTAACGGAAGTATTTTGCAATGACAAATGATAGTTGACCTACATGTGCCGTAAATAAATGTTAAATTTCGCTATATGTGATTTAATATAGTTATATTGTAAAAAGTTAAACAAAAAACAGTTAATATTTTTGCTTTCCTAAAGAAATGACAAGTGACAGTTGACCTATATGCGCCGTAAATAAATGTTTATTTTCGCTATATATATGATTCAATATAGTTATATTGTGAAAAGTGAAACAAAAAAAACAGTTAATATTTTTGCCTAGTCTATACCAATGAGAAGTGACAGCTGACGTACATGCGGCTCAGATAAATGTTTAATTTTATATAAGTTACATTCTATTTGTAAAAGGGAATGATCATCGGCAATAAAAACGTAGTTAATATTTTTGCTTTTGCCGAAATAGAAAATTATCCGATTTTTATCCCTCTTTGTCGATCTAAGTTACTTCCATATTCTTAAAATGTTTAATTTCTTAATATATGTTAGCAAGGGAAGTTTTTTTACCTAAAGAGCCTAAAAAAATCCAGTTAACATTTTTACTCGAAATTTATAATGAAAAATAGGTGTTTTTTGAGGTAACTCAAGGTTCCGTTTTTTCAAAATGTTTAATTTTTGGTTTCTACCAACGTATTTACTTATAACTTTGATATGGTAAAACAAAATTGCAGTTAATATTTTTTTCTAGGTCAAATTCTATTTTCCCTGGCCTATTAGATGAATTGCCAACTGTAAACAGGTACCACCTTTGCCACAAACATTGCTTGCAACAAAAATGTCAGCAATTTTTATTGCCGGCAATAAATAAATCTTTGCTAAAATTTGCAACATTAGCCAACAATTTCCCTGGACATCTAATTAGCGAATTATCTTTGGTATTAAGTTGTTCTTACAATATAACCACAATAAAACGATCGTGTCTTCGTAGGGTCACAAAAAGACAAATATAAAACGCCATCGTTTCAAATACGCGAAGGCCACAGTGTAAATTTGGACGTCACTGCCCCCGGAGCCACTCTAGCTTTAGGCCTTATGTATTTGGGCACCGGAAATAAGGCCATAGCCGACTGGATGTCACCACCAGAGACTCAGTACCTACTTGATTTTGTGAGGCCCGATTTTTTGATGCTGCGCATTTTATCGAAATGTGGGTAGTTTGAAGTTGTTATTTCGGAAGGGATTTTTTGTGTTTTTTTTTAGCTTTAATAATGTGGAACGATGTGGAACCTTCAAAAGAATGGGTAGAAGCAAATGTACCTTCAACTATAAGGCCTTACTGTATGGTGAAACCCACTCTTTCAAACGACATTGATTATGAAGCTATGAAGTTAGTTTCTTTTTTTTTTTTGTAATTTTAACATAATAAAATGTCATCTTTTTAGCCAAGCGTACTGTAACATCGTGGCAGGCTCCTGCTTCGCGATGGGCCTGAAATTCGCGGGAACGGCCGACAAAAACGCGTTCGAAACCTTATTGTTCTTCTGCCACATGTTTACGTCCCTGACGGGAAAGTCGATAGCGGACCTGGCCGGCAAAGCCACGATAGAGACCTGCCTGAACGTCGTCCTGATTTCGGCATCGATGGTAAGACAGTTGGGATGCGTCCGGGCGAAGTTTCGACGGGATTTTTTAAGGTGATGGCCGGCACGGGAAATCTGGAGATAATGCGACTGGTGAGGCACCTGCGCAGGAGGGTGGGGATACCGAACAGCGCGATAGTGACGTACGGTTCGCACCTGGCCGTCCACATGGCGCTGGGCCTGCTCTATTTGGGTGGGGGGCGATACACGTTGTCGAATTCGCCGGCCAGCGTCGCGGCACTTATTTGCGCCTTTTATCCGAAGTTTCCGACGCACAGCAACGATAACAGGTAAGCTTCTGTCTTTTTGGGATTTGGTTTAACACCATCCGGCGTTAACACGTGGCCTAAAAATTCGACTTATTTCCTTAAAAGTTCAGATTTATCTAATTGTATTTTAAATCTAGCTTTTCTTAGTGTAGTAAATAATAATTTCAAATTAGCGATGTGTTCCTAAGGTTCGTTGAAAATACAATAATGTCGTCCATATAACGTAATAGTATATTTCATTACGAGTCTGGAAATAGAGATTTTTCTGAGCGGTCATGACAAATTCCCGTGTGAGGCGCAGCCGAACACGGGAAGTCATGCAAGCACGGAAAAATATATTTCTGGACGTGTAATGAACGATATTTTTTATTATACTTCTTTGAAAACGGAAACTTAAAACATTTTATCGGCATATTATAATAAATTTAATTGACAAAAAATAAACAATGCAGACAATATAGTGTTTGGTATGTATGGTGCGTTTCCATGGTTACTCTCAAATTATTTCAAAGGTGCTTTGTTGTAAATTAGTTATTGTCAGATAAGGTGATTAAAACATCAAAAATATTACAAAAATGTATCTAAATATTGAAACACTTACGAATTAAAATATATCAGAGAGCATATAGAGTTCCTTAAATTTAGTTTACTTTGCTGTATATTTCTATTTTAAAGCCATATATTCGGTATTTTTATTCAGCGCACGGAAAGTTTTTCCATGCGCTGTTTCCGTGCGCTAGCCCGAAAAACCCCATCTTTCATTATTGCTAAAACAGATGAAAGTAAGGTGTTTTCGAAGTATAATAAAAACATATTTTCCCTTGCAACTCCCTAAGCACATTCTCTACAACTCTCTGGAAAGTTGCAGGGGAATTTTTTAAACCAAAGGGCATTCTGACATCTTCATAGTGCCCATTTTCTACAGTGAAAGCGGTTGTTCTCTATTGAATTTTCGTGCATTTTGATTTGGTGAAAACCTGACGCGAGGTCCTTGGTGGAAAAATATTGGCAACGGCCAAGTTTATCCAAAATATCATTAATATTTTTATCGCCGGGCGGTATTACCCGGCTACCTTACGAGCCCTGTCTCAGTGGAGTTGGCCCAAACTAAAAAAATATGTTTTTTGAAGAAATTTATCGTGTTAACAAAATTTTATTAAAATCAACACATTTTTCTAATTATATAGGAAACGTTTATTCACTTTTGGCATATAATTAAACTATATTTTAAGTAACAAAGAAATTTTTTTAAAGAAATTTCTAATATTGTCAATAAAGAGAAAATCGGAAAAAATTAAATTGGAAATTACCACTGCGTATCGCCTTTTCGACTTTACTGCCTCGATACGTCTCGAAATGATGTTAACTAACGTTTAACAATCATCTATAGTGAAACTATTCCAAATTTCGAGCACGCAACTCTGGAACGGTTCTTGCGGGTTGAGATTGCAACTTCTTCTTCATTATATGCCATAATGTTTCAATCGGCGAAAGATCTAGACTGCTAGCCGTCCATTTTAAAAGCGAAATATTGTTTTCTAACATTCAATCTTTCACTTTTTTTAGCCGTATGACAAGAGGCGCCATCTTGTTGGGAGATACATTCAATGTTTTGCAAACGCAGTACTTCAATTTTAAGTTTCAAATTATTTTGAAGGACGTTAATGTATTTATCAGCGTTCATGATGCCATCTACAAAGTGTAATTTTCCGACCCCTCTAGCTGACATGGAGCCCCAAATCATCACGGAGGACGGAAACTTAACTTCCTTCTCAAGGCAATCCGTGTGATACACTTCTCCTTTAGTTCTAATGACTCTGCTTCGACTATCACCAACACAAACTTCAAATCTAGCCTCATCACTCTATATAATCGAGTTTCATTGATGCTGAGACCAAGCTCTGTGCTCTTTCGCCCACAAAAGTCTATTTTTCTTCCGCCTCTTTGTTAGTAAAGGCTTTTCCTTTGCGTACAGATCGGGAAAAAATCCTAAACAGTTTGGGCTTACCTTGTAATTTTTAAACCCTAGTTTTCGGGCAGCCCTGTGACAAGTTGCCCTTGAAAAACATTTATCTTTGCCTGATCCCATAAAACTCAATTATCCTTAATTAGCCTGGCGATTTTGCATGATAATCCTTTTCAGAGCCCTTAAATTTGTATCAGAATAATGTGTCCGACTTCGATTTCTCTGTTTCCGAGGAACGGATTCAGTAGTTTTGTAAAGTTTAATAATATTTCGCACTGTATATCGTGATAAATTAACAATGTCTGTGATTTGCACAGCAGATTTGCATTTTAAATGCAAGTGAATTATAACATTCCTTATTTCTTCGTACCACGAGACATTTTTATTTGTCAACGACAATGAACGCACAAATATGTTGTGAAATGTCACGAACGCCTTGTTTAAACTTATTAAAGTGTCAAATATTGTAATTTACTTCAGAGTCGCCTACTAAACTTCTAGAAACAGACTATCTAACTTAAGCTGTTTTCGTCATGTATTTTGCTACAATCAAATTATTATACAATACAACCAACTTAAGGCTAAATATATCTAAAAATGTTTTTAAACACTCTCTAAAATGTGCAAAGAAACAAAAAATAGCGCATTTTTCAAAAACGTCTGCGTCGACATGCTATAAAATTCGTAAAATTGATATTTTGAATGGTTGGGCCAACTACACTGAGACACTGCTCGTACGACGTTGTTTTCAGGTATCACCTGCAAGCGTTCAGGCACTTGTACGTCCTGGCCGTGGAGCCGAGGCTCCTAATACCGAGGGACGTGGCGAACAACGAACTTTGCTACGCGAATTTGAGCGTGGCGAAGCTGGGCGGTCTGAAGGCGTCTGACGGCAAGATACGCGTGCCCGGTCTGATACCGGACCTGAACACCTTGACGAGGGTGACGGTGGACGACGAGCGTTACTGGCCCGTCGTTTTCGAACGCGGGAGAAACTGGGACCTGCTCATGTAACCATAATCGTTGACTGACGTATTAATAAGACTTCTCACGGCTATAGCTTCATATCCTGGAAAACAGATGGCGCCTATGGCCAGCAATGTATTTTGCATTGTATTCTGTCTCCGGGAAGCGCATGGTGAGCCAGAGAACTGCCAAACATGACAGCCGTGAGCAGTCTTTATTAATACGTCAGTCAACGCTATAATCTTACGTTTTTTTTTTTTTATAGGAAATCATTGACGACTACGGGATATATACAGGTGAAGCAAAGAGCAGGATGTTTGAGTTACGTAGTGGATAAGTTCGGGTACCACAGTCAGCTGGCCAGGACTTTAACGCAGTCGACGATAGTGCCGTGGGACCCGTCGCCATCTAACATAGCGTCGTTTACGTCTGACGAGTATGTTAGGAACTTTTGCGATCATTTTCTGGGTACGAATAGAGAAAAGGCGAACTATTACGAAAATAGGTTCACGCAGATGCTTACAAAAGTCGCCTACGAGGCCGTCATCAAAGACAAGTTGATTATAATCATCGTGATGATAAATTTAATAAAAGTAATGTTTTTTTTATTATTTAAAGTAGAGTATAATTTTCTTTTTATTTTAGGCCGTTTTTGACTTGAATACACACCCAAATACCACTCATTTGTGGCAGTTGAAGCTAATAAGTATGCAGGTGTTAAATAAATCATTTTCAAACAATATAATATCGAAAGAGGCGATTTTGGCGCTACAACAAGAAATAACCGGCGTCTTGGATAAATGGGAAGACAACTTGAAGGTTCACTTAAGGAAATATCTGATGGGGGAGGATTTTAACGCAGAAAACAATGCGCGGGAAATGTTGGCAAATTATTGTGTTTATTACGATTTGCCGTATAAAATTTGTATGGGAAAAATGGAGAAACTGGAGATGTTAGTTAGGCTGAAAGGTCTTGATTTGAGTTTAGATGCTATTAGGAAAGTTGTGAGAATTTTTGAGTGATACTTTTTTATTTTGTAAATAAAAAATATGTGTTAAGAAATATTGGTTTTATTTAACTAAAACAAAAATAAATAACAACTATTTTATAAAATACACTATCCAAAATATGCGAATTATAAAAATATATTCAGGTTTTTAAGGATTCTTTTATAAAAACCAGAATATTCAATAAAAGTTGTTTTGTAACAAATCTCTGTACATTTGAATATGATAATGTATAAATGCCCGATAGCAATTTTCTAGTTAAATATAACTATACAATCACAGACGAGATAATGTTAGGGTCTAAATTGTACCCTGGAGATTATAGTTTAAATGTTTGTAAAATAATGTGCAAAAATGACATTGTAAAAAATTCCAAGAGATTTAAAAGTTTGAAGATGCCCCTACACAAGTAAAAATCTAATCTGCCCCTTTTTAATAAGATATTTATTTCTATATAGTCGGTTTCAATGCTCAAAAAAAGCATTTTATCAAAAAAATGCCAAATATAAATATATTTCTATCCCGTTTTTTCGTGCTTCGTCAAATTATAATTAAAAAATCTCGACAATTGTACCAGCTGCGCCCCCTCGTTTGTAAAGTGACAAGCGAAGAGCAGCATGTTCTGCGGTTGTACCTTCCAAGCGAATCTCATGAACATAGCGGAATATAGGCACAGCGCTAAAAAAAAATATTTCCGTACGTTACATAACTAAAAAAATACCATAAAAATACCCACCCACTGTCATTTTGCCACTAATAAACTTTGCGTCTTTATTTATGTCGGCAATTGCTGCCAGGGGTATGCCCCAGTTGGCCACTGGCCCCCAAAAATGCGTGCTAAAATGTTTCTAATTAAAATCCAAAATAATTTAAAAAAATGTAACAAATACCTGCATAAATATGACCTAAATTCGGGAGATTTCAGTTGATCCACTAATCTTTTGCCAAGCGAGCCCATGTTTAAAGTGGAAAAATTCCGGGGATATTTACAAAAATGCGATGGCCTAATGACACAGCTGCTTTCACGACGGATTTGGATTTTGAATGGCACGCGGCAAGGTTATGTTGATGTCCGTCTGACGTTAATGAAAAAAAATTGAAAGTGCAGTGACATTTGAAGGTCGAAATCAGGGGTTCTCAACAGTTTTTTTGGGCGGCCGAAGTCTGGAACCACGACCGAAGACAAGGTGGACGGAGGACTCGAGTATCGGTCCAGCTTTTTTAGGTCGATGCGTAAGAATTTTCGGCGGGTCAGATCTGCGGGGAGCTTCGTCGATTGGCGCAGTGTAGGACGTAAAAACATCGAGACCAGAGGTACCAAACTGGGTTTAAAAAATTATAACACCATTGAGTTACATAAACTTTTATTTAAAAATTAAATTTATAATGGTAGATTTTGCATAAGCTTACAACTATAAGAATTCTGACATGTCTCCTGTACCAAATAGAAACGAAAAATCATACACTATTTTTTTTCCTTTCGTTTAACCGCTTCTATTCTATCGATATTAAAAAGAGAAATCCTTTGATTTTTATCTACATGTTATTTTGTCTACAAAAGAAATGCTTTTTTTGAGGTTTCGAAGATTCAACCTCAAAACTCTTACATAGATCACAAAATACAAAATATCATTTTTTTTTTAAACGCAAGCCAAAGAAATCGCGAATTGTTTGTAGCAATAATTTTTGGTGTACCCAGTTTTTAAAATCATCGCCTATGGTATACCGATAAAATCCAGAGTAACACTACACCTCGGTTACAGATTTTATTACTTATATTTCAATAATAAATAATATATTTTTTTATATTAATACCTAATATATAGAACAATTTTCATTTGAACAAAATAAAAAAAAAAAAACGTATCCCTAAAACAAATTTACATAGCACAGTGCATATAGCGTACGCCACAAGTTAGCTCATGCAGCTTGTTACCACATCCTTTGTTTTGTTTTAATCAAGAAACAGTCGTATTTATGTTTAAAGGCATATATCACTACTAACTTCTGAAATCTACGAAAAAAAAACATACTTATTACACTTTTTCTTTTTTTTTTCATCCATCTCACCTGTGGTTTTTAGTGTAACATTTTTGTTTAATATATTGCTGGACAGATAAAAAAACTACTGGCAACACTGTCTACGAACACCGTCTGTATTTACGGTAGGTTTGACATCTATGGGTTCGACATTTCCTGGCCTTATGGTATCACCCTCGGGAGGGTCCCTGATTTGCTTCTGGGACACGATTCTGTAGATTTCTACAAAGGAAACACATCTCGAAATACTCAAAATTAAAATTATTATCTCAGTTTTATAAGAGAGAAATTTTAGAATTGTATGAATCATTCCTAGCTTCAGATGTTTGAGAAGTCATAACATTGAGATATAGCTCAATATTCTGATAGATCTACCTCAATACTATGAGCATTGAGTAAAGGATATATTATTCTACAGAATAATATTCTTTACTCAATGCCATGAGATAGAAATGTCAGTGAGTATTAATCTGATAATTCTGGATATTCTTTGATTTTAATTTTGAGATTAGCTTAAGTCATACTTTTGAGATCTAGCTCCATAATCTGACAGATTATTTCAATACTTTAAGATAGGAATGTCAAAATTTGGCATTAATCTAATGACAATTGAGACAAGTGTAAGAATTTTGAGTGAGAATAGCTTCAATGATAATTTTGAGATCTAGCTCAGTATTCTGACAAATCTATCTCAATTGAGATAGAAATGTCAAAGAGTCGGTATTAATCTCGTAATTCTGGAAATTCTTTTATTTTAATTTTGAGATTAGCTTAAGTCATACTTTTGAGATCTAGCTCAATAGTCTGACAGATTTATCTCAATACTTTAAGATAGGGATGTCAAGATTTGGCATTAATCTAATAACAATTGAAATAAATGTAAGAATTTTGAGTGAGAATAGCTTCAACCATAATATTGAGACTATTCTGACAAATCTATCTCAATATTACGAGATACAAATGTCAAGAGTCGGTATTAATCTCATAATGCTGGAAATTCTTTTATTTTAATTTTGAGATTAGCTTAAGTCATACTTTTGAGATCTAGTTCAATATTGTGGCAGATTTACCTCAATACTTTATAGGGATGTCAAGATTTGGCATTAATCTAATAACAATTGAAATAAATGTAAGAATTTTGAGTGTGAATAGTTTCAATCATAATATTGAGAGTATTCTGACAAATCTATCTCAATATTATGAGATACAAATGTCAAGAGTCGGTATTAATCTCATAATGCTGGAAATTCTTTTATTTTAATTTTAAGATTAGCTTAACTAATACTTCTCAAAATCTAGCTCAATATTCTGACAGATTTATCTCAATACTTTAAGATATTAATGTCAAGATTTGGCATTCATCTAATAACAATTGAGACAAATGTAAGAATTTTGAGTGAGAATAGCTTCAATGATAATATTGAGATCTAGCCCAGTATTCTGACAAATCTATGTATCTCAATATTATGAGATAGAAATGTCAAGAGTCAGTATGTTTAAGTCATACTTTAGAGATCTAGCTCAATATTCTGAGAGATTTATCTCAATACTTTAAGAGTTTGCATTAATCTAATCACAATTGAGACAAATTAAGAATTTTGAGTGAAAAAAGCTTCAGGGATAATATTGAGATCTAGCTCAGTATTCTGAGAAATCTATCTCAATATTATGAGATAGAAATGTCAAGGGACGTTATTAATCTAATAATTCTGGAAATTCTTTTATTTTAAGTTTGAGATTAGATTAAGTCATCCTTTTGAGATCTAGCACACTATTCTGAGAGATTTATCTCAATACTTTAAGATAGGAATGTCAAATACTAATTCCAACTTCTTCCCAAAAACGAGCCACAACTCTAGTTTTATACCCATCGTTCTACCTGTCAGAATATTTTGAAAGGCGTTATCCACGTTGGTCGAGTCCAACGCCGACGTCTCTATGAAACTCAGCCCGTTCCTCTCGGCGAAGGCCTTCGCCTCCTCGGTCAGGACGGCCCGCAGGTGCCTCAGGTCGCTCTTGTTACCGACGAGCATGATGACGATGTTCTGGTCGGCGTGGTCCCTCAATTCCCGCAGCCAACGCTCGACGTTCTCGTAGGTCAGGTGTTTCGCGATGTCGTAGACGAGCAGGGCGCCGACGGCCCCCCTGTAATATGCCGCCGTTATGGCCCGGTACCGTTCCTGGCCGGCCGTGTCCCATATTTGGGCCTTGATCGTCTTCCCGTCGACCTGTATGCTCCTGGTCGCAAATTCGACTCCGATCGTCGATTTAGACTCCAAATTGAATTCGTTTCTAGTGAATCTAGATAGTAGATTACTTTTTCCTACGCCGCTGTCACCGATGAGAACCACTGAAAGAAATGGTTAATGGGAAATTACCAAATATGTAGAATTTTGTTGGCAACAAAAACGACTGAGAGAATTAGTGAATAACAATAAATAAATGAGTAGAATGACCTGTAAATGCTATTAACACCTCTACAGATAACTGACACTTGTTAATGACCTTATTTGTCCGATTTGACTAATAATAATATGATCCAAAATGGATGTATTTTTAGACGAAATTGAACATGATAAGCAACAATTTTATGAATAATATTGCAATTGATCTTTCTATATATACGTTGTGGCTATTTTCAACTGCTGACCTCTTGATACCTCCCCCTTGACATGTCATCATTAGTAGCAACAAAAAAACTTTACATTTATTTTAAAATCGTTTTTACGTACCTTTAAACAAATAATCGTACTCGTCATCTTTCGTACTCATTTTTACACTATTCCTTTATTACTAACAAACACAACAGAACAGGAAAACCTTCGATCTACGTATATGACAACACAAAAACAAAGACCCAGTTAACACATAATACCCGAAAATATTTAGATCGACGGCTCTAGAGGCTTATCACAGACGCATTTTACGGTTTTACGGATTTTTCGAACTACGGATCTTTCGGATATTTTCGGGAAGAAATTAAATAAATCCGGAGGGGACTACGACAAAATGGCGAATGTTTTCGTCGACGTTGACAGGCCGCCCATCAGCCAGTGTTGCCAGATGTTTCAAAATGTTGTCATCGGAAATAGTTTCATAACAAGATTCACCAGAAATTTGACGTCACAAATGGGAATTTGCGACTTGTGATCGTAGATGAAATTAAAGGGTCTTGTGATGTCATAAGAACCGCCAGATATTTTTTGCAATTTGCTGCTTTAATATTAAATTTTGAAAACAACCTTCAAATACTAGTATAAAAATAAAGAACGACTTTCTTTTATAAAATTTTCTCCAATATTGCACGGTTTCTACAACTTGAAAAAATAGTTATTATTTATGTACCAAGGCACTGAAGTTCAAGAAATAATCATCACCCGTCCATGAACTGACTGCGCGCGGCGTTGCTTGACTTTGACGATCGCTCTACCTAGGTCAAGTATGACGAGGCACGGCGCTTCCCAACAGAAATTCCAAACTGCTGCCTGTTGGGCAGCCTCCATGAAAAATAGATTGATATTCAAACCTACTAAAATATTTATACTGAAAGATTGCGCTGCTATAAGTAACAATTTCGCAATGTGTTCGAAAAGTTAAATGGGTCTTTATTGGCCGGGTTTTGAATATTTGGTCACTTTTGACGGGCGATGGCTCCGCGTCTGACGTTTGCATCTCGCCAAGGCCTAGTTATTGAAAAAATCGTACAATAATGGGCTACTTCACTGCCGATTTCCAGGAAATGTTTTATTTTTATACGGTTGTCTTGTCAAAATAAGGCTGTTTTCAATATGGCGGCACCTAGACTCTTAATGAAAATGTCAAGTTTTTCACCAGATAATCCGAAAATCACAAAATCTGGTGAGAAATCGACAAGTCTGGCAACGCCGCTCAGAGCTCAGCTGTCAGGCAACAAAATTTGTGCGCACGCGCAATCGCAAGTCAGACGCAAATAGTTCAAATGAACTATATACAGGATGTATCGATTGTAGGACTTCATTGGGGGATTATCAAATAGAAATTGGTCACTTTTGAAAAATATATATTATATTTACACACATTTACAGACTGCTGATGCAAATTTTTAGTTGCGATCGTTCGAAATTTGGGTTTCGCAAAGGAACAATAATAAAAACTAATATTATTGTTTAGTTACCGAGAAAAACACATTTTAACGATATAATGAGACAAAAAAAAAAACGATAGACTAGAAAAATTATGTTCTAACATTAACACCTATTTTATTTAAGCTTAGGTAAATATTGTTACACAAAAACAAATGGAAAAAAGAAGGTTTAGATAGGTAAAATAAATATTCTTATTTAAGCAAAAAAACTGAATAATTATGAGCAAAAATTAACTATAATATATTCGTCTATTATGATAACACAGCTTTCTCATTTTTTGAAAAAATAAGTTAAAAATATTAAACTAAAATCGCTTTTTAGTTACTTTTTAACTGAAAAATTAAATTCCGAAACTCGAGGCAGTGCTTACTTCCCAAAAAACCGCCGTCGTACTTTTTTTTATATACATCTCTTTACACTCTGTACATAAAAATAATTTAATAATTATTTCGCCCAATCTACTAAATTATTAAGGCCACTATCTGTCACAGGCAAAATTACGGATATATCACATCCCTTTTTTTTTTTGTTAATAATTAGAATTGTTATTTATCTTCTTTAGCAAGTGCCACTTGTTTCCTTAACACTCGCGCTATGGAAAAGTGGGACGCGCTAAAAACTATTGAAAAGTAGCACCATTCTTTTTAGACGACATATTCTTTACACTATACATATTTCCTCAGATAAAATCCTATAAAAATTTGAGCAGGCACAAATCCTACGATTACTTTTTAAGGCAGCTAGTTTTTTAAACTTTGGTTATCTCAAGAGAAAAAAAACGCACCGGTAATATTTTCACCCAAATACGAGGAGATCCGCTTCAAAGAAAAGAAGGATGACGGGTTCCCGTTGCCAAATGCCAAAGCCCAAATTTACGATGTTCGGCGATCTTTCCTTCAGCAGTCTGTCGAGTTTTTTTCCTACTAAAATTTAAATAAAAACTAATGAATCACTTTGGGTTCCAGCTTGATAAGACAACGAAAACGCCGCGTGCCTATCATTCTTTTCTTCTAAATTATCTCACTATCAGTTTGTATAACAGCCTTTTTTTACGAGGTCCGAGGTTCTTCGACTACACTTCGGGCATTTCTGGCCGGTTTGTTTCGAAACAAATCATTTCCCGATCAGATGAAACGACACTAAATTAGTGCGTAAAAGTCACAAGTATTAGTGCTCTTTCAGTAACTGTCACTAATATCACAGATTCGGTCATAGGTGATATTTTAAGGGCACCAAACACCAAAATATTAGTGCTCAAAAAACATATACAGTGCGGTCATTTAAGTGTGCAACATATGGGATTTTTTTTATTAATAATTGCACAACGAAAATGCAAATATTCCCGAAAGTTGGTGCATGTTCGATAATCATATTAGGCGCACTTAGAATGGTTGCAAGTCAATTAGCAGTAGGTCAAAAAATATAAAAATTGTACAAGAGTAAAGTACCCTTATTTTAGAAAATTCAGCAAATGGTTATGTTTAGAATTAAATTCTATGCCTAAATACCAAAACATAGCCTCCTATGAAAAAAAAGTTTTTTCGTCAATTAATTTCCAGTTTCCTAATAAACATTTAAAATAAAAATTTTGCACCTTAAAATGAGTTTTTTAATATACACATTATCATTATTAATGTTTTACCTTGTTCAGAAGAATTTTTGCGAAATTTTAAAGTTTTGTTTAATATCGTTGCAACAAACATGAAGTTTGTGATTCCCTAAAAAATTAAAAATCTAAGTTAATTTTACAAATATGCTTGAGTTTGAACAAAGTTATGCGGAATTGATTTAATTTTGATTGGTTTATGAAATTGTTTAGGGTGAATATTAAAACAATTTTTTTTTAGGAAATTATTGTTTTTTAAAAAAAATATATTTTTTTATTAGGAGGCCAAGTTTTGGTATTTCGCTCGGTATTTAGGCATAGCTTTACTTTTAATTCTAGACAACTTTTCTTAATAACATTTTGCTGAATTTTCTAAAATAAGAGTACTTTACTCCTGTACAATTTTTATATTTTTTGACCTACCCTGTTTTATTATGAAATTGTGGAAATTAATTGACGAACTTTTTTTCTTGGGAGGCTATGTTTTGGTATTTAGGCATAGCTTTTAATTCTAAACAACTTTTCATAATAACCTTTTGCTGAATTTTCTAAAATAAAGGTACTTTACTCCTGTACAATTTTTATATTTTTTTACCTACCCTGTATGCTGTTTGACTTGCAACCATTCTAAGTGCGCCTAATATGATTATCGAACATGCACCAACTTTCGGGAATATTTGTATTTTCGTTGTGCAATTAATAAAAAAAATCCCATATGTTGCACACTTAAATGACCACACTGTATATTCTGATACTTCGACGAGTCACTAATATCTGAACTATACACCTCTATTATTGTTGCATAAAATCACCAAAACACTAATATCAGTGTTAAAATATTTCAGAAGGCACCAAAATTGAATGTGTAGTTCTAATGTCACTTGTATATTTGGTAATATTATTAGTGTCTAGTGCCTAATGCTTCAAATATTCAATAATATTTGTCGTTTTACAAAACTAGTGCTCAAATAATCTAGCAAGTAAAGAGTAGTTCAAATGTTCGCCATACATTTTGGCACTAAACAGGCACAAATATTAATGTTTCAAGCACTAATATTTTTGGTTCGATTGGTGACATTCTCGACGCTGGAAAATCACAAATATTAGTGCACCAGCAATGCGATCGTGTGTGAAAAAGTGCCTTTTAAGCACTAATATTAAGGCTCTGTGAGGAATGGACCTCGGACTCGACCTGTCGCGTTTCCATCGTATTTGCGCGAGGGATAAAACCCGCCGACCGGCGAAGTCACACGTAGACGGGGCCGTTCTGGTTGTCGTTGTCGTCCAGGTTGATCTTGTTGAAGCCGACCCCGCCGTCGTCAAAAAACCGCCGGAACGTGAACTCGAAGAAGCCGTGGAAGAGGTTCGAGTTGTCGATGTGCTCGTCGGAGGCGGACGAGCACACCGACGTGCTGTTCCGCAGCCGGTCCGGGTCGATCGGGTCGAAGTTCGACGTGTCGGTCGGGTAGTCGATCTTCGGTTTGTGCGGCGCCGGCTGGCGGCGGACGCCCTTCGCGAAGTCGATGTCCCGGAAGAACGGGTGCGTCTTCACCTCGCTGGAGTTCTTGCCGAGCCGCTTGTCGGCGCTGCAGCACAGGTGGAGGATGAGGTCGGTCGCGTCCTTCGACAGGTTGGCCGGCTTTGGGATTTGCAGCGTCTTTTCCCAGTTTATGACCTAAAACCCAAGTAACATTTGAAGTTGCATAAAAAACGTGAAGACGTAGTTGCGACCAATGTCTATAGACGTATCGTCCTTTTTACAGCTCCTTTATGACTGAATATGGACGGTTGGAAACGGGTTTCCATGACTTTTCATACAACTTTTATCTGACTTGATTGGATAATATGACTTTTATAAGTCCAGTAAGTCGTGTAAATTCAAAGATTTTTGTATATATTGTTTATTCCACAGCCAACTTAAAAGTTGATTACAGGGAATCTTAAAACTAGTTACAAATTCAAGTAAAACAAAATAACAAAAACAAAAGTCAAAATTCAACTATTTCATAGATTTCTAATTAATTTTTTGCAGAAATTTTTAAATTTATAAATGTTATTTTTTTATTTAAATATATATTTTTTAAATAGTTTGGTAAAGCATTATATATTAAAATACCCTTATATAATAAACACCCTCTGCCAATATTGCTTTTAATTGCTATTGTTTGTAGGAGATCAGTTTGTCTAGTATCGTGTTTATGTTGTTTACTAACTTTTTGAACTATTATAGTTGAGGCCTTACTTCCGATATTTATGGAATGTATTAGTAAATATTTTCAATATTAAGATATCGTCCAGGTTTATATAAATTTATTGTTGGTTCTAAAAATGGTAACTTATGGATATATTTTTGTACTTTTTTTTAAAGGATTTAGAACTGAAATGCTGGCAGAACCCCAAACAGAAATTAAATACTGTAGTTTTGAATAAATTAGTGCGTAATATCCTTGTTTATTCTGTTATAAACAAGGGTAATATATAATTTTTACAATTGTTGTTGGTACATAGTAACGAATTTTAAAGAGTATACCTATGAGGAGAGAAACCGATTTTCTTATGTGTTCCACATGAATTTTCCAATTTAATTTTTCATCTATATACAGTCCTAAAAATTTAATTGACTTTGAGTACTTGATAATTTTATTGTTAAAAGTTATTGATTGTGCTGTATAATTCAATTGCTGCTTTGAAATAAACATAAATGAAGATTTTTCTGTATTTAATGAAAGCGTATAAGATTGTAACCAAATCATTAGATTTTATAATATTAAAGTCATCACCAAAATAAATTGTTGTTCTGTCATCTGCATACAATTTTAGATTTCCATTAATCTGTAATTTAGAAATTGAATTGATATACATCAGAAATAATGTTGGTCCAAGAATTGAACCCTGTGGAACTCCACAAACAATGTCAACTTGCGAACTTACATGGTTTCCAATGCTTACAAATTGTTTTCTACCAGTTAAATAATTTTTAAACCAATTATATATATTCCCTTAGATACCTTAACGTCATAAAGTAGCTCTAAAGTTGTGAAGATCTCTATTAAGATATTCATATTACCAATTAGTCGTAAATATGGAACGTAGTGTTATACCAACAATCCAATATGACTAAAAACGACGGTCTGATTTAATTTGACATAATGCGAAGTCATATTGTGCAGTGTTTGCTTGTAATACGAAGACATTTCATTCTGTCTCGGCCGTAAGTGGTAAAAACGATATTATACATTGGTGATATTATGCAATAAAGCATCTCGATTTTTGACGATTGTACACTCAACGGAATCTATTGTGAATTTTTATTTACTGTGAAAATTATAAATATAGCTCGAAAATTTACAATGCGCGTTTAAAATAATGTAAATTAAAGGAAATGAAAGAAAAAATGTAAAACATGAACGTGCTTTAAATTAAAATTTAAAGTGTTACAGTTGTAAAGAATCGTTCAATATATCGAAAATACATGTTTTCCACTCAAATTTCTATGATTTGTGTCCACAAATTAAATTCGAAGTTTTGCCACTTTCGTAAGACAAACATGGTTGTCCTATTTAACTGAATTTGTGATGGCAAACATGGCCGACGGTGCTTATATGACTTAGTAGTTGTAAAACTTCAGTCAAACTACTAAGAGGTCATAAATAGTTCTAAAACTGTCAAACGACTATTAAGAGGTTATAAAGCGACTAAAACTAAAATCCAAATTAAGCATGAGCGTAGAGGGCTGTCTTTAGAAATTTCTGCAGTCCGGGGTAGGTGCCTCGTCAAGATCGTAGTAGTGCTAGTAGTAGTAGTATAAAAAATAAAGATTTGTATGACAAAACTGATTTAATTCCAAATTTTTGTAACTGCTCGTTTATAACTTCCTGAGTATTTGTATTTTGCCCAGTCTTTTGTAAAACTCATAATAATTTTTAACAGATGCTAATATGATCTTATTACTGCTTTACATTTACTGAATGGCATATGGCACATCATATGATACATTAAATTACGTCTCACTTTTACTAATGTATGAAAGTCGTATAAAGGTATTTTATTAAAATTACCACTTACTGGAGTCATATTGAGGTTAAAATTAATATTAACGCGCATGTGCACTACTTTCTTACCCTCATGTTCTCATTTCTGTCGTATTAAGGTCTTGCTTAAAACTGTTCTACAACATCTATAATGTGGTCAAATTATTTTCTTTATAACCGTCGTACAACTATATTTCGAAAATCGTAAAAGTTGTTGTATTCTCAACGACAGAGACCTCTTTACAAACTTATAATAACCTTTGAAAGACTATATAATGTTGACGTTAAAGTAACCATGTTATGCCTGTTATAAGACTTTTATAGGACAATTACTTTCACGATTCAAGCAAATAACATCATAACAACTACTATAAGACCTACAGTTATTTTGTCTACATAAACGACAATTTTATAACCCTAATACAACTATTTGGACATTAAGATAAATAATTATAACTTAAAATGTTACTTGGGAAGGGACCCCACGTCACGCAGATATTTAAATAAAATGAAAAACACATATAGTAATATGTTTTTATAATATCCTTTATTTTCATAAGGGTTGCCTTATAAAAATTTCAAATTAAATCTCCTAGTCAACTCAACCTGAAAGCCAAAGTTAAAACCAACTTGGAACCATGTATTAAATTTCGTAAGATACCTTATGAAATTTGTTTGTCTCGAAACCTGAAAACAAAAGTTAAACCATGCCATTTCCTAACCTTGTACTGCGTCTCCGCGGGCGTGTTCGCCAAAAACGGCGGCTGCCCCACCAGCATCTCGTAAAGTATGACGCCGACACTCCACCAATCGCAGACGTGCGTGTAACCGGTCCTCTGCAACACCTCCGGAGCTATATAGTTCGGGGTTCCGACGAGGGAGTGCGCCAGGCACCTGTGCTCCCTCCTCCTCCTCCTTTCCAACGGCTTCAAGCTCTTGCACTTGCATTCCTCGTTCCAGTCGTCTATCGGGTCCATCGAGTCTTGCCTACCGTGGTCGCCTGAAAGTCACTTATTGGTTGGCGTTTTACCAAGTGGGGGGTTAGCAAATGCTTGTGCAAAGATGAGGCGAAAATTCTGCTTAAAGGTGCTTTTAAAGCACCAATATTAGTGTATTGTGCCACTAATATTTATGACATTTTAAGCCAACAATATTAGTGCTTTTTGTGGCTTAAAGGTAGCACTAATAATGGTGGTTTTTAGCACTAAAGTCGGCATTTTGTTAATTATTTTTAACATGTACTCCAGGGACCCTTAAAGAGTCCCTGATTTACTCATTAATATTAGTGCTGGTTACTGACATAACACTAATGTTATTAGTGTTAAGTATGACTAATATTAGTTGTATAGGGCTATCTCTGCATCACGAGCATTTCATAATATATTTTCTTCGTAATGTTCTAAAAATAAGGTGGTTTTCAAATCACTAATGTTTGTGTGCTATATGTCACTAATATTAGTGTAGAAGACTTATTATTAGTGCTGACAAAGCACCAATATTTCCCATATTTGAAGTTTGTAAGTCACATCTTTATCTTCAAGATCACCAATATCAGTGCACGTCATCACTAATATTAGTATCCTAAACTGAGTAATATTAGTGATATTATTTGGTTTTGTTTATTTTTACTTGATGTGATGTGTATAATCTACAATTCATGTAGAAAATAGATTAATACAGATTTGAATTGATTTGACACTTTAACCAAAGACAAAATGTAAACACGGTAGCACCAATACTGTCTTAGATACTTAAGAGGGGGTTGCCGACAGCGAAAATGACGTTAGATTTCGTATTTTTTTAAGTTGTATAGCATAAAATCTAATAACATTTTACCTGGCGAAAATTTAGTACAAACATCTCTGTCTTCATTTTAATCATAAGATCTTAAAAGCGTATGCACTGGAATTATTATTTTTCCCAAGGTTTTCATAACCTATAAAACAAAGCATTGCTTTTAAGATCTTATGATTAAAATGAAGACAGAGATGTTTGTACTAAATTTTTGCCAGGTAAAATGTTATTAGATTTTATGCTATACAACTTAAAAAAATACAAAATCTAACGTCACTTTCGCTGTCGGCAACCCCCTCTTAACCCACCAATATTATTGCTGACAAAGCATTAATATTAGTGCATTTGGTACCTAAAACTCTCACACCTTTAAAAATAATCGAAGTATAATAAAAAGCACTAATATTGGTGCCTTTTGAGCACTAAGCTGAATTTAAGCACTAATGTTGGTGCCTTTTCAGCGCCAATATTAGTGATTAAATTCAGTGATTTTTGACGACCTTTGCACAAACACTGGTACCACAAACCTACCGTTAGGCTGATAATATTTCGAGTTGTGCGTCCACCTAAAACCCGTGCACAAGCCAAAGTCCGTCAGTTTTATGTGCCCCTCTTTGTCGATCAGAATGTTGTCGGGCTTTATGTCCCTGTGTATGAACCCCATCTTGTGCACGCTCTCCACGGCGCAGGTCAGTTCCGCTATGTAAAACCTACGGTCACAATTTAGGAAACCTTTCCGACGGATTTACGTTAGTGTTACCTTGCCAGATGCTCCTCGAATATGCCCATCTTAATTAGCAGAGACATCAGGTCGCCGCCAGGTATGTAGTCCATGACGAAATACAAAATGTCGCTGTCCTGGAACGAATAGTACAACTTGACGACCCACTCGTTGTCGGCCTCGGCTAAGATGTCGCGTTCCGCTTTGACGTGCGCCACCTGGTTGCGTTTCAATACGTCGGCCTTGCGCAACGTTTTCATCGCGTACAGATGGTTCGTGTCGATTTTCCTGACGAGCGTCACTTCGCCAAACGCGCCGACACCGATAGGTTTCAAGGTTACGAACATGCTCTTGTCCATCTTCGCCCGTTTCAATCGGATATAGTTCGACTCCTTCTGGCTGAGCATCTTGCGCATCTGCTGTTGGGCCTCCGTGTTCAGGCCGATCTTGACCATCTCCTTTTCGAGCTGCATCCGTCTGAACATTCTCTGCTTGTACGATTTGATGACGTTCTCGATGTGCTGCTCCATGAAGAACTTGAACGCCTGCGGCGAGTAGTTCTTCACCTTGCCATCCCTCCTTTCCTCCTCTTTCTCCTTGCTGATCTTTTTGCGTTGGGGAATCGGCGACTGGTGCTTTATTTTAGTGTAAGGGGGCAGCTGAGGGGGGTGCTCGTCTTTCTTGTCGTCGTTTTTGCCGTTCATCAAATGATTGTTGTTTTTGACCGAACTCGATGCCGTGGGGGGCAAGGGTGGCGCCCCGTTATCGGGATAGAGGTTTCTGGAATCGCCGGAACTTGTCGATTGTGGACTGTCGCTGCGGTCCGTGTTGACTACAGGCGAATATTTTCGCTAAAAGTTATAATGAGATCGTAGTGGTTTTATAAAGTTAGTGCACATTTTGGAGACTTTTTAAATAGGAATATTAAAAAATATAGTAAATAATAGTGACATTTACTACAGATTAGAGGTTTAAAATTTCCGGAAAAATTGATCGTCGGAAAAAAACCGGGTTTTTTCCCGGAAAATTTGGAAAAAAAACGGAAAAAAACAATTTTTTTCACTTATCCATAATAAAAAAGAAATAAAATAAATGTTTTTAAATAACAGTATATTATACACTTAAGTTGAGAAGTCAGCCATTATACACCGAGCTTTTTTATATCCTGAGGCGCGTAGCACCGAAGGATATAATATGCGAGGTAAATAATGGCCTTCTCAACCGAAGTGTATATAGAATTTTTTTTACTAATAACATTGAAATATTGCCATATTTTAGTTTATTTTAGTCATTTCTCGCTTTTTTCAAATACTTCGAAATATCAAGTAGCCTGGGAGTTCAGTTGTCAAGCTGATAAAATGACAGTAATCTTTAATTGTCATATAGAAAATTTTTCATTATTTACCTAGGGTGAGAAATATTACTTCTCATTAGAGGAATGAGGTAAATAATGGTGATTTCTCAGGTTAGTAGTAAAAAAAATAATTTATATATAATAAAAAGTTAAAAAGAATTATTGTTTTTAGTTTTTTATTGTTGATCAATATTATTTAATTTGTTTTAAAAAAAGCATTACTAAGAAAATATGTTATTTTTATACTCCTTGAGGTTTTTTCGAGCAAAATATGCAGGTGTACAAAAAATATAATTTGA
The DNA here is from genome assembly GCA_963920635.1 of Pseudeuparius sepicola. Lineage (NCBI taxonomy): Eukaryota > Metazoa > Arthropoda > Insecta > Coleoptera > Anthribidae > Pseudeuparius > Pseudeuparius sepicola. The sequence continues at coordinate 23,090,182 of OY987308.1, forward strand.
GTGTTTCTTGAACTTTCTTCGTTTATTTTGTTTATTCGAATTTTATCTGAAATTTTCCATTTTTTCTAGTGTTGCCGGACACTTATTTGTGACCGGACATAAATGTCCGAGCACGGACATTTATGAACATGACACATTCAAAAATGCTCGAATGTGTCCAGTAAATTTCAAACTATTTTAAATAGAAGAAGCGAAACTTAACCTCAAATTTTTTTAAATTTTTTACATCAACACGTTTTGGAAGGGTTTCCCTCCATAAGATATCTGCTGTGTGTGTGTGTGTTTTTTTTCTTATTTCCTTTTATTAATGGGTAAAAGAAGAGGTATAATATGGAATTACTTCCAAAAAGTCCAAAAAAAAAAAAACAATAAAACATATGGAATTTGCAAATTCTGCAAGAAGACTTATCTTAAACATGCTACACGCATGACGTGTTTTCTTCTATTAGTTTTATTTAAAATTTTAAAAACATATACAGGGTGTTCGAAAAATAGACGGAGATATTTTAGAGGGTGATTCTCTGCTAAGAAATATGAAAAAAAGTTTCTATAAACATGGGTCCGGAAATGCAGAGTTTTCAAGATACAGGATGTTAAATATATTGCATGTCACTGGACAAAATTGGTTTATCAATTTTTGCAAAAAAAAATCACAAGTGCCTTGGAAAACAAATAATCAAAAGCATTTCTAGGAAAGAGTGTTATTGCAACTTTTCCAATATCATAACATAAAGTACACTACAACCAATTTTGTCCAGTGACATGCAATAAAACGGTTTTTATTTTTTTTTCTCGAAAACGAAGTGAGATAGGAAAACAATACAAGAGGGAAAGAAGTTGTATTTTTAGATGCTTAATCAAACAAAAAATATTAAAGTTACAAAAAAGGTAGTGGCGTACATTTTTTTGATAATAATATTCGCTAAGGTGCCCCCCGGGACGCCACTGGACTTAATAAATTTAATCTAGTTAGGGCGAAATTAGCCTCTTAATACAACAAATAACATTGCCAAATTTCAACAGAATCGAGTAAATAATTTTTAAGACATTAATAATTTCATGTTTTATTTTTTTTTATTTAACATCCTGTATCTTGAAAACTCTGCATTTCTGGACCCATGTTTATAGAAACTTTTTTTCATATTTCTTAACAGGGAATCACCCTCTAAAATATCTCCGTCTATTTTTCTAACACCCTGTATAAAAATATATCGTTTTAAAGCTCTACTTAAATCCAATGTTTGATGTTTTTAGCTTATTTTATAAATGTCTGATAAAAAATGTCCGGACATATTATGGACACATTGGCTGGACATTTCTCTGAAAATAAATGTCCGGACATTTGGCAACTCTAATGTTTTCCAATTTTTCCATTTTTTGGGCTTCGGAAAAAAACGGAAAAAACAAAAAACAACAAACAATGTTTGATGTTTTTAGCTTATTTTATAAATGTCTGATAAAAAATGTCCGGACATATTATGGACACATTGGCTGGACATTTCTCTGAAAATAAATGTCCGGACATTTGGCAACTCTAATGTTTTCCAATTTTTCCATTTTTTGGGCTTCGGAAAAAAACGGAAAAAACCTTGTTTTTTCCAATTTTTCCTGTTTTTTTCCGTGATGTTAAACCTCTACTACAGATATTAGTGCTTGCAGGTGTCACTAATAATATGTGAGTAGTTTCAACTATTAAGTCACTGATATTAGTTACACTCTCATTCGGCAGCCCAAAAAACACTAATAGAAATGCCCAAATATTTCATAATGTTATTGTCCAAATAAATAACTAAATATTAGTGACTTAAGCACTAAAATTGTGATTTAAACAGTTTAAATGTTCTATAGTATAACACTGCCCTTTCAATGTGGTTTCGGCAGCAAGAAGTCTCTAAATATTAGTACCTAAGACACTGCTATTAGTTACCTTAAAGACACGAGCTATATCAGTATTTTTTAAATACCTTCACTAATCCTGTGTATTAGTGATTTTTTTATCTGCTAGTATAACATTGTGCCTTTTCAATGTGATTCGAGCACTAAGAAATCGCTAATATCAGTGTCTTAGTCTCTAATATTAGAGTAGTAGTATATTGGGCACTAATACTAGTGTGCGTAAAACACTGATATTAGTGCCTTTAAAGACCAGACCAATACCACGTCTTTTAAAGATAAATAACGTCACTAATCACAAGTATTTGAATTTTTGAACTGCCGTGCTCCGATTTTAAAATCCGAAAACCACCCTGCAAAGTCTCCAAGATACGACCCATATTTCCGAACCCTCAACCTCCGTCGGCACAACCCGGCCACTAACCTGCAGGGGTTGGTGGACGTGGGGACTGGCCCGGGGCGACCTGGAGCTCTCCACCGTGTAGACCTGGGCGTGGCCGTCGTCCGAGTAGGGCGGAGGGGGCAGGGCGATGCCCCGTTGGGCCTTCGCCTTGGCCTGCATCGTGCTGGCGTAGCTGGGCGGTTCTGTGGTCGGCACGACGACAGGGGTGGGCGGGCCGCCGGCCACACCTGGGGCGTACGCAAAGGTAGGAGAAACGCGAGATGACAAAGGGGGGGGGGGCATAGAATTTGAAAAAATGGGTTCTACTTCTCCAGTCTTCAAAATTTCAAATTATAAATGAGTCTTTAAACTACAAAAGAAGAAAGAATTTTGAGAACTCGTATCTCGATTTTTTTTTGAGATATTGTTTTAAGTCTCGATATTTAAAAAATATAGAAATAGATATAGAAGCAGCCTTTAAACATCAAGGGAACAATCAACAGAACACACTGTCTTCCAAGTTTCCTAATTTAAAAATATGGACTTTTACCTCTTTAAACTTCAAAATATATATTTTCAAAATAACACATAGTCCTTATACTAAGAACGAATAATCTGTAGAACAAAATGTCTCAAAAAATGTTTGAGACACTATTTTGAAAGTATCAACGTTTAAAAATATAGCTTCAACCTTCAAAATCCTCAATTCCAAATGAGACACAGTCTTTAAACTTGAAGGGAACAATCTTTAGAACGTCTCATCTCTAAAACTGTCAGAGAAACTGTTTCAGAAATCTACGTCTATAAAAAATATAGATACCAGTGCTTCAATCTTCAAAATTTTCAATTTTAAATGAGGCATAAGCTTTAAACTTCAAAGGAACAACTTTTATATGTGGTATCTCATAAAATGCCAGAGACTGTCTCTTCCAAGTCTCGCAAATAAAAATTATGGGTTCTTCTACCACTTCAAACATCAAAATTTCCATTTTTAAAATAAGACATAGTCCTTAAATTTCAGAGAAATTATCTTTGGAACAAAATATCTCAAAAAATGTTTGAGATACCTTTTTTAAAGCCTCAATATTTAAAAAATACGGGTTCTATAACTTCAACCTTCAAAATCTCAATATGTAATATTGTTTTAAGTCTCGATATTTAAAAAATATGGGTTCTATAGCTATAGATGCAGTCTTTAAACTTCAAGGGAACAATCAACAGAACACATTGTCTTCCAGTTTCCTTTAAAAATATGGACTTTACTCTTTAAACTTCAAAATATATATTTTTAAAATAAGACATAGTCTTTATAGTTAGAAGGAATAATCTTTAGAAGAAAATGTATCAAAAAATGTTTGAGACACTATTTTGAAAGTGCCAACATTTAAAAATAAAGCTTCAACCTTCAAAATCCTCAATTCTAAACGAGACACAGTCTTTAAACTTGAAGGGAACAATCTCTAGAAAGTCTCATCTCCAAAAATGTCAGAGAAATTGATTCAGAAATCTAAGTCTACAAAAAATATGGATACCGGTGCTTTAATCTTCAAAATTTTCAATTTTAAATGAGGCATAATCTTTAAACTTTAAAGGAACAATCTTTAGAATGTGGTATGTCATAAAATGCCCGAGATTCTGTTTTCCAAGTCTAGCAAATAAAAATTACGGGTTCTACCACTTCAAACATCAAAATTTCCATTTTTAAAATAAGACATAATCTTTAAACTTCTGAGAAATTATCTTTAGGACAAAACATCTCAAAAAATGTTTGAGTTACCTTTTTAAAGTCGCAATATTTAGAAAATATGGGTTGTATTAGCAAACTCTAGAGAATACTATAAGTCGGGTTACTTCTTTGATCTCTCGGACAAAACAACAATTTGTGTAAGCTTAAAGGGCCCCGTTCACGTTGAGATTGGTATCGATACATGTTGCAAGAATCTTGATTCAAATCGCATAGTGGCACATAGTGTACTTAGCTGTATCAGTATCAGCTGGTATCACCGTCTGTATCACTGTAGTGAAACTTCCATACCGCGCGCATGCAACTGATACTTGTCACAACTTGTATGTTGATGTTTTTGTATTGCGCTACTAAAAAATATGAAAGTTTATTTTCAACATGGCAGATTGCTAGTTTTGGGAGGAATTTCTCCATATTTATAAACTATATCTGTGTTCATGGAACTCAAAGTGCTAATAGTGATCGTAATTTTGTCATGAAGAAAATACACAGCTTTCGTTGCGCCTTTCGACGAGAACTTAAAAAAGTTGTTGCACCATTTCCGCATCACATGTGAACTGAACTGATGTTTCATGAGTTCGTCTCAACGTGTATGAACAGAAAACACATGCAAACAAATCTCAGATACATGTATCGCCGCTTGTCGCGATACACGTATCGATACCGATCTCAACGTGAATGGGGCCCTTTTATTTCCTTCTACCAGAAGATATCAATCGCCGTACTCCGATGACGGCGGGCCTAGGGAGCGGGAGAGGGCAAGAGGGAAACGTTTGTTTACACAAGGCCAAGTGCCCAGACTTATTAGTATATCTCTGGACGCTGGACCTTCGAAATCTTCAATTCCGACTGACGTGCAGTCGTTAAACTTCAAGGGAAGAACCTTTATAACTCCATATCTCAAAGAATGTTTGAGATATTGTACTTCAAATCCCCGCACGTAAAAAACATGGGACGCCTGTGCTTCACTCTTCGAAAATTCCGATTTTAAGCGAGACATGGTCTCTTAAACTTGAGGGGAACAATCTTTAGAACGCGGCGGACGAGAAGCATGTCAAAACATAAAAAATAAAACACCAAAACACCGACATCCCCGAAACGCCGCCCGCCTCACCTGTCGGCAGCGGCGCGGCCGGCTTCCCCGCGTACACCTTCTGCTGTATTGACGCCGTGTAGCTGGGCGGCGGCGGCGCCGCGCCCGTCGCAGGTGCCGCCGCCTGCTGCGGCGCGGGTGGCGCCGTCGCTGTCTGCAGCACCGGCTTCTGCACCTGCGTGCTCTTCACGCTCTGCATGATGATCGGCGGCTGCGAGACGGCCTGGCGGGCGCCCCACGCCTGCTGCGGCGGCGGCACGGGGCTCGGCGACCCGGCCGACGTCGAGCCCGAGTAGATGCCGGAGCTCGGGCTCTTGCGGAAGTCCTGCGTCGGGCTGTGGCGGTGCTGCATCGAGGCCGAGTAGGAGGGCGGGGGCGGCGGGCCGCCGCCGGGGCCCGTCAGCGGGTAGGGCGGGGGCGGCTCCGGCCCGCCCGTCGGCGAGTACAGGCTGAGCGCCTGCATCTGTTGCGAGAGTTGCTGTTGCGCCTGCGGGCCGTTCTGCGGGCGGGAAATATGTCGTTTTTTTTTAGTTCTTAAAGGACCCCTCACAAAAGTAATGGGAAAACACTTTCGTTGGATTTCCCAATGGAAAAGCAATAAACTTGTTTTTGTAAACAACAAAAAAAAATTGTGTTTCCAGTAACCAAGATCAATAATGACAATTATTTCTTTTCAAAACAAGTAAGTTTTAAAAAGTTAGGATTTTAGGTTTTTTGATATGCCTTTAAAGTTATTGGACTTTCTCCCTTTCATTTTTTATGTCATAATTTCTTTATTTTTGAGCACATTGTTTTGATTTGTGGATTCAATTGTCTTCGTGTTGGTTAGGCCAAGTCATAGCTAAATATCTAAATAAAAATCAGGCTTTTATCCAACCTCCTAACGAAGACTATAGTATCTCAAAAATTTGCACTTTTGGGTTACTATCACCAGGGCACAAAGTAATGGCTAAAGTTTACCGTTGAACAGTATAGTATCTCAAAACAGAAGGAAAGCAACACAAAATACAGTAAACGAAATTATAGTATCTCATCAAGACCCGAGTTGTACAACGAAAAATTATAGTAAGTTGAATTATTACTAAAGTCTTCATCGGAATTTTGTGCGAAATTTCCAATTAATGACGAGTTACTATACAAGATTTTGCGGTTATGATATTGTAAATAATTTTAAAACAACGCAAAAATGGTCTTCTCTGGTAAACATCTTATAGTGAAAATATTATATAAAAAATATTGAACATTTTAAAAGAATCAAATAATGCTGCCACAAATGCATAAGAATCGGGTAATAACTTTTTTATTAATTAATATTAATCTCAAACGTTTTTATACACTGTCATTCTTTTCCATATTGCTGGCCTTTCATCCTCGTTGATTTGAGTCTAAATAGTAAATAGGAACAGCCCTTCTGACAAGATTTCACTCATACTATTCCAGTCACTGAAAAATAGCAATGACAAAATAGATACGAAAATTCAATTAGTACCTAATGGAATATTATTAAAAATAAGCCAAATCAAAGAAACAAAATATTTACCATAGGATATTACAGACTTTGTTTGGAACAAAACGCTACTACTCTCAAACATTAGGCATTGATGAAAAAAAGTTAAATGTACTTAAATAACTATGCAGAAAAAATAAGTCGTAAGACAATTTCTATGATTCTCAAAACACACACAAAGCAGACACAAAAACAACCAAATTGAAGAATCTCGTTCAAGTTATGATACAGAAGGTTCATTTATGTTTAAATATATCCCGTACTTTTCTTAAAAACCCTAAAACATCTATTTCTTCCAATTTTATTTTCTTTTTAGACCTAAGGTGAAGATACTAAAAATCGGCTACTGAAAATATGGAAACTCTAAAGTATCTCTCATTTTTTTATTTAAATTGTTCGACAAAAACTATAGTAACTCAGTTTAAAAAAATAATAAAAAAACACTTTTTTTTCAAAGTGTATTAAGAAAATAGTGTTTAGTCATCCATAAAACCAATACCAAGAAGTTTTAAAAGCATCTAGAATTTTTACCCTTTGATTTAACCATTCAAAAAAATGTGAAAACTTTAAAAGCTTTTCTCAAAATTTCCCAGAATTATACTATATCCAAGTTACAGAGGCAGTGGATCAAAACATTGGCCACCACGTGACCTATTCTCTTATTGGTCTGGCCGTCATAAAATGTCAAGTGTTTACGCGGCGAGCAGAATGCAGGGCCGGCTCTTCCCTCAGTCGAGTTTCCTGCATATTTTAGATCGGATCGCTAGCAGTATATTCTGTAAATTTATTTTGTTACATAATTTAAGGAAATTTATAAAGATCCACGAAAGGTAGAAACACAGATTTTAGAACTTCTAAAAGAATTAGTTCAGAATTACAAGCCACTTGGACCCTGGTAATCGATCGCAAGGCGGTCATGTGACTTTGTTTATATCTACTGCCGCTGTAACTTGGATAGACTTTAGTTACTATAGTGTTCGTTGCAGGTGTCGACTTATTGTGCTTCCGTGAGTTATATGTTTAATTCCAATCAAATTGGACAGCTACAAAAACTGCAGAACCGTGGAATGCGAATAATACTAAAGATTGGCAGATGTGCGCCAGTGGCAGTCATGCTTGATGTTCTAAAGTAGCTGCCAGTAACCAAAAGGTTATACTACCTAACAATGGTTTTCATCTTTAAGATATTGCACAACTTAGCCCCACCTTACTTTCAGGAATTTATAAGTCTAAACATTGCCATTCACAATTATTCCACAAGAAGAAACTGAGACTTTCACATCGATAGACTTGGTAATAGAAATTCAATGAACTCGCTCTTTTTCAAGGGATTCAGGGAGTTCAATATGTTGTCGGATGAGATTAAGAGATCGACCTCGCTTAGAATTTTTAGGAAAAGATTATTAGATGATATTAAAACCAATTAGTAAACTAATGCCTTGTATTTGTGCTTTCTTATAATTATTAGTAAGGTATGTTTTTCTGGTGGTTGTGTATCACATTCAAATTATTTTGTTACATATTTGTATATGTGTTGTTATGACTGTTGTTGGCTCCCTACCAAGTAAGTTAACTGTAAGTCAATCATTTGTGTATTAGGGTTTCCTATTTAAATAAAGGTTCTTTCTTTCTTTCTTTATTTATTACGATTATAACGAAAATAAGCTGAAAAGTCGAAAATCGAGGAACCATAGCTGGGACAATATGTACCCATTTTCACTTTCCCGAAACCCGAACCCTCACCTGCACGACCATGGGCTGCCTGCCGGAGCAGCCGACGGGGCTCGCGCCCCTCTGGTGGGGCGGCGCGTTCGCGTTCGTCGGCTGCGCCCCGTTGTAGACGCTGGCGGCGGGCGGGGCGGCGCCGGGCGGCCCCCTCGCCGGCACGACGGGCGCCGGCGACATCCGCTTGAACAGCGCCTGCACGTTCGTCGGGACGGGCGGCGGGTACGAGGGCGGCGGCGGCGGCGGCGTGTTCCTCGGCGGCGGCGGGGGCGGCGGCTCCGCGAACGACGGCGAGTAGCGGGCCGGGGGAGGCGCCGACGACTGGTGGATGTCGGCGAGCCTGGAAACGGGCCGGCGTTTTGGGGGCGCCGTCGGGCGTGGTCGATTGCGAGGGGCAAACCACCGCGTGGAAGTCAACGGGGGGACACGGGAAGGCAATGGAAATCGATTGAAAGTAGGTGGAAGGCTTCTAGTGGAAGTTACTAGGATTCAGTGGTAGTCAATGGAAATCTTTTGGAACTCGGCAGAAATCTTTAAAAAGTATGTGGAAGTAGCACCAAAGTCTAGAGAATACTATAAGTCCGCTCACTCCTTTGAAGTCGTCAAAAAGCCCCCAAACAAGAAAAAACATGCGATATCTAAGTGTGATTCTGGAGGAACTGTAATCGGGAATCACCGGGTGTATAGTCGGTTGATGGTTGACTTTCTGTCTTTGTTTGCAGCATGTTTTTAGAGTAATATGGATATATTTAATCTTGGAGTCAAAATAAAGGGCATTTTAACAATGGGGCACCACGTCTATAGGTTTTGACGTCACTGGGTGTACTATACAAATCACAGTAAAGCTGGTTACACCTAGTTATACGGGGGCACCTCTATATTGACTTTCCATCATGCACCGTAAAGCATTTAGTGTATATCGTTAGTTTTTGGTACAATGTTAAAAAATAAAATAGGAGTAATAGGTATAGCAAAAAAAATAAGGAGCATAATTATGTATAATAAAAATGCAGGTAGAATATACTTTTTAATAATTGATGAAGACATTTTTCTTAATTATACGTCAAACTAAATCTTACCTTTCAGGGTCTTTAGCAATTAGAAAAAAGGACACAGTCTTTTGAATTGCTTTTACAGCCATCCGCACTGCAATAAGAACCATGATAAGCCACCACTATTCAAAATGGGCAACGGTATTGGATATAATTTAGGCGCACCCGGTACAATATGAAGCACACCGTTCCGCGAGACACTGTGTAACAAAGTTACGCTCAGTGAGATATCGCCCTTAGAGGTTTAAAATTTCCGGAAAAATTGATCGTCGGAAAAAAAAAACGGTTTTTTTCCCAGAAAATTTGGAAAAAAAACGGAAAAAAACAATTTTTTTAATAATACATAATAAAAAAGAAATAAAATAAATACGAGAATAAATATTTTTAAATAAAATAATTTATACAATATATAATAAAAAGTTAAAAAGAATTATTGTTTTTAGTTTTTTATTGCTGATCAATAAGTGTTGTGTTTATTTAATTTGTTTTAAATAAAGCATTACTATCAAAATATGTTATTTTTATACTCCTTGAGTTTTTTTCGAGCAAAATATGTAGGTGTACGAAAATATAATTTGAGTGTTTCTTCAACTTTCTTTGTTTATTCGAATTTTATCTGAAATTTTCCATTTTTTCCAATTTTTCCATTTTTTGGGCTTCGGAAATAAACGGAAAAAACCTTGTTTTTTCCAATTTTTCCTGTTTTTTTCCGTGATGTTAAACCTCTAATTGAGGGCTAAGGCGAAGGGAGCGGGATCGGGTAGGACGGAATATTTGTTTACACACGACAAGTGAGCGGACTTATAGTGTTCTCTAGACTTTGGAACACAAAGTTTAGTTTTCAGGAAAGCCGGAAATTAAGAAAATAATAAAATGTTCATAATGGTGGAAGTCTGGCGTACAAACTTCCAGCGGTGGATTGCCCCGTGGGTGGTTCGGAAAAAGGTTGGAATTTTTATTTTCCTGTAGGTTTCTTAACGGATCTTTATCATTTTTGGCTGTCCAGATCCAGATATTTGTTTTCTCTTGTTTCACATCAACCAGAAGCAACATATGGAGGCTAACGATAACTAAGTATTGTTTTTGCAAACCTCAAGATGATATTATATGCGATCAATAGTTAAGGCAAGAAAATATCAAACATCAAAATAAAAATTCCAAATTATTTTAGACATTCCCCTACCGTGGACTATCCGACCTCGAACTCCCTGCTCCGGAGTCCAGAGCCGGACTGCCCCGTGGCAGGACCAACTCCCGTTCGATGCTTGGTTTACGGATAAGCTTTGTGTATCCGGGTTTCACTCCGGATTCCTGCTTCATCAGGTAGTCCAGTGCCATTTCCACCCTTCCATTTGAGTATTGAAGGGCCCGCAGTGAGGAATCCTAGAGAAACATTTTCTGGTATTACGATAAAATACCAACGGAAAAAAAAATGATAACAAACCATAAAAACCTCGCTTTAGTTTACTTTATCAATGAACCCAAATTAATAATAACTAAGGAATGTCGATGAATCACCCTCTCTTCAAAGTATCCGTGTTGTAACCCAGATCTTCATAGTAAGATTGTTCGTTCATTACAAAACAAATAATGAAGCGGTAACATTTAAAGTACACTTATAAAACGTGTTGCAATGATACGATAAAATATTTAACAACAGGGGAATTTTCGATGTTCTCACCTCCGAATAACCCATGGACATGAGCTGGGTGTGCCCAGCATGCCTCAGTTGTATGCCATCTTTGTCACCTCCGCTTCCCGTGGATCCCAACGAACTAACCCCACTGGTGGCGGAAAAATTTGATATCGTACTCGCTGTAAAAAAGTTTTTCCATGTAAAGTTACACTTTAGGCGCATATCGGATAATATAAGTTGCTAGAGGCCAAATATAATAGAATTCAATTCACATAGTATTACAAAATGTCAGTAATTTTCTGTAAAAATCCTACTTACACTGGAATTTATTTTGTAGAAATTAAGTGAGTTCTATCCCATATAGAAGAGACGCTTGTTTTTGCATGTAACTTTACCAAAGCCTTGTTGTAATAGGTACACGTAAAGTTACAAGCATTTGTAAAACATACAATTTACAATCAAATTTGATCAAATTGGAATTTCCTGTGAATATACAATCTTTTATAAAAATACAGTATTTTACTAAATTTGAGTCACTAATAACTTAAACTATGGAATGTTACAAAAGTTATTTATACAGGGTGTCTCCTAAATATGTGGCAAAAATTCAAGGGAATATTCCTTGGGGCAAAATTTTAAAAAAATCCTATAAACATATGTCCAGAAGCTTCGTTTCTAAAATATAGGGTGTTAAAGTTTCGGACAAGTTTACAAGTTTTTTTACGAGTTTACTTGAAAAGTGTGTAAATTGTATAAGAATGGGAAAAACCAAAAATCTTATGTTTGCCATGTAAAATTTCAAAATTTATGTAATCCCTGTAATACCTTGTGAAAAAACACTACCATGTAGGTACTACATAAAATTACAACAATGTAATAACCATTTGTAAATGTGTATTAGTATAAAACCTTTGTTGCAACTTATTTCCCTTGTAAAGTTAAAGCCTATTCATTTAATTTATACCCTGACGTCATCGATACCAGCATAACAGCGTTGCCAAACTTTATGACAAATTGCAAATACGAAGACTTCAGCTGCCACAATATTTGACTTTTAAACCATTTACAGGTTAGTTAAGAGGGGGTTGCCGACAGCGAAATTGACGTCAGATTTCGTTTTTTTTAAGTTGTATAGCATAAAATCTAATAACATTTTACCTGGCAAAAATTTAGTACAAACATCTCTGTCTTCATCTTAATCATAAGATCTTAAAAGCATATGCACTGGAATTATTATTTTTCCCAAGGTTTTCATAACCTAGAAAACTAAACACTGCTTTTAAGATCTTATGATTAAAATGAAGACAGAGATGTTTGTACCAAATTTTTGCCAGGTAAAATGTTATTAGATTTTATGCTATACAACTTAAAAAAATACGAAATCTAAGGTCATTTTCGCTGTCGGCAACCCCCTCTTAATGTACACTGTGTTTTCTTAATATGAAACCTTAATAGGCCATGTGAATAAAAATGAGGAAAAGCTTAATACCACAGCTATTCTGTGTTAATAGGTACTTAAAAATTAAAAAAAAAATGAAAAAAATTCACTATTTCCGAATAATTAATTTAAAAAAATTTTTGGACCATCTGATACGCCTTTATGTAAAAATAAAGCAGTGGAAATTTACAAAGAAAATATTTCCCTTAATTCAAAATCTTGGAAAATCTTGGAAAATCCATGTTTCTTCCAAGTAAACAAACTCTTGTGTTTCTTCTCTTTTTGCTTGATTTCTTAAAAATTTAATACGTTTTATAGCAAAATTATAGGCACCTCCATAAAGTCCACGTCGAGGATCATCTTTGCGGTACTTAAATCCAATGTTCCTCAATATTTTCCATAAAGATGTTCTACCACCATGAAAAATATCTCTTTCTTCTAATTTCGCTTTTAGGGCGTTCACTGTAAAGTGCTTTTCTAAAAGAATAATTATAAAATTAGACGCATATTGGGGCAAATTGGCAAAATTCTTTAACATACTGTCCCTATATACATTTCTAATATCACATTTCGGATTGCTGTCTGTTCGAAATCATCAATGTTGACTAGGTACAGGTTTTTTCTTTCTCTCCTTGCAGTTCGAGTAGCTGGTCCTTTTGAAATAATTGTTTTGACCGTGTCAAAACTAATTCCTAGAGCTGCTGCAACCCTCTTAAATAGAAACAAAAATATGATTTTTTAGAAATTATCGAAATTTATCTCAGTGAAATAAAATAAAAAGTACTTACATCTTTTACAGCACAAAGCGGAAGCAGGGGACCCCCGTTTTCCCTTTCCCTCTCAAAATATTCGCTCAAAGCACGCACCATACCCTGCGCACGTTTATCAAGATTTTGAGAACCTATCTTGCGCGGCATTTTTAAAATTAAGTGACAAACTGTGTCAAAATTTTAACGAAAAATTTGAATATTATTATTGCAACCCAGCCCTATTATGCCAACATGATAGATGAAAATTAACTATTATTTGTGTGGCATTTTTGTAGTGTCACTAGAATTTATATTGGCAGCAAAAACACCAAACGATGACGTCAGGGTATAAATTAAATGAATGGGCTTTACAACATGTATGTACTTTTTAGTAAATCAAATGTCTTCAGAGTTTGTAAATCGTAACAAACTATCAAACCTGTAAATCAATCTTGTAAAGTCGCAAAATTCCTGTAAAACCAATTCTTAGAATAAAGTGCTTAAATTTCATTTAATCAAAAACACTATGATCACAGAAAATATATTCAGAACAGAAGGCTCCTTAATGACCACTGTCAAATGGACTCCAACTTTTAACGTTGACTGACGTATCTCACGGCTATAGCTTCATATCCTGGAAAACAGATGGCACCTATGGTCAACAATGTATTTTGCATTGTATTTTGTCTTCGGGAAGCGCTTGGTGAGCCAGAGAACTGTCAAACATGACAGCTGTGAGCAGTCTTTATTAATATGCCAGTCAACGCTTTCAAGCCTAATATTTTCCAAAAATATCATTTCATAAGAAATGTAATCTGCTTGTTTTTTTTGGAGTCTAAAGTTGGAGTCCATTTGACAGGTATTGTTAAGGAGCTTTCTATTGTGGAACTATATTTTCTGTGATACGATGTAGGAACCATTTAAAATTACAACTACATAGGAACCATTTATAAGTGTGTAATAATACAAAATCTTTGTTGTCACTTATTTCTCCTGTTAAGGTAAAATATTCATGTAATTTTTAGTACCTACAACCAAGTGTCTTGAAGTTTATAAATTCTATCAAACCATCAAACCTATAAATTAATGTTATAAAGTTGCGAAATCCCTGTAAAATCAATTAGAATAAAAAAGCACTTCAATTTCATTTAAATACTATGTCATGTAAAATGACATAGTGAAGTTTGTATTGTAAAAATACACTTGTATAAAGTGAAAGTATGAAACCATTTGTATATGTAAATTGTATAAGAATGATAGAAACCCAATATCTTATGATCGCCATGTAAAACTTGAAAATCTATGTAATATGTATTAGGACAAAACCTTTGTTGTAACCTATTTCCCTTGTGGAGTCACACCATTTATGTAATTTTTTTGTACAGCCAAGTGAAATATAAATTGTATTAAACCTGTAAATAAATTTACATAGTTGCAAAATACCTGTAAAGCTCATAAATTTGGTAAATGGACAAAGTTTGTATGTAAAAATAAACTTGTGTAAAGTAAAAGCATGAAACCATTCGTATATGTAAATTGTATAGGAATGATAGAAACCCAATATCTTATGATGGCCATGGAAATTTGAAAATCTATGTAATATGAATTAGGACAAAACCTTTGTTGTAACCAATTTCCCTTGTGGAGTTACAACATTTATGTAATTTGTATCAAACCTGTAAATCAATTTACCCAGTTGTAAAATCCCTGTAAAGCTCATAAATTTGGTAAATGGGCAAAGTTAGCATGTAAAAATACACTTGTGTAAAGAGAAGTAACAGTGTAACAGTAAGATACGACACATACCATGTAAAATAACGAAACCCAAAGTGTGTAAATTTACAGAAAACGCGTAAACTTCCCCGGAGACTTGCGAACGACCCAAAAATACCCACCGGCACTCGACCCGACCGTCTCGCTCTTGGCGAACGGCCTCAGCGCGTTCTGTATCTCCTCCATGGCCTTCTGGTGGTAGCTGGGCGGGCGGGCCGGGGCCGCCTGGGCGGCCGCCGCCGCCGCCGCCGCCGCGTTCGCGTTCATCTCTTGCCGGGGGCGCGGCGCTGCTGCTTGCGATCGGCGGCTGACGGGCTCGTGGCCCATGCTGGGCCCCCTGTCGTCGGCCGCCCGGCTCGGCTGCTGCCGCTGGCCGGACGCCCGTCGTCGCTACGACGGCCTGCGGGCGGTCATGGTCGGTGGACGTTCGCCGACTGCAACGGACGAATGGGTTCTCGGGTAAATTGCAACTAACGAAAGAATGTTTTTCAGGCGTGGATATGTTGTGCACTCGGCAAAGTTCAAGGAGTATATTATTCCCAAACGTATACAATCTTTCAGATGAGTTGTATACAATTTTTTCTACGATCGAGGACTGGGAGAATCGCTAGCGGATTCGGTATGTGCCAAATAAGATGTGTATCAAAACGTTAAATTCTGCTAGCGATTTCTGGGCACCGGCCAACAATACCACGTCTCATCGCTCCTAAATATTTTAATTACCTGCTAAAATTGCAAAAATCTGCTCCTCCAGAACTGACAGGAATTTTCGTGTCAAATTTAAGACACTTTTCGGGGCCCCGAAAAAACACTTTCAGGCGTCCCCCATGGCGGTATTTCACTGCGGACGGATTCGCGGGTTTATAAAACGCAAAACTGGCCGATATTTCCGCGGATAAGTGGGCAAAAACGGGGGGAAAACGAAATGAAAACAAAGAAAATCGTGAAGAAATTAGACGGCGGCCATTTTGGACAGTGTCAAATTCCAGAATGTACCAACGTAACGCCGACAAAACACACTAGATCCAACGAGTATTTTGCCATTTTTAGCCCAAAATTCACACATTTCAACCTAAAATAACTCCCACAATAACCCCTTTCCTTCCTTGGAATATAAAATTTTACATAAACTTCAAGAAAAGGTTATTATTTTGAATAATTGATAAATAAATTATCTTGGTAACTTTCATTACTAAAAGTTGGCAGCAACGCAAAGTGCATTCCACAAGGCAGGCGACATTTAATATCATAGGCGTGCCTCTGGGTTTCCCCAAAACTGCACATTTTTAAAAATACGTAAATTTTTTACGAGAAACTTCGGAAAAAAACTGTTCTAATCAAAGAAAACCGCTTCATTTAACCATTCACAATAAAATAAGCCTGTCATTGTTAATTTCGTCAAATATAAACGCCGAAACGTGTCGAAAATAGGGAAACCCTTGAACGCCACTGAAGTAAAATATTCCAATCTTTTTCTTTTCACAAAAAAAGAGGGGCTGCTACCGTGCCTCCGTCCTTTTTTTATTTTTGAAATGCTCGCGAGGTACCCAGAGGGGGCGTGGCAAAAGTTATCAATAATTTATTGATTACGTAAAAATTCCATCTAATAAACAACAATAACCTAGAAAAATCATGGGCAAAGTTTTATCTACTATAAAACATCCTATGAGAAATTTTAACATTGAAGACAGGGCTCATAAAATAATAGGGCAGTCTAAGCCCACACCAGCTCCTAGGCATGCGAAGGAACAGATGGATTTGGAAAAAATTTTGAAAGGTGAAACTTTTAGGTTAGGTTACGATTTTTGCAAATTTCTTCCTCATTGCAGAGCATCCTGAAATTGTCGAAGAGAGCCTTAAGAAAAATCCCGAACTAGACAAAAACTTAAGGGGTGTTTATGTTACTTCGTCGGACGTAAGTAGCGAGAAAACCAAACAATCCCACATTCATTTTTGTCCTGGAAAATTCTTTTAGAGACTTCCCGAAATTACAAACCCAAACCGACCAAAGCCGAGCGAACGAAACGAACCCTCAAACTTTCTTTTCGGTATACAGGAACCAGAAAAGGTACCGCTGGGAAAAATAACCCTAAGAAACGCGCTAAAATTTCTGACGGACCACCAGGCCGACCCCAAGATGTATCCCGTCGAAAAAATAGCAGTGGAACACTTGTTGCCCGAAGAAAAAATTAGTAAGTAGCCTGTGCCTCGAACTAAAATTGAACGTCCAAATCTAACCAAACTTTCCTTTGAAGGATCCATAATAAAATACTTCAAAGTGTTTCAAGTTTACGTTCCGCAAGAAAGAACAGTTCAAGCCAAATTTGTGGGTCCCGCAGTTACGAGGACAAGAATAGAAAAAATACCCAGGGCAGCACTGCCCCCAGGGAAACCGAAAAAAGATGATACTTGATTTTTTTTACTTTTATAGTCCAATTGTAGGTTAATGTTAATAATAAACTGTTTTTAAAAAATTGTAAATTTATTCATAAAATTTATGCGATTTTATCCCACCTCCAAATGGTCCCGTCGTCACAGACGTACAATAAAACATTAGCATTCCTACTTAACGTTGTCTGCCTTATTGCCGTCGTACATCTAGGATGTTGCAAAACGTAACATTTCGAATATCCTGGATCGGGGACATCCAGGTCCCACACATAGATCTTTCCAATTTGGTTACCCAGTGCTAAAATCTATTTAAAAAATTACTATAGATCGTCTAGAAAGTACACGAACCAAACCTTGTGCCAGAAATCCATGGCGAACCTCACAAACCAAATCTCGCACTCTTTATACTCGAATCTATGGATAATCGTGGAGCTCGTTTCTCCTTTACGCAAATTTTCGTCTTCCAACCTTCCCGGCTTCCAACAGATTATGCAATTTTCACAGGACTTGCTCAGAACGAAATCCCCAAACCACTGAACACAATCCACATAGTTTCTGCAAGAAAAGTAAGCTGCGCTATTGAACACAATGACAAAACAGTGAACACAATATCTGAGTACTTGAACACTGTCAAAACAATACACAGTACAAAAACACATGAACACTATGTGACAAAACAATTGAACATAGTGTCAAACCAGTTGAACACTGTGTTCTAGTACTTTTTGTTCTGTTTGTCTGTTTTTGGATAAGAGAGATTACTGTTATATGTGCACACAAACATTTTATTTAATGAAGCTATTTAATATTTATTTTTATATGCATCTCATTAATTTGTATCTGAATGATCGCAAATAAACATTACTATTATTACTTGTGTCAAAACACAACACAGTGCAAAAACAAATGAACATCATGTCCAAATCTCGGCCCAATTACTTGAAACAAGTGAAAAAACAATTGAACATAGTGTCAAAACATAATATCTGAGTAGGTACTTGAACACTGTGTCAAAACAATACATAGTGCAAAAACAAAAGAACACTATGTTCAAGTGCTTGAACACAATGACAAAGCAATTGAACATACTGTCAAAAGACTGGAACACAATGTCAAAACAGTTGAAACGCTAACCTGTGAATGTCCCTGGTGGAAAAATCAGGAAAATGCGCCTTCAAAGAATCAAAAGGCCTGGAAGTCCTGTTGGGATTCCACTGATACGATTCCTTGATGGCTTTCTTCATTATTTCCTTGTCGAGCCTCCACAATTTTAAAGAATGATCCATACCGCAGGACATTATCCTGTTGCCCATCAAATCGAAATCCTAACGTTTCAATTTTTCATTATCATACCTTTTAAATATATCCCTTAAACCTACCGCACTCAGAACCTCGTCTCTGTGTCCCTCTACGCCCCCGAATATCGCTATACACACGTCAGTCTTTATATTCCATAACCTCAGGGAATGGTCCTTGGAAACGCTCAATAATAAGTTCGGATCCCTCGGATGAAATTTCAACTCGTTTATTGCGTGACCGTGTCCGATGTAATGTCGAGTGCAGGTCATTGTGGCCGCGTGCAAAATCCTTATTACCCCCCTGGATCCGGCTACGGCCAATAGGGGCTTCCCGAAATCCTCGTCGAACGACCAAGCGCACGTGTAAAAATTTTCGTCTAACTGTAAAAAAACATTATTTAAAATATCTTGAATGTTTTCTAAGGAACGTTACATCTGGATCTGCGTAACATTGAACTAACTTAATGCCGTCCCTCTCTGGACATTCGTATATGGTGACTCTGTTACTTCCAACCGCTGCGAAAATCATGGGTTGCCCTTCTTTTAAATTGTGGTTAAATTGGGCCCCAAACAAGGGTTGCCCATGGTCTTCTTTTATGCTGCAACTAATCTTTTATTGTGTTATTGAAAAAAAAAAGCTTTAAAAACCTTACGTAAATTTATAAATCGGCTTCAAAACTTTAGGGATGCTGCTAAGTCGCTTCTTGCCACGTCTGCCTTTACGAATTCGACTCGTAGGTGTGGCACTTCTAGAAGTGTTGTCTGTCGTCGACGTACTACCGACGCTCGAGGTTTCATCCTTAAAAAAATACAAAAGATAAGTATTAAGGCTCAAAAGGCCTCCAAAACCTACCCCCTCGTTGTCGCTTTCCTCCGTTAAATTTGCGTTCGAAGACTCGTTCCCCAAGCTGGTTTTAGACCTTTCCTTCATGGTTTCTTTGTTTTCCGAAATTTTTGCAAACTGCAAGAAAAACGATGAAAAACGCGGAAAAACCGCGAAAAATATTATGTTTTTGTTGATGAGGGTTATTTTGGAGCCACAAATATATTTTGGAGCTAACTTCACTTCCTAAATTAACCAAAAATCCACAAAATAAATAGCACAGGTAAGCTGTGTAAATAGGTTCAAAAATGTACCAAGGGATTTTTAGTTTGATATTTGATATTACCAGAGAACAAGGAAGGGGAGAATATAAACTGGACGGCGGCGCCTTTGATCTTTGGAAGCCGGTGGTCGCCATGTTCTCTGTTTAGAAGACAGGGCCGTATTTAGAATTTAGTGAAGGGATAGTGTAGGTCTGTACTCAGATATTCATTTATAAACACAAAACAAATCATACATACTGAAATGATGATTGGAACAGGCAAAAATGTTAATTGGATTTGAAGGAATATTTTTAATTTAAGGTAGTTAGATAACTGAAATATTTAGTAGGTAAGGAAAGGCGATTTTTCTTATCTTATTCCAAAAATTTAATATTTTGTTGATCTTAAAAAATTTGATGACTGCCCGAGCAATATTTTTTAAGCAATCATTTTGTAGAATACAAATGAAAACAAAACATAGGTATTGTATGTATTAGAATATTGTCTTGATCGGATTAATTATTAAATATACCTATCCAGTCTCCTTCATTAAAATCAGTAGGCACCTACGACTATGCGAAAAAACTTGGACATTTGTATGCGAATAGATATACTTAGTAAAAAAATATATTTCTTCCATAAAATAAACTTTGTTGATGTTCATATAATAAGCTTATTTTTGTTTGTACATTTTCAATTTCTGTCTATAATTTTTAATGCTATTACGTACTACGTACTATATTACAGGCGTGTTTGTCGTTATTATGTACTTTAGAAGGGTGCCTAACTTCTCCATAAAAAAAACTAAGCGCAAAAATAGCATTCATAGGTACATAGGTATGAACCAAGGTTGTTGGAGTTACAACCTTGGGTATGAACCAATGACGTCAAAACCTATAGACGTGGTGCCCCATTGTTAAAATGCCCTTTATTTTGACTCCAAGATTAAATATATCCATACTACTCTAAAAGCATGCTACAAACAAAGACAGAAAGTCAACCATCAACCAACTATGCACCCGGTGATTCCCGGTTATAGTTCCTCCAGAATCACACTTAGATATCGCATGTTTTTTCTTGTTTGGGGGCGCTGGAAGCATCGGAACCTCACCTGAAGACTCGGGGGATGGTCTAACGACGTCAGCTTCCGAGCCCAGAGTCGAAATAAGTTCGCTACGGCTCGACAAAAAGGGGCAATTTCTGACAATCACGCGACATTTTCGGAATAATTTAATGGAGCGCTTAGATTGTGATTAGTTCTGGGCGTCAAGCGTTTATCAAAACAAACCTGTCTATAGGTTCTGACGTCATTGGTATGAACACAGGTAAACGGAGTAAACCCACACTGGTAACAATAACGTATGGCCTGTTTCCTGTTTATGCAGACTTAATTTAAGGACAGTATTTATGATTTAATTAAACCCTTATTATGTATTCTATTTATCCACATTTGCTTCATGTAAAATTTAGCCCAAAAACATATTTTTGATTTGAAAGGTTTTTTTGTTGTTTTTGTGCCTTTTTGTCTTGAATTACATGTAAGTTCGATAATTTTATTTACGAATGACTTAAGATATTAACTTATTCTTAAGTGAAATCGCGTGAACTACACCATGCATTTTCAGTGTTTTAACTTACGATTTTTAAATTAAATCCTTAAATTAAGTCTGCCTTTAGATACTTAGGTGGAAGGTTATGATAATACAGTAAATTGCACCTGAACAGCAACTAATTCCCAGAGATTTCACAATTATTAATTACCCACCAATGCTCGTTTGGAAAGGAGAAGAACGATAACCTGCAGTTGTAACTTTTGTTCACGCACGCAGCCTTTCGCTGCGCACACAACGCCCCCGCTTTTGTCTTACTCATGACCATAAGACAAAACACTGAACAAAACAACACACTCGCAATAAAGAAAACTTCAAATTAACGCCGCCACTGAAGATCTGTTCGCTCGAAACACTAAACTGAAAGTGACGCCTCTGTCTAAACTAAAAACATGGCTAAGTTTAAATTCTCCCCTTCCTTGTTCTCTGGTCGTAGGGTTGCTATCTCTACCCAAGAACGGTATACTAGGATATACTGTTGATTGATCCTCCATCGACGGATATACCCAGTGCTGCTCTTTTTAGTACATTTGTACTAGATTTAGTACAATACATCAAAATCTAGTACGTCAGTACACCATTATCATTTTTAGTACAATATGATACCACATCATCATCTGCAAAACAAGCACTTCAAAGCTTACTTATGTCTACTCAAAAAAAGGGGACTTAAAAAGATAATCTACGGTAGGTAACGTTGAGAACAGCGATCAAAACTTGATTATTATTGTCTATGGAAACCGAGACTGAGTATTCACCAACAGATAGAAGTACGTTTTCTCTTTGCCTAGGAGCAGCACAGTCAGCACTGGATATACCAATCTGTGGATATACCGTTCTTAGACCTACACAAAGACGGAGACCACATAACTTCGTGTTATGTGACGGAGACTCATCCAAACGCTCTTGTCCGCTGCCACTCGTCTGGCGAAAATCCACTCGTAGCTCTAAACACAACCGCCATGGCTTCTTCTAGTAGCCACACAAACATCCCTACGGCCACCTCTCCTACAAAATAGGGCTGGAATCCATCCACTATACCCTGAAATAGGCGAGGTTTTTAGTGGGTATGTCCCGTTTCGGGGAGACCCCCACACTACTAGAGGTGGGTTGCGATTTCACGAACTGTGACTTTGTCACTGCTACTTATCTGTCGCAGTCACAGTCTGCTCCAGTCCCAACCAAATAGTGAAATTTTGTCACAGGTTGGCATTGTTGCGAGTGCGGTTGGAGCGCTCGATTGCGACGATCGCGTGTATCTTCGGTCCGCTCCGAGTATGCTCCGTCTCCGTCGCACCGACGCAGCCAAGGAGAAACTGCGACTTCTGTGACTGCGATCTACGATTGCGATGCGATGATACGGGGACGGGCATGTAGCGTAATATAAGTAGGAGCAAAGCAGGGCAGGCCAGGGGCGCTGGATAAAATAAACTGCTCCAAAAAATCACTGCTATTAGTCACTGTGACATGGCTGGAGCAGTCACATCCTGTCGCAGCTCCACTAAAATCGCAGGTTGGCCCACCTCTACACACTACCACGCGGAACGGCCGCGTGGTGCCTATCCCCTATTCTGTGGTGCCTATAAAAGGTTTTCCTCTCCTTCTCTCCTATCGCAAAAAGACAAAAAAAAATACCGTTCTTGATCTCTACCCCCCCCCCCCACTGCTCAACTGCTGCCAACAACGTAAATACTAAATACAAATTCCCCAACAACATAACCAAAAAAACCTCGCGGGCCACGTTCTTTCCACCGCGACCGCCCGTACAAAATGGCAACCACCGTATCGAAGAAGCGCAAGTTCGTCGGCGACGGCGTCTTCCGCGCCGAACTCAACGAGTTCCTCACCAGGGAACTGTCCGAGGACGGGTACTCGGGGGTGGAGGTGCGCGTCACCCCGACCAGGACCGAGATCATCATCATGGCCACCAGAACCGACCGCGTCCTCGGCGAGAAGAACAGGAGGATCCGCGAGCTCACCTCCGTCGTTCAGAAACGGTTCAATTTCCCCGAGAACTCCGTCGTCCTGTACGGTGAGAAGGTGGCCAACCGGGGGCTGTGCGCCATCGCGCAGGCCGAGTCGCTCCGCTTCAAGCTCATCGGGGGGCTCGCTGTGAGGAGGGCCTGCTACGGCGTCCTGCGCTACATCATGGAGTGCGGCGCCAAAGGTAACATTAACCTTCTTCTAATGCGGAACTCCCTAAAAGCGTTTTTCTTCCAGGCTGCGAGGTGGTGGTGTCCGGAAAGCTGCGCGGGCAGCGGGCGAAGTCCATGAAGTTCGTCGACGGGCTGATGATCCATTCGGGAGACCCGTGCAACGATTACGTCGACCTGGCGACGCGTCACGTGTTGTTGCGGCAGGGAGTGCTGGGAATTAAAGTGAAAATCATGTTGCCGTGGGATCCAACCGGCAAGACGGGGCCCAAGAAGCCGTTGCCGGACAACGTGTCTGTCGTGGAGCCAAAGGAGGAGATTCTTCCGCTGTTCCCCGCCAGCGAGGTTAAGCCGGTCAAGCCGGACGCGCCCCCGGCGATACCGGTCGTTTGAAGTATTGTTAAATGAGTTTTGTATAAATAAAATGTAATGCAAAAGATTTGGTTTTATTTTTGATGCCTTGTAACTAAATGAAAGTTTAAAAATCTGCTAATTGTCTTTCTAAACGAAGAAAGCTTGCGTAATACGATGATACTAATTAATTAGTTTGAAAGCAACGAATTTTTTCTAGTGACATAGTTGCCAAACATGAAAAATAAAAAAAAATACTAATACTCTTAACAACTATAAAGATCTAAATTGAATGTTGTAAAGTTCATTGTGATAATCTCTTACAGCATTGAATAAAATAAAATCAATACTTTGTATATTTTAGAAGCGATGAATTTTTCTAGTGACGTGCCACAAAACGAGTTTTTAAACCACACATTTTCAAATTTCTAAATAAAAGATAATATAACAACGAATAATAAGATAGCCATTATAAGTAACATTTGGTGAAAGCTTCCCTACTTTTTAGAAGCAATTAATTCATTCTTACACTTCCTAAAATCTAATTTTTTACACAGAAAATATACGCTACGCGTAGCGTATATTTTCTGTGATTTTTTAGTTCCATTACCACAAGCTTTTCTAAAAAATATAACGAAGATTCATTTTGATATATCTTTTAGTTTAGAAGCAATTAATTCTTTCTAGTGACAAATCTTTATTATTTTTTTAAATTCCATTACCGAGCTACTACTAAAAAGGTTAAAATGTACAAACTTTGTCCATAGACAAGAAAAATATACATATATGATGAATTCAATGCCATAAAGTAAGTTGTGATATCTTTAATAGTTCAGATGAAGCAATGAATTTTTCTAGTGACAATTACGATAATCTTAAAAAATTTTTTTATAACAGTAGCCTTTGTAAAAAATGCTAATAAACCAAGGTTTAAAATGTCCAAACTTTTCTATATAAAAGTACATAAAATGTGCTAAATTTAATGCCATAAAGTTTTAGTTTAGAAACAATAAATTTTTTCTAGTGACATTTTTTTTTGAAAAATCTTTGAATTTATTTAATTCCATTATGGAGCCTTTCTAACAATACCAAATAAAGGTTAAAAAAATACCTACATATTTTGTATTTAGAAGCAATGCATTTTTCTAGTGAGGCGTTTACCTAAAATCCTTTTTAAATTTCATTAGGATCTTTTGTAAAAAAATTATAAAGTCTACAAATATAAACAAGTAAAATGCGCTTCATTCAATGTCCTAAAGTTCATTTTTGATAGCTCTAATAATTATATATATAATAGTTTAATAGAAGCAAGAATCAATGCATTTTCTATAGTGACACCACCACCACCAAAAGCAAAGAATTTTCAAACCTCACGTTTGATCCACTGTAAAAAACCAAACTAATAGGATCTAAACATAAAATTGTTCTCCCAAACAACAAAATTTGCTACATCTAATAATGCCACTAAGATATTTTTTCTAGTGCCACCCAACACCCAAGGTCTTTTTCTAGAGACCTTGAGTGCCACCTACAGAAAACTCAATTTTGCTTTTTCAAATTTACCGCTTTTACAGGATAGTGACAGGTCTTTCGCAGCCGCCAATCGAAGCACGGCGTTGTTTCTAATCCCCGCTTGCCGGCTTCCATTGGCCAAAAATAAGAACGTCAAATTTTGATTCTTGTCACAAAAAACCCGGGATAAAAACTCTTGTAACGACTTTTCGCCACCATTTTCGTGCCGCATTTGAAGTCCACGAACAACCACCACCTGGTGCTGCGTATTTAAAGATTGCACGAGTTTGTTCTTGCCGAAGTTAACCCTCATTTGCGTCTCAATTTTATTATTAGTCACACCTCGCATTTTATCAAGCAAAATGGACGAGAACAGAATCCGCAGTTTCAAGAACAAAGGGAAAGATACGGAGGTAACCAACGAGTGAAAACCCCCATAAACTACCCACTAACTTTCTTTGTTCCGTAGGAGATGCGCAGGAGACGGATAGGCCAAACCGTGGAGCTCCGCAAGGCGAGGAAGGACGACCAACTCTTGAAACGACGCAACATCTCCGCGAACGAAGAAGCAACCACGCCGCTACAGGAGAACAATGCGACTTCCCCGCCGAACATGTCCGCCGAGGAAATAATGTTCGGCATGATGAATTCGGACGAGGAGGTCCAACTGAAGGCCACCATGGCCTGCCGCAAGATACTCAGCAGGGAGCGGACGCCGCCGATCGACCACATGATTCGCCTGGGCGTCGTGCCGAGATGCGTCGAGTTCCTGAGCAAACACCACAAGTACGTATAGGATGTTTTTGAAAATTTTAACGCCCGCCGCCCTTTCAGTTTTTATATGAATCTGTGAATTGTCCCATTTGTCGCATAGCGCCAACCTCCAGTTCGAGGCGTGCTGGGCGTTGACCAACATCGCTTCGGGCACCTCGGACCAGACGGCCGCCGTCGTCCAGGAGGGCGCCATCCCCCGCCTCCAGCACCTGTTGCACTCCCCCCACGGCAACGTTGCCGAACAGGCGGTCTGGGCGCTCGGGAATATCGCCGGCGACGGGCCGCTCACCCGAGACATGGTCTGTCATTTCTCTCTTTCTTTCGCGATTTTTAGTACAGTAAAACTAACACAAAATTAGGCCAAACCCAAACATCCAAAAAAAAAGTCCTTTCTAGCGCGAAATAGTTCCATACCATCCTAAGAGTTAGTACTAAAAAGTTACACCACCACCAGCGTCGGGTTTCGGGGGGAGGGGGTGAAAAGGGCAGGAAATTCTTATTTTTCACAGTTTTGCTTGAATATCTAGTAAACTATGAGGTTTAGCGCAAACGTCATCCTATACGCAAATTATATACATTAAATTCTGAACAAGAATTGTCATATACAGAATTATGGTAAAGTGAACGGTTTCCATGATATGGAGGGGTTGTTTTTATTTCACGTAGTTTTTGTTGAAAAAACTTAAAATGATTACAGTATAAATTAGTAACTGAATAATGTATGTAGAATATATATAGATATATCTATGCATATATAGATACATATTACACCCATAGATTATTATTTTTTGTCACAACATAACCTCATAAGTATATGACTGTAAATATGTCCAATACAAGTTTGTACTCACTTTTTGCCCTCATTCAGTATAGCATTCTGATTTCCATTCATTCTTTTATGTAAAATCAATCCCATATCTAATTTGTCCTTAGCTTGTAAAAATGAGAAAGTCATGAATAGGAAGCTCATGTGAAAAACAAGAAAATATATATTAAACAATCCTCATCGTATGCTTCTGCAAAGATGGATGCGTCCAAAACTGCGAGTGTCGAAGAAGTGGTCTCAATTGTTCAAGTATGTGCAGCAATTGCTTAGGACTTGCATGTCTCAATTACTGTAATCATCGACGACGATTTAAATGATGATTCTCAAGTGGGCGAAGAACACGAAGATTTGTTTCCTCTCACCAGCCCGAGTGAACTATTTGGTGCCGATTGATAACGCAATTAATGATTCACCTAAAACTTGTAACCTTTTGTATCATTTTAATTTTCCTCCCATTTTTTCAATATAGATTGTTTAATATATTTTCTTGTTTTTCACATGAGCTTCCTATTCATGACTTTCTCATTTTTACAAGCTAAGGACAAATTATGGGGAGGATTTGACATAAAAGAACGAATGGAAATCAGAACGCTATAATGAATTAGGGCAAAAAGTGAGTACAAATTAACTATAAGGCTACTAACTTGTATTGGACATATTTACAGTCATATACTTATGAGGTTATGTTGTGACAAAAAATAACAATCTATGGGTGTAATATGTATCTATATATGCATAGATATATCTATATATATTCTACATACATTATTCAGTTACTAATTTATACTGTAATCATTTTAAGTTTTTTCAACAAAAACTACGTGAAATAAAAACAAAGAAATCTTTACCTCTCTATATCATGGAAACCGTTCACTTTGCCATAATTCTGTATATGACAATTCTTGTTCGGAATTTAATGTATATCATTTGCGTATAGGATGAAGTTTGCGCTAAACCTCATAGTTTACTAGATATTCACGCAAAACTGTGAAAAATAAGAATTTCTTGCCCTTTTCACCCCCTCCCCCCGAAACCCGACGCTGGTGGCCGTGTAACTTTTTAGTACTAACTCTTGGGGGGGTATGGAATTATTTCGCGCTAGAAAGAACTTTTTTTTTATGTTTGGGTTTTGGCCCAATTTTACTGTACTATTTCTCACGGTGTTCCCTCGCTGCAGGTGCTCACCGCAAACGTTCTGCCCGACCTTCTGTCGATCATCAAGCCGGACTGCGGCATCTCCATGCTGCGCAACACCGTCTGGGCCATTTCGAATTTGTGCCGCAACAAGAACCCCTGTCCCGACTTCAACGCGGTCAAACCGGCGCTGCCTACCCTGGCGAAACTTCTAACCTACACCGACAAGGACATCTTGGCCGACACGTGCTGGGCCTTAAGCTACCTGACGGACGGCACGAACGAGAAAATCCAGGCGGTACTGGACACGGGCCTTATCAACAGATTGGTCCAGCTGTTGTACAGCGCGGAGAACACGGTCCTCGTGCCGGCGCTCCGCGCCGTCGGCAACATCGTCACCGGCAACGACCTGCAGACCGACATGGTCATCCAGGCGGGGGCGCTCGAAGTCCTGCCCAAGCTCCTGCAACACTTCCGGCTGAACATCGTCAAGGAGGCGGCGTGGACGGTGTCCAACATAACGGCGGGCAACAGCGACCAGATCCAGAAGGTCTTGGACGCCGGCGTCGTGGAGCCGTTGCTGCACGTCCTGCAGACCGGCGACTTCAAGAGCCAGAAGGAGGCGTCCTGGGCGGTGACGAACTTCACGAGCGGCGGGACCATCGCGCAGCTGGCGAAGCTCGTCGAAATGGGGGCGCTCAAGCCCATGTGCAACCTGCTGAACTCGAAGGACCAGAAGACGGTCATCGTCGTGATGGACGGGCTCAACAATATACTTAGCGTGAGTTTGGATTGTAATTTCTGGCGACACACTTTATTTTTACATACTAGATGTATCTGTACCAGGGACCCTTTAAAGTAAGGGCATTATACTTTCCAAAGTGGTCTCAATGATGCCAAGTATGCCATTTTATTGGAGAATCTATGAATATAACAGGTACTTTGATTGTTAGTAAAAATTAATAATGGTTTCTAAAAATTAGACTTGACAATGTTCTGTCAACAAACACAGAATATGGCAAGTGTCAAATGAATCAAGTTCATTTTATATTTGAATTTGGTTTCCTGCAATTATTTACAGGAATTTAAGTAATATAAGTATGTCAGTGCCGATTTTGCTTATTTGAGAATTTATCGCTATTGCACCCTGTTACCAGGTTCCTCGATCCATTTGTAATATGTAGGTATATTTGAACTTTCTTCCCTTGTTGAATGTATCTACCCAAAGAACTTTCACAGATTTCGGGATGGACTAATAAGATTAGGTCTTGTACTTAGTTCTAATCATGTAGTTTTTCTCGGTGCTCATTTTTGTAATTTTATTTCTCTCCCAAGGTACCTCACAAATAAACTTATAAGTAGTTGTAGATAAAAACTGTCTAAAAAAAGACCTGACTGAAGCTACCTGCTTAATAACTTAAAATTTAAGAAATACCATTTTTGTTTTGAACTACTTACTTATACGTAATGCCCACGTAATGAGAATTGTAGGATTACTAAAGGTGAGACAAGAAAAATCTGGTTGCAATTATTGGGACTACTACAGGCGGCCACATTACCTTTAATTGACTACCTGGAAGTTAGAAAACTTAAAAATTGTGAACTATGATGGAAAATATTTTGCCTCCTTTGGAATCTAGGGCACTGGCATGTCACATAAAACTTGATGGCAGTTGGACACTGACATGATATAACATAACCTTGTACCAGCCCACTTATGTGATAGACTGTGACATGCTGGGTCCTCTTATTTTAAAGAGTCCCTGCGACAAACTTTACTTTTATATACTACGCTCTGTTCGAACTAAATGCAAGTGGCGCGTAAACACTTACACGATGGAAGCACGTGAACAATTCTGAGGGCTAATACGAGGCAGGGCCGCATTAAGGACGACCTCTATGAATTTTATAATATAAATTATTAAAATAATATGCCCCAGTATTAAGAACTTTAAAAACAAACTTATGGCACACCTAGTCATTCACTTATTTGCAAATTTATACTATTAACACAAATCGTAGCTCCAACAATTAATAAACAGCGAAATAATTATATCGGAAAAAAGTAAATGTCCACTTGCAACTCAGTACACCTCTGTAAGAAACACCGACTCGCTGCACTCACCCGCCGGGCCAGACTTTATTGCCGGCTAGCCAATCACGTGCGTATAACTTGTGTTTATGTTTCACTTGCGTTTAATTTGAATAGAGTTTAGGTGCATCTATAAGAAATTTGACACTTGCATTGATTGTTTCTGATGGCCAACTTGATAACCGTCCATATTTTGTGGGACGATTGTTTTCGAGGCCAACTTGACGATCGTCCATTTGACAGCTGTCTTCATGGCCGCCCGTGTTTTAGGCCGCCCAAAAGATGGGGGAGGTGGAGAAAGTCGCCGTCTTGATTGAGGAATGCGGAGGATTAGATGGGATCGAGGCGTTGCAGTCGCACGACAACGAGAAGATTTACGAGAAGGCCCTGGCGCTTATCGAGAATTATTTTTCAGAGGTGAGATTTTGTTTTATTTAGAGAAAAATGTGGAAAAAAATATTTTTAGAATGCTGTGGAGGAGGTGACGGCTCCGAGCAGCGCCGGCAACGAGATGGGGTTCGTGGCCCCCAACATGCCAAGGGGTGGCTTCCAATTTTAAATATTTTTAATTTGTTTCTTTTTCTGTTAGAAAATTGATAAATTCCACTGTCATTCCGTGTTTAGGTGTCATATTAAGGAGAAAAAAAATTGATTAGTGAGATGTAGTTTGTAATACTTAATACTTTGTACTTTTTTATAACTGTTGTAGTGGTCTTAATAGTGTCAGTTTTATTTTTATATAATTCTAATGTTTTATGTATTTTTATTCTTGTGCTTAATGTGTTAGATCTGCCCGTTTTTAAAGCTACAGTTATTAGTTATATGTTATTACTACTATTTTCGTATACTTTAATATAATTAGTTCACTGCAAAAATTGTTTTTATTAAAAAAAATGAGTTAAAAAAACGCTAATACATGAAATAAAGTTCATTTTGATATCTCTTTTAGTTTAGAAGCAATGAATATATCATTTATTGACCTATTTGTCTCCAACCATTTCCGAGATATTTACCAAAGAAGCTCCATCAAACTGGATAAGATGGTCTCTTGTGTCCAGTGCCTGGAATTTGATCCAAGTAGGCCAAATTTATGAAAAATCATGTCAGCCATGATAATAAACTGAGAATCATCTAGTAGGCTGTCAATTGAACATTTCTACTTACCTGTCAGAATCATTTTAAATTTTGTCGCTGAAGCTATATAGTTACTGCTAGTTCACTAGTTTCAGTTTAAAAAAATGTTTAGGACAGAAGGGTGCTAAGATATTTTAGAGATTATTATCAGAAATAATAAAATATATGTATAAACTTTGAGGGATTATTCTTGTAAATATTCAAATAGCGATGTTCAGAGTGCTTTATTTGTATCATTGATTAAGGTGAATTCCTTATTCAATGTTTGTATGTAAGCTGTATCAAAGATTTAGATCGACAAGAAGTGAGATTAATGTGACAGCCCACTGATTGACAGTTATTGTCATGACTGACTTGATTTTTTTCATAAATCTGATTACTTTACGCACTAGTGCAATAAAGTCTTAATTACTTTATGCACGGTCAGCAGTAGAAAAGTTGTTGATATCTCTACAGGGACTCTTATCTCTACAATATTTGTTTAAATTCCACTACACAACCCCCATCTAGTGGCATTGGCATGAACTAATTCCAAGCCTCCCCAACAGATTACTGTAAAATTAGCATGCTTTCAATTTTTGTCAACAAAAGACAATAACCGACAAAAAATCACGTTGCTTCTCCCTCAACAAGTATTATTCTATCATTTATAAAAATGCTATAGATACTCCAAAATGATTGGCATCTCTACAATAATATTTGTTTAAATTCCACTACCCAACCCCCATCTACTGGCATTGACATGAACTAATTCTGAACAATTCCAAGCCTCCCAACGGATTACTGTAAAGTTAGCATGCTTTCAATTTTTGCCAACAAAAGACAAAAACCGACAAAAAATCACGTTGCGTATTCCTCAACAAGTATTATTCTATCATTATTTATAAAAATGCTACAGATACTTCCAAGATGCTTGGTATCTCTCGTCGATGGAGGAAGGAATCTCTACAATAATATTTGTTTAAATTCCACTACCCAACCACCATCTAGTGGCACTGACATCAACTAATTCTGAGCAATTCCAAGCCTCCCCAACAGATTACTGTAAAATTAGCATGCTTTCAATTTTTGTCAACAAAACAATAACCTACAAAAAATCACGTTGTTTCTCGCTCAACAAGTATCATTTTATAATTTTTAAAAATGCTATAGAACTACTTTCAAGATGCCAAACGCCAGCAGAATCTTCCTGCCATGCAGGAGCATGGGCTATGTCAGCAACCACATACCCCTGCGTGTCCGCTACATAAAATCCCGCAGGGAGAACCTCATCGTCACCTGCGTCGGGAAATCCTTCCACACTTACGGCGTGTCCCACTTCGGACTGTTGAGCGTCAGCGGCCTGCACCCCGGCGACATAACCTGCATGACTTCGGACGCGTACCACGTGTACACCACCTGCGCCAACGTCATTTACGCGTGGAGACGCGGCACCGAGCTCAAGCACGAGTACCACGGACACACGAGACCCGTACACCTGATGATCCCGTTCGGTGTGCACCTGATTTCGATCGACGAGGGGTCGCGGGTGATAGTGTGGGATATCAAAGCGGAAACGGTCTTCCTAGAGCTGACCTTCGACAAGACGTTCAATATAAGCGCGGTACTACACCCGAGCACGTACATAAACAAGATACTTTTCGCGAGCGATCGCGGGCAGATGCAGCTATGGAACATAAACACTTCGAAGCTTATATACACGTTTAAAGGCTGGAAAGATTCGATAACGTGCTTGGAGCAGGCGCCGGCGTTAGACGTGGTGGCGATAGGGACAAACGCCGGCCGCATAATTTTGCACAACTTGAAGTTCGACGAGACGATAATGGAGTTTAGTCAGGACTGGGGATCGGTAACTTCCATAACATTTCGCTCTGACGGGGCTCCGGTTATGGCGACCGGCAGCACTTCCGGACACGTCGTTTTCTGGGACTTGGAGGAGAGGAAAGTGGCTAGCCAGCTTCTGTCGGCGCACTACGGAAGCGTGACGGGAATGTGCTGTCTGCCAAACGAGCCGATGATTTTGACCTCGAGTCCGGACAATACGTTGAAATTGTGGATCTTCGACATGCCGGATGGTGGGGCAAGGTTGTTACGAATGAGAGAGGGACATTCGGCGGTGCCCAGTTATGTGAGGTTTCATGGAGCGAATGGACATAACATCTTAAGTGCTGCAGGTGAGATTTCATTTTGCAGGTTCCCAAAAATATTAAATAGTTGATAAAAATGCTGTGAATTTTGTTTGTAAACAACTAATACCTGCTCAATTCATTGCTGTGTGAAGTTCATTTTTTCTCGTTTATAAAGTAATGAATTTTTCCTTGTGACATTTACCAAAATCTTTGAATTGTTTAAATTTCTTTACCAAGCCATTGTAAAAAATACTAAACAAATGTACAAACTTTGTCTATAGACAAGTAAAATGTGCCGAATTCAATGCCATAAAGTTCATTTTTATATCTCGTTTAGTTTAGAAGCAATGCATTTTTTCTAGTGGCATTAACCAAAATCTTTGAATGTTTTAAATTTCATTATTGAGTCTTTGTAAAAAGTACCAAACAAAGGTTAAAAATGTACAAACTTTGTCAAGAGACAAGTAAAATGTGCTGAATTCAATGCCATAAAGTTCATTTTTACGTCTCATTTAGTTTGGAAGCAATGAATTTTTTCTAGTGACATTTACTAAAATCTTTGAATGTTTTTAAATTACATTATCGAGTCTTTATAAAAAATACTAAACAAAGGTTAAAAAATGTAGGTACAAACTTTGTCTATTCTATAAACAAGTAAAATGTGCCGAATTCAATGCCATAAAGTTCATTTTTTATCTCATTTAGTTTAGAAGCAATGCATTTTTCTAGAGATAAGTACTAAAATTTTTAAATGTTTTTAAATTTTATTGTCGAGTCTTTATAAAAATACTAAACAAAGGTTAAAAAGTGTAGGTACAAACTTTCCCTACAGACAAGTAAAATGTGCTTAATTCGATGCCATAAAGTTCATTTTTATATATCATTTAGTTTAGAAGCAATGAATTTTTTCTAGTGACATTTGAATGTTTTAAATTTGATTAATGAGTCTTTGTAAAAGGTACTAAACAAAGGCAAACTTTGTCAATAGACAAATAGACAATAAGTAAAATGTAAATGCCATAAAGTTCATTTTTATATCTCATTTAGTTTAGAAGCAATGAATTTTTTCTAGTGAATTTTACTAAAATTTTTGAATGTTTTTAAATTTCAGTATTGAGTCTTTGTCAAAAGTACTAAAACAAAGATTTAAAAATGTACACATTTTGTCTACTAATAAGTAAAATGTAAATGCCAGAAAGTTCATTTTTATATCTCATTTAGTTTAGAAGCAATGAATTTTTTCTAGTAACATTTACCAAAAGCTTTTTTTTTTTAATTTCATTACCGACCTTCTATATTTTAGGCGACTCTACATTAAGAATATTCAACACGCAAACCGAACAGTTCAACAAGAGCCTCGGCAAGGCCTCGTACAATCGGAAAATATCGAAGAAACGCGGCAGAACGGCCGGGGACCCTCTCGTCATGCCGCCGATCACCCAGTTCACTTCGGAAACGACACGAGAAAAGGAATGGGACAACATAGCCGCCATACACTCCGGACTGACCATGGTCACCACCTGGTCTTACGACAAGGTCAAAATGGGCGAACTCAAGCTGGTACCCGAGAGATTTCAGAAGAAGAAGATCGATGTAAATTTGGAGGTTGCCGCCACTTGTTTGTCCCTGACGCACTGCGGAAATTTCGTGGTTGTCGGGTACAGTACCGGGCATGTAGACAGGTGCGAATAAATAATAATAGTTTGTATATAGGGATGGGCAAATTTCACTTTTCCGGGGAAAGTGAAATTTCACTTTGAAATTTTCGCGAAACTTTCGAAATTTATGAAATTTAAAGAAATTTTCGCTAAATATTTGAAACTTTCAATGTGATGTTGAAATTTATGAAATTTAAAGAAAGTTTCACGTGAAAATTTCGCAATCATTTCCTATAAACAGTCCCCACCCAAACCCAAAAAGTATGTATGTGTATGAAGTGGCATAGGTATAGGGTGTCCCAGATAGAGATAACACGTTACTTTACGCTCGATTATCTCAGCAATTTTTAGGCTAAGTTGATGGTTCAAAAACTAAACTTGGGTAGTTTTCCAAGAAACCGAATGCAGTAAAAAAAACAATCGAGCAACAAATATAAGTTTTGACCAAAAAAACTATTTTTCTTGAAATCGGCATTAAAAGCTCAGAAAATCGTCATTAAAAGCTCAGAAATCAGCACTGAAGTAGCCCATTATTGTACGATTTTTTCAATAAGTAGGCCTTGGCGAGATGTAAACATCAAACCTCAGACGCGGAGCTATCGCCAGTCAGAAGTGACCAAATATTCAAAACCCGGCCACAAAAGGCCTATTTAACTTTTCGTACACGTTGAGAAATTGTTACCTATAGCAGCGCATTCCTTCAGTGCACATATTTTAGTAGATTTAAATATCAATAGATTTGTTAAGGAGGCTGCACAACAAGCAGTAGTTTGGTTTTTCTGTTCGTAGGCGCCATACGTCATTATACTTGACCTAGGTAGAGCGATCGTCAAAGTCAAGCAACGCCACGCGTAGTTGGTTCATGGACGGGTGATCCCGTATGATTATTTTCTTGCCCAATAAAACATTTTTTTCCGATTTCAAAAAAATATATAATATGTACCTCGGCACTAAAGTTCTTTTTATGACTCATGTGGTTTATTTGCCTCGGCCAGAGGCCTCGGAAACTAAATTCCACATGAGTCATAAAAAGTTGAACTTCAGTGCCTTGGTACATAAATAACTATTTTGAAAAAATCAAAATGGCGGATTGCAGCGGTTTTTGTTATAAATCATTAGTGGAACAAAAATTATATGTTTATTTTGTTATATCACTTCCCGTCCAACAGCCGGCGGGGGCGCGTCCAAATTAAATGAAGGGATGGTCGCCTGGCATATGTTTTTGCGAAACTTTAATGAAATATATGAGAAAGTTTCGCGTTTTTAAGGAAATTTCTGAGAAAGTTTCGCGAAATTTATGAAGTGAAACTTTCGCTTGAAACTTTCGAAAATTTTACTGAAATTTCACTTCATGGGATAAGCGAAATATTTCACTTTTGAAAGTTTCAAATGTGAAAATTTCAAATGAAACTTTCAAACGGCGCAACTCTAGTTATATATTATCGAATTTTTTTCTTATTTAGATTCAACATGCAGTCAGGCCAGTGGAGGGACAGTTACGGCGACCCCAAAGCGCACGATACCCCCATAAGGGGCGTCACCACCGATTCGCTCAATCAGATCACCATAACCGGTTCTAGTGACGGCAAAGTGAAGTTCTGGCGATTCAGGTGCAAATCGACGCCGGCTCTCGCCACCTTGAACCTGGACGAGGCGATAAGTTTCTTTAGGACTCACCCGGAAAGCTCCATGTTTTGCGCAGCCCTAGAAGACTTCACGGTCGCCGTCGTGGACGCGGAGACGCGGAGGACCGTCCGAAAATTCGTCGGCCACTCGGCCCAACTCACGGACGCCACCTTCAGCCCCGACGCCAGGTGGTTGCTGACGGCCGGCATGGACCGTTCGATACGAATCTGGGACGTCCCCACCGGGCAGTTGGTCGATCAATTCGCGACCGAAAGCGCGTGCGTCTCTCTCGACTTTTCGCCGACCGGCGAGGCGTTGGCGACCGCCCACGTCGACCACCTAGGAATCTTCTTGTGGGCGAACAAATCTTTATACACGAAGGTTACGCTGAAAGCGATGGACGCAATCGAAGAACCGCAACTGATCGACCTGCCGGAAGTGAGGAGAGAGCCCATAGAACAACAAGAAGAAGTTAAGTTTGAAGATGAGTTTATATCGCCGGATCAAATCAGTAACGACCTAGTGACGTTGTCGGGGATGTCGAGTTCGAGGTGGCAAAACTTGCTCAACATCGAACTTATCAGGAGCAAAAATAAGCCGAAGGCGCCGCCAAAAACCCCCAGGTCGGCCCCGTTCTTCCTGCCAACCCAGTCGAGTTTAAGTGGTTTTAGTTTTGAGGTAAACCCCGAAAATTCGAGCGAGAATGCGTCCAGCAAGTTGCTGGTGCCGGAAACGATAGAAAACTTGACGGAATTCGGGCGGATACTTAAGAAATCTATGGAATCCGATAACTTTAAGAGCGCGGTTGAAAAAATAAAGAGTTTCGGGCCGTCAATGATAAATTTCGAAATAAAATCGTTGTCGCCAGAAGGAGGTGGTTCGATAGAATTGATGTGTCAATTTCTGAAGTGTTTGGAAGACATTTTGTCTTCGAATAAAGATTTTGAGTTGGCAGCGGCGTATTTAGGGGTGTTTTTGAAGTCGCACGCGACGCTAATTGCACAAGAAAGCAAATTAATGTTGGGGTTGAAAAATATACAGATTGTACACGAAATAGCGTGGGAGAGGTTGCAAAGTGTGTTTTTGTATGATCTTTGTATAGTTAAGAACTTGAAAACTATGTAAGAATAAAGTGTATATGACATTGTTTTATTTATTTTTGTTTTCGAGCTTTTTTTATATGTACCATATACAGTGTGCCTGGTTTTTGGTGTTAACACCGCTAAAAATCTAAGGCAACACCCGCGTTGCCTCAGCCCTTAAACAGCAAACTAGCAACCACTTTTTGTACCTAGCAACCAAAATAACAGGGCAGATTTCACTTACGCCACAGATTGTGAAAATTCTAAAGTTTTAGT
The DNA here is from genome assembly GCA_963920635.1 of Pseudeuparius sepicola. Lineage (NCBI taxonomy): Eukaryota > Metazoa > Arthropoda > Insecta > Coleoptera > Anthribidae > Pseudeuparius > Pseudeuparius sepicola. The sequence goes on from OY987308.1 coordinate 23,128,306, forward strand.
GAAATGATCCAAATTTTTAAGCGACATCCAAACAAATTATTTCGATCATTTGCAATGATTCATTCTCTGAGTGTCATTTGCTTTTGATTTCATAACCAATACTTCACAAACAATGATCTATCAGAGACATCTATAACAAAAATTGTCCCGTGCAATTATCCCAGCCTACTTGGATTTTTAGGCCAAACAATGTCATTTTTATAAATAAAACTACAAATTACAAATAATAATGGCCACAATTTATTCGTTACTACCCTTAATAATATTACACTATTGCAAATACAAAATATATAAACTTACAATAAAAAAGTATGAAACTGCTTTGGTGGAATCTATATAAAAAACTGGCCCTATTTCATGTTTTTTTACTTTCTCTTAGTTGCACTTTCCCTCAACACGGCTATCCTCTCTAGCAACGGTGGGTGCGAGTGGTGCCATGCCGAATACAAACTATCGGTTACCGGAAATCCCAAATTATCCTTATTTAATTTGATCAACGCATTTTCAAGGGGTTCAGCATTTCCCAGGTTTACCGCAAAATCGTCCGCTTGAAACTCGAACTTTCTCGAAAGTACCGTCATTAAGAAACTCAGCAATGTGTTGTACGGCATCATAACATAGTGGAGAACTACGAACAATCCTATTAATACTGGCTGAGAGTTATAAAAACCTAACGCCTTGTATAGCGGCGGATATTTGAAGAGAAACGCGAAGCCGCTGAAGAGTAGAAACAAGTTGACTTGCATCAATACAAGATTTTTTATTATGTGCGAGTGTGACCAGTGACCTAGTTCGTGTGATAATACCGCTAATATTTCGTTATTTTTACACCCTGTACCATCATCTTTTTCTAATAACGTATCGAATAAAACTATCCTCTTCGATTTAAACAACCCATAAAAGTATGCGTTACTATGTGACGACCGTTTCGAACCTTCAACAACATAAAGTTGTGTCAACGGAAACTTTAACTGGGAAGCCAGACTTTCTATTTGCGTCCTGAGCTCGCCCTCGGGTAGTGGCGTGTATTTATCGAATAAAGGTGCGATAACCGCCGGATAAATCGTCAATAAAGCCATGGAAATAACGCATACAACAGCCCAAAGCCACACGAAGAAATAGTCGCCTCCATTTTGTATTATGACGATTACTATACTGGAAATCATTTGCGATATAACTTGACTAACAAGGAAAGCCTTTGTTTTGTCCCACACGAAGAACCCTGCGGTTTGCTTATTAAAACCGAATTTTTCTTCAAGGACGAAGGTGTGGTAAATTTTTAATGGCATTTCTAGCAGGGTCGATACGAATGAAAATAGACACAACCAAATGCAACTGGTAGAAACCTCGCCTAAGAAGGGGTTGATGTTTTCCGAATAATCCCAAACTGTAGCCAAAATTCCACTGTATATAGCCAATGTACTGAAAACGATAGAATGTGTGTCTTTAACGACGCCGAACTTTAAACGAGCGATTGCGTAATCCTTGGATTTTTGGAATTCTTCCTTACTCATGACATGCTTGAGTTCGCTGGGTACTTCGGTGGTGCTCACAGCTTTTTTGTACTAAAAAAATGCGTTAAAATAACGAGAAATAGGGCAAAAATACAGATTGTAACCTGGCGGAGAGACAGGTAAGTCTCCCATAAGAATTCAGCCCACAAAAAGAATATGATGGTGTTTCTAACCGTCGTTTCATCAAAGGCGATCATTTTGGAAAAAATATGGTTCAATATTTGTGCCAATAATTATAAAACATATTATTATTTTCCCAAGAATGATGTTTGAAGACTTCGAATGAGACTAACCTAAAAACAAACGTCAAAAATCCAGGTTGGCTCTTCTTGTTAAAACGATACCTGTAGGACACAAAAATCGATAAAATAATCCATATATAGGGTGGTCCGAATTTTGAGAATATTGGCTGGTTTACAGTTTTCCAATTCCAATAAATGTCAAATCATTAAAAAGCGACCACCCTGTATACCAAAAATGTCGATTCCGAAAAGTTCTAGAACTCTAACCGCATTTAGTTAACATCCAGGAACTAATCTTAGTTCAAATCAATGAAAATCAGGGGGCGCTAATAGTACATTATTATAACACGTGTTAATTATTCATCTTAGGGCCAATACGAATTGTATTTTTCAGTATGTTTTTCACAATAATTCATATTGGTCTGTGGTTATACATTTTTAATGTACAATAATGTATTATAGAGATGGGTTTACACCGGGTTTTTTCATATTTGGAAAGGGTGTCAAGGTTTCCTTCCACCCTTTTTGGCACCGGGTGTCAAATTATGACACTAGTTTTTGGCATATTTTGATTGGTGACATCTAGACGTTTAATTTAATACCAAATACTCATATCTAAAAACTATAAACAAAAACATTGCAAGAAGATATAAAAAGTAAAAAATATGTTGCAGGCGAATTAGAAATTTAGTCGTTTATCTATTACATTATCCTAAATTAAAATAACGATGACTAAATATTAAATAAATGAATAAATGTATTCTAAGGCATACAAAAACAAGATTCATCCTGCATTATTAACTTTAATAAACTAGTTAACGAGAAATAAAAAAATGTCATCAGTATACAGGGTGAGTCTGAAATAACTGGCATCCTTTTTTGGGTAATAGAGATGGTCATTCTGGACCACTTTTCTTAATAATTTTTTCCTAGCGCCGAGATTTTTCTATAATTCATCCCTTCAAAATCCCCCCTCTATAAAAACACGGCACTAGCGCCCTGCCAACAACCGAGCAGAAAATGGTAAATCATCAACTAGTATAGTATTTTGAGACCAAGTTTACGCTATTCGTCAGTGCCGTGTCTTCCTAGAGGGGGCATTTTAGGTGGGTAAATTAGAGAAAATTTTCGGCGAAATCGCGTTTCTTCTTATTCTTTGCTCCAAATCCAACGGCTTTGCTTCTCTTAAAAAATTCCATCCATTCCAGGATATATTTTGGCTTTTGGTGACATTGAAAACACCCATTTTTGGGTGTCATTAGTTTACACCCTTTGAAACCACCCATTTTTGGGTGCCAAACGCTTCCACCCTTTGAATCCACCCTTTATTTTAAAAATGAAAACACCCTATGGGTGTCAAAGGTTTGGCACCCATAGGTTGGCACCCATAAAGGGTTTAAACCCTTGTTTACATTGGTATTTATTAAATTCAGTTTTTCCTATTTTGTAATGCATAATAAATAATAAACCACATGAGTCCTAAAAAGAACTTCAGTTCAGAGAAACATATATTTATATATTTTTTAAATCGGAAAAAAAAGTTTTATTAGGCAAAAAAATAATCATAAGGGATCACCCGTCCATGAACCGACTGCGCGCGGCGTTGCTTGACTTTGACGATCGCTCTATATACCCACGATACACTTACCCACGATACACTTACCCACGGTATGTCATTGCGCATCTTGTGACGTCAGTTGCGAATCAGAATTTAAATTGCTCCATATGTTTTACACAGCAATAGATACTTTTTTATGGGTTTTTACTTATTTTAAACGTTTTCTTTTAAATAAATGTTGTTAAAAATATGTAGATTATATTACTTGATAATTGAATGAATATTCTGTTGATAAAAAACGCTTTAATTTGATAATTATAGTTTTACAAATAATTTGTTTTCTTTGAGTTTTAGCTAATCGTATGCATGCAAATAAAATTGATGTATATTTTGTTAAATTAACAGGATTTTTCTTATAAAAGACCTCCGTATATTGGTAGACAATAAAAAATATCATAGGTATTTAAATAATAGGTATCTAAATAATACATTTATTGTAATTAAGGTAATCCTGAACTAAGTTTTGGCTTCTATCGACACAAACTCTTCATAGAAAAAAAGTATTTTACACATGACTTGTTATAGGCAAAGATATTGCCATAAATAAAATTCAAAGCGTTACCAAAAATATAACTTTTTCCTTCCAGTGTTTATGTCAATTAAAGTCTTATTTACCAATAATTAATGCACACAAGCCTCGACACAAGCACAACCTGCACAACTATAATGCTTAGTTTATAGTTAAACAACAAACAAAACAACATAATAAATAGTGAGTAAAGTAGGGATCAAATAATGATTCCCTTTAACCATATAACAAGGCTAATTTTTTATTGCACATTCTATTTTATTTGCTGTATAAACCAGGCATAAACTCTGTTGAGTCCCCTATTTTCAATGCTCTGTTCTATAAATAATCTGTTTCCTTACCAGATTACTGTCCTTGGGAAATCTATAATTCTTAATTTTTCCGTTCCCTTACTGTTTCTATTATTATTTGGACATACGCTAACTGCACATCCCAGCATTTTTGGCCTATTTCAAAGCACTGTCGAGCTGGACTGACGATCAGTCAGTTGTTTACACTGTTTTCTTGACACATTAAACTGTAAACTATAAAAAATCGTAAAACACAACCGCAACCGCCCATTATTTAGAATTCGTGATTCGCAACTGACGTAGATGCGCAGAGTTGCCTTGTTTTCGGATTCGTTAGTGACATACCGTGGGTAAGTGTATAGTGGCTCTACCTAGGTAAGTATGACGAGGCACGGCGCTTCCCAACAAAAACTCCAAACTGCTATGCCTGCTGTGCAGCCTCCATGAAAAATAGATTGATATTCAAACTGCGCTGCTATAGGTAACAACTTCGCAATGTGTAAGAGAAATTAGGTGGGCCGTTTATTGGCTGGTCACCCAAGTTTCCGCCTTTGCTCCCGTCAACGCCCGATCGAATTCCGACGGGGCCGACCGCGCCGCGTCCGCCGGCCGCCAGATGTCGCCCCGCGCCCCGCTCCCGCCAAGCCGGGGCGGCACGCCCTCCCCGCCCGCCAGCGCCCCCTACGCGACGGCCGCGCGCGCTCGGCCCCAGACGTCCGCCGACCCGCGCAGCGTCCCGACGCCCCGACGTCCAGCCGCCGCCGCCGCCGCCGCCGCCCCCCCGACATGAGTCCGCTGCCGCAGGGGCGGCCGGCCATCAGCCCCGCGCGGACCCGGCGCCCCCTCGGGCGCTCCTGACCCGCCGGCCGGCAACGACATGGGGGTAGGTGACCGGGGGGGGGGGGGAGGGGAGGGGCGTGGTTCGCGTCGCGGGGCCGCCGACGGGGATGCGGGAGTGGTGTGCGGGGGAGGGGGGGGGGGGGGCCCGGGGCCCGGAGGCGTCGACCCGACGGAGGTCGAGGCGCTGGTGGAAGCGGCGCGACCGGTGCGCCGGCGGTGCTTCACCTGCACGGCGGATTTCGGGTTTTGGCTCGATTGGGACGTTCTTTTTACCTTGTTTTTCTGTTTGTTTTGGTTGTTAACTTCGAAATACTAACGTAGTTTTTTTTTAATATGTTGACATTATTTTTCTTTAGACTAACCTAAACAATATCATCATATTGCAAAATAACCATTTGGCCAGCGTTCGAGAGTGAGTAAGTAATGCAAAATGTAAGGGTAAGTGCGTCCCCAACAATGTTACTAAAGTGGGCGTAACTCCGTAGAAAGGTTACGTCGCCCTTACCATCGAAATATCTACCCTCTCTTTTTAGTTGTTTTCCGATTTATTTCACGCATTTTTTGATATTTTTACCGTGTGTTTACAAACGATATACCTACAGTGTTTCGGTTACTAACTATTAAGGGGCGTGGTTCGAGAGATACATATAGATAGAACGCATAGAAGCGCAGCGTATCCTTTCGGTGTCTAGGAAAGATTTCAAAGTTTTATACCCAAGAAATTCCATCTGATATTTTTATATTCTGTTCCTGGGAAGAATGTAAATGTTCCTTCACTACGAGGCGAATTGCGGGTTTTGGCTTGTTTGGGACGTTTTTTTACCTTGTTTTTTATGTTTGTTTTGGTTGTTAACTTCGAAATACTAACGTAGTTTTTTTTTAATATGTTAACATTATTTTTCTTTAGACTAACCTAAACAATATCATTATATTGCAAAATAACCATTTGGCCAGCGTTCGAGAGCGAGTAAGTAATGCAAAATGTAAGGGTAAGTGCGTCCCCAACAATGTTACTAAAGTGGGCGTAACTCCGTAGAAAGGTTACGTCGCCCTTACCATCGAAATATCTACCCTCTCTTTTTAGTTGTTTTCCGATTTATTTCACGCATTTTTTGATATTTTTACCGTGTGTTTACAAACGATATACCTACAGTGTTTCGGTTACTAACTATTAAGGGGCGTGGTTCGAGAGATACATATAGATAGAACGCATAGAAGCGCAGCGTATCCTTTCGGTGTCTAGGAAAGATTTCAAAGTTTTATACCCAAGAAATTCCATCTGATATTTTTATATTCTGTTCCTAGGAAGAATGTAAATGTTCCTTCACTACGAGGCGAATTGCGGGTTTTGGCTTGTTTGGGACGTTTTTTTACCTTGTTTTTTTATGTTTGTTTTGGTTGTTAACTTCGAAATACTAACGTAGTTTTTTTTTAATATGTTAACATTATTTTTCTTTAGACTAACCTAAACAATATCATCATATTGCAAAATAACCATTTGGCCAGCGTTCGAGAGTGAGTAAGTAATGCAAAATGTAAGGGTAAGTGCGTTCCCAACAATGTTACTAAAGTGGGCGTAACTCCGTAGAAAGGTTACGTCGCCCTTACCATCGAAATATCTACCCTCTCTTTTTAGTTGTTTTCCGATTTATTTCACGCATTTTTTGATATTTTTACCGTGTGTTTACAAACGATATACCTACAGTGTTTCGGTTACTAACTATTAAGGGGCGTGGTTCGAGAGATACATATAGATAGAACGCATAGAAGCGCAGCGTATCCTTTCGGTGTCTAGGAAAGATTTCAAAGTTTTATACCCAAGAAATTCCATCTGATATTTTTATATTCTGTTCCTGGGAAGAATGTAAATGTTCCTTCACTACGAGGCGAATTGCGGGTTTTGGCTTGTTTGGGACGTTTTTTTACCTTGTTTTTTATGTTTGTTTTGGTTGTTAACTTCGAAATACTAACGTAGTTTTTTTTTAATATGTTAACATTATTTTTCTTTAGACTAACCTAAACAATATCATTATATTGCAAAATAACCATTTGGCCAGCGTTCGAGAGCGAGTAAGTAATGCAAAATGTAAGGGTAAGTGCGTCTCCAACAATGTTACTAAAGTGGGCGTAACTCCGTAGAAAGGTTACGTCGCCCTTACCATCGAAATATCTACCCTCTCTTTTTAGTTGTTTTCCGATTTATTTCACGCATTTTTTGATATTTTTACCGTGTGTTTACAAACGATATACCTACAGTGTTTCGGTTACTAACTATTAAGGGGCGTGGTTCGAGAGATACATATAGATAGAACGCATAGAAGCGCAGCGTATCCTTTCGGTGTCTAGGAAAGATTTCAAAGTTTTATACCCAAGAAATTCCATCTGATATTTTTATATTCTGTTCCTGGGAAGAATGTAAATGTTCCTTCACTACGAGGCGAATTGCGGGTTTTGGCTTGTTTGGGACGTTTTTTTACCTTGTTTTTTATGTTTGTTTTGGTTGTTAACTTCGAAATACTAACGTAGTTTTTTTTTAATATGTTAACATTATTTTTCTTTAGACTAACCTAAACAATATCATCATATTGCAAAATAACCATTTGGCCAGCGTTCGAGAGTGAGTAAGTAATGCAAAATGTAAGGGTAAGTGCGTCCCCAACAATGTTACTAAAGTGGGCGTAACTCCGTAGAAAGGTTACGTCGCCCTTAACCATCGAAATATCTACCCTCTCTTTTTAGTTGTTTTCCGATTTATTTCACGCATTTTTTGATATTTTTACCGTGTGTTTACAAACGATATACAGTGTTTCGGTTACTAACTATTAAGGGGCGTGGTTCGAGAGATACATATAGATAGAACGCATAGAAGCGCAGCGTATCCTTTCGGTGTCTAGGAAAGATTTCAAAGTTTTATACCCAAGAAATTCCATCTGATATTTTTATATTCTGTTCCTAGGAAGAATGTAAATGTTCCTTCACTACGAGGCGAATTGCGGGTTTTGGCTTGTTTGGGACGTTTTTTTACCTTGTTTTTTTATGTTTGTTTTGGTTGTTAACTTCGAAATACTAACGTAGTTTTTTTTAATATGTTAACAATATTTTTCTTTAGACTAACCTAAACAATATCATCATATTGCAAAATAACCATTTGGCCAGCGTTCGAGAGTGAGTAAGTAATGCAAAATGTAAGGGTAAGTGCGTTCCCAACAATGTTACTAAAGTGGGCGTAACTCCGTAGAAAGGTTACGTCGCCCTTACCATCGAAATATCTACCCTCTCTTTTTAGTTGTTTTCCGATTTATTTCACGCATTTTTTGATATTTTTACCGTGTGTTTACAAACGATATACCTACAGTGTTTCGGTTACTAACTATTAAGGGGCGTGGTTCGAGAGATACATATAGATAGAACGCATAGAAGCGCAGCGTATCCTTTCGGTGTCTAGGAAAGATTTCAAAGTTTTATACCCAAGAAATTCCATCTGATATTTTTATATTCTGTTCCTGGGAAGAATGTAAATGTTCCTTCACTACGAGGCGAATTGCGGGTTTTGGCTTGTTTGGGACGTTTTTTTACCTTGTTTTTTATGTTTGTTTTGGTTGTTAACTTCGAAATACTAACGTAGTTTTTTTTTAATATGTTAACATTATTTTTCTTTAGACTAACCTAAACAATATCATAATATTGCAAAATAACCATTTGGCCAACGTTCGAGAGTGAGTAAGTAATGCAAAATGTAAGGGTAAGTGCGTCCCCAACAATGTTACTAAAGTGGGCGTAACTCCGTAGAAAGGTTACGTCGCCCTTACCATCGAAATATCTACCCTCTCTTTTTAGTTGTTTTCCGATTTATTTCACGCATTTTTTGATATTTTTACCGTGTGTTTACAAACGATATACCTACAGTGTTTCGGTTACTAACTATTAAGGGGCGTGGTTCGAGAGATACATATAGATAGAACGCATAGAAGCGCAGCGTATCCTTTCGGTGTCTAGGAAAGATTTCAAAGTTTTATACCCAAGAAATTCCATCTGATATTTTTATATTCTGTTCCTGGGAAGAATGTAAATGTTCCTTCACTACGAGGCGAATTGCGGGTTTTGGCTTGTTTGGGACGTTTTTTTACCTTGTTTTTTTATGTTTGTTTTGGTTGTTAACTTCGAAATACTAACGTAGTTTTTTTTTAATATGTTAACATTATTTTTCTTTAGACTAACCTAAACAATATCATCATATTGCAAAATAACCATTTGGCCAGCGTTCGAGAGCGAGTAAGTAATGCAAAATGTAAGGGTAAGTGCGTCCCCAACAATGTTACTAAAGTGGGCGTAACTCCGTAGAAAGGTTACGTCGCCCTTAACCATCGAAATATCTACCCTCTCTTTTTAGTTGTTTTCCGATTTATTTCACGCATTTTTTGATATTTTTACCGTGTGTTTACAAACGATATACAGTGTTTCGGTTACTCACTATTAAGGGGCGTGGTTCGAGAGATACATATAGATAGAACGCATAGAACCGCAGCGTATCCTTTCGGTGTCTAGGAAAGATTTCAAAGTTTTATACCCAAGAAATTCCATCTGATATTTTTATATTCTGTTCCTAGGAAGAATGTAAATGTTCCTTCACTACGAGGCGAATTGCGGGTTTTGGCTTGTTTGGGACGTTTTTTTACCTTGTTTTTTATGTTTGTTTTGGTTGTTAACTTCGAAATACTAACGTAGTTTTTTTTAATATGTTAACAATATTTTTCTTTAGACTAACCTAAACAATATCATCATATTGCAAAATAACCATTTGGCCAGCGTTCGAGAGTGAGTAAGTAATGCAAAATGTAAGGGTAAGTGCGTTCCCAACAATGTTACTAAAGTGGGCGTAACTCCGTAGAAAGGTTACGTCGCCCTTACCATCGAAATATCTACCCTCTCTTTTTAGTTGTTTTCCGATTTATTTCACGCATTTTTTGATATTTTTACCGTGTGTTTACAAACGATATACCTACAGTGTTTCGGTTACTAACTATTAAGGGGCGTGGTTCGAGAGATACATATAGATAGAACGCATAGAAGCGCAGCGTATCCTTTCGGTGTTTGGATTGTTTGGGATGTTTTTTTATGTTTGTTTTGATCGTTAACTTCAAAATACTAACGTAGTTTTTTTAAATATGTTTACAACAATATTTTTCTTTCGACTAACCTAAACAATATAATCATACTGCAAAATGACCATTTGGCCAGCGTTCGAGAATAAGTAATGCAAAATATAAGGGTCAGTGCGTTCCCAACAATTTTACTAAAGTGGGCGTAACGCCGTAGTAAGGTTACGTCGCCCTTACTATCGAAATATCTACCCTCTCTTTTCAGTTTGCCGATTTATTTCACGCATTTTTTGATATTTTTACCGTGCGTTTACAAACGATATACAGTGTTTCGGTTACTCATTATTAAGGGGCGTGGTTCGAGAGATACATATAGATAGAACGCATAGAAGCGCAGCGTATTTACTTCCGGTGTCTAGGAAAGGTTTCAAAGTTGTATAGCCGAGAAATTAAATCTGATATTTTTATATCCTTTTCCTAGGAAGAATGTAAATGTTCCTTCACTACGAGGCGAATTGCGGGTTTTGGCTTGTTTGGGACGTTTTTTTACCTTGTTTTTTTTTATGTTTGTTTTGGTTGTTAACGTCAAAATACTACTAACGTAGTTTTTTAAAATATGTTAACACTAACCTAAACAATATAATTATACTGCAAAATAACCATTTGGCCAGCGTTCGAGAGTGAGTAAGTAATGAAAAGTATAAGGGTAAGTGCGTCCTCAACAATTTTACTAAAGGGGGCGTAACGCCGTAGTAAGGTTACGTAGCCCTTACCATCGAAATATCTACCCACTCTTTTTAGTTGTTTTCCAATTTATTTCACGCATTTTTTGATATTTTTTACGGGTTTCCTTAAGTGTGTTTACAAACGATACAGTGTTTTGGTTACTCACTATTAAGGGGCGTGGTTCGAGAGATAGGTACATATAGAACCTCGTATAGAACGCATAGAAGCGCAGCGTATTTATAGCTGAGAAATTTCATCTGATATTTTTATATCCTGTTCCTAGGAAGAATGTAAATGTACCTTGCAGAACCATTTTGAAAACAAAGCCTTGGTGGCTATGTACCTACTGCAAGCAATATAAACATTAGGAGACAACGCTCGTCTCGTTGGTTAAAGCGTTGAAATGTAGGCGTAACCCTGTAGTAGTATAATGTTCACCATTTATGTTATTAGGTCCCATAGGAAAATTTTATAAAATCAATAATATTTGCATTCACAATATATGTGTTTTCGTTGTGCCTGTAAATAAATTTATGAATGGACGGCGTGTGAGTGCATCAGGAACTATTTATCGCGTTGATATGCACGTTTTACGTTGCGTTTCATATCAAAAACACAAACGCGTTTTTTTTGTTCAAGAATCTTTCAAGACGAAACGAATGTCCCAAACCCCCGACTCGCGCTCCGTCGATTTTTCTTAAAATTTCCGCAATTTCTCACAAAAATCCGAGAAAGTTCCCGATGATTTGTTGACCGTGCCCCGCGGAGGGTCGGCCCTACGGCGAAAAACACACAAATAAATAAAGGTCATAAGTCGGTTAATAGAAGGCCCTTTTTCTTGCTACAAAGGGGAAATCCCCCGAAGAACTGACATAAATTTCGCCGCGAGGGAACGACCGCACAAGAAATCCAGTAAGATTTTTTCCCGGCGAACGGACCTTTCATATTGCGTGACGTGCAGAGGAAAGTGCAGGCGGTCACCTGCTAACCGCCTTATACTGCAAGCAATATTCTTATTTCCAACTCCTAGTTTCAAACAGGAATTAAAAAAATACTTCCAAACAACCGCGACGCCAGCCCGAATTCTCAGAAAGCAACCCCAACTTCCGGGTATATCCGTAGCCTCAGGAACAGCCCCTTCAAAAGGCCAACATCGTAAATCATTTCGGGTGTTATAAAAGGAAACTAGAAACTCGGGCCATAATAGTGACAATTGCCCGGGGGTAGTTAGTTCCAAGATGGGGACGTTGTCTCGATTCAAGGCGAATTATGTTTTGACCGTAGGCCTAAGTAGGTTGGGTCACACCGTGTGATAATTAAGATATTTGTAATGCGCAAACTCGGCATAGACCATTTACGTTAAAGAGTACCTACTATAGTCTATTTACTTTGAAGAGTGTGAAGAGGGCTGGTTAGGCCTTTAACATTTTTGCATTGATGTTTTGTTCCGGCTAGCGCTGTAGTGCTAGATCAAGAATTATACACGGGATAGGAACACGTGATTGTCTAACAAATGGCACTCTTTAACGTTAATGGACCTATAAAGAAAACTACTTTCTGATACACGCATTTTTTTTTTCAGGTAAATTGGAGGTTAGGACCTACCGCTTGTGCCTCCGGACTCTACCCTTGACTCTGACGATATGGTAAGTACCGAACTGGCTCAGTGCCCTCCGCCTTAAATCTGATAAGCCCTTTATAGGGGGCCGAACCCCCCTATAGATGCCGTCGTCTGATACCTAAAAGTTAAGGTCCTAAGTGGCGAATTAAACTGAGATAACGCTGCGCCGCCGCCGCTGATGATATCGTCGTTGAATATTGTAGGGAAAGGGTTTTCGAAAACATTTCCCAAATTGCGCTTTTTTCGTTATACGGGGTGATATAAAAAAAACTAGGTCAGTTCATTGACTACAGTGATGCACAGGTTGTGCCATGAAACATAAAGCTAGGCGGAAATGACTAGTCGATGAGTCCAGTCGATCGGTACGTAATTTTGTAATTTAAATTAACTTTTGAGGCCGTGCACCCAAGTGGCATAGGCGTTTGTGTAGGTACCTACTTCGTAACTGGAGTTCTTTATTCAAAGAAAATTTTGTGTTTTCAAAGAAATATAATATAACTGTGTTTTAGACCCCGGACCGCAAACTACAGTAGGTACGTCTCTTATTAAGGAGTCAATTTTGACATTTACAAGAAATACAAGTCCGATACGTCCCCACAAATTATGATGAGAATACACGACTTTTTACACAAGACTTTTGTCTTTGTCCCCACCGAATTCTCGAGTTATTTACTACGGCGATGTGATATATGTGGTAGGAATGAAAGAAATATAGGTCAAAACCTAATATTTTATCAGATAGAATCGTCACGGAGGGGCTTGGTGAAATTTTAAGAGGACTCCAGACGTGGCCCTTCGAAGTCTCCGACTTTTTGCGAAGTTCGGAAGGTACATATTTGTCCAACGGAGTTAATCAAAGTTTTTTGATGCCGTCTCGCAGAAAAAGCCAACTATTCGAAGGGCGGAATCTCGGAAAAGTTTTGTTACCTTTCGAAGAATCGAAATAAATGAACCCCGGGTTATTTTGCGAGAAGAAAAGTATCAAAGAAATGTGGGCGATCGACTTTTTGGGTTTAGGACTCTTAACAGCGGCGAGATCTCAATAAAACAAAACTGTTTTGTAGTATCGTAGTATACTTACTACACAGTTATTTTCTTTGAATAAAGAACCCCAGGCCAAGCAGGGAAGGCACATACCTGAATTAAAAATTATACCCCATTAGCTGAAAATTGGCTGCTGTTTAACGTCGCAATCGCGCCCTGTCGTTTCCCAGTCTTTCTTTGTATAACAAGGTACCTACTAGTGTTTTTTGTTTAATCCGACCCATCCACTTTGGGAGTTTTGGACAATTTTTGACTTTCGATGCGGGGTCCCCGAAAATGCGACGGAACTCCGACGCCCAGCCACCCGTGATTCCCGTATCCATCATAATCCATTCAGAAAACGCTTTAAAACTCGACGCCCACATCTGGGCCTTCTCGGAAAGAAACATTTAAAAGTTCGCCCATTGTGGCGCGGTGACGCTGAGCGATGGCCCAGGATGGCCCGGGATCTGGGGATTGTCTTCGGATCGTAGGACTCGACGACGATTAATACGGTTTTAATTGGAGATTACTCGGGTGGGGAGGGGATAATTAAAAAAAGGGTCTCTAGATCTGTCGAATATTGGTAGATTCCAGGGAGGTCCTGCAGTCAAGAACCATTTACCGTTTGATTAAAACCCTATTCCCGCGTTTCTCTTCTCTCAAATCCACCAATGCGATATTAAGTTCCGATATTTCTTTGCAGTATACCCTTATATGCAGGAGTGATAAAGTTTTTCAAAAATATCAAATTTTACCACTTTATTTTTGAACATCTAGGTATACAGGGTGATTCACGTAAGTGGTTCATTAGAAGTTTACGGGGAAGAACTGCGAATTTTGATTTGAAATTTTTGTTACTTATATAACAGGTTGTAAACTTTCTTTCTAAAATATTTTCAACTTCCGATCACTTCCGGTTATACCGGAAGTCGATAGCAACTTTGTTATTTCAAATAGAACACCCTATATATTATTACACCATTTGGTTCCCTATTAAATTCCACATCTTTTTTCTGAATACAATGTGTACCCTATTCCTAACCCAAATTTTTGATTTTTTTTTTGAGTGTTGCAGCCATCGACCATAGTGATGATAACTTTGAAATTTATGAATCTGGAAAACTGAAATTTTGGACTGTCGTAGGCGAAAGTCAACTTTATTAAATGGTCTGTATGCCATTTCAAAATATTGTACAGGGTGTTCGGGAAAAAATTCCCAATATCAACATCGAAAAATTGAAGAATCTCGGAAAAGTTTTGTTACCTTTCGAAGAATCGAAATAAATGAACCCCGGGTTATTTTGCGAGAAGAAAAGTATCAAAGAAATGTGGGCGATCGACTTTTTGGGTTTAGGACTCTAACAGCGGCGAGATCTCAATAAAACAAAACTGTTTTGTAGTATTGTAGTATACTTACTACACAGTTATTTTCTTTGAATAAAGAACCCCAG